>LR990361.1:18396402-19646402 GCA_905147345.3 Mythimna impura | reverse complement strand
TTGTGGAGCAGTGATGGCCGAGTGGTAACGGCCCCGACTTAAAAGTTGTAGGTTGCGGGTTCAAACCCAGCCAGGCGCATTACTTTGTGTAATTTATTTCATCACCACTGCTCTCAAAACGGTGAAGGAAAATATCGTGAGGAAACCGGCATGTCCTAGAACCAAAAATTCGAAGACATGTGACATTCAACCAACCCGCACCGGGCCCGCGTGGTGGATTACGGCCCATTCCCTCTCTTAGAGAGGAGGCCTGAGTCCCAGCAGTGGAAACATTTTAAGGCCGACTATGCTATGCTAATAAACTTTTCATGGAATTGATGAACGTAATCAGTAGATCATTGTAGCAAAATTTTGCGTCTGTACGTCATTTTATAGCAAGAATTAAGGCTCCCATAGATTGTCGCAACGCGACAATGCAACGAGTTTTCTTAGATATTTTTCCATAGAACAGTTTCTAGAGGGTAAAACCCACAGTATTTTTTCAATTGCCCTCACTAAGGGCAACTGAAGAAATATTGTGGGTTTTAGTCAATAAAAGTCTGACACTTTTTTTCACTCCACCTAGAGCGAGAAAAATCATCTATACATATAATAAAACAGTAAAATGGTGGAGCGTTGGTATTAGTTGGCGCAAAAACTACTGAACCAATCCTGTTCAAATTTTGCATACATAATCCTTATAGGCCGGGTCAACTGTTAGGCTACATATTATCACGCTTTTTGCTATGGGGGGTGAGCAATATTCCAAAATGTTCCAATTGAACGACAATCGCTCTAAGTTCGATCCTCAGGTACAGTTAATATTTTTGTGATTGTTTTAGTGTTTTTTTGTACATAATATAGAATGATATTTCCAGAACAATAATAAAATGGCTTTTTATGTATTTTTAAATTGCCATCGACATTTTTATTCGATATTTTTCCAAATGTTTCAGTAAAAACCCATCAAAACTCATATTAAAATGGAACCGGAGATAAAAAATACACTTTTTTTTTAAATTTGGTTAGGAATTTAAGGTCAAAAATGAAAATCATCACGCTATTTTGTACAAGGAGTCAAGCAGACAAGCAATGACGTGTATTTAAGAACGGCTATTTAGATCTAGATTCTGCAAGGACCGTGGCGCAGTAGTATAGTGACGGATCCGCGTTTGCTATGTTGCGAGTTCGAACCTCGCGTAATTTTTGTGATTGTTTTCTTTTATTTTTTATTTATATTATTGCTTTTTTTTTGGTACTTTAGGGCTTTTATTTTTATTTTGTAAGTTAGTTTTAATTACGTTATTATTAGATTTAAATGTATATAAAATGAATAAATACAATTCATCTATGAAGTAAGTTTTTATACGTATTATTTGAATCTCTAGAAATTAATCAATTCGTATTAATATCAAAGCGAATTAAAAACTTCATTGATTTCTTTTACAGTACTACATCTTATTATTTTTAAATTTAACTTCAGGTCTTCTATCATCACTTTAAAAACAGCGCATTGGGAAGGGTTTACACCGTTCATCCCAATAATGGATTGCTTCACACTGTACGGGCCCCAACGTCATCACGATCAACACTGGGACGACACTGACAGTGACGGAGGCCAGCATCACCGATAGCCCCAGACGACTGCGACATTTGTTTGCCATTATTTTAGTATTTTGTGGAGTCACAAACCCAGGTCGGTTGTGGGTCTCATGGTGGAATGGCAACAGCGACTGTCGCAACCCAGTGCTGGGCACGCCACAATTATGGCGGTAAGTCCCCTCTTTGAGGAGTGGCTGGAAAGACCACATGGCGCCCTTACCTTCCACATGACGCAGGTCCTCACCGGACATGGTAAGTTCGGGAGCTTCCTGCACTGGATTCGTGCGGAAGAAACGCCTGGGTTCCACCATTGTGTGGACCGCCCGGAGGACACGTTGGAGCATACGGTAGAGGTGTGCCCCGCCTGGGCAGAGCTCTGCCGTGTCCCCGTGGGGGCGACCGGTGTCAGTGATCTCTCGCGCCGGGCCTTGGTACAAGGTATGGTCTGGAGCGAGGAGGAGTCTGGAGAGAGGCGCGCGCGGAGCAATACGCGCCGTCGACGACTTGGGCTCGGTCCGGATGGTTACCGGAGGGTCGGACGGCGGGCCACCCATTGCCCGCCGTCCACAAGCCCGCGCCTACGGTGGCCGGAAATCGGGATCGGAATCCCGACGGCGGTTGGGGCGTGAGGACCGTTGCCGTTGCCTCACGCGATCGGCCGGCTCCTTTGCTGGCATTACTGCTTCGCAGAAGGAGGCGACCGCCTGCCACTCCTCCTCGCTCCGGACCATGACCTGTACCAAGGCCCGGCGCGAGAGATCGCCGCCGCCGATCGCCCCCACGAGGACACGGCGTTGCTCTTCCCAAGCGGGGCACACTTCCACCGTGTGCTCCACCGTGTCCTCCGGGTGGTCCACACAGTGGCGACACCCGGGCGTCGCTTCCGCACGGATTAGGTGCAGGAACTTCCCGAACTTCCCGTGTTCGGTGAGAACCTGCGTCATGCGGAAGGTGAGGACGCCGTGAGGTCTTTCCAACCACGCCTCAAAGAAGGGACTTACCGCCATAATTGTGGCGTGCCCAGCACTGGGTCGCGACAGTCGCTGTCGCCATTTCTCCATGAGAACCCGCCAGAGCTCTGTCCGCCATGCTGCGACTTGTCGCGGCAGCGGAGTTTCGCCCCGGCGTTGCATCTCCATGCGCAGATCGTGCATGTGAGCAAGGCCTGTTGCTACCAGATCCCATGGTGGCTGTCCAGCAAGGAGGCTCGCCGCTTCGCGGGAAATCGTCCGGTATCCTCGCACCATCCGTATGGCCATGAACCTCTGGCATGCGTTCAGCCGGGCCGCCGGCTGCTTCCGCAGCGCCGGCGCCCATATCGGTGCGCCATAAAGGGCCATGGAAAGGAACAGGAGTGGGTTTTTAATCAGTAAAAGTCTGACACTATCTCACGCTCCACAAAAAAAAGGTCGGTTGTGAGTAAATTATCGCCATCATCTGTCCGAAGACTTTTTACGTGCTTTAAGGTGTACTACTGAGGGTGACATTGAACAGAACAACGAACGCGTTTCGTATAGTTGTCTAGGTTCACTTCAAGACGTGGTCATTTCCATCGGTGGCAATCCACTGGACTGGTCGAATATGGATTACCGGCTCCGCAATCATTGGCATAACAAGGTCGAGGAAATCGGGAATCGGGGTGATATCGTCATGTCCCTGCATTTTTAACATCGTCGCGTTAGGCTCAGCCAGGGTAAAATATTTTGTATTAATGCTCCAGGTGGAACAGGAAAAACATTCATTGCCACTGGCATCCTTGCAGAAATAAGGTGACAAGGCAAAATAGTGATTGCGACTGCCTCTTCTGGAATTACTGCCACACTGCTTCCATGGGGCAAAACAGCGCACGTAATGTTTAACATTCCCATCGATTTAGAGAGCAACGAAATGCCAGTGTGTGGGCTATCACGCAACTGTGACAAAGGTTGGGTACTCAAGGATTGCTCTTTAATCGTATGGGATGAATGTACTATGGCGAATAGAAAAGTAGTGAAGGCTGTAAACAGAACCCTGCAGGACATACGCAGGAATCAAGATGTGATGGGAGGTGTCACTGTTTTGTTTAGCTGCGATTTTCGGCAAACTTTGCCTGTGGTGTCGCGAGAAATTAGGGTTGACGAGGTGAATGCTTCGTTGAAACGATTAAATCTATGGTCACGAGTTTACAGACTGCGCTTGACCATTAACTCGCATGTTAATGGTCAAGCGCAGTCTGTTGTGTTCAGTGCTCAGTTGGGCGGATATACTCAAGAATTCTTGGATGTTCTTTTAAAAGTTTGGTGAAGGCAACTTACCAGAAGAGAGCTCTGAAGTGCGCCTACCTAACTAATTTGTCTGGTGTACGGGGACGTCGGTCGAATACCGCTACAAGAGTATTCTTGGGTGTGTGAACGGGCCATTTTAACACCCAAAAATGATCAAGCTGCAGCAATTAACGAAAGTGTTCTCTCGCAAATTGATGCGAACGAAGTGGTATTTCTATACCTCTATAAATACTGTTGTAGAGCAAGATGACGCTATATATTATCCCGTAGAGTTTCTGTATTGGAACGGCAAGTGGACTCCCGGCGCACACTATCCAGCTGAAGGTCGGTGTCCCGATCATGCTGCTACGGAATTGAATTCCACCTAAACTATGTAACTGGGCCTAGCTCAAAGTCATCTCTCAAATATTATTGAGGTGGAAATTCTAAAGGGTTGTGGCGTCGAGGAAACAGTGTTTATACCCCGAATACCACTAATCTCTCACAATAACCCCTTCTAATTCAAGCGTGTGCAGTTCCCTGTAAGCGTATGCTTCGCAATAATAATAATCTAAAGGCTGCAGGTGTTGATCTCAGGACAGCTGCTTCTCACACGGATAGCTGTATATCGCTCGCTCCCGCGTCACCAGTCCTGAATCTCTGTACATTTCGGCTCCTGAAAGTAGGACTAGAAATTTGGTTTACAGAGAAGTTTTATAAGAAAAGTAAAGTTTTGGTTTATGATTTATCCGCAAAAACAAATTGTGTTAGAAATATAATGGTTATTTGCGGACGAAGTCGCGGGCAACAGCTAGTTTAAAATATTTACGTTCTTACATCCTATATAAAAGGGGGTGTCGTATCAGGCCCGGCTGTGGGAGCCAAAATCCATAATAATATATCTTTTGGAACTACATAGCATGTTTACTTAATTTTATTTTTAGTACAGTATACATATATTATACCTATCTCCTTTTTATTGGGTGAGAAATCATCGAATAACTTCTCCCGCTCTGGGTGGAGCAAGACGGAGTATCAGACTTTTACAAACTAATATCTATCTGCGTTCCTTCACTTATCCTTTGTAACTCTTTGGAACAACCCAGCAGCCCTCTATCTCCTTAAACCAGCTTCTAGGTAGTCGATTGTTGGAAATTCTCACGCTATGTCGCATGCAAAGTTATGAATTAGTCTGAAATATTGTCAGCGCTGTCACAGGCAGTGTGCTCATACATTTTTCATAACTATTCTTCTAAAGGTGTCGAAACCGTCACGACGGGATTGTGACAGTAGATTAACTAGTCTACCTAGTAAAGAAACTACTAATTATATATTTTAAAGTAACAGCCTCTCAGAACGATAGACATCGTTCTGGGAATAGAAACATAAAAGCTATGAAATATAGATAATGTCAGAAATGAACATATCCGCAGGAGAACCAAGGTTACAGACATAGCCCGAAGAATCGCCAAACTTAAGTGACAGTGGGCAGAACAGATGGTCGATGGGGACGAAAGGTTCTGGAATGGCGACCACGTACCGGGAGACGCAGCGTTGGAAGGCCTCCCACAAGGTGGACCGATGACCTGGTGAGGGTCGCGGGAATCCGATGGATGCGAGACGCACAGGACCGGTCATTGTGGCGACATTTGGGGGAGGCCTATGTCCAACAGTGGACGTCTTTCGGCTGAAATGATGATGAAATATAGGGAAAAACTAAAGTAGTTTAAGCTGTTGATCCCCGCATTAACGCCGGCGTTCACGCGCCATTGTCTTACTATTGTGTCTCTAATTACGCACTCAAAAGGTTAAAGTACGCTTACCGCGAGGACTGGTTTGAAACGGCGCGGGAGAAAAAAGTCTGGAAGGACTTGGGGAGGCCTTTCCCCAGCAGGGGGACAGTAAGGGCTAGATAAAAAATATATATATGTAAGTATAGACGCGTGGGCGTAGCCTAATACTTTGGTCCGACCAGAGGAGTTACCATGACGTTCAAAGTAAGATTGTTGCATTCTTATTTCAGTGTGGGTAAGAGACAGAGCTATACAGGTTGTCTAGCGCCATCTCTTACCCACACTGGAAATAAGAATAAAACAATCTTATTTTAAACGTCATGGTACAGGTCCTGATCCGTACCGCTCTTGACTCCACGGTATACAAGGCCCTTCACACCGTCAGAGACAGAAACAGATTGAGGAATATCATAAAAGAGAAAGTGATGAATGAAATGGTCACGACCCACAGCCTTGAGGAATATGACGCAAGAAGGATTGACAGTATGGATTAATCAAAAAAAATTGCGACCGAAATACCATTTATACGATTGATATTCACCGTGCACCAATAAATTGTGGTAACCCAATGGCATATCTCCAAACACATCAGAAAATTGAAAACGATTCTATTTTTAACAGCTAGATGGCGCTAAACACTTCCTTATTGCACCAACAGATGTCACTGTACAAAATTGACGTAAACACCAGAATTTAAATACAAAACGTTCAAGATTTTCCATTAAACTGCCAATTACCATGGAAATTTATCGTTATTCCCATGTGAACACTTTAAAGTTACTAAGAACGTTAGGCGAAGAATTAACATTTGCGTTGGTCGCATGCAAAGTATAAAGGCACCCTTCCATAGCAACCCAAAGCTAAACTACGCTCGTGTACTTAGCTACGCTTTATGTGAAAACTAGCGACCCGTCTCAGTTTCATACGGGTGTTAAAAATCTGTATATATAAAAGCTCATCTGTATATATAAAAGACAAATTTCTGACTCACTGACTGATCAACGCCTTGCCATAAACCCTTGGACCTAGAACGTTGAAATTTTATTATGATGTATACACAGAAATAGAAAAGATTTTTTTTAAATTACCCCCAAAGGGAATGAAACGGGGTTCCTAGGTTAGGGGTGTGATGATTACTAACATAATATGTGAAAAAAAGTTTTTTTAAAGTAAACCTCCTTGCACGTCCTACATGATATAGCTCACTTGCAGTGGACGGTCGACTTAATATGCATCGGAACAAATGGCTACTTAGCTAATATACATGCGTTTACACTAGTCTTTGTCCATGTTTAGTACTATGTGTCAAGAGGGTACAATACCTACAGAGAATTTATTACAATAATTTTGTAACTTTCTTTATTACTTAATGGAGTGTGGATTGAAGATTTTCGGTTGTTTTGTCTGCCTTAAACAAAAGATTTCAACGCGCCGTTTTTTTTTTTTTTATTTTTTATATAAATTTTGTCAACGTTAAACATGGATTTCAGGGTGATTCTTTGAAACCGAGAGGGTGTCTCATTAGTCTGACCTAGGTTGATTTGATATTTTTATTTGCATACTAGCTGTGCCCCGCGGTTTCACCCGCGTTTTTCTCGTTTCCGTGGAAATACCGAGATAAATATAGCCTCCACCCTCAATAAATGGACTATTGAATATTTAAACAGTTTTCATATCAGATCAGTATTTCCCGAGATTACCGCGTTCATAACAAACAACCAAACTTTTCAGCTTTATAATATTAAGAAAAATATAGATTAAGTTAAATTGTACAAGTCGCAGGCAATAGCTGTCTATCTGTTCGACATTCAGCCAGACACATAAGAATGACCTATAGGCGGGAGTGTCCGTCCACTTTAAACCGGGTAAAAATATTATTTTAAAGTACTTCTGAGTAAATTATATTTTTCGTTTTATTTTCTTGTGGCAGAAGAATATATTGATTGTTTCCGCAACCTGATCTTGACAACGCGACATATAGTTGGCCGTGCGAAAAACAGTTTTGCCGTAAATCTAATCCTACATATTTAAATGTTTGCCCCTGTGATTTATTTATCGTTACGGCAAAAGATAATTTAATTGGGAATTGGACTCTTTTAAAATGAAAAGGCAAATCATTTGGAATCATTGGGATCCGAGGTATAAGTACTGTTTGACCAACCGCTGGACCAGTCAAAACTGTTGCAACGATCACGTTATTGCGAAGAAATTTAACCCGAAGTCGAGTCCCGTTACATAAATTTGGTGGCTTAAGATTTCTAAGTAAAATAATTGGGGCACCAATTTTTAACTTGAGAGAATGTGGGGGGAGGCCACTCGGGTTTAAAGAATTAAGAAATTCCTGTGGATAATGGACTGCATCTTCTTGATCTCATCAACAAATATATTTCAAAAAGATTATTACAGGATTTTATGTTGATAAAAAACTCTATGGCCCATAACTCATTAATAGGTACCAACTTAACATCTTACACACGTGATAACTTTTAAACGAAATATCCGATTGAGATGAAACAAAAAGTATTTTACTTCTACATAAATACTCTTGATAACATAATGCTTAATTTTGATAAAGATTAATATTACGATACATATTTAACGTAGTTTTTTTTTCTTCAGACGATTTAATAATTATTTTGAACACAAAATCGGTTATTGTGATTAAACCATGATAGCTAGATATATGTTCTCGCAGACTTTTTTGTAGGTCTTAATTCATTAACGCTCAGGCGGTAGCCGGCGCCCGGAAGCCATTGTCTTACTATTGTGTCTCTAATTACGCACGTCAAAAGGTTAATGGGATCTACAAACCCGTAGTACATCATTTTGTTCTATTATCAATAGTTTTTGCAGCGCACGCAAAAATAGGTTTTCGATTTACAAAATTGCAATTTTATTTTGGATCCCTAATTTTGAAAAAAAAACATAGCCTATAGCCTTCCTCGATAAATGGACTACCCAACACTGAAAGAATCATTCAAATCGGACCAGTAGTTCCAGAGATTAGCGCGTTCAAACAAACAAACAAACAAACTCTGCAGCTTCATAATATTATAGTATAGATTAGTTTCCCCGATCACTAAATGTACCAAAGGCACTCTTTTGGGCTCAGTGGCTTACCACACAAAATAGATATGTAGGTACGAAAGCTAGGCTAGGTGAATGAGACGTTCTGTCGGTTTCAAAGAATCACCCTTCACCTGTGGCTGCTGAAAAAAAAAATACTGAAAAAATGTCATCAAATTGCATGAAATCGCCTAATGATTATAAGTTATTATTATCATTGAAGTTGTAGTTGATTGGTTGTGGTTGGTTGGTTATTGGTCGGTTGGGTTTATTGATTGATTGGTTGATTAGTTGATTGTCTTTGTTTTATGGCAGCGATTTATGGACTGACCCACCAGTGTCCTTCAGTTGCTCCTTGCGTTAAAAGGGCCGCGTATTCCAAAAATTCCCGCGGCCCATATGTATCTAGTAACATTTTAAACTTAAATAAAAGCTTTTAAAACCTGTTTTCTGAAACTTACTTTGATTGAGTTAGTTAGGTTAGGTTTTTTGGCTTCCGAGGACAGATAGGCATGTAACATCTATGGCATCTATGTTACCGTATAGGAAATATCCTGCATCGAAATCAGAATCCTCAAATCCTCGAATCTATCCTGAATCTTAATCAGTTTTTTTTTATTTGACAAAAACTAGTGCTTGACTGCGATCCCATCTGATGGTAAGCAGTGATGCAATCGTTGATGGTGAGGCGCACTAGTTTATTAACCTTTCGAATACCGTAATTAGAGACACAATAGAAAGACAATGAGAGAGGGTTTGGGGTTTAATGAATTAAGAGCCTATTCACTCTAGCCTCGAAGATACTCAAATTATAATCGGATGGGAAGACCGCAGCAGACAAATTGTTCCAGTACTTTGATATACGCGATCCAGAATTCTCCACGCGATTAGAACAAATACAAGAGTCCGAAATCAACGATGAGGCAGTTGCCCGGATTAGGCACAATACCCGTCTGGTCGGAGGATCCTCCCTTTTCAAGGGTTAACAGGACTTTACACCCAGTTCTACGTACGTCTAAAGGCATATATAAATCAACGTTTAAATATAATGTAAAGAATGCTTTTTCTATTGATATACAAATAACTACATATGTATGTAGTTTTAAAATTTATCAAGTTCCGTTAACGAGCCTCCGCAGTGATCACCGGACGTACTTAGTAATCGTTAGTTGACTGAGACGTTGGTTGGTAGATACTAGTGATGTAACGAATGTTAGATTTCTCACATTCGCGAATGCGAATATTCAAATTCAATATTCGAATGCGAATACGAATGTTGACTTTCAAAAAAAGTGCGCGCAAAATGTCATACATGTTTGACATTTCGTGTCAGCCAAGTTTAAACTGAACATAACAGAGCCGTTACAGACTGACTTAAACGAAGCGTATCACATTAAGTTCATTCGAAAAGATTTGTTATGATTTGAGGTTAACATGTTGTTTCACAATTTGTGACACTACAAATGTGAAATGCAAGTTGTGTGATAGAAAAATATTAAAGTACCTAAATATAAAATTAAAAAAATATATCAGTTGTATTGTCTTCTATATCCATTCAATCAATATATTATTTCCTTTTTGTTTGTCAAAAACATTTACCAAACATTCAAATAAAATAATACATTCAAATGCAAAAAATGTGCGAATATTTGCGAATGCGAACGCGAATATTCGTTACATCACTAGAAGATACATATCTACCAACATTTATACGATTAGCAGTACATACTGCTAATCATAAAAATACTGCTTAGAACAAGCTCCATGGCTATAAAATCTATTTAGTAGCTATTCTTTTTAACCGACTTCAAAAAGGAGGAGGTATGTTCGGCTGAATGTTTTTTTTTATGTATGTTCACCGATATCTCCGTCAATTGTGAACCGATTTTGAATTTTTTTTTTTGATTGACAGGTTTTGCTTCCGAGTTGGTCCCATAGAAATATTAATATGATCTGATCATGAACTTCGAAGATATGGAACAGAACTCTTCATAGGATCACATCAGAACTGTCGTAACAAGTAAAATTGCTTTATTTATACGTGTAGTCGATGACTAACTGAAAGAAGAGGGGAATATATCGAACTGATCTGATGATGAATCCTGAAGTTAGGCACCGGAACTCTGTAATAAATTAATGTAATCTAACCGTGTTTGGGATTATTAGAATTGTCATGAGATGCACTCGGCTATAAGGTATTTAAGTATGGCTGAGGGGCTATACTTTTTAGTGGTGGTATCTACCATAACTAAAAAGTGTAAAATAAAAACTTTTTACAAAAAAAAAATACACGCCTCACGTGTTTCCTCACGATGTTTTCCTTCACCGTTTTGAGAACATAGGTGATGAAGTAATTTCCACAAAGTAATGCGCCTGGCTAGGTTTGAGCCCATGACCTACAACTCTAAGTCGAGGCCGTTACCACTTGACCACCACTGCTCCCGGGCACAGTAGGCAGGCTCCCAGGCAGATATATGAAACAGTACGGAAACTACCTACAAATATTCGAAACGGCACACTCACACAAACATACGCATCGACGAGACTCCTAAGCGTTTCTCGCGTTCCTGTCAGTATCGAATGCCGCTTAGGAGTCTCGTCGATGCGTATGTTTGTGTGAGTGAGCCGTTTCGAACATTTGTAGGTAGTTTCTGTACTGTTCCATATATCTATACTGTGTCCCGGGTGACCATAATATATTATTGAGTCCGTGTAGGTTCGCTAGCGGACAGCGTGCACTTGATTGACGTCATACGCAAAGCAATTATCCGATCCGGTCGTGTTGCGAGAACGGATTTGGTCATACCAAGTAGGAGCGAGTGTTACTAAAGAGTTTGATATTACTGTATAGGCTGATTCAAAATTCGAATAGTTTCTACAACCGCCAAAATCATTCGTTTCCATTCAACACCACGTGACCTCATAACCACAGAGTAAATTACCAACAAATAGGTTCTAAACAAACTGCAAACTACCATAATTTGCGCCTTTCCCATACTTTAGACACAATCAAACTAACTTTCCTTTGAAATCACGATTTTTCTCACCAAATAACATGTTAGCTGTGATTGTTTTGATGTTTTATAAAATTTTTGCTACCTCAAGGTTTCACTGGCTTTCGGTGGAGAGAAAGATGGTTGGTAATTTTTAAATAACTTCTCACGCTCTGAGTGGAGCGAGAGGGAGCACCAGACTTCTGGTTCTAGTCTGGAAAAGGATAGTCTGGATGCTATCCTGCATTTTTAGAGGGTAAGAAATCATTGACTAACTTCTCCCGCTCGCAAGTTCAAACAAAATCAAGAATCGTACACCAAAAGTACACAAAACCTGATACAAGTTTGAATCCTATGTCTCATGTGTCATGATTCCCTGGTACTCTAAATAATTGCTAGTCTTATGTGGGTCACTTTTCCTGGCTGTTAGTCTTCGAGCACTTCCGTCTATTGGGATCTAGAATGGTCTTTGGAAATATTTTAATATAACCCAGTGAGTTTCAGTAAAAAGACAGTCATAGTCTGTTAAGAAGATTATTTGACGGCTATAATTATTCTACCTTAATTTATCACTTTCAGAATTCATAATAATGACATTGCAAATCATCAAGACAGAAAGATAATATCATTAAGGATAAAAGTTAAAAAAAGAAAAAGAAAGAAAAATACTAGATTATCAACTCCCAAGTCTCATTATTGAGGTGTTTGAAAGATGGAACCAGATGTTTTGGATTATAATCATCAAATGTCTTTCAGATTTTGCCAAGGCATTTTCAACTATATCTAGGTTTGATAGAGTTATTTTTACAATGAAGGTTATTCTTAATTCATTGGTATTCCATCAAAGTTTTTATAGTCACGTTTTGATTACAGCGCGTCGACTCTAACTGGCATAGATTATTTTGTATTCCCTATGCATCGAACGAACTAAACATACAAATTTAAATCTACTGCCTACCAATTTAAAAACATTCCAACTTGAATTTTAACGCCCAGCAATACGATCCATAAAGAATTTCCATAACTGTATATGAAATTCGAATCCTGTTCAACACAATTAATATTTCTTTCTGCAAAATAAATTTCGAATGAATTAGGACTCAATGTCAAGGGAATACGGGTTGTTTATAAGTTTCTCTAATGCATAAGTAAGTTGATTTCTAGTCAATGCTATTGTCGCTCAACTTTGAACCGTAAAAGGAACGCAGACACATACATTAGACCTGTGTCACTTTGCCCGTTATAAAGGAAATTCAAATTCGCCCATATCGTTAATATTAAATAATATACTTTATGACCTTGGTGGTAGAATCTTTTTAGCTTGCTACATTTTTTGATTTTTTTACTATTAACCTACTCCAGTATTTTAAGTAGTTCATGAATTTATTTTCTTGATGATTGTGGACTGGTCATTATTGTGATGTTATTTTATTCAATACGATGTCCAAGATATATATTCATTCTATGAAGGTTCAGACAGGTGCAACGCGACACTCAGTGAACTCGTTTCCATATCAGTTTAACAGATTCTATGAAAACAAGTTGTCGCATTGTCACTTTTGGCTGTGGGTACCTTAACATTATCCATAACGCAACGGAACTAATTTTACAAGATGCCATCAACACATCCATAAAAATAACGCAACAAACCGAGCTAAACTCTGCCACAAATGACCAGGAAATCATAAGCCGCAAAGAGACAATTAATATTTATCTCCAGTAGCTCGCCTATACTAACATATTCCGAACGTGTTGCTGGACGCTTTGCGAATAACAATGTCATTAGTTGCACCTGTTGCCTTCTGCATACTGGATTGCACATGGATGCCTAAGACCCTGGTACATCACGAGTTTGCCTTCATTAGGCTTAGTGTTAACTTATGCATTTTCCTTGACAGCTATTGTTATATTTGTCTTGGGACAAATACAACAATCGACTTGCCGTCTTCTAGCCTTGCCTTTAGAAATTAACTCAAAATAACTGACTGAAAACTCTCTTATATTGATAGGATGGCGTTTGACCTTTGACCACTACCCACTTAACAGTAAGCGATATTGTTATCGACGATGGAGCACATCCTTCTTTTTCTGCAGTTCTAGTACCTATTTTACATGGTGACTTGCTTCGCACGATTTGTGCATTTAGCCAGTGTTAAGACGTATATGAAGCTATTTAGTTTTTAATACAAAATACAGTCACTTTGTTTTCCATTGAAATGTGGATGTAATACGTTCTAATGTGTTTGCAGTATTTCTTAGCAATGTAGAGTAAGCCTTCTCGGCAAGCCTTGCTTAGATACGTCATTACTGCAGCAAAATTCTCGCTCCATATTACCGATATCGCGTCTTTTTCTATGATTTCATAGATTGTCCACTTGAGATACAATATACTACACCAATTTTGAAAACAGCTATTGAGTTTCACTCGAAAATCACCCGACAGAAAAAAAAAACTGGAAAATACAATTAAATGCTTCATTACTAAAAAATAAGGTACTTATACAAAGGTATGGCATATTAAAAATAATTGAATAAATACATTAATATATGAAATCAATTAAAAATAACATAATAAAATTCAAACAAACAGTAGGTATTATAAATTACTACCTAAAAACAGCATTCGGAAAACTGCAGTGGCAAGTGCAAGAGGCCGTCACTTGTAACACATTATAGACCTTGAGGTGACCTAGCCTAACCTGGTATTGTATTGTAACTCTGTAGCGATTATGGCAACCCCAAAAACGAAAATCAAAACGAAAAAATGGTCCCTAGTGCCCGGCAGCCCCTCTACCCTTGACTCCGGTAGCGGCAGGAATCCGATGGAAGCGAGACGCACAGGACCGTTCATTATGGCGACACTTGGGGGAGGCCCATGTCCAACAGTGGCCATCTTTCGAATATAATACGAAGTTCAGCGTATTACCGGAGCATATAAATGGAGACTGGGTATCAGAGGATCACTGTGCCTGAGAGTGAACCACTCTGCTTGTTTGTTGTAGCTCATATACATGTCTTCTTCTTCTTCATCCATTGGAACGTTGATCACTTCAAAGGGTCGTCACCCTTTGAAGTGATCAAGGCACAGTGATCCTCTGATACCTATTCTCCATTTATATGCTCCGGTAATACGCTGAACTTCCTATGATATTTCGGTTTCTTTATATTCATAGCTTTTGTACCAAAATCATAAACTGTAAAATCTCTATTTATGATATATATCATACCTATTAGCTGCGGTAGACATCCAAGTTAACAAAGCATTAATCCCGTACTCGTCGAGGTCTAAGATTCCGTGACTGGAGACAATTGTTCCATCAGTTTTCATTACCAGGAGATGAGGAACAGAGGTGATGCCGTACCTATACTGGAGAATGGGTATCAGAGGATCACTGTGCCTGAGAGTGAACCACTCTGCTTGTTTGTTGTAGCTGTTAAGCATGTCTTCTTCTTCTTCATCCATTGGAACGTTGATCACTTCAAGTGAGGACAATTTGACTTGCCTTGCTTTTTCATAGATCTTACAGAACTTTTGCATGACGTTAAATCTATCCACATGTCTCATTGAAAAATAAAGCACGATTACTTCTACTGTATCTATCAGCCAAGCATTGGGAATCTCCTCCAACTTGTGGTTGTATATCTTGGCATCCTTCAGCCAATCACAAATTGGTATGACACTAAGGGCACTCTCATTTTCACTACTCACACTCATGTTTAATTTTAAATGTATTCAAAAAATTAATTAACAATTAAAAAAAAGTAAGTATGTGATAAAATCATGAAATCTGATAATGAAGTTGCTTGTCATTTTCAAACACAGAACATTAATACTCATGTTTTCAAACGACATTTGTTATACTTTTTTTTTGCAGGATTATGCGTAGTTACGAGTAGGTACCTATAAATGAGATCCTGTTTATCCAATAAATCCTACGAATTAAAAAAAAATAAGTGTCATCTGACAACTGACAATAAAACAACAATCGGAACTTGACACGAAACAACAAACTACTTATTGCATTACTTTATTATTTACTTATTCATAGTCAGGAAAAATGGAACAAGATATGACCATGATGCCTGAACCCATTGACACACACCTACCACCTTACAACTGGCTACAAGAAGCCAAGATATACAATAACAGATACGAGCGGATTCCCAATTCCTGGTTTGTAGAAAGAGAAGTTGACGCCGTAGTACTTTATTTCTCCATGAGAAACGCAGACAGAGACAACATCATGGTCGATTTTTACGAGATTTACGAGAACGCCAGATTTATCAACCTACCCATAGAAGTGATCAACATTCCTATGGATGACACCAAAGAAGACATGTGGCAGAGTTACGAAGATCAAGCCAACTGGTTCACTCTCAGATTCAACAACCCTGTAATACCCACTCTGCAATACAGATACGGTATCACCGCTGTTCCTCATCTCCTGGTAATGAGAATTGACGGAACGATCGTCTCCACCCACGGTATCTTAGACCTCGAAATGTATGGGATGAATGCTTTAGTGTCTTGGATGTCTACAGCAGCCGCGTCCGTCAAACCTAATAAGAGATCAAGCAAAGATCTGTCAATGTATGGTCCAAATTGGAAGTATCTTACTTTAGGCATTGGGAAGACTTCGAAACCTTCTTACCAGAGAAAGTTCAGTGAAACAGGTGAAAGAACACTGACGGAACCTTCCACGTCAGATGGAATACCTATGCAGAAAGCGCTGGAAATAAAGAGTCGGGTTATAGCCAAGGATTAGTACTACTTCTTGTATAATTCTGTTTTTAATGGTATTTTTTTGCAGCAAGCAAGAACCCCAAAGGTTCAATGACTTTGAATGGTCGTTTAAGGCTGACCGCACACTTGAGACAAGACAGTCTAAGATAGACTATGAGACAAGACGTCTCATAGACAAAATTGTCTAACAACTACAAAAACTACACAGTGACAAGTCTGTCTAACGACACTCGGCTTCTCTTTTGTATGTATGCGGGCGCGCACATCGAAGACAAAACAGTCTAGCGACGTACCTACTCTCTAGTCATATGTCGGCAGTGATGAAAAATGTCGCTTTATCAATTTATCGTTATTTATAAAAATATTAATATCGGCCTCGGTATAATTATCTGGGAAAAGATATCGATGTCAGTAAAACTTTCCGAGATTTACGGTTTGAAAATAATAATTTATTTAGTTCAGTCTAGCTCAATAATAGGTAATTTTTATGCAAAATGTACATTATTTTAATTTATGAGAATCTTAATTAAACTAAATTACAATATTCTAATATTTTGAAAACTAATTTATTATTTCAGTCAAACCAGCATTTGTCCGGTAGGTAACGAAATGAAAAAAAGACTAATCATAGACAATACAGTTATTTCTTTCTTTGAATTCCGTTATATATTCTGCTAATAAATTAATTTTGAAAAAAAAAATGACGTTTTTGATGCTATTTTCGATATTGAATATTTTGTATCGATAAAGCGATGTATCGGATCAAAATATATCGGGTCAAAATATCGATATATTGAAGTACTTATACAGGTATCGGCACGGATCTTGAGCGCTCGGCGAAAGAGTGGGGATCGCTTTGCGTACGCGTTTTATTTTTATTTTTTTAATATACACCTATTTTATTTTTTCTTTTACCTACTGGGTACTAGGTAAAAGAAAAAATAAAATAAAATTAACAGTTTAGTTTTAGGTAAGCGTTTCGTATTATTTTTGAGACAGACTTGTCTATATGAGACATTAAATCTGTCTAAAGACTGTCTTGTCTCAAGTGTGCGCTCAGCCAAAGCTTCTGTTTGTTAGATTTGTTATTAACTTTTGTCGTAGTAGGAGTGTAGGTATTTTATTATATTGTACTTTATGTTAGGTATTATTTCTATGAATAGTGCGCTTTACTTTTTTAAGGTATGTTGGTTTAATTGTTCTATCAGACTAAGGCGGATTGGTCTTGAATGATGTGTGTAGGTTCACTTACACTTATTTATTTGTTAACATAGGTAAAGAAATACAGGATATTTGATGAACAGAGTGCTATGTTACGCCGGGAGGCGTACAAATATGGTGTGCAAATCTAGCTGAGGATTACAAATTAAATTTAAAAAAAAAAATAACAACGACCTATTATTTAATACTCCAATTATGTCACACCTAAATGAGGAATTATTAAAATGCCAAAAATGTATGTTAAAATAATGAAAATATCAAAATCAATTTCTGTTCCGTGGTCACAAACTCTAGTATGACACCCCCGTGCCTCGGAAAGCACGTAAAGCTTTCGATCCTGAGCCTGGTCTCTCCGCAGTCGTATCAGATTGCCGTCACATTGAACAATGAGACTTAAGAGGGTCCTTTTTCACTCGCCTATCGTCAACATCGAGCAAGGTTTAATAGCTTGTTGCTTAATCTAACGCAATCCAACGCAATGTTTGATGAAGAGGCAACGCAAAAAAAGAGAGATAACGCCTGAAAACTCTGTTGGCATTCGGTAATTCCGCGATTTACTTGAATATTTCACAAAACTTGTTCCAGGAAATACATGTTTTTTTTTAAACCCTTAAAAGTTTCTTTTTGTTGCACCTGTGTTTACGCACACGTTTGAACACTATAATCTGGGATTACTGCTTATGCCGGTGATACAAACTGGTTTTTCTGTGTGCGTAAACTTGTACTCGTTGTCATGAGAAGTAGCACACATCCAAGACCAATCTGTTTTCGTGAATAAGAATATTATTAGGTACTTAATACTCCCTAACAATAAACTTTATTCTTTAATTCAGTTTTTAATTTAAAATATGATTAAATAAAAAATTGAATAATTAGTTAATTTAATTTGACTGGTCTGTTGGTCTAGTGGTTAGTGGCCCTGACTGCTATGCCGGAGGTGTCGTGGGTTCGATTCCCACCCAGGACAAATTGTGTGATGGGCACGTTCATTTGTTCTGGGTCTGGGTGTAATTTATCTATAATATGTATGTATTTAGGAATATATAGGTATGTTTATCAGTTGTCTAGTACTCATAACAAAAGCTCTGCTTAGCTTGGGACTAGACGGCGTTGTGTGATAGTTGTGGAATATTATATTATATTATTATTTTTTATATAATTTATAAACTTATCAGGGGCCCCTTTTTTGCGTCATGCGGAAGATGAGAACGCCGCGATGCCTTACCAGCCACTCCTCAAAGAGGGGACTTACCGCCATGATTATGGCGTACAGCTAAGGATCCGAGTGGATTTCCCTCCCGGAGTCTATGTTTCCTGACAGCTACAACCTAGAGGTCTTTAAGTTAAGAGTGAATAGGTTACTTCTGGTCAAGCCTGCTCCATCGTCGACTACATCATCGCTTACGATCAGCCCCCCTAGCCAAGTTACAACCGTTTCGTTTCGATTCTCTTTTCGTCGATCGCCTCGAGTCGGCCACGCCTTGTTGCAACGGTTGTAACTTGGCTAGGGGGCAGATGCGATTGTGGTCAAACGCGAGCCCATCAACAATTTAAAAAAAATTGGTTCCTTCTGAGGTTCCTATTCGTTCCATGTTATAGGGACCGCTATGAAAACAAAACCGTGAATTAACGCAGCTTATTTCATGGTTAAAAGAGCACGATTATGAACTTTTAAAATATTTTGTCATTAGTTCCAGTATGATACGCCAGGCCTACCTTGTTTTAAAAATTACGAATGATTATAATATTTTATGTAAGAACTTCAATGTTATCTACTACATGCCTGAATCGGCGATAAACGATATGATATCTTAAGACTACAGCAACATACAATGCGCTCCAAATACTGTAAAATCGCAAGAAATTGGGCAAAATTAAAGAACTTAGAGATGAGCAAAATTGAAGAACTGGATTCTGATTAAACTATTTTCGTTCACAGTTCGTAAATAAATTAAATTTTAAAAATTTCTTGTGATGCTTACCCTAATAATTCTTCGATTTGACAGTATGACGTGACGTCACAACATGGAAATCGATCCTATTCTTAATTGGAACGCATTGTACATTTTCCAATGAATGATGTAAGTTGCTGGTACGACAAGGTACTCGAGACTGCTTGGTGGCATAACGCATACAAGCTTTTGATTAATTCCAACTCGACATCGTCAGATATATCAGACTACCTACCTCACGATATCATGTCGTTATCGTTACCGCCTAATGTGAAAACGGCCATTAGGGTTAGGAAAAACAAAGGCAGTCTACTGAAATTCATCATTTCCCTTTTTATCGTCTGCCAGAATATATCTACAAGCTGAATAAAAAAAAATGGCAAGTATATCTTTCCAACATTGAGGACACAACACAGGATAATTTATTTAAAAGCATAGATACCTAACACTAAAAAAAATAGTTTATTCCATTTTCTCGTCTTGGTCGCAATCGACTTTTTAATCAGTTTTGAATGCTCCGACTTCAAATATTAGAAAGTAAATTGTAGGGAAATTAAACCAGTGCTACTTTTACCCCAGGTCCATTCATCCTGTCTGTCTGTAGACTAGAAGGAACCTACCTACTAATTCTCGAAGCGACATTTAAAAAAGCGGTCCGTTCTCTTTACTGTCAAAATAAGTGACAGCTTAGCGACCACAGATTTACATAAATTATGGTGTTACTTTTTTCAGGTTATGACACAACCTGTTCTGCCTATCGACACATTGTTACTTCATCGAAAGTCATTAATATTATTTATTGTTAATGGACGTCAATATCGAGTTATTAGATAAGTTGTATTCATTTTGGGAACTTGTATGAATAGAAAAAAAATACCTTTTGTGCAAGTTAGACTTAAAAGCCATAGACCAAGGCAACAATTTCTGATTATGGAAAAACAAGTGATCTCAACAATATAAAAATTAAACCTAGTGCATATCTGTAATGTTTCTTATTAAAAAAAAAGACTGAAAAATTTATAGACCACAGACACCTACTGCAAACATTTTACATAAAATGTGACGTTTTGTCATCAGGCGGGTTATAATCCGCCATCTTTTTTACTATCGATCAACTTGTTGATACAAGATATTTTTGTTGAATTCTTGTTATTCGCCGAAGAAAAACCGTGCAAAGAAAACGCCAATGCATTCAACAGAAAAGGAGACTGTTATTAATGTATTCAGACACGTTGAAGAAACTTTGTCGAAGGTACCTACATTGTTTTCTTTGCTTACATTTTGTCTCAAGCCCAGATGAATAGGGTAGAGAAAGAAAGCTTTTGCATGCCTTTTGAGATTGGTTCTCAATACAATAATAAAATGTGGTTCTCAAAAAATGTACCTATTCAAGATTGTTATAGTTAACATTGCCACCAAATTCAAGTATAAACTTTAACTATGCGTATTTTAATTTTTAAGTGTCCATTTACATTAAAAAGATCTTAATTCATTCACAGAACTATAGATTGAAATGGAAATTTAACTTTGTTTTGTATACAATACAGTTTTTTGTTCCATTTGATAATTATCTGGAATTCTGAATTGAAACGTACGTACACGTATAACAAGTACTCAAGTAATCATCGTTTAGATTAAAACAGATCGAATTACATTAGACACAGAACCCGCGTGCAGTCAATAGACAATCTTAACTTTTTACCACACAATGGCCAAGCTCGCACCTAACATTCAGCCAGCATAGATTATGTAATAAACCTGTATTTAAATCTAGATAGATGTAAAATTGCACCATTGTGTTTGATGAAGCCTAGATCTTATTTAGGTTGCTATTATTACTAGTTACAAGTGTAGTCTTGTGCCATCGTTCATAACACAATTGATTATCAGGTGATGTGTGTCGATACAGCTGTTGTATTAGAGTACAAGAGGTCCTAATTAACATTAAAATAAATTTATTGATTAGAAATTGAGTAATCAGGTACATTAAGCAACTCAACTCTTCCTTGTATCTATGTATTGTTACTGCGTAAATGAGAATATCCGTTAGTTATTTTTAATTCTAAATTAAGACAGTAGCGCCATCTAGTGTCGAGTAGCGATACTATAATTAAGCTTTGTGTTTTATGGTATCTACTACCACTTTTATTTATTTTTTTAAATTTTCGTTACATTGTTGAGCGGAAATTGTCAAATCGGGAAAACTGGAAGTGCTTTTTTCTATTGAATTTTTGAATGAAATTCAGTGAACAGGTAGGACAACGTCTGTCAGGTCAGCCCGTATTTAAATTAACTTGTGATCGAGGTATAAAACTGTTCAGCCTAGACTATAGTAAGTTCTTATGTGACCGCGTTTCCTAGATACACCAGACTAGAAAACAAACAATAAAATTCGCCACCACACGCATAATGGCGGACATACAAACCAAACCAGTGTCAAGTTCCGCCATATTGGATTGTGAATGTGCAAAAGCATAAACAATAAACGCTTGCCGTGACAGAGAATACATTAAAATAAATGGAGAGGAATAAAACACCCAGACAATAAGCTAGTTGCTTTACAAGGAACGATATTGCCAGACTCAAATAATAGGTACCCATAGAATTGCCTGCTCTTGGTTTTCTTTTTGCGATCTTGTTTTTCTGAGTAGCATGTTTGATATTTTATTTAAAAAAAAACTTTTAGGTGCTTGAGAACAAAGCATTTAGAGCACCTACCTTAATAACAGTAACTGCAATTTAAGAGTGCCCTTCCTGATTCGACTATCTTCAGCGTGAGAATGGTTGAAAAGCTTGTTGTTTCTAGTGCATCGAGCATGGTTGAAAAGCTTGCTGCTTCATCTAACGCAATCCAACGCAATGTTTGATGAAGAGGCAATGCAAAAAATGAGAGATAACGCCTGAAAACTCTGTTGGCATTCGATAATTCCGTGATTTACTCCAATATTTCACAAAACTTGTTCCAGGAAATACATGTTTTTTTTTAAACCCTTAAAAGTTTCTTTTTAAACCCATAAAAGGACCTTCCTGATTCGACTATCTTCAGCGGCTTTGTGGGGGCCGAGTCACCCGCGTCCGTAGGAGAATACCTGAAGCAAGTCCCTATACGTGGTCCCCGGGTGGTGCTAATCAGGTGACACTAACTGGTTTCGACCGTTGGCTTGCGACCACCCACTGAGCAAAGACGTACCGCCAAACGGCCTGGCCGTGTTCCGATATGATACTCAGTGTAGCCAGTCTAGAGGAGTTGGGTCGAAATAGCTGTTCCAGTGCAAGCAGACCATCCTGGCTCGTGCTGATGGGGAGGAATCGGGAGGCTAGTCGCGGAGGGTAGCGGGATCCGAGGCACGGTTGCCGCTGGCCGACCGCAGGTAGCTGGGGGCCCAAGTAATGTGCTAGCCACACATGAAAGGCTGCCCCGCCAACTGTCGAAAAATCCCGGAATGCGCCATCGTGCTGGTTGGCGACCAGACGAGAGGGCCCGATGGACATTCCCGGGGGGGCTCGGGCGTCCCCGCAGTCTCCAGACTAGTCCCCCAATGATGTCGTCCTTTCAGTGCGTGCCTGAGGGTTAGCTGCGTGGAACCTCATTTCACTTCCTTCTCCTCTCCTCCCTTCACTCAAATAATGAAAAGGAAAAGTAAGAGACAAGTTAGACAGCGGCTGCACTCCCTCTCTCACAAAGTGCACCTCACTAACACACTAACATACGAGGTCTGCACTCCAATCTCGTCGCAGTCCACCACCACCTCGAGACTGAAAAACCAGCTCTCTTCTTCCTTTCGGAGACGCAGATCAGAGGTCCGTCCGACGTGTCGTACCTTTCTTACCCAGGTTTTACCTTTGAGCACAACTTCAAACCACGTGCGGGTGTATGTATGTACGCCCGGGACGACATCTGCTATCGGCGTCTCCGTAACCTTGAGGACTCTAGTTTCTCGACGCTTTGGACTTTGGTGGACACAGGCCTAGATAAAATAATCTACGCTTGTGTCTACCGCTCGCACAGCGGAGATCAAGAGACATCCGGGCTCACACAACATCTGAGTGAGGCGGCGGATGCGGCTCAGCAGCGGTACTCTTCTGCTCAATTGGTGTTACTGGGGGATTTTAATGCCCACCACCAAGAGTGGCTTTTCCCGTACCAGTCCACAGACCACGCTGGGCGAGAGGTGCGAAAGCTAGCGCTAGCATTAAATCTCGCCCAGCTGGTTCAGGGGGCAACGAGGGTGCCGGATGTGAATTCGCACACAGCCAATTGCCTGGACCTTTAGCTGACAACAGATCCAGACCGCTACTCTGTGTCGATATGTTCGCCTTTAGGCAGTTCCGACCACTGTCTGGTTAAGTCTGTGTCTGTCTACTCCCCGCCCGATCCCACCCCTAGAGGCACCCGGCGGGTTTGGCGATACAGGTCAGCAGATTGGGATGGCTTGCGGTCTTTCTTCGCATGCTATCCTTGGCAGCCCACTTGCTTTTCTTCAGATGATGCTTCGTCGTGCGTAGATGCCGTGACGGATGTGTTGCGGCAGGGGATGGAGTACTTCATCCCATTCTCTGACGTAACAATGTCTGGCCAAGCTCGTCCATGGTTTGGCGCCGAATGTGATCGCGCAGACGCGCTTAAGCACGCGGCATATCGAGCTTGGGCTGACGCTCGTACGCGCAAAGCAAGCGACGTGGCTCAGAAGAAGAAGGCCTTTAACAGGGCTGCCAAGTCCTGCAAGAAGGTGTTGCAGAGGTCTCGGTTTGACCACATTAGCAGAATTGGGAGCAAACTTGCTTTATACCCCGCAGGTAGTAAAGCGTTTTGGTCCCTGGCTAAGTCGGTTGAATCGAACTTCTGCCGTCCCTCACTTCCGCCATTGCTGAGACCCGATGGGTCGCTGGCTCACACCGCTGAGGAGAAAGCAAACTTGTTTGCCTCTCTTTTTGCGGAATCTTCTCGTCTGAATTCTGGTGACGCACGGCCACCTGTTTCTCCTGATGGATGCGCGACGAGGATGTCAGACGTTCGTATCCATCAAAAGGACGTTCGTAGGTTCCTGCGTAATCTCGATGTGAACAAAGCTAGTGGCCCCGACGGGATACCAGCAATTGTGCTTAAAACTTGTGCGCCTGAATTGTCTCCGATCATGACACGCCTATTTCGCATCTCATATGAGACTGGAAAAGTGCCGATTGCTTGGAAGCAAGCTAACGTGCAGCCTGTGCCCAAGAAGGGCAGTCGAACTGACCCGGCAAACTACAGACCCATCTCTGTTACGTCCGTCCTCTGTAAGACTATGGAACGGGTGCTAAACAAGAAACTTCTGGCATACCTAGAAGCTAACGACATCCTCAGTGACCGGCAATACGGTTTTCGCCAAAATCGGTCCACTGGGGACCTTCTAGCGTATGCCATTCACATCTAGAGCGAAGCCATCGAGAAGCATGGGGAAGCGCTTGCCGTCTCCCTTGATATCTCGAAGGCTTTCGATAGGGTCTGGCACGAAAGCCTCATTTTTAAGCTTCCTTCCTTCGGTCTACCCACTGGTCTGTGTGATTGGATCGCAGACTTCTTGAGGGATCGATCCATCCGAGTGGTCGTTGATGGCTGCTCGTCCGGTCAAATGGATATTAATGCCGGGGTCCCTCAGGGGTCGGTACTCTCGGCAACACTGTTTTTGCTGCACATAAATGACTTACTTAAACCCGGTATCTTTGGGTATGCAGACGACAGCACTGTTGCCGAGAGATATGTGGCTGACGCACGCGCTAGTGGGTCACAGATCCAGTCATCCCGAGAGGCTATGGTTGAACGCTTGAACTCGTCCTTGAAGGCGGTCTCCGATTGGGGCGATGCCAATCTGGTCAAGTTCAATGCAACTAAAACCCAAGCGTGTCTTTTTTCCGCTAAACGGAGTCAATTCCACCCGTTTCTGTCTTTCCGAGGTGTGACCGTGCCAATAACCGACCATCTTGATCTTCTTGGCGTTACGCTGACGTCAACTCTCAACTTTGGGCCATACATCGAAGCAAAGGCTCAACTGGCAGCAAAAAAGCTGGGAATCCTCGCGAAGGTCAGACGGTACTTCACGCCGGAACAGCTGCTAAAACTTTATCATGCGCAAGTTCGATCGTGTATGGAGTACTGCTCTCATCTTTGGGGCGGGTCTGCCAAATACCAGCTTGATGCGCTAGAGTCAATTGAGAGGCGAGCCAAGAGGATCATTGGCAATGATGCACTTGTTGAGTCGAAGCTCCAAAGCCTTGGACATCGCCGCCAAGTTGCTGGCCTGTCGGTTTTCTATCGTTTACATTTCGGGGAGTGTGCACTGGAATTGCACAATCTAATTCCGCCAAGTCCGTTCCATCATCGGACCACTAGACGTACGGCGTTGCGCCACCGGTACATGGTGGACATCCCACCCATACGCACAAAACGTTTTAAGAACACATTTATTATGCGTACAGCCAAGGAGTGGAATTCCTTGCCGGAGTCTGTGTTTCCTGATAGCTACAACTTAGGGGTCTTTAAGTCAAGAGTGAATAGGCTACTTCAAGGCAAGCGTGCTCCATCGTCGACCACATCATCGCTTACCATCAGGTGAGATGGTGGTCAAACGCCAGCCTATCATTAATAAAAAAAAAAAAAAGCGTGAGCATGGTTAAAAAGCTTGTCGTTTCTCCAACGCAAAGTTTGATAAAGAAGAAACGCGAAAAGAGTTCGGTAACTTCCATCGCTCACTCGAATACTTTCAAAACTTGTTCCAGGAAATGTTTTTTTTTTTAAACCTTACAAAAATTTTTTACTTTTTAATTTATGAGTGCATTAAGAAGAGCCAAAGTTCACGCAAAATAACAGATTTTCTGAGGTCTTTACTGGATTAGTTTTACACTTTGTTTTGTTTTCAATAGAAACCTAGATAACCATAAGATATCTGTTTCCAAAATATCTAGATAAAAATGTGTAATATGTAATATAATAATATGTAATGTTATATAATATAATGTGTTTGGAGTGTGCGGAACAGAGTGTAAAGTCCCGCAATCCTCCGTTGGAAAGGGAGGATCCTCCGACCAGACGGGTATTATATCTGGTGGACAGCTGCCCAATAGATGATTTCGAGCTGTTCTATATGTTCTAATCGCGCGGAGAACTTTAATTGCGCGATGCAGGATTAGTTTTTTTGTGACGCCATAGATGTCGCTACATCACTCCCCTCCGGAGATCGGAGATCGATGGTTCTTGATGCTTCTTGATGAGTGCCAGGCCAGTGGTAGGTTGGTTCCAGTGGGTCGGAACCGAACGCCGCATAGTTCTCGGTGAGTCGGAACTGTCTGCGGTGATGCCCCAGTGAGTCGGGGTGGTGCTGTCCCAGTTAGTCGGGATGATGCCCCAGTGAGTCGGGGTGATGATATCCCAGTGAGTCGGGATGATGCTGCTAGCTCCAGTGAGTCGGAGCGGTGCTGCTGGCTCCAGTGAGTCGGAGCGGTGCTGTGCGACGTAGTGGCTTGACTGCTGGCATCGGCCAGGAGAGGTTCTTCGTGGCTCTTCATGTGACTGGCCGAAGGTGCAGTGTGCTTAGCCAAGGTCGCTGATGAGGCTGAGGGTGATGACCAGGTATGACCAGGTAGGCATGCTGGTAGTCAGGATACCCTTTATAGCCGTGGGTGCTGGCTGTATGGCTCGCTGCTCGAAAGCTTGAGGAAGTGATGATGACGTCATGAAGTAGTGGCTGCACGAAGGCTGCGCTGACGTTCTTTGTCGAGGGTTACCAGTTTGGAGTGTGCGGAACAGTGTGTAAAGTCCCGCAAGCCTCCGTTGGAAAGGGAGGATCCTCCGACCAGACGGGTATTATGTCTGGTGGACAGCTGCCCAATAGATGATTTCGAGCTGTTCTATATGTTCTAATCGCGCGGAGAACTTTAATTGCGCGATGCAGGATTAGTTTTTTTGTGACGCCATAGATGTCGCTACAACGTCATAATTGCGTAAGAGTGGTTGTATAGGAAGTCGGCACGGATTGGGCACTCTTAACTTCTTGAGTAGCGTAATTAGAGACACAATAGTAAGACAATAGCGCACGACCGCCGGCGTTCGTGCGGGGATCAACAGCTTACATATGAAAACCGCCTTTGCTGCCCACATTTTCTGGTATATTCTCGAACCAATCCAACTTCATCACGCAGTTGACTTGATCGAATGTTATGTTATGTGATAGCCAAATGATGATTTAAACCCAATATTGGGGTGGTTGCCCTTGTCAATTTATGCTGCAAAACACGTTCTTAAAAAAAATCTGCTTCTTTCACTTACCAGGGTTTCATATCTTTTCAGGAGCTCTTCGTGCCTATCAACACTAAAGGAGAACTGTACGAGGTATGCCCGGAGGAGCTATCACCGGCGGAGTGGGAGCCCGCGGGGGAGGGGCGAGGGGGCGTGGCTCCCGACGTGGCTGCGCGGGCGCACCGCCTACCGCATTTACTGAGCATATGGCGGCTGCCGTGCAGGGTGCGCCTGTTGGCAGGGACGGTGCCGATCGAGATGGCACATGATGTTGGAGGTGAGTTGAATTGTCTGTAGTGAAAAATGAGCAGAGTTTGATATATCATTCTCGATTTAGTCCTGGTTGCTTAAGCTTAGGAACCAAACCTACATAATGCCAGTCTGACATTTGCGACTTGCAAACCTGATTTCAAGGTTGATTCTAATTTAAGAAATATTTCTTTCAATTCCAGAAGACCTTCTACTGCGAGCGGCGTCAACAGAACCAGTTCTCGTAATGTGCACCCTCCCAGAGTACGGGTCGATGCCTTCGAGCCCGAGCAAGCAGGTGGACCCTCGCTACCATGCCAAGGAAACCCTGCAGCTTCTCCCTCTCAACAGCACCATCAAAGTGAGGCGCACACAGCTTGGCTTCGAGAACGAGAAACGAATGTTCCTCTCTGCACGCCTTCAGAAAGCTCTAACCTTCTGTCAACTCAATGTTGACAACTGGATAAGGCAGATTTCCTACGCCAACTCAACCGTAGTCGGAAAAGCGAAAACAGCCGAAGACCTCATCAAGGAAGACCACGAACCAGTCAAGTTTGAAAAAGAAAGAAAATTCACTCTACAGGGTCTCAAAATTGACACATCTAGGTTATTCGGTAAAAGCGAAAAGGTATTGAAAGATATTCCGGACGAGACTGAAGGATCTATTATATTTTTAAGTAAAAACGAACTCGAGCATATGAATTACGACGTTTACAGTGACGACGAGGGAAAAGAAGATAAACCAGACGAGAAAATGGAACAGGAACAGTTTTCTAGCGACAAAATGCAAGTATTTAGAGAAGATTCGGGGCAGAAAAAGAACAAATGGTTTAAGAATTTGAAACTACTGAAGAGCACGGAGAAACTCACTGACGAAAAGATAACTGCTATCGAAAATAGTGAGAAGTCAAGAGATGTTAAAGATCCCTTTGATCCTCTAGGTGAGAAGCACAGCTCCATTGAACGGTACCAAGATATGTCTAAATTAATTGAAGATAGATTTGGCTGCACGAGGAAGAACGATGGCACGGCTGAAAAGAGTCATTCCTACAAGAGTCTGACGACATCCTCATCTGATATGGGAACAAGTCAGTGCAGCTCCAATCACAAAAAGCCAATACTAACGAAGTCAGTCTCCGTGCAAACAGGAATGCCAGACAATTCTTACACTGAAGACGACAGTGGTATTAACATGAAACATGGTCGCAAAAACCTTAGCGTTGACCAAATTAACTACTGCGGTTCTATGGAAAGTGACGCCAGTTCTGGAAGAAAACTAAAGAGTCTGGACGAAAATATGCTCAAAAAATCATCAGCTACTAAATCATCAACGAATCTAGAGAGGAGGCAAAGGATACAACCTGATTTAATACCGGAAAAAGCCATGGTTAAGTCCGAATCTTACAATCAGATACAAAGTTGCGAAGAAATCAATATGTTTGGCGTCGGATCCCTGTATAACGACAGCGATTTCGAAATTAACTACAAACAACACTCTTTCATAACAGAAAAACTATGCTCCGAGTTTCACGTTAAAACTAAGAGAGTACTCAGCAAATCTACATCAAATCTCCTTCATCCTAAAAAGCCTACTGATAAAAAAGAAGGCAGCAACAGTAACAGTATGCCAACAAAAACAGAAAGGTCAGCAGATAGTGAGAAAATTGTAAACTTCAGGAAGAAAATCGACAAACCGCGAGCCCCGACACCGAAGTCTGAAATCGAAGACGATATCACAGCAATTGACATTTCTGAAGAGGAACCACAAATGCAAGTGAAAATTCGCAGGTCTATTTCTTCTATACAAAAAAGGAAGCTTCCAGTCATAGAGGATTTACCATACGGCCAAGTGGCTGATGCCGTTCACGTAGAAGAAGAAAAGATTGAATCAGATGCGAGCTCAGACAACATTTATGCAGAGATTTGTACCCCTAACGGTAACAAAACTAGCGACGAAGAAAATTACGACAACAATATCGATGTGCTCGCAACAGATCCTGTCATTTGTAACGTCAAAAAAGAAGTGATCATCAGAAACGATGAGCGAGCGAGACAGATGATAGAGAATCAAGAAAATCCATTCAGACATATAGAAGTTGTCGTTATTGAGAAAACTACAGATTTCGATTTGGATAATTCTAGTGTTACTTCAAGTGATATTGACGAAATGGGAAGCAAGAATGACGTCTCAATAATTGATTCTTGGGAACGAGACAAAAATAAATCAGAGAACAAAATCCACGCAATCAGATTAGAAATAACAAGTAACAATGACGAATATCCAAATGAGAATGATAATAATATAGAAAAAACTGAAATCTGTTTAAGTAAAGATAATTCATTAAGTTTTAGTAACAGCATACATTTGAATGGTACATATCCCAACGAAGCCATCTATGATACTTTAAAATAGTTTAAGTTTTAGAATAGTGACACTGGCAGCCACAAATAGTGTCTTGTAGTCATATTTTTGATGTACCAATAAAAATATATCCTACAATTCCTGCATAGAAAAGTCACCTTAGATGTGATGCCGATTTTTTTTAGTGTAGCTTTTTCAGTGTATAAATGCTTTATATTACCCGAATTTAAGTCATAGTAAATCAATATTAATGTATGTGATTACAACCAGTGAAGACGTGGCATATAATAGATATAGTAATAAACTTTGGTTTCATATCACCATTATAACTATAGTAAACATTGAATCTCTATCTTTTTGTATAAATTGAATAGCTAATCAGATGTTACTTGCAAAGAAAAATACCAGAATATTGTGCCCAAAATAAAATACAAAAAAACCAGATTGGCTGTCTATTGAACCAACATTTTCAATTTTTTTGATGAAGTAGGTTTTGAAGAATCATGGTTACTTACTCCATATTTAGACAGCCTATCTAGTAAAACCACTCAGGGCTAACATTCCCTGCTTAGCCAAACTATTCAAAAATATTAAAACGTTGCAAAATTATTTCTGTAAAAGATTTTGGAGTGATAAAAAAATGTAAAAATTAGTTTATAAATTATCTTTTAAAAAGTGTATACTTATTTTGACACGAAGTGTACCACATAATGTAAAAATGCACTATTTAGTTACGCAATACTTATTTTATGGCACCTACCTACTAATTTGTCACTGTATTTAATGGTAAAAGGCAACATATTTATAGCTTTTTAGCGATATATTTTTTTTTATTATAATTGTGCTATTTGGTAATATCTTTTCATTCAAGTTATTTAAATCGAATTGCATAATAAAAATCATTGATAAGTACGACAATAAATTGAATACGGAAATTCTGTAATCTTTGTTTGGAAATTCCATTTCCACGTTATCTAATATTATTATATTACTGAAAACGATTGAAGTGATATCAGTTGATTGATATATACACTTATCTTTCTAAAAATGTGTAACACTTGTATTAGTGTACCTACAGACTTTTCCTTATCATATAAAATGTAGGTAGTTTCATAAATAGACGCGAATTTCATAAATTCCGTAATTGTATTTGCCTCTTGAAATGCACTGAAAATTTTACTTTCGTAGTTCCGCTACTAGCCACTAACTAAAATTGGGCGCTAGTGTGCCCAGTCTGTAGTCTATATACCCACTTATTAACAAACTCTTAAAATCATTTTGTAATCAAAAAATTATATCGCATATACTAAAATCACAAAAAGTAGACTGTTTTCCACACAAGAAATTCATCACAATTGGTGCTAAAGGGTGCTCAATTTTAGTTTAGATTGATTTTCGATTCCACCACTACCGTAATGCTAGAAAAAAATAGTAAAAATATTAAATATTAGTGAACTAAAAATTGTAAAATATCAAAAGGTACATTAGTTAAAAGTGGAACTATAGAAAATTATCTAGGTACTTTTGGTTCCTGCTACTTTACTTTTCTACAGTATAACTAAACTGATTTCGCTACTCACCACTAAGAACAACATGGCGCTAATGTGCAATAGTCTAAAGTAAAAAAAAAAATCCTTTCGATAGTGGTGAAATCGATCAAATTATGGTATAAGTACCACATACGACATGACATAATTGTAAAAAGCGTTTGTATTATATAGTTTTAACATTGTATTATAATATGGAAGCTCTTGAAGAAAAATGTAAAATTGAAATGTTTTGCGAAATTATACAAATTATTGAAATAAAATCTGTTGTTTCTTTTATATCTACTCTGCAAACACTCACTATACATAGGTACACTACTTTTAGATTAGGTGTTAAAAATTAGGCGTGTGTAACTCTTTACTGAACCGACTTTACTGTTCCGAAACATTTTAGTGTTCCGAAAGATTAATAATAATAATAATACGATCCTACGCAAGCACTCTCAACTTACCTATAATCGCCGTATCTCTACGTTGACGTCGTGGTGGGGCTTGCGTGCTCCAATATACCCTAGGTCTGTATCGGTGAAGTTTGCTTTGCCGTAATATGCCTAGGGTGAGGGGCCAGACTAAGAGAGATACAATCCGCAGTGCAGTTTTGTGGCGAACTGTTGGGCATTAGCGACCCCACGGACCCGATCTCCCGGGAGAATTCTTGTTCTTCATCTCCGGCTTGCCTTTATTGGCCGGCCGTAGTGAACACTGACGAGGAACTGAGCTCCCACCTCTCTCTTGCCTTTATTGGCTGGCTTGAGTGGAGATTCGCAAGAGCAAACGTGCTCGGGAGAAGGATGTATAATCCAGTAAGGTGCTGGTAGGGATCTTGACCGTACTTCCGGGATTGTCCTGATAGCCGTGGTATACCTCTCCACTCCTCAAGCACCTCAGAATATGTTGCCCTCTTTTTGCTACGTCACTTCGTGCTAGCGGCCGTTTTTTGGGGGCCCATTTATTGAGTGTGCAAGTCACCCCCTGCCTTTTTTCGATGGATATTAATAACGTTGTTCAGGCAGGGGCCATAGTCTTAACATAGTTCCATGTTACCAGTCCACTTAAGACTCCAAAAACCATAGCCCTATTATCTTTGTTCTCCATATGTCGCAATAGTTTTTCAACAACCGGGGGTTGTCCTTGGGTGCACTAGCATAGCGCGTACAGGGATAATCGTCGGTTGGTATCATGTTCCATTATAATTATCTAAAGGGCCTCTGCGAGTTGGCTTCGGCTCCTCGTACGCCTTCCAAAGGTCCAGGACCTCAGGGTCCTGAGATAAATATTGAAAATACATATAATAATAATAAAAAATAATAATAATAGTTTATTTTTCACTCTACACAAAGTATATATACAAAAGTTTCATAAAATGGATAATAATGCAACATATAACTTTGTGAGAGTCTGGAGTCCATACTAGGATACCCTGTGTGACGGACCACCAGGCTCTCACCCCAAAATGCCGATGCTTAGTTATATATTTATGCAATTAGTTACTGTTAGTTATATTAAACAAATGACTAAAATAAAATAAAAAAAAGATTTAAACATAGTTAACAATTTTGTACACGTACAATGGTCCACATAGGACTAAGTGCGGAAACCATACAGAAATAGAACAGATAGTTAACAATTTTGCAAGAATACAGACAAAAATAATTTTACCTTTACATATACAACAAAATAAAAAGTGAAGTGTAGATATTAGATGTCATGAAAAGTGCTTGCAGTGTGATGGTGTGAGTGTGAGCGAGTGCGTGTAGGGTGCATAGTTATACATAATTACATACGTCTTATGAAGTTACGAGGGAACAATGAGCAACTGCTCAGTGGCATCGTAATCTAACTTTTGTAACCAGGCAGAGAGTTTTTTTTTGCAAAGTTTTTTTGGTAGGGCATAAATTGTTAGGATCTCGTTAATTTTATTATATAAATAGTTTCCGAGAAAACCAAAATGTCGACGGGCAAAAGTTGTATGAAACCGAACTGTGGAACAGACTGCATGTTTACGTCGCTTACCTTCAAAAAAGGTAGGATTATAGGTAAGTTGAGAGTGCTTGCGTAGGATCGTATTTAAAATGAAGAGTTGACGTACCTACAGTTAAAACTTCAGTACGCTCGTAAAGTTCTTTGGTAGGAAATAAGAACGGCAGAAAATTACTTACTTTTAATACGGCTCTTTGCGCTCGTTCGATTCGAAGCATAACCGTTTTGGTCGCGCCACCCCATATAATTATACAGTAAGAGATTAGCGATTGGCACAGTGCAAAATATACCGCTTTCAATATTCCTGAGTCCGCAACATAACGGAGGTTTTTAAATACAAAGATCAGTTTTCTAATTCTATTGGCAAGAGAATCTATGTGCGGGTAGAAACTCAAAGTATTGTCTAATATGACGCCTAGGTACTTTATAGATTCTGTGTGTTGTAGATTGGGACATGAGCAAGGAGGAGAACCTTGAGTCTGCAAGCACAAGGATGAGTGGGCAGTTATTTTGAGGCTATTCAGGGAATAATTAGGTTTTTTTATACAAAAGGAAATATACTTTGTTTTGTCAACATTGAGAGCAAGTTTATTGGTAGCCAACCAAGATAGAACCAGGTTTAGTCCAGTCTGTGCATAACTGTAAACCTCAGGCCATGTGTCAGCCTCAAACAACAGAGCTGTGTCATCAGCGAAAGTTATGATCTTACCGCTAGGCATATTCAGCTCAACGAGGTCATTTATAAAAGTTAGGAATAAAGGGGGACCGAGAATACTGCCCTGTGGGACGCCGTGGATGGCAGGAAGATCAGAACTAGTCCACATATCTATTTTAACCCTCTGGAATCGGTTAGTGAGATAGTCCGAAAAAAGCTTTAGTTGCTCATTCCTTATACCAAAGCTCTCTAATTTTTTCACCAACAGTGGGACGGAGACCGTGTCAAAGGCTTTGGCGAGGTCCATGAAGATTACTATTACCTTTTTGTTAACATCTAGTTTTTCAGAAACAAACTTGGTTAAATCATGAACAGCGTCGCTGGTTGACATACCAGATCGGAAACCGTACTGTGAAGCTGATAGCAGCGAGTTTCCTTCGAGGTAGCTAACCAGGCGCTCCTTCATGATCCGCTCCAGTACCTTAGACAAAGCTGGTAGGATGGAAATAGGTCTAAATTGTTGACACTGGCTCCGTCTCCACTTTTGAAGATTGGGCGAATCTCTGCTATCTTCCATGCATCTGGAAATTTCCCGGACTCAATGGCAAGGTTACAGATAAAAACGATTGGAGAAATAAGGACTTGCTTATATCTCTTCAAAAAGTAGGAAGAGATGTTGTCGTAGCCAACAGCGCAATCAGACCTCAGACTTAAAATTATATTTTCAACCTCTTCTAAGTCGGTGGGTAGAAAAACCATCGAGTGCGGGTATAGTTTATGCGAAGCCGTTGAAGTAGTGCTACCAGAACTACAGCGATCAGCGATGTTTTTACCGATGTTCACAAAAAAGTCATTAATGAAATTAATGGAGGAAATTGGATCCAGGGTGTTGATTAGCTGAGAGGCTTCGTTTTTCGTGTTTTTGGTGTGAGTAATGTCTTTTATTGTGTTCCATAATTTTTTGTTATCAGTTTTAGCCGCAATCTGAAGTTTCATTTTGTCGTGGTCTCTTTTAATTTTTTTCAACAAGTCGTTGCAGAAATTTCGATATCTTTTATAGGATGTGACTGTAACTTGATCGTTAGGATTCCGTTTGGCTTTTTGGTGCAACTTGTCCCGTGTCCTCATACAGTGCAATAGTCCAGGTGTTATCCAAGGCTTTGAGATTCTCTTTCGGTTTGAAGTTTTGATAATTTGAGTATTAGATACTATAATTCTATTATTTGATTTGATTTTGATTGGAACATCAGTAATGTTTTAAATGCATCATTTGGAACAATTGGAACACTGAAACAATCTTTGCTTTAAGTGATAAACAGTCTTTTTAAAATTCAAATTATAACGTAAATAGTGTAAATATAATTAATGACCTGAACTAAAAACATCTGCTTTAAATTATTCTCAAAACAAAAGTCAATTAAATAAAACTTTTAGTGTATAAGACGCAACGTAACAGATCACGATTCATAACAGTCAGTGTCTGTATGTATCTTTTGAGCCGTTGTTCCAAATGTTGCGTTTGTATCTTGTGAGCCGATGTTTTAAATGATCCGTTTGTATCTTTTGAGCCGTTGTTCGAAATGTTTCGTTTCATCGTTTGTGTTCAGGCTTGACGCCTTCTAGTTGCGCAAAAGCATACGCCACGCATCTTGTTGCCGTAATTTTCACCACAGGCGTTTGTGGTTTTGAATTTGTACTTATATTTAAATCGGCCATCTGCCACCTTCACTTGCCTCAGAACCTCTGTACATGTAACAACCTTTATAAAATATATTGTAATTCGCATTTTATTGGGACTTTGATTTGGCACCAGTATATCCCTAAAGATATAACATGGTGGCCCATGAGGGGAACTAATAATAAATATTCGTAATCCGCGAAAAATATAAATAAAAAACTACGGACTTCTTCGATCGAACCACCACGAGGACAACGTGCGCACGGAGACAAAGAACATCAAGATTGGAAGCCTTGCAGTGGAGGAACTACATCCACGGGTTCCAGCGTATGGTGGACTGTCGCCTGGACAACCAAGGGAGCCAGGATTCGAGCAGCGTGCCGCTAAAGCATCGCATCGAGCCGAGCGTCAAGGTCATCTCAAAATTAAGTGTCGTTCCTTCGTTGAAAAATCCACCCAATATCCAAAATATCCTTACATACCTCATTATATATTGAGTATGGTAACCATTTGTGTGATTAAAGTAATTTCGTGCATATTATCGCTGAAATTTTCCATAAATTGCGAATTGCATCAGACATTTTTTCCTTCTACCTCCATAAACTCATTGAGAATTCGAATAATTTTGCAACATTTCTTTTACTTGTAGCGATTGTCGCTAGTAATTATAATAGTTTTCTGCATTATATTTTCTAATTAAATTCATATCATTGAAAGTACTTATATTTATTGTTCAATTTAAAGTCCTCCGTTCTTCGTACCCTTAGGTACCTACCTACGTACCCGATTCATGTTCCATTCTTTTATTAGATATTTAGCGTAGGTTGCCGACTATTTCAGGTCAACTTACAAGCTCCGAGCACACTTCTCTGCTCAAGCGGGACCTACCGGCTGCCAGTGCTGGCCGAATTCTTGGCTGAGCGATTGGCAATCAGCTGATCGTGTGACTCCGGCTTCCTAACTGGCAGGTGACATCGAAACGAGGAACGTGAGCCCATTCAATTTATTATTGCCTTTGTTATAAAACTTCACTCCTGTCGGTAATTGAAAGTTAATTGTTGTACGCCTGTTTATTCACAATGGAAACGAATAAGCAGCGCTATAAGGAACTAATAACAAAAAGAGTGTCCGCTAAGGGACAAATCACTAAGTTTAAAAATTATTTAAATAATATTTCTAAAGAGGATGAGTTGAGTAACATTCAATTAACAGAACTAAACTTGAGAGGTTCACCCTTGTTTGATCGAACAACGTTTGATATAATATTACTAAATCGAATTTTAGTTGCAATAAAGTCATTTCGAAGAATTATTCATTTGACCGAATAATTCATTGGTAAATTTTAATTTAGCGTAATTATTTATTTGAACTAATTTCATTTGAACTAATTTCATTTCGCCGAATTTTCAAATGCACTAATTTTATTTAAACTAATGCTAATGCTAATATATAGTTCCGGGCAACCTACAAAAAACAATCTGTTTTTTTTTCTATTAATGCAAGTCGTTTCTGGCACTCGCCGGCCGCTGCCGCGGCACCGCTCGCTTCGCTCGCTCGGCTCGTGCGTAGGAGGTCACAGTTTTAACCTAACCTAACCTACCCATTTTTTTTAAAGAAGAAATTAATCTAATCTAAGTAGTTGAGTTCCGGGTAACCTACTAAAAACAATATCTTTTTTTAACCGACTTCACTTCAAAAAGGAGGAGGTTATATGTTCGGTTGAATGTATGTTTTTTTTTTTTTTTTATGTATGTTCACCGATTTCTCGGCCAATTGTGGACCGATTTTGAATTTTATTTTTTTTATTGAATGGTTATGCTTCCAAGTTGGTCCCATAGAAATATTGTTATGATCTGATCATGAACTTCGAAGATATGGAACAGAACTCCTCATAGGATCACAGCAGAACCGTCGTAACAAGTAAAATTGCTTTGTTTATACGTGTAGTCGATGACTGACTGAAAGTAGAGGGGGAATATATCGACCTGATCTGATGATGAAGCCTGAAGTTAGGCACTGGAACTCTGTAATAAATTAATGTAATCTAACTGTTTGGGATTTTTAGAATTGTCATGAGATGCACTCTGGCTATAAGGTATTTAAGTATGGCTGAGGGTTACTTTTGAGCGGTGGTACCATAATTAAAAAGTGTAAAATAAAAAACTTTTTACAAAAAAAATACAACCGACTTTAATGTAAAAATATTTTTTTACAATATGATACTAATTAGACGTATAACGGTAAAAATAACATTTTTTAGTTAGATCCTAACTAATTACATAAAGTTCTTGCTAATTAGTCATCAACTAAAAAGTCTCATTATCAAAATCTAATTACGTAATGGAGATTGCGAACATTTTCGGCTAAATCCAAATCCTTACAAATTGAGATCTATCGTTACTAATAGCTTATATTAGACTAAAAAACACTAATTAATATGAGTAGAATCTTATCAACAAGTACCTATTATCACAAGATAAATACTATCAATATAGCAAACATACAAATTCAACGAATTCTTCAATAAAATCGAGTTTTCTTACAAACTACAGACAGAATAAAGACCCTGCCCTAAATCATATTCTGTCATTCATAATAAAACATAATAAAAATCTTTAGAAATACGTTAAATGCTACTAATTTACATGCTTATCATAGTAAAACTCAGTGTTTTAGTTAACACGATTGGAAACGAACTTAAAGTGACCCAAAGGGCAATGGTAAGGGCTATGCTCGGAGTTTCCTTGCGTGATCGAATCAGGAATTAGGATATCCGCAGGAGAACCAAGGTCACCAACATAGCACGAAGAATCGCCAAACTTAATTGGCAATGGGCAGGGCACATTGCTCGCAGAATGGATGGCCGTTTTGGCCGAAAGGTTCTGGAATGGCGACCACGTACCGGAAGACGTAGCGTTGGAAGGCCTCCTACAAGGTGGCTAAGCTACCTGTACAATCTTCAATTCTGGGGAAACAGCTTCACCCACTGAGTTTGAGTGACGTTGACATTACTGTAACTGTGGAAATCCGATGGATGCGAGACGCACAGGACCGTTCATTGTGGTGACACTTGGGGAAGGCCTATGTCCAGCAGTGGACGTCTTTCGGCTGAAATTATGACGATGGTGATGAACACGATTGGACCTAATTATATAATTACAATCGTCTTAACCTTTCCATTTCTTGTAATGCCTTAACATCATGTGGTCTGCTCAGTAATTTATTTGGTTCTAAATCACAAAGCACAATACCGTCTAATGTCTTCACTCGACTTAAGGCAACATACACTTGACCTTTAGCAAAGTTTTTCTTTCCTAAGTCAATTACTGCTTTATTTAATGTGGTACCCTGAAGTTTGTGCACGGTTACAGTCCAACTCAATATTAACGGCAGCATCCTTCTTTCTACATCCCCGTAGCCTTTCGTTGCTTGGAATGTTGCTGATACAGATGCTATTGCAACTAAGCCGTCACGGTCTTTCACTTTAGAGCCAATACTCTCATCATCAAATTTAATATAAACTGCATCAGGCAACTCTCCTTCTTCTAACTGTTCACGACGAAGGGCAGGCCACTTAAACTTGTATACGACTCCCATAGCACCATTATCGAGACCCTCAGTTACTGATATGTTACACCTTAACATTACTCTAGAACCTACGCCTAGGTTTAGTACGTGCAATAAACCACCACAATTATTTACATCTGCAGGAATTACGGTTGATGGTGGTCGTTTTCCGTATGTCGCGGCCTCTCGCGACTCATCAATAGCATGTAAGTTATAAATACGACTTGTCTGATGAAGTTTATCCGTCATCTTGCAGTTATAATCGTCTACTAATCTGATCGTTGGAAAAATCCTAACTGCAGCGCCATCTGCAAAATCGCCAACCTGTTCAATCTGCCGTCTTTCACATAGAAGTAGCAATTGTGACATTGTAAGTTCACCAAATCGTAAGTTATTTAATAAATCGACAAATTCTACATCGCTACTTTGACGCATGTTGATGGTGAGTTCGCAAAAAGAGAATTGTTGCCATAAATGTATTTCTGCACTGAACCAGGATGGTTGTTCGAAGCACCAATGACCTTTTACAGGTGGCAACTGCATGATATCGCCAAATAACAATACATGGACACCTCCAAACAATAAATTATTATTTTTGAACTCCTGCAAGCGTAAATGGATTATTCTTAAGTTTTCATAAGATACCATCGATATTTCATCAATTATCAACCATTTGATATAACGCCACTTACGCCTTTCTCGTTCTAAAGGCTGTCCACTCATTTTACGATAAGTCATTGTAGAACCTTTTTCGATAGGTAGTAAAAAAACTGAGTGAAGGGTTCTTCCGGTTATTTGCCGTGCTGCAACACCTGTCAATGATGCCACTTCTACAAAAGATGGTTTCAACAAAGTATCCACTGTTGGAGCATAGCAGCGTCTAATATGCTCAACGATCAATTTTAACAGAAAGGATTTTCCGCTACCAGCTCCACCCGTGATAAATAGTAATAAAGGCTGAAGATTATTATCTAACCTGATGTCTTTGTCTATGGATTCCGACACCTGTTTCAGCAAATCTTTTTGTGGAACATTCAGGCTTCTGATTCCACTTATAAAAAGTTCATCAGGCATAACTGTTGGATCATTATTTTCGATATAATCATCGTGATTATAGTCGTTAACTTGATCTTCAGCGTATATATTTATATTATGTTCTCTAGGGTCGTTGATATCTCTACTTTCGTTTATAGTATTGAGCGCTACAGCTTGAGCAAGGGCTATTTGTATAACTTGCTCTGCATGGGCAAATTGCTCTACGGATAAATTATGTAAAGGTCTTAATTGTGATTGTCGGCGTAAGAAACAAGCTTCAGCTGTTTCGTCACCTTCTACAAGTTCACTCTCATTACGAAATGGAATGTGGCAAACAATCAAACTGTAAAAAAATCCTTCCCGGTCGCTGTTTAGGGTATAATAGCGTGTGCGTAAAACTGCTGCCTGATTTCTGATTCGCATTCTTGTATATCGCGTAAGCGAATGTATCTAGAACTTTCGTTATCTTGGTCTCTCAACTCAATGTCGCCGTCATCATCAGTCCAAAATGCACTTGAAACGGTTTCGTAACGAACAGCAAATTCAGCTAAGCTTATCTCTTCAAGATCGTTTGGCCTTTGTTCATAACGATCAAATATATTGTTGAAAACCGATGTTTCATCTTCACAAAATCGTAGAATTCTATAGCGTTGTTCTGGGCGACAGCTATTTACAAAAACCGTTTTCCTTGTACACATCTTTAAAGGTAAGTGGCAGAGACGATAGGCTGCTTCTGGAGCACTAACTAATCGTTGTCCAAGTATTGCCATCGACACAGAAAACAGCTGCTTCCACACATCATTACTTTGACGTTTAGCTTTTTGAACCGCTTGCGCGCTTCCCTCACAACATCTCCACAGTCGTTAGGTTCACATTTGCTAGCGTACTTAGCAATATAATAAGCGACAGCTGTTACGTTTCCACACGGCTGGATATCCATGTTGGCTCCCCAAACTTTTAGAAGAACCGAGTTATAGTTGTTAACCATAACTTCATCTATATTTCTTTGCAGTAAACAAAAACGTCCATTATTGCGAAGGGATTCGTCAGGATCTAAGCAGTTGGTTGCATTACTAATAGGCCTTGGAAATCCAAAACGACAGGAATCAGTATTTCGATCTTTATAGCACGTTGTAGAATGTTTGTGAATTTGTAACCTTTTAACTAGTTCAGCATTACTACCGTTAAGTGAGCATGATACAACCTGATCGATTACTCTAAAGGCCTTCAAGACTATCAAAATCTGGAACAGAGTTGCACCACAATAGCATATGTAAATGGGGGCTACCTCTATTTTGAAATTCTATTCTATACCAAAAATCAGAAATTGCTCCTCCCAAGCATTCGGCATTCATTTTTAAAAATCTTATCAAAGCATTTACCCTAAGTGTGAACTGTCTAGCTACAACTACTGGATATTTTTGTACTAGTGCGAGTCTTTCGTCGAATGGCAAGTCGTCAACAGTATTAGGCATTGCATCTAGGCGACTATCGGCTATGAGTAATGCTTTGATCATGTCTGGCCAGTTCAGATCGTTACATGAAAATGTAACAAACCAAGTTGGAGGACCAAGACTCCGCACCATAGCAATTAACTCAGCGCAACATCTTCTCCAATAAGCAGCCGATCCTCTTATATTTCTCATTGTTAAATGCATGTTATCGACGAGACCTTGAGGTGTGTGTTCACCTTGCTTCATTCGACATGACACGGAAACACTTGCTTTGGCTTTAAAATATTCAACAACCGATAAAGCAAAGAATAAGTAATCATTTCTTTGGAATCGATTATCACTGCACATAATTCGTGCTTGAAAATAATCAAGAGCAGTTATGGAAATATCTCTTTTTTCGCCATAACCGTTTTTTCCATCGGGGAAAAGAAAGTACCAACCTAGTTCTTCCATCCTTTTTTGTCGCTCAATGTTCAGTGGTGGAGCGGTTTTTCTTTGGACATCAACAACTCTAAGCTGGTCAGTTGATATGTTTCCATTATTAGCATTAATAATAGTATCCAAATTGGGAACATCTTCATCAACAGAATAGAGTAAACTTGTTGAAAAAATAACTCTCGTTTCTAAATGATTAGGATCTGATCCTAGAGCCGGTATCGTGGAATTAGGTGACATATTGCGGATAGTACTTTGAGGTGATATCAGTACTTGGGAAATAATAACCGGGTCATTATGTCTAGTAGTGGTATCATCCGTAAATGTTGATGATAATGTGTTGCCAAATCCTTTACGGGAACACGTAAAAACTACTGACTCTTGAGTGACTGTTTGTTCAATTACGGCAGTTTTGTTGTGTGTGTGTTCGAGATGAGATGCTTGAGAAACAACTTCTTGTAGTAACTCTCTCTCTTCGGTGCATCTAGAAATAGGTGTAATGCAATATGTATTCAAGAAATGCTCATCACCTTTATATATCTTTAAGTTACGACGTAAAATTGCGCGTAATTGATTGATGTTCACAAAGCGTATGCAACATGCAGCACCTCTGGAAGATGCTATACAACCTTTTGGCCCCCTTGCATGAGAATCAAATAACCAATAATAATTATTGTTAGATGAGTTTTGGCATGCAATAGCGACGGACACTGAATTGCTAGTGAGAATCCCAGAACAGTGATCCCTAAAAAAACTTTCTAACCCATTTCTCAAATTCGGAAATCCTGCCTCACTCTGGTCTCTGTCAATATGACCATCAATCGAATGGTCAATGTGGATATTCAAAGTTACCCAAACCCCGTTAAATAAAAAGCTTGGAAGGAGTTCCCTAATCGCTAAATATTCAACATTTCGCTCTCCAGCATCAGGATTTGGTCGAGCCAATATACATTGTCTGTAGTATGCATCTCCAACTATCACTATATAGTCAATATCACTGACTTTCCATGTATTCGCATCTGACGAAGTAAGTGCTGCACAAGCCACAGCTGCAATAGCAGTGCATTGCTTTCCGCGAGAATCTACGCTAAATTTGTCATTACCCTGGTGTAATGAACCACGTAAAATAGATATATCATTGTTTATGTTCACAAACCTGCTGGGTTGATTTACTTGTACATGTTGTACAGACATTTCTTGCACCATATCAGTCTGTAATTCGACATTACCACTTTCTTCGTGAATCTCACTAATTTGGAGTATTTGTGAAATATCGTTGTCCAATATATTAGAAAAATTAGGTACGACGTCTTGATATAGATTATTATGAGTCAGTAACCATTGTAGAGCAGTTCGTAATTTTTCAATATTTATACTAAATTGTCTGTTTTGTTGCAAGTTTTCTCGACTTTCTACAATAACAACTAATCCTGCACTAGTGAGTGCAAGTGGTAATTGCTCAGCAATTTCAATTACGTCTTGTGCAAATAAAACCACTTGTCCCTTACACCAATTTTGGCTGAACCTGTTCTGTACCTTAATAATTTTTATAAACGGATTTATTCTTGAAAGTAGGCGTTGTTCGATATCTGACAAATCAGCTATTTCTGGTGGTATTGGGGTAACATCCATCTTGTTCAATACGCTTGGGAAGGGATTTTACGTTTCCTCAGGTTGGTAGAGCATCGCGAACATGTGACAATGTTCCTCTTTTCTACGAATTCACTAGGCAGTAAATCTTGTCGACATAACGTTGCCAGATTGTATCTTTGCTTAGGATATAATAATTTTCTGCAGACATCACATGAAACATCCGCAAACTCGTTAATAGCCGATTGAAAATTGTCTTCTCCAATAAATCTATTTCTGTGATTAATCTCACGCGTATTTTCTAAGCGTTGTCTTCTTTGCTCATTTTCCTCATTTTCGACTCGTCTTGATTCAAGATTACGCTGTCTCATATAGTTTAGTCTCTGTGTTCTCTGTTGAGGATGTTCGTTCCTAATACGTTCATGATTAGCATGGAATCGATGCTCTCGTTGCTCCGGAGTTTCATTAGTCAAACGGTTAAGCACTAGATTGATTCGATGCTCTCGTTGCTCCGGAGTTTCATTTGTCAAACGGTCACGCAATAGATTGACTCGATGATCACGCTGCTGTGGAGTTTCATTACTCAAACGCTCATGAATAACATCAAGTCGAAGTTTTCGTTGCTCCGGAGTTTCGTTACATAAACGTTCACGAATAGTATGAAGTCGACGTTCTTCTTGCTCCGGAGTTTCATTACTTAAACGTTTACGAATAACGGTGAGACGCTGTTTGCACTGTTCAGTCGACTCTTGTGATAATTTAGAACTCATGTAATTTCGCATCTGAGATAATCTCGTTTGGCGAGCCAGTGACGATTCTTGGGATCGCGATATAGTATTTCGCTTAGAATTTTTAGATAAACGTTCCTTTTTTTCTTCAACAGATTCCTTATTCCTGTTTGCTTTCATGCGGACAGCACCTTTAGCTGGTCTACCCATGACTATATTTACTATACTCTTTGAATGAAATGTTATTCAACTTTTGATACAGCTTTTGATAGCTATCAAAATATATAAAAACTAAAAGTAGACTTCTTATACTAGCTTTTACCCGCGGCTTCGGTCCCGTCAACTGACTACCTACCTACCCCACGCTACCTACCTACTTTTTTTTTGCTTTTTAACTTTCCCTGTATGCTGGTAAACAAAACAAAAAAAAGAATAATTAAATTCAGTCCAGCCGTTCCCAAGACTAACAAACAGCAATTGATTTTATACATAAGAAGAAGAAGAAGATTACAACATCAATTTAGGTCTGGGCCTTGGTATATTATGTATAAAGGAGGAGGCCGCACGTGCACGCGCGAGGGAGTGCCCCAGCCGCCGGGATCCCGATTTCCGGCCATCGTAGGCGCGGGCTTGCGGACGGCGAGCAATGGGTAGCTCACCGTACGACCGTCCGGTAACCGCCCGTACCGAGCCCATGAGCGGGGGATGTCATTGGATGATTTTGTAGATCATGTAGGTCTGTATCAGTTTTGGGATCAGGAATCTCGTCACATAAGATATCATCTACTTGGTCTGGTCGAATTCATTCTACTAACTAAATAAAAAAACCGGCCAAGTGCGAGTCGGACTCGCCCATGGAGGGTTCCGTAGCAGCAAGTAACATAATAATAATCTTTGTATCAGGTTCATATTTGGCTTGCGCAAGTATGACCACGTTTCTGAATTTCGTACTAGGCTCAAATGGCTTCCTATTCGCCTTCGCCGGAACGCCCATATACTTTCTTTGCTTTATAATGTGCTATTTATTCCTTGTACCCCGTTTTATCTTAAAGAACGTTTTCAGTTCCTTAGTGACACACATAGTAGGTCCTTGAGATCATCGGAAAACCTAAAATAAGGTATTCGCACGCATTCCACTACCTTCGTTGACAAATCTTTTACAATTCAAGCTGCACGTTTGTGGAATGCGTTACCCTTAGAAGTAAGGCGTGCTCAAACGCTACCAACATTTAAAAAGATGGTGAAGGAGCATTACCTTTCTCTTTAATATATTTATCTTCTCCTGGTTCAACTATATATTTGATATTTATTAGTATATTTTTTTTTTTTTGTATTGTATGTATGTATTTGTGTTAATGTATCTTGTTAGTATTATATCTGATGTTTGTACTCTCCATCCTCTCAGTCCATCCAAAGGTTGTCTGTAAGAGATCGCCCTGTGCGATAAGGCCGCCCATTGTGCACTTATTATTTTAAATGTTTGTCCTGTATTTTTGTTTATTTGGTGTACAATAAAGATTATAATAAATATGTCGTTATATCTATATAAACTATTGAAACAGGATTCAATAATCTTAACCATATCAGGCATTGAGTTATCATTCAACGCCAGTTTATGAAATTAAATGTTTTTTTTTTATATTTGAGTTGATTGAATGAAAGGTAAAATGCGGTTTACGATTTATGACGTACTAAAAAAAAACTACTGACCAGATCTCGTTCAAACCAATTTTCGTTGGCAGTTTTTATAGTAATGTACATCATATATTTTTTTTAGTTTTATCATTCTCTTATTTTAGAAGTTAGAGGGGGGGACACACACATTTTACCACTTTGGAAGTGTCTCTCGCGCAAACTATTCAGTTTAGAAAAAAATGATATTAGAAACCTCAGTATCATTTTTGAAGACCTATCCATAGATACACGCATGGGTTTGATGAAAAAAAAAATTTTGAGTTTCAGTTCTAAGTATGGAGACCCCCAAAATTTATTGCTTTTTTTCTATTTTTGTATGAAAATCTTAATGCGGTTTACAGAATACATCTACTTACAAAGTTTCAACAGTATAGCTCTTATAGTTTCGGAAAAAAGTGGCTGTGACATACGGACGGACAGACGGACAGACAGACAGACAGACAGACAGACAGACAGACAGACATGACGAATCTATAAGGGTTCCGTTTTTTGCCATTTGGCTACGGAACCCTAAAAATGTGTGCATGCGGCAAGCCTCGTTTTTGTCATTCTTAAATTCGTAGATAACTAAATGACAGTATTACCATGTTGTATAGCAATGCTGTTTCGGTGGCCAAAGAAAAACCTAGCTTTCAGTAGTTTTTGCGTGAAAAAGTAACAAACATAGACATCCATACATACAAACTTCATTATAATAGTAGCATAATTATTTCTAACTGAAAGAAATGTCAATATGTCATAATTGACAACTTGACTTGATAGTTACTTGAACTTGATACTAAGTCCTTTAGGTTATGTGTCTTCGTATGTTCACCGATTTCTCGGTCAATTTTATTGTGGATCGATTTTGAAAATTATTTTTTTGATTGTGTTGTTGAAGACTGACTGAAAGAAGAGAGGTGGGGGAAATATCGAACGGATCTGATGATGAAGCCGGCAGGTAGGCCTGGGCTTGGCTTATTGGAATTGTTATGCAATGTTTTAATGATTAAAGAACAACGGCGACGAAATTGTTGATGAAATTATTAATTGTCTACATAGTTTACCATGATATATACCGGCGAAATAATTGACTAAGTCATCAAATCGAGGTAATGGTCAATCGCAAAAAAATCGTAATAATTGAAAACTAGATTTACTAGATTTTTAATATTTTTTTTTAATAGTACCTAGAGGTCAGTTCTAGATCATGGCTTAGTTTTATGCTGTCTTGACTTCATGACTTTTAGCTAAATTGAACTTTTAATGTGGCCACTAATATAAATCTGGGTCAAGTAACATAACATGCTTTGCTTTAAGTTTTGGTAATGAATACTTAGGAAATACACACACACACGCATTAGATAATAAACATATAAATAAAAATAATTGTTTGTGCGTAGAATATAGTGGCTAAAATGACACAATATGACACGAGAATCACATCACCAGAAAAAAGCATGGCATTAGATATTTCAACTGCCATTCAGTCGACATAGAGAAAAAGAAAACATAACATTTTACAAGACATCTTGTGATTCGTTCAAAAATGCGTTTTTAAAATTCGTAAGCAAGTGCATAGGTATTATTGACATAATCCACGTAATCTCATTAACTTTAAACTGGAATATCTTTAATACGAGGATTCTATTACTTAATATTAATGTCTAAGACAAAATTGTTTGGAAATGTAATCTTTATACTTTGTATATTTTTCATCACTTGACGCTAAAAAATATGCCAGCAAAATTTTGTTCGAGAATCTGCCATCACTCTAGGTACCTTATTATAGAACTTGCTCACTAATTAAGTTTGGCGGGGGGCGGGGGTACTTTTTAGTTGTGGTACCACAACTAAAAAGTTTAAAATAAAAATTTTCTACAAAAAAAATACAACCGACTTCAATGTAAAAGAAATACTAAAAAGTGCAAAATAACTTTAATTTCGGAAGTCGGTGTTAAATAACGAAGAGACATAACTATTATAGAAACCGACTTCAATGTAAAAAAAAACTAAAAAAGTACAAAAGAACTTTAATTTCGGAAGTCGATGTTTCTATAATAGTTTTGTCTCTTCGTTATTTAACACCGACTTCCGAAATTAAAGTTATTTTGCACTTTTTAGTATTTCTTTTACATTGAAGTCGGTTGTATTTTTTTTGTAGAATTTTTTTTCTATTAATGCAAGTCGTGTCTGATAAATAAACTAATATCAAGTAACTATAAATTTGACTTGTTTCAGACAAATTCAAGCACAAAAATACATGTTATACCACCTGAACATTACATCAAATGATCATTATTCCTCTTGATCATTAGCGCAAATGTTGTTATAGCAAATAAATATTCGATGAACTGAAAATTCTGTCAAACGATATTATACAAAGTGATGATTTTCTTAATCGTTGTTCGATTTAGTAATATTATATCAAACGTTGTTCGAACAAACAAGGGTGAACCAACTTAAGACTTACCAAATTTGAGGCATTATCCGTTAGGGTTGATGAGTTGCAAAATGATATAGAGGTTCTAAACCCTGACAATATTGCGGCTGAAATCGATGAGCGCGACAATATTGAGAAAGACATAATTATATTAACATGGCTGACTGCTAAGAATTTGTTAGAAATATTTTCTCGTAAAAATGAGTCTGAACAAAGACGCAACTCCGTTCATATCGCTTCATGTTGTACGGATGATCATCACAATATAGGATTAAGACTCCCACAGATTCAAATCGCTAAATTTAACGGTGAATATTTCCGTTGGTTAGAATTTAGAGATACCTTCGAAAGTTTAATTCACAACAATGACCGCATTTCCGAAATAAATAAATTTTACTATCTAAACTCGTATTTGGAAGGTAATGCAGCCAGAATCGTTTCTAATCTTGAAGTTTCCTCCAAAAATTACGCTGAAGCATGGAAGTTGCTGTGCCAACGTTATAACAATAATAGAATATTAATAAATCACCATCTTAACTCATTATTAAATATAAAGCCACTTCCTCGCGATTCAGAAAAATCTTTAAGGTACTTAGTCGATCACATTACCAAGAATTTACGTGCCTTGGCCAGCCTAGGACAACCAACGGATAATTGGGATGTGTTAATAATATTCCTTTTGTCAGCTAAGTTAGATAGTCAAACTTTACTAAAGTGGGAGGAGCATCGCAGTAGTATAGCCAGCGAGTCGCCGAGCTTAGATCAATTCTGTAAATTTATCATAAATCGCGCAAATGTACTCGAGGCCACCAATCGCAACAGTAATAATCCTGACAACATTATATCTTCGAAGACTCATGAACGCCCTGGCCCAAATAATAGTCAACAAAATCATAATCATAGCCAAAGAAAGGGTCAAAATAACATAGTTAAGTCTTTTGCGAGTACAGATAACAATACTAAGCACAAAGTTCCGAAAGGGTTTTCTTGTATTGTTTGCGACGAACGTCATAGAATTTATGATTGTCCTACTTTCAAGTCTAAAAGTATCGATGAAAGAATGTCCGACGTGACGAGGTATAAGCTTTGCCTAAATTTTTTAAGACAGGGTCATACCGTAAAGGACTGTCGATTTAGATCATGCATAGAGCCTGACTGCAATGAGAGGCACAATACCTTGCTGCACCGTCCAGCCAACTCGGCAAACCAATTTGCGACGGTTCAAGAACCAGTCGAAATAGTAACAAACTTTTGTGATAAAAATACCAGTCAAATTGTATTGTCAACTGCCATGGTAGAGGTATCGAATCCGTTTGATCAGCAAAAGGTCAAAGTTCGTGCATTATTAGACTGTGGCAGCCAGTCATCCTTTATTACTGAGTCCCTAAAGACCAGATTAAAGTTATCGTCTCATCCCATTGGCACTCTAAAGGTCATTGGCATAGGCAACACATTGGCAAACAATGTTACTGAAACTTGTAATATTAAATTACAATCAGTACACAATAAATTCAGCATAACCTGTTCCTGCCCTGTGCTAAAGGAATTAACGGGTCGATTGCCGAAAACACCCATTGATATAGGTTTATTAAAGTTACCTAAAAATATTCAGCTGGCTGATCCCATGTTCCATCACCCGGCCGACATAGATGTTTTAATAGGTGCTGACCTATTCTGGGATATTTTAGGCAATAAACAAATTACACTAGGCGTAAATAGGCCTAAGCTAAGAAGCTCACAATTAGGTTGGATAGTCTCCGGTCCCATTCAGTCAGTGGCGTAGCGGAAAGACGTAGGTACACTGTAACCACAATACAATTTCTTGTTACACTAATAGTGACGTTATCATAGAAAAAATGTTAAATAAATTCTGGGACCTGGAGGAAACTCCTAAAAGGGCTAGTACGAGTAAAAATGAGTGTAAAACGCACTTTCTCACTCACACGACAAGAACTTGTAGAAGACGAAGAAGAACTTGAAGAAGAAGAACTTGAAGGTAGATTTTGTGTAAAATTACCACTAAAAGATACTGCCGATTGCAGCGATAGTTACAAATTAGCTAGGAGAAAACGATTAAAACGAAATCGTACACTGAAGCTGGAATAGGTATACAAAGTTTATAAATGAGCACTAATGTGACCATAATTAACTTTCATAAATACTCATTTTTAACTAAATTGCAAAGATCATTTGCTTATCTTCGCAGATTCATTTATAACCTTAAAAATAAACATAATAAGCGTACAGGTATATTGTCCGTTAATGAGCTGCGTGAGTCATTTTACTCGCTATGCGTTATTCAAAACAAAGTTTTCAAGGTCAAACGTTCCCTATTGAATGCAATCGTTTACTCGAGGGCAAACCATTAGATACTTAATAAAAGTAAAATATTATCGTTGTCACCGTTTCTAGATGAAGAGAGAACACAAATTAATTCGTGTCGGTGGCCGAATAGATGCGTCCGCGCATTCGTACGAAAAAAAACATCCTATTTTGCTTCACGCGTCACATAGGCTAACTAAATTATATTTTGAAAGGGAACACATAACTAACTTGCATGCCGGTCCGCAGTTGCTACTCGCGTCTGTACGAGAAAGCGTTTGGCCAGTTAATGGTAGGCATCTTGCGAGACAGGTGAGACGTTACAACCCAAGATGGGCAACTTACCTCCTCAACGTATAACTCCAGACTATCCGTTTTTGTCCGTTGGTTTGGACTTTGCTGGCCCCTTTTATATAATAAATCGAAAAGGCCGTGGTTGTCGTGTAATTAAATGTTATTTGTGCTTGTTTGTTTGTTTGCGCTATAGGTGTATTCACCTCGAAGCCGTGAGCGACTTAACGAAGGAGGCTGGTGAAGCGTCAATGCCTTTTCTTAAGGTATATGTATTTTTAGAGAATAAATAATATAAATTAGTTACCTTTCCCGCATTCTCTAAGTTAATTGAGTCTCTGTTGAGGATTTCCTTCACCAATACCTACGACCGCAACGCCCACTGGTGACTATCGAATGCTTTCTTGAGACGCTCGCTAAAGACCGCTAGATGGCGTCTAACCCGCTAACAAAAAAGAGTGTGTCCGCTACGCAAATTCGACATTGCGTCGAATAAAAACTGCTCCGCGATATAAATCCCATATCTGTTGAAAACCTGAGAATTTTCGTGGAATAAGTGTATCTGCTCCTGTGAGACATTGAGACCTTATAGTGCAGTGTTGGTTTCACGAGTTCAGACCAGCCCACCGGTGGATGAAGCAAGATTTAGCTCGCCGGCCTGCAGCCACACACCGACCACGCATCCGTGAGCGAGGCGCATTCCTACATGCAAAGTGGGGTCACTGGATTAGCAAGGTACGTGGGCTTCCCAGTTGCTATGAACGTCGCCAGTTTTTGGTGCCTCAGGGAATCGTCAACAGGGATTTAATTTTGTGTAATATAACCTTAATTTTGTTAAACCTTTTTGTTTGTAACAGATTCGTTAGCAGCCAGCTCATAACTATCAATGTCAATGCTACGTTCAAATATTTTTTACTTCTATGCACAGAGTACTTTGGTAATATACAGGAATAGAGAACAATCTTCTATGGTAAGAACGGATCACAGAAACTAGCGCCATCTGAAAGACGGTTTAAAAACTAAATCTTTGCTACGGATACCTGTAGTACGTGTGTGCGTGTATGTGTGCATGTGTGCGTGCGTGTAGGTACTGCTGTAGCTATATAAAAATTATTATTATTCTTTATTTTGTAGGCATGGTAGAATTAATGAAATACAATTTAGTTATCTTTACTGTTTATTTATAAAATTATGTTTATTACATGATTGGGTACTGAGATATTGTGGTTAGACATTTTATAATTCATTTGTAGTACAAAATTAGAGGAAAAAAACAATGAGCCCGATTTTGAGAATAACTATATCAATAGGTTTTTGAAAAGCCACTCTTAAGCCGGATATGGAAACTGGTTTACAGAATGTACAAAAAACTAAAAGAAATTCTACTTTTTACAAGCTTATTATGCGTTTATCACTAAGTATTTTCATAAGTATGTAAAGTATATTAATGTCGTAGAAGTGATTAAGTGGTCAAAATACGAGACATGACGTAGTTGGGGGTAAGAAAGGACATATTATGTGTTTTAGAGTTCCAGTGCCTACTTTCCCGTTTTGTTATCAGATTTTAAAAACTGATGATAGCTAAATAGGAAGTTAATTTGAGCGAGATTTGTAGGTAACTAAAAAATCTTAAACACAAATGTCTTTTTTATCCGGACTACATCACACCTCGTAATTTAAGTACATAATGTGACTTCTAGGACATTTAGCATACCGTTGGAAAGGGTATAAAAAACTAGAAATCAGTTTAATTTATTTCTTTTTTCTTTCAGATTAATTCATTTAGTAGCAAGATACATTCCAAAATACAAGAAGTTATTTAGTGCAATAACAACCACAAACAAAACAATTGTAACTTACAAGGCGAGATTTTAGATAATTATAAAAAAAATAAAGGGACAATATCTCTATTACCGTAACACTTATAGATCAAGAGCCCGCGACTAACAGATCTTCGTTATTTTATGATAGCTGACAGTTTCTCAGTGCATGCTTCCAACAACACGTAGGAATTGGGCACGCCATAATCACGGCGGTAAGTCCTCTCTTTGAGTGGCTGGAGCGACAAAAACGGCATCCTCAGCTTCCGCATGACGCAGGTCCTCACCGGACATGGCAAGTTCGAAAGGCTCCTGCATCGGATTCAGGCGGAAGAAACGCCCGGGTGTCACCATTGCGTGGACCGCTTCTATGAAAATAAAAGTGTGTGACTCACAAAATACAAAAATATGTTTTAATTTCATCGGCCTCTGGCTTTAAAATAATAACAGCAGAGCGTGGTTGATCGACAAAAGTAAAATGACGTCGTCGGGAACGTGTAATTTTCCCAAATTGAACGACAACATAGCGTTCTCCAAAGTTTCGTGTGAAGGTTTTGTTGGAAGAAAGAAACCTTGCAAGCATATTGGATAAATATGACAAGGCTATCAAAGAAAATGTTGAAAGTGATGCAAAAGCTCGGTCAATTATTGTACAGTGCGTAACCGACAAATACCTTAATATTATAAAAAAATGTAAAACAGCTGCCGAAATGATTACTTGTTTGGAATCAGTTTTCGAGAGAAAAAGTGTGTTCAACAAGCTTTTTCTACGTAAAAAGCTGATCGCAATGAAATGCTCCAGTGGTCAAAGTTTACAGGACCATTTCCTACAATTTGACAACCTAATCACTCAATTGGAGACAGCCGGAACTACAATGGAAGACAGCGACAAATTGACACACTTATTCCTTACACTACCTGAGGAATATAGCACAGTGATAACAACACTAGAAACCATGAGTATTGAAAAAGAGCTTACTGTAGATTTTGTGAAATCTAGACTCCTAGATTCAGAGCTAAAGTTAAAAGAAAAGAAAAGTGAAGTTGTAGAAAGCAGTTTTTATTCCTGCTATAAATGTGGAAAAGAAGGGCACTTGGCATACCAATGTGATAAGAAAACTGAAAACAATTATCAAATGCAGCGAGGCAGAGGAAAATTTAGAATAAGGAATAGAGGAAAATCTGGGTTCAGAGGAAAGTCGAGAGGACAAGGACATGTAACCCAAGCGAATGAAGACACTAATAATAATGAAATGTTTATTGCGTCAAGCATGGAACACGTATTGCATACAGAAGATGCATCGGAGATTGTTTTTGTTGTAGACTCAGGAGCAACACATAACTTTATACAAGAGAAATATGAGAAATTTATGACAAACGTGACGGAACTTCAAGACCCAATTAAAATTAAAATTGCAAATGGAGAAGTTTTATGCGCAAAGAAAAAAGGTTTTTTAAGAACCTTTTATGAGGGAGACACACCTGTCACTGTTGAAGGTCTCATAGTACGCGGAATCGAAAGCAATTTACTGTCAGTAAATGAACTGATGAATAAAGGGAAATGTGTAATATTTAAAAATGGAAAGTTGATAATTAAATCTGAAAAAGGAGTATATTATGGAGAAAAGAAAGGAAAGTTATATAAATTAAAAATGCAACTACCTAATAAAAAATATAAATGCTATTATGGCGATGAAGACCTGACGTATGGTGATCTATGGCATATCAAACTAGGTCATCTCAATCGTAAAGCATTAAATTTGATGAACTTACCTTACAGTAAAAAGGTATGTGAAGTTTGCATGAAAAATAAAAGCACTAGGCTACCTTTCAAGACAATTACAAAGCCTCTATCAAGAGATGTAGGAGAATTAATACACTCAGATGTTGCTGGACCAATGAAAGTACCAACAAAAGAAGGCTACAGATATTACCAAACCATATTGGATGACTACTCGCATTTTACTCAAACTTACCTGTTAGTAAACAAATCTGAAGCAGCAGGAAACTTGATAAAGTATGTTAGAGAAATAGAAACAGAAAAAGATACAAAAATAAAAAGAATCCGTTGTGATAATGGAGGGGAATACTCATCGAACTATTTTAAAACGTTTTGTGAAGAGAAAGGTATAAAAATAGAGTATACGATACCTTATAGTCCACAAATGAATGGAAAAAGCGAAAGGCTAAACAGATCCATTTATGACAAAGCTCGAACTATACTGGATGAATCATGCTTACCGAGACATCTGTGGGGCCATGCTATCTTGACAGCCACATTCTTGTTCAACAGATGCCCATCGAGTGCAATTGCTTACGAGATACCAGCAATAATATTTGAGAGAGAAATGATGCTCAATAAATTGAAGCCATTTGGATGCAAAGGTTGGATGGTCATATTACCAAGAAGAGATAAACTAGATCCAAGAGCAAAAGAGGTAAGAATGATTGGCTATGCTAGAAACGGATATAAAGTTTGGGATCCTTTATCAGATACTGTTATTGTGTCAAGAGATGTAAGATTTAATGAAAGAGATTTTAAGTACCAACAAGCAGAGATTAAAGAACAAGAAGATGATAATGTATACATTGTAGAAAGAGATAATGAAATGGTAAGAAAGAGGAAAGATGAAGAAGAAAGAAAAAGAAAAGATGAAGAAGAAAGAAATGAAAAACAAGCAATTCAAGAAAGTACTAGCCAAAGTACGAGGAGTGGAAGATTAATTAATACACCAAAACATCTAAGTGAATATGAACTTTATGAAGCATACTGCTTGATAAGTACAGAAGAAGATCCCCAGGAGTTTAAAGAAGCTATGGAAAATGGATGGAAAGAAGCAATCAATACAGAAATAAAAGCTCTACAAAAAATGAATACTTGGACAGAAATTGATTTACCTGAAAACAAGAAAGCCATAGACACAAAATGGGTATTTAAGACTAAAGAAAATAATTTGAAAAAGGCTCGATTAGTAGTGAAGGGGTTTCAGTTGAAAGAAGCCTCTGATTTTGGAAAAAATTATGCACCAGTAGCAAGAATATCGTCGATCCGAACTATCCTGGCACAAGCGATTCAGAAAGGATGGAACATTAAACAACTGGATGTACCCACAGCATTCTTAAACGGATTGCTAGAATCGGAAGTGTGTATCAAACCACCGGAAGGTGTAAAAGTAACAAAACACAAAGTTTTAAAACTGAATAGGGGATTGTATGGATTAAGAGAAAGTCCCAAATGTTGGAACCAAAGATTTAATAACTTTGCAGAAGAAAAGGGTTTCAAAAGATCTCAGTATGATTTCTGTCTATACAGAGGAGAAACAATGAATGTGTGGATGTTAATATATGTTGATGATATTATTCTAACTGGTACCGAAGAAGATATAGAGAAGGTGGTGAAATATCTGAAAGTGGAATTTCAAACAAAAGATTTTGGATTTCCTAATACATTTCTAGGATTGGAAATTGAAAAGAAAGAAGATGGTCTTAAAATTACACAAAAAAGACAAATAGAAAGCATGCTCATAAAATTCAACATGCAAGACTGTAAGAGCTCAATTACGCCTTTAACAAAAGGATACCAATTTGGTAGGGGGGGAAGGCGCAATGAAAGGCTTTTCTGTATTCTTGAGAGTATTATTATTATATAGCCTTTAGCTCTTTCATTATGTTTTTACATATATAATATATATATGGACGTTCCTTGACGTCTCCCTTTCTTCTTCCTTCGCACGTCAGGCTGCAATTGAAGAAGAAAGGGAGACGTCAGATGAACCAAAGGTATCTGGTGTACCATTTTCTAAAAGACATTATAACTAGAAAATTAATTAATGTTGAATATGTCTCTACTCATAACAATGTGGCAGATGTATTAACAAAAGCATTGTCGGGTGAAAAGCTGCACACAATGAAACAAATCTTAAATATTGTTTAGTAATCTTATTATTAATGTATTGTAAGTTTGTAGCGATTTCAATCTATTACAGATTTTCAATCGAGGGGCAGTGTTAAACCTTTTTGTTTGTAACAGATTCGTTAGCAGCCAGCTCATTACTATCAATGTCAATGCTACGTTCAAATATTTTTTACTTCTATGAAAATAAAAGTGTGTGACTCACAAAATACAAAAATATGTTTTAATTTCATCGGCCTCTGGCTTTAAAATAGTAACAAATTTCACCGCCATATTGGTAGTCTTAAAACTCCACCCTTTCAGGTGATGCTATTTACACGCGTCTCCATAATTATTTGGTCCTTTCGAGCCTGGATAGGTAACCAGGTAACCACTCCCTAGTTAGATTTTTACGTAATATTTGGTGAAAATCATAATAGGTATATAGATATAGGTTATAGATATTTACGTAGACCTTTGCTAAATTATTCTTGCCTATAAACCGCTCTCCGTAAACATAATTGACAATAGATTCTACGTAGGTTTTGGTAAATCTGTCAATATTGTTTCATAGAATTTAATGTTTTACGTATTTCACTTTGATAACATATAATAGGAGGTAGTTTCACATCATTTCGGCTTTGTGCGTATTAGTGATTTTTATTCAGATACCGCCACAGAGCGGGAAGGTAATTTACGATTGCTAATCGCCTGATAAGTTTACCCGCGCATATTTTTAGATATTGCTCTTGATATTAACTTAACAAAATGACTGAGAAACAATTAAAGCCGGAAGATTTACTGACTATCCTTCATGAAAAGAAAGGATTGTTATTCAAACGCCTTAATCGATTACCTATATGAATTATCGAAAAACATTTCGTCGTTCGATACGAGAAATAGTGAAAGTTTTATGACTGAATCGGAAACTGTTGACGACATTCGTGACAAATTTGAATCTTATGTCGATCAAATTAACCACATAAACATTAATTTGAAACCTGGTTCGAGTCCCGACTATGCTTGTTTAGAATCCTTTGAAGATTTGTTTATTCGCATTAAGCGTATTAGGAATAAAATCGACAGTAGTCAATCTCAGCTATCTCAATGTAGTAATTCGAAAACGCTTTTTGAACCACTAAAAATAAAGTTGCCTCCGATTGCATTGCCATCTTTCGACGGGAAACCTGAGAATTTGCCTGTTTTCTATGAGTCGTTCAAGTCGAATATTCATGACAATGATCAGCTGACTGACTCGCAGCGTGTGCAGTATTTAGTAGGTAGACTTACATATAACGCGTTAAAGATTACAGCCGGTATTGTGCCTACGGCTGATACCTATCATTTTCTATGGGACAGCTTAGTTAATAAATACCAGGATAAGCGTACATTAGGTATACACTATTTAAATAATATATTAGATTTAAAAAGTTGTTTGTGTAACGCAAATAGTCTCGATTCTTTCATTGAAACATTTAGTGCAAGTATTTCTGCCTTGAAACAACTTGGTATTCCGGATCTTGCGGATTTTATTCTCTTGCATTGTGCTATGAGAAAAATAGATTCACAGACTGGTCAATCGTTTGAACTTTCCGTTCGCGATGTTGAAATACCTACAACTAAATTGTTAATTAGCTTTGTTCAAGATCAGACTAAGATATTAGCACGCTCGAATTTATCTCATTCGAACGCGAAAAATAATTATAATAAACCTCATAGTCCCGCATCTCGCGACCCTCGCACGCAAACGAAAGCGTTTGTTGTGAGTGTATCGCCTAATTCTACCGCTCCCGCTCCACCCCGCTCTGTCTGCGCGTATTGTAAAGATAACGCTCATGTTCATTTGTATAAGTGCGCTAAGTTTCAATCCGCGTTGACTCCTAGAACTAGGTTTGAGTTTATTAAATCCGTACATGGTTGCGCAAATTGTCTGAGCACGTTGCACGGTTTGAGTAATTGCAAGTCGACCTCAGTCTGTAACGTATGTAAAAAACGCCATCATACTTTATTACATTTTGAGAAAAATAATAAACAATCGCATGTAGCTGATGTTAAACCGACGAATGTAGCCGTCGCGTCCAGCCTGGCAGCGCCGCTGGCCGCTGCGCCCCCCGCACTCCTCTCGCTCCACGCGGCGTCTTGTGGTTCGGGTGACGTTGCTCAAACATGTCCGACCCATAACACAGCCGTATTATTGGCTGCAGATACGAGGGCTAAGTCGGCAGTCTTGTTGTCGACCGCTCAGGTTTATGCGCGCGCTAACAATAATAGTTCGGGCCATAAAACAATAGTTAGGTGCTTAATTGACAATGGTTCGCAAAATAATTTAATAACTACAGATTGTTGTAGAAAACTCAACTTAGTAATAATTCCTTTGAATAATTCTTTTGTCAAAGGAGTTGGTTCTGTGTCGCGGCCGATAATAGGTTATGTGAATCTAGATATAGAGTCTCGCGTATACCCGCATCAAAAATATACTATTCACGCGTTAGTAGTTGAGTGCATTACGGACCAGCTACCTTCGCACCATATTAAGTGGGATTGTCATGTGGACTTCCACTCGCTTCCGCTCGCTGATTTAAGCTGGAATATTCCAGGAGATATTGACATAGTGTTAGGCGCTCAACTGTTTCCGTATATTTATTTGGGGAATAGGGTAGACTTAGGTTCAAATGCGCCACCCGCATTATTGACCACATTCGGGTATGTCCTTATGGGTGATTTTCCGCATAGTAAAGATAATTTAAATTTACCTAGCTCTTCTTTCACAGCATTAGCCCTTAATGATTTATTACAAAAGTTCTGGGAATTGGAAGAAGTTGAAAATAAACGTTTTTTATCTCCTGAGGAAACCGAATGTGAGAATATTTTTTCCTCGACCGTGTCACGTGACGATGCGGGACGTTATACTGTCGCGTTACCCTTTAGTAAGGATCCCGCCGAGTTGGGTAACTCCCGTACCGCCGCGTACCAGCGACTGGTTGCGCTGGAGAGAAAACTCCGCCAATCGCCGACGTTGCGGGAAAATTATAACGCAGTGATCCAAGAGTACATAGATAATGGATACTTAAGTCCAGTCGACGAATCCGCCATTTCGGATGACGGATACTACATCCCTCATCACGCTGTCGTACGGCCAGGCAAGCCGATGCCACGCGTTGTATTGGATGCGAGTGCCAGGACTCACACCGGTTTATCTTTAAATGATGTACTCCATATTGGTCCAAATTTACAAACAGATTTGTTTCTTCTTTTAATCAATTTTAGATTATTTCCTATCGCTATAAATTCTGATATTAAGCAGATGTACTTACGAATTTGCGTACCTGTTGAGCAGCGTAAGTACCTACGCATTTTGTGTCGATTCAGTGAGAATGATCCTGTTTTGACATTCGCTTTTAACCGCTTACCTTTTGGACTGAAGTCGAGTGCTTACATAGCTATGCGCACTGTGCGACAGCTGGCCTCGGACAGCCCGCATTATTATATACTTAAATTCGCTAGACCGAACTTGACCGAAGGTTCATTGTGAACCCCGGTCGCCGCAGGGATTGTCAGCGGCGGAACGAGTTATGATCCGTGCTGTGCAATCTGTTCATTTCGCAGATGACATTGAGCTCATCAAATGTGGTAAATTGTTACCAAAGAAACTCCGCAGTTTGTCTGTCCTTTTAGATGAAGAGGGTATATTACGCATTGGGGGAAGACTTTCAAAGTCATACCTTCCCTTTGATGCTAAGCATCCTTTTTTACTTCCCAAACATGATCCTGTTGTGGATTTGGTAATTCGTCATAACCAAAAAAAAAACGAACGAAAAAAACGACACGAACGACGTTTCGTCGATGAATTGTCACACTGGGCCAGGGCTACTTATGTCTATTTTACGACAGCGATTTTGGATACTAGATTCCAGGACTGTCATTAGGTCCAAGTTGCGACAATGCAACACCTGCTTTAGAGTTAATCCGACGCATCCCACTCCAATGATGGCGGACCTTCCTGAATACCGTGTATCGGAATCAAAGGCATTTGTCCATACTGGAGTGGATTATGCTGGTCCCATACGCATAACTCTCTCTCGTCGCAGAGGTCAACACGCTCAAAAGGCTTACATCTGCTTGTTTGTGTGCTTGGTAACCAAGGCTGTCCATGTAGAGTTAGTCTCTGAACTTACTACCGACGCCTTTTTATCCGCGTTTGAACGTTTTATCTCGCGTCGAGGGCCAGTATCCTGTCTCTATTCGGATAACGCTACCAATTTCGTTGGTGCTAAAGCTCAGCTAGATAAACTTTATAATTTCTTAATGAGGTCAAACCTCAATTCATCTCCTTTAAATGAGTTATCAACTCGCCGCATTAAGTGGAAAATGATTCCACCTCGCTCCCCACATTTTGGCGCTATGTGGGAAGCCAATATAAAAACATTAAAAACGCATCTTTATCGCGTGATTGGAAGTCAACTTCTCACTTATGAAGAGTTACAAACTGTACTCATCCAAATAGAGATTATGAACTCACGCCCTCTGAGCGTGTTGTCTTCTGATCCGCATCCTGAAGTTATTACTCCCGCTCATTTTTTGATGTCGACTCCATTGCAGTACTTGCCGGCAGCCGGTTTGTCTGATCAGCGCTTAAATCTGTCCCAACGTAAACAGTTGTTAGATAGTATGGTGCAATCCTTCTGGAAGAAGTGGCATCTAGAGTATCTGCATACGCTGCAAGTTAGGCAAAAATGGGCAACTCCGGACAAGCCTGTAGAAGTTGGAACTGTCGTACTCGTGGGACAGGACAATTCACCTCCTCTGTGTTGGCCATTAGGAGTCATAACTGAGGTTTATAAAGGGACTGACAATGTCGCTCGCGTTGCAATGGTGAGGACAAGGTTCGGTAATTTTAAACGCTCTGTCACAAAACTATATCCTATTCCAACGCAATAAAATTTCATTTTAAAAGGTATAGGATTAGTATTCTAAATGATTTTTATTTTCCGCATTTAGTGATAAAGCTTAGACTTTCCGATCATGATCTAGGTCAGTAAATCTTTACAATTTTCACCTTTCCCTTTGAAAGCACTTGCGTCCTTCCAAGGGGGGGAGCATGGTGAAGCGTCAATGCCTTTTCTTAAGGTATATGTATTTTTAGAGAATAAATAATATAAATTAGTTACCTTTCCCGCATTCTCTAAGTTAATTGAGTCTCTGTTGAGGATTTCCTTCACCAATACCTACGACCGCAACGCCCACTGGTGACGTATCGAATGCTTTCTTGAGACGCTCGCTAAAGACCGCTAGATGGCGTCTAACCCGCTAACAAAAAAGAGTGTGTCCGCTACGCAAATTCGACATTGCGTCGAATAAAAACCGCTCCGCGATATAAATCCCATATCTGTTGAAAACTTGAGAATTTTCGTGGAATAAGTGTATCTGCTCCTGTGAGACATTGAGACCTTATAATGCAGTGTTGGTTTCACGAGTTCTGACCAGCCCACCGGTGGATGAAGCAAGATTTAGCTCGCCGGCCTGCAGCCACATACCGACCACGCATCCGTGAGCGAGGCGCATTCCTACATGCAAAGTGGGGTCACTGGATTAGCAAGGTACGTGGGCTTCCCAGTTGCTATGAACGTCGCACAGTGGGCTGAAAATCGACTTTCATAGACATCTAATACTTTTTTCCCAAATGTCCACTTTTATGACTTGAAAATGTTTTGGGAGACTAAATACATGCCTAAAAATATCAACATTATGGAATAGCACCACAAACAACGCAAACAGAATTTTTTGTTTAAAAATTTGTATGGAGCTGGTATGAAAAAGTCTTGTATCTCCGCCATCGCTCAATTGGCCCTAATTCCCTTACAGGGTATTAAACCTTGAATTATTTAGGATTTTTTGGCATACTCCCCGAAGCGGCCACTGGTGCGACCTTTTTTTAAAAAATCGAAAACGATTTTTTAATTATTATTTTTTTTTAAATCAAATTTTTGACTTAATTTAAGCTACACAGACTACTTAAACAATGAACCTGACCACTACCTTGTATAAACACACCACATGATCATAGAAAAATAAGTTTCAAAGAACATAATTAGGTTTTTGAAAATTATTTTAACGATCTTAATTATAATAGAATAGTATTGAGTAAATGAATTTGTGTGATATTTAATTAAGGAATAGTAAGTACCATAAATAATAAATAAAAACATTGATAAATTCAAAGACTATGCGTACAAGACTGCTGAGAAATACGTAGGACAATTTTTTTTTTTTTTTATCAAATGTGTGACAATATTTAAGCTACACAGACTACTTAAACAATGAACCTGACCACTACCTTGTATAAACACATCACATGATCATAGAAAAGTAAGTTTCAAAGAACATAATTAGGTTTTTGAAAATTATTTTAACGATCTTAATTATAATAGAATAGTATTGAGTAAATGAATTTGTGTGATATGTAATTAAGGAATAGTAAGTACCATAAATAATAAATAAAAACATTGAAAAATTCAAAGACTATGCGTACAAGACTGCTGAGAAATACGTAGGATTATATAACTTTTACTATATGTCTGCAACAGTCCACAAAGTTCTTCTTCATGGAGCTGAAATCATTGCTTCTAACGCAATAATCTCATTTGGGAATCTTTCGGAAGAGGCATCGGAAGCTCGTAACAAGGATTTTAAAAGATTCAGGGAACACCGCTCCCGTAAGAAGAGTAGAGTGAGTTCTAATGAGGATATTTTTAATTTCCTACTTCTTTCGTCAGACCCACTCGTTTCATCTACAAGACCCATTTTGGATACAAAAAAAAGAAAACTTTCTTTGAGGAAAAGCTAACACTATTTAATCTTCAAGAACCTGAATTCGAATTTAGGGACGTTTCTCAGATAGACTGTGACTCCAAGTTAGACTCGGATGATAACGAGTTAGAATAGGATGTTAGTTTTTTTTTTTTGCTCTATTTTTGTTAATATTTCTAATTGTGTATAATGACGATAGTTAAGATCGTTACAATAATAGGTCTTTTGAAATTTATTTTTTTCTGATCATGTGGTGTGTTTGTTCAAGTTAGTGGTCGGGTTCATTGTTTAAGTATTCTGTGTAGCTTAAATTATGTCACACATTTGATAAAAAAAAACAACAAAATAGTTCTACGTATTTCTCAGCAGTCTTTTTTCTTTTTTTCAATGTTTTTATTTATTATTTATGGTACTTACTATTCCTTAATTACATATCACACAAATTCATTTACTCAATACTATTCTATTATAATTAAGATCGTTAAAATAATTTTTAAAAACCTAATTATGTTCTTTGAAACTTATTTTTCTAAGATCATGTGGTGTGTTTATACAAGTTAGTGGTCGGGTTTATTGTTTAAGTATAGTAAATAAGTCTATGTAGCTTAAATTATGTCACACATTTGATAAAAAAAAAATTGTCCTACGTATTTCTCAGCAGTCTTCTACGCATAGTCTTTGAATTTTTCAATGTTTTTATTTATTATTTATGGTACTTACTATTCCTTAATTAAATATCACACAAATTCATTTACTCAATACTATTCTATTATAATTAAGATCGTTAAAATAATTTTCAAAAACCTAATTATGTTCTTTGAAACTTATTTTTCCATGATCATGTGGTGTGTTTATACAAGGTAGTGGTCAGGTTCATTGTTTAAGTAGTCTGTGTAGCTTAAATTAAGTGAAAAATTTGATTTAAAAAAAAATAATAATTAAAAAATCGTTTTCGATTTTTAAAAAAAAGGTCGCACCAGTGGCCGCTTCGGGGAGTATGCCAAAAAATCCTAAATAATTCAAGGTTTAATACCCTGTAAGGGAATTAGGGCCAATTGAGCGATGGCGGAGATACAAGACTTTTTCATACCAGCTCCATACAAATTTTTAAACAAAAAATTCTGTTTGCGTTGTTTGTGGTGCTATTCCATAATGTTGATATTTTTAGGCATGTATTTAGTCTCCCAAAACATTTTCAAGTCATAAAAGTGGACATTTGGGAAAAAAGTATTAGATGTCTATGAAAGTCGATTTTCAGCCCACTGTGCGTCGCCAGTTTTTGGTGCCTCAGGGAATCATCAACAGGGATTTAATTTTGTGTAATATAACCTTAATTTCACCGCCATATTGGTAGTCTTAAAACTCCACCCTTTCAGGTGATGCTATTTACACGCGTCTCCAGAGGCGTTTAAATAATTACACTCAGACGTTTCATCGCTCGGCGGGGCAAACCAAAGGAAATATTCAGCGACAATGGAACTAACTTTGTTGCCGCCGCTAAAGAAATAGGAACATTTTTAAAAGGCAATCACGAACCTTTGTCTCATTTTGCAACTCAGCAATTAATAGAATTTAATTTTATTCCGGCTTACACTCCTCATTTCGGTGGCATTTGGGAAGCTGGGGTGAAATCAGCAAAATATTTTTTAAGGCGTGTCGTTGGCGACAGCCATTTAACTTTTGAAGAACTTTCGACTTGTTTGCACAAGTGGAGGCCATTCTCAATAGCCGTCCTTTGTGCCCCCTCTCATCCAGTCCTGATGACTTCCTTTCCCTCTCCCCAGGGCACTTCATCATTGGGAGACCGCTGACAGCTCTGCCTACCCCAAATCTGGCTGATGTCAAGGAAAGTCAGATGCGCCGTTATGAGCGTCTTGAGAGAATCCGGAGCCAATTTTGTAAACGATGGCAGAAGGAGTACCTATCCGAGCTGCAGCAACGCACGAAGTGGCGACAAAATGTATCAACACTGGACGTTGGTGACATGGTGCTCTTAGCAGATGACAACGCCCCCCCGCTTGCATGGAAGCTTGGCCGTGTCCTTCGTCTCATCACCGGACCTGACGGAATAGCCAGAGTAGCAGACGTCCTCACAACCAAGGGCAGCGTGCGGCATTCTCTGGTTCGTCTCTGCAAACTTCCCACGAACGAAGAGCTCAACGATTGTTGAAATTGATATTTCAACGGCCGGGAATATGTTCAGGCTTGACGCCTTCTAGTTGCGCAAAAACATACGCCACGCATCTTGTTGCCGTAATTTTCACCACAGGCGTTTGTGGTTTTGAATTTTACAAAACGTTCAAGATTTTCCATTAAACTGCCAATTACCATGGAAATTTATCGTTATTCCCATGTGAACACTTTAAAGTTACTAAGAACGTTAGGCGAAGAATTAACATTTGCGTTGGTCGCATGCAAAGTATAAAGGCACCCTTCCATAGCAACCCAAAGCTAAACTACGCACGTGTACTTAGCTACGCTTTATGTGAAAACTAGCGACCCGTCTCAGTTTCATACGGGTGTTAAAAATCTGTATATATAAAAGCTCATCTGTATATATAAAAAACAAATTTCTGACTCACTGACTGATCAACGCCTTGCCATAAACCCTTGGACCTAGAACGTTGAAATTTTATTATGATGTATACACAGAAATAGAAAAGATTTTTTTTTAAATTACCCCCAAAGGGAATGAAACGGGGTTCCTAGGTTAGGGGTGTGATGATTACTAACATAATATGTGAAAAAAAGTTTTTTTAATGTAAACCTCCTTGCACGTCCTACATGACATAGCTCACTTGCAGTGGACGGTCGACTTAATATGCATCGGAACAAATGGCTACTTAGCTAATATACATGCGTTTACACTAGTCTTTGTCCATGTTTAGTACTATGTGTCAAGAGGGTACAATACAGAGAATTTATTACAATAATTTTGTAATTTTCTTTATTACCTAATGGCAAAGAAGGAACAGGAGTGGGTTTTTAGTCAGTAAAAGTCTGACACTATTTTCCGCTCCGCCCAAGAGCTGGATTTGTCATAAGATGATTTTCCCACCTAAAAAAAAAAAAAAATTACCTAATGCCCCTAATGGAGTTTTGAAGATTTTCGGTTGTTTTGTCTGCCTTAAACAAAAGATTTCAACGCGCCGTTTTTTTTTTTTATTTTTTATATAAATTTTGTCAACGTTAAACATGGATTTCAGGGTGATTCTTTGAAACCGAGAGGGTGTCTCATTAGTCTGACCTAGGTTGTTCTTTAAAATTTGATATTTTTATTTGCATATTAGTTTTCCCCGATCACTAAATGTACCAAAGGCACTCTTTTGCGCTCAGTGGCTTACCACACAAAATAGATATGTAGGTACGAAAGCTAGGCTAGATGAATGAGACGTTCTGTCGGTTTCAAAGAATCACCCTTCACCTGTGGCTGCTGAAAAAAAAATACTGAAAAAATGTCATCAAATTGCATGAAATCGCCTAATGATTATAAGTTACCTATTATTAACATTGAAGTTGTAGTTGATTGGTTGTGGTTGGTTGGTTATTGGTCGGTTGGGTTTATTGATTGATTGGTTGATTAGTTGATTGTCTTTGTTTTATGGCAGCGATACTGACTGACCCACCAGTGTCCTTCAGTTGCTCTTTGCGTTAAAAGGGCCGCGGTAACTATTCCAAAAATTCCCGCGGCCCATGTATCTAGTAAAATTGTAAACTTAAATAAAAGCTTTTAAAACCTGTTTTCTGAAACTTACTTTGATTGAGTTAGTTAGGTTAGGTTTTTTGGCTTCCGAGGACAGATAGGCATGTAACATCTATGGCATCTATGTTACCGTATAGGAAATATCCTGCATCGAAATCAGAATCCTCAAATCCTCGAATCTATCCTGAATCTTAATCAGTTTTTTTTTTATTTGACAAAAACTAGTGCTTGACTGCGATCCCACCTGATGGTAAGCAGTGATGCAATCGTTGATGGTGAGGCGCACTAGTTTATTAACCTTTCGAATACCGTAATTAGAGACACAATAGAAAGACAATGAGAGAGGGTTTGGGGTTTAATGAATTAAGAGCCTATTCACTCTAGCCTCGAAGATACTCAAATTATAATCGGATGGGAAGACCGCAGCAGACAAATTGTTCCAGTACTTTGATATACGCGATCCAGAGTTCTCCACGCGATTAGAACAAATACAAGAGTCCGAAATCAACGATGAGGCAGTTGCCCGGATTAGGCATAATACCCGTCTGGTCGGAGGATCCTCCCTTTTCAAGGGTTAACAGGACTTTACACCCAGTTCTACGTACGTCTAAAGGCATATATAAATCAACGTTTAAATATAATGTAAAGAATGCTTTTTCTATTGATATACAAATAACTACATATGTCTGTAGTTTTAAAATTTATCAAGTTCCGTTAACGAGCCTCCGCAGTGATCACCGGACGTACTTAGTAATCGTTAGTTGACTGAGACGTTGGTTGGTAGATACTAGTGATGTAACGAATGTTAGATTTCTCACATTCGTGAATGCGAATATTCAAATTCAATATTCGAATGCGAATACGAATGTTGACTTTCAAAAAAAGTGCGCGCAAAATGTCATACATGTTTGACATTTCGTGTCAGCCAAGTTTAAACTGAACATAACAGAGCCGTTACAGACTGACTTAAACGAAGCGTATCACATTAAGTTCATTCGAAAAGATTTGTTATGATTTGAGGTTAACATGTTGTTTCACAATTTGTGACACTACAAATGTGAAATGCAAGTTGTGTGATAGAAAAATATTAAAGTACATAAATATAAAATTTATAAAAAAAATCAGTTGTATTGTCTTCTATATCCATTCAATCAATATATTATTTCCTTTTTGTTTGTCAGAAACATTTACCAAACATTCAAATAAAATAATACATTCAAATGCAAAAAATGTGCGAATATTTGCGAATGCGAATGCGAATATTCGTTACATCACTAGAAGATACATATCTACCAACATTTATACGATTAGCAGTACATACTGCTAATCATAAAAATACTGCTTAGAACAAGCTCCATGGCTATAAAATCTTTTTAGTAGCTATTCTTTTTAACCGACTTCAAAAAGGAGGAGGTATGTTCGGCTGAATATTTTTTTTTTATGTATGTTCACCGATATCTCCGTCAATTGTGAACCGATTTTGAATTTTTTTTTTGATTGACAGGTTTTGCTTCCGAGTTGGTCCCATAGAAATATTAATATGATCTGATCATGAACTTCGAAGATATGGAACAGAACTCTTCATAGGATCACATCAGAACTGTCGTAACAAGTAAAATTGCTTTATTTATACGTGTAGTCGATGACTAACTGAAAGAAGAGGGGAATATATCGAACTGATCTGATGATGAATCCTGAAGTTAGGCACCGGAACTCTGTAATAAATTAATGTAATCTAACCGTGTTTGGGATTATTAGGATTGTCATGAGATGCACTCGGCTATAAGGTATTTAAGTATGGCTGAGGGGCTATACTTTTTAGTGGTGGTATCTACCATAACTAAAAAGTGTAAAATAAAAACTTTTTACAAAAAAAAAATACAACCAACTTAAATGTAAAAAAAAACACTGAAAAGCGCAAAATAACATTAATTTCGGAAGTCGGTGTTTCTATAATAGTTGTCTCTTCGTTATTTAACACAGACTTCCGAACTTTAATTTCGGAAGTTGTAGATGTCACATGTCTTCGAATTTTTGGTTCTAAGACATGCCTCACGATGTTGCCTCACGTGTTTCCTCACGATGTTTTCCTTCACCGTTTTGAGAACATAGGTGATGAAGTAATTTCCACAAAGTAATGCGCCTGGCTAGGTTTGAGCCCATGACCTACAACTCTAAGTCGAGGCCGTTACCACTTGACCACCACTGCTCCCGGGCACAGTAGGCAGGCTCCCAGGCAGATATATGAAACAGTACGGAAACTACCTACAAATATTCGAAACGGCACACTCACACAAACATACGCATCGACGAGACTCCTAAGCGTTTCTCGCGGTCCTGTCAGTATCGAATGCCGCTTAGGAGTCTCGTCAATGCGTATGTTTGTGTGAGTGAGCCGTTTCGAACATTTGTAGGTAGTTTCTGTACTGTTCCATATATCTATACTGTGTCTCGGGTGACCATAATATATTATTGAGTCCGTGTAGGTTCGCTAGCGGACAGCGTGCACTTGATTGACGTCATACGCAAAGCAATTATCCGATCCGGTCGTGTTGCGAGAACGGATTTGGTCATACCAAGTAGGAGCGAGTGTTACTAAAGAGTTTGATATTACTGTATATGCTGATTCAAAATTCGAATAGTTTCTACAACCGCCAAAATCATTCGTTTCCATTCAACACCACGTGACCTCATAACCACAGAGTAAATTACCAACAAATAGGTTCTAAACAAACTGCAAACTACCATAATTTGCGCCTTTCCCATACTTTAGACACAATCAAACTAACTTTCCTTTGAAATCACGATTTTTCTCACCAAATAACATGTTAGCTGTGATTGTTTTGATGTTTTATAAAATTTTTGCTACCTCAAGGTTTCACTGGCTTTCGGTGGAGAGAAAGATGGTTGGTAATTTTTAAATAACTTCTCACGCTCTGAGTGGAGCGAGAGGGAGCATCAGACTTCTGGTTCTAGTCTGGAAAAGGATAGTCTGGATGCTATCCTGCATTTTTAGAGGGTAAGAAATCATTGACTAACTTCTCCCGCTCGCAAGTTCAAACAAAATCAAGAATCGTACACCAAAAGTACACAAAACCTGATACAAGTTTGAATCCTATGTCTCATGTGTCATGATTCCCTGGTACTCTAAATAATTGCTAGTCTTATGTGGGTCACTTTTCCTGGCTGTTAGTCTTCGAGCACTTCCGTCTATTGGGATCTAGAATGGTCTTTGGAAATATTTTAATATAACCCAGTGAGTTTCAGTAAAAAGACAGTCATAGTCTGTTAAGAAGATTATTTGACGGCTATAATTATTCTACCTTAATTTATCACTTTCAGAATTCATAATAATGACATTGCAAATCATCAAGACAGAAAGATAATATCATTAAGGATAAAAGTTAAAAAAGAAAAAGAAAGAAAAATACTAGATTATTAACTCCCAAGTCTCATTATTGAGGTGTTTGAAAGATGGAACCAGATCTTTTGGATTATAATCATCAAATGTCTTTCAGATTTTGCCAAGGCATTTTCAACTATATCTAGGTTTGATAGAGTTATTTTTACAATGAAGGTTATTCTTAATTCATTGGTATTCCATCAAAGTTTTTATAGTCACGTTTTGATTACAGCGCGTCGACTCTAACTGGCATAGATTATTTTGTATTCCCTATGCATCGAACGAACTAAACATACAAATTTAAATCTACTGCCTACCAATTTAAAAACATTCCAACTTGAATTTTAACGCCCAGCAATACGATCCATAAAGAATTTCCATAACTGTATATGAATTTGCAAATTCGAATCCTGTTCAACACAATTAATATTTCTTTCTGCAAAATAAATTTCGAATGAATTAGGACTCAATGTCAAGGGAATACGGGTTGTTTATAAGTTTCTCTAATGCATAAGTAAGTTGATTTCTAGTCAATGCTATTGTCGCTCAACTTTGAACCGTAAAAGGAACGCACATTAGACCTGTGTCACTTTGCCCGTTATAAAGGAAATTCAAATTCGCCCATATCGTTAATATTAAATAATATACTTTATGTCCTTGGTGGTAGAATCTTTTTAGCTTGCTACATTTTTTGAATTTTTTACTATTAACCTACTCCAGTATTTTAAGTAGTTCATGAATTCATTTTCTTGATGATTGTGGGCAGGTCATTATTGTGATGTTATTTTATTCAATACGATGTCCAAGATATATATTCATTCTATGAAGGTTCAGACAGGTGCAACGCGACACTCAGTGAACTCGTTTCCATATCAGTTTAACAGATTCTATGAAAACACGTTGTCGCATTGTCACTTTTGGCTGTGGGTACCTTAACATTATCCATAACGCAAAGGAACTAATTTTACAAGATGCCATCAACACATCCATAAAAATAACGCAACAAACCGAGCTAAACTCTGCCACAAATGACCAGGAAATCATAAGCCGCAAAGAGACAATTAATATTTATCTCCAGTAGCTCGCCTATACTAACATATTCCGAACGTGTTGCTGGACGCTTTGCGAATGACAATGTCATTAGTTGCACCTGTTGCCTTCTGCATACTGGATTGCACATGGATGCCTAAGACCCTGGTACATCACGAGTTTGCCTTAATTAGGCTTAATGTTAACTTATGCATTTTCCTTGACAGCTATTGTTATATTTGTCTTGGGACAAATACAACAATCGACTTGCCGTCTTCTAGCCTTGCCTTTAGAAATTAACTCAAAATAACTGACTGAAAACTCTCTTACTTTAATATTGATAGGATGGCGTTTGACCTTTGACCACTACCCACTTAACAGTAAGCGATACTGTTATCGACGATGGAGCACATCCTTCTTTTTCTGCAGTTCTAGTACCTATTTTACATGGTGACTTGCTTCGCACGATTTGTGCATTTAGCCAGTGTTAAGACGTATATGAAGCTATTTAGTTTTTAATACAAAATACAGTCACTTTGTTTTCCATTGAAATGTGGATGTAATACATTCTAATGTGTTTGCAGTATTTCTTAGCAATGTAGAGTAAGTCTTCTCGGCAAGCCTTGCTTAGATACGTCATTACTGCAGCAAAATTCTCGCTCCATTTTACCGATATCGCGTCTTTTTCTATGATTTCATAGATTGTCCACTTGAGATACAATACTACACCAATTTTGAAAACAGCTATTGAGTTTCACTCGAAAATCACCCGACAGAAAAAAAAAAACTGGAAAATACAATTAAATGCTTCATTACTAAAAAATAAGCTACTTATACAAAGGTATGGCATATTAAAAATAATTGAATAAATACATTAATATATGAAATCAATTAAAAATAACATAATAAAATTAAAACAAACAGTAGGTATTATAAATTACTACCTAAAAACAGCATTCGGAAAACTGCAGTGGCAAGTGCAAGAGGCCGTCACTTGTAACACATTATAGACCTTGAGGTGACCTAGCCTAACCTGGTATTGTATTGTAACTCTGTAGCGATTATGGCAACCCAAAAATGAAAATCAAAACGAAAAAATGGTCCCTAGTGCCCGGCAGCCCCTCTACCCTTGACTCTGGTAGCGGCAGGAATCCGATGGAAGCGAGACGCACAGGACCGTTCATTATGGCGACACTTGGGGGAGGCCCATGTCCAACAGTGGCCATCTTTCGAATATAATACGAAGTTCAGCGTATTACCGGAGCATATAAATGGAGACTGGGTATCAGAGGATCACTGTGCCTGAGAGTGAACCACTCTGCTTGTTTGTTGTAGCTCATATACATGTCTTCTTCTTCTTCATCCATTGGAACGTTGATCACTTCAAAGGGTCGTCACCCTTTGAAGTGATCAAGGCACAGTGATCCTCTGATACCTATTCTCCATTTATATGCTCCGGTAATACGCTGAACTTCCTATGATATTTCGGTTTCTTTATATTCATAGCTTTTGTACCAAAATCATAAACTGTAAAATCTCTATTTATGATATATATCATACCTATTAGCTGCGGTAGACATCCAAGTTAACAAAGCATTAATCCCGTACTCGTCGAGGTCTAAGATTCCGTGACTGGAGACAATTGTTCCATCAGTTTTCATTACCAGGAGATGAGGAACAGAGGTGATGCCGTACCTATACTGGAGAATGGGTATCAGAGGATCACTGTGCCTGAGAGTGAACCACTCTGCTTGTTTGTTGTAGCTGTTAAGCATGTCTTCTTCTTCTTCATCCATTGGAACGTTGATCACTTCAAGTGAGGACAATTTGACTTGCCTTGCTTTTTCATAGATCTTACAGAACTTTTGCATGACGTTAAATCTATCCACATGTCTCATTGAAAAATAAAGCACGATTACTTCTACTGTATCTATCAGCCAAGCATTGGGAATCTCCTCCAACTTGTGGTTGTATATCTTGGCATCCTTCAGCCAATCACAAATTGGTATGACACTAAGGGCACTCTCATTTTCACTACTCACACTCATGTTTAATTTTAAATGTATTCAAAAAATTAATTAACAATTAAAAAAAAGTAAGTATGTGATAAAATCATGAAATCTGATAATGAAGTTGCTTGTCATTTTCAAACACAGAACATTAATACTCATGTTTTCAAACGACATTTGTTATACTTTTTTTTTTGCAGGATTATGTGTAGTTACGAGTAGGTACCTATAAATGAGATCCTATTTATCCAATAAATCCTACGAATTAAAAAAAAATAAGTGTCAGTCTGACAACTGACAATAAAACAACAATCGGAACTTGACACGAAACAACAAACTACTTATTGCATTACTTTATTATTTACCTATTCATAGTCAGAAAAAATGGAACAAGATATGACCATGATGCCTGAACCCATTGACACACACCTACCACCTTACAACTGGCTACAAGAAGCCAAGATATACAATAACAGATACGAGCGGATTCCCAATTCCTGGTTTGTAGAAAGAGAAGTTGACGCCGTAGTACTTTATTTCTCCATGAGAAACGCAGACAGAGACAACATCATGGTCGATTTTTACGAGATTTACGAGAACGCCAGATTTATCAACCTACCCATAGAAGTGATCAACATTCCTATGGATGACACCAAAGAAGACATGTGGCAGAGTTACGAAGATCAAGCCAACTGGTTCACTCTCAGATTCAACAACCCTGTAATACCCACTCTGCAATACAGATACGGTATCACCGCTGTTCCTCATCTCCTGGTAATGAGAATTGACGGAACGATCGTCTCCACCCACGGTATTTTAGACCTCGAAATGTATGGGATGAATGCTTTAGTGTCTTGGATGTCTACAGCAGCCGCGTCCGTCAAACCTAATAAGAGATCAAGCAAAGATCTGTCAATGTATGGTCCAAATTGGAAGTATCTTACTTTAGGCATTGGGAAGACTTCGAAACCTTCTTACCAGAGAAAGTTCAGTGAAATAGGTGAAAGTACACTGACGGAACCTTCCACGTCCGATGGAATACCTATGCAGAAAGCGCTGGAAATAAAGAGTCGGGTTATAGCCAAGGATTAGTACTACTTCTTGTATAATTCTGTTTTTAATGGTATTTTTTTGCAGCAAGCAAGAACCCCAAAGGTTCAATGACTTTGAATGGTCGTTTAGGCTGACCGCACACTTGAGACAAGACAGTCTAAGATAGACTATGAGACAAGACGTCTCATAGACAAAATTGTCTAACAACTACAAAAACTACACAGTGACAAGTCCGTCTAACGACACTCGGCTTCTCTTTTGTATGTATGCGGGCGCGCACATCGAAAACAAAACAGTCTAGCGACGTACCTACTCTCTAGTCATATGTCGGCAGTGATGAAAAATGACGCTTTATCAATTTATCGTTATTTATAAAAATATTAATATCGGCCTCGGTATAATTATCTGGGAAAAGATATCGATGTCAGTAAAACTTTCCGAGATTTACGGTTTGAAAATAATAATTTATTTAGTTCAGTCTAGCTCAATAATAGGTAATTTTTATGCAAAATGTAAATTATTTTAATTTATGAGAATCTTAATTAAACTAAATTACAATATTTTGAAAACTAATTTATTATTTCAGTCAAACCAGCATTTGTCCGGTAGGTAACGAAATGAAAAAAAGACTAATCATAGACAATACAGTTATTTTTTTCTTTGAATTCCGTTATATATTCTGCTAATAAATTAATTTTGAAAAAAAAAATGACGTTTTTGATGCTATTTTCGATATTGAATATTTTGTATCGATAAATCGATGTATCGGATCAAAATATATCGGGTCAAAATATCGATATATTGAAGTACTTATACAGGTATCGGCACGGATCTTGAGCGCTCGGCGAAAGAGTGGGGATCGCTTTGCGTACGCGTTTTATTTTTATTTTTTTAATATACACCTATTTTATTTTTTCTTTTACCTACTGGGTACTAGGTAAAAGAAAAAATAAAATTAACAGTTTAGTTTTAGGTAAGCGTTTCGTATTATTTTTGAGACAGACTTGTCTATATGAGACATTAAATCTGTCTAAAGACTGTCTTGTCTCAAGTGTGCGCTCAGCCTAAGCTTCTGTTTGTTAGATTTGTTATTAACTTTTGTCGTAGTAGGAGTGTAGGTATTTTATTATATTGTACTTTATGTTAGGTATTATTTCTATTAATAGTGCGCTTTACTTTTTTAAGGTATGTTGGTTTAATTGTTCTATCAGACTAAGGCGGATTGGTCTGAATGATGTGTGTAGGTTCACTTACACTTATTTATTTGTTAACATAGGTAAAGAAATACAGGATATTTGATGAACAGGGTGCTATGTTACGCCGGGAGGCGTACAAATATGGTGTGCAAATCTAGCTGAGGATTACAAATTAAATTTAAAAAAAAAAATAACAACGACCTATTATTTAATACTCCAATTATGTCACACCTAAATGAGGAATTATTAAAATGCCAAAAATGTATGTTAAAATAATGAAAATATCAAAATCAATTTCTGTTCCGTGGTCACAAACTCTAGTATGACAGCCCCGTGCCTCGGGAAGCACGTAAAGCTTTCGATCCTGAGCCTGGTCTCTCCGCAGTCGTATCAGATTGCCGTCACATTGAACAATGAGACTTAAGAGGGTCCTTTTTCACTCGCCTATCGTCAACATCGAGCAAGGTTTAATAGCTTGTTGCTTAATCTAACGCAATCCAACGCAATGTTTGATGAAGAGGCAACGCAAAAAAAGAGAGATAACGCCTGAAAACTCTGTTGGCATTCGGTAATTCCGCGATTTACTTGAATATTTCACAAAACTTGTTCCAGGAAATACATGTTTTTTTTTAAACCCTTAAAAGTTTCTTTTTGTTGCACCTGTGTTTACGCACACGTTTGAACACTATTATCTGGGATTACTGCTTATGCCGGTGATACAAACTGGTTTTTCTGTGTGCGTAAACTTGTACTCGTTGTCATGAGAAGTAGCACACATCCAAGACCAATCTGTTTTCGTGAATAAGAATATTATTAGGTACTTAATACTCCCTAACAATAAACTTTATTCTTTAATTCAGTTTTTAATTTAAAATATGATTAAATAAACAATTGAATAATTAATTAATTTAATTTGACTGGTCTGTTGGTCTAGTGGTTAGTGGCCCTGACTGCTATGCCGGAGGTGTCGTGGGTTCGATTCCCACCCAAGACAAATTGTGTGATGGGCACGTTCATTTGTTCTAGGTCTGGGTGTAATTTATCTATAATATGTATGTATTTAGGAATATATAGGTATGTTTATCAGTTGTCCAGTACTCATAACACAAGCTCTGCTTAGCTTGGGACTAGACGGCGTTGTGTGATAGTTGTGGAATATTATATTATATTATTATTTTTTATATAATTTATAAACTTATCAGGGGCCCCTTTTTTTGCGTCATGCGGAAGATGAGAACGCCGCGATGCCTTACCAGCCACTCCTCAAAGAGGGGACTTACCGCCATGATTATGGCGTACAGCTAAGGATCCGAGTGGATTTTCCTCCCGGAGTCTATGTTTCCTGCCAGCTACAACCTAGAGGTCTTTAAGTTAAGAGTGAATAGGTTACTTCTGGTCAAGCCTGCTCCATCGTCGACTACATCATCGCTTACGATCAGCCCCCTAGCCAAGTTACAACCGTTTCGTTTCGATTCTCTTTTCGTCGATCGCCTCGAGTCGGCCACGCCTTGTTGCAACGGTTGTAACTTGGCTAGGGGGCAGATGCGATTGTGGTCAAACGCGAGCCCATCAATAATTTAAAAAAAATTGGTTCCTTCTGAGGTTCCTATTCGTTCCATGTTATAGGGACCGCTATGAAAACAAAACCGTGAATTAACGCAGCTTATTTCATGGTTAAAAGAGCACGATTATGAACTTTTAAAATATTTTGTCATTAGTTCCAGTATGATACGCCAGGCCTACCTTGTTTTAAAAATTAAGAATGAATATAATATTTTATGTAAGAACTTCAATGTTATCTACTACATGCCTGAATCGGCGATAAACGATACGATATCTTAAGACTACAGCAACTTATAATGCGTTCCAAATACTGTAAAATCGCAAGAAATTGGGCAAAATTAAAGAACTTAGAGATGAGCAAAATTGAAGAACTGGATTCTGATTAAACTATTTTCGTTCACAGTTCGTAAATAAATTAAATTTAAAAAATTTCTTGTGATGCTTACCATAATAATTCTTCGATTTGACAGTATGACGTGACGTCACAACATGGAAATCGATCCTATTCTTAATTGGAACGCATTGTACATTTTCCAATGAATGATGTAAGTTGCTGGTACGACAAGGTACTCGAGACTGCTTGGTGGCATAACGCATACAAGCTTTTGATTAATTCCAACTCGACATCGTCAGATATATCTGACTACCTACCCCACGATATCATGTCGTTATCGTTACCGCCTAATGTGAAAACGGCCATTAGGGTTAGGAAAAACAAAGGCAGTCTACTGAAATTCATCATTTCCCTTTTTATCGTCTGCCAGAATATATCTACAAGCTGAATAAAAAAAATTGGCAAGTATATCTTTCCAACATTGAGGACACAACACAGGATAATTTATTTAAAAGCATAGATACCTAACACTAAAAAAAATAGTTTATTCCATTTTCTCGTCTTGGTCGCAATCGACTTTTTAATCAGTTTTGAATGCTCCGACTTCAAATATTAGAAAGTAAATTGTAGGGAAATTAAACCAGTGCTACTTTTACCCCAGGTCCATTCATCCTGTCTGTCTGTAGACTAGAAGGAAGTACCTACCTACTAATTCCCGAAGCGACATTTAAAAAAGCGGTCCGTTCTCTTTACTGTCAAAATAAGTGACAGCTAAGCGACCACAGATTTACATAAATTATGGTGTTACTTTTTTCAGGTTATGACACAACCTGTTCTGCCTATCGACACATTGTTACTTCATCGAAAGTCATTAATATTATTTATTGTTAATGGACGTCAATATCGAGTTATTAGATAAGTTGTATTAATTTTGGGAACTTGTATGAATAGAAAAAAAATACCTTTTGTGCAAGTTAGACTTAAAAGCCATAGACCAAGGCAACAATTTCTGATTATGGAAAAACAAGTGATCTCAACAATATAAAAATTAAACCTAGTGCATATCTGTAATGTTTCATATTAAAAAAAAAAGACTGAAAAATTTATAGACCACAGATACCTACTGCAAACATTTTACATAAAATGTGACGTTTTGTCATCAGGCGGGTTATAATCCGCCATCTTTTTTACTATCGATCAACTTGTTGATACAAGATATTTTTGTTGAATTCTTGTTATTCGCCGAAGAAAAACCGTGCAAAGAAAACGCCAATGCATTCAACAGAAAAGGAGACTGTTATTAATGTATTCAGACACGTTGAAGAAACTTTGTCGAAGGTACCTACATTGTTTTCTTTGTTTACATTTTGTCTCAAGCCCAGATGAATAGGGTAGAGAAAGAAAGCTTTTGCATGCCTTTTGAGATTGGTTCTCAATACAATAATTGTTGGAGTATTTCGCCGTTGACGATTCTCCAGTAGTTGTTGTAGGTTGTAAATAAAGTAACACCAAACCACTTAGTAACACGTTAAAATGTTTATTGGTAAATACAAAGAGATTTAAAGAGATACAATAGAGCGGCTATCAGAACAAATGTCTTAGAAAAACTGTCATCCTATGTCTCAGTGACGCCATCTGGTTTTGAATAGCAAACACGCGAATTAAATTTGTCAAAATTTATAATTATTTAACTATCGCTCGGTAGATGGCCAGGGGCCGTACCATGATAATGTGAAAATGTCAGTCGTACGAGCGAAAAAGAGTGATGGAGCTATACAACCTATATAGTTCCATCCCTTAACAGTTTGGTTTAGGTCGTAAAATGGATTACATTATAAGCTCGTGGTAGAGGGTCAGTGTGTGATAAAGGTAAGGTTAAGCTTTTCAGCAATAGATGGCATTATCACAAAATCAGCAAATGTTCTAGAACTATTTATACAAATTATTGATTTTAATTAATTACTTCGTAAATACCAAAAATATTTACGAAAATAATCCGAACTTAGGTCCAGTCATTATATCATAACAAGATTTGCAATAGCGTAATGCGCAGTTCGGCATATTTTCTCAGAAAATGATTTTTTTTTAATGCATAGAGCGGATACAAACACGACTTGACGTGTAGGGGCGTCATACTAGACTGAGCGACTTATGACCACTAGGTAATAAGTATCGGAGCACGATTTTGTTCGCTATGTCCTTTCTATTGGTAGTATATATTTAATGTCTTTGGGTAAATACAATAAAGTTTTGTATAGAGCCGCACTTATTTATTGCAAAAACATTACCGCGTGACGGAGGTATAGTTACGACTGAATTAAATTATTAAGTTTAATAAGCAAAACGTATTTTGCTGTATGAGCATTATTGGCTCGTATATGCTCCCGAGGGAAAGATGTATACATACTTAGATCACTAAAGTTGTTACAAGTTAAATAAAGTAAAAAGTAAATAGTTCAAAACAGTAAAATAATAAGTAAAAACAAAGTTTCAAATTAAAGATTATTATAGCTCGAATCTAGTTCCCATTGGGTTCTTCGAATGACTATCTTTATGATGTTGTTTTCTGCTTCAATGATTAATGTTTGATTTCTTATTAACTCCAGTAAATATTGTTCGTTTGTTTTGATTTTTTGAATGTCCTGAGAGTATTTTTCGGCAAAATCGCTATCAAGGACACCAAACAGGGCTCGTGCAATGTTTCCTACGCCGTTGACGTAGCCACGACGTCTCCGTTGTTGATGTTGAGAACGTAACAATACGTTATATTCGTTCAACTGGTTCAGTTCGTACTTGAGTTCCTGTGTCACAGAGTGACATGGCTCGTTGGGCATCGTGTCGCAGAGTAAAGTTGGGCTAAACGATTTACAAATTTCTCGACCTTTGTTGTACTTTTCCAGAATGTTGTCAAATTTTAGTATACTAGAAGTTTCCATTCATCGTGTATAAGTTGAATATTTCCAGCAGGATCGAAATAAATTGGTTGATTTTCAGCTAACTGTGTTATTTTAAAATGTTGCAGAGGTGTTGTTTGTCCACACGATAGCGTTGTAAACACTACTAGTAACACCATGAGCAAGCTGTTAACCCCTCTCTGAGTTCTACTGACCGCTTTATTTTTCTTGCAGTGCTTAGTTTCAGGATTCTCTTTCTGTGAATCCGTACCCTCACATGCCTCGTTTATAGGTAGCGGGGTTAGTTTGATTATGGGTCTTTTCAGTACTCCATTTTGTGTCTTGAGCGTTACTACACGAACTAAGTTATCGCTGCCTGGCTGCAGTTCCACGACGCGGCCCATAGCCCACCTACACGGAGGTAGATTATTTTCCTTGACGAGAACTAGTTGCCCCTTCTGTATATTTTCTTTGGTTCGTTGCCATTTGTTTATCTTCACATCCACATGACCTGTAAAGTCCACGCCAGTATGTGAAAACGGTCTCGACGGTGTGATCCTTTGTATAGGAAGATTGCCCATCAGCTGTCCAGTTTGAGTTGTTGCGTATCGACGGCATCGGATGCATTGCCGCAGTCTCTTCTTGACAGTCCGATTGCCACTGATGATCCAGTATTTGTTTCTAGTGTAAGCTAGCGTTAATCTTGCTCCACCGTGTAGTGGGCTATGGGCCACGTCGTGGAACTGCACCACGACGCGGCCCAATAAAATGTGGTTCTCAAAAAATGTATTCAAGATTGTTATAGTTAACATTGCCACCAAATTCAAGTATAAACTTTAACTATGCGTATTTTAATTTTTAAGTGTCCATTTACATTAAAAAGATCTTAAAGAACTATAGATTGAAATGGAAATTTAACTTTGTTTTGTATACAATACAGTTTTTTGTTCCATTTGATAATTATCTGGAATTCTGAATTGAAACGTACGTACACGTATAACAAGTACTCAAGTAATCAACGTTTAGATTAAAACAGATCGAATTACATTAGACACAGAACCCGCGTGCAGTCAATAGACAATCTTAACTTTTTACCACACAATGGCCAAGCTCGCACCTAACATTCAGCCAGCATAGATTATGTAATAAACCTGTATTTAAATCTAGATAGATGTAAAATTGCACCATTGTGTTTGATGAAGCCTAGATCTTATTTAGGTTGCTATTATTACTAGTTACAAGTGTAGTCTTGTGCCATCGTTCATAACAAAATTGATTATCAGGTGATGTGTGTCGATACAGCTGTTGTATTAGAGTACAAGAGGTCCTAATTAACATTAAAATAAATTTATTGATTAGAAATTGAGTAATCAGGTACATTAAGCAACTCAACTCTTCCTTGTATCTATGTATTGTTACTGCGTAAATGAGAATATCCGTTAGTTATTTTTCATTCTAAATTAAGACAGTAGCGCCATCTAGTGTCGAGTAGCGATACTATAATTAAGCTTTGTGTTTTATGGTATCTACTACCACTTTTATTTATTTTTTAAAATTTTCGTTACATTGTTGAGCGGAAATTGTCAAATCGGGAAAACTGGAAGTGCTTTTTTCTATTGAATTTTTGAATGAAATTCAGTGAACAGGTAGGACAACGTCTGTCAGGTCAGCCAGTATTTAAATGAACTTGTGGTCGAGGTATAAAACTGTTCAGCCTAGACTATAGTAAGTTCTTATGTGACCGCGTTTCCTAGATACACCAGACTAGAAAACAAACAATAAAATTCGCCACCACACGCATAATGGCGGACATACAAACCAAACCAGTGTCAAGTTCCGCCATATTGGATTGAGAATGTGCAAAAGCATAAACAATAAACGCTTGCCGTGACAGAGAATACATTAAAATAAATGGAGAGGAATAAAACACCCAGACAATAAGCTAGTTGCTTTACAAGGAACGATATTGCCAGACTCAAATAATAGGTACCCATAGAATTGCCTGCTCTTGGTTTTCTTTTTGCGATCTTGTTTTTCTGAGTAGCATGTTTGATATTTTATTTAAAAAAAAACTTTTAGGTGCTTGAGAACAAAGCATTTAGAGTACCTACCTTAATAACAGTAACTGCAATTTAAGAGTGCCCTTCCTGATTCGACTATCTTCAGCGTGAGAATGGTTGAAAAGCTTGTTGTTTCTATTGCATCGAGCATGGTTGAAAAGCTTGCTGCTTCATCTAACGCAATCCAACGCAATGTTTGATGAAGAGGCAATGCAAAAAAAGAGAGATAACGCCTGAAAACTCTGTTGGCATTCGATAATTCCGTGATTTACTCGAATATTTCACAAAACTTGTTCCAGGAAATACATGTTTTTTTTTAAACCCTTAAAAGTTTCTTTTTAAACCCATAAAAGGACCTTCCTGATTCGACTATCTTCAGCGGCTTTGTGGGGGCCGAGTCACCCGCGTCCGTAGGAGAATACCTGAAGCAAGTCCCTACACGTGGTCCCCGGGTGGTGCTAATCAGGTGACACTAACTGGTGGTAGGTTTCGACCGTTGGCTTGCGACCACCCACTGAGCAAAGACGTACCGCCAAACGGCCTGGCCGTGTTCCGGTATGATGCTCAGTGTAGCCAGTCTAGAGGAGTTGGGTCGAAATAGCTGTTCCAGTGCAAGCAGACCATCCTGGCTCGTGCTGATGGGGAGGAATCGGGAGGCTAGTCGCGGAGGGTAGCGGGATCCGAGGCACGGTTGCCGCTGGCCGACCGCAGGTAGCTGGGGGCCCAAGTAATGTGCTAGCCACACATGAAAGGCTGCCCCGCCAACTGTCGAAAAATCCCGGAATGCGCCATCGTGCTGGTTGGCGACCAGACGAGAGGGCCCGATGGACATTTCCGGGGGGGCTCGGGCGTCCCCGCAGTCTCCAGACTAGTCCCCCAATGATGTCGTCCTTTCAGTGCGTGCCTGAGGGTTAGCTGCGTGGAACCTCATTTCACTTCCTTCTCCTCTCCTCCCTTCACTCAAATAATGAAAAGGAAAAGTAAGAGACAAGTTAGACAGCGGCTGCACTCCCTCTCTCACAAAGTGCACCTCACTAACACACTAACATACGAGGTCTGCACTCCAATCTCGTCGCAGTCCACCACCACCTCGAGACTGAAAAACCAGCTCTCTTCTTCCTTTCGGAGACGCAGATCAGAGGTCCGTCCGACGTGTCGTACCTTTCTTACCCAGGTTTTACCTTGGAGCACAACTTCAAACCACGTGCGGGTGTATGTATGTACGCCCGGGACGACATCTGCTATCGGCGTCTCCGTAACCTTGAGGACTCTAGTTTCTCGACGCTTTGGACTTTGGTGGACACAGGCCTAGATAAAATAATCTACGCTTGTGTCTACCGCTCGCACAGCGGAGATCAAGAGACATCCGGGCTCACACAACATCTGAGTGAGGCGGCGGATGCGGCTCAGCAGCGGTACTCTTCTGCTCAATTGGTGTTACTGGGGGATTTTAATGCCCACCACCAAGAGTGGCTTTTCCCGTACCAGTCCACAGACCACGCTGGGCGAGAGGTGCGAAAGCTAGCGCTAGCATTAAATCTCGCCCAGCTGGTTCAGGGGGCAACGAGGGTGCCGGATGTGAATTCGCACACAGCCAATTGCCTGGACCTTTAGCTGACAACAGATCCAGACCGCTACTCTGTGTCGATATGTTCGCCTTTAGGCAGTTCCGACCACTGTCTGGTTAAGTCTGTGTCTGTCTACTCCCCGCCCGATCCCACCCCTAGAGGCACCCGGCGGGTTTGGCGATACAGGTCAGCAGATTGGGATGGCTTGCGGTCTTTCTTCGCATGCTATCCTTGGCAGCCCACTTGCTTTTCTTCAGATGATGCTTCGTCGTGCGTAGATGCCGTGACGGATGTGTTGCGGCAGGGGATGGAGTACTTCATCCCATTCTCTGACGTAACAATGTCTGGCCAAGCTCGTCCATGGTTTGGCGCCGAATGTGATAGCGCAGACGCGCTTAAGCACGCGGCATATCGAGCTTGGGCTGACGCTCGTACGCGCAAAGCAAGCGACGTGGCTCAGAAGAAGAAGGCCTTTAACAGGGCTGCCAAGTCCTGCAAGAAGGTGTTGCACAGGTCTCGGTTTGACCACATAAGCAGAATTGGGAGCAAACTTGCTTCATACCCCGCAGGTAGTAAAGCGTTTTGGTCCCTGGCTAAGTCGGTTGAATCGAACTTCTGCCGTCCCTCACTTCCGCCATTGCTGAGACCCGATGGGTCGCTGGCTCACACCGCTGAGGAGAAAGCAAACTTGTTTGCCTCTCTTTTTGCGGAATCTTCTCGTCTGAATTCTGGTGACGCACGGCCACCTGTTTCTCCTGATGAATGCACGACGAGGATGTCAGACGTTCGTATCCATCAAAAGGACGTTCGTAGGGTCCTGCGTAATCTCGATGTGAACAAAGCTAGTGGCCCCGACGGGATACCAGCAATTGTGCTTAAAACTTGTGCGCCTGAATTGTCTCCGATCATGACACGCCTATTTCGCATCTCATATGAGACTGGAAAAGTGCCGATTGCTTGGAAGCAAGCTAATGTGCAGCCTGTGCCCAAGAAGGGCAGTCGAGCTGACCCGGCAAACTACAGACCCATCTCTGTTACGTCCGTCCTCTGTAAGACTATGGAACGGGTGCTAAACAAGAAACTTCTGGCATACCTAGAAGCTAACGACATCCTCAGTGACCGGCAATACGGTTTTCGCCAAAATCGGTCCACTGGGGACCTTCTAGCGTATGCCATTCACATCTAGAGCGAAGCCATCGAGAAGCATGGGGAAGCGCTTGCTGTCTCCCTTGATATCTCGAAGGCTTTCGATAGGGTCTGGCACGAAAGCCTCATTGCTAAGCTTCCTTCCTTCGGTCTACCCACTGGTCTGTGTGATTGGATCGCAGACTTCTTGAGGGATCGATCCATCCGAGTGGTCGTTGATGGCTGCTCGTCCGGTCAAATGGATATTAATGCCGGGGTCCCTCAGGGGTCGGTACTCTCGGCAACACTGTTTTTGCTGCACATAAATGACCTACTTAAACCCGGTATCTTTGGGTATGCAGACGACAGCACTGTTGCCGAGAGATATGTGGCTGACGCACGCGCTAGTGGGTCACAGATCCAGTCATACCGAGAGGCTATGGTTGAACGCTTGAACTCGTCCTTGAAGGCGGTCTCCGATTGGGGCGATGCCAATCTGGTCAAGTTCAATGCAACTAAAACCCAAGCGTGTCTTTTTCCGCTAAACGGAGTCAATTCCACCCGTTTCCATCTTTTCGAGGTGTGACCGTGTCAATAACCGACCATCTTGATCTTCTTGGCGTTACGCTGACGTCAACTCTCAACTTTGGGCCATACATCGAAGCAAAAGCTCAACTGGCAGCAAAAAAGCTGGGAATCCTCGTGAAGGTCAGACGGTACTTCACGCCGGAACAGCTGCTAAAACTTTATCAAGCGCAAGTTCGATCGTGTATGGAGTACTGCTCTCATCTTTGGGACGGGTCTGCCAAATGCCAGCTTGATGCGCTAGAGTCAATTGAGAGGCGAGCCAAGAGGATCATTGGCAATGATGCACTTGTTGAGTCGAAGCTCCAAAGCCTTGGACATCGCCGCCAAGTTGCTGGCCTGTCGGTTTTCTATCGTTTACATTTCGGGGAGTGTGCACTGGAATTGCACAATCTAATTCCGCCAAGTCCGTTCCATCATCGGACCACTAGACGTACGGCGTTGCGCCACCGGTACATGGTGGACATCCCACCCATACGCACAAAATGTTTTAAGAACACATTTATTATGCGTACAGCCAAGGAGTGGAATTCCTTGCCGGAGTCTGTGTTTCCTGATAGCTACAACTTAGGGGTCTTTAAGTCAAGAGTGAATAGGCTACTTCTAGGCAAGCGTGCTCCATCGTCGACCACATCATCGCTTACCATCAGGTGAGATGGTGGTCAAACGCCAGCCTATCATTAATAAAAAAAAAAAAGCGTGAGCATGGTTAAAAAGCTTGTCGTTTCTCCAACGCAAAGTTTGATAAAGAAGAAACGCGAAAAGATTTCGGTAACTTCCATCGCTCACTCGAATACTTTCAGAACTTGTTCCAGGAAATGTTTTTTTTTTTAAACCTTACAAAAATTTTTTACTTTTTAATTTATGAGTGCATTAAGAAGAGCCAAAGTTCACGCAAAATAACAGATTTTCTGAGGTCTTTACTGGATTAGTTTTACACTTTGTTTTGTTTTCAATAGAAACCTAGATAACCATAAGATATCTGTGTTTCCAAAATATCGAGAAAAATGTGTAATATGTAATATAATAATATGTAATGTAATATAATATAATGTGTTTGGAGTGTGCGGAACAGAGTGTAAAGTCCCGCAATCCTCCGTTGGAAAGGGAGGATCCTCCGACCAGACGGGTATTATGTCTGGTGGACAGCTGCCCAATAGATGATTTCGAGCTGTTCTATATGTTCTAATCGCGCGGAGAACTTTAATTGCGCGATGCAGGATTAATTTTTTTGTGACGCCATAGATGTCGCTACATCACTCCCCTCCGGAGATCGGAGATCGATGGTTCTTGATGCTTCTTGATGCGTGCCAGGCCAGTGGTAGGTTGGTTCCAGTGGGTCGGAACCGAACGCCGCATAGTTCTCGGTGAGTCGGAACTGTCTGCGGTGATGCCCCAGTGAGTCGGGGTGGTGCTGTCCCAGTTAGTCGGGATGATGCCCCAGTGAGTCGGGGTGATGATATCCCAGTGAGTCGGGATGATGCTGCTAGCTCCAGTGAGTCGGAGCGGTGCTGCTGGCTCCAGTGAGTCGGAGCGGTGCTGTGCGACGTAGTGGCTTGACTGCTGGCATCGGCCAGGAGAGGTTCTTCGTGGCTCTTCATGTGACTGGCCGAAGGTGCAGTGTGCTTAGCCAAGGTCGCTGATGAGGCTGAGGGTGATGACCAGGTATGACCAGGTAGGCATGCTGGTAGTCAGGATACCCTTTATAGCCGTGGGTGCTGGCTGTATGGCTCGCTGCTCGAAAGCTTGAGGAAGTGATGATGACGTCACGAAGTAGTGGCTGCACGAAGGCTGCGCTGACGTTCTTTGTCGAGGGTTACCAGTTTGGAGTGTGCGGAACAGTGTGTAAAGTCCCGCAAGCCTCCGTTGGAAAGGGAGGATCCTCCGACCAGACGGGTATTATGTCTGGTGGACAGCTGCCCAATAGATGATTTCGAGCTGTTCTATATGTTCTAATCGCGCGGAGAACTTTAATTGCGCGATGCAGGATTAGTTTTTTTGTGACGCCATAGATGTCGCTACAACGTCATAATTGCGTAAGAGTGGTTGTATAGGAAGTCGGCACGGATTGGGCACTCTTAATTATGAAAACCGCCTTTGCTGCCCACATTTTCTGGTATATTCTCGAACCAATCCAACTTCATCACGCAGTTGACTTGATCGAATGTTATGTTATGAGATAGCCAAATGATGATTTAAACCCAATATTGGGGTGGTTGCCCTTGTCAATTTATGCTGCAAAACACGTTCTTAAGAAAAATCTGCTTTTTTCACTTACCAGGGTTTCATATCTTTTCAGGAGCTCTTCGTGCCTATCAACACTAAAGGAGAACTGTACGAGGTATGCCCGGAGGAGCTATCACCGGCGGAGTGGGAGCCCGCGGGGGAGGGGCGAGGGGGCGTGGCTCCCGACGTGGCTGCGCGGGCGCACCGCCTACCGCATTTGCTGAGCATATGGCGGCTGCCGTGCAGGGTGCGCCTGTTGGCAGGGACGGTGCCGATCGAGATGGCACATGATGTTGGAGGTGAGTTGAATTGTCTGTAGTGAAAAATGAGCAGAGTTTGATATATCATTCTCGATTTAGTCCTGGTTGCTTAAGCTTAGGAACCAAACCTACATAATGCCAGTCTGACATTTGCGACTTGCAAACCTGATTTCAAGGTTGATTCTAATTTAAGAAATATTTCTTTCAATTCCAGAAGACCTTCTACTGCGAGCGGCGTCAACAGAACCAGTTCTCGTAATGTGCACCCTCCCAGAGTACGGGTCGATGCCTTCGAGCCCGAGCAAGCAGGTGGACCCTCGCTACCATGCCAAGGAAACCCTGCAGCTTCTCCCTCTCAACAGCACCATCAAAGTGAGGCGCACACAGCTTGGCTTCGAGAACGAGAAACGAATGTTCCTCTCTGCACGCCTTCAGAAAGCTCTAACCTTCTGTCAACTCAATGTTGACAACTGGATAAGGCAGATTTCCTACGCCAACTCAAACGTAGTCGGAAAAGCGAAAACAGCCGAAGACCTCATCAAGGAAGACCACGAACCAGTCAAGTTTGAAAAAGAAAGAAAATTCACTCTACAGGGTCTCAAAATTGACACATCTAGGTTATTCGGTAAAAGCGAAAAGGTATTGAAAGATATTCCGGACGAGACTGAAGGATCTATTATATTTTTAAGTAAAAACGAACTCGAGCATATGAATTACGACGTTTACAGTGACGACGAGGGAAAAGAAGATAAACCAGACGAGAAAATGGAACAGGAACAGTTTTCTAGCGACAAAATGCAAGTATTTAGAGAAGATTCGGGGCAGAAAAAGAACAAATGGTTTAAGAATTTGAAACTACTGAAGAGCACGGAGAAACTCACTGACGAAAAGATAACTGCTATCGAAAATAGTGAGAAGTCAAGAGATGTTAAAGATCCCTTTGATCCTCTAGGTGAGAAGCACAGCTCCATTGAACGGTACCAAGATATGTCTAAATTAATTGAAGATAGATTTGGCTGCACGAGGAAGAACGATGGCACGGCTGAAAAGAGTCATTCCTACAAGAGTCTGACGACATCCTCATCTGATATGGGAACAAGTCAGTGCAGCTCCAATCACAAAAAGCCAATACTAACGAAGTCAGTCTCCGTGCAAACAGGAATGCCAGACAATTCTTACACTGAAGACGACAGTGGTATTAACATGAAACATGGTCGCAAAAACCTTAGCGTTGACCAAATTAACTACTGCGGTTCTATGGAAAGTGACGCCAGTTCTGGAAGAAAACTAAAGAGTCTGGACGAAAATATGCTCAAAAAATCATCAGCTACTAAATCATCAACGAATCTAGAGAGGAGGCAAAGGATACAACCTGATTTAATACCGGAAAAAGCCATGGTTAAGTCCGAATCTTACAATCAGATACAAAGTTGCGAAGAAATCAATATGTTTGGCGTCGGATCCCTGTATAACGACAGCGATTTCGAAATTAACTACAAACAACACTCTTTCATAACAGAAAAACTATGCTCCGAGTTTCACGTTAAAACTAAGAGAGTACTCAGCAAATCTACATCAAATCTCCTTCATCCTAAAAAGCCTACTGATAAAAAAGAAGGCAGCAACAGTAACAGTATGCCAACAAAAACAGAAAGGTCAGCAGATAGTGAGAAAATTGTAAACTTCAGGAAGAAAATCGACAAACCGCGAGCCCCGACACCGAAGTCTGAAATCGAAGACGATATCACAGCAATTGACATTTCTGAAGAGGAACCACAAATGCAAGTGAAAATTCGCAGGTCTATTTCTTCTATACAAAAAAGGAAGCTTCCAGTCATAGAGGATTTACCATACGGCCAAGTGGCTGATGCCGTTCACGTAGAAGAAGAAAAGATTGAATCAGATGCGAGCTCAGACAACATTTATGCAGAGATTTGTACCCCTAACGGTAACAAAACTAGCGACGAAGAAAATTACGACAACAATATCGATGTGCTCGCAACAGATCCTGTCATTTGTAACGTCAAAAAAGAAGTGATCATCAGAAACGATGAGCGAGCGAGACAGATGATAGAGAATCAAGAAAATCCATTCAGACATATAGAAGTTGTCGTTATTGAGAAAACTACAGATTTCGATTTGGATAATTCTAGTGTTACTTCAAGTGATATTGACGAAATGGGAAGCAAGAATGACGTCTCAATAATTGATTCTTGGGAACGAGACAAAAATAAATCAGGGAACAAAATCCACGCAATCAGATTAGAAATAACAAGTAACAATGACGAATATCCAAATGAGAATGATAATAATATAGAAAAAACTGAAATCTGTTTAAGTAAAGATAATTCATTAAGTTTTAGTAACAGCATACATTTGAATGGTACATATCCCAACGAAGCCATCTATGATACTTTAAAATAGTTTAAGTTTTAGAATAGTGACACTGGCAGCCACAAATAGTGTCTTGTAGTCATATTTTTGATGTACCAATAAAAATATATCCTACAATTCCTGCATAGAAAAGTCACCTTAGATGTGATGCCGATTTTTTTTAGTGTAGCTTTTTCAGTGTATAAATGCTTTATATTACCCGAATTTAAGTCATAGTAAATCAATATTAATGTATGTGATTACAACCAGTGAAGACGTGGCATATAATAGATATAGTAATAAACTTTGGTTTCATATCACCATTATAACTATAGTAAACATTGAATCTCTATCTTTTTGTATAAATTGAATAGCTAATCAGATGTTACTTGCAAAGAAAAATACCAGAATAATGTGCCCAAAATAAAATACAAAAAAACCAGATTGGCTGTCTATTGAACCAACATTTTAAATTTTTTTGATGAAGTAGGTTTTGAAGAATCATGGTTACTTACTCCATATTTAGACAGCCTATCTAGTAAAACCACCCAGGGCTAACATTCCCTGCTTAGCCAAACTATTCAAAAATATTAAAACGTTGCAAAATTATTTCTGTAAAAGATTTTGGAGTGATAAAAAATGTAAAAATTAGTTTTTAAATTATCTTTTAAAAAGTGTATACTTATTTTGACACGAAGTGTACCACATAATGTAAAAATGCACTATTTAGTTACGCAATACTTATTTTATGGCACCTACCTACTAATTTGTCACTGTATTTAATGGTAAAAGGCAACATATTTATAGCTTTTTAGCGATATAATTTTTTTTTATTATAATTGTGCTATTTGGTAATATCTTTTCATTCAAGTTATTTAAATCGAATTGCATAATAAAAATCATTGATAAGTACGACAATAAATTGAATACGGAAATTCTGTAATCTTTGTTTGGAAATTCCATTTCCACGTTATCTACTATTATTATATTACTGAAAACGATTGAAGTGATATCAGTTGATTGATATATTATTATACACTTATCTTTCTAAAAATGTGTAACACTTGTATTAGTGTACCTACAGACTTTTCCTTATCATATAAAATGTAGGTAGTTTCATAAATAGACGCGAATTTCATAAATTCCGTAATTGTATGTGCCTCTTGAAATGCACTGAAAATTTTACTTTCGTAGTTCCGCTACTAGCCGCTAACTAAAATTGGGCGCTAGTGTGCCCAGTCTGTAGTCTATATACCCACATAATAACAAACTCTTAAAATCATTTTGTAATCAAAAAATTATATCGCATATACTAAAATCACAAAAAGTAGACTGTTTTCCACACAAGAAATTCATCACAATTGGTGCTATAGGGTGCTCAATTTTAGTTTAGATTGATTTTCGATTTCACCACTACCGTAATGCTAGAAAAAAATAGTAAAAATATTAAATATTAGTGAACTAAAAATTGTAAAATATCAAAAGGTACATTAGTTAAAAGTGGAACTATAGAAAATTATCTAGGTACTTTTGGTTCCTGCTACTTTGCTTTTCTACAGTTTAACTAAACTGATTTCGCTACTCACCACTAAGAACAACATGGCGCTAATGTGCAATAGTCTAAAGCAAAAAAAAAAATCCTTTCGATAGTGGTGAAATCGATCAAATTATGGTATAAGTACCACATACGACATGACATAATTGTAAAAAGCGTTTGTATTATATAGTTTTAACATTGTATTATAATATGGAAGCTCTTGAAGAAAAATGTAAAATGGAAATGTTTTGCGAAATTATACAAATTATTGAAATAAAATCTGTCGTTTCTTTTATATCTACTCTGCAAACACTCACTATACATAGGTACACTACTTTTAGATTAGGTGTTAAAAATTAGGCGTGTGTAACTCTTTACTGAACCGACTTTACTGTTCCGAAACATTTTAGTGTTCCGAAAGATTGGAACATCAGTAATGTTTTAAATGCATCATTTGGAACAATTGGAACACTGAAACACTCTTTGCTTTAAGTGACAAACAGTCTTTTTAAAATTCAAATTATAACGTAAATAGTGTAAATATAATTAATGACCTGAACTAAAAACATCTGCTTTAAATTATTCTCAAAACAAAAGTCAATTAAATAAAACTTTTAGTGTATATGACGCAACGTAACAGATCACGATTCATAACAGTCAGTGTCTGTATGTATCTTTTGAGCCGTTGTTCCAAATGTTGCGTTTGTATCTTGTGAGCCGATGTTTTAAATGATCCGTTTGTATCTTTTGAGCCGTTGTTCGAAATGTTTCGTTTCATCGTTTGTGTTCAGGCTTGACGCCTTCTAGTTGCGCAAAAACATACGCCACGCATCTTGTTGCCGTAATTTTCACCACAGGCGTTTGTGGTTTTGAATTTGTACTTATATTTAAATCGGCCATCTGCCACCTTCACTTGCCTCAGAACCTCTGTACATGTAACAACCTTTATAAAATATATTGTAATTCGCATTTTATTGGGACTTTGATTTGGCACCAGTATATCCCTAAAGATATAACATGGTGGCCCATGAGGGGAACTAATAATAAATATTCGTAATCCGCGAAAAATATAAATAAAAAACTACGGACTTCTTCGATCGAACCACCACGAGGACAACGTGCGCACGGAGACAAAGAACATCAAGATTGGAAGCCTTGCAGTGGAGGAACTACATCCACGGGTTCCAGCGTATGGTGGACTGTCGCCTGGACAACCAAGGGAGCCAGGATTCGAGCAGCGTGCCGCTAAAGCATCGCATCGAGCCGAGCGTCAAGGTCATCTCAAAGTTACGTGTCGTTCCTTCGTTGAAAAATCCACCCAATATCCAAAATATCCTTACATACCTCATTATATATTGAGTATGGTAACCATTTGTGTAGATTAAAGTAATTTCGTGCATATTATCGCCGAAATTTTCCATAAATTGCGAATTGCATCAGACATTTTTTCCTTCTACCTCCATAAACTCATTGAGAATTCGAATAATTTTGTAACATTTCTTTTACTTGTAGCGATTATCGCTAGTAATTATAATAGTTTTCTGCATTATATTTTCTAATTAAATTCATATCATTGAAAGTACTTATATTTATTGTTCAATTTAAAGTCCTCCGTTCTTCGTACCCTTAGGTACCTACCTACGTACCCGATTCATGTTCCATTCTTTTATTAGATATTTAGCGTAGGTTGCCGACTATTTCAGGTCAACTTACAAGCTCCGAGCACACTTCTCTGCTCAAGCGGGACCTACCGGCTGCCAGTGCTGGCCGAATTCTTGGCTGAGCAATTGGCAATCAGCTGATCGTGTGACTCCAGCTTCCTAACTGGCAGGTGACATCGAAACGAGGAACGTGAGCCCATTCAATTTATTATTGCCTTTGTTATAAAACTTCACTCCTGTCGGTAATTGAAAGTTAATTGTTGTACGCCTGTTTATTCACCATGGAAACGAATAAGCAGCGCTATAAGGAACTAATAACAAAAAGAGTGTCCCCTAAGGGACAAATCACTAAGTTTAAAAATTATTTAAATAATATTTCTAAAGAGGATGAGTTGAGTAACATTCAATTAACAGAACTAAACTTGAGAGGTTCACCCTTGTTTGATCGAACAACGTTTGATATAATATTACTAAATCGAATTTTAGTTGCAATAAAGTCATTTCGAAGAATTATTCATTTGACCGAAGAATTCATTGGTAAATTTTAATTTAGCGTAATTATTTATTTGAACTAATTTCATTTGAACTAATTTCATTTCGCCGAATTTTCAAATGCACTAATTTTATTTAAACTAATGCTAATGCTAATATATAATTCCGGGCAACCTACAAAAAACAATCTGTTTTTTTTTTCTATTAATGCAAGTCGTTTCTGGCACTCGCCGGCCGCTGCCGCGGCACCGCTCGCTTCGCTCGCTCGGCTCGTGCGTAGGAGGTCATAGTTTTAACCTAACCTAACCTACCCATTTTTTTTAAAGAAGAAATTAATCTAATCTAAGTAGTTGAGTTCCGGGTAACCTACTAAAAACAATATCTTTTTTTAACCGACTTCACTTCAAAAAGGAGGAGGTTATATGTTCGGTTGAATGTATGTTTTCTTTTTTTTTTTATGTATGTTCACCGATTTCTCGGTCAATTGTGGACCGATTTTAAATTTTAATTTTTTTATTGAAAGGTCATGCTTCCAAGTTGGTCCCATAGAAATATTGTTATGATCTGATCATGAACTTCGAAGATATGGAACAGAACTCCTCATAGGATCACAGCAGAACCGTCGTAACAAGTAAAATTGCTTTGTTTATACGTGTAGTCGATGACTGACTGAAAGTAGAGGGGGAATATATCGACCTGATCTGATGATGAAGCCTGAAGTTAGGCACTGGAACTCTGTAATAAATTAATGTAATCTAACTGTTTGGGATTTTTAGAATTGTCATGAGATCTACTCTGGCTATAAGGTATTTAAGTATGGCTGAGGGTTACTTTTGAGCGGTGGTACCATAATTAAAAAGTGTAAAATAAAAAACTTTTTACAAAAAAAATACAACCGACTTTAATGTAAAAATATTTTTTTACAATATGATACTAATTAGACGTATAACGGTAAAAATAACATTTTTTAGTTAGATCCTAACTAATTATATAAAGTTCTTGCTAATTAGTCATCAAATAAAAAGTCTCATTATCAAAATCTAATTACGTAATGGAGATTGCGAACATTTTCGGCTAAATCCAAATCCTTACAAATTGAGATCTATCGTTACTAATAGCTTATATTAGACTAAAAAACACTAATTAATATGAGTAGAATTCGGCGATTAGCGCGACACAGTTCAAAGGATATGAGTAGAATCTTATCAACAAGTACCTATTATCACAAGATAAATACTATCAATATAGCAAACATACAAATTCAACGAATTCTTCAATAAAATCGAGTTTTCTTACAAACTATAGACAGAATAAAGACCCTGCCCTAAATCATATTCTGTCATTCATAATAAAACATAATAAAAATCTTTAGAAATACGTTAAATGCTACTAATTTACATGCTTATCATAGTAAAACTCAGTGTTTTAGTTAACACGATTGGAAACGAACTTAAAGTGACCCAAAGGGCAATAGTAAGGGCTATGCTCGGAGTTTCCTTGCGTGATCGAATCAGGAATTAGGATATCCGCAGGAGAACCAAGGTCACCAACATAGCACGAAGAATCGCCAAACTTAATTGGCAATGGGCAGGGCACATTGCTCGCAGAATGGATGGCCGTTGGGGCCGAAAGGTTCTGGAATGGCGACCACGTACCGGAAGACGTAGCGTTGGAAGGCCTCCTACAAGGTGGCTAAGCTACCTGTACAATCTTCAATTCTGGGGAAACAGCTTCACCCACTGAGTTTGAGTGACGTTGACATTACTGTAACTGTGGAAATCCGATGGATGCGAGACGCACAGGACCGTTCATTGTGGTGACACTTGGGGAAGGCCTATGTCCAGCAGTGGACGTCTTTCGGCTGAAATTATGACGATGGTGATGAACACGATTGGACCTAATTATATAATTACAATCGTCTTAACCTTTCCATTTCTTGTAATGCCTTAACATCATGTGGTCTGCTCAGTAATTTATTTGGTTCTAAATCACAAAGCACAATACCGTCTAATGTCTTCACTCGACTTAAGGCAACATACACTTGACCTTTAGCAAAGTTTTTCTTTCCTAAGTCAATTACTGCTTTATTTAATGTGGTACCCTGAAGCTTGTGCACGGTTACAGCCCAACTCAATATTAACGGCAGCATCCTTCTTTCTACATCCCCGTAGCCTTTCGTTGCTTGGAATGTTGCTGATACAGGTGCTATTGCAACTAAGCCGTCACGGTCTTTCACTTTAGAGCCAATACTCTCATCATCAAATTTAATATAAACTGCATCAGGCAACTCTCCTTCTTCTAACTGTTCACGACGAAGGGCAGGCCACTTAAACTTGTATACGACTCCCATAGCACCATTAACGAGACCCTCAGTTACTGATATGTTACGCCTTAACATTACTCTAGAACCTACGCCTAGGTTTAGTACGTGCAATAAACCACCACAATTATTTACATCTGCAGGAATTACGGTTGATGGTGGTCGTTTTCCGTATGTCGCGGCCTCTCGCGACTCATCATTAGCATGTAAGTTATAAATACGACTTGTCTGATGAAGTTTATCCGTCATCTTGCAGTTATAATCGTCTACTAATCTGATCGTTGGAAAAATCCTAACTGCAGCGCCATCTGCAAAATCGCCAACCTGTTCAATCTGCCGTCTTTCACATAGAAGTAGCAATTGTGACATTGTAAGTTCACCAAATCGTAAGTTATTTAATAAATCGACAAATTCTACATCGCTACTTTGACGCATGCTGATGGTGAGTTCGCAAAAAGAGAATTGTTGCCATAAATGTATTTCTGCACTGAACCAGGATGGTTGTTCGAAGCACCAATGACCTTTTACAGGTGGCAACTGCATGATATCGCCAAATAACAATACATGGACACCTCCAAACAATAAATTATTATTTTTGAACTCCTGCAAGCGTAAATGGATTATTCTTAAGTTTTCATAAGATACCATCGATATTTCATCAATTATCAACCATTTGATATAACGTCACTTACACCTTTCTCGTTCTAAAGGCTGTCCACTCATTTTACGATAAGTCATTGTAGAACCTTTTTCGATAGGTAGTAAAAAAACTGAGTGAAGGGTTCTTCCGGTTATTTGCCGTGCTGCAACACCTGTCAATGATGCCACTTCTACAAAAGATGGTTTCAACAAAGTATCCACTGTTGGAGCATAGCAGCGTCTAATATGCTCAACGATCAATTTTAACAGAAAGGATTTTCCGCTACCAGCTCCACCCGTGATAAATAGTAATAAAGGCTGAAGATTATTATCTAACCTGATGTCTTTGTCTATGGATTCCGACACCTGTTTCAGCAAATCTTTTTGTTGAACATTCAGGCTTCTGATTCCACTTATAAAAAGTTCATCAGGCATAACTGTTGGATCATTATTTTCGATATAATCATCGTGATTATAGTCGTTAACTTGATCTTCAGCGTATATATTTATATTATGTTCTCTAGAGTCGTTGATATCTCTACTTTCGTTTATAGTATTGAGCGCTACAGCTTGAGCAAGGGCTATTTGTATAACTAGCTCTGCATGGGCAAATTGCTCTACGGATAAATTATGTAAATTTAGGTCTTAATTGTGATTGTCGGCGTAAGAAACAAGCTTCAGCTGTTTCGTCACCTTCTACAAGTTCACTCTCATTACGAAATGGAATGTGGCAAACAATCAAACTGTAAAAAAATCCTTCCCGGTCGCTGTTTAGGGTATAATAGCGTGTGCGTAAAACTGCTGCCTGATTTCTGATTCGCATTCTTGTATTATCGCGTAAGCGAATGTATCTAGAACTTTCGTTATCTTGGTCTCTCAACTCAATGTCGCCGTCATCATCAGTCCAAAATGCACTTGAAACGGTTTCGTAACGAACAGCAAATTCAGCTAAGCTTATCTCTTCAAGATCGTTTGGCCTTTGTTCATAACGATCAAATATATTGTTGAAAACCGATGTTTCATCTTCACAAAATCGTAGAATTCTATAGCGTTGTTCTGGGCGACAGCTATTTACAAAAACCGTTTTCCTTGTACACATCTTTAAAGGTAAGTGGCAGAGACGATAGGCTGCTTCTGGAGCACTAACTAATCGTTGTCCAAGTATTGCCATCGACACAGAACAGCTACTTCCACACATCATTACTTTGACGTTTAGCTTTTTGAACCGCTTGCGCGCTTCCCTCACAACATCTCCACAGTCGTTAGGTTCACATTTGCTAGCGTACTTAGCAATATAATAAGCGACAGCTGTTACGTTTCCACACGGCTGGATATCCATGTTGGCTCCCCAAACTTTTAGAAGAACCGAGTTATAGTTGTTAACCATAACTTCATCTATATTTCTTTGCAGTAAACAAAAACGTCCATTATTGCGAAGGGATTCGTCAGGATCTAAGCAGTTGGTTGCATTACTAATAGGCCTTGGAAATCCAAAACGACAGGAATCAGTATTTCGATCTTTATAGCACGTTGTAGAATGTTTGTGAATTTGTAACCTTTTAACTAGTTCAGCATTACTACCGTTAAGTGAGCATGATACAACCTGATCGATTACTCTAAGGCCTTCAAGACTATCAAAATCTGGAACAGAGTTGCACCACAATAGCATATGTAAATGGGGGCTACCTCTATTTTGAAATTCTATTCTATACCAAAAATCAGAAATTGCTCCTCCCAAGCATTCGACATTCATTTTTAAAAATCTTATCAAAGCATTTACCCTAAGTGTGAACTGTCTAGCTACAACTACTGGATATTTTTGTACTAGTGCGAGTCTTTCGTCGAATGGCAAGTCTTCAACAGTATTAGGCATTGCATCTAGGCGATTATCGGCTATGAGTAATGCTTTGATCATGTCTGGCCAGTTCAGATCGTTACATGAAAATGTAACAAACCAAGTTGGAGGACCAAGACTCCGCACCATAGCAATTAACTCAGCGCAACATCTTCTCCAATAAGCAGCCGATCCTCTTATATTTCTCATTGTTAAATGCATGTTATCGACGAGACCTTGAGGTGTGTGTTCACCTTGCTTCATTCGACATGACACGGAAACACTTGCTTTGGCTTTAAAATATTCAACAACCGATAAAGCAAAGAATAAGTAATCATTTCTTTGAAATCGATTATCACTGCACATAATTCGTGCTTGAAAATAATCAAGAGCAGTTATGGAAATATCTCTTTTTTCGCCATAACCGTTTTTTCCATCGGGGAAAAGAAAGTACCAACCTAGTTCTTCCATCCTTTTTTCTCGCTCAATGTTCAGTGGTGGAGCGGTTTTTCTTTGGACATCAACAACTCTAAGCTGGTCAGTTGATATGTTTCCATTATTAGCATTAATAATAGTATCCAAATTGGGAACATCTTCATCAACAGAATAGAGTAAACTTGTTGAAAAAATAACTCTCGTTTCTAAATGATTAGGATCTGATCCTAGAGCCGGTATCGTGGAATTAGGTGACATATTGCGGATAGTACTTTGAGGTGATATCAGTACTTGGGAAATAATAACCGGATCATTATGTCTAGTAGTGGTATCATCCGTAAATGTTGATGATAATGTGTTGCCAAATCCTTTACGGGAACACGTAAAAACTACTGACTCTTGAGTGACTGTTTGTTCAATTACGGCAGTTTTGTTGTGTGTGTGTTCGAGATGAGATGCTTGAGAAACAACTTCTTGTAGTAACTCTCTCTCTTCGGTGCATCTAGAAATAGGTGTAATGCAATATGTATTCAAGAAATGCTCATCACCTTTATATATCTTTAAGTTACGACGTAAAATTGCGTGTAATTGATTGATGTTCACAAAGCGTATGCAACATGCAGCACCTCTGGAAGATGCTATACAACCTTTTGGCCCCCTTGCATGAGAATCAAATAACCAATAATAATTATTGTTAGATGAGTTTTGGCATGCAATAGCGACGGACACTGAATTGCTAGTGAGAATCCCAGAACAGTGATCCCTAAAAAAACTTTCTAACCCATTTCTCAAATTCGGAAATCCTGCCTCACTCTGGTCTCTGTCAATATGACCATCAATCGAATGGTCAATGTGGATATTCAAAGTTACCCAAACCCCGTTAAATAAAAAGCTTGGAAGGAGTTCCCTAATCGCTAAATATTCAACATTTCGCTCTCCAGCATCAGGATTTGGTCGAGCCAATATACATTGTCTGTAGTATGCATCTCCAACTATCACTATATAGTCAATATCACTGACTTTCCATGTATTCGCATCTGACGAAGTAAGTGCTGCACAAGCCACAGCTGCAATAGCAGTGCATTGCTTTCCGCGAGAATCTACGCTAAATTTGTCATTACCCTGGTGTAATGAACCACGTAAAATAGATATATCATTGTTTATGTTCACAAACCTGCTGGGTTGATTTACTTGTACATGTTGTACAGACATTTCTTGCACCATATCAGTCTGTAATTCGACATTACCACTTTCTTCGTGAATCTCACTAATTTGGAGTATTTGTGAAATATCGTTGTCCAATATATTAGAAAAATTAGGTACGACGTCTTGATATAGATTATTATGAGTCAGTAACCATTGTAGAGCAGTTCGTAATTTTTCAATATTTATACTAAATTGTCTGTTTTGTTGCAAGTTTTCTCGACTTTCTACAATAACAACTAATCCTGCACTAGTGAGTGCAAGTGGTAATTGCTCAGCAATTTCAATTACGTCTTGTGCAAATAAAACCACTTGTCCCTTACACCAATTTTGGCTGAACCTGTTCTGTACCTTAATAATTTTTATAAACGGATTTATTCTTGAAAGTAGGCGTTGTTCGATATCTGACAAATCAGCTATTTCTGGTGGTATTGGGGTAACATCCATCTTGTTCAATACGCTTGGGAAGGGATTTTACGTTTCCTCAGGTTGGTAGAGCATCGCGAACATGTGACAATGTTCCTCTTTTCTACGAATTCACTAGGCAGTAAATCTTGTCGACATAACGTTGCCAGATTGTATCTTTGCTTAGGATATAATAATTTTCTGCAGACATCACATGAAACATCCGCAAACTCGTTAATAGCCGATTGAAAATTGTCTTCTCCAATAAATCTATTTCTGTGATTAATCTCACGCGTATTTTCTAAGCGTTGTCTTCTTTGCTCCTCATTTTCGACTCGTCTTGATTCAAGATTACGCTGTCTCATATAGTTTAGTCTCTGTGTTCTCTGTTGAGGATGTTCGTTCCTAATACGTTCATGATTAGCATGGAATCGATGCTCTCGTTGCTCCGGAGTTTCATTTGTCAAACGGTCACGCAATAGATTGACTCGATGATCACGCTGCTGTGGAGTTTCATTACTCAAACGCTCATGAATAACATCAAGTCGAAGTTTTCGTTGCTCCGGAGTTTCGTTACATAAACGTTCACGAATAGTATGAAGTCGACGTTCTTCTTGCTCCGGAGTTTCATTACTTAAACGTTTACGAATAACGGTGAGACGCTGTTTGCACTGTTCAGTCGACTCTTGTGATAATTTAGAACTCATGTAATTTCGCATCTGAGATAATCTCGTTTGGCGAGCCAGTGACGATTCTTGGGATCGCGATATAGTATTTCGCTTAGAATTTTTAGATAAACGTTCCTTTTTTTCTTCAACAGATTCCTTATTCCTGTTTGCTTTCATGCGGACAGCACCTTTAGCTGGTCTACCCATGACTATATTTACTATACTCTTTGAATGAAATGTTATTCAACTTTTGATACAGCTTTTGATAGCTATCAAAATATATAAAAACTAAAAGTAGACTTCTTATACTAGCTTTTACCCGCGGCTTCGGTCCCGTCAACTGACTACCTACCTACCCCACGCTACCTACCTACTTTTTTTTGCTTTTTAACTTTCCCTGTATGCTGGTAAACAAAACAAAAAAAAGAATAATTAAATTCAGTCCAGCCGTTCCCAAGACTAACAAACAGCAATTGATTTTATACATAAGAAGAAGAAGAAGATTACAACATCAATTTAGGTCTGGGCCTTGGTATATTATGTATAAAGGAGGAGGCCACACGTGCACGCGCGAGGGAGTGCCCCAGCCGCCGGGATCCCGATTTCCGGCCATCGTAGGCGCGGGCTTGCGGACGGCGAGCAATGGGTAGCTCACCGTACGACCGTCCGGTAACCGCCCGTACCGAGCCCATGAGCGGGGGATGTCATTGGATGATTTTGTAGATCATGTAGGTCTGTATCAGTTTTGGGATCAGGAATCTCGTCACATAAGATATCATCTACTTGGTCTGGTCGAATTCATTCTACTAACTAAATAAAAAAACCGGCCAAGTGCGAGTCGGACTCGCCCATGGAGGGTTCCGTAGCAGCAAGTAACATAATAATAATCTTTGTATCAGGTTCATATTTGGCTTGCGCAAGTCGTTTCTGAATTTCGTACTAGGCTCAAATGGCTTCCTATTCGCCTTCGCCGGAACGCCCATATACTTTCTTTGCTTTATAATGTGCTATTTATTCCTTGTACCCCGTTTTATCTTAAAGAACGTTTTCAGTTCCTTAGTGACACACATAGTAGGTCCTTGAGATCATCGGAAAACCTAAAATAAGGTATTCGCACGCATTCCACTACCTTCGTTGACAAATCTTTTACAATTCAAGCTGCACGTTTGTGGAATGCGTTACCCTTAGAAGTAAGGCGTGCTCAAACGCTACCAACATTTAAAAAGATGGTGAAGGAGCATTACCTTTCTCTTTAATATATTTATCTTCTCCTGGTTCAACTATATATTTGATATTTATTAGTATATTTTTTTTTTGTATTGTATGTATGTATTTGTGTTAATGTATCTTGTTAGTATTATATCTGATGTTTGTACACTGACAACCCTTAATCTATCTCCATCCTCTCAGTCCATCCAAAGGTTGTCTGTAAGAGATCGCCCTGTGCGATAAGGCCGCCCATTGTGCACTTATTATTTTAAATGTTTGTTCTGTATTTTTGTTTATTTGGTGTACAATAAAGATTATAATAAATATGTCGTTATATCTATATAAACTATTGAAACAGGATTCAATAATCCTAACCATATCAGGCATTGAGTTATCATTCAACGCCAGTTTATGAAATTAAATGTTTTTTTTTTTATATTTGAGTTGATTGAATGAAAGGTAAAATGCGGTTTACGATTTATGACGTACTAAAAAAAAACTACTGACCAGATCTCGTTCAAACCAATTTTCGTTGGCAGTTTTTATAGTAATGTACATCATATATTTTTTTTAGTTTTATCATTCTCTTATTTTAGAAGTTAGAGGGGGGGACACACACATTTTACCACTTTGGAAGTGTCTCTCGCGCAAACTATTCAGTTTAGAAAAAAATGATATTAGAAACCTCAGTATCATTTTTGAAGACCTATCCATAGATACACGCATGGGTTTGATGAAAAAAAAAATTTTGAGTTTCAGTTCTAAGTATGGGGACCCCCAAAATTTATTGCTTTTTTTCTATTTTTGTATGAAAATCTTAATGCGGTTCACAGAATACATCTACTTACAAAGTTTCAACAGTATAGCTCTTATAGTTTCGGAAAAAAGTGGCTGTGACATACGGACGGACAGACGGACAGACAGACAGACAGACAGACAGACAGACAGACAGACAGACAGACAGACAGACATGACGAATCTATAAGGGTTCCGTTTTTTGCCATTTGGCTACGGAACCCTAAAAATGTGTGCATGCGGCAAGCCTCGTTTTTGTCATTCTTAAATTCGTAGATAACTAAATGACAGTATTACCATGTTGTATAGCAATGCTGTTTCGGTGGCCAAAGAAAAACCTAGCTTTCAGTAGTTTTTGCGTGAAAAAGTAACAAACATAGACATCCATACATACAAACTTCATTAGAATAGTAGCATAATTATTTCTAACTGAAAGAAATGTCAATATGTCATAATTGACAACTTGACTTGATAGTTACTTGAACTTGATACTAAGTCCTTTAGGTTATGTGTCTTCGTATGTTCACCGATTTCTCGGTCAATTGTGGATCGATTTTGAAAATTATTTTTTTGATTGTGTTGTTGAAGACTGACTGAAAGAAGAGAGGTGGGGGAAATATCGAACGGATCTGATGATGAAGCCGGCAGGTAGGCCTGGGCTTGGCTTATTGGAATTGTTATGCAATGTTTTAATGATAAAAGAACAACGGCGACGAAATTGTTGATGAAATTATTAATTGTCTACATAGTTTACCATGATATATACCGGCGAAATAATTGACTAAGTCATCAAATCGAGGTAATGGTCAATCGCAAAAAAATCGTAATAATTGAAAACTAGATTTACTAGATTTTTAATATTTTTTTTTAATAGTAGAGGTCAGTTCTAGATCATGGCTTAGTTTTATGCTGTCTTGACTTCATGACTTTTAGCTAAATTGAACTTTTAATGTGGCCACTAATATAAATCTGGGTCAAGTAACATAACATGCTTTGCTTTAAGTTTTGGTAATGAATACTTAGGAAATACACACACACACGCATTAGATAATAAACATATAAATAAAAATAATTGTTTGTGCGTAGAATATAGTGGCTAAAATGACACAATATGACACGAGAATCACATCACCAGAAAAAAGCATGGCATTAGATATTTCAACTGCCATTCAGTCGACATAGAGAAAAAGAAAACATAACATTTTACAAGACATCTTGTGATTCGTTCAAAAATGCGTTTTTAAAATTCGTAAGCAAGTGCATAGGTATTATTGACATAATCCACGTAATCTCATTAACTTTAAACTGGAATATCTTTAATACGAGGATTCTATATTACTTAATATTAATGTCTAAGACAAAATTGTTTGGAAATGTAATCTTTATACTTTTGTATATTTTTCATCACTTGACGCTAAAAAATATGCCAGCAAAATTTTGTTCGAGAATCTGCCATCACTCTAGGTACCTTATTATAGAACTTGCTCACTAATTAAGTTTGGCGGGGGGGCGGGGGTACTTTTTAGTTGTGGTACCACAACTAAAAAGTGTAAAATAAAAATTTTCTACAAAAAAAATACAACCGACTTCAATGTAAAAGAAATACTAAAAAGTGCAAAATAACTTTAATTTCGGAAGTCGGTGTTAAATAACGAAGAGACATAACTATTATAGAAACCGACTTCAATGTAAAAAAAACTAAAAAAGTACAAAAGAACTTTAATTTCGGAAGTCGATGTTTCTATAATAGTTTTGTCTCTTCGTTATTTAACACCGACTTCCGAAATTAAAGTTATTTTGCACTTTTTAGTATTTCTTTTACATTGAAGTCGGTTGTATTTTTTTGTAGAAAATTTTTTCTATTAATGCAAGTCGTGTCTGATAAATAAACTAATATCAAGTAACTATAAATTTGACTTGTTTCAGACAAATTCAAGCACAAAAATACATGTTATACCACCTGAACATTACATCAAATGATCATTATTCCTCTTGATCATTAGCGCAAATGTTGTTATAGCAAATAAATATTCGATGAACTGAAAATTCTGTCAAACGATATTATACAAAGTGATGATTTTCTTAAACGTTGTTCGATTTAGTAATATTATATCAAACGTTGTTCGAACAAACAAGGGTGAACCAACTTAAGACTTACCAAATTTGAGGCATTATCCGTTAGGGTTGATGAGTTGCAAAATGATATAGAGGTTCTAAACCCTGACAATATTGCGGCTGAAATCGATGAGCGCGACAATATTGAGAAAGACATAATTATTAACATGGCTACTGCTAAGAATTTGTTAGAAATATTTTCTCGTAAAAATGAGTCTGAACAAAGACGCAACTCCGTTCATAACGCTTCATGTTGTACGGATGATCATCACAATATAGGATTAAGACTCCCACAGATTCAAATCGCTAAATTTAACGGTGAATATTTCCGTTGGTTAGAATTTAGAGATACCTTCGAAAGTTTAATTCACAACAATGACCGCATTTCCGAAATAAATAAATTTTACTATCTAAACTCGTATTTGGAAGGTAATGCAGCCAGAATCGTTTCTAATCTTGAAGTTTCCTCCAAAAATTACGCTGAAGCATGGAAGTTGCTGAGCCAACGTTATAACAATAATAGAATATTAATAAATCACCATCTTAACTCATTATTAAATATAAAGCCACTTCCTCGCGATTCAGAAAAATCTTTAAGGTACTTAGTCGATCACATTACCAAGAATTTACGTGCCTTGGCCAGCCTAGGACAACCAACGGATAATTGGGATGTGTTAATAATATTCCTTTTGTCAGCCAAGTTAGATAGTCAAACTTTACTAAAGTGGGAGGAGCATCGCAGTAGTATAGCCAGCGAGTCGCCGAGCTTAGATCAATTCTGTAAATTTATCATAAATCACGCAAATGTACTCGAGGCCACCAATCGCAACAGTAATAATCCTGACAACATTATATCTTCGAAGACTCATGAACGCCCTGGCCCAAATAATAGTCAACAAAATCATAATCATAGCCAAAGAAAGGGTCAAAATAACATAGTTAAGTCTTTTGCGAGTACAGATAACAATACTAAGCACAAAGTTCCGAAAGGGTTTTCTTGTATTGTTTGCGACGAACGTCATAGAATTTATGATTGTCCTACTTTCAAGTCTAAAAGTATCGATGAAAGAATGTCCGACGTGACGAGGTATAAGCTTTGCCTAAATTGTTTAAGACAGGGTCATACCGTAAAGGACTGTCGATTTAGATCATGCATAGAGCCTGACTGCAATGAGAGGCACAATACCTTGCTGCACCGTCCAGCCAACTCGGCAAACCAATTTGCGACGGTTCAAGAACCAGTCGAAATAGTAACAAACTTTTGTGATAAAAATACCAGTCAAATTGTATTGTCAACTGCCATGGTAGAGGTATCGAATCCGTTTGATCAGCAAAAGGTCAAAGTTCGTGCATTATTAGACAGCCAGTCATCCTTTATTACTGAGTCCCTAAAGACCAGATTAAAGTTATCGTCTCATCCAATTGGCACTCTAAAGGTCATTGGCATAGGCAACACATTGGCAAACAATGTTACTGAAACTTGTAATATTAAATTACAATCAGTACACAATAAATTCAGCATAACCTGTTCCTGCCCTGTGCTAAAGGAATTAACGGGTCGATTGCCGAAAACACCCATTGATATAGGTTTATTAAAGTTACCTAAAAATATTCAGCTGGCTGATCCCATGTTCCATCACCCGGCCGACATAGATGTTTTAATAGGTGCTGACCTATTCTGGGATATTTTAGGCAATAAACAAATTACACTAGGCGTAAATAGGCTTAAGCTAAGAAGCTCACAATTAGGTTGGATAGTCTCCGGTCCCATTCAGTCAGTGGCGCAGCGGAAAGACGTACACTGTAACCACAATACAATTTATTCAGATCAGACACAATTCTGATCAGGCACAATACCCGTCTGGTCCTCCCTTTTCAACGAAGGTTACCCCCCTAGCCAAGTTGCAAACGATAAACGGGAACGCTTAGTAATCTCCAATAGATTTTCAACTTTATACCTAAGAGCATAAAGTTGAAAATCTATTAAAGACTACTGAGCGTTAGCGACCGGAACGAACGAAAACACTATGTAATCTTCAATAGATTTTCAACCTTATATCCAATAACATAAAGTTGAAAATCTATTAAAGACTACTGAGAGTTTACGTTTATCGTTTGTGACTTGGCTAGGGGGGCAGGACTTTACACCCAGCCCCCCTAGCCAAGTTGCAAACGATGAACGTGAACGCTTAGTAATCTCCAATAGATTTTCAACTTTATACCTAAAAGCATAAAGTTGAAAATCTATTAAAGACTACTGAGCGTTAGCGACCGGAACGAACGAAAACACTATGTAATCTTCAATAGATTTTCAACTTTATATCCAATAACATAAAGTTGAAAAACTATTAAAGACTACTGAGAGTTTACGTTTATCGTTTGTGACTTGGCTAGGGGGCAGCGACGTGCGAGCAATACAAGTTAAAAAGCCTGGCTTGACGTGAAAATAATACCTGACCACACCACAGTCATCTATATCATAGAACACAACAAATGAATTAAATTAAATAAAACTCTAATTTTTAAACTTCGCGCGCTTATGCGTTTACGCGCTGTTGCCATTTCGTGTTCATTCACGCACGTTATCGAGGACGTATGCACATTATGCAATGTTGCCGCTCTGAGCGCCATCTCTCCGATCTCACTCTAACACTTAACAAAAAAAAGAGATGAACACTAGTGTGTTGCTGCCTCTGTCTGGCGTAAAGGCTAGTTATGAGGCTTGATCTGCCATCTCACTTTTCCCTATAAAAACATAAAAATGTGAGTCTGTGTGAGTAAAATTTGATACTGTGTGCACGATCTGATGGGACGTAATTCTATTAAAATCGTACTCGATAAAGCCAAGCTTGGTACTTCTAATCAATGGACTTATACTACGCAAACAACGGAGGCGCCCTCTGTCTATGACGCATAACAGTTCCGCAAACAAATTAGTTCAAATTTGCTTTGAGCGGTTACCGTGTTTATGTTTATAATGTGAGTTTTGTTGACACTGATTTTTGATTTCTGTCATTTAAAGTTTTATGATTAGTTATTACTGTAACTTACTTGGTTTTGAAGTGATTAAAGTTTATTATCTTTGAAATGAATTCGAAAATACATGCAATTGTTCCTTGTGACGGATTAAAATGTGTGGAAAAAATACTTGGCCAGGTGAAGACTGACTTTTAGAGATAAATATGATATCGTAACTCACTAAACCTACCCCTGATTTGAAAATTTCTCAGAAAACTAAATCACATAATAGACAGTTTCATTCGTGTTGCATATTTTTCTCAAACGATAAGAATGCTTGGAATACATCAGGTTACAATGACTTAAATAACTTCGCTGGTGCTATGAAAAGACATCAGAATTCTCAAATGCTGTTATTTCATTCTGTAGTTTTGGTAAACCGCGAACAAAAACTTGGTTCTATTTCTCGACCGATATCCGTGTTCTCGACAGTTATGTGATGAAATTTCTAAGTGTGTGATAAAGAAACGAAGAACGGCTATGCTGTTGTATACTCTATGGCTGTTTAAATTGTGAGTATTTGCTATGCTAATTATATTACATATCAATATCGTAAACAAATGATTGATTTCATTGATTACTACTTTGTGCGCCATCTAGTGGATTATTCAGAAGTAGCCAGCTAGAATTTTGTTGTGAGCGAGCAAGAGTTGCCAAAAAATATCAATAGACGGCTCTTACATATTTTAAATCATTTATGATACAGGTATGATGTATACTTAATTTCTATCTTATTAATAACAAATGAAAATGTAGCAATTAATCAGCATTACAGCAAGAGATTTTGCACTGATGATACGTGACGGCGGATTATAGCGCGAGTTTTTTTTATTCGAAATATTAGGTAAATGGGTACTTGGGTAGGTAGTAGATAAGTCAAGGTTCCTTGGCTTGCCCCCTTTAAAGGTATCTGGCACGCCACTGCTAGGGGGGCAGGACTTTACACCCAGTTCTACGTACGTCTAAAGGCATATATAAATCAACGTTTAAATATAATGTACCGAATGCTTTTCCTATTGATATACAAATAAGTATGTAGTTTTAAAATTTATCAAGTTCCGTTAACGAGCCTCCGCAGTGATCACCGGACGTACTTAGTAATCGTTAGTTGACTGAGGCGTTGGTAGATACTAGTGATGTAACGAATGTTAGATTTCTCACATTCGCGAATGCGAATACGAATGTTGACTTTCAAAAAAAGTGCGCGCAAAATGTCATACATGTTTGACATTTCGTGTCAGCCAAGTTTAAACTGAACATAACAGAGCCGTTACAGACTGACTAAACGAAGCTTATCACATTAAGTTCATTCGAAAAGATTTGTTATGATTTGAGGTTAACATGTTGTTTCACAATTTGTGACACTACAAATGTGAAATGCAAGTTGTGTGATAGAAAAATATTAAAGTACATAAATATAAAATTTATAAAAAAAATCAGTTGTATTGTCTTCTATATCCATTCAATCATTATATTATTTCCTTTTTGTTTGTCAGAAACATTTACCAAACATTCAAATAAAATAATACATTCAAATGCAAAAAATGTGCGAATATTTGCGAATGCGAATGCGAATATTCGTTACATCACTAGAAGATACATATCTACCAACATTTATACGATTAGCAGTACATACTGCTAATCATAAAAATACTGCTTAGAACAAGCTCCATGGCTATAAAATCTATTTAGTAGCTATTCTTTTTAACCGACTTCAAAAAGGAGGAGGTATGTTCGGCTGAATGTTTTTTTTTTATGTATGTTCACCGATATCTCCGTCAATTGTGAACCGATTTTGAATTTTTTTTTGATTGACAGGTTTTGCTTCCGAGTTGGTCCCATAGAAATATTAATATGATCTGATCATGAACTTCGAAGATATGGAACAGAACTCTTCATAGGATCACATCAGAACTGTCGTAACAAGTAAAATTGCTTTATTTATACGTGTAGTTGATGACTAACTGAAAGAAGAGGGGAATATATCGAACTGATCTGATGATGAATCCTGAAGTTAGGCACCGGAACTCTGTAATAAATTAATGTAATCTAACCGTGTTTGGGATCAATAGAATTGTCATGAGATGCACTCGGCTATAAGGTATTTAAGTATGGCTGAGGGGCTATACTTTTTAGTGGTGGTATCTACCACAACTAAAAAGTGTAAAATAAAAACTTTTTACAAAAAAAAAATACAACCAACTTAAATGTAAAAAAAAAACACTGAAAAGCGCAAAATAACTTTAATTTCGGAAGTCGATTTTTCTTTAATAGTTGTCTCTTCGTTATTTAACACAGACTTCCGAACTTTAATTTCGGAAGTTGTAGATGTCACATGTCTTCGAATTTTTGGTTCTAAGACATGCCTCACGATGTTGCCTCACGTGTTTCCTCACGATGTTTTCCTTCACCGCTTTGAGAATATTGGTGATGAAGTAATTTCCACAAAGTAATGCGCCTGGCTAGGTTTGAGCCCATGACCTACAACTCTAAGTCGGGGCCGTTACCACTTGACCACCACTGCTCCCGGGCACAGTAGGCAGGCTCCCAGGCAGATATATGAAACAGTACGGAAACTACCTACAAATATTCGAAACGGCACACTCACACAAACATACGCATCGACGAGACTCCTAAGCGTTTCTCGCGGTCCTGTCAGTATCGAATGCCGCTTAGGAGTCTCGTCGATGCGTATGTTTGTGTGAGTGAGCCATTTCGAACATTTGTAGGTAGTTTCTGTACTGTTCCATATATCTATACTGTGTCCCGGGTGACCATAATATATTATTGAGTCCGTGTAGGTTCGCTAGCGGACAGCGTGCACTTGATTGACGTCATACGCAAAGCAATTATCCGATCCGGTCGTGTTGCGAGAACGGATTTGGTCATACCAAGTAGGAGCGAGTGTTACTATTAAGCTGCGTATCGACTTCGCGCTCCTGGCGCGCGCGCCATGAATGACCGCGCCGACAGTGCGTTCCGCGGAGCGCGTTCCAAAGATTTGAAGTATATCAACTAAGCGCGCCTGGCGCGCGTGGCAACCGTTCCAGTGTTTGACCGTTCATCATGGAAGCTAGTCGTGTACGAGCAGCAGCAGCTTTTGTAATTATACATAGCATTATAAAAAAGAAAAAAGAGAAACGAAAAGTGCGTTGGTGGATAAAAGAGCTGTACCGGAAAAGAATGCAGTATGGAGTGACACTTATAAGAGATATGCAATTCGAAGTGATAGAAGACACAATAAAAAACTTCACAAGAATGTCTACAGAAGATTTTTATTACTTGCATAACTTGATAGAGCCAAAGGTGAAAAGGTTATCCATAATTATTATTCGGAGCGCAACAAACACAAAAAAATACAACGACCCGTCTCAATTGGCGCGCGCGCCACGACTGGTGCGTGGTAAAAAACCGACACCCGACGGAACGGACCGCTCCGCGTTCGGGCGCTCCAACGAACACCTTGACGCGCGTTCCAAACTGGTATCCATTTCGCGCGGCTGGAGCGCGCGCCAATGTTCGATCTCTCGGAACGCGAAGTCGATACGCACCTTTAAAGAGTTTGATATTACTGTATAGGCTGATTCAAATTCGAATAGTTTCTACAACCGCCAAAATCATTCGTTTCCATTCAACACCACGTGACCTCATAACCACAGAGTAAATTACCAACAAATAGGTTCTAAACAAACTGCAAACTACCATAATTTGCGCCTTTCCCATACTTTAGACACAATCAAACTAACTTTCCTTTGAAATCACGATTTTTCTCACCAAATAACATGTTAGCTGTGATTGTTTTGATGTTTTATAAAATTTTTGCTACCTCAAGGTTTCACTGGCTTTCGGTGGAGAGAAAGATGGTTGGTAATTTTTAAATAACTTCTCACGCTCTGAGTGGAGCGAGAGGGAGCATCAGACTTCTGGTTCTAGTCTGGAAAAGGATAGTCTGGATGCTATCCTGCATTTTTAGAGGGTAAGAAATCATTGACTAACTTCTCCCGCTCGCAAGTTCAAACAAAATCAAGAATCGTACACCAAAAGTACACAAAACCTGATACAAGTTTGAATCCTATGTCTCATGTGTCATGATTCCCTGGCACTCTAAATAATTGCTAGTCTTATGTGGGTCACTTTTCCTGGCTGTCAGTCTTCGAGCACTTCCGTCTATTGGGATCTAGAATGGTCTTTGGAAATATTTTAATATAACCCAGTGAGTTTCAGTAAAAAGACAGTCATAGTCTGTTAAGAAGATTATTTGACGGCTATATTTATTCTACCTTAATTTATCACTTTCAGAATTCATAATAATGACATTGCAAATCATCAAGACAGAAAGATAATATCATTAAGGATAAAAGTTAAAAAAGAAAAAGAAAGAAAAATACTAGATTATTAACTCCCAAGTCTCAATATTGAGGTGTTTGAAAGATGGAACCAGATCTTTTGGATTATAATCATCAAATGTCTTTCAGATTTTGCCAAGGCATTTTCAACTATATCTAGGTTTGATAGAGTTATTTTTACAATGAAGGTTATTCTTAATTCATTGGTATTCCATCAAAGTTTTTATAGTCACGTTTTAATTACAGCGCGTCGACTCTAACTGGCATAGATTATTTTGTATTCCCTATGCATCGAACGAACTAAACATACAAATTTAAATCTACTGCCTACCAATTTAAAAACATTCCAACTTGAATTTTAACGCCCAGCAATACGATCCATAAAGAATTTCCATAACTGTATATGAATTTGCAAATTCGAATCCTGTTCAACACAATTAATATTTCTTTCTGCAAAATAAATTTCGAATGAATTAGGACTCAATGTCAAGGGAATACGGGTTGTTTATAAGTTTCTCTAATGCATAAGTAAGTTGATTTCTAGTCAATGCTATTGTCGCTCAACTTTGAACCGTAAAAGGAACGCAGACACATACATTAGACCTGTGTCACTTTGCCCGTTATGAAGGAAATTCAAATTCGCCCATATCGTTAATATTAAATAATATACTTTATGTCCTTGGTGGTAGAATCTTTTTAGCTTGCTACATTTTTTGAATTTTTTACTATTAACCTACTCCAGTATTTTAAGTAGTTCATGAATTCATTTTCTTGATGATTGTGGACAGGTCATTATTGTGATGTTATTTTATTCAATACGATGTCCAAGATATATATTCATTCTATGAAGGTTCAGACAGGTGCAACGCGACACTCAGTGAACTCGTTTCCATATCAGTTTAACAGATTCTATGAAAACACGTTGTCGCATTGTCACTTTTGGCTGTGGGTACCTTAACATTATCCATAACGCAACGGAACTAATTTTACAAGATGCCATCAACACATCCATAAAAATAACGCAACAAACCGAGCTAAACTCTGCCACAAATGACCAGGAAATCATAAGCCGCAAAGAGACAATTAATATTTATCTCCAGTAGCTCGCCTATACTAACATATTCCGAACGTGTTGCTGGACGCTTTGCGAATGACAATGTCATTAGTTGCACCTGTTGCCTTCTGCATACTGGATTGCACATGGATGCCTAAGACCCTGGTACATCACGAGTTTGCCTTCATTAGGCTTAGTGTTAACTTATGCATTTTCCTTGACAGCTATTGTTATATTTGTCTTGGGACAAATACAACAATCGACTTGCCGTCTTCTAGCCTTGCCTTTAGAAATTAACTCAAAATAACTGACTGAAAACTCTCTTATATTGATAGGATGGCGTTTGACCTTTGACCACTACCCACTTAACAGTAAGCGATATTGTTATCGACGATGGAGCACATCCTTCTTTTTCTGCAGTTCTAGTACCTATTTTACATGGTGACTTGCTTCGCACGTTTTGTGCATTTAGCCAGTGTTAAGACGTATATGAAGCTATTTAGTTTTTAATACAAAATACAGTCACTTTGTTTTCCATTGAAATGTGGATGTAATACGTTCTAATGTGTTTGCAGTATTTCTTAGCAATGTAGAGTAAGCCTTCTCGGCAAGCCTTGCTTAGATACGTCATTACTGCAGCAAAATTCTCGCTCCATTTTACCGATATCGCGTCTTTTTCTATGATTTCATAGATTGTCCACTTGAGATACAATACTACACCAATTTTGAAAACAGCTATTGAGTTTCACTCGAAAATCACCCGACAGAAATAAAAAACTGGAAAATACAATTAAATGCTTCATTACTAAAAAATAAGGTACTTATACAAAGGTATGGCATATTAAAAATAATTGAATAAATACATTAATATATGAAATCAATTAAAAATAACATAATAAAATTCAAACAAACAGTAGGTATTATAAATTACTACCTAAAAACAGCATTCGGAAAACTGCAGTGGCAAGTGCAAGAGGCCGTCACTTGTAACACATTATAGACCTTGAGGTGACCTAGCCTAACCTGGTATTGTATTGTAACTCTGTAGCGATTATGGCAACCCCAAAAACGAAAATCAAAACGAAAAAATGGTCCCTAGTGCCCGGCAGCCCGTCTACCCTTGACTCCGGTAGCGGCAGGAATCCGATGGAAGCGAGACGCACAGGACCGTTCATTATGGCGACACTTGGGGGAAGCCCATGTCCAACAGTGGCCATCTTTCGAATATAATACGAAGTTCAGCGTATTACCGGAGCATATAAATGGAGACTGGGTATCAGAGGATCACTGTGGCTGAGAGTGAACCACTCTGCTTGTTTGTTGTAACTCATATACATGTCTTCTTCTTCTTCATCCATTGGAACGTTGATCACTTCAAAGGGTCCTCACCCTTTGAAGTGATCAAGGCACAGTGATCCTCTGATACCCATTCTCCATTTATATGCTCCGGTAATACGCTGAACTTCCGACGATATTTCGGTTTCTTTATATTCATAGCTTTTATACCAAAATCATAAACTGTAAAATCTCTATTTATGATATATATCATACCTATTAGCTGCGGTAGACATCCAAGTTAACAAAGCATTAATCCCGTACTCGTCGAGGTCTAAGATTCCGTGACTGGAGACAATTGTTCCATCAGTTTTCATTACCAGGAGATGAGGAACAGAGGTGATGCCGTACCTATACTGGAGAATGGGTATCAGAGGATCACTGTGCCTGAGAGTGAACCACTCTGCTTGTTTGTTGTAGCTGTTAAGCATGTCTTCTTCTTCTTCATCCATTGGAACGTTGATCACTTCAAGTGAGGACAATTTGACTTGCCTTGCTTTTTCGTAGATCTTACAGAACTTTTGCATGACGTTAAATCTATCCACATGTCTCATTGAAAAATAAAGCACGATTACTTCTACTGTATCTATCAGCCAAGCATTGGGAATCTCCTCCAACTTGTGGTTGTATATCTTGGCATCCTTCAGCCAATCACAAATTGGTATGACACTAAGGGCACTCTCATTTTCACTACTCACACTCATGTTTAATTTTAAATGTATTCAAAAAATTAATTAACAATTAAAAAAAAGTAAGTATGTGATAAAATCATGAAATCTGATAATGAAGTTGCTTGTCATTTTCAAACACAGAACATTAATACTCATGTTTTCAAACGACATTTGTTATACTTTTTTTTTGCAGGATTATGCGTAGTTACGAGTAGGTACCTATAAATGAGATCCTGTTTATCCAATAAATCCTACGAATTAAAAAAAAATAAGTGTCAGTCTGACAACTGACAATAAAACAACAATCGGAACTTGACACGAAACAACAAACTACTTATTGCATTACTTTATTATTTACCTATTCATAGTCAGGAAAAATGGAACAAGATATGACCATGATGCCTGAACCCATTGACACACACCTACCACCTTACAACTGGCTACAAGAAGCCAAGATATACAATAACAGATACGAGCGGATTCCCAATTCCTGGTTTGTAGAAAGAGAAGTTGACGCCGTAGTACTTTATTTCTCCATGAGAAACGCAGACAGAGACAACATCATGGTCGATTTTTACGAGATTTACGAGAACGCCAGATTTATCAACCTACCCATAGAAGTGATCAACATTCCTATGGATGACACCAAAGAAGACATGTGGCAGAGTTACGAAGATCAAGCCAACTGGTTCACTCTCAGATTCAACAACCCTGTAATACCCACTCTGCAATACAGATACGGTATCACCGCTGTTCCTCATCTCCTGGTAATGAGAATTGACGGAACGATCGTCTCCACCCACGGTATCTTAGACCTCGAAATGTATGGGATGAATGCTTTAGTGTCTTGGATGTCTACAGCAGCCGCGTCCGTCAAACCTAATAAGAGATCAAGCAAAGATCTGTCAATGTATGGTCCAAATTGGAAGTATCTTACTTTAGGCATTGGGAAGACTTCGAAACCTTCTTACCAGAGAAAGTTCAGTGAAATAGGTGAAAGAACACTGACGGAACCTTCCACGTCAGATGGAATACCTATGCAGAAAGCGCTGGAAATAAAGAGTCGGGTTATAGCCAAGGATTAGTACTACTTCTTGTATAATTCTGTTTTTAATGGTATTTTTTTGCAGCAAGCAAGAACCCCAAAGGTTCAATGACTGAATGGTCGTTTAAGGCTGACCGCACACTTGAGACAAGACAGTCTAAGATAGACTATGAGACAAGACGTCTCATAGACAAAATTGTCTAACAACTACAAAAACTACACAGTGACAAGTCCGTCTAACGACACTCGGCTTCTCTTTTGTATGTATGCGGGCGCGCACATCGAAGACAAAACAGTCTAGCGACGTACCTACTCTCTAGTCATATGTCGGCAGTGATGAAAAATGTCGCTTTATCAATTTATCGTTATTTATAAAAATATTAATATCGGCCTCGGTATAATTATCTGGGAAAAGATATCGATGTCAGTAAAACTTTCCGAGATTTACGGTTTGAAAATAATAATTTATTTAGTTCAGTCTAGCTCAATAATAGGTCATTTTTATGCAAAATGTAAATTATTTTAATTTATGAGAATCTAATAAACTAAATTACAATATTCTAATATTTTGAAAACTAATTTATTATTTCAGTCAAACCAGCATTTGTCCGGTAGGTAACGAAATGAAAAAAAGACTAATCATAGACAATACAGTTATTTTTTTCTTTGAATTCCGTTATATATTCTGCTAATAAATTAATTTTGAAAAAAAAATGTCGTTTTTGATGCTATTTTCGATATTGAATATTTTGTATCGATAAATCGATGTATCGGATCAAAATATATCGGGTCAAAATATCGATATATTGAAGTACTTATACAGGTATCGGCACGGATCTTGAGCGCTCGGCGAAAGAGTGGGGATCGCTTTGCGTACGCGTTTTATTTTTATTTTTTTAATATACACCTATTTTATTTTTTCTTTTACCTACTGGGTACTAGGTAAAAGAAAAAATAAAATAAAATTAACAGTTTAGTTTTAGGTAAGCGTTTCGTATTATTTTTGAGACAGACTTGTCTATATGAGACATTAAATCTGTCTAAAGACTGTCTTGTCTCAAGTGTGCGCTCAGCCTAAGCTTCTGTTTGTTAGATTTGTTATTAACTTTTGTCGTAGTAGGAGTGTAGGTATTTTATTATATTGTACTTTATGTTAGGTATTATTTCTATTAATAGTGCGCTTTACTTTTTAACCGACTTCAAAAAGGAGGAGGTTATATGTTCGGTTGAATGTATGTTTTTTTTTTTTTTTTTATGTATGTTCACCGATTTCTCGGTCAACTGTGGACGGATTTTGAATTTTTTTTTTTTTATTGAAAGGTTATGTTTCCGAGTTGGTCCCATAGAAATATTGTTATGATCTGATCATGAACTTCGAAGATATGGAACAGAACTCCTCATAGGATCACAGCAGAACCGTCGTAACAAGTAAAATTGCTTTGTTTATACGTGTAGTCGATGACTGACTGAAAGTAGAGGGGGAATATATCGAACTGATCTGATGATGAAGCCTGAAGTTTTGGCACCGGAACTCTGTAATGAATTAATGTAATCTAACCGTGTTTGGGATTATTAGAATTGTCATGAGATGCACTCGGCTATAAGGTATTTAAGTATGGCTGAGGGGCTATACTTTTTAGTGGTGGTATCTACCATAACTAAAAAGTGTAAAATAAAAACTTTTTACAAAAAAAAAATACAACCAACTTAAATGTATAATCTGTTTTTTAATTAAAGATAATAATTTGACAATTCGAATGTTGCATGTTTTTTCCATTTCATAAATAGTGAGGTACCGCAACCGGTATTGAACAAAAAAACCGAAAATATTCGTAAAAATAGTTTCGTTTTAAAATGCAACTAATTATGGTCAGTTTTTGTATTTTCTGAAGGTAATTTGATAGATGCAAATGTCTAATTCATAAAATAAAATATAATTTAAGCCTAAGAATTGAAAGACTAGCAAAAGCTGCGTCATTTTTCAAACCTAGACAAAAATATAGAATTACTCAAAGTGATATTTTTGTTTGAAAACTAATAATAGTTTTAATTAAACAATTCTATGTCCTCTTTTTGTACCATTTTCGCATGGATTTCTTATAAAATTGTAGCGATAAACGAATCGATTGTCGGTTTTTTGCAATGCAGTCCTGTGAATTCACAGCTTGACGACCAATGGGCACGCCATAATCATGACGGTCAGTCCCCTCTTTGAGGAGTAGCTGGAGAGGCGTCACGGCGTCCTCATCTTCCTCATGAAGCAAGTCCTCACTGGACATGGTCAGTTCGGGAAGTTCCTACTTCAGATTCAGGAGGTCACCACTGTGTGGACCGCCCGGAGGACACGGTGGAGCATACGGTGGAGGTGTGTCCCACTTGGGCGGAGCACCGCTGTGTCCTCGTGAAGGCAATAGTTGGCAGGGACCTCTCGCGCTGGGTCCTGGTAGGTACAGGCCATGGTCTGGAGCGAGGAGGAATGGCAGGGGGTCACCTCCTTCTGCGAAACAGTAATTCTAGCGAAGAACGAGGTTGCACGACTGAGGGAACATCTTTAAATAAATAAATAAATCTTTTCGCTCCAGTCGCCGAGACCCCAATCCCGACTACCACAATCTCAATACCGACGTCAAGCAATGGGTAACTTGCCATCCGGCAGTCCGGTAATCGCCGGGACTGAGCCCCAGTCGTCGACAGCGCTTAGAGTTCCACGCGCTCTTCAAAGAGATGTAAGCAAACCGTAGGGGCCCAGTAAGGCCAATCTGGTTTCAGGCAGTAAAAGTCTGACACGCTCTCCTGCTCCGACTTGAAAACATCTTGACGACCAATGATGATAACTTTTCATAATTCTAAAGCATAAACTGAGACTGTCTCGTTCCGCTCTTGTAAACAAGATATAAAATGGTGTTGGGAGGCCCATATACTGGAGCTCCCTGGTAAAAGAAAGTAGCTAAGAACTCATGATTTTCAACTGGTTTTCAACCGCGCCCGCCACGGTGGAGGAAACACGAGAAAACGGTGGAGATGGTTTATTTCTAAACTCACGAGACCGGAGTTTTGTGTGGTTACACAGCCGTCGCAGTTGGGGTTATCGCTTGAAAACTTGGCAGATGACAATCGCAAGACGGGCGGTTAATTATCAGTTGAGCTCCAGACCACCGTGGACATACACCAGAAACGAGCTGTTGCATTATACTTACTTCACATAAGAATTAAAAAAAGAAGGTCTATAAAGTTCTGGGTGCATCAAGCGATTTTGGATTTCGCATCGGATTTTTCAACCCCCTGAGGGCCACTGCGGGTGTTAAACGTCCGCAGAGAGTGCGGGCGCAACCTTCCGAGGCTGCGGGTGACCGTGGCCCGCACGATTCTACTAGTTGCCCGCCAGTGCAGCGGGGGGCGGGATACATATATCTCTAGCATTCTACAGAAGCTGCGGACGCAACCGCAGCGAACGCGGGTAAAAACGGTTTTGTGAGTTCTTAGTATAAGTAAAAGTCCGAGTGTAAAAAAAATATGGTAATATATATATATAAATATTCAAAAAAATATTAAAATTTCTAATTATTTCAATCTTCAATTCATATTAGACTTTACTATAAACAAAAACTATCGTATCTTGGTCCTACTTTCCTTAGAGGTTGTATTATTAAAAGAACCGGTATAAAAAATCGAATTTGGAGACATCACTTTTATCAAAAAGCAGGCAACATATTTCTGGAGTTTGACATTTGCACTTGTCAAATCATTATCTGGGATTAAAAAACGCACTTTAAAAAAAAACACTGAAAAGCGCAAAATAACATTAATTTCGGAAGTCGGTGTTTCTATAATAGTTGTCTCTTCGTTATTTAACACAGACTTCCGAACTTTAATTTCGGAAGTTGTAGATGTCACATGTCTTCGAATTTTTGGTTCTAAGACATGCCTCACGATGTTGCCTCACGTGTTTCCTCACGATGTTTTCACTGCACTCTGGCTATAAGGTATTTAAGTTTGGCTGAGGGGTACTTATTAGTGGTGGTACCATAACTAAAAAGTGTAAAAAAAAAACCTTTTTACAAAAAAAAATACAACCGACTTCAAAGTAAAAAAAACACTGAAAAGTGCAAAATAACTTTAATTTCGGAAGTCGGTGTTAAATAACGAAGAGACAAAACTATTATAGAAACACCGACTTCCGAAATTAAAGTTATTTTGCACTTTTCAGTGTTTTTTTTACTTTGAAGTCGGTTGTATTTTTTTTTGTAAAAAGTTTTTTTTAAGGTATGTTGGTTTAATTGTTCTATCAGACTAAGGCGGATTGGTCTTGAATGATGTGTGTAGGTTCACTTACACTTATTTATTTGTTAACATAGGTAAAGAAATACAGGATATTTGATGAACAGAGTGCTATGTTACGCCGGGAGGCGTACAAATATGGTGTGCAAATCTAGCTGAGGATTACAAATTAAATAAAAAAATAAAAAATAACAACGACCTATTATTTAATACTCCAATTATGTCACACCTAAATGAGGAATTATTAAAATTCCAAAAATGTATGTTCATCATCATCATCATCATCATTTCAGCCGACGGACGTCCACTGCTGGACATAGGCCTCCCCCAAACGTCGCCACAACGAACGATCCTGTGCGTCTCGCATCCATCGGATTCCCGCAACCTTCACCAGGTCATCGGTCCACCTTGTAGGGGGCCTTCCGACACTGCGTCTTCCGGTACGCGGTCGCCACTCCAGAACCTTTCGGCCCCAACGGCCATCCGTTCTGCGAGCAATGTGCCCTGCCCATTGCCACTTTAGTTTGGCGATTCTTCGCGCTATGTCGGCAACCTTGGTTCTCCTGCGGATATCTTCATTTCTGATTCGATCACGTAAGTAAACTCCGAGCATAGCCCTTTCCATTGCCCTTTGGGTGACTTTGAGCCTTCTGATGAGGCCCATTGTGAGCGTCCACGTTTCGGAACCATATGTCATCACTGGCAACACGCACTGGTCATAGACTTTCGTCTTGAGACACTGTGGTATATTGGATGAGAAGATACCGCGCAGCTTCCCGAACGCTGCCCAGCCGAGTTGGATTCGACGGTTGACCTCTTTCTCGAAATTAGATCTACCCAACTGGACTGTCTGTCCAAGGTAGACGTAGTCGTCTACAACTTCGAGTGCAGAGTCTCCGATCTTGATCGGAGTGGGTGCTACATGGTTATTTACCATGACTTTGGTTTTGTCCATGTTCATTTTAAGACCCACTCTTTCGGAAGCTCTACTCAGGTCATTGAGCATTGTGCTGAGCTCTTCCGTAGTCTCAGCCATGACTACTATGTCGTCGGCAAACCGAAGATGAGTGATGTACTCGCCATTGACATTAATGCCCAATCCACTCCAGTCCAGAACCTTGAAGACATCTTCCATTGCGGCCGTGAACAGTTTCGGAGAAATGACGTCTCCCTGCCTCACACCCCGCTGCAGGAGGATAGGTTTCGAGGTCTGGTCCTGCAGTCTGACTGACATAGTGGCGTTTTCGTACAAACACTTCAGCACCTCGATGTACCGATAGTCAATCTGGCACCGTTGTAGAGACTGCAGCACAGCCCAAGTCTCGATCGAATCAAAGGCTTTCTCGTAATCCACAAACGCTAAGCAGAGAGGCAGATTATACTCTCTTCTGTATAACCTGCCGTAGCGTGTGTATGTGGTCTATGGTGCTAAAGCCTTTTCGGAATCCGGCTTGTTCGGGAGGCTGGAAGTCGTCGAACCTGCGCGCGAGACGGTTCGTGATGACTCTGGAAAACAGCTTGTAGACATGGCTCAGAAGTGAGATGGGCCTATAATTCTTGAGCAGGGCCTTGTCGCCCTTCTTAAAGAAGAGTACCACCACACTTCCGCTCCATGCCTGTGGTGTTATTCCCTCGAATATGACGGAATCAAACAGCTTCTGAAGGGCCTTAAGGATCGGTTTACCACCCGCCTTCATGAGTTCGGCTGTAATTCCGTCATCACCCGGTGCCTTGTTGTTATTAAGCTGCTTCAGAGCCATCCTAATCTCGTACAGGCTGACGTCCGGGATATCTTCGGTATAGTGTCGGGTCAACCTAGCTCTTGGGTCGTTTGCTAGATTCGTAGTGGGTTTTGTGATTGACGTGTATAACTGTCCATAAAAAGCCTCGATCTCTCCCAGAAGCTCCGATTTGGCGGATATGACTCTGCCATCTTCGGTCTTCAGTTTCGTGAGCTGGCTCTGCCCAATAGACAGATCTCTTGCAAACACCTTGGAGCCCTTATTTCGCTCAATCGCGTCTTTAATTTTTCCAGTATTAAAGTGACGGATATCGCGTTTCAAGGACTTAGAGATCCGTTTATTGAGCAGCCGATATGTGCACGCATCGTCTGAAGACTGCAGAAACATCTCACGCCTTTCCTTCATAAGCTGGAGAGTTCGATCTGTGAGCCTCTTGCTCTTATTTGTACGAGTCTTATAGAATTTAGACCCGACCGTATGGACAGTTTCCACGAACCCATCGTTGTATTCGTCCACAGAGCTTCCTAGGCATTCGAAACGATTTTGAAGTTCGAGCTGAAAGCTCTCGGAGTTTTGGATCTGGATCTGTGCAGGACGGAGCGTAGACTTCATCAGTCGAGATCTTTCAAGCTTGACATTGATATTCAATGTGCCTCTTACCATGCGGTGATCACTTCCGGTTTTCACCGCATTGATCACAGAGACATCATTGAATATTTGCTTCTTCGTCGACATGATGAAGTCAATCTCATTTTTTGTTACACCATCAGGGCTTTGCCAGGTCCACTTCCTATGCTCACGCTTTCTGAAGAAAGAGTTCATCATGTAGAGGCCCTCCCTCTCCATAAAGCTGGCCAGTAGGTGTCCCCGGTGGTTCCTACGTCCAAATCCAAATTGCCCCACTCGCAGCTCGTCACCGTCTCGTTTGCCCAGTTTCGCATTAAAGTCCCCCATGACCACGGTGAAGTGAGTCTTATAACCATGTATGGCTCTGGATACATCCTCATACATGGTCTCTACTTCGTCATCGGGGTGTGTCGAGGTCGGAGCGTAAACCTGTATGACCTTCAGCGAATATCTTGATGATATTCTGAGTATAAGGTACGCCACCCTGGTCGACACGCTCTCGATCTTCACCACATTGTTCACAAGGGACCTGTGGACGATAAACCCGACACCACCTTGGGACTGCTGGTCCCCCTCCCGAAAATAGAGCAGGTTACCAGATCTTAGGATTATCGTGTCCTCCCCCTGTCTTCGGAATTCGGATAATCCCACAATACTCCATCGTAACCTGCTCAACTCCTCCTCAACCTCGGCAATCTTCTTATCGGACCGGAGTGTACGCGTGTTGTACGTCGCCAGGTCCAGTCGTCGACGGTTGATCGATCCCGCCCGGAGATTCTTAGCACCCCAGACCCCAGGGCTGCGCCCACGCCCGTCCACGCTAGCACAACCGCTGGAGTCACCGGGCACTTGGGGCCTGTTTCTTGTTGCATTATGCATTTGAGGGGGTTTGGACCATAACCCGCCACGCTGGTCCAGTGCGTGTTGGCGGGTCGCCATAGCCTCGTTCGTTTATCAGCAGGGTGCACCACGTGCAGGTGAGGTTGGCTTGGGTCCCGATAGGTGTTGATTGGGACCCCGTATACACCCCCAAATGTATGTTAAAATAATGAAAATATCAAAATCAATTTCTGTTCCGTGGTCACAAACTCTAGTATGACAGCCCCGTGCCTCGGAAAGCACGTAAAGCTTTCGATCCTGAGCCTGGTCTCTCCGCAGTCGTATCAGATTACCGTCACATTGAACAATGAGACTTAAGAGGGTCCTTTTTCACTCGCCTATCGTCAACATCGAGCAAGGTTTAATAGCTTGTTGCTTAATCTAACGCAATCCAACGCAATGTTTGATGAAGAGGCAACGCAAAAAAAGAGAGATAACGCCTGAAAACTCTGTTGGCATTTGGTAATTCCGCGATTTACTTGAATATTTCACAAAACTTGTTCCAGGAAATACATGTTTTTTTTTAAACCCTTAAAAGTTTCTTTTTGTTGCACCTGTGTTAACGCACACGTTTGAACACTATAATCTGGGATTACTGCTTATGCCGGTGATACAAACTGGTTTTTCTGTGTGCGTAAACTTGTACTCGTTGTCATGAGAAGTAGCACACATCCAAGACCAATCTGTTTTCGTGAATAAGAATATTATTAGGTACTTAATACTCCCTAACAATAAACTTTATTCTTTAATTCAGTTTTTAATTTAAAATATGATTAAATAAACAATTGAATAATTAATTAATTTAATTTGACTGGTCTGTTGGTCTAGTGGTTAGTGGCCCTGACTGCTATGCCGGAGGTGTCGTGGGTTCGATTCCCACCCAGGACAAATTGTGTGATGGGCACGTTCATTTGTTCTGGGTCTGGGTGTAATTTATCTTTATTATGTATGTATTTAGGTATGTTTATCAGTTGTCTAGTACTCATAACACAAGCTCTGCTTAGCTTGGGACTAGACGGCGTTGTGTGATAGTTGTGGAATATTATATTATATTATTATTTTTTATAAAATTTATAAACTTATCAGGGGCCCCTTTTTTTGCGTCATGCGGAAGATGAAAACGCCGCGATGCCTTACCAGCCACTCCTCAAAGAGGGGACTTACCGCCATGATTATGGCGTACAGCTAAGGATCCGAGTGGATTTTCCTCCCGGAGTCTATGTTTCCTGCCAGCTACAACCTAGAGGTCTTTAAGTTAAGAGTGAATAGGTTACTTCTGGTCAAGCCTGCTCCATCGTCGACTACATCATCGCTTACGATCAGCCCCCCTAGCCAAGTTACAACCGTTTCTTTTCGATTCTCTTTTCGTCGATCGCCTCGAGTCGGCCACGCCTTGTTGCAACGGTTGTAACTTGGCTAGGGGGCAGATGCGATTGTGGTCAAACGCGAGCCCATCAATAATTAAAAAAAAATTGGTTCCTTCTGAGGTTCCTATTCGTTCCATGTTATAGGGACCGCTATGAAAACAAAACCGTGAATTAACGCAGCTTATTTCATGGTTAAAAGAGCACGATTATGAACTTTTAAAATATTTTGTCATTAGTTCCAGTATGATACGCCAGGCCTACCTTGTTTTAAAAATTAAGAATGATTATAATATTTTATGTAAGAACTTCAATGTTATCTACTACATGCCTGAATCGGCGATAAACGATACAGCAACATACAATGCGTTCCAAATACTGTAAAATCGCAAGAAATTGGGCAAAATTAAAGAACTTAGAGATGAGCAAAATTGAAGAACTGGATTCTGATTAAACTATTTTCGTTCACATTTCGTAAATAAATTAAATTTTAAAAATTTCTTGTGATGCTTACCATAATAATTCTTCGATTTGACAGTATGACGTGACGTCACAACATGGAAATCGATCCTATTCTTAATTGGAACGCATTGTACATTTTCCAATGAATGCAATTGTACCAGCAACTTACATAAGTTGCTGGTACGACAAGGTACTCGAGACTGCTTGGTGGCATAACGCATACAAGCTTTTGATTAATTCCAACTCGACATCGTCAGATATATCAGACTACCCCCCACGATATCATGTCGTTATCGTTACCGCCTAATGTGAAAACGGCCATTAGGGTTTTTTTTTTTTTTTTAGGAAAAACAAAGGCAGTCTACTGAAATTCATCATTTCCCTTTTTATCGTCTGCCAGAATATATCTACAAGGTGAATAAAAAAATTGGCAAGTATATATATATTTTTTTTTTGGTGGGAAATCATCAAAATGACTTCTCGCGCTCTGGGTGGAGCGGGAGGGCGTGTCAGACTTTTACTGACTAAAACCACAACTGTATCCTTCAATTACCCTTTGCGTTGTAGGACTACGGGTTTCCCTTTCAGAAATTCTCCGCGGTCCTAGCTACCGGGCATTGGCCCTGCTGGGCCCCTACGGTTTGCTGACATCTCTTTGAGGAGCGCGAGGATCACTACGCGCTGTTGACGACTGGGCTCGGTCCGGTTTATTACCGAACAGCCGGACGGCGAGCTACCCAGTGCTCGACGTCCGCAAGCCCGCGTCTACCGTGGCCGGTAGTCGGGGTCGGAATTACGGCGGCTAGGGCGTGAGGACCTTCGTTCCCTCACGCGTGCAGCCTCCACCTTCGCCAGCATTACTGCATCGCAGAAGGAGGCGACCGCCTGCCACTCCTCCTCGCTTCGGACCATAGCCTGGACCAGGGCCCGACGCGAAAGGTCGCTGCCGCCAATTGCCTCCACGAGGACACGGCGGTGCTTGGCCCAAGCGGGGCACACCTCCACCGTATGCTCCACCGTGTCCGCTGGGTGGTCCGCACAGTGATGACACTCGGGCGTTGCCTCCGCCTGAATCCGATGCAGGAACCTCCCGAACTTGCCATGTCCGGTGAGGACCTGCGTCATGCGGAAGGTGAGGACGCCGTGTTGCCGCTCCAGCCACTCCTCAAAGAGGGAAATTATCGCTATAATTGTAGCGTGCCCAGCACTGGGTTGCGACAGTCGCCGTCGCCATTCCACCATGAGATCCCGTCGGAACTCTGTCCGCCATGCCGCGACTTGGCGCGGCAGCGGAGTTTCGCCCCGGTGTTGCATCTCCACGCGCAAATCGTGCATGCATGCAAGGACTGTTGCCTCCAAATCCCATGGTGGCAGGCCAGCAAGGAGGCTCGCCGCTTCGCGGGAAATCGTGCGGTATCCCCGTATCATCCGGATGGCCGTGACCCTCTGGCAAGCGTTCAGCATGGCCGCCGGTCGCTTTTGCAGCGACGGCGCCCACACTGGCGCCCCGTAAAGGGCCATGGACCGAACAATTCCCGCGTAGAGCCTCCGGCAGGAGGCGTCTGGACCCCCAAGGTTGGGCAGGAGCCGCTTTAGGGCAGCCCCGGTCCGTTCCAGTTTGGGAGTCAGACGTCGAAAGTGCTCCACAAAGTTCCACCGACTGTCGAGGACAAGTCCTAGGTACTTCATCGTCGACCCGACGTCGATGCGAACCCCTCCTACCGTTATTTGGGAACCCGGTGGTGGCGCATTCCGAGGGCCATGAAAACACATGGCCTCGGACTTGTGCAGTGCCACTTCGAGTCCCAACTCCTGGATCCTGTCCACGACTGTCGCAACCCCGCGTGTCGCTAGTTCGGCCGCCGCCTGGTGCGACTCCCCCTGCGCCAGGACCAGCGTGTCGTCTGCGTAACAGACCACGCTGACCCCGTCGCGGAGGTCGCCGCGCAACACGTAGTCGTACCCGATGTTCCACAAGGGCGGTCCTAGTACCGATCCCTGCGGAACACCGCACGACATCTCTCGCCGTCTCCACTCTCCCTCGTGACCAGGGTAGATGATAAACCTGTCCTTCAGGTAGGCCTCGATCAAACGACGGAGGTAGTCGGGCACCTGGTGATACCGGAGTGCCCTCCTAATGCTACTCCAGGGCAGGGAGTTGAAGGCGTTGGTGATGTCCAAGGACACCACCACTATGACCTTGCCCCGGGACACCGCATCCCCCGTCGTGAGGGCTCGCACGCGCATGATGGCGTCCACCGTGGAGCGCCCCCTGCGGAAGCCAAACTGGCTGTCCGAAAGATCCGGCCCCACCCGCGCTAAATGCGCGACGAGGCGGTCTGCAATTACTCTTTCAAAGAGCTTGCCCACCTCGTCGAGCAGCACTATGGGCCGGTATGCGGACGGAGAGTCTGCAGGGCGCCCCGGCTTCGCGATAAGGACCAGTTTCCCGGTCTTCCAACGAAGTGGGAACTGGCCCCTCTCCAAACATTTGCTAAACAGCCCTCTTAGTCGAGGCCCGAGTTCCTCCATAGCCAGGACCCAGGCTTTCCCAGGCAAGCCATCGGGTCCTGGGGCGGTATTTTTTGCGTTTAGCCTTCGTACCGCAACACTCATCTCTACCTCGGTCACCTCCGGAGTATCGTCGTCATCGCCGTCGTGGTCCGCGTCGGACACCGCGAGAGGCGGAGCCGTTGGTGGGGAAGAATGCTCCTCTCGAAGGGAACAGAGCGTTCACTACACCCTCCACGAGCTGGGGCCGGAGACTCTGTGTCAGCGGAGGAGCCCAGGCGCGGAACTTATCCCGCACCATTTTGTAGGGGCGTCCCCATGGGTCTCCGTTCAGAGTCCCCAACCACACGTCGCGGGCCTGTAGTTTGGCTCGCCGTATCTCCGCTCGGAGGGTGCGCTTCGCCACTCTGTATCCCTCGTACAGCTCCGCCTCTATGGCCTCCGCATCCGGAGGGTGAATGCGGCGCCTGCGGTGTCTGGTGTACCGGCGCCGTGCGGCAACGCATGCCTTGCGCAGTTCCGCAATCTCCGGCGACCACCAGTACACCTGACGCCGGGCACGTCCTGGCCGGACTCGGGGCATTGCCACGTCGCATATTTCCGACATGGCCTCCCGGAACCACTCCGCCTCGTCATCTATGTCGACAGGCCTGTCCGGTGCTGACACCCAGGCCTGTACGATAGCGGCTTCAAGAAGGAGCTCCCGGTCCAGCTGTTTTAGTGCCCACCGCGGACCACATGGGTTCTGTCGGACCGGTGCGGTCGAGGTCTGGGCGGAGACGTCAAACCGGATGTACCGGTGGTCTGAGTACGTCTCCACCCCCTCCATGACGCGCCAGACAAAATCAAAAGCCAATCTCAAAAGGCAGCTTAATTGCCAGTCAATGACGCGCGGAGACAGAGCGGGGCTCGCGAACGATATGTCCACCACGGACTCGCCCTGCATCCGCACGCACGTGGGGACAGAACCCCGGTTTAGGACGACCAGGCCTGACTCCAGGGCCCAGTCCTCCACCATCCGGCCCCGCGTATCTGTGTACCGGGAACCCCAAGCCAAGTTCTTGGCGTTGAAGTCCCCGCAAACAACCACAGGGAGGGATTGAAACCCGGCGACGACGATGTTCAGCTCCATAAGGGAGTTGTGGAGATCGGCGAGAGAAATTAAACCAGTGCTACTTTTACCCCAGGTCCATTCATCCTGTCTGTGTGTAGACTAGAAGGAACCTACCTACTAATTCTCGAAGCGACATTTAAAAAAGCGGTCCGTTCTCTTTACTGTCAAAATAAGTGACAGCTAAGCGACCACAGATTTACATAAATTATGGTGTTACTTTTTTCAGGTTATGACACAACCTGTTCTGCCTATCGACACATTGTTACTTCATCGAAAGTCATTAATATTATTTATTGTTAATGGACGTCAATATCGAGTTATTAGATAAGTTGTATTAATTTTGGGAACTTGTATGAATAGAAAAAAAATACCTTTTGTGCAAGTTAGACTTAAAAGCCATAGACCAAGGCAACAATTTCTGATTATGGAAAAACAAGTGATCTCAACAATATAAAAATTAAACCTAGTGCATATCTGTAATGTTTCATATTAAAAAAAAGACTGAAAAATTTATAGACCACAGATACCTACTGCAAACATTTTACATAAAATGTGACGTTTTGTCATCAGGCGGGTTATAATCCGCCATCTTTTTTACTATCGATCAACTTGTTGATACAAGATATTTTTGTTGAATTCTTGTTATTCACCGAAGAAAAACCGTGCAAAGAAATCGCCAATGCATTCAACAGAAAAGGAGACTGTTATTAATGTATTCAGACACGTTGAAGAAACTTTGTCGAAGGTAAAAAAAAATTGTTTTCTTTGTTTACATTTTGTCTCAAGCCCAGATGAATAGGGTAGAGAAAGAAAGCTTTTGCATGCCTTTTGAGATTGGTTCTCAATACAATAATAAAATGTGGTTCTCAAAAAATGTATTCAAGATTGTTATAGTTAACATTGCCACCAAATTCAAGTATAAACTTTAACTATGCGTATTTTAATTTTTAAGTGTCCATTTACATTAAAAAGATCTTAAAGAACTATAGATTGAAATGGGAATTTAACTTTGTTTTGTATACAATACAGTTTTTTGTTCCATTTCCAATTCAGAATTCCATATCTGGAATTCTGAATTGAAACGTACGTACACGTATAACAAGTACTCAAGTAATCAACGCACATACAAGTATTACGACGATCTACGCGGCCAAAAGTCCCATTATCAAAATAACAATAACATTCATAAAAACGAGTTCCCGGAACAGAGTACGAACCAAGTAACAATACTCCATGCTTTGTCTAGAGCCCCCGCGCACCCCGCTCAGGTAGCATCAGTCCACAGAGTACTTTGGTAATCATCAGTCGGAATTAGACCGTTTCACCTAGTGTACGTATCTGTTCTCGGCGCTCTTGTAAACATTAAATTTTCAAGGTGATTTTTTTATGTTATCAAGTTCTTTTTACGAATTGAAAGTGATGGAATCTGATGAACAAGGTAAGAGACTTACAAATTATCTGAATAAAGTTATGATCAACCATAAAACTACATTAGTTTTTTTTATAATAAAATGACTCATTTTCATACCGTAATTTTCTTCAATATTTTTTCTTTGCTAGTGTTTTTGTTAATGTATCGGGATAGATCGGGGTATAATTTTTATTATAGGTTATTATTTGATCTTTTAGCTTATAAATACCATCAAAAACATCTCCGGAAACGTCCGGATAAATACTGTTTTAAGGGATTAAAGACATTCAGCGAAACATCGTCTAAAAATGAAAATGTTTGTTAGCGTTTTTTAACATAGTGTTTGTTTGTTTTAGGTTCAGTGGGTACAACATTTTTGCCTGAAACCTTGGCTATGTTTGTATCTGCGGAATCGAACATATTATCAGAAACTTCATCAGAGAGCGACGAAGAAACTCAAGAAATGTAGCATTATTATATTTTCCTTTGTACGAATACAGCGATCTTGACCTTTTTTAATTTGTATTTTTTTTTTTTGGAAAATATATATATTTTTTTTTGTAAAATACGTTTTTTTGTTTATTTACTCGGTTTAGATACCAATTAAGGATTAAAATAATTTTGGCCGTGTAGATCGAGCAAATACTTGTATGTGCAACGTTTAGATTAAAACAGATCGAATTACATTAGACACAGAACCCGCGTGCAGTCAATAGACAATCTTAACTTTTTACCACACAATGGCCAAGCTCGCACCTAACATTCAGCCAGCATAGATTATGTAATTAACCTGTATTAAAATCTAGATAGATGTAAAATTGCACCATTGTGTTTGATGAAGCCTAGATCTTATTTAGGTTGCTATTATTACTAGTTACAAGTGTAGTCTTGTGCCATCGTTCATAACACAATTGATTATCAGGTGATGTGTGTCGATACAGCTGTTGTATTAGAGTACAAGAGGTCCTAATTAACATTAAAATAAATTTATTGATTAGAAATTGAGTAATCAGGTACATTAAGCAACTCAACTCTTTCTTGTATCTATGTATTGTTACTGCGTAAATGAGAATATCCGTTAGTTATTTTTCATTCTAAATTAAGACAGTAGCGCCATCTAGTGTCGAGTAGCGATACTATAATTAAGCTTTCTGTTTTATGGTATCTACTACCACTTTTATTTATTTTTTAAAATTTTCGTTACATTGTTGAGCGGAAATTGTCAAATCGGGAAAACTGGAAGTGCTTTTTTCTATTGAATTTTTGAATGAAATTCAGTGAACAGGTAGGACAACGTCTGTCAGGTCAGCCAGTATTTAAATTAACTTGTGATCGAGATATAAAACTGTTCAGCCTAGACTATAGTAAGTTCTTATGTGACCGCGTTTCCTAGATACACCAGACTAGAAAACAAACAATAAAATTCGCCAGCACACGCATAATGGCGGACATACAAACCAAACCAGTGTCAAGTTCCGCCATATTGGATTGAGAATGTGCAAAAGCATAAACAATAAACGCTTGCCGTGACAGAGAATACATTAAAATAAATGGAGAGGAATAAAACACCCAGACAATATGCTAGTTGCTTTACAAGGAACGATATTGCCAGACTCAAATAATAGGTACCCATAGAATTGCCTGCTCTTGGTTTTCTTTTTGCGATCTTGTTTTTCTGAGTAGCATGTTTGATATTTTATTTAAAAAAAAACTTTTAGGTGCTTGAGAACAAAGCATTTAGAGTACCTACCTTAATAACAGTAACTGCAATTTAAGAGTGCCCTTCCTGATTCGACTATCTTCATCGTGAGAATGGTTGAAAAGCTTGTTGTTTCTATTGCATCGAGCATGGTTGAAAAGCTTGCTGCTTCATCTAACGCAATCCAACGCAATGTTTGATGAAGAGGCAATGCAAAAAAAGAGAGATAACGCCTGAAAACTCTGTTGGCATTCGATAATTCCGTGATTTACTCGAATATTTCACAAAACTTGTTCCAGGAAATACATGTTTTTTTTTAAACCCTTAAAAGTTTCTTTTTAAACCCATAAAAGGACCTTCCTGATTCGACTATCTTCAGCGGCTTTGTGGGGGCCGAGTCACCCGCGTCCGTAGGAGAATACCTGAAGCAAGTCCCTATACGTGGTCCCCGGGTGGTGCTAATCAGGTGACACTAACTGGTGGTAGGTTTCGACCGTTGGCTTGCGACCACCCACTGAGCAAAGACGTACCGCCAAACGGCCTGGCCGTGTTCCGGTATGATGCTCAGTGTAGCCAGTCTAGAGGAGTTGGGTCGAATTAGCTGTTCCAGTGCAAGCAGACCATCCTGGCTCGTGCTGATGGGGAGGAATCGGGAGGCTAGTCGCGGAGGGTAGCGGGATCCGAGGCACGGTTGCCGCTGGCCGACCGCAGGTAGCTGGGGGCCCAAGTAATGTGCTAGCCACACATGAAAGGCTGCCCCGCCAACTGTCGAAAAATCCCGGAATGCGCCATCGTGCTGGTTGGCGACCAGACGAGAGGGCCCGATGGACATTCCCGGGGGGGCTCGGGCGTCCCCGCAGTCTCCAGACTAGTCCCCCAATGATGTCGTCCTTTCAGTGCGTGCCTGAGGGTTAGCTGCGTGGAACCTCATTTCACTTCCTTCTCCTCTCCTCCCTTCACTCAAATAATGAAAAGGAAAAGTAAGAGACAAGTTAGACAGCGGCTGCACTCCCTCTCTCACAAAGTGCACCTCACTAACACACTAACATACGAGCTCTGCACTCCAATCTCGTCGCAGTCCACCACCACCTCGAGACTGAAAAACCAGCTCTCTTCTTCCTTTCGGAGACGCAGATCAGAGGTCCGTCCGACGTGTCGTACCTTTCTTACCCAGGTTTTACCTTGGAGCACAACTTCAAACCACGTGCGGGTGTATGTATGTACGCCCGGGACGACATCTGCTATCGGCGTCTCCGTAACCTTGAGGACTCTAGTTTCTCGACGCTTTGGACTTTGGTGGACACAGGCCTAGATAAAATAATCTACGCTTGTGTCTACCGCTCGCACAGCGGAGATCAAGAGACATCCGGGCTCACACAACATCTGAGTGAGGCGGCGGATGCGGCTCAGCAGCGGTACTCTTCTGCTCAATTGGTGTTACTGGGGGATTTTAATGCCCACCACCAAGAGTGGCTTTTCCCGTACCAGTCCACAGACCACGCTGGGCGAGAGGTGCGAAAGCTAGCGCTAGCATTAAATCTCGCCCAGCTGGTTCAGGGGGCAACGAGGGTGCCGGATGTGAATTCGCACACAGCCAATTGCCTGGATCTTTAGCTGACAACAGATCCAGACCGCTACTCTGTGTCGATATGTTCGCCTTTAGGCAGTTCCGACCACTGTCTGGTTAAGTCTGTGTCTGTCTACTCCCCGCCCGATCCCACCCCTAGAGGCACCCGGCGGGTTTGGCGATACAGGTCAGCAGATTGGGATGGCTTGCGGTCTTTCTTCGCATGCTATCCTTGGCAGCCCACTTGCTTTTCTTCAGATGATGCTTCGTCGTGCGTAGATGCCGTGACGGATGTGTTGCGGCAGGGGATGGAGTACTTCATCCCATTCTCAGACGTAACAATGTCTGGCCAAGCTCGTCCATGGTTTGGCGCCGAATGTGATCGCGCAGACGCGCTTAAGCACGCGGCATATAATAATAATAATAATAATAATAATAATAAATCTTTATTGTAATAAAACCAAAGTACAAATTAACTTAATACTACATCAAGAGTGACGGATAAAAGACTACAGTGGATAACGAAGCAAGACCCAGTCCCGTGCTAGGAGTTAACCTGTATTACGGACACTAGGGGATGCTCCATCACCTCACTAGGATCATAACACTAACCGTCTGTAGTAAAAAGTTTCTGAATCACTGGATTCCCCATCTAGGTATGCCTGTATATAGGGAATCCATAACAATTACGAACTAAAATTAAAATTAAAAGTGCGAATGTGCCACATTCACGACGTGTAAGAGTGTGTCTATGTGCTGTGTATGAGAGAGTGAGTGGTAGTAGGTGTACTGTTGTGAGTATGTTTATGTAAAATAATATGACAGATGAAAATTAATTAAATTAGGCTATTATCTGGGGGAATTAAACTTTTAAAAAGGGATTTATTAAATATGTTATTTAAGGAGATTCTCAGTGTCAGTATAATCCAGTCTATTAAGCCAAGATTTCAATTTCCTTTTTGCCTCCATTTTTCTTAATGGGTACAAGTTTAAAATTTTATTAATTCGGTTGTACAAAAAACCACTGATAACTTTATAATGCCTTTTAGCCATTTTTGTTCTGTGTCTGAATGGGGGACAGACTATATCCGATCGGCGTTTACGTTTATAAATTGAAGGGTCAAAAGTTAGAGTTGTGTGTTTCTTAATTATTATTTGCTGTATAAAGAGCTGTCTTACAGTCAGGGTAGCTGTGTCACTATAAAGTTTAGCAGTTGGGTATCGAAACGTCTTTTTTGACATGACCTTAAGAACAGCTCTTTGTGCCCTTTCTAAAGGTAGCATTAGTCTTCGCTGCCCCACCCCATGTTGTGATGCAGTAACATAGTATCGATTGGCATAGTGCAAGGTAGGCCAACATAAGGGTATCCAAATCAGCGGCATTACGGAGTAACTTAAACACGTAGATTAGCTTTCTTACACGTGAGGTCAGGGCATCAATATGACACTGCCAGTTTAGAAATTGGTCAATATTAATGCCAAGGTATTTAATAGTTGTGGCTCGGGATATTTCCACACAACGACAGTCAGAAAGTAGATCACAAGTATGGGATTTAATAGAGAAAGCATTCAGAGGTGGGAGAACAGAGTTATTCAGTGCAAAAGTTACGTACTTGGTTTTTTCGATATTGAGCGTCAGTAGATTACGCGATAACCACCACATGGCTCTACTTAACGCGGCCTCCGCATCAGCTTTCACATCAGTCCATGTGAGACCGCGAATAAAGAGTACAGTGTCATCTGCGTAAGCAAATACTTGGCAATTGGGAGATTTTAGCTCACATAGGTCATTAATATAGATTGTGAACAGAGGAGGCCCCAATATGCTCCCCTGTGGAACTCCGAAAACCAACGCCTCGTCCACACTGATGCAATCCCCAATCTTCACCGCTTGCGTCCTATTTGTCAGGTAGTCCTTAAATAATTTTAGAGCCGTTCCTCTGACGCCAATTCTCTCCAGCTTAGAGATAAGAATCGGAATAGAGACGGTGTCAAAGGCCTTTTTGAGGTCTAAAAACAATCCCAGGCACTTCTCTTTTTTGTCCAGACTGTCCACTATATTGTTGACCAATGATAAGACTGCATCTTCCGTGGACTTGTTTTTCCGAAAACCAAATTGATTATGTGAGATAATACCCTTTGATTCCAGATAGTTCGTCAGTCGATTATTTAGCAGTTTTTCAAGAACTTTAGACATGGCTGGCAATACCGATATCGGCCTATAATTACTAACAACGTCACCATCGCCACTCTTATGAATGGGGTGCACTAGTGCCCGCTTAAAGACGTCAGGGAAGACTCCAGTAGAAAGTGATAGTTGGCAGATGTGCGTCAAAACAGGTACAAATATATCGAGTGAAGACTGTAGAATAAATGCTGAAATACTATCATAGCCGACAGCACAATCCTTACGTAAATTTTTTATGAGAAGCTCCACTTCTTCAGTGTCGGTTTGAATCAGAACTAGCGAATCACACTGAGAAGCAACTAGTGAGTCATTGGGAGATGATGTGCAAAAAGATGGTTTCCGCTGAACTTGTGTAGCTAGCTCCTTACCAATGTTAGTGAAAAAATGGTTAACTGCATTTACTGACAAAGTCGGGTTTTCCTTAATTTTAAGAAGCGATTTAGCTGATGAAGATTTCTTATTCGAGTTTGTTATAGTTTTAATAGCGTCCCAGGTAGCCTTCGAATTGTTTTTTGCATCTTGAAGTAAATTTTTATGAAATTGTATTTTGAGTTTTTTAAGTAATTTATTAATGAAATTTCTGTATCTAATGTATGATAGTTTAAGTACAACATTTGTGGGATCCCTTTTTTGTGCCATGTGCATTCTATCTCGGTTATGAATACAACGTATCAGCCCCGGCGTGATCCAGGGCTTTACATTTCTTTTTCTTCGCGATACTTTATAACTGCTAGTGTTGTTTTTAATTATTTCAGATACTACACTAACCAAAAAACTTGCAGCAAAGTTTGCGTCAGATGTATTTAATGCAGGCGTAAAATCTACTTGGACTAAAGCGTCACGTATTGCACAATAATTAATTCGATTGCGATAGACACCAGATGATATTGGTGTTTTCTTTAAAGATATTGTAAAAAGCGTTGGACAGTGATCAGTAATAAAACATTCAAGGACCAATGTGACAGAATCTAGCCGAGACTTCAATAAAACATGATCCAAGCAATTTCCTGCTCTTGTGGGATATACATGTGTCGGCAAGAGGCCATGAGATGCCAACAGATTCAAATAGTTCCCAGCTCTACGATCGGAGCTGTTGTTTTTTATGTCAATGTTCATGTCTCCCAGAATACAAACATTAGCATAGCTTTTGACCGTTGCCAACACATCGTTTAGCCCGTTAAGAAAACCGTCGATATTATGTACCGAGGGTGATCTATAGACTGTTATGAGAGCTAACTCTTTACCAAATTTACATATTAGACAGTTAAAATCTTCGATATCTTCCGCTTCGCTTATAGTACAATCAAGCCCTGTCTTAATGTATAACACGATGCCATCATTTTGGTTTGACGTAGAATTGGTGAAATGTGATACGTACCCGTCTATAGAAGGAATACTTGAGACCCTAGAAAGCCAACATTCTGAAAGCGCTATTATATCGCAGTTGACATGCATTGAGGTGAGTAAAGCTTGTAGTTGATCAAAGTTTTTATTAATACTGCGGATATTCAAATGAAATATTGAAAAGGGTCTATTAACTGTGCGCACAAAAGTCTCACATTTATCTGTTGCGCAAATATACGATTGCGTTGTATGGAGCGCTTCAAGTTCCGACGATATTTTGTCAATATTACTATCCATTGTAAATTGTTATGTTATATAAAAAACAAATATAAACATTACGTTCGCAGAACATCGAGCACTCCACCGCTCCCGCACAACGCAACAATGAGACAGAATTGGGGATATTGTTATATTTTTGTTTATCATACAGGAGATATTTACTTAGTGAGTTACTAATAGTTAAAAGGAAAGGTGTGTCGACTTAGCGCTAATGCAAACATTATAACTTTACGGTAAAAAGACATAGCTAGTCATATTGACTTTAAAGAAACAAAATCCTCCTCCGAGCGAATCCGTATACGTTTACTGGTTTCATCCTTACGCATAAAAATCTGTTGGTTCGAGGTCCAGCAGAATTTGAAATTGTTTCCTTTGGCAAATTCTCTGGCTTGGTAAAATAGTTTCCTGCCATTCCCCGGCAGGTATTCGGAAACATATATTGGATGTGGTTGACCCTCTATACCAATCAGACTAGAGTTAAGCTTCTGCCCTGGCTCTTTGATCTTATTGAAGTTTTTTGTCGAGATAAGAACTTTGTTTTTTATTAGCACCGTACTGAAGTCCACCACGATAGTCTTATTTCTGCCCGGTTTAGCCGGAAGCCGGCATGCATCTCTTATATGTGAATCGTTTATGTCCAAACTTAGTGTCTTCCCAATATTAAGCAGATATTTTACGATATCTTCTGGGGTCTCGTTTTCTTTCGATGGGATATTTCGTAGTTCTATACATGACGACCTGGAACCAAATTCTAAATCCTCAATTCGATCCTGCAACTTTCCTATATAATTATAGCAGTCTAGACGTTCCCTCTCAAGCTTCCCAAGTTTTGCTTTCATATCTTCGTAGTTGTTTTTTATGGTTTCTATAGATTTTTCAATCTCAGTATTGCTTTTCTGAATGTTTAAGTTTTGTAATTTAATATCATTAACATCATCAATCAACTTATTCAGTAATGCTTGTTGGCCTAACTTCAAAGATTCAAACATTTGTCTGATTTCGTCTTGGAACGCAGAGAAATCATTCCTTGCTGACGAGGAAGCTAAACAAGCTCTTTTTGGAGAGGTTTCAATATTAGCATAAATTCTTTTGACACGGTTCGTAACATTGACCTCTCCATCCAATGCGCTCGGTATGTCTGAGTCGGACTGCGTGAAGACTTGTGAAGACTGAGTTCTCGGAGGCGGCGTGCGTCGCAGAGACATGTTTATATTTTATAGGTACAGAGTAAACTCGTAGCGTAATCACCTTAGTTTTGTATAATGTGAGCAGCGCAGTCGAAGCCGTTCGCGTAGCACTCGTAGCGCACGGCAGTGGCGATGACTCGTAGCAAGCGCGCGCGGCTGCACCCCACTCACCGTGCGTAGCCGTAGCAGATGACGTCAGTGATTTTTTCGTAGCCGATTAATCGATCCGTAGTTTCGCGCGCTCACTACACCGTTCGCTGGTCAAAACATATCGAGCTTGGGCTGACGCTCGTACGCGCAAAGCAAGCGACGTGGCTCAGAAGAAGAAGGCCTTTAACAGGGCTGCCAAGTCCTGCAAGAAGGTGTTGCAGAGGTCTCGGTTTGACCACATAAGCAGAATTGGGAGCAAACTTGCTTCAAACCCCGCAGGTAGTAAAGCGTTTTGGTCCCTGGCTAAGTCGGTTGAATCGAACTTCTGCCGACCCGATGGGTCGCTGGCTCACACCGCTGAAGAGAAAGCAAACTTGTTTGCCTCTCTTTTTGCGGAATCTTCTCGTCTGAATTCTGGTGACGCACGGCCACCTGTTTCTCCTGATGGATGCACGACGAGGATGTCAGACGTTCGTATCCAACAAAAGGACGTTCGCAGGGTCCTGCGTAATCTCGATGTGAACAAAGCTAGTGGCCCCGACGGGATACCAGCAATTGTGCTTAAAACTTGAGCGCCTGAATTATCTCCGATCATGACACGCCTATTTCGCATCTCATATGAGACTGGAAAAGTGCCGATTGCTTGGAAGCAAGCTAACGTGCAGCCTGTGCCCAAGAAGGGCAGTCGAGCTGACCCGGCAAACTACAGACCCATCTCTGTTACGTCCGTCCTCTGTAAGACTATGGAACGGGTGCTAAACAAAAAACTTCTGGCATACATAGTGCGTACAGCTAAGGAGTGGAATTCCTTGCCGGAATCTGTTTTTCCTGATGGCTACAACCCGGGAATCTTTAAGTCAAGAGTGAATAGGTTACTTCTAGGTAAGCGCGTTCCATCGTCGACCGCATCGTCGCTTTCCATCAGGTGAGTTAGCGGTCAAGCGCGAACCTATCAAGAATAAAAAAAAAAAAAAAAATACCTAGAAGCTAACGACATCATCAGTGACCGGCAATACGGTTTTCGCCAAAATCGGTCCACTGGGGACCTTCTAGCGTATGCCATTCACATCTGGAGCGAAGCCATCGAGAAGCATGGGGAAGCGCTTGCCGTCTCCCTTGATATCTCGAAGGCTTTCGATAGGGTCTGGCACGAAAGCCTCATTGCTAAGCTTCCTTCCTTCGGTCTACCCACTAGTCTGTGTGATTGGATCGCAGACTTCTTGAGGGATCGATCCATCCGAGTGGTCGTTGATGGCTGCTCGTCCGGTCAAATGGATATTAATGCCGGGGTCCCTCAGGGGTCGGTACTCTCGGCAACACTGTTTTTGCTGCACATAAATGACTTACTTAAACCCGGTATCTTTGGGTATGCAGACGACAGCACTGTTGCCGAGAGATATGTGGCTGACGCACGCGCTAGTGGGTCACAGATCCAGTCATCCCGAGAGGCTATGGTTGAACGCTTGAACTCGTCCTTGAAGGCGGTCTCCGATTGGGGCGATGCCAATCTGGTCAAGTTCAATGCAACTAAAACCCAAGCGTGTCTTTTTTCCGCTAAACGGAGTCAATTCCACCCGTTTCCATCTTTCCGAGGTGTGACCGTGCCAATAACCGACCATCTTGATCTTCTTGGCGTTACGCTGACGTCAACTCTCAACTTTGGGCCATACATCGAAGCAAAGGCTCAACTGGCAGCAAAAAAGCTGGGAATCCTCGCGAAGGTCAGACGGTACTTCACGCCGAAACAGCTGCTAAAACTTTATCAAGCGCAAGTTCGATCGTGTATGGAGTACTGCTCTCATCTTTGGGACGGGTCTGCCAAATACCAGCTTGATGCGCTAGAGTCAATTGAGAGGCGAGCCAAGAGGATCATTGGCAATGATGCACTTGTTGAGTCGAAGCTCCAAAGCCTTGGACATCGCCGCCAAGTTGCTGGCCTGTCGGTTTTCTATCGTTTACATTTCGGGGAGTGTGCACTGGAATTGCACAATCTAATTCCGCCAAGTCCGTTCCATCATCGGACCACTAGACGTACGGCGTTGCGCCACCGGTACATGGTGGACATCCCACCCATACGCACAAAACGTTTTAAGAACACATTTATTATGCGTACAGCCAAGGAGTGGAATTCCTTGCCGGAGTCTGTGTTTCCTGATAGCTACAACTTAGGGGTCTTTAAGTCAAGAGTGAATAGGCTACTTCTAGGCAAGCGTGCTCCATCGTCGACCACATCATCGCTTACCATCAGGTGAGATGGTGGTCAAACGCCAGCCTATCATTAATAAAAAAAAAAAAAAAGCGTGAGCATGGTTAAAAAGCTTGTCGTTTCTCCAACGCAAAGTTTGATAAAGAAGAAACGCGAAAAGAGTTCGGTAACTTCCATCGCTCACTCGAATACTTTCAAAACTTGTTCCAGGAAATGTTTTTTTTTTTTAAACCTTACAAAAATTTTTTACTTTTTAATTTATGAGTGCATTAAGAAGGGCCAAAGTTCACGCAAAATAACAGATTTTCTGAGGTCTTTACTGGATTAGTTTTACACTTTGTTTTGTTTTCAATAGAAACCTAGATAACCATAAGATATCTGTGTTTCCAAAATATCTAGAGAAAAATGTGTAATATGTAATATAATAATATGTAATGTAATATAATATAATGTGTTTGGAGTGTGCGGAACAGAGTGTAAAGTCCCGCAATCCTCCGTTGGAAAGGCAGGATCCTCCGACCAGACGGGTATTATGTCTGGTGGACAGCTGCCCAATAGATGATTTCGAGCTGTTCTATATGTTCTAATCGCGCGGAGAACTTTAATTGCGCGATGCAGGATTAGTTTTTTTGTGACGCCATAGATGTCGCTACATCACTCCCCTCCGGAGATCGGAGATCGATGGTTCTTGATGCTTCTTGATGCGTGCCAGGCCAGTGGTAGGTTGGTTCCAGTGGGTCGGAACCGAACGCCGCATAGTTCTCGGTGAGTCGGAACTGTCTGCGATGATGCCCCAGTGAGTCGGGGTGGTGCTGTCCCAGTTAGTCGGGATGATGCCCCAGTGAGTCGGGGTGATGATATCCCAGTGAGTCGGGATGATGCTGCTAGCTCCAGTGAGTCGGAGCGGTGCTGCTGGCTCCAGTGAGTCGGAGCGGTGCTGTGCGACGTAGTGGCTTGACTGCTGGCATCGGCCAGGAGAGGTTCTTCGTGGCTCTTCATGTGACTGGCCGAAGGTGCAGTGTGCTTAGCCAAGGTCGCTGATGAGGCTGAGGGTGATGACCAGGTATGACCAGGTAGGCATGCTGGTAGTCAGGATACCCTTTATAGCCGTGGGTGCTGGCTGTATGGCTCGCTGCTCGAAAGCTTGAGGAAGTGATGATGACGTCACGAAGTAGTGGCTGCACGAAGGCTGCGCTGACGTTCTTTGTCGAGGGTTACCAGTTTGGAGTGTGCGGAACAGTGTGTAAAGTCCCGCAAGCCTCCGTTGGAAAGGGAGGATCCTCCGACCAGACGGGTATTATGTCTGGTGGACAGCTGCCCAATAGATGATTTCGAGCTGTTCTATATGTTCTAATCGCGCGGAGAACTTTAATTGCGCGATGCAGGATTAGTTTTTTTGTGACGCCATAGATGTCGCTACAACGTCATAATTGCGTAAGAGTGGTTGTATAGGAAGTCGGCACGGATTGGGCACTCTTAAATATGAAAACCGCCTTTGCTGCCCACATTTTCTGGTATATTCTCGAACCAATCCAACTTCATCACGCAGTTGACTTGATCGAATGTTATGTTATGAGATAGCCAAATGATGATTTAAACCCAATATTGTCGTGGTTGCCCTTGTCAATTTATGCTGCAAAACACGTTCTTAAAAAAAATCTGCTTCTTTCACTTACCAGGGTTTCATATCTTTTCAGGAGCTCTTCGTGCCTATCAACACTAAAGGAGAACTGTACGAGGTATGCCCGGAGGAGCTATCACCGGCGGAGTGGGAGCCCGCGGGGGAGGGGCGAGGGGGCGTGGCTCCCGACGTGGCTGCGCGGGCGCACCGCCTACCGCATTTGCTGAGCATATGGCGGCTGCCGTGCAGGGTGCGCCTGTTGGCAGGGACGGTGCCGATCGAGATGGCACATGATGTTGGAGGTGAGTTGAATTGTCTGTAGTGAAAAATGAGCAGAGTTTGATATATCATTCTCGATTTAGTCCTGGTTGCTTAAGCTTAGGAACCAAACCTACATAATGCCAGTCTGACATTTGCGACTTGCAAACCTGATTTCAAGGTTGATTCTAATTTAAGAAATATTTCTTTCAATTCCAGAAGACCTTCTACTGCGAGCGGCGTCAACAGAACCAGTTCTCGTAATGTGCACCCTCCCAGAGTACGGGTCGATGCCTTCGAGCCCGAGCAAGCAGGTGGACCCTCGCTACCATGCCAAGGAAACCCTGCAGCTTCTCCCTCTCAACAGCACCATCAAAGTGAGGCGCACACAGCTTGGCTTCGAGAACGAGAAACGAATGTTCCTCTCTGCACGCCTTCAGAAAGCTCTAACCTTCTGTCAACTCAATGTTGACAACTGGATAAGGCAGATTTCCTACGCCAACTCAACCGTGGTCGGAAAAGCGAAAACAGCCGAAGACCTCATCAAGGAAGACCACGAACCAGTCAAGTTTGAAAAAGAAAGAAAATTCACTCTACAGGGTCTCAAAATTGACACATCTAGGTTATTCGGTAAAAGCGAAAAGGTATTGAAAGATATTCCGGACGAGACTGAAGGATCTATTATATTTTTAAGTAAAAACGAACTCGAGCATATGAATTACGACGTTTACAGTGACGACGAGGGAAAAGAAGATAAACCAGACGAGAAAATGGAACAGGAACAGTTTTCTAGCGACAAAATGCAAGTATTTAGAGAAGATTCGGGGCAGAAAAAGAACAAATGGTTTAAGAATTTGAAACTACTGAAGAGCACGGAGAAACTCACTGACGAAAAGATAACTGCTATCGAAAATAGTGAGAAGTCAAGAGATGTTAAAGATCCCTTTGCTCCTCTAGGTGAGAAGCACAGCTCCATTGAACGGTACCAAGATATGTCTAAATTAATTGAAGATAGATTTGGCTGCACGAGGAAGAACGATGGCACGGCTGAAAAGAGTCATTCCTACAAGAGTCTGACGACATCCTCATCTGATATGGGAACAAGTCAGTGCAGCTCCAATCACAAAAAGCCAATACTAACGAAGTCAGTCTCCGTGCAAACAGGAATGCCAGACAATTCTTACACTGAAGACGACAGTGGTATTAACATGAAACATGGTCGCAAAAACCTTAGCGTTGACCAAATTAACTACTGCGGTTCTATGGAAAGTGACGCCAGTTCTGGAAGAAAACTAAAGAGTCTGGACGAAAATATGCTCAAAAAATCATCAGCTACTAAATCATCAACGAATCTAGAGAGGAGGCAAAGGATACAACCTGATTTAATACCGGAAAAAGCCATGGTTAAGTCTGAATCTTACAATCAGATACAAAGTTGCGAAGAAATCAATATGTTTGGCGTCGGATCCCTGTATAACGACAGCGATTTCGAAATTAACTACAAACAACACTCTTTCATAACAGAAAAACTATGCTCCGAGTTTCACGTTAAAACTAAGAGAGTACTCAGCAAATCTACATCAAATCTCCTTCATCCTAAAAAGCCTACTGAAAAAAAAGAAGGCAGCAACAGTAACAGTATGCCAACAAAAACAGAAAGGTCAGCAGATAGTGAGAAAATTGTAAACTTCAGGAAGAAAATCGACAAACCGCGAGCCCCGACACCGAAGTCTGAAATCGAAGACGATATCACAGCAATTGACATTTCTGAAGAGGAACCACAAATGCAAGTGAAAATTCGCAGGTCTATTTCTTCTATACAAAAAAGGAAGCTTCCAGTCATAGAGGATTTACCATACGGCCAAGTGGCTGATGCCGTTCACGTAGAAGAAGAAAAGATTGAATCAGATGCGAGCTCAGACAACATTTATGCAGAGATTTGTACCCCTAACGGTAACAAAACTAGCGACGAAGAAAATTACGACAACAATATCGATGTGCTCGCAACAGATCCTGTCATTTGTAACGTCAAAAAAGAAGTGATCATCAGAAACGATGAGCGAGCGAGACAGATGATAGAGAATCAAGAAAATCCATTCAGACATATAGAAGTTGTCGTTATTGAGAAAACTACAGATTTCGATTTGGATAATTCTAGTGTTACTTCAAGTGATATTGACGAAATGGGAAGCAAGAATGACGTCTCAATAATTGATTCTTGGGAACGAGACAAAAATAAATCAGAGAACAAAATCCACGCAATCAGATTAGAAATAACAAGTAACAATGACGAATATCCAAATGAGAATGATAATAATATAGAAAAAACTGAAATCTGTTTAAGTAAAGATAATTCATTAAGTTTTAGTAACAGCATACATTTGAATGGTACATATCCCAACGAAGCCATCTATGATACTTTAAAATAGTTTAAGTTTTAGAATAGTGACACTGGCAGCCACAAATAGTGTCTTGTAGTCATATTTTTGATGTACCAATAAAAATATATCCTACAATTCCTGCATAGAAAAGTCACCTTAGATGTGATGCCGATTTTTTTTAGTGTAGCTTTTTCAGTGTATAAATGCTTTATATTACCCGAATTTAAGTCATAGTAAATCAATATTAATGTATGTGATTACAACCAGTGAAGACGTGGCATATAATAGATATAGTAATAAACTTTGGTTTCATATCACCATTATAACTATAGTAAACATTGAATCTCTATCTTTTTGTATAAATTGAATAGCTAATCAAATGTTACTTGAAAAGAAAAATACCAGAATATTGTGCCCAGAATAAAATAAAATAAAAACTAACGTCTATTGAACCAACATTTTCAAGTTTTTTGATGAAGTAGGTATTTGACGAATTATAGTAGCTACTCCATATTTAGACAGCCTATCTAGTAAAACCACTCAGGACTAACATCAAACTATTCAAAAATATTAAAACGTTGCAAAATTATTTCTGTAAAAGATTTTGGAGTGATAAAAAATGTAAAAATTAGTTTATAAATTATCTTTTAAAAAGTGTATACTTATTTTGACACGAAGTGTACCACATAATGTAAAAATGCACTATTTAGTTACGCAATACTTATTTTATAGCACCTACCTACTAATTTCTCACTGTATTTAATGGTAAAAGGCAACATATTTATAGCTTTTTAGCGATATAATTTTTTTTATTATAATTGTGCTATTTGGTAATATCTTTTCATTCAAGTTATTTAAATCGAATTGCATAATAAAAATCATTGATAAGTACGACAATAAATTGAATACGGAAATTCTGTAATCTTTGTTTGGAAATTCCATTTCCACGTTATCTACTATTATTATATTACTGAAAACGATTGAAGTGATATCAGTTGATTGATATATACACTTATCTTTCTAAAAATGTGTAACACTTGTATTAGTGTACCTACAGACTTTTCCTTATCATATAAAATGTAGGTAGTTTCATAAATAGACGCGAATTTCATAAATTCCGTAATTGTATTTGCCTCTTGAAATGCACTGAAAATTTTACTTTCGTAGTTCCGCTACTAGCCGCTAACTAAAATTGGGCGCTAGTGTGCCCAGTCTGTAGTCTATATACCCACATAATAACAAACTCTTAAAATCATTTTGTAATCAAAAAATTATATCGCATATACTAAAATCACAAAAAGTAGACTGTTTTCCACACAAGAAATTCATCACAATAGGTGCTATAGGGTGCTCAAGTTTAGTTTAGATTGATTTTCGATTCCACCACTACCGAAATGCTAGAAAAAAATAGTAAAAATATTAAATATTAGTGAACTAAAAATTGAAAAATATCAAAAGGTACATTAGTTAAAAGTGGAACTATAGAAAATTATCTAGGTACTTTTGGTTCCTGCTACTTTACTATTCTACAGTTTAACTAAACTGATTTCGCTACTCACCACTAAGAACAACATGGCGCTAATGTGCAATAGTCTAAAGTAAAAAAAAAAATCCTTTCGATAGTGGTGAAATCGATCAAATTATGGTATAAGTACCACATACGACATGACATAATTGTAAAAAGCGTTTGTATTATATAGTTTTAACATTGTATTATAATATGGAAGCTCTTGAAGAAAAATGTAAAATTGGAATGTTTTGCGAAATTATACAAATTATTGAAATAAAATCTGTTGTTTCTTTTATATCTACTCTGCAAATACTCACTATACATAGGTACACTACTTTTAGATTAGGTGTTAAAAATTAGGCGTGTGTAACTCTTTACTGAACCGACTTTACTGTTCCGAAACATTTTAGTGTTCCGAAAGATTGGAACATCAGTAATGTTTTAAATGCATCATTTGGAACAATTGGAACACTGAAACAATCTTTGCTTTAAGTGACAAACAGTCTTTTTAAAATTCAAATTATAACGTAAATAGTGTAAATATAATTAATGACCTGAACTAAAAACATCTGCTTTAAATTATTCTCAAAACAAAAGTCAATTAAATAAAACTTTTAGTGTATATGACGCAACGTAACAGATCACGATTCATAACAGTCAGTGTCTGTATGTATATTTTGAGCCGTTGTTCCAAATGTTGCGTTTGTATCTTGTGAGCCGATGTTTTAAATGATCCGTTTGTATCTCTTGAGCCGTTGTTCGAAATGTTTCGTTTCATCGTTTGTGTTCAGGCTTAACGCCTTCTAGTTGCGCAAAAACATACGCCACGCATCTTGTTGCCGTAATTTTCACCACAGGCGTTTGTGGTTTTGAATTTGTACTTATATTTAAATCGGCCATCTGCCACCTTCACTTGCCTCAGAACCTCTGAACATGTAACAACCTTTATAATAGTAGATTATGTGACTAGGGGATAAAGCAGTGTCTTTAAGTCGTGGGCGGCATGTTGAATTCCGAACGAAACGAAGGTTGCTAATTTAAATCCCGAACGTCAGTGAGGGATTTATATAATTAACTCCCGAGCACTGCGAGGGAGTTAATAAAGAAACCTGAGTGAAGTGAGGCATTCAAGCCGCCCAAGACAAAGACAGCTTTATCCCCGTGTTGGATACTCTACTTTTTACACCATCTGTGAGATAATTAAAAGGCAATTTAGTAAAACAAATCATAAATTAGAGAAATATAAGTATTATTTACGAGTTAATCTTAACTATCACTCAAAATGTTTTGAGATTTGAAACAAACAAAATTCACTACTCAAAGATTCTATAGTTTAAATTTTCTATAACGACTTGTTCAGTACTTTTTTTTAGAAACTTTTTTATTCTGCTTTTTTTTTGTTAGTGGCCAGTTTGAAATTTGAATAAACTTGTTTGATGCACTACATTTTAATTCATATTATTATAATGCTGACGGTTTTTCACGTTCCAAATTCAAATCTCATTATTCCCTAGGGATCGCCCATACTGCATTATCTCCCTAGGGACATAATGACTTGCTTTAAGTGATGGTTGTATGACGTATAAAAGGGCATTATCGAGCAGGTGGTGTAAAAAATATATTGTAATTCGCATTTTATTGGGACTTTGATTTGGCACCAGTATATCCCTAAAGATATAACATGGTGGCCCATGAGGGGAACTAATAATAAATATTCGTAATCCGCGAAAAATATAAATAAAAAACTACGGACTTCTTCGATCGAACCACCACGAGGACAACGTGCGCACGGAGACAAAGAACATCAAGATTGGAAGCCTTGCAGTGGAGGAACTACATCCACGGGTTCCAGCGTATGGTGGACTGTCGCCTGGACAACCAAGGGAGCCAGGATTCGAGCAGCGTGCCGCTAAAGCATCGCATCGAGCCGAGCGTCAAGGTCATCTCAAAGTTAAGTGTCGTTCCTTCGTTGAAAAATCCACCCAATATCCAAAATATCCTTACATACCTCATTATATATTGAGTATGGTAACCATTTGTGTGATTAAAGTAATTTCGTGCATATTATTGCCGAAATTTTCCATAAATTGCGAATTGCATCAGACATTTTTTCCTTCTATCTCCATAAACTCATTGAGAATTCGAATAATTTTGCAACATTTCTTTTACTTGTAGCGATTATCGCTAGTAATTATAATAGTTTTCTGCATTATATTTTCTAATTAAATTCATATCATTCATTGAAAGTACTTATATTTATTGTTCAATTTAAAGTCCTCCGTTCTTCGTACCCTTAGGTACCTACCTACGTACCCGATTCATGTTCCATTCTTTTATTAGATATTTAGCGTAGGCTGCCGACTATTTCAGGTCAACTTACAAGGTCCGAGCACACTTCTCTGCTCAAGCGGGACCTACCGGCTGCCAGTGCTGGCCGAATTCTTGGCTGAGCGATTGGCAATCAGCTGATCGTGTGACTCCGGCTTCCTAACTGGCAGGTGACATCGAAACGAGGAACGTGAGCCCATTCAATTTATTATTGCCTTTGTTATAAAACTTCACTCCTGTCGGTAATTGAAAGTTAATTGTTGTACGCCTGTTTATTCACAATGGAAACGAATAAGCAGCGCTATAAGGAACTAATAACAAAAAGAGTGTCCGCTAAGGGACAAATCACTAAGTTTAAAAATTATTTAAATAATATTTCTAAAGAGGATGAGTTGAGTAACATTCAATTAACAGAACTAAACTTGAGAGGTTCACCCTTGTTTGATCGAACAACGTTTGATATAATATTACTAAATCGAATTTTAGTTGAAATAAAGTCATTTCGAAGAATTATTCATTTGACCGAATAATTCATTGGTAAATTTTAATTTAGCGTAATTATTTATTTGAACTAATTTCATTTGAACTAATTTCATTTCGCCGAATTTTCAAATGCACTAATTTTATTTAAACTAATGCTAATGCTAATATATAGTTCCGGGCAACCTACAAAAAACAATCTGTTTTTTTTTTTCTATTAATGCAAGTCGTTTCTGGCACTCGCCGGCCGCTGCCGCGGCACCGCTCGCTTCGCTCGCTCGGCTCGTGCGTAGGAGGTCACAGTTTTAACCTAACGTAACCTACCCATTTTTTTTAAAGAAGAAATTAATCTAATCTAAGTAGTTGAGTTCCGGGTAACCTACTAAAAACAATATCTTTTTTTAACCGACTTCACTTCAAAAAGGAGGAGGTTATATGTTCGGTTGAATGTATGTTTTTTTTTTTTTTTAATGTATGTTCACCGATTTCTCGGTCAATTGTGGACCGATTTTGAATTTTATTTTTTTTTATTGAAAGGTTATGCTTCCAAGTTGGTCCCATAGAAATATTGTTATGATCTGATCATGAACTTCGAAGATATGGAACAGAACTCCTCATAGGATCACAGCAGAACCGTCGTAACAAGTAAAATTGCTTTGTTTATACGTGTAGTCGATGACTGACTGAAAGTAGAGGGGGAATATATCGACCTGATCTGATGATGAAGCCTGAAGTTAGGCACTGGAACTCTATAATAAATTAATGTAATCTAACTGTTTGGGATTTTTAGAATTGTCATGAGATGCACTCTGGCTATAAGGTATTTAAGTATGGCTGAGGGTTACGTTTGAGCGGTGGTACCATAATTAAAAAGTGTAAAATAAAAAACTTTTTACAAAAAAAATACAACCGACTTTAATGTAAAAATATTTTTTTACAATATGATACTAATTAGACGTATAACGGTAAAAATAACATTTTTTAGTTAGATCCTAACTAATTACATAAAGTTCTTGCTAATTAGTCATCAAATAAAAAGTCTCATTATCAAAATCTAATTACGTAATGGAGATTGCGAACATTTTCGGCTAAATCCAAATCCTTACAAATTGAGATCTATCGTTACTAATAGCTTATATTAGACTAAAAAACACTAATTAATATGAGTAGAATCTTATCAACAAGTACCTATTATCACAAGATAAATACTATCAATATAGCAAACATACAAATTCAACGAATTCTTCAATAAAATCGAGGTTTCTTACAAACTATAGACAGAATAAAGACCCTGCCCTAAATCATATTCTGTCATTCATAATAAAACATAATAAAAATCTTTAGAAATACGTTAAATGCTACTAATTTACATGCTTATCATAGTAAAACTCAGTGTTTTAGTTAACACGATTGGAAACGAACTTAAAGTGACCCAAAGGGCAATGGTAAGGGCTATGCTCGGAGTTTCCTTGCGTGATCGAATCAGGAATTAGGATATCCGCAGGAGAACCAAGGTCACCAACATAGCACGAAGAATCGCCAAACTTAATTGGCAATGGGCAGGGCACATTGCTCGCAGAATGGATGGCCGTTGGGGCCGAAAGGTTCTGGAATGGCGACCACGTACCGGAAGACGTAGCGTTGGAAGGCCACCTACAAGGTGGCTAAGCTACCTGTACAATCTTCAATTCTGGGGAAACAGCTTCACCCACTGAGTTTGAGTGACGTTGACATGACTGTAACTGTGGAAATCCGATGGATGCGAGACGCACAGGACCGTTCATTGTGGTGACATTTGGGGAAGGCCTATGTCCAGCAGTGGACGTCTTTCGGCTGAAATTATGACGATGGTGATGAACACGATTGGACCTAATTATATAATTACAATCGTCTTAACCTTTCCATTTCTTGTAATTCCTTAACATCATGTGGTCTGCTCAGTAATTTATTTGGTTCTAAATCACAAAGCACAATACCGTCTAATGTCTTCACTCGACTTAAGGCAACATACACTTGACCTTTAGCAAAGTTTTTCTTTCCTAAGTCAATTACTGCTTTATTTAATGTGGTACCCTGAAGCTTGTGCACGGTTACAGCCCAACTCAATATTAACGGCAGCATCCTTCTTTCTACATCCCCGTAGCCTTTCGTTGCTTGGAATGTTGCTGATACAGGTGCTATTGCAACTAAGCCGTCACGGTCTTTCACTTTAGAGCCAATACTCTCATCATCAAATTTAATATAAACTGCATCAGGCAACTCTCCTTCTTCTAACTGTTCACGACGAAGGGCAGGCCACTTAAACTTGTATACGACTCCCATAGCACCATTAACGAGACCCTCAGTTACTGATATGTTACGCCTTAACATTACTCTAGAACCTACGCCTAGGTTTAGTACGTGCAATAAACCACCACAATTATTTACATCTGCAGGAATTACGGTTGATGGTGGTCGTTTTCCGTATGTCGCGGCCTCTCGCGACTCATCAATAGCATGTAAGTTATAAATACGACTTGTCTGATGAAGTTTATCCGTCATCTTGCAGTTATAATCGTCTACTAATCTGATCGTTGGAAAAATCCTAACTGCAGCGCCATCTGCAAAATCGCCAACCTGTTCAATCTGCCGTCTTTCACATAGAAGTAGCAATTGTGACATTGTAAGTTCACCAAATCGTAAGTTATTTAATAAATCGACAAATTCTACATCGCTACTTTGACGCATGTTGATGGTGAGTTCGCAAAAAGAGAATTGTTGCCATAAATGTATTTCTGCACTGAACCAGGATGGTTGTTCGAAGCACCAATGACCTTTTACAGGTGGCAACTGCATGATATCGCCAAATAACAATACATGGACACCTCCAAACAATAAATTATTATTTTTGAACTCCTGCAAGCGTAAATGGATTATTCTTAAGTTTTCATAAGATACCATCGATATTTCATCAATTATCAACCATTTGATATATCGCCACTTACGCGATTCTCGTTCTAAAGGCTGTCCACTCATTTTACGATAAGTCATTGTAGAACCTTTTTCGATAGGTAGTAAAAAAACTGAGTGAAGGGTTCTTCCGGTTATTTGCCGTGCTGCAACACCTGTCAATGATGCCACTTCTACAAAAGATGGTTTCAACAAAGTATCCACTGTTGGAGCATAGCAGCGTCTAATATGCTCAACGATCAATTTTAACAGAAAGGATTTTCCGCTACCAGCTCCACCCGTGATAAATAGTAATAAAGGCTGAAGATTATTATCTAACCTGATGTCTTTGTCTATGGATTCCGACACCTGTTTCAGCAAATCTTTTTGTTGAACATTCAGGCTTCTGATTCCACTTATAAAAAATTCATCAGGCATAACTGTTGGATCATTATTTTCGATATAATCATCGTGATTATAGTAGTTAACTTGATCTTCAGCGTATATATTTATATTATGTTCTCTAGGGTCGTTGATATCTCTACTTTCGTTTATAGTATTGAGCGCTACAGCTTGAGCAAGGGCTATTTGTATAACTTGCTCTGCATGGGCAAATTGCTCTACGGATAAATTATGTAAAGGTCTTAATTGTGATTGTCAGCGTAAGAAACAAGCTTCAGCTGTTTCTTCACCTTCTACAAGTTCACTCTCATTACGAAATGGAATGTGGCAAACAATCAAACTGTAAAAAAATCCTTCCCGGTCGCTGTTTAGGGTATAATAGCGTGTGCGTAAAACTGCTGCCTGATTTCTGATTCGCATTCTTGTATTATCGCGTAAGCGAATGTATCTAGAACTTTCGTTATCTTGGTCTCTCAACTCAATGTCGCCGTCATCATCAGTCCAAAATGCACTTGAAATGGTTTCGTAACGAACAGCAAATTCAGCTAAGCTTATCTCTTCAAGATCGTTTGGCCTTTGTTCATAACGATCAAATATATTGTTGAAAACCGATGTTTCATCTTCACAAAATCGTAGAATTCTATAGCGTTGTTCTGGGCGACAGCTATTTACAAAAACCGTTTTCCTTGTACACAGCTTTAAAGGTAAGTGGCAGAGACGATAGGCTGCTTCTGGAGCACTAACTAATCGTTGTCCAAGTATTGCCATCGACACAGAAAACAGCTGCTTCCACACATCATTACTTTGACGTTTAGCTTTTTGAACCGCTTGCGCGCTTCCCTCACAACATCTCCACAGTCGTTAGGTTCACATTTGCTAGCGTACTTAGCAATATAATAAGCGACAGCTGTTACGTTTCCACACGGCTGGATATCCATGTTGGCTCCCCAAACTTTTAGAAGAACCGAGTTATAGTTGTTAACCATAACTTCATCTATATTTCTTTGCAGTAAACAAAAACGTCCATTATTGCGAAGGGATTCGTCAGGATCTAAGCAGTTGGTTGCATTACTAATAGGCCTTGGAAATCCAAAACGACAGGAATCAGTATTTCGATCTTTATAGCACGTTGTAGAATGTTTGTGAATTTGTAACCTTTTAACTAGTTCAGCATTACTACCGTTAAGTGAGCATGATACAACCTGATCGATTACTCTAAGGCCTTCAAGACTATCAAAATCTGGAACAGAGTTGCACCACAATAACATATGTAAATGGGGGCTACCTCTATTTTGAAATTCTATTCTATACCAAAAATCAGAAATTGCTCCTCCCAAGCATTCGACATTCATTTTTAAAAATCTTATCAAAGCATTTACCCTAAGTGTGAACTGTCTAGCTACAACTACTGGATATTTTTGTACTAGTGCGAGTCTTTCGACGAATGGCAAGTCTTCAACAGTATTAGGCATTGCATCTAGGCGACTATCGGCTATGAGTAATGCTTTGATCATGTCTGGCCAGTTCAGATCGTTACATGAAAATGTAACAAACCAAGTTGGAGGACCAAGACTCCGCACCATAGCAATTAACTCAGCGCAACATCTCCAATAAGCAGCCGATCCTCTTATATTTCTCATTGTTAAATGCATGTTATCGACGAGACCTTGAGGTGTGTGTTCACCTTGCTTCATTCGACATGACACGGAAACACTTGCTTTGGCTTTAAAATATTCAACAACCGATAAAGCAAAGAATAAGTAATCATTTCTTTGAAATCGATTATCACTGCACATAATTCGTGCTTGAAAATAATCAAGAGCAGTTATGGAAATATCTCTTTTTTCGCCATAACCGTTTTTTCCATCGGGGAAAAGAAAGTACCAACCTAGTTCTTCCATCCTTTTTTCTCGCTCAATGTTCAGTGGTGGAGCGGTTTTTCTTTGGACATCAACAACTCTAAGCTGGTCAGTTGATATGTTTCCATTATTAGCATTAATAATAGTATCCAAATTGGGAACATCTTCATCAACAGAATAGAGTAAACTTGTTGAAAAAATAACTCTCGTTTCTAAATGATTAGGATCTAATCCTAGAGCCGGTATCGTGGAATTAGGTGACATATTGCGGATAGTACTTTGAGGTGATATCAGTACTTGGGAAATAATAACCGGGTCATTATGTCTAGTAGTGGTATCATCCGTAAATGTTGATGATAATGTGTTGCCAAATCCTTTACGGGAACACGTAAAAACTACTGACTCTTGAGTGACTGTTTGTTCAATTACGGCAGTTTTGTTGTGTGTGTGTTCGAGATGAGATGCTTGAGAAACAACTTCTTGTAGTAACTCTCTCTCTTCGGTGCATCTAGAAATAGGTGTAATGCAATATGTATTCAAGAAATGCTCATCACCTTTATATATCTTTAAGTTACGACGTAAAATTGCGTGTAATTGATTGATGTTCACAAAGCGTATGCAACATGCAGCACCTCTGGAAGATGCTATACAACCTTTTGGCCCCCTTGCACGAGAATCAAATAACCAATAATAATTATTGTTAGATGAGTTTTGGCATGCAATAGCGACGGACACTGAATTGCTAGTGAGAATCCAAGAACAGTGATCCCTAAAAAAACTTTCTAACCCATTTCTCAAATTCGGAAATCCTGCCTCACTCTGGTCTCTGTCAATATGACCATCAATCGAATGGTCAATGTGGATATTCAAAGTTACCCAAACCCCGTTAAATAAAAAGCTTGGAAGGAGTTCCCTAATCGCTAAATATTCAACATTTCGCTCTCCAGCATCAGGATTTGGTCGAGCCAATATACATTGTCTGTAGTATGCATCTCCAACTATCACTATATAGTCAACTAGCTGTTGCCCGCGACTTTGTCTACGTTAAGTTGGTAAAACTGTACAATCATTCTGTGCTTGCAATTCATTCTGAAAGCATCGTAATTATTTATTGTACTTTCACATAAAACTGTTAAAGGTAAAAACGCAAATTACCTTCAGGATACATGTTATGTACTCGTCCAGATCCAGATGTATGAACGTCAATGAATAGAAAGAGTATGTAAGGGTCGTAGCAGTTGGCATTTCTGCCTACCCAAAGGGAAAAGGCACTAGTTTATGTATGTTTCTGGTTTATGTTCCGGTAAAACAACATTGTCACAGTGAGCACGTCACAATCGCAGCGGTAATGCCTGTCTTTGAGGAGTGGCTACAGAGGCGTCACGGCATCCTCTCTTTGTGCAGGACTCACCGGATGTGGGTGTTTCGGGAGGTATCTGTATCGAATTCAGCGAAAAGAAACACTCGAGTCTCACCATTGTGCGGATCGCCCGAAGAATACGATGGAAATTACGGAGGAAGTCAGTCCCGCTTGGTAGGAGCGCCGGCGCCGCCGTGTCCTCATGGAGGCGATTAGTGGAAAAAATGCCAACCAGTAGCCTTCTTCAGTGAAGCACTACGATTGAAGAAGGTGGCTGAAACTATGAAGGATGATGAGGGAAGTGATGCTCCAGGTGTTGAAAGCCGCAGGGCGATTGCGGTGGAGCCGTCCGGTCATCTGGTCAAAGCAATCCTGAATCGACGGCGCGTAGTAATCTACGCGCGACTCATAATGATGTCAGCAGATGGATAGGGCCCTCTAGGGCCAATGTCTGCTAAGGCTGCGAGATTGTTCGAAAGAGTTACCTCCTGTAAAATTTTCGCCTCAATAATGTTTCACTGAAGAGTTTAAGCCGTCAGACAGCTTTGGTAGAGGTAAACGAAGGAACATAATCGGGACACCGACCTTCAGCTGGATAACGTTTGCACTGATGGTGTAAAGCCAAAAAGCCAGTGAATCAAAAAATTACCATCATCATCATCAACTATCTTCCTCCACAACAGTACTTATGAAGAATTTGCGAGAGCATGCTTGAATTGATTGTTGCAGCTTGATCATTTGGGGCGTAAAAATTACTTGTTCATTTACCTAGGATTTTTTGGTGTGTATTTGACTGACGTCCTCGTATATCAGACAAATGTTATTCCATAGTGGGAACTACCCTATGAAGAGTCTCCAACTTTTGAATGAATTTCGGTGAAATCTTGAACGCGTGTATCCCTGTCCAATCGAACTCGCATATTGATGGCCAAACCGAGAGGTCACTGACGCCGATTGCCTCTATGAAGACACGGCGGTTCACCCAAGCAGGATAGACCTCCACCGCATGCTACAACGGGTCCTCCGGGCGATTTGTAAAATGGTAATATCAGAGTACTTCCAACCGAATCCGGAACAGAAACCGCGTGAAACACCCTCAACAGTCCTGAGCTTGTGTATCCATAAAACAATTAAATTCTGGTAAACAAATGTAGCAGCCGATTAGTGTTATCCCTGAGACTGGCCTCCCTCAGAGGGTGGTTCCAGTGTTGGTCACCACTCACTGCAAGGAGGTAACGTACGGATGTCGACGTAAGGCTGCAAGGAATCTAAGATACATCATACGTTGTCGAACTGTGATCAGGAACGCAAACCTTTCGACCCAGTTTTATATGAACCAGTAACTGCTAATAATAAAACACACCATTATTAGGCCGCAAGGTGCCATCATCCCGGAGGACACAGTGGAGCACACAGAGGTGTGTGTTGTTCTCGTGGAGGCAATCGGCGTCAGTCACCTCTCGCGCCGGGCTTTGTGATTTTGGGCTATGGTCCAGAGCGAGGAGGAATGGCAGGCGGTCGCCTCCTTCTGCAAAGCCGTAATGCTAGTGAAGGAGGAGGCCGCACGCGTGAGGGAACGAACGTCCTCACGCCGAGCCGAGATTCTGACCCCGACGACCAGCCACGGTAGACGCGGGCTCGCGGACATCCAGCAATCGGTCGTCCACAGTCGTCCGGCCGTCCGGTAATTGACCGGACCGAGCCCAGTCGTCAACAGCGCGTAGTGATCCACGCGCTCCTCAAAGAGATGTCGCAAAGGGCAACTGAAGGACACAGGTGTGGTTTTAGTCAGTAAAAGTTTGACACGCCTTCCCGCTCCAACCAGAGTGGGAGAAGTCATTGGATGACTTCCACCCTTAAAAAAAGAAAAATAAAGGTGCCATCATTATCATTATCATTTTAGCCGAAAGACGTCCACTGTTGGATATAGGCCTCCCCAAGTGTCACCATAATTACCGGTCCTGTGCGTCTCGCATCCATCGGATTCCCGCGACCCTCACCAGGTCATCGGTCCACCTGGGGGCCTTCCAACGCAAGGTGCCATGCTACCGCTTCCGAAAATTTGGCCATGTTATTTTAAAGTCAATAATTAAATACATATAAGTATTTACTTTTATCGCCTTTGGTTGGTATCCCTTGAATAATCACGGTCAATTAGTTTGTTACAACCACGGGGAAAAAAAGCAGTAGGATTAAAAATGTCTCCGTCTAACTCCAGTTTAATCATAACGGTTTTTGTCCAATTTTAAACAATAAAACTGTCTGCAAACTTGGGCGATGGTCATTCTTCCGCCACTCAGAAAATTACGTAAAATACACAATGCCATCTATCAAATATGACGTTCAACTATCATTGTCATCATTATTTCTACTTTCAGTCTTTAGATGGCGTTGCGAGTATCTGAATTGCGTGTGGTGCCAATTTACATTTTAGTACGTGATTTTACTCGCCGCTTTGATTTTATTATGTGTTTTGATTAGATTTACAAAATATTTAGAAGATATCGAATAGAAATGTCAATTTTATTTTGAAAAAATGGTAAAAGTTATTTTATTACAAAAAAGAAGATAAAATAATGACAAAATTTTTAACTGTAGCTGGGGATCGAACGTGGCAAATGTCGTTCAATGTCGACATTTTGGATTATTGCTCACCCCCCATAGCAAATAGCGTGATAATATGTAGCCTAACAGTTGACCCGGCCTATAAGGATTATGTATGCAAAATTTGAACAGGATTGGTTCAGTAGTTTTTTCGCCAACTAATACCAACGCTCCACCATTTTACTGTTTTATTATATCACTATATAGTCAATATCACTGACTTTCCATGTATTCGCATCTGACGAAGTAAGTGCTGCACAAGCCACAGCTGCAATAGCAGTGCATTGCTTTCCGCGAGAATCCACGCTAAATTTGTCATTACCCTGGTGTAATGAACCACGTAAAATAGATATATCATTGTTTATGTTCACAAACCTGCTGGGTTGATTTACTTGTACATGTTGTACAGACATTTCTCGCACCATATCAGTCTGTAATTCGACATTACCACTTTCTTCGTGAATCTCACTAATTTGGAGTATTTGTGAAATATCGTTGTCCAATATATTAGAAAAATTAGGTACGACGTCTTGATATAGATTATTATGAGTCAGTAACCATTGTAGAGCAGTTCGTAATTTTTCAATATTTATACTAAATTGTCTGTTTTGTTGCAAGTTTTCTCGACTTTCTACAATAACAACTAATCCTGCACTAGTGAGTGCAAGTGGTAATTGCTCAGCAATTTCCATTACGTCTTGTGCAAATAAAACCACTTGTCCCTTACACCAATTTTGGCTGAACCTGTTCTGTATCTTAATAATTTTTATAAACGGATTTATTCTTGAAAGTAGGCGTTGTTCGATATCTGACAAATCAGCTATTTCTGGTGGTATTGGGGTAACATCCATCTTGTTCAATACGCTTGGGAAGGGATTTTACGTTTCCTCAGGTTGGTAGAGCATCGCGAACATGTGACAATGTTCCTCTTTTCTACGAATTCACTAGGCAGTAAATCTTGTCGACATAACGTTGCCAGATTGTATCTTTGCTTAGGATATAATAATTTTCTGCAGACATCACATGAAACATCCGCAAACTCGTTAATAGCCGATTGAAAATTGTCTTCTCCAATAAATCTATTTCTGTGATTAATCTCACGCGTATTTTCTAAGCGTTGTCTTCTTTGCTCCTCATTTTCGACTCGTCTTGATTCAAGATTACGCTGTCTCATATAGTTTAGTCTCTGTGTTCTCTGTTGAGGATGTTCGTTCCTAATACGTTCATGATTAGCATGGAATCGATGCTCTCGTTGCTCCGGAGTTTCATTAGTCAAACGGTTAAGCACTAGATTGATTCGATGCTCTCGTTGCTCCGGAGTTTCATTTGTCAAACGGTCACGCATTAGATTGACTCGATGATCACGCTGCTGTGGAGTTTCATTACTCAAACGCTCATGAATAACATCAAGTCGAAGTTTTCGTTGCTCCGGAGTTTCGTTACATAAACGTTCACGAATAGTATGAAGTCGACGTTCTTCTTGCTCCGGAGTTTCATTACTTAAACGTTTACGAATAACGGTGAGACGCTGTTTGCACTGTTCAGTCGACTCTTGTGATAATTTAGAACTCATGTAATTTCGCATCTGAGATAATCTCGTTTGGCGAGCCAGTGACGATTCTTGGGATCGCGATATAGTATTTCGCTTAGAATTTTTAGATAAACGTTCCTTTTTTTCTTCAACAGATTCCTTATTCCTGTTTGCTTTCATGCGGACAGCACCTTTAGCTGGTCTACCCATGACTATATTTACTATACTCTTTGAATGAAATGTTATTCAACTTTTGATACAGCTTTTGATAGCTATCAAAATATATGAAAACTAAAAGTAGACTTCTTATACTAGCTTTTACCCGCGGCTTCGGTCCCGTCAACTGACTACCTACCTACCCCACGCTACCTACCTACTTTTTTTTGCTTTTTAACTTTCCCTGTATGCTGCTAAACAAAACAAAAAAAAAGAATAATTAAATTCAGTCCAGCCGTTCCCAAGACTAACAAACAGCAATTGATTTTATACATAAGAAGAAGAAGAAGATTACAACATTTATTTATTTATTTATTTATTTAATTACGGTTCACCAACAGTTGTTACAGATATTTTAAAGATAGGAACTTATAAGTAATTGTTTCTTAAACCTAACTGTACAACCAGTTACAGGCAAACACCACTTGCAAAATGCTCCTTCCAATTAAAATTATTAAAACTTAGATGATACTTATACTTAAATTCTAGAGACTAAATAACAAATACAGTAATAATAATAAACATAATTCTAATTACGTCTGACAAACACCGATAATGAAACCGCGTGGACGTCAACCAGGTCGCTGCATTCGTTTATAAGCTTGCACATACGGGGTATAGGCGAATTAGCACCAAACACTGTACGGCGAAGAGGTGGAGCTAAGGGTGTTATGGGTTTGCGAGGCGGTCTACGGGGTACTCTGAAGCTGAATTTAGATAACAATTGTGGGCAGTCAATGGTGTTATTAAGCAGTTTATATGAGAATCTCAAATCCAAGAGTTTTCTCCGAGCTTCCAGTGTACTCATTTTGTACCAGCCTAGCTTATCAAGGTAGGAGAGATATTTAAATTGCCTTCCCTTTGAGTACCCTAGGTATCGGACAAACCTTTTTTGAACTCGTTCTATGCGCAGCGAGTGGGTCGCGTAGTGAGGCCTCCATATCATACTGCAATATTCCAAGATGCTTCTCACAAGGCTATTGTAGAGAACTAATTTAGTATGTGGGCTTTGAAATACCTTTCCATTGCGAATGACAAATCCAAGCATACGTTGGGATCGACTGATTATGTTCTCAACATGTGGCACAAATGTTAGTTTAGAGTCCAAGATAACTCCCAGATCTCGTACTACATCCACCTCGCATAAGTTCACTCCATTTATTTGGTACGCCGAATTCACTATATTTACTTTCCTGGTGAATTTTATATGGCTACATTTCGAACTATTCAACGAGATTTTATTATGACAACATCAATTTAGTTCTGGGCCTTGGTATATTATGTATAAAGGAGGAGGCCGCACGTGCACGCGCGAGGGAGTGCCCCAGCCGCCGGGATCCCGATTTCCGGCCATCGTAGGCGCGGGCTTGCGGACGGCGAGCAATGGGTAGCTCACCGTACGACCGTCCGGTAACCGCCCGTACCGAGCCCATGAGCGGGGGATGTCATTGGATGATTTTGTAGATCATGTAGGTCTGTATCAGTTTTGGGATCAGGAATCTCGTCACATAAGATATCATCTACTTGGTCTGGTCGAATTCATTCTACTAACTAAATAAAAATGTGTGCATGCGGCAAGCCTCGTTTTTGTCATTCTTAAATTCGTAGTTAACTAAATGACAGTATTACCATGTTGTATAGCAATGCTGTTTCGGTGGCCAAAGAAAAACCTAGCTTTCAGTAGTTCTTGCGTGAAAAAGTAACAAACATAGACATCCATACATACAAACTTCATTATAATAGTAGCATAATTATTTCTAACTGAAAGAAATGTCAATATGTCATAATTGACAACTTGACTTGATAGTTACTTGAACTTGATACTAAGTCCTTTAGGTTATGTGTCTTCGTATGTTCACCGATTTCTCGGTCAATTGTGGATCGATTTTGAAAATTATTTTTTTGATTGTGTTGTTGAAGACTGACTGAAAGAAGAGAGGTGGGGGAAATATCGAACGGATCTGATGATGAAGCCGGCAGGTAGGCCTGGGCTTGGCTTATTGGAATTGTTATGCAATGTTTTAATGATAAAAGAACAACGGCGACGAAATTGTTGATGAAATTATTAATTGTCTACATAGTTTACTATGTTATATACCGGCGAAATAATTGACTAAGTCATCAAATCGAGGTAATGGTCAATCGCAAAAAAATCGTAATAATTGAAAACTAGATTTACTAGATTTTTAAAAAATTTTTTTAATAGTAGAGGTCAGTTCTAGATCATGGCTTAGTTTTATGCTGTCTTGACTTCATGACTTTTAGCTAAATTGAACTTTTAATGTGGCCACTAATATAAATCTGGGTCAAGTAACATAACATGCTTTGCTTTAAGTTTTGGTAATGAATACTTAGGAAATACACACACACACGCATTAGATAATAAACATATAAATAAAAATAATTGTTTGTGCGTAGAATTTAGTGGCTAAAATGACACAATATGACACGAGAATCACATCACCAGAAAAAAGCATGGCATTAGATATTTCAACTGCCATTCAGTCGACATAGAGAAAAAGAAAACATAACATTTTACAAGACATCTTGTGATTCGTTCAAAAATGCGTTTTTAAAATTCGTAAGCAAGTGCATAGGTATTATTGACATAATCCACGTAATCTCATTAACTTTAAACTGGAATATCTTTAATACGAGGATTCTATTACTTAATATTAATGTCTAAGACAAAATTGTTTGGAAATGTAATCTTTATACTTTTGTATATTTTTCATCACTTGACGCTAAAAAATATGCCAGCAAAATTTTGTTCGAGAATCTGCCATCACTCTAGGTACCTTATTATAGAACTTGCTCACTATTTAAGTTTGGCGGGGGGGCGGGGGTACTTTTTAGTTGTGGTACCACAACTAAAAAGTGTAAAATAAAAATTTTCTACAAAAAAAATACAACCGACTTCAATGTAAAAGAAATACTAAAAAGTGCAAAATAACTTTAATTTCGGAAGTCGGTGTTAAATAACGAAGAGACATAACTATTATAGAAACCGACTTCAATGTAAAAAAAAAACTAAAAAAGTACAAAAGAACTTTAATTTCGGAAGTCGATGTTTCTATAATAGTTTTGTCTCTTCGTTATTTAACACCGACTTCCGAAATTAAAGTTATTTTGCACTTTTTAGTATTTCTTTTACATTGAAGTCGGTTGTATTTTTTTTGTAGAAATTTTTTTCTATTAATGCAAGTCGTGTCTGATAAATAAACTAATATCAAGTAACTATAAATTTGACTTGTTTCAGACAAATTCAAGCACAAAAATACATGTTATACCACCTGAACATTACATCAAATGATCATTATTCCTCTTGATCATTAGCGCAAATGTTGTTATAGCAAATAAATATTCGATGAACTGAAAATTCTGTCAAACGATATTATACAAAGTGATGATTTTCTTTAACGTTGTTCGATTTAGTAATATTATATCAAACGTTGTTCGAACAAACAAGGGTGAACCAACTTAAGACTTACCAAATTTGAGGCATTATCCGTTAGGGTTGATGAGTTGCAAAATGATATAGAGGTTCTAAACCCTGACAATATTGCGGCTGAAATCGATGAGCGCGACAATATTGAGAAAGACATAATTATTAACATGGCTACTGCTAAGAATTTGTTAGAAATATTTTCTCGTAAAAATGAGTCTGAACAAAGACGCAACTCCGTTCATAACGCTTCATGTTGTACGGATGATCATCACAATATAGGATTAAGACTCCCACAGATTCAAATCGCTAAATTTAACGGTGAATATTTCCGTTGGTTAGAATTTAGAGATACCTTCGAAAGTTTAATTCACAACAATGACCGCATGTCCGAAATAAATAAATTTTACTATCTAAACTCGTATTTGGAAGGTAATGCAGCCAGAATCGTTTCTAATCTTGAAGTTTCCTCCAAAAATTACGCTGAAGCATGGAAGTTGCTGTGCCAACGTTATAACAATAATAGAATATTAATAAATCACCATCTTAACTCATTATTAAATATAAAGCCACTTCCTCGCGATTCAGAAAAATCTTTAAGGTACTTAGTCGATCACATTACCAAGAATTTACGTGCCTTGGCCAGCCTAGGACAACCAACGGATAATTGGGATGTGTTAATAATATTCCTTTTGTCAGCTAAGTTAGATAAACTTGATCAAACTTTACTAAAGTGGGAGGAGCATCGCAGTAGTATAGCCAGCGAGTCGCCGAGCTTAGATCAATTCTGTAAATTTATCATAAATCGCGCAAATGTACTCGAGGCCACCAATCGCAACAGTAATAATCCTGACAACATTATGTCTTCGAAGACTCATGAACGCCCTGGCCCAAATAATAGTCAACAAAATCATAATCATAGCCAAAGAAAGGGTCAAAATAACATAGTTAAGTCTTTTGCGAGTACAGATAACAATACTAAGCACAAAGTTCCGAAAGGGTTTTCTTGTATTGTTTGCGACGAACGTCATAGAATTTATGATTGTCCTACTTTCAAGTCTAAAAGTATCGATGAAAGAATGTCCGACGTGACGAGGTATAAGCTTTGCCTAAATTTTTTAAGACAGGGTCATACCGTAAAGGACTGTCGATTTAGATCATGCATAGAGCCTGACTGCAATGAGAGGCACAATACCTTGCTGCACCGTCCAGCCAACTCGGCAAACCAATTTGCGACGGTTCAAGAACCAGTCGAAATAGTAACAAACTTTTGTGATTAAAATACCAGTCAAATTATATTGTCAACTGCCATGGTAGAGGTATCGAATCCGTTTGATCAGCAAAAGGTCAAAGTTCGTGCATTATTAGACTGTGGCAGCCAGTCATCCTTTATTACTGAGTCCCTAAAGACCAGATTAAAGTTATCGTCTCATCCAATTGGCACTCTAAAGGTCATTGGCATAGGCAACACATTGGCAAACAATGTTACTGAAACTTGTAATATTAAATTACAATCAGTACACAATAAATTCAGCATAACCTGTTCCTGCCCTGTGCTAAAGGAATTAACGGGTCGATTGCCGAAAACACCCATTGATATAGGTTTATTAAAGTTACCTAAAAATATTCAGCTGGCTGATCCCATGTTCCATCACCCGGCCGACATAGATGTTTTAATAGGTGCTGACCTATTCTGGGATATTTTAGGCAATAAACAAATTACACTAGGCGTAAATAGGCTTAAGCTAAGAAGCTCACAATTAGGTTGGATAGTCTCCGGTCCCATTCAGTCAGTGGCGCAGCGGAAAGACGTACACTGTAACCACAATACAATTTCTTCAGATCAGACACAATTCAGATCAGGCACAATACCCGTCTGGTCCTCCCTTTTCAACGAAGGTTACCCCCCTAGCCAAGTTGCAAACGATAAACGGGAACGCTTAGTAATCTCCAATAGATTTTCAACTTTATACCTAAGAGCATAAAGTTGAAAATCTATTAAAGACTACTGAGCGTTAGCGACCGGAACGAACGAAAACACTATGTTATCTTCAATAGATTTTCAACTTTATATCCAATAACATAAAGTTGAAAAACTATTAAAGACTACTGAGAGTTTACGTTTATCGTTTGTGACTTGGCTAGGGGGGCAGGACTTTACACCCAGTACTACGTACGTCTAAAGGCATATATAAATCAACGTTTAAATATAATGTACCGAATGCTTTTCCTATTGATATACAAATAAGTATGTAGTTTTAAAATTTATCAAGTTACGTTAACGAGCCTCCGCAGTGATCACCGGACGTACTTAGTAATCGTTAGTTGACTGAGGCGTTGGTAGATACTAGTGATGTAACGAATGTTAGATTTCTCACATTCGCGAATGCGAATACGAATGTTGACTTTCAAAAAAAGTGCGCGCAAAATGTCATACATGTTTGACATTTCGTGTCAGCCAAGTTTAAACTGAACATAACAGAGCCGTTACAGACTGACTAAACGAAGCTTATCACATTAAGTTCATTCGAAAAGATTTGTTATGATTTGAGGTTAACATGTTGTTTCACAATTTGTGACACTACAAATGTGAAATGCAAGTTGTGTGATAGAAAAATATTAAAGTACATAAATATAAAATTTATAAAAAAAATCAGTTGTATTGCCTTCTATATCCATTCAATCAATATATTATTTCCTTTTTGTTTGTCAGAAACATTTACCAAACATTCAAATAAAATAATACATTCAAATGCAAAAAATGTGCGAATATTTGCGTATGCGAATGCGAATATTCGTTACATCACTAGAAGATACATATCTACCAACATTCATACGATTAGCAGTACATACTGCTAATCATAAAAATACTGCTTAGAACAAGCTCCACTATAAAATCTATTTAGTAGCTATTCTTTTTAACCGACTTCAAAAAGGAGGAGGTATGTTCGGCTGAATGTTTTTTTTTTATGTATGTTCACCGATATCTCCGTCAATTGTGAACCGATTTTGAATTTTTTTTTGATTGACAGGTTTTGCTTCCGAGTTGGTCCCATAGAAATATTAATATGATCTGATCATGAACTTCGAAGATATGGAACAGAACTCTTCATAGGATCACATCAGAACTGTCGTAACAAGTAAAATTGCTTTATTTATACGTGTAGTCGATGACTAACTGAAAGAAGAGGGGAATATATCGAACTGATCTGATGATGAATCCTGAAGTTAGGCACCGGAACTCTGTAATAAATTAATGTAATCTAACCGTGTTTGGGATTAATAGAATTGTCATGAGATGCACTCGGCTATAAGGTATTTAAGTATGGCTGAGGGGCTATACTTTTTAGTGGTGGTATCTACCACAACTAAAAAGTGTAAAATAAAAACTTTTTACAAAAAAAAAATACAACCAACTTAAATGTAAAAAAAAAAACACTGAAAAGCGCAAAATAACTTTAATTTCGGAAGTCGATTTTTCTTTAATAGTTGTCTCTTCGTTATTTAACACAGACTTCCGAACTTTAATTTCGGAAGTTGTAGATGTCACATGTCTTCGAATTTTTGGTTCTAAGACATGCCTCACGATGTTGCCTCACGTGTTTCCTCACGATGTTTTCCTTCACCGCTTTGAGAATATTGGTGATGAAGTAATTTCCACAAAGTAATGCGCCTGGCTAGGTTTGAGCCCATGACCTACAACTCTAAGTCGGGGCCGTTACCACTTGACCACCACTGCTCCCGGGCACAGTAGGCAGGCTCCCAGGCAGATATATGAAACAGTACGGAAACTACCTACAAATATTCGAAACGGCACACTCACACAAACATACGCATCGACGAGACTCCTAAGCGTTTCTCGCGGTCCTGTCAGTATCGAATGCCGCTTAGGAGTCTCGTCGATGCGTATGTTTGTGTGAGTGAGCCATTTCGAACATTTGTAGGTAGTTTCTGTACTGTTCCATATATCTATACTGTGTCCCGGGTGACCATAATATATTATTGAGTCCGTGTAGGTTCGCTAGCGGACAGCGTGCACTTGATTGACGTCATACGCAAAGCAATTATCCGATCCGGTCGTGTTGCGAGAACGGATTTGGTCATACCAAGTAGGAGCGAGTGTTACTATTAAGCTGCGTATCGACTTCGCGCTCCTGGCGCGCGCGCCATGAATGACCGCGCCGACAGTGCGTTCCGCGGAGCGCGTTCCAAAGATTTGAAGTATATCAACTAAGCGCGCCTGGCGCGCGTGGCAACTGTTCCAGTGTTTGACCGTTCATCATGGAAGCTAGTCGTGTACGAGCAGCAGCAGCTTTTGTAATTATACACAGCATTATAAAAAAGAAAAAAGAGAAACGAAAAGTGCGTTGGTGGATAAAAGAGCTGTACCGGAAAAGAATGCAGTATGGAGTGACACTTATAAGAGATATGCAATTCGAAGTGATAGAAGACACAATAAAAAACTTCACAAGAATGTCTACAGAAGATTTTTATTACTTGCATAACTTGATAGAGCCAAAGGTGAAAAGGTTATCCATAATTATTATTCGGAGCGCAACAAACACAAAAAAATACAACGACCCGTCTCAATTGGCGCGCGCGCCACGACTGATGCGTGGTAAAAAACCGACACCCGACGGAACGGACCGCTCCGCGTTCGGGCGCTCCAACGAACACCTTGGCGCGCGTTCCAAACTGGTATCCATTTCGCGCGGCTGGAGCGCGCGCCAATGTTCGATCTCTCGGAACGCGAAGTCGATATGCACCTTTAAAGAGTTTGATATTACTGTATAGGCTGATTCAAAATTCGAATAGTTTCTACAACCGCCAAAATCATTCGTTTCCATTCAACACCACGTGACCTCATAACCACAGAGTAAATTACCAACAAATAGGTTCTAAACAAACTGCAAACTACCATAATTTGCGCCTTTCCCATACTTTAGACACAATCAAACTAACTTTCCTTTGAAATCACGATTTTTCTCACCAAATAACATGTTAGCTGTGATTGTTTTGATGTTTTATAAAATTTTTGCTACCTCAAGGTTTCACTGGCTTTCGGTGGAGAGAAAGATGGTTGGTAATTTTTAAATAACTTCTCACGCTCTGAGTGGAGCGAGAGGGAGCATCAGACTTCTGGTTCTAGTCTGGAAAAGGATAGTCTGGATGCTATCCTGCATTTTTAGAGGGTAAGAAATCATTGACTAACTTCTCCCGCTCGCAAGTTCAAACAAAATCAAGAATCGTACACCAAAAGTACACAAAACCTGATACAAGTTTGAATCCTATGTCTCATGTGTCATGATTCCCTGGTACTCTAAATAATTGCTAGTCTTATGTGGGTCACTTTTCCTGGCTGTCAGTCTTCGAGCACTTCCGTCTATTGGGATCTAGAATGGTCTTTGGAAATATTTTAATATAACCCAGTGAGTTTCAGTAAAAAGACAGTCATAGTCTGTTAAGAAGATTATTTGACGGCTATATTTATTCTACCTTAATTTATCACTTTCAGAATTCATAATAATGACATTGCAAATCATCAAGACAGAAAGATAATATCATTAAGGATAAAAGTTAAAAAAGAAAAAGAAAGAAAAATACTAGATTATTAACTCCCAAGTCTCAATATTGAGGTGTTTGAAAGATGGAACCAGATCTTTTGGATTATAATCATCAAATGTCTTTCAGATTTTGCCAAGGCATTTTCAACTATATCTAGGTTTGATAGAGTTATTTTTACAATGAAGGTTATTCTTAATTCATTGGTATTCCATCAAAGTTTTTATAGTCACGTTTTGATTACAGCGCGTCGACTCTAACTGGCATAGATTATTTTGTATTCCCTATGCATCGAACGAACTAAACATACAAATTTAAATCTACTGCCTACCAATTTAAAAACATTCCAACTTGAATTTTAACGCCCAGCAATACGATCCATAAAGAATTTCCATAACTGTATATGAATTTGCAAATTCGAATCCTGTTCAACACAATTAATATTTCTTTCTGCAAAATAAATTTCGAATGAATTAGGACTCAATGTCAAGGGAATACGGGTTGTTTATAAGTTTCTCTAATGCATAAGTAAGTTGATTTCTAGTCAATGCTATTGTCGCTCAACTTTGAACCGTAAAAGGAACGCACATTAGACCTGTGTCACTTATAAAGGAAATTCAAATTCGCCCATATCGTTAATATTAAATAATATACTTTATGTCCTTGGTGGTAGAATCTTTTTAGCTTGCTACATTTTTTGAATTTTTTACTATTAACCTACTCCAGTATTTTAAGTAGTTCATGAATTCATTTTCTTGATGATTGTGGGCAGGTCATTATTGTGATGTTATTTTATTCAATACGATGTCCAAGATATATATTCATTCTATGAAGGTTCAGACAGGTGCAACGCGACACTCAGTGAACTCGTTTCCATATCAGTTTAACAGATTCTATGAAAACACGTTGTCGCATTGTCACTTTTGGCTGTGGGTACCTTAACATTATCCATAACGCAACGGAACTAATTCTACAAGATGCCATCAACACATCCATAAAAATAACGCAACAAACCGAGCTAAACTCTGCCACAAATGACCAGGAAATCATAAGCCGCAAAGAGACAATCAATATTTATCTCCAGTAGCTCGCCTATACTAACATATTCCGAACGTGTTGCTGGACGCTTTGCGAATGACAATGTCATTAGTTGCACCTGTTGCCTTCTGCATACTGGATTGCACATGGATGCCTAAGACCCTGGTACATCACGAGTTTGCCTTCATTAGGCTTAGTGTTAACTTAAGCATTTTCCTTGACAGCTATTGTTATATTTGTCTTGGGACAAATACAACAATCGACTTGCCGTCTTCTAGCCTTGCCTTTAGAAATTAACTCAAAATAACTGACTGAAAACTCTCTTACTTTAATATTGATAGGATGGCGTTTGACCTTTGACCACTACCCACTTAACAGTAAGCGATATTGTTATCGACGATGGAGCACATCCTTCTTTTTCTGCAGTTCTAGTACCTATTTTACATGGTGACTTGCTTCGCACTATTTGTGCATTTAGCCAGTGTTAAGACGTTTATGAAGCTATTTAGTTTTTAATACAAAATACAGTCACTTTGTTTTCCATTGAAATGTGGATGTAAAACATTCTAATGTGTTTGCAGTATTTCTTAGCAATGTAGAGTAAGCCTTCTCGGCAAGCCTTGCTTAGATACGTCATTACTGCAGCAAAATTCTCGCTCCATTTTACCGATATCGCGTCTTTTTTTAAGATTTCATAGATTGTCCACTTGAGATACAATACTACACCAATTTTGAAAACAGCTATTGAGTTTCACTCGAAAATCACCCGACAGAAAAAAAAAACTGCAAAATACAATTAAATGCTTCATTACTAAAAAATAAGCTACTTATACAAAGGTATGGCATATTAAAAATAATTGAATAAATACATTAATATATGAAATCAATTAAAAATAACATAATAAAATTAAAACAAACAATAGGTATTATAAATTACTACCTAAAAACAGCATTCGGAAAACTACAGTGGCAAGTTCAAGAGGCCGTCACTTGTAACACATTATAGACCTTGAGGTGACCTAGCCTAACCTGGTATTGTATTGTAACTCTGTAGCGATTATGGCAACCCCAAAAATGAAAATCAAAACGAAAAAATGGTCCCTAGTGCCCGGCAGCCCCTCTACCCTTGACTCTGGTAGCGGCAGGAATCCGATGGAAGCGAGACGCACAGGACCGTTCATTATGGCGACACTTGGGGGAAGCCCATGTCCAACAGTGGCCATCTTTCGAATATAATACGAAGTTCAGCGTATTACCGGAGCATATAAATGGAGACTGGGTATCAGAGGATCACTGTGCCTGAGAGTGAACCACTCTGCTTGTTTGTTGTAACTCATATACATGTCTTCTTCTTCTTCATCCATTGGAACGTTGATCACTTCAAAGGGTCCTCACCCTTTGAAGTGATCAAGGCACAGTGATCCTCTGATACCCATTCTCCATTTATATGCTCCGGTAATACGCTGAACTTCCGACGATATTTCGGTTTCTTTATATTCATAGCTTTTATACCAAAATCATAAACTGTAAAATCTCTATTTATGATATATATCATACCTATTAGCTGCGGTAGACATCCAAGTTAACAAAGCATTAATCCCGTACTCGTCGAGGTCTAAGATTCCGTGACTGGAGACAATTGTTCCATCAGTTTTCATTACCAGGAGATGAGGAACAGAGGTGATGCCGTACCTATACTGGAGAATGGGTATCAGAGGATCACTGTGCCTGAGAGTGAACCACTCTGCTTGTTTGTTGTAGCTGTTAAGCATGTCTTCTTCTTCTTCATCCATTGGAACGTTGATCACTTCAAGTGAGGACAATTTGACTTGCCTTGCTTTTTCATAGATCTTACAGAACTTTTGCATGACGTTAAATCTATCCACATGTCTCATTGAAAAATAAAGCACGATTACTTCTACTGTATCTATCAGCCAAGCATTGGGAATCTCCTCCAACTTGTGGTTGTATATCTTGGCATCCTTCAGCCAATCACAAATTGGTATGACACTAAGGGCACTCTCATTTTCACTACTCACACTCATGTTTAATTTTAAATGTATTCAAAAAATTAATTAACAATTAAAAAAAAGTAAGTATGTGATAAAATCATGAAATCTGATAATGAAGTTGCTTGTCATTTTCAAACACAGAACATTAATACTCATGTTTTCAAACGACATTTGTTATACTTTTTTTTTGCAGGATTATGCGTAGTTACGAGTAGGTACCTATAAATGAGATCCTGTTTATCCAATAAATCCTACGAATTAAAAAAAAATAAGTGTCATCTGACAACTGACAATAAAACAACAATCGGAACTTGACACGAAACAACAAACTACTTATTGCATTACTTTATTGTTTACCTATTCATAGTCAGGAAAAATGGAACAAGATATGACCATGATGCCTGAACCCATTGACACACACCTACCACCTTACAACTGGCTACAAGAAGCCAAGATATACAATAACAGATACGAGCGGATTCCCAATTCCTGGTTTGTAGAAAGAGAAGTTGACGCCGTAGTACTTTATTTCTCCATGAGAAACGCAGACAGAGACAACATTATGGTCGATTTTTACGAGATTTACGAGAACGCCAGATTTATCAACCTACCCATAGAAGTGATCAACATTCCTATGGATGACACCAAAGAAGACATGTGGCAGAGTTACGAAGATCAAGCCAACTGGTTCACTCTCAGATTCAACAACCCTGTAATACCCACTCTGCAATACAGATACGGTATCACCGCTGTTCCTCATCTCCTGGTAATGAGAATTGACGGAACGATCGTCTCCACCCACGGTATCTTAGACCTCGAAATGTATGGGATGAATGCTTTAGTGTCTTGGATGTCTACAGCAGCCGCGTCCGTCAAACCTAATAAGAGATCAAGCAAAGATCTGTCAATGTATGGTCCAAATTGGAAGTATCTTACTTTAGGCATTGGGAAGACTTCGAAACCTTCTTACCAGAGAAAGTTCAGTGAAATAGGTGAAAGAACACTGACGGAACCTTCCACGTCAGATGGAATACCTATGCAGAAGGCGCTGGAAATAAAGAGTCGGGTTATAGCCAAGGATTAGTACTACTTCTTGTATAATTCTGTTTTTAATGGTATTTTTTTGCAGCAAGCAAGAACCCCAAAGGTTCAATGACTTTGAATGGTCGTTTAAGGCTGACCGCACACTTGAGACAAGACAGTCTAAGATAGACTATGAGACAAGACGTCTCATAGACAAAATTGTCTAACAACTACAAAAACTACACAGTGACAAGTCTGTCTAACGACACTCGGCTTCTCTTTTGTATGTATGCGGGCGCGCACATCGAAGACAAAACAGTCTAGCGACGTACCTACTCTCTAGTCATATGTCGGCAGTGATGAAAAATGTCGCTTTATCAATTTATCGTTATTTATAAAAATATTAATATCGGCCTCGGTATAATTATCTGGGAAAAGATATCGATGTCAGTAAAACTTTCCGAGATTTACGGTTTGAAAATAATAATTTATTTAGTTCAGTCTAGCTCAATAATAGGTCATTTTTATGCAAAATGTAAATTATTTTAATTTATGAGAATCTTAATTAAACTAAATTACAATTATTATTATTATTTTTATATTTTATTTATCTCAGGACCCTGAGGTCCTGGACCTTTGGGAGGCGTACGAGGAGCCGAAGCCAACTCGCAGAGGCCCTTTAGATAATTATAAAGGAACATGATATCAACCGACGATTATCCCTGTACGCGCTATGCTAGTGCACCCAAGGACAACCCCCGGTTATTGAAAAACTGTTGCGACATATGGAGAACAAAGATAATAGGGCTATGGTTTTTGGAGTCTTAAGTGGACTGGTAACATGGAACTATGTCAAGACTATGGCCCCTGCCTGAACAACGTTATTAATATGCATCGAAAAAAGGCAGGGGGTGACTTGCACACTCAATAAATGGGCCCCCAAAAACGGCCGCTAGCACGAAGTGACGTAGCAACAAGAGGGCAACATATCCTGAGGTGCTTGAGGAGTGGAGAGGTATACCACGGCTATCAGGACAATCCCGGAAGTACGGTCAAGATCCCTACCAGCACCTTACTGGATTATACATCCTTCTCCCGAGCACGTTTGCTCTTGCGAATCTCCACTCAAGCCAGCCAATAAAGGCAAGAGAGAGGTGGGAGCTCAGTTCCTCGTCAGTGTTCACTACGGCCGGCCAATAAAGGCAAGCCGGAGATGAAGAACAAGAATTCTCCCGGGAGATCGGGTCCGTGGGGTCGCTAATGCCCAACAGTTCGCCACAAAACTGCACTGCGGATTGTATCTCTCTTAGTCTGGCCCCTCACCCTAGGCATATTACGGCAAAGCAAACTTTACCGATACAGACCTAGGGTATATTGGAGCACGCAAGCCCCACCACGACGTCAACGTAGAGATACGGCGATGGGGTTATTATTATTATTATTATATTCTTTATTGTACACCACATAAACAAAAATACAGGACAAACATAATTAAAAATAAGTGTACAATGGGCGGTCTTATCGCACAGGGCAATTTCTTACAGACAACCTTTGGATGGACTGAAAGAAAGAAGATGGATTTAGGGTTGTCAGTGTACAACATCAGAAAATACTAATAAGACAATAACACAAATACATACATACAATATAAGAAAAACATATACTAATAAATATTAAATATATAATTGAGCCAGGAGAAGAAAAAATCAAAGTGAAAGGTAATGCTCCTTCACCATTTTTTTAAACGTAGGTAGCGTTTGGGCACGCCTCACTTCTAAGGGTAACGCATTCCACAAACGAGCTGCTTGAATTGTGAAAGATTTATCAACGAAAGAAGTGGAATGCGTGCGAATACTTAATTTTAGGTTTTCCGATGATCTCAAGGACCTACTATGTGTGTCACTGAGAAACTGAAAGCGTTCCTTAAGATAAAACGGGGTACAAGGATTAAATAGCACATTATAAAGCAAAGAAAGTATGTGGGCGTTCCGGCGAAGGCGAATAGGAAGCCATTTGAGCTTAGTACGAAATTCAGAAACGTGGTCATACTTACGCAAGCCAAATATGAACCTTATACAGAGATTTTGAAGTCGCTCAAGCTTATCCAATTGGTCTTGGGTGAGATCAAGATAGCTGGCAGCAGCATAGTCCAGGATTGGAAGAAGAAGAGATTGTGCTAACGCAATTTTAGTAGTGATGGGAAGAAAATTACGAAGACGTCTTAGGGATCCCGCCGAAGCAAATAGCTTACGACTGACTTCCTGCAGTTGTTTTGTCCAGGAAAGAGTGCGGTCGATATAGATCCCCAAGTTCTTCACAGTGTAACTTAAAGGAATAGTGGTATTATTGAAAAAAACTTGGGGAAGCTTCGACCAATCTACTTTAGACACATTCCGGGAACTACCAATAACAATCACTTGCGTCTTAGTTGGATTGATCTTCAACCCAAACTCAGCACTCCAGTCACCTATTCGAGCCAGGTCTAAGTTGATAGTATCAATGGCCTCAGATAACTTTCCGATAGGGGCTTGAGCATAAATTTGGAGATCATCAGCATACAGGTGGTAGAAAGAAACTAGTCGTTGAGTGATAGCGTTTATAAAAATTGCGAAGAGTAGAGGAGATAAAACGCCACCCTGCGGCACACCGGCAGAGGTGTCACACCAAGACGAGAAAGATTCTTCAATACAAATACGCTGCCGGCGGCCAAACAGGTAACTATGAAACCAGTCAATTACCGATGGAGATATGTTAAAAGAGTACAAGATGCCGAGTAAAATGTCGAAGTCGACCGTATTGAAAGCATTGCTAAAGTCAAGTAGAGCAAGTACCGTCAACTTCCCCATCTCCATACCCGACCTAATATCGTCTGTAATATGCACGAGTGCTGAGGTAGTGCTATGTCCTGGTCGAAACCCAGATTGGAAAGGATTGAGAAGATTATGCTTGCTAAGGAACGTGCTTAGTTGTTGGTGGACAAGCTTTTCGAGGACTTTGGAAAGGAATGGAAGAATAGAAATAGGACGATAGTCAGTGAAGGATGCAGGATGAGATTTTTTAGGTAAAGGAATAACTTGGGCGTCTTTCCAGGCTTGTGGAAAGACTTTACTGGAAACAGAGAAATTGAGGATGTGAAGGATGCCAGGAAGGATGATATCAAGGATGGGAATGATCATCTTACGACTGACACAGTCACTACCCACAGCGTTAGATGTTATCGACATAATACTCCTTCTAACATCACATGCAGTGAATTGACTAATGACAAAAGGAGAATAATTAGGTATCGAAAGGTTTGAAAGATGACTTAGTGTAGCAGTTTTAGTGGCCCTATCCAATAAGGGCGAGGAAGAAAAATGACTATTAAGTAGGTTGAAATCTAAGTCTTTAGGAATCTTGTCATGAGACTTTTTCCCGATACCTAATGTTTTGAGGAAATTCCAGACTTTGGCTGGGTCACCATTTTGAACAGAACTGTGGATATATTGGCGATTTGCGTTTCTACACACCTTGTTGCTGAGATTTCTAATAGAGACGTATTTCTCCCTATTAATGTCATTGGGCCGAATTTTAAACTTGAACTTCGCAGCCGCTTTTTTACGGAGCAAAAGTTTAATGTCATCAGTCAGCCATGGCGCTGGAAGATGTTTGACTTTCACAGCTCGAATAGGTGCATGAGTATCATAAAGCCGAATCAAGGTTGAAGTCAAGAATTTAACTTGTTCGTCGACGGAAGTGGATGTAACCAAAGGCGTCCAATCAATATTGTTGGCGTCCTCTCGAAGACGATCAAGGTTCATCCCATCAAAATTGCGAAGCAGAAGAATTTTGGACTTATGCTTTGGGGGCCGAATTTTATAAGAAGTGAAAATAAGATCGTGATAGGAAAAGGCGTCAGCAGAACATTGACCATGTTTTGCGACGTGACCGGGAGACGAGACAAAAATAAGATCGAGAAGTGATGGGACAGCGTTAGGAAAATGGTGAGTGGCATCAAGATCCAGAATGGAGAGATTGGAAGACTCAATAATATTACAAAGAGAAGAACAGCGAGAGTCTTTTTTAAGAAGACATGTGTTAAAGTCGCCCATGATGATACTGTGACTGTAAGAGGGAACTAAAGCTTCTAAAATGCGTTCAAAAGAAGAAAAGTAGTTAATTCGAAGAGAAGGGCAGTAGTAAACCCCAAGAAGAATCTTAGAATGGTGGAGTTCAACTTCTAGGAATAGATGTTCACCGGCGTTCGGCGGAGGTGGCTGTGAGGACATGTTAATAATAGAAAAAGGAATGTGATCACGAAGATAAATGGCCACTCCACCACCCCCACCGTTAGCTCGATCATTCCGTATGAGTTGAAAACCTGGAAGAGAATAAGAGGAAGAGGGCAAACAAGGTTTAAGCCACGATTCAGAAACAAGAATTGCATGAATATTCTTACAGTCGAAAGTGGCCAGCATATCGGGGAAATGAGCCGGAATACTCTGGGCGTTTATGTGGACTACATTGAAGTTCCTGGGTACATCGGAAAATAAAGAAACGAGAATGTCAGCTAGGGAAGGAACACTAACGAAGCTTTCATCATTACTTTTCAAAGAATAAAATGTGTCAGTATCACTGCTACAGCCAGGGCTGAGCATAAATAAATAAATGTATATTTAAATATATATAATAAAACACTTACAGCAAAATAATAAATGTGTGGCGGTAAAAAAGTTTACGTCCACCTGCCAGTTGTGCTTCACACGAGAGTAACAAAAAAGAAAAAAATTATACAAAAAAAAAAAAAACATATTTTTACTTAAGCAGTCCAGATACAAAACAAAGTATAAGTCTACTTCACTAAAAAAAAATAAAAAAAAATAAATGTCTATTTAATTATATAGAAAAAAAAAAAAAAAAAAAAAAAAAAAAAAAAAAAAATATATATATATTAAAAATATAATAATACAATATTCTAATATTTTGAAAACTAATTTATTATTTCAGTCAAACCAGCATTTGTCCGGTAGGTAACGAAATGAAAAAAAGACTAATCATAGACAATACAGTTATTTTTTTCTTTGAATTCCGTTATATATTCTGCTAATAAATTAATTTTGAAAAAAAAAATGTCGTTTTTGATGCTATTTTCGATATTGAATATTTTGTATCGATAAATCGATGTATCGGATCAAAATATATCGGGTCAAAATATCGATAAATATTGAAGTACTTATACAGGTATCGGCACGGATCTTGAGCGCTCGGCGAAAGAGTGGGGATCGCTTTGCGTACGCGTTTTATTTTTATTTTTTTAATATACACCTATTTTATTTTTTCTTTTACCTACTGGGTACTAGGTAAAAGAAAAAATAAAATAAAATTAACAGTTTAGTTTTAGGTAAGCGTTTCGTATTATTTTTGAGACAGACTTGTCTATATGAGACATTAAATCTGTCTAAAGACTGTCTTGTCTCAAGTGTGCGCTCAGCCAAAGCTTCTGTTTGTTAGATTTGTTATTAACTTTTGTCGTAGTAGGAGTGTAGGTATTTTATTATATTGTACTTTATGTTAGGTATTATTTCTATTAATAGTGCGCTTTACTTTTTTAAGGTATGTTGGTTTAATTGTTCTATCAGACTAAGGCGGATTGGTCTTGAATGATGTGTGTAGGTTCACTTACACTTATTTATTTGTTAACATAGGTAAAGAAATACAGGATATTTGATGAACAGGGTGCTATGTTACGCCGGGAGGCGTACAAATATGGTGTGCAAATCTAGTTGAGGATTACAAATTAAATTTAAAAAAAAAATAACAACGACCTATTATTTAATACTCCAATTATGTCACACCTAAATGAGGAATTATTAAAATGCCAAAAATGTATGTTAAAATAATGAAAATATCAAAATCAATTTCTGTTCCGTGGTCACAAACTCTAGTATGACACCCCCGTGCCTCGGAAAGCACGTAAAGCTTTCGATCCTGAGCCTGGTCTCTCCGCAGTCGTATCAGATTGCCGTCACATTGAACAATCAGACTTAAGAGGGTCCTTTTTCACTCGCCTATCGTCAACATCGAGCAAGGTTTAATAGCTTGTTGCTTAATCTAACGCAATCCAACGCAATGTTTGATGAAGAGGCAACGCAAAAAAAGAGAGATAACGCCTGAAAACTCTGTTGGCATTCGGTAATTCCGCGATTTACTTGAATATTTCACAAAACTTGTTCCAGGAAATACATGTTTTTTTTTAAACCCTTAAAAGTTTCTTTTTGTTGCACCTGTGTTTACGCACACGTTTGAACACTATAATCTGGGATTACTGCTTATGCCGGTGATACAAACTGGTTTTTCTGTGTGCGTAAACTTGTACTCGTTGTCATGAGAAGTAGCACACATCCAAGACCAATCTGTTTTCGTGAATAAGAATATTATTAGGTACTTAATACTCCCTAACAATAAACTTTATTCTTTAATTCAGTTTTTAATTTAAAATATGATTAAATAAAAAATTGGATAATTAATTAATTTAATTTGACTGGTCTGTTGGTCTAGTGGTTAGTGGCCCTGACTGCTATGCCGGAGGTGTCGTGGGTTCGATTCCCACCCAGGACAAATTGTGTGATGGGCACGTTCATTTGTTCTGGGTCTGGGTGTAATTTATCTATAATATGTATGTATTTAGGAATATATAGGTATGTTTATCAGTTGTCTAGTACTCATAACACAAGCTCTGCTTAGCTTGGGACTAGACGGCGTTGTGTGATAGTTGTGGAATATTATATTATATTATTATTTTTTATATAATTTATAAACTTATCAGGGGCCCTTTTTTTTGCGTCATGCGGAAGATGAAAACGCCGCGATGCCTTACCAGCCACTCCTCAAAGAGGGGACTTACCGCCATGATTATGGCGTACAGCTAAGGATCCGAGTGGATTTTCCTCCCGGAGTCTATGTTTCCTGCCAGCTACAACCTAGAGGTCTTTAAGTTAAGAGTGAATAGGTTACTTCTGGTCAAGCCTGCTCCATCGTCGACTACATCATCGCTTACGATCAGCCCCCCTAGCCAAGTTACAACCGTTTCGTTTCGATTCTCTTTTCGTCGATCGCCTCGAGTCGGCCACGCCTTCTTGCAACGGTTGTAACTTGGCTAGGGGGCAGATGCGATTGTGGTCAAACGCGAGCCCATCAATAATTTTAAAAAATTGGTTCCTTCTGAGGTTCCTATTCGTTCCATGTTATAGGGACCGCTATGAAAACAAAACCGTGAATTAACGCAGCTTATTTCATGGTTAAAAGAGCACGATTATGAACTTTTAAAATATTTTGTCATTAGTTCCAGTATGATACGCCAGGCCTACCTTGTTTTAAAAATTAAGAATGATTATAATATTTTATGTAAGAACTTCAATGTTATCTACTACATGCCTGAATCGGCGATAAACGATACGATATCTTAAGACTACAGCAACATACAATGCGTTCCAAATACTGTAAAATCGCAAGAAATTGAGCAAAATTGAAGAACTGGATTCTGATTAAACTATTTTCGTTCACAGTTCGTAAATAAATTAAATTTTAAAAATTTCTTGTGATGCTTACCATAATAATTCTTCGATTTGACAGTATGACGTGACGTCACAACATGGAAATCGATCCTATTCTTAATTGGAACGCATTGTACATTTTCCAATGAATGATGTAAGTTGCTGGTACGACAAGGTACTCGAGACTGCTTGGTGGCATAACGCATACAAGCTTTTGATTAATTCCAACTCGACATCGTCAGATATATCAGACTACCTACCTCACGATATCATGTCGTTATCGTTACCGCCTAATGTGAAAACGGCCATTAGGGTTAGGAAAAACAAAGGCAGTCTACTGAAATTCATCATTTCCCTTTTTATCGTCTGCCAGAATATATCTACAAGCTGAATAAAAAAATTGGCAAGTATATCTTTCCAACATTGAGGACACAACACAGGATAATTTATTTAAAAGCATACCTAACACTAAACAAAATAGTTTATTCCATTTTCTCGTCTTGGTCTCAATCGACTTTTTAATCAGTTTTGAATGCTCCGACTTCAAATATTAGAAAGTAAATTGTAGGGAAATTAAACCAGTGCTACTTTTACCCCAGGTCCATTCATCCTGTCTGTCTGTAGACTAGAAGGAACCTACCTACTAAGTAATTCTCAGTACTCTGTGGTAATTCTCGAAGCGACATTTAAAAAAGCGGTCCGTTCTCTTTACTGTCAAAATAAGTGACAGCTAAGCGACCACAGATTTACATAAATTATGGTGTTACTTTTTTCAGGTTATGACACAACCTGTTCTGCCTATCGACACATTGTTACTTCATCGAAAGTCATTAATATTATTTATTGTAAATGGACGTCAATATCGAGTTATTAGATAAGTTGTATTAATTTTGGGAACTTGTATGAATAGAAAAAAAATACCTTTTGTGCAAGTTTTAAGTCTTAAAAGCCATAGACCAAGGCAACAATTTCTGATTATGGAAAAACAAGTGATCTCAACAATATAAAAATTAAACCTAGTGCATATCTGTAATGTTTCATATTAAAAAAAAGACTGAAAAATTTAACTCTGGGTGGGTACTGTGGGTAGTCAAGATTTTCCTTCAGCAAAAACTTGAGATAAGGTGTGAATTGCGTATTTGCGTTCTATACCCTATTCAGGGAGCCGTGAGATAAAAGTTAAACAAACCATTTATAATACTGCTAAATTATAGACCACAGATACCTACTGCAAACATTTTACATAAAATGTGACGTTTTGTCATCAGGCGGGTTATAATCCGCCATCTTTTTTACTATCGATCAACTTGTTGATACAAGATATTTTTGTTGAATTCTTGTTATTCGCCGAAGAAAAACCGTGCAAAGAAAACGCCAATGCATTCAACAGAAAAGGATACTGTTATTAATGTATTCAGACACGTTGAAGAAACTTTGTCGAAGTTACCTACATTGTTTTCTTTGTTTACATTTTGTCTCAAGCCCAGATGAATAGGGTAGAGAAAGAAAGCTTTTACATGCCTTTTGAGATTGGTTCTCAATACAATAATAAAATGTGGTTCTCAAAAAATGTATTCAAGATTGTTATAGTTAACATTGCCACCAAATTCAAGTATAAACTTTAACTATGCGTATTTTAATTTTTAAGTGTCTATTTACATTAAAAAGATCTTAAAGAACTATAGATTGAAATGGAAATTTAACTTTGTTTTGTATACAATACAGTTTTTTGTTCCATTTGATAATTATCTGGAATTCTGAATTGAAACGTACGTACACTTAGAACAAGTACTCAAGTAATCAACGTTTAGATTAAAACAGATCGAATTACATTAGACACAGAACCCGCGTGCAGTCAATAGACAATCTTAACTTTTTACCACACAATGGCCAAGCTCGCACCTAACATTCAGCCAGCATAGATTATGTAATAAACCTGTATTTAAATCTAGATAGATGTAAAATTGCACCATTGTGTTTGATGAAGCCTAGATCTTATTTAGGTTGCTATTATTACTAGTTACAAGTGTAGTCTTGTGCCATCGTTCATAACACAATTGATTATCAGGTGATGTGTGTCGATACAGCTGTTGTATTAGAGTACAAGAGGTCCTAATTAACATTAAAATAAATTTATTGATTAGAAATTGAGTAATCAGGTACATTAAGCAACTCAACTCTTCCTTGTATCTATGTATTGTTACTGCGTAAATGAGAATATCCGTTAGTTATTTTTCATTCTAAATTAAGACAGTAGCGCCATCTAGTGTCGAGTAGCGATACTATAATTAAGCTTTGTGTTTTATGGTATCTACTACCACTTTTATTTATTTTTTTAAATTTTCGTTACATTGTTGAGCGGAAATTGTCAAATCGGGAAAACTGGAAGTGCTTTTTTCTATTGAATTTTTGAATGAAATTCAGTGAACAGGTAGGACAACGTCTGTCAGGTCAGCCAGTATTTAAATTAACTTGTGATCTTGGTATAAAACTGTTCAGCCTAGACTATAGTAAATTCTTATGTGACCGCGTTTCCTAGATACACCAGACTAGAAAACAAACAATAAAATTCGCCCTCGCATAAATTGAGAATGTGCAAAAGCATAAACAATAAACGCTTGCCGTGACAGAGAATACATTAAAATAAATGGAGAGGAATAAAACACCCAGACAATATGCTAGTTGCTTTACAAGGAACGATATTGCCAGACTCAAATAATAGGTACCCATAGAATTGCCTGCTCTTGGTTTTCTTTTTGCGATCTTGTTTTTCTGAGTAGCATGTTTGATATTTTATTTAAAAAAAAACTTTTAGGTGCTTGAGAACAAAGCATTTAGAGTACCTACCTTAATAACAGTAACTGCAATTTAAGAGTGCCCTTCCTGATTCGACTATCTTCAGCGTGAGAATGGTTGAAAAGCTTGTTGTTTCTATTGCATCGAGCATGGTTGAAAAGCTTGCTGCTTCATCTAACGCAATCCAACGCAATGTTTGATGAAGAGGCAATGCAAAAAAAGAGAGATAACGCCTGAAAACTCTGTTGGCATTTGATAATTCCGTGATTTACTCGAATATTTCACAAAACTTGTTCCAGGAAATACATGTTTTTTTTTAAACCCTTAAAAGTTTCTTTTTAAACCCATAAAAGGACCTTCCTGATTCGACTATCTTCAGCGGCTTTGTGGGGGCCGAGTCACCCGCGTCCGTAGGAGAATACCTGAAGCAAGTCCCTACACGTGGTCCCCGGGTGGTGCTAATCAGGTGACACTAACTGGTGGTAGGTTTCGACCGTTGGCTTGCGACCACCCACTGAGCAAAGACGTACCGCCAAACGGCCTGGCCGTGTTCCGGTATGATGCTCAGTGTAGCCAGTCTAGAGGAGTTGGGTCGAAATAGCTGTTCCAGCGCAAGCAGACCTTCCTGGCTCGTGCTGATGGGGAGGAATCGGGAGGCTAGTCGCGGAGGGTAGCGGGATCCGAGGCACGGTTGCCGCTGGCCGACCGCAGGTAGCCGGGGGCCCAAGTAATGTGCTAGCCACACATGAAAGGCTGCCCCGCCAACTGTCGAAAAATCCCGGAATGCGCCATCGTGCTGGTTGGCGACCAGACGAGAGGGCCCGAAGGACATTCCCGGGGGGGCTCGGGCGTCCCCGCAGTCTCCAGACTAGTCCCCCAATGATGTCGTACTTTCAGTGCGTGCCTGAGGGTTAGCTGCGTGGAACCTCATTTCACTTCCTTCTCCTCTCCTCCCTTCACTCAAATAATGAAAAGGAAAAGTAAGAGACAAGTTAGACAGCGGCTGCACTCCCTCTCTCACAAAGTGCACCTCACTAACATACGAGGTCTGCACTCCAATCTCGTCGCAGTCCACCACCACCTCGAGACTGAAAAACCAGCTCTCTTCTTCCTTTCGGAGACGCAGATCAGAGGTCCGTCCGACGTGTCGTACCTTTCTTACCCAGGTTTTACCTTGGAGCACAACTTCAAACCACGTGCGGGTGTATGTATGTATGCCCGGGACGACATCTGCTATCGGCGTCTCCGTAACCTTGAGGACTCCAGGTTCTCGACGCTTTGGACTTTGGTGGACACAGGCCTAGATAAAATAATCTACGCTTGTGTCTACCGCTCGCACAGCGGAGATCAAGAGACATCCGGGCTCACACAACATCTGAGTGAGGCGGCGGATGCGGCTCAGCAGCGGTACCCTTCTGCTCAATTGGTGTTACTGGGGGATTTTAATGCCCACCACCAAGAGTGGCTTTTCCCGTACCAGTCCACAGAACACGCTGGGCGAGAGGTGCGAAAGCTAGCGCTAGCATTAAATCTCGCCCAGCTGGTCCAGGGGGCAACGAAGGTGCCGGATGTGGATTCGCACACAGCCAATTGCCTGGACTTTTTGCTGACAACAGATCCAGACCGCTACTCTGTGTCGATATGTTCGCCTTTAGGCAGTTCCGACCACTGTCTGGTTAAGTCTGTGTCTGTCTACTCCCCGCCCGATCCCAGCCCTAGAGGCACCCGGCGGGTTTGGCGATACAGGTCAGCAGATTGGGATGGCTTGCGGTCTTTCTTCACATGCTATCCTTGGCAGCCCACTTGCTTTTCTTTAGATGATGCTTCGTCGTGCGTAGATGCCGTGACGGATGTGTTGCGGCAGGGGATGGAGTACTTCATCCCATTCTCTGACGTGACAATGTCTGGCCAAGCTCGTCCATGGTTTGGCGCCGAATGTGATCGCGCAGACGCGCTTAAACACGCGGCATATCGAGCTTGGGCTGACGCTCGTACGCGCAAAGCAAGCGACGTGGCTCAGAAGAAGAAGGCCTTTAACAGGGCTGCCAAGTCCTGCAAGAAGGTGTTGCAGAGGTCTCGGTTTGACCACATAAGCAGAATTGGGAGCAAACTTGCTTCACACCCCGCAGGTAGTAAAGCGTTTTGGTCCCTAGCTAAGTCGGTTGAATCGAACTTCTGCCGTCCCTCACTTCCGCCATTGCTGAAACCCGATGGGTCGCTGGCTCACACCGCTGAGGAGAAAGCAAACTTGTTTGCCTCTCTTTTTGCGGAATCTTCTCGTCTGAATTCTGGTGACGCACGGCCACCTGTTTCTCCTGATGATGCGCGACGAGGATGTCAGACGTTCGTATCCATCAAAAGGACGTTCGTAGGGTCCTGCGTAATCTCGATGTGAACAAAGCTAGTGGCCCCGACGGGATACCAGCAATTGTGCTTAAAACTTGTGCGCCTGAATTGTCTCCGATCATGACACGCCTATTTCGCATCTCATATGAGACTGGAAAAGTGCCGATTGCTTGGAAGCAAGCTAACGTGCAGCCTGTGCCCAAGAAGGGCAGTCGAGCTGACCCGGCAAACTACAGACCCATCTCTGTTACGTCCGTCCTCTGTAAGACTATGGAACGGGTGCTAAACAAGAAACTTCTGGCATACCTAGAAGCTAACGACATCCTCAGTGACCGGCAATACGGTTTTCGCCAAAATCGGTCCACTGGGGACCTTCTAGCGTATGCCATTCACATCTGGAGCGAAGCCATCGAGAAGCATGGGGAAGCGCTTGCCGTCTCCCTTGATATCTCGAAGGCTTTCGATAGGGTCTGGCACGAAAGCCTTATTGCTAAGCTTCCTTCCTTCGGTCTACCCACTGGTTTGTGTGATTGGATCGCAGACTTCTTGAGGGATCGATCCATCCGAGTGGTCGTTGATGGCTGCTCGTCCGGTCAAATGGATATTAATGCCGGGGTCCCTCAGGGGTCGGTACTCTCGGCAACACTGTTTTTGCTGCACATAAATGACTTACTTAAACCCGGTATCTTTGGGTATGCAGACGACAGCACTGTTGCCGAGAGATATGTGGCTGACGCACGCGCTAGTGGGTCACAGATCCAGTCATCCCGAGAGGCTATGGTTGAACGCTTGAACTCGTCCTTGAAGGCGGTCTCCGATTGGTGCGATGCCAATCTGGTCAAGTTCAATGCAACTAAAACCCAAGCGTGTCTTTTTTCCGCTAAACGGAGTCAATTCCACCCGTTTCCATCTTTCCGAGGTGTGACCGTGCCAATAACCGACCATCTTGATCTTCTTGGCGTTACGCTGACGTCAACTCTCAACTTTGGGCCATACATCGAAGCAAAGGCTCAACTGGCAGCAAAAAAGCTGGGAATCCTCGCGAAGGTCAGACGGTACTTCACGCCGGAACAGCTGCTAAAACTTTATCAAGCGCAAGTTCGATCGTGTATGGAGTACTGCTCTCATCTTTGGGACGGGTCTGCCAAATACCAGCTTGATGCGCTAGAGTCAATTGAGAGGCGAGCCAAGAGGATCATTGGCAATGATGCACTTGTTGAGTCGAAGCTCCAAAGCCTTGGACATCGCCGCCAAGTTGCTGGCCTGTCGGTTTTCTATCGTTTACATTTCGGGGAGTGTGCACTGGAATTGCACAATCTAATTCCGCCAAGTCCGTTCCATCATCGGACCACTAGACGTACGGCGTTGCCCCACCGGTACATGGTGGACATCCCACCCATACGCACAAAACGTTTTAAGAACACATTTATTATGCGTACAGCCAAGGAGTGGAATTCCTTGCCGGAGTCTGTGTTTCCTGATAGCTACAACTTAGGGGTCTTTAAGTCAAGAGTGAATAGGCTACTTCTAGGCAAGCGTGCTCCATCGTCGACCACATCATCGCTTACCATCAGGTGAGATAGTGGTCAAACGCCAGCCTATCATTAATAAAAAATTTAAAAAAATCGTGAGCATGGTTAAAAAGCTTGTTGTCGTTTCTCCAACGCAAAGTTTGATAAAGAAGAAACGCGAAAAGAGTTCGGTAACTTCCATCGCTCACTCGAATACTTTCAAAACTTGTTCCAGGAAATGTTTTTTTTTTTTAAACCTTACAAAAATTTTTTTACTTTTTAATTTATGAGTGCATTAAGAAGAGCCAAAGCTACCGCATTTGCTGAGCATATGGCGGCTGCCGTGCAGGGTGCGCCTGTTGGCAGGGACGGTGCCGATCGAGATGGCACATGATGTTGGAGGTGAGTTGAATTGTCTGTAGTGAAAAATGAGCAGAGTTTAATATATCATTCTCGATTTAGTCCTGGTTGCTTAAGCTCTGTCTTAGTCTGACATTTGCGACTTGCAAACCTGATTTCAAAGTTGATTCCAATTTAAGAAATATTTCTTTCAATTCCAGAAGACCTTCTACTGCGAGCGGCGTCAACAGAACCAGTTCTCGTAATGTGCAACCTCCCAGAGTACGGGTCGATGCCTTCGAGCCCGAGCAAGCAGGTGGACCCTCGCTACCATGCCAAGGAAACCCTGCAGCTTCTCCCTCTCAACAGCACCATCAAAGTGAGGCGCACACAGCTTGGCTTCGAGAACGAGAAACGAATGTTCCTCTCCGCACGCCTTCAGAAAGCTCTAACCTTCTGTCAACTCAATGTTGACAACTGGATAAGGCAGATTTCCTACGCCAACTCAACCGTAGTCAGAAAAGCGAAAACAGCCGAAGACCTCATCAAGGAAGACCACGAACCAGTCAAGTTTGAAAAAGAAAGAAAATTCACTTTACAGGGTCTCAAAATTGACACATCTAGGTTATTCGGTAAAAGCGAAAAGGTATTGAAAGATATTCCGGACGAGACTGAAGGACCTATTATATTTTTAAGTAAAAACGAACTCGAGCATATGAATTACGACGTTTACAGTGACGACGAGGGAAAAGAAGATAAACCAGACGAGAAAATGGAACAGGAACAGTTTTCTAGCGACAAAATGCAAGTATTTAGAGAAGATTCGGGGCAGAAGAAGAACAAATGGTTTAAGAATTTGAAACTACTGAAGAGCACGGAGAAACTCACTGACGAAAAGATAACTGCTATCGAAAATAGTGAGAAGTCAAGAGATGTTAAAGATCCCTTTGATCCTCTAGGTGAGAAGCACAGCTCCATTGAACGGTACCAAGATATGTCTAAATTAATTGAAGATAGATTTGGCTGCACGAGGAAGAACGATGGCACGGCTGAAAAGAGTCATTCCTACAAGAGTCTGACGACATCCTCATCTGATATGGGAACAAGTCAGTGTAGCTCCAATCACAAAAAGCCAATACTAACGAAGTCAGTCTCCGTGCAAACAGGAATGCCAGACAATTCTTACACTGAAGACGACAGTGGTATTAACATGAAACATGGTCGCAAAAACCTTAGCGTTGACCAAATTAACTACTGCGGTTCTATGGAAAGTGACGCCAGTTCTGGAAGAAATCTAAAGAGTCTGGACGAAAATATGCTCAAAAAATCATCAGCTACTAAATCATCAACGAATCTAGAGAGGAGGCAAAGGATACAACCTGATTTAATACCGGAAAAAGCCATGGTTAAGTCCGAATCTTACAATCAGATACAAAGTTGCGAAGAAATCAATAAGTTTGGCGTCGGATCCCTGTATAACGACAGCGATTTCGAAATTAACTACAAACAACACTCTTTCATAACAGAAAAACTATGCTCCGAGTTTCACGTTAAAACTAAGAGAGTACTCAGCAAATCTATATCAAATCTCCTTCATCCTAAAAAGCCTACTGATAAAAAAGAAGGCAGCAACAGTAACAGTATGCCAACAAAAACAGAAAGGTCAGCAGATAGTGAGAAAATTGTAAACTTCAGGAAGAAAATCGACAAACCGCGAGCCCCGACACCGAAGTCTGAAATCGAAGACGATATCACAGCAATTGACATTTCTGAAGAGGAACCACAAATGCAAGTGAAAATTCGCAGGTCTATTTCTTCTATACAAAAAAGGAAGCTTCCAGTCATAGAGGATTTACCATACGGCCAAGTGGCTGATGCCGTTCACGTAGAAGAAGAAAAGATTGAATCAGATGCGAGCTCAGACAACATTTATGCAGAGATTTGTACCCCTAATGGTAACAAAACTAGCGACGAAGAAAATTACGACAACAATATCGATGTGCTCGCAACAGATCCTGTCATTTGTAACGTCAAAAAAGAAGTGATCATCAGAAACGATGAGCGAGCGAGACAGATGATAGAGAATCAAGAAAATCCATTCAGACATATAGAAGTTGTCGTTATTGAGAAAACTACAGATTTCGATTTGGATAATTCTAGTGTTACTTCAAGTGATATTGACGAAATGGGAAGCAAGAATGATGTCTCAATAATTGATTCTTGGGAACGAGACAAAAATAAATCAGAGAACAAAATCCACGCAATCAGATTAGAAATAACAAGTAACAATGACGAATATCCAAATGAGAATGATAATAATATAGAAAAAACTGAAATCTGTTTAAGTAAAGATAATTCATTAAGTTTTAGTAACAGCATACATTTGAATGGTACATATCCCAACGAAGCCATCTATGATACTTTAAAAAAACTTTTTACAAAAAAAATACAACCGACTTCAAAGTAAAAAAAAAAACACTGTAAAGTGCAAAATAACTTTAATTTCGGAAGTCGGTGTTAAATAACGAAGAGACAAAACTATTAAAGAAACACCGACTTCCGAAATTAAAGTTATTTTGCACTTTACAGTGTTTTTTTTTACTTTGAAGTCGGTTGTATTTTTTTTGAAAAAAGTTTTTTATCACGAATTTTGTCGCTCGAGTTGTTGATTTTTTAGGGTTCCGTACCTCAAAGATTATTTGAATCCATACGGTCAAGACCCTTTATCTCGGAAACGCGTAGAGACATCGAGTTGAAACTAAAATCATATACTCAAGTCTGCGGTCTCTTGAAGCTGTGAAAAAATCAAACTTCTAACTTAACGAAAAATAAAGATAAGTACGGCCGTTTATGTCACAAAAAACGACAATATTCGGACACTTATCGGAGGGCTGGATGGTGAGCCATCCATCGCTCGTCGTCCGTAAGAACGCACCTACGTTGGTGATGAATCGCCCTGCGACTCTCGACGCCCGGGGCGTCTTCTATCGCGACGGCTGGGGCGTAAAAATGACCGTTCAAGGTTGTGGATATTTCTTTCGCTGAAACTACCAACTACCCGGTTGGTAGTTGAACCTTAAGAAATTACAGTTACAAAACTGTATTCAGCAGCAAATCGCTACGGCTTCGAGTTTTATAATAGCATAGCATAGTCGGCCTTATAATGTTCCCACTGTTGGGACTCAGGCCTTCTCTCTAGGAAAGGGAATGGGCCGTAAACCACCACGCGGGCCCAGTGCGGTTTGGTCACATGTCTTCGAATTTTTGATTCTAGGACATGCCCTCACGATATTTTCATTGTTGTATTATATTGTATTGTAAAAAAGTAATTGTTTATTTTCACTATGATTTTTTTTTTTTTTAATTGTTATAAACTAGTGCTTGACTGCGATTCCACCTGATGGTAAGTGGTAATGCAATCGTTGATGGTGAGGCGCACTAATTTATTGAGAGCCTATTCACTCTAGCCTTGAAGAGACCCAAATTATAATCAGACGGGAAAATCGCAGCAGGCAAATTATTCCATTCCATTATTATACTATGATACTTGTTTACTGTAAGCGAGTATGATGTCATGATGGTCGCCATTGTTTATCGCAGCTTGAATGAAACATTTACTGGCAGTCACTATTGTCAATCATAGTAGTTTAGGGGTATGCGGAACATAGTGTAAAGTCCCATAAACCTCTTTTGAAAAGGGAGGATCCTTCAACCAGACAGGTGTTTTGTCTGATCTGGGCAACTGCCAGATAATTTCGGGCTGTTGTGTATGTTCAAATCGCATGGAGAACTGTAATTGCACGATGTAGGATTTCAAAGTTTTTTAGTTTGATAGATGTTTCTTGACTTACTTGTTCTCTTTGCTCACAGGTAGTTCCAAAGAGGCCCTGTGTCAAAAATTATCAAGGTTTTTTTTACAAAGTTGGCCCTTCTACCTTAGGCGTATATAGGAGGGGGCGGTGACGAGTAGGCCGTGCCCATCCTTGTATGGTCTAGTGCCAAGCCCAGGACGTTGTACTACTGATTCATACTTTTATGTATATGAATATGTAAGGAATATGTAAGAATGCGATAGAATGCGAAGAAATGCGATGGAATGCGATGGAACGTGATGGAATGCGGTCGAATTCGTTTGAATACCACAGAATGCAACGGAAGGCGAAAGAATGCGATTGAATGAGACGGAATTCGATGGAATGCAGAGGAATGCGTTTGAATGCGATGTAATGCGATATAAAGCGGAGGAATGCCACAGAATGCGACGGAAGGCGAAATAATGCGATTGAACGAGACGGATTTCGATGGAATGCGTTGGAATGCGTTTGATGCGATGGAATGCGATAGAATGCGGTGGAATGCTATAGAATACCACAGGATGCGACGGAAAGCGAAAGAATGCGAAAGAATGTGACGGAATTCGATGGAATGCGATGGAATGCGTCGTAATACGTTAGAATGCGATGGGACGTGATGGAATGCGATCGAATGCGATGGAATATGACGGAATGCGAAATAATGCGATGGAATGCGGTGGAATGCGGCGGAACGTGATGGAAAGCGTTCGAATGCGTTTGAATGCGATGGAATGCGATAAAATGAGAAGGAATTCGATGGAATGCGATGGAATGCGGTGGAATGCTTTTGAATGCAATGGAATATAATTGAATGCGGTGGAATGCGGTGGAACGTGATGGAATGCGGCGGAACGTGATAGAATGCGATAGAATGCGGTAGAATGCGGTGGAAAGCGTTCGAATGCGATGGAATGCGATTGAATTCGATGGAATGCGGTAGAATGCGGTGGAATGCGATTGAATGCGGTAGAATGCGGTGGAATGCGATGGAATGCTTTAGAATGCGGTAGAATGCGGTAGAATGCGGTGGAATGCGTTCGAATGCGATGGAATGAGGTGGAATGCGTTCGAATGCGATGGAATGCGGTAGAATGCGGTGGAATGCGGTAGAATGCGGTGGAATGCGTTCGAATGCGATGGAATGCGATGGAATGCGGTAGAATGAGGTGGAATGCGTTCGAATGCGATGGAATGCGGTAGGATGCGGTGGAATGCGTTCGAATGCGTTAGAATGCGGTGGAATGCGGTAGAATGCGGTGGAATGCGGTAGAATGCGGTGGAATGCGTTCGAATGCGATGGAATGCGATGGAATGCGGTAGAATGAGGTGGAATGCGTTCGAATGCGATGGAATGCGGTAGGATGCGGTGGAATGCGTTCGAATGCGTTAGAATGCGGTGGAATGCGGTAGAATGCAATCGCATTCCATCGCATTCGAACGCATTCCACCGCATTCTACCGCATTCCATCGCATTCCATCGCATTCCACCGCATTCCATCGCATTCGAACGCATTCCAACGCATTCTACCGCATTCCATCGCATTCGAACGCATTCCACCGCATTCTACCGCATTCCATCGCATTCCATCGCATTCGAAAGCATTCCACCGCATTCAACCGCATTCTACAGCATTCCATCGCATTCCACCGCATTCTACCGCATTCAATCGCATTCCACCGCATTCTACCGCATTCCATCGAATTCAATCGCACTCCATCGCATTCGAACGCATTCCACCGCATTCCATCGCATTCCACCGCATTCTAACGCATTCCATCGCTTTCCATCGAAACCCTTCTCATTCAATCGCATTCCATCGCATTCGAACGCATTCCACCACATTCCATCGCATTCCATCGCATTCCACCGCATTCTACCGCATTCCATCGCATTCGAACGCATTCCACCGCATTCTACCGCATTCCACCGCATTCTTCCGCATTCCATCGCATTCGAACGCATTCCACCGCATTCTACCGCATTCTACAGCATTCCATCCATTCCACCGCATTCTACCGCATTCAATCGCATTCCACCGCATTCTACCGCATTCCATCGAATTCAATCGCATTCCATCGCATTCGAACGCATTCCACCGCATTCGAACGCATTCCACCGCATTCTACCGCATTCCATCGCATTCCACCGCATTCTAACGCATTCCATCGCTTTCCATCGAATCCCTTCTCATTCCATCGCATTCGAACGCATTCCACCGCATTCCATCGCTTTCCATCGCATTCCACCGCATTCTACCGCATTCCGTCGCATTCCATCGAATTCCTTCTCATTCAATCGCATTCCATCGCATTCGAACGCATTCCACCGCATTCTACCGCATTCCATCGCATTCCAATGAATTCCTTCTCATTCAATCGCATTCCACCGCATTCTACCGCATTCCATCGCATTCCAATGAATTCCTTCTCATTCAATCGCATTCCATCGCATTCCATCGCATTCCACCGCATTCTACCGCATTCCATCGCATTCCATCGAATTCCTTCTCATTCAATCGCATTCCATAGCATTCGAACGCATTCCACCGCATTCTACCGCATTCTACCGCATTCCATTGCATTCCATCGAATTCCTTCTCATTCAATCGCATTCCATAGCATTCGAACGCATTCCACCGCATTCTACCGCATTCCATCTCATTCCACCGCATTCTACCGCATTCCATCGAATTCCTTCTCATTCAATCGCATTTCATCGCATTCGAACGCATTCCACCGCATTCCATCGCATTCCATCGCATTCCACCGCATTCTACCGCATTCCATCGCATTCCATCGAATTCCTTCTCATTCAATCGCATTCCATCGAATTCCTTCCCATTCAATCGCATTCCATCGCATTCGAACGCTATCCACCGCATTCTACCGCATTCCATCGCATTCCATCGAATTCCTTCTCATTCAATCGCATTCCATCGCATTCGAAAGCATTCCACCGCATTCTACCGCATTCCATCGCATTCCATCGCATTCCACCGCATTCCACCGCATTCTACGGCATTCCATCGCATTCAATCGAATTCCTTCTCATTCAATCGCATTCCATCGCATTCCACCGCATTCTACCGCATTCCATCGAATTCCTTCTCATTCAATCGCATTCCATCGCATTAGAACGCATTCCACCGCATTCTACCGCATTCCCACATTCCATCTAATTCCTTCTCATTCAATCGCATTCCATCGCATTCCACCGCATTCCATCGAATTCCTTCTCATTCAATCGCATTCCATCGCATTCGAACGCATTCCACCGCATTCTACCGCATTCCATCGCATTCCATCGAATTCCTTCTCATTCAATCGCATTCCATCGCATTCGAACGCATTCCATCACGTTCCGTCGTATTCCACCGCATTCGGTCGCATTCCATCACGTCCCATCGACTACTAACGTATTCCGACGCATTCCATCGCATTCCATCGAATTCCGTCTCATTCTATCGCATTCTTTCGCTTTCCGTCGCCTCCTGTGGTATTCTATAGAATGCGGCGGAATGCTATAGCATTCCGCCGCATTCTATAGCATTACATCGCATCAAACGCATTCCAACGCATTCCATCGAAATCCGTCTCATTCAATCGCATTATTTCGCCTTCCGTCGCATTGCATCGCATTCCATTGAATTCAAACGAATTCGATCGCATTCCATCACGTTCCATCGCATTCCATCCCATTTCTTTGCATTCTATCGCATTCTTCCATATTCCACGTGAATGTGGGTAGATAAAAGTATTTTCCTGATATCTCTCATTCTTTTTTATTGACGCCATTATAAAACTCGTAGACCAATGGTGGCCGAGTGGTAACGACCCCGACTTACGAGTTCAAACCCAGTCAGGCGCATTACTTTGTGTAATTTATTTCATCACCACTGCTCTCAAAACGGTGAAGGAAAATATCGTGAGGGCATGTCCTAGAATCAAAAATTCGAAGACATGTGACCAACCCGCACTGGGCCCGCGTGGTGGTTTACGGCCCATTCCCTTTCCTAGAGAGAAGGCCTGAGTCCCAACAGTGGGAACATTATAAGGCCGGGTAGTTGGTAGTTTCAGCGAAAGAAATATCCACAACCTTGAACGGTCATTTTTACGCCCCAGCCGTCGCGATAGAAGACGCCCCGGGCGTCGAGAGTCGCAGGGCGATTCATCACCAACGTAGGTGCGTTCTTACGGACGACGAGCGATGGATGGCTCACCATCCAGCCCTCCGATAAGTGTCCGAATATTGTCGTTTTTTGCGACATAAACGGCCGTACTTATCTTTATTTTTCGTTAAGTTAGAAGTTTGATTTTTTCACAGCTTCAAGAGACCGCAGACTTGAGTATATGATTTTAGTTTCAACTCGATGTCTCTACGCGTTTCCGAGATAAAGGGTCTTGACCGTATGGAATCAAATAATCTTTGAGGTACGGAACCCTAAAAAATCAACAACTCGAGCGACAAAATTCGTGAAAAACAATATAAATCACGCTACGGTAGTACGTTTAGAAAACAAGAAATATTCACAGAATAAAAGATGCAATACGTTTCCTTTAGACACTATATTTCGTAAGTACTTAGAAGATAAGGACCCCAATGCTTCAAGTCATAAAAAACTTTTTCAAAAAAAAATACAACCGACTTCAAAGTAAAAAAAAACACTGTAAAGTGCAAAATAACTTTAATTTCAAAATTCGGTGTTTCTATAATAGTTTTGTCTCTTCGTTATTTAACACCGACTTCCAAAATTAAAGTTATTTTGCACTTTACAGTGTTTTTATTTTTACTTTGAAGTCGGTTGTATTTTTTTTTGTAAAAAGTTTTTTTTTATTTGGTAACCACACCACTGCCGACGCGTAATAAAATAATTCGTTCTGTTTTGATCTGTAATTGTTAATTTTTTTTTTTAAACTCGCGTCAAACGCCCGCGCGGGGGCTGGCAACGATGTACGGGCGCAGGGTCAGCCTGTTCGCGATGGATGCCCGCGCGTGTCTCCGCAATGGTGTACTTTTGTATGGAACCGCGCGTGCGTCCGCTTTATACAGTTTCAGGCCTAAGACCGAGGCCAGTGAGTAGTGCTATAACTAGGGCGGTGCCAGCAGTGCCAGGCACGGGGCGCAGACCCTGATGGAATGTAGAAATGATCGAACCAAGGCCAACTTTTGTACAATATTGACAAGCCTGTTGGTCTAGTGGTTAGTGGCCCTGACTGCTATGCCGGAGGTCGTGGGTTCGATTCCCACCCAGGACAAATGTTTGTGTGATGAGCACGATCATTTGTTCTGTGTCTGGGTGTCATTTATCTATTTAACTCGTTGAGTAGTGTAATTAGAGACACAATAGTAAGACAATGGCGCCCGAAAGCCGGCGTTCGTGCGGGGATCAACAGCTTAAGTATGTATTTAGAAATATTTAAGTATGTTTATCAGTTGTCTAGTACCCATAACACAAGCTCTGCTTAGCTTGCGACTAGACGGCGTTGTGTGATAGTTGTGGAATATTATTATTATTTTCTTTATTTCATTTACATAAACATATTAGTTATGTGGAGGTATGCGGAACAGAGAGTAAAGTCCCGCAAACCTCCGTTGAAAAGGGAGGATCCTCCAACCAGACGGGATGTTATGTCTGGCGGGCTACTGCCCGATAGATGATTTCGGGCTGTTCTATATGTTCCAATCGCGCGGAGAACTTTGATTGCGCGATGCAGGATTAGTTCTTATGTGACGCCATAGATGTCGCTACATCACTCCCCTCCGGAGATCGGAGATCGATGGTTCTTGATGCTTCTTGATGCCTGCCAGACCAGTGGTAGGTTGGTTCCAGTGGGTCGGAACCGAATGCCGCATAGTTCTCGGTGAGTCGGAACTGTCTGCGGTGATGCCCCAGTGAGTTGGGGTGCTGCTGTCCCAGTGAGTTGGGATGATGCCCCAGTAGGTCGGGGTGATGATGTCCCAGTGAGTCGGGATGATGCCCCAGTGAGTCGGGGTGATGATGTCCCAGTGTGTCGGGATGATGCTGCAGGCTCCAGTGAGTCGGAGTAGTGCTGCTGGCTCCAGTGAGTCGGAGCGGTGCTGTGCGATGTAGTGGCTTGACTGCTTGCGTCGACCAGGAGAGATTCTTCATAGCTCTTCAAGTGACTGGCCGAAGGTGCGGTGTGATTAGCCAAGGTCGCTGATGAGGCTGAGGGTGATGACCAGGTATGACCAGGTAGGCATGCTGGTGGTCAGGATACCCTTTAAAGCCATGGGTGCTGGCTGTATGGCTCGCTGCTTGAAAGCTTGAGGAAGTGATGATGACGTCACGAAGTAGTAGCTGCACGAAGGCTGCGCTGACGTTCTTTGTCGAGGGTCACCAGTGTGGAGGTATGCGGAACAGAGAGTAAAGTCCCGCAAACCTCCGTTGAAAAGGGAGGATCCTCCGGCCAGACAGGTGTTATGTCTGGTGGGCTATTGCCCGCTAGATGATTTCGGGCTGTTCTATATGTTCCAATCGCGCGGAGAACTTTGATTGCGCGATGCAGGATTAGTTCTTATGTGACGCCATAGATGTCGCTACAGTTACATTTTTAAATATTTCTGGGCTATTAAGCCATTGCCCGACACGACTATCGGTACAATAATCGCCGAGTCCACATCCCACATGTCGACAACCTCGCGAGCCAAGTCAATATACTTAATTTGTTTATCTTTCTCGGCTTTCACGAGGTTCTCGTCATGTGGAACAGAAATGTCGACAATCATTGCACGCCTCTCGCTTCGGTCCACCACCACTATATCAGGCTTATTGGCTACAATAGTCCTGTCAGTGATGATGGGCCGATCCCAGTACAAAGTGATATGACCATTATCAAGAACTGGGTCGGGCTCATACCTGTAGTACGGCACCTCCGATTCCACAAGAGAGTATTTCAGAGCAAGTTGCTGGTGGATAATCCTGGCTACTAGGTTGTGCCTATGCAAGTACTCTCCGTTAGCTAGACGAGAACAACCAGAGATAATGTGACGAATTGATTCTCCCGGACGGTGACATGCCCGACAGATGTCAACCGTGCCGTCCTTCACAATAAATCTCCGGTAGTTATTCGTCATGATAACTTCGTCCATAATTGCACAGACAAAACCTTCGGTTTCCCCAAAGAGGTCACCGAAACGCAGCCAGGCTACGGACGCCACTTGGTCTACATCGGGCCCGTCAAGGGCCCGGAAAAAGCGTCCGTGAAGTTCCTTGCTTTGCCATACTTCCCTGCGATCGTTAGTGTCAAGCACTACCGGTTTGCGCCAGTTCCCGTTAGCCAGGGAGAGCGGAGTGAGTCCCTTGTCCACTAACACTACATCTCGATGCATACCCACGTCGGCAGCTAGGAAATATTCCCTGAGACTGCATACCTTGCGGTTGTGTAGGGTCTTAGCATTTAAAAAACCTCGCCCCCCACACTTCCGTGGGATATACAATTCAATCGTGGGTGATGCATTCGGTATGCAGTCAGCAGAGTGCGGACCCTCCTATCCAGGGCGTCAAGTTCCGTTTGAGTCCATTTGAGTACACCGAAAGAGTACATCAAAACCGGCATGACCCAACCATTGAAGGCGCGCACCTTGTTTCCGCCTGAAAGAAAACTATTGAGTACCTTCTTCAGGCGTCCAAAGAAACGCTCCTTCAATGATTGCTTCATGTCAGTGGTATTGATGCCTAGAGCTTCCGACATACCCAAATACTTATAGGTTTCGGTTGGAGAGAGGGATCTCAGGTTTATGGAATCCGTGAGTTGAGTGCCCACGGATTCCACAACCTCCCCTCGCTTTACATGCATGACCGCACATTTGTCCACACCAAACTCCATCCTGATGGCACTACTGAAGGTTTCAGTTACCTTCAGTAGTTCCATCAGTTGCAGATTGTTTGGGGCAAAAAGTTTCAGGTCATCCATGTAAAGTAGGTGAGATATTACCTGACCACCTCTCTTCAATCGATAGCCTAGACCTGAATTCTCCAGCAGTGTGCTTAGAGGATTCAAGGCTAGGCAAAACCAAAGTGGACTCAAACTATCACCCTGGAATATACCTCGCTCGATCCTTACAGGTTCACTATTCCTCTGGATATGTCGACATCCTGGATAGCGAAGGACCGTCCTCCATTGCCTCATACACGACATCAGTAAGGTGCGTAATGTTGCATCAATTTTATACAATTCCAGCACCCTCATGAGCCATGTATGAGGAACAGAGTCATAAGCCTTTTTATAATCTATCCAACATGTCGACAGATCCTTTCGGGAACGTCGAACCTGTTGGCTAATGGTCATATCAATGAGGAGCAGCTCCTTAGTACCGCGGGACCCGTTCCTACATCCATTCTGAGAAGGTAACATGATCAAATTTTTGTCAATATGACTATTAATTTTGCTTCTCAGTATGGATGTAAGAACTTTATAGACCGTCGGCAAACACGTGATCGGTCTATAATTTTTAGGCTCCGCAGTACTACCTGACTTATGGAGCAGGTGGGTTATTCCTGTTGTTAGGAACTGGGGCAGCGACCCTGACTCTAAGGCAGACTGAAATTGATATGCCAAGCGAGCATGCGATTTTGTAAACCACTTAATCCAGAAATTGTGCAGCCCATCCGGCCCTGGAGATTTTCAGTTTGGCAACGGACGGACTGCACGAGCTACATCTTGGGGCTGATGTCAATTGCCCCCATTTGTGGTATTGGATCGCACGCACGCTCGACCTCCCGAGTCCAGTCACCCTCGGTGTGGCTGACAGGTACCGACCAGATTCTGCGCCAGAATGAACTCATGGCGTCATCATCAGGGAGGCGCGCGTCAGCCACACCTTGGTCCGGTCGCTCCCAATCCCTATAAACCCATCTTTCATTACTCCGGAATGTGCGATTCTGGGTGTATCGCTCCACCCGCCGCTTATACCTGCGGATACGGTTTGCCCATGCATACACCTTCTGCTTCAGAAAGTCGATGCGCTCCGTGACACGGGACATATAGCACGCCCGCCTCACAAAGCGCATCACTCTAGGACGAGTGTTGCCCTCCCTGAAGCAGATTAGTTTGCCGATGAGTGCTCTGGCCCCACCAATACGACGCTCGATTCTGCACTGCCAAGCTGGCACGGCTGGTTTCGGTCGTGTAGCTACGTCACAGTTTGGAAACTTGACGTGAGCTACACGACATACCGCTACAGCTGCGCAGTACATTATCGAGTGTGTATCAGTGAGATTTTCGCAGTCGTCAAAATAGTTTGACAACTGCGAATCCAGAGCAGCCACCAGCGCTTTATTCTTATTATGCATGGGTAAACGAGGTAAGCGCGGCCTAAGTTCAAGCGGCATGTTGCGATACTCCCGAATAGCACACTCCAAAGCACTCCTCAACTCATCGTTGCACTGGGTACTTACATGTGTAACCCATATCAGTAATCTCTTCGTCAGCGTGGTTGGAAGGAAGGTAGGACGGTGGTACTGGCTATGCTGGTACCACAATTTGCGACGAAGGAGCAATGATATGGTTACTCATTTCCGTTCGGAGGCGATCAAGTACAGTATCGTCCAACATATGATTACGCTGGATGCCCCGCACCTGATCCGACAGTCGTTGGGCCGAAACGTTGACGGCTGGCTCAAGCACCTGAAACAAAGAGAGCATCCGAACACGGTACGCGGTCAGATTGTTTCCTCCCTCTGTAGCCCCATAGTATGAGCGCATGACGTTCTCATTGATGGATTGCGTCCATCGCATGCGCTGCACACTTCCGCCGGGAGCTGGGACCCTATCAGAGACCGGTGGACCTCGAGGTCCTAAGCGACTCGGCGGCCGGCGTCCTCTCCGTCGACGCGCAGGTGGTGGTGACGTGGGCGGCGAGTGGTACTCGTCGCTCGAGCTCGACGCAGCTGCCGCGGCCGGTGTCACAGCACTCACAATGGGGCTGGGTTCCGGCGGCGGCAAGGCGGAGCTGAGCGACGAGGCCGGAGGTGGTGGGCGTGCACGGCGAGCTGCGGCTCTCGTCAACATGGTTGTATGAATTTCATTTCGGCTAGGTTTCGTCTATTTTATTGTCGTTCATGCTGGTGACATATGTCATCTGTCTGGTTTATGCATTTTTTCTCTTCTCTTCTATGTGGTATTGAATATATATTTCTTTTAGTTTTTATATGTAGTGAAATCTTCCTTGTTATCTTTATTGTTGAATTTTGATTAGAATGGGTCCAGAAATCAATATTTTAAAATTTAAAACTGTGATTGAAACAAAATACAGCTCCTGTTGACATTGGGTGTTGCCAGGTAATTATTATTATTATCAATATTTATCTCAGGACCCTGAGGTCCTGGACCTTTGGAAGGCGTACGAGGAGCCGAAGCCAACTCGCAGAGGCCCTTTAGATAATTATAATGGAACATGATACCAACCCACGATTATCCCTGTACGCGCTATGCTAGTGCACCCAAGGACAACCCCCGGTTGTTGAAAAACTATTGCGGCATATGGAGAACAAAGATAATAGGGCTATGGTTTTTGGAGTCTTAAGTGGACTGGTAACATGGAACTATGTTAAGACTATGGCCCCTGCCTGAACAACGTTATTAATATCCATCTAAAAAAGGCAGGGGGTGACTTGCACACTTAATAGGCCCCTGCCTGAACAACGTTATTAATATCCATCGAAAAAAGGCAGGGGGTGACTTGCACACTCAATAAATGGGCCCCCAAAAAACGGCCGCTAGCACGAAGTGACGTAGCAACAAGAGGGCAACATATTCTGAGGTGCTTGAGGAGTGGAGAGGTATACCACGGCTATCAGGACAATCCCGGAAGTACGGTCAAGATCCCTATCAGCACCTTTTTGGATTATACATCCTTCTCCCGAGCACGTTTGCTCTTGCGAATCTCCACTCAAGCCAGCCAATAAAGGCAAGAGAGAGGTGGGAGCTCAGTTCCTCGTCAGTGTTCACTACGGCCGGCCAATAAAGGCAAGCCGGAGATGAAGAACAAGAATTCTCCCGGGAGATCGGGTCCGTGGGGTCGCTAATGCCCAACAGTTCGCCACAAAACTGCACTGCGGATTGTATCTCTCTTAGTCTGGCCCCTCACCCGCATATTACGGCAAAGCAAACTTCACCGATACAGACCTAGGGTACATTGGAGCACGCAAGCCCCACCACGACGTCAACGTAGAGATACGGCGATGGGGTTATTATTATTATTATTATTAATATACAAAAGTTTCTCATATCCTCTCGCTCCATAACATCGCCTGAACCTGGGCCGGACGCTTTTGTCACCACCGTCGATTGCCTCTACGAGGGCTCCGCCAAAGCGGGGTAAACTTCCACCATGTGCTTCGGGCGTTCCGCACAATGGTGACACTTGAGCGTTTCTTCCCTCCAGATCTGAAACAGTTACCTTCCGAAACACTCATGTCCGGTGAGGATTTTTGTTAGGGACCTGCAGTTACAGAAAGTAACACTGGGTGTAGAAAAGAGTAGTTGTGGCACTGCTCGAGAGCTCGTTTTTTGGAGCATTCGGGACTTATTATTTGTATTTGACATGTAGCGACATCTATGGCGTCACATAAGAACTAATCCTGCATCGCGCAATCAAAGTTCTCCGCGCGATATAGAACATATAGAACAGCCCGAAATCATCTATCGGGCAGTTGCCCACCAGACAAAACACCCGTCTGGCCGGAGGATCCTCCCTTTTCAAAGGAGGTTTGCGGGACTTTACTCTCTGCTCCGCATACCTCCAAAGACATTAAATTTTTGTTGTGATCTTATAGTGGAGTGAGCTATAAAAATGGAACTTCCTATCATATAATCATTTATTCATTAACTATGCACCACCAAGGTTCTGTTACAATTTTTTACGCACGTCGGGGCCCCTGTAGCTTGGGGGCCCCGTATCATTGATATGACGGTAGATACGCCCCTGATCCCAGGGCCGAGTTAACATGGTTTTTTGAACAATCCTGCAGCCTTCTGTTCACAGCGAGGTACAACAACAACAACTTTTTTTTTACAGTAAAGACAATAATGGCGGAACCGCAGCCACCTCTGATCCTCTGCATGGAAAATGCAACAGGCGAGGAAGTGGCCCTCAGAGTAGAACCCGGAGATAACTTCCAGATGTTTCTAGATAAGGCCAAGTAAGTTTTGGATCCAGATTGCTTCTTCTACAGGAACCACCATTTTACAATAGGTACAGTTAAACCTGGATGACTTGAGCTCCCGAGGGACCTAGGATTTTGATCATTTGTAGAGGTGTTACATTGACGCAGGTTTAAAGTGACATGATTTAATTAAAGACTTGTTGCTACCTGTCCAGAGAAATAATCTATTAATGCTAAAATATTAATTTACTATCTTAGGGCCTGTGCACACCACGTTTTTTAAACGCGCGTTTGTAGTGATACAGACGCGATACGCACGCGAGTCAGACGCAGCCTGTAGAGCTTTAATAGGATAAAAGCGCGCCTTTGACGAACGTTTCTAAAACGCGCGTCAACGGCGCGTTTAAAAAACGTGGTGTGCACAGGCCCTTACTTGCTGAAGCTATTAAGGTGGCTCTACGCTATAGAGGCCAAGCACGAGCGGAATACGAGCCGAGCTCAAATTCGTGTAGTGTAGTGACCGACTCTACAGGAGCTGACATTCTTTTAATTCATATGTAATTATTAATAAATAAATAGTATTAATAAATAAATAAATAAATAAATATGTAACTCATATGATTTAAAAGAGTGTCCATGGAGTTTCTTTTTTTTTATTTGATAAAAATAGTGCTTGACTGCGATCCCACCTGATGGTAAGCAGTGATGCAATCGTTGATGGTGAGGCGCACTAGTTTATTAAGAGCCTATTCACTCTAGCCTTGAAGACACCCAAATTATAATCTGATGGGAAGACCACAGCAGGCAAATTGTTCCAGTCCTTCGATGTACGCGGTATAAACGACGAGGCGAAACACTTAATCCGGACCGTAGAGGTTTCAACAACGTAAGGGTGAATACTTGCCGTACGTCGGGTTGTCCGATGGTAGAAATGAGATGGCGGAATCAAGTCATGCAATTACCGCGCACACTCTCCAAAATGCAACCTGTAAAACACCGAAAGTCTGGCTACCCTACGCCTGTGCTCAAGGCTTTGAAGATTGGATGTTTCTTGCACGTTCTTCTCCATAGAGATCTACGCTTTAGAACGTGTAATTTAGCTTAACTTTTTTGACTGACTGACATTTTGACAATTCAAAAGTGCCTGCCTATAAGGGACTACTCACACCTATTCAGCTCTATTCAGCTTATGTCCATAGAAAACAACGATTTTGGATGGAGACGCGTAAGCATTCATTCAGCTTTCCGCGTTTATTCAGCTTTCGCGGCAAACAAGTATAAAATAAGAACAAATGTGTTTTTATCATGCGAGTGCTTTAGATAGAGTTCAGCGCTGTTCTGCCGCGTTCAGCGCTGTTCTGTCGCGTTCAGCGCTGTTCCGCCGCGTTCAACGCTGAATGCGGCGGAACAGCGCTGCACACGTATGGTTCTCAACTCCTTGTCGACAAGTTGCGACCTGCATAGTTCCTGGATAGATTTGATTATATAATATCATTACGTAATCATTATGCACGCAAGGATCGAGATAGTTCGGACGTGTTTTAAAGTAATTCTAATTACTTTATTTTTACGAAATAAAATAATGGACGAAGAGAAACTTATATTTATAGTGCAAAAATATTCTTGCTTGTACGATATAATTGAGTAGCTGACCGTCTTCGCAGCATATTCAGCGCCGTACGTAGTAGATAGAAGCATTCTAGCGGAGATAACACTCTTACGCTGCTGTACGCGGCTGATAGAAGTAGAACTGTATAAGTGTGACCAAAATCGTTCAGCGAAACGCGAATAGAGCTGAATAAGTGTGCGCAGTCCCTAATTGGTCTATTTGAAATAAACGTCTGTCTGATTTCCGAGCAAGGGTGACACTATGAATTTGAGCTCGGCTCTTGCTCCGCTCGTGTTCGGTTCCTCTAGCATACATAGACCCATCTTTAGGGTCTTGAACTGTAAAAACTGACAAACGTATATCGAAAGGAATTGTACAGAATTAGGAATTTAAAGCGCGCGTGTGTCGTCGGTTGTTTCCGCTAATGAAGTGTGTGCCCCTCTTGTACGAGTACCTACACCCGCGCACCAGCCCGACACCTGACGAAGGTAGCCGATAGCACCCGAACAGAAGCTATTGAGCTAAAGAGTCCTCTCATCAGTTAGGACATTTCTTTTTAGGGTAAAAACGGAACCCTTATAGGATCACTTTGTTGTCCGTCCGTCTTTCAGTCTGTCTGTCTGTATGTCTGCCAAGACCCTTTATCTCGGTAACGCGTGGAGGTATCGAGTTGAAATTAAAACCATATAAGTACTCAAGGCTGCGGTCCCTTGAAGCTGTGAAGAAATCAAACTTCTGAGTTAACGAAAAAAAAAAGATACGGCCGTTTATGTCGCAAATAAAAAACTTTTTACAAAAAAAATACAACCGACTTCAATGTAAAAAAACACTGAAAAGTGCAAAATAACTTTAATTTCGGAAGTCGGTGTTTCTATAATAGTTTTGTCTCTTCGTTATTTAACACCGACTTCCGAAATTAAAGTTATTTTGCACTTTTCAGTGTTTTTTTACATTGAAGTCGGTTGTATTTTTTTTGTAAAAAGTTTTTTATTTTTCACTTTTTAGTTATGGTACCACCACTAAAAAGTACCCCTCAGCCATACTTAAATGCCTTATAGCCAGAGTGCATCTTATGACAATTCTAATAATACCAAACACGGTTAGATTAAATTAATTTATTACAGAGTTCCGGTGCCTAACTTCAGGCTTCATCATTAGATCAGTTCGATATATTACCCCTCTTCTTTCAGTCAGTGATGGACTACACGCATAAACAAAGCAATTTTACTTGTTACGACAGTTCTGCTGTGATCCCATGAGGAGTTCTGTTTCATATCTACGAAGTTCATGATCAGATCATAACAATATTTCTATGGGACCAACTTGGAAGCATAACCTTTCAATAAAAAAAAAATTTTCAAAATCAGTCTATAATTGACCGAGAAATCGGTGAACATACATAAAAAATAAAAATAAAAAACATACATTCAGCCGAACATATAACCTCCTCCTTTTTGAAGTCGGTTAAAAATAGTTTAAGTTTTAGAATAGTGACACTGGCAGCCACAAATAGTGTCTTGTAGTCATATTTTTGATGTACCAATAAAAATATATCCTACAATTCCTGCATAGAAAAGTCACCTTAGATGTGATGCCGATTTTTTTTAGTGTAGCTTTTTCAGTGTATAAATGCTTTATATTACCCGAATTTAAGTCATAGTAAATCAATATTAATGTATGTGATTACAACCAGTGAAGACGTGGCATATAATAGATATAGTAATAAACTTTGGTTTCATATCACCATTATAACTATAGTAAACATTGAATCTCTATCTTTTTGTATACATTGAATAGCTAATCAAATGTTACTTGAAAAGAAAAATACCAGAATATTGTGCTCAAAATAAAATACAAAAAAACCAGATTGGCTGTCTATTGAACCAACATTTTCAATTTTTTTGATGAAGTAGGTTTTGAAGAATCATGGTTACTTACTCCATATTTAGACAGCCTATCTAGTAAAACCTCTCAGGGCTAACATTCCCTGCTTAGCCAAACTATTCAAAAATATTAAAACGTTGCAAAATTATTTCTGTAAAAGATTTTGGAGTGATAAAAAATGTAAAAATTAGTTTATAAATTATCTTTTAAAAAGTGTATACTTATTTTGACACGAAGTGTACCACATAATGTAAAAACGCACTATTTAGTTACGCAATACTTATTTTATGGCACCTACCTACTAATTTGTCACTGTATTTAATGGTAAAAGGCAACATATTTATAGCTTTTTAGCGATATAATTTTTTTTATTACAATTGTGCTATTTGGTAATATCTTTTCATTCAAGTTATTTAAATCGAATTGCATAATAAAAATCATTGATAAGTACGACAATAAATTGAATACGGAAATTCTGTAATCTTTGTTTGGAAATTCCATTTCCACGTTATCTACTATTATTATATTACTGAAAACGATTGAAGTGATATCAGTTGATTGATATATACACTTATCTTTCTAAAAATGTGTAACACTTGTATTAGTGTACATACAGATTTTTCCTTATCATATGAAATGTAGGTAGTTTCATAAATAGACGCGAATTTCATAAATTCCGTAATTGTATTTGCCTCTTGAAATGCACTGAAAATTTTACTTTCGTAGTTCCGCTACTAGCCGCTAACTAAAATTGGGCGCTAGTGTGCCCAGTCTGTAGTCTATATACCCACATAATAACAAACTCTTAAAATCATTTTGTAATCAAAAAAATATATCGCATATACTAAAATTACATAAAGTAGACTGTTTTCCACACAAGAAATTCATTACAATTGGTGCTATAGGGTGCTCAATTTTAGTTTAGATTGATTTTCGATTCCACCACTACCGTAATGCTAGAAAAAAAATAGTAAAAATATTAAATATTAGTGAAATAAAAATTGTAAAATATCAAAAGGTACATTAGTTAAAAGTGGAACTATAGAAAATCATCTAGGTACTTTTGGTTCCTGCTACTTTACTTTTCTACAGTTTAACTAAACTGATTTCGCTACTCACCACTAAGAACAACATGGCGCTAATGTGCAATAGTCTAAAGTAAAAAAAAAATCCTTTCGATAGTGGTGAAATCGATCAAATTATGGTATAAGTACCACATACGACATGACATAATTGTAAAAAGCGTTTGTATTATATAGTTTTAACATTGTATTATAATATGGAAACTCTTGAAGAAAAATGTAAAATTGAAATGATTTGCGAAATTATACAAATTATTGAAATAAAATCTTTTGTTTCTTTTATATCTACTCTGCAAACACTCACTATACATACCTACACTACTTTTAGATTAGGTGCTAAAAAATAGGCGTGTGTAACTCTTTACTGAACCGACTTTACTGTTCTGAAACATTTTAGTGTTCCGAAAGATTGGAACATCAGTAATGTTTTAAATGCATCACTTGGAACACTGAAACACTCTTTACTTTAAGTGACCAGCATTGTTTTTAAAATTCAAATTATAACGTAAATCTATATATTATAATCTTTATTTCCGTGGAAGATGGGTAGGCCTTTAGTGTGGGACGCTACCTGTGTCGACACTCTTGCGCCATCCCATCTTCCTAGCTCTTCGTGCTGTGCTGGTGCTGCCGCTGCGGCTGCGGAGAACCTCAAGCGGCGGAAATATAACAACCTCGTCGGTAGTTATATTTTTGAGCCGTTTGGGGTTGAAACTCTTGGGCCGTGGGGTCCGAGTGCTCATAAGCTTTTCAAAGAATTATCCAAACGCCTAGTTGACACTTCGCGTGACCCAAGGGCTGGCTTTTACCTCGGTCAGAGGTTAAGCATTGCCATACAACGTGGCAATGCGGCCAGCCTTTTGGGCACACTTTCAGTCGACAGCGATGCGGAGGAATTTTATGACGCCATATTTTAGCTAGTAGTTTTTGCCCTTAGTGTATATATAGTTTTAATTAAGTAGGTAGTTAAGTGTTTTTATTGAATTATATTTGCATATATTATATACATATAATAAAACAGTAAAATGGTGGAGCGTTGGTATTAGTTGGCGAAAAAACTACTGAACCAATCCTGTTAAAATTTTGCATACATAATCCTTATAGGCCGGGTCAACTGTTAGGCTACATATTATCACGCTATTTGCTATGGGGGGTGAGCAATAATCCAAAATGTCGACATTGAACGACATTTGCCACGGGTTCGATCCCCAGCTAGTTAAAAATTTTGTCATTATTTTATCTTCTTTTTTGTATTAAAATAACTTTTACCATTTTTTCAAAATAAAATTGACATTTCTATATATTTTGTAAAAACTAATCAAAACACATAATAAAATCAAAGCGGCGAGTAAAATCACGTACTAAAATGTTGTAAATATGGCACCACACGTAATTCAGATACTCGCAACGCCATCTAAAGACTGAAAGTAGAAATAATGATGACAATGATAGTTGAACGTCATATTTGATAGATGGCATTGTGTATTTTACGTAATTTTCTGAGTGGCGGAAGAATGACCATCGCCCAAGTTTGCAGACAGTTTTATTGTTTAAAATTGGACGAAAACCGTTATGGTTAAACTGGAGTTAGACGGAGACATTTTTAATCCTACTGCTTTTTTTCCCCGTGGTTGTAACAAGCTAATTGACCGTGATTATTCAAGGGATACCAACCAAAGGCGATAAAAGTAAATACTTATATGTATTTAATTATTGACTTTAAAATAACACGGCCAAATTTTCGGAAGGGGTAGCATGGCACCTTGCGTTGGAAGGCCCCCAGGTGGACCGATGACCTGGTGAGGGTCGCGGGAATCCGATGGATGCGAGACGCACAGGACCGGTAATTATGGTGACACTTGGGGAGGCCTATGTCCAACAGTGGACGTCTTTCGGCTGAAATGATTTTGAGGCGCACGTGGAACACTACGCTCAGTCTTTATAGGGCGAGCTGATGGCGAGCTACCCATTGCTCGTCGTTCGCAAGTCGGCGCCTACGGTAGTCGGAGATCGCTACTACTAAGCCCAAGATAGATAGCTGTTCAATATCTTTACTTCGTTACCGTAGAAAAAATATACCTACATATTTCAGCTAGAGGAAAATTCGAATACACACCGCGGAATTCGAATTATTTAATTTATTTCACCTCAAGGATTCAGTGACGTCATTCTCAATACACAGAAAATATTTGTTGATAAGCTACTGTAAGAAACCACATGTGTAAACATGTGCCGATTTTCAAAGGTCAACTTGAGATAGGTAATATACCTACGCTTACGGTAAAACGCAAATCGTTATAGATTACAGAGATGAATCGACACGTGGTCGGTTTTCTATAAGAAGTTTATCATTTACTGAAAAGATAAACTTATTTTTACATGTAGGTATAGCAACTGACTACCTATCTGAGTTTAGCTATGATTAAATCTTACCTCTGATTTCTTAATAAAGAATTTGAAGTTGAGTATATTATGTCAAACTTAACCTCAGATAGATAGGTAGGTAAGTACCTACATTAGGACAAAATGTCCCTCAACAAGACAACGCAACACAAATCTGATCTACGTGAAGCTCAACATCGGTATAGGTAAATAACAAATGGTAAACATTATTAGAAAACTTTTATGTCAAGATTTTTACATTTAGCTAATTACCTAAACGGATGGAGTATATGTGCCTATGATGCTTGACTGCGATCCCACCTGATGGTAAGCAGTGATGCAATCGTTGATGGTGAGGCGCACTATAAGTTTATTAAGAGCCTGTTCCTTCTAACCTTGAAGACACTTAAATTATAATCGTACGGGAAGACCACAGCAGGCAAATTGTTCCATGTTTGGTATCATATTTGTTCCAGACCCAGAGAGTGAGGTAATGAGATTAAAAAACCGTATATAATATGACAAATATACTGTATTTAATCAAATAAATTACATTTAAAATTAAAAATAGTACCGACAAATAATTTCGTAGGCGTGGCGCGGATATATAAAACAATTTTTTATATTTTTACAATTATAAATTGAACTAAAATCGATTAAAAACCACGACTTTGGGGGGCAAAGTCGCGCCTTGTGCGTTCTACACATTATATTGGTCTCAAATAAAATTAAAGGAATGAATTTCAACAACATTTTTTCTAAATGCTCTCGATTTTTTATCTTCATCTTAACATTAAATTCATTTTTACAATATACAAGAATATAGTACGTACAATTATGTTTTTCTTGAGATTATATTGTTTTTAAAACCTGCGCTTAATAATATAATTAAATAAAGTAATGCAACTTTGAAAGCTACATAGAGAGTTGCGCGCAGTCATTGTTCACAGTAGGAGGTTAGCAATCTCCTAAAATTCACAATTTTTTTTATAAAATATATTGTAATTTACTACGGGATTCGTGGCTTGAAAGGTTTCATATAAACATCGAAAATATCTAGTCACAGAAACTGGACAAAACGAAATACATACTATACACATTCTAATTTCCGCTACTAATACGCGTTAATTATAATTTTAAGACGAGCCTAAATAGATTACATAGTCTATAAGATACTAGGCAATCAGAAATGCATAGAACATTTAACTAAGCTCCAATTAAGAATGTTTTTAATCTCATCCATTCGGAAAAGTACAAGGCTTTCAGAGGTCAGTAAGAAGTGAAAAGCTTGTTAGAAACGATTCAAGCCACAATGGTAAGATATCAGTCAAGGGTGGGAATCACAAGAAGGATCTAGGCGAGTCGTATAGACTGGATTATTTGGAACACTGCTGAACCGCACACGACGAATATGAAGAGGGCAAGCAACCAGGGCGCCACGGGGTACTGGTCTTCCTTTTCCTGGAAAGAGGTGAAACATATAAATAAACAAAGAAAATGAGTTATGCTTGGCATCCTATTTAATATGATTACTGTGTGATACGAGGCTTCTGAAAACTTAATCAAGGCTATGATTAGCTGAGCTGTCCGAATTCTCTACTCAATTAATTTAAACAAATTAACTGAGTTTTCGGTTTTATTAATTTATTTAAATTAACTGAGTTTTCGGTTATTAATCTATTTAAATTAACTGAGTTTTCGGTTGCACATAAAATAATTTATGTACGGGCAGTACTCTAGGAGTTACTCCTATATAGTGGGTGCGTTGATTTTTATTTTATTTTTATTTTAGTGGGTGCGTTCACAAACATTTAAACTCACAAAAGACACATAAACGCGGAACAATTATCTGTAGGTCTTTTAACCAGTTTCTTAACCTTTTAACCGTTCTAAGTCGGATATATCCGACAACAATGGTGTTTTAACGTGCCCAAACTGTGCACGCACGTTTACAGCAAAGATAGGCTTTATTAGTCACATCAGAGCACATGATCGCAACCCATAGTTGCACTAAATCAGAATCCACCCATACGCACAAAACGTTTTGAGAACACATTTATTATGCGTACAGCCAAGGAGTGGAATTCCTTGTTTCCTGATAGCTACAACTTAGGGGTATTTAAGTCAAGGGTGTGTAGGCTACTTCTAGGCAAGCGTGCTCCATCGTCGACCACATCATCGCTTACCATCAGGTGAGATGGTGGTCAAACGCGAGCCTATCATTAATAAAAATTAAAAAAAAACCAGTCACCGTAGCCGAAATCGGCTAGGGAGTATATATATACATATATGTCCGACAAACACTTTCGCGTTTATTACGGGTCGCACATCCACGACCAAATACTTCCATCTCATCAGCTCTTCTGTCATCCTTGAGGATTGAAGAGCTAAACGAGATGGAGTACCCAGTCGCTAACACACGACCCTGGCGAATAGGACACAAAAACACTCTTCGGACCAATCCGACGAGAGATGGTTTCAAATTGAAAGAAAAACATTTTATTTGGCGGAACAAGGCGCAAATTTAGAACTTTATGTGAAAGAAATATGCGCCACATCCGCGCAAAACGGCCGAACGGTCAGCATAATGCCGTGACCACACGCAAAATGCGATGAGTCTACGGCGCTGGTTTTCAGCGTCCAAAAAAAAAAGTAAAAATAACCAATGGACCAATAAACCAAAAAAAAAATGTGTGTGTGTGTGTGATGTGTGTAATAATGTGATCCAATTGGACCATTACTCTTCATTATTTTAATTTTCTTTCGTTAAACAATTAACAATGAGTAGTGGTGATAATTGTATTGTATTAAAACAATTACGTATTCATAAATGTTATGATTGAAATATCCAACACTTACTCTTAGTGTTACTAATTAATTTCACGCGTCTGAATAGCAAGGAGATTATTATTGTTGTGGAATGTTGCTATCAAAGTTATGCGCAATTTATTCACACATAAAAAAAAAGTGCGAGTCGGACACGCGAACCGAGGGTTCCGTACAAACGTAAGCAAAGTTATTATTTTGTAATTTATTTGCAAAGGAAGATGCAAACCCTGCAATGATTAAATTTATAACTGTAGGTTAGTATCTACACCAGGGGTGGCGAACCTTTATATGAGAACGTGCCAAAAAAAAATTTAGTCATTGCGTGCCGCCAAAGAATCTTAGCTTAGTGATTTAACTGGTTGAGTAGTGTAATTAGAGACACAATAGTAATTTCAAATCACCTACGTTGTACTTAATTCACTGGCGTGCCCGAATTATTTTGCCGCGTGCTACCAGTTACCACAGGCATGCGTGTCATAGGTTCGCCATCCCTGATCTACATACTACGTGTATAAAACACAGAAATGCAATATATTACAGATAAATAGCATAGCTTGATTATTGGCAAAACTAACATGTTAAACAAATAATAACTTTGAAAGTACTAAAATTTGGAACTTGATGTCATACTAGCTTTTATTCAGCTCAAAAATACCTTTCCAACGATGTAACACACATAGCTATTGGAAAGTGGGCCTAGGATTTAATATAGGCAAGTGTAACTCGTTACCGACTCACTCTTCCGAAACTGTTCCAATCTTTAGGAACAATAAAATAGTGTTCCGAAAGATTGGAACAGCAGTAATGTCTTAAATGCATCATTTGGAACAATTGCAACACTGAAACACTCTTTAAGTGATCTGCAGTCTTTTTAAAATTCAAATTTAAAACGTAAATAGTGTACCTAAATATAATTAATGACCTGAACTAAAAACATCTGCTTAAAATTATTCTTAAATAAAAATTCAATTAAATAAAACTGTCAGTGTATATGACGCGACGTACGTAACAGATCACGATTTATAACACAGTGTCTGTATCTTTTGAGCTGCCAAATGTTCCAAATTATACATATCATCTAACATTTCTCTGTCTCAGTGTGACTATGACGCAACGTAACAGATCACGATTCATTTGAGCCGATGTTCCAAATGTTCCGTTTGTATCTTTTGAGCCGATGTTCCAAATGATACATATCATTGTTCCGGAACATTTCAGTAATTCAGATGCAAATGTTCCAATCGCAAAGATGACACACTTTGCCCACGCCTGATTTAATAGAAACCCTGGCATCATTCTTTACGGTTTTCGGATTATTTCCTTTACTTGTGCTACATGGTGCTTCTTACCAAATTCCATGATTTTATATCGTCCCCTATAGGTTTTGATTTCGTTGCGAGCGCCAAAATATGTGTCATAAACTAGGCATACACGGCCATCTTTAGATTGCATTTAGAAATTTGATTTCCCCTTGGTAACAGAACTGAGTATCTGATATTAATTTCAGCTTGATACCTCCACGCGTTTTTGACAAAAATGGTCTTGACGAACGGACAACAAAGTGATTCTATATGTGTTACGTTTTTGCCGACTGAAGAACGTAATCCTAAAAAAATGAAAGTATTTTCTGTTGTATGGTACATACTCGTAACTATCTATATTGTTAAGTATATACTTACTTCTATAGTAAAAATAGTATCGAAAAATCTTGTTAAAAAAATAACTGAGGATTTAGTGTTCTTTAAATAAATCACTGAAACTAAACATCAATTGTACCTAAAAATTCATTTGTACCTTATTGACAGATTTAGACCCAGTTTCTCAAGCGAAAATTATCCCAAAAAGATATGTATCAAATTTTCAATTGCACGGCACTACTCTGATAGGTTGAATGAATTTACAACAGCCCGAATACCTCATGCGCTAATTTCAGGAACAAAAAAAAAAACTTGATCTTTAATTCGTTAAAAAAAAAAACAAAAGTGATTTCTTAGTAACAACAAAAAATTAATTTAACATTTCATCTTTTATAATGATAAAAATTGCTTTTAGTGGACTCTGGCACCAATTAAACAGTTTTCTTTATTCTTTTTTACATAGTATGATAAAACTTCTTAGCCAAACTTTAACTTTCTACAAACTACTCAAGCATGATCGGTCATTAGGTAATCACAGTAAAATGTTAAATGTCATAAGTTATCTGTGAAATTGTATTGATTACGTTGATATTTGTAAACTGGCAACTTTGTGTGCACCATAACCTGAGTTTACTGAAATCCTAGTACTCTACTTCTTTAGATGTTTGCTAATTTAATTTTTTAGGGTTCTGTACCGAAACCGGCAAAAACGAAACCCTAATAGGATCACTTTGTTGTTCCGTCTGTCTGTCTGTCCGTCTGTCACGCATGACCCTTTTTCTCAGGAACAGGAAGGTAGAGGTATGAAGCTGAAATTAATACTTATCATATACTTAGGTCTGCTACCCTAAGCAGTAGTGATTTAATCAAACTTATAATAAGTCAACGCAATCTAAAGATAAGGCTGTTTATACTCCTTTAGGATGCATATTTTGACACTTGCTAGGAAATCAAAACTCCTAGGTTACTTCAGGAATAAATCTAATTTGTAATTACGTCACAAAAATAAAAATATTTTTTTGTGATTCGGAAAAATCTCCGAAACTGGATTCGAAAATCGAACTATTTAAACATAGGTAAATTTATACGGAACCCTCAGTGTCCTAACAGGTTTTATTGCTTGTTAAAACTAATAAACAATTTACAATTTAAACTTCTCTGTTAACTGTTATTGAAGTTATATAAAGTGCATTTTCAAACAGAAAAAGTCAGTCAATCACACGCACAAACGAATACAAAAACAAAATATTTTTTTTGTAATAATTGTTTTAGGGATGATTCTTCAAGTACCAGATATCTTTATCTGAGGAAAATGTTTTTTGTAGGTTTAAGCTAAAACTACATTAGACCGACGCAAAAGCTCGAGCTCAAGTTTCGGCTTAGGTTTACGCCATCAGCCGAGTGTTGACTGATTAATAAACGAAACTCAACACTTAAGTTTACAACAATCTGTGTTCTTGAGATGCCAGATCATGAGTGCAGACCGACCGGGACTTAAGGTCATGATTAGCGTAGTGCGAAACATGCCAGTTTGTAAATATTTTAAGGCAAATTAATTATTACGATAAAATAGATTACTATGATGCTATTTTATGGCCTTTGCGATATTGTTTATCTAAAATGTAGGTATATACACTCACCGGCACGGAATCTTGGCCACCAATAACTTGCCGATAATTTCTATATATATATTTAATTTTCACTATATTATGGGTTTATGCACTAAATTAGGGTTTTTTTATGGTTTTGTAACTCAGTTATTGAAAAAATGATGCACCAGCAGTAATCTTTAAAAAAATAAGCAGTTTCACAAAAATATTGGTTTTAACACTGTCAATTTAAAAAGAACACAAAATGAAAAATAACCAAAAAGTCTTCGTTGTGTTTGCATTTTAATATCGGGTGTTTCCTCCCCTAGCCCCGATAACAGCTTGCATTCGTTCTGGCATACTTTGGATGATGTTTCTGATCTCAACTTGTGGTATGCTTTCCCAAGCGGTCAGTGCTGCATTTCGAAGCTGATTCAGAGTTTCAGGCGGGTTGGAGGAGGACTTTATTTTTCTTTTAAGCTTGTCCCAGATATGCTCTATTGGATTTAAGTCTGGACTACGAGCTGGCCACTGCAATTTTTGAATACCAACCTCTGTAAGGTATTCCTCCACGCAATGTGCAACGTGTGGGCGCGCGTTATCGTGCATTAGGAGGAATTCGTCAAATCCAATAAACCCTGAATATGGTAACACGTGTTCCTGAAGAATCTCCTCGATGTATCGTGTTGCCGTTAATCGGTTATCGACGATAACTAACTCCGTACGTGCATCGGAACTTATTCCTCCCCAAACCATTATAGAGCCTCCATGAAAACTAACAGTTTGTGTGGTGGTAATGGGTAAAAACCGCTCTCCTCTTCTTCTCCACACTCGCTCCCGACCATCTGGAGCTCGTAAAGCGATTCGACACTCATCTGTGAACAGTACTCGAGCCCACTGCTCATGGGTCCAGTTGACGTGTTCTCGTGCGAATCGAAGTCGAGCTACTCGGTGACTTCTGAGAAGTTCTGGGCCGCGTGCTGGTCTACGAGCTTGTAAATTCACTTCCTCCATTCGTCTTCTCACTGTACGTTCACTAACATTGACACCTCTTGTGAACTGGAGTCGCTGGCGTATCTCAACAGCGGTGAGGTAGCGGTTTCTCAAAATTTCCAGGACAATAAAGCGGTCATCCCGGGCTGATGTGCATCTGACGCCTCCGCTGCCTGGTCTGCGGGAGTAGCGGCCTGTCTGCTGGTATCGTTTCAGCGCATACTGCATCGATGAACGTGGTACATTCAGTATAACAGCAACTTCTCGCTGTGTCAGCCCTTGTTCGATCAATGCTACAGCTTGTGCAACCTGTGATGGTGTTAATGGCATTTTTATTGGAATTAAATCACCTTTAGTTATTGAAGTAACAGTACGATATCACAATAATTGAATAACCTAACAATAAACTTTCACAAAACACAAATTTAAAACAGCAACTTAGTCGCTCAGATGACCGGGTTCAACTAAAACTTAAAAATAACGTCATATCGTCGGTGAGCGTGCAAGACCGCGTAAGAGCAATTTGTAAATACCGCGTATCTGTGTTTTCACGATTTTACAGGAAGAAGAAAAAACTTAATATCTTCACCAATCAAATATATTTTTGCGACTGAACTTGTTTACTATTTCTTTGCAACTTATTTTATGGGAAAATAGTGTAAATTTGCCAATAGCTTGGTTAGGTTCCGTGTAAAGTCATTTACGCGGTATTGTGGTGATAAAAATCAGAAATTGTAGTCTACTTTTGGTAGGTACGCGGATTTTAAATGCAACACTTTGTTAAAGTATTGAATTTATTATCAAAAAAATTACAAAAAAAGAACTTCTAAAAAGTCTATTTGGAAAAGATTATCACTTATTAATTACTTATACGTGATATCAAATATGAACGTTACAAAAATAATAAGTTTGATAGCATTTACTCTTCGAACTTCGTGGAGCACTTCTTGTCTGACTCCCAAACTGGAACGGACCGGGGCTACCCTCAAGCGGCTTCTGCCCAACCTCGGGAGTCCAGACGCCTCCTGCCGGAGGCTCTACGCGGGAATCGTTTGGTCCCTTTACGGGGCGCCGGTGTTGGCGCTGTCACTGCAAAAGCGACCGGCGGCCATGCTGAATGCCTGCCATGGGTCATGGCTATCCGGATGGTGCGGGGATACCGCACGGTCTCCCACGAAGCGGAGAGCCTCCTTGGGCCTGCCACCGTGGGATCTGGAGGCAACAGTCCTTCCACGCATGCACGATTTGCGCATGGAGATGCAACGCCGGGGTGAAACTCCGCTGCCGCGCCAAGTCGCGGCATGGCGGACAGAGTTCCGGCGGGATCTCATGGCGGAATGGCAATAGCGACTGTCGCAACCCAGTGCTGGGCACGCCATAATCACGGCGGTAAACACCCTCTTTGAGTAGTGGCTGGAGCGGCAACACGGCGTCCTCACCTTCCACATGACGCAGGTTCCTGCACCGGATTATTCGTGCGGAAGAAACACCCGGGTGTCACCATTGTGTGGACCTCCCGGAGAACACGGTGGAGCATACGGTGGAGGTGTGCCCCGCTTGAGCGGGGCACCGCCGTGTCCTCGTGGAGGCAATCGGTGGCAACGACCTTTCGCTTTTTCGGGCTTGCGCTTGTTGGGCGCTGGTTCGGGCTGGTTATGGTCCGGAGCGAGGAGGAATGGCAGGCGGTCGCCTCCTTCTACGAAGCAGTAATGCTAGCGAAGGAGGAGGCTGCACGCGTGAGGGAACGAAGGTCCTTACATCCCAGCCACCGTAATTCCGACCCCGACTACCAGCCACGGTAGACGTGGTCTTGCGGACGTCGAGCAATGGGTAGCTCCGTTCGGTAATTAACCGGACCGAGCCCAGTCGTCAACAGCGCGTAGTCATCCACGCGCTCCTCATAGAGATGTCAGCAAACAGTAGAGGCCCAGCAGGGCTGATGCCCGCTAGCTACGACCGCGGAAAATTTCTGAAAAGGAAACCCGTAGCCCTAGAACGCAAAGGGTAATTGAAGGACACAGGTATGGTTGTAGTCAGTAAAAGTCTGACACGCCCTCCCGCTCCACCCAGAGCGCGAGAAGTTATTGGATGAATTCCCATGTTAAAAAAAAAACGTGTTGCGGCTTCTTCGTTGAATTGGTAAATACGCGCAATTGCTGCCAATTTCAGACATGTTACTAGTACGCGGTATTGTTTCGATGGCAAATTCGAGCTTTCCTATTAGCTAATTCAAATCGTGTGAGATCTACGATAAGCGAATTAGCCTATAGGATCTGCTGAGGCGATATGTCAATATTGCGACTTTTGCTGTTACGCGGTATCTACAAACTGCTCTTTCGCGGTTTTGCACGCTCAACGACGATATTGCACTCAAACATGATAAATTACCCTCTTGAACTAAAGGTAAATATTTTTTAGACCAACCTTCATAATAAATAATCATAGGAAACACTTAAAGCTCTTGTTATCGCGAAATACGCGCTTGGCCAAGATTCCGTGCCGGTGAGTGTATATGGGATGCCTCAAATCCTTTTGAATTTCAAAGTGAAAATTTCAAAAAAAGATTTGTATTTGTTCGAGATTCAGTGTTTTTACATATTAGTCTCATTATAAAACCCATTAGTGAAATACAATAAGTAAGAGCTATTTGAAGACACACCATCGGTATTCTTATTTTCCTTAAATTTTTTTATAGTTTCTAAAAATATATTGTTTTAGGTATTTAGTCCATATATTATTTAGGCAATTAATCATACGACATAGCTGTAACCTAACGTGACGAATTTTGTTTTAAACTTTGGTCATTATGACGTAATCGTTCACGTAAGCAAAACTTGAGTACAGCGCATTGAGGAGCTGCCCCCCTAGTCAAGTTGCAAACGATAAACGTGAACGCTTAGTAATCTCCAATAGATTTTCAACTTTATACCTAAGAGCATAAAGTTGAAAATCTATTAAAGACTACTGAGCGTTAGCGACCGGAACGAACGAAAACACTATATAATCTTCAATAGATTTTCAACTTTATGTTCAATTACATAAAGTTGAAAATCTATTAAAGACTACTGAGAGTTTACGTTTATCGTTTGTGACTTGGCTAGGGGGGCTGATCTTGGTAACTGAGATTCTGCACTCATGTGTTTATTAATTAGCAATGATCTTGAGCTTCTGACATCGTATAATCGGGGATCAAATGATATCGCACTTGAGGACGGAGTTAAGCACCGTTTATTAATTAGGGCCTTAGAATTGGAAAGGAAAAATTAGTATCAGGACTGAGAGGTAAGAAGTTGAGTAACTCATTGACAGTAAAGTGCCAATACCTTCTAACTGCCATTTTTCGAGAAAATGACTTGTTAGCGTTTATAATTTAAATATGACATGTGTTTCCGCATGTTTTAGTAAAATCTCCGAAGCGGATATTTAGTTGCAAATGTTGCAATTGAATCCAAATTAAATTTTGGAAACAACTAATCAGTTAATCCCAATGTGTCTATTTATTGTATTACCTCTATCGTTTTTGGTAGAGGAATTTTTTGACTTCCACAGTTAGAAGATATTGGCACTTCGCAAGTTATAATTATTAAAGAAAAATAAAAAAAAACTAAATTGGTGGTACGTACTACCTTGGTCGACTTAGGCACGTTGCCTCTCATGGTGATGTTTTTGCTGGCAATCTCGTTGGCGATACGCATCCTTTGTTTGGGAGCCATTTTAAATGTTTTGCAGATATATTTGTCCTGGAAAATATGAAAATAATTCTTAGTTTAGTGTTGTTAAGCTGATTGTTAGTTGTTCATGTTTCCATTGAAAATTATTTAGATAATCTAAAGGCTAATGCAAACTATTGGCATTTGCTACTTTTTTCTTTTCGCCAGAATTGAAACCTAGGTTGTTAGAGGCCAATATGAGGAATCAATAGCAAAAAGAACCAGGGGGGCTATTGGCTAACTTTTTCAATAACAGTTGACAACTAGTATTCGTTGCACACTAAACTTAGTCGTCAACTGACAATTTCATAAAATTGGTATTACGTATCACACAAGTGACTAACAAACTACGGTGGAAATGTGGTGAATTATAAAAATGTACGGTGCCTATTGTGACCACTCTAAAATTTTATCGACTATTATACAGATTCAAAAGCTTACACAATCGCAATTTTAAAAGTATCGATACAATAACATCTGTCAAAACGTGTTACGGTGGCTATCAAAGGCACCAGTGGCTAATGACGTCACTGCAGTTGGTCACTGAAGATAGGCAATACGAAACTAGCTGTTTGACAGTTCAATAATGCACATTGTTAACAAGTGATCATCACTTGAACTGTCAACAGAGTTACGCAAAAGCCCCGCAGGTCTTTAAACCGTAACCGAACGAAGATACGTATAGAAGCATTGCTAATATATTTTTATCAGGCGTTACCTATTTTCGTTATATAATGATGAAATGGAAATATAATACGTAATATTAAATATTACGTATTATATTATTACGTAATATAAAATTTTTGAGGTTTCCATTGATGAAATAGATTATTATATTTTTTCCAAAGTCGCAGTTTTTCATAACGAAAACTAGTAAAAAAAAAAAAATTGTGATAAATGAATCGAAAAGATACGCGTTAATGTTATAATAGTGATTAACATTATTTAATGCGTACTCACAATAAAAACTGAAACTTAAACTATATTTAACAATAGGAAACTTAAAATATTAGACATACAGTATTTTTATCTATGAAAAATAACACGTGATAACAAACTATAGCAATATACTAAATAGTCTCTAACTTCGTTCGGTTATGGTTGGTAGACATAATTCTTTTTGCTATTGATTTATCTTACAGTCCTTTAGGATATGGCCTAAGTTTCACTTTTGGCAAAAAGAAAAAAAAAATACATGCCAGCAATGGGAAAAGTTTCATTCCCCTTTGGATTGTGAAAGTCATGTAAATCCAGTACTTCATAGTAAAACTGTTTACTGCTAACAGTAACAGAATGGTAATAGTTTCTATCATTCTAGATAAAAAAAATGTCTTTCTTTACTGTAAATTATAGTTGTTAGTGCGTTCATTTAGTAGTCTCAAGATTTCAGATTGTCAACACTATGTACCTGTTTTTTCAAGCGAGTTTGCAATATTATTTACTAAGATCAAAGTAACCAATATTAATGCTAAATATCTCTTCTGCTACTTAGGGCATAAATTTTTATTTTTTATTTATTATTGATAGGCTCACGTTTGACCACTATCTCACCTGATGGTAAGCGAGTTCTGGGGAGATTAACTTCTTGAAGCACTCTTATTTAGTTTTTCTTTCAATTTGTAAATTTAAAGTTGCACTACAGTTAATAAAATTATTTTTACAACACAATATTGTCACAAAACTCACAATCATTTGTTTGTAAAATTTTAGTTTTTTGCCAATAAACAATTTGGAATTATTCCCTTTGCAGCAGAATGGACTGTTGTAGTTATAAACAATAAAATCGTTCACTTCAATTAAGAAATCTAAATTTAATCTTTTGAGTACCGTAATTAGAGACACAATAGAAAGACAATGAGCGAGCGAACACCGGCATTCGCTTGGGGTTTAATGAATTAAAAAATATATTGAAAATATGACTCTTAGACTAAACACAATTCAGTTGCAGTTTTAGTTCTAAAGGGCCTATTACACCATTCGATATTCAGACAGTTTTAGTCTATGATTCGACATATCGCGTAGTGTAATAAGAGTTAGACCGGTCTTACTCGGAATAAAAAATAAGACAGTCTGAATATCGTGTGCTGAATATAGCGTAGTGTAATAGGCCCTTTACATCATGTTTTAGTATTTGGCCAATTATAGGAGTAACCATTTGTACATAATACAAGAACAGTAAAATATCATTATTTAAGAAAAATCATGATACAGGCAGTTTGACATAAACATAATGGTATACTATACCATAAGTTGTTGCAAAATTATTGAATTTTCTAACAAAACTTAACCATTTTCTGTTATCACTGAGAAAGGAATGATAAAACTAAATACAATTTACCCACTTTTCACACTTTTAACAGGAAAACACTGTCAGAAATACAGAAAAGGCTTGCTTTAACTAAAAAATATGTCAACAGAACTAACTGTTGTTTCACCAGAAAAGTGGCACAACATGCTCAAAGTATAACTGTGATGTACACATAAAAATACATGTCGAAACGCAAATGATTGCGTTACGGTTACGGTAATGAGACAACCAAATTGATCAAGTTTCCACGTTGAATACGTGTCAATTAAAGATTCCCATTATCTTTAAATAACAATGATAAGTGATTAAGCTTAATGATAAACACACAATTAAAACAGCAAAACGAAGGTCAACACGTAATCTACATTAATCCTTAAAGTTTGACCTTTTATTTACGTCGTAATTATACTAAATCTTCTCGAAAGTGATGGAAATACGGGAAAACACAGTGTCCTATTGGCACAGCTGGATGCAAATTAAAGTGGTCGCAAACTAATTTCGAGACAAAATAATGCCAACACATGCGTGTTTTATAAAGTAACGAGCTTCAGTCGCGGTTTTAATACGAATTACACACTAAATCAGCCGTTGTTATCGACAAAAATGTTATTACATACACCTAATGAAAGTATAGTGTAAACAGGCCGATGAAACTTACAAGATAAACTTCAAATTCTATATGAAAAATGGCACACAAACAATGCACAACGATCACACAGGTTTATTAGACAAGATTTATATGAAGAATAAAATTCTACTCACAATTAATTCCTAAAATTAAGGGCCGCTAAAGCCAAACGCGCAAGTTAGCTTGACACGTATGTAAAAAGTGAAATGACAGAAATGTCAAACGCGTCATTAAAAAGCAAGTTGTATTGCGCATGTACCCGACACGCGTCAGTAAATGTTACAATAACAAAAAAAAAAAAGGATAACAATAAATATCAAGAGTAAAGTATATAAAATGAATGTAAGAGTTTTTTAATATAAACTGGTAAACTTTGTTATAAAAATTATAAGCCCGTAGTGTCTCAGTGCAGGGTGAAAGCCTCGATCCTTTCTTTTCATTTAATTAATTCATGAGCAAACTGAAACCAATCTTTTAGTTAGTAATCCAATTCGTTAGTTTATCGTATCGTCGGTCTTTTAATGTTTGGAACCAACTCAGTGGTTATTTTGCCAAGTTCTCTTGCGGTATGTCTATCTCAATGGGTAGATATGGCCTGGCCCTTAGATTAAATACCTTGGCCATGTAATATTTACCCGACTACGGAGGGTTATTAGCTTGTATAACTTGTGTATTGCCTACATCTGCAATTTGTGTTTTGGAACGAAATATATTTTTGCTGGCAGATCCTGAGTTTGGATTTTTGGTGTGGCTATAAAAACCACGTAAAAGTGAAAATTTATTTGAATTAATTAATTCTTTTGCAGTTATACTTTTTAATTTCACATAACTTTATAGTGACATCTATTGTCGAGTAGAATAACTTGTAAGGTACCTTAAAAGCGAACTGTTTCGTTAATACACCACTAGATGGCGCGGTTAGCTTTGTAGTTTTGACAACAGATGTCGTAAGTGTAGCTTTAGTTACCTTCGTAGCCAGTAGACGACGCTACCGTTAAATAGCTTTTCGTAGCCTAGTCGTAGCGCTTATTGCGATCGTAGCCCTAGCTGTTATTTTACTTACATGTTGATGCTATAGTTTTATTGATGGAAATTCACATTCTAGTGTGTTTTCTGTTGTGAATAATTTTGTTATTTCAATGGTGTTAGTATGTACTCAACAAAGACTAAAAATAATAAAATATGCTTAAGTACTTACTTATTCTTTTACAAACCCACATTGAAGTGCCATTGAAATATTCACACCTTAAAAAGACCTGAAAAGTGATGGTAGGCTCAACAACGAAGCAATGAAGACTACAGAACAGAAAGAGACAACCAACAAAACAAAGGATCCCCAGGACACCACTATCAGGTGTCAACTAATCGACCAATCACAATGAGGCATTATCCTTGGAGGGTGATCATTGTGCTCTCATTGGTCCGTTCAGACAACGCCTCGCAACGCTACGCCTACGAATAGAATTCATTTGAATTTGAATTTCGAAGGGAGAACGTCAATAAATTGTAGGAAACGTTTCGTAGTTTGCTCTTCTTTTTTTTGAAAAGGGCATTACATATTTTTATATGATCAAAGTTTAAAGCAAAATTAGTTCTTTATTGCTTCTCTGAGGGCAGTTAAGTAGGTTATTACCTACCTACCTACCGCGGTGGATACCTAGGTATAGGGAGGTACCAAATATCCAGCTGTAAGCTAAGCTAGCAACCTTTTAAACATTCTTCTCTAACCGATTTTTTATTTATAGCAGCCAGTATCAGCGAAGACTTAGGTACCACCGTAGGAGATATTGTAGTGCACAAGTATGTGTAAACAGGTGCTCTCTCTGTACGGGATCTCTATAGGTCCGATGGAACGACCAGTGCCGGATTAATAACGTTGCAAGAGTAACAAATGCTGCGGCCCCGCGTATTAAGGTGGCCCCGCGCATTAAGGTGGGCTCGCGCATTGGGGTGGGCCCCGCTTTGACGTACTTACAAAAACAAGTCAAGATTCCTCAGCTACCATAATATGAATTCTAACGACTTCCGGCTTTTCCATATAGGCAATGTAGGCAACTGCCTCTGGACTAATGGCTACATATTCTGCGGTATTTTTTAAAATTAAATCAAGAAGTTTTCTTCGTTATAATTTATAACCAAGATAAACCCTTAGGCGTCCATTACACGATAGGTTTTGCTGTCAGTTTTGCCAATGTAAATTTTTTGATTGACGAAAAACCTACCGTCTAATGCGATGATTGACGTTTGCATGATGAAAACCTAATGGCGATAAAACTCCGTCATTCAAACATCATTCATGATTGATGGAATTGATTGACGCCTGCCTGACCGTACACTGGACGCCTGAAGGGCCTATTACACTACGCGATATTCAGCACACGATATTCAGACTGTCTTATTTTTTGTTCCGAGTAAGACCGGTCTAACCCTTATCCGTCCTTACCCGTCTACGCGACGTCGATTAAGACTGTCTGAATAACGAGTAGTGTAATAGGCCCTTTAGTTAGAATTTGCTACAGACCCCACGGTAGCTTTATCCGTCACTGTGACACGACCATCCCATACGGCCAACGTGGCAACGGACCAACGTCTAATACTTAGATAACGTGCTTCCCAAGGCATTGGCTGCCACTGAGAAATCCGTAAAGTACATACCAAATAACACTACCCAACCTGAGTATTGAACCTAAAAGCACACGCTCATCAGTTGCGCCTGCGACAGTTAGACAGACAACTTACCGTTATTAGAAAACCTAACTATTCCCATCTGCAGAGTTTCGTTGATCCTGTAAATACTGAAAAGTAGATAGATAGATAAATAAAATAAAAATAAAATAAAAAAGCCTTTATTCTACTACTTACATTAATTGAGTTACTTAATTCTACACTTTACACTTATTTACCTATTTTATAATAATAATTATGCTATATATTTTTAAATTATTCATCTAAGTAGTAGTCGCCTCTTCGGCGTAGGCCTCCCCCATTACTTTCCAAAGGTTCCTGTTCCTAGCCATAGTCATCCACCCTGGTCCAACTCTCTCCCGAAAAATGTCTTCCCACCTTTTTTTTGGTCGACCCCTATTTCTGCTTTCTTCTCTAGGTATCCACTCCGTTACTTGTTTCGTCCATCGACCATTCTCCAATCTGCTGATATGGCCATATCAGCAGATTGGAGATAGATAGATATATTCTTTAATACAGTACACGAAAAATAAAAATTACATTAGGAATTTAAAAATAGGGTGTCACTATGGGCGGTCTTATCGCTAAAAGCGATTTTTACAGACAACCTTTGGATGGATTTGACAGAGAAGGAGAAAAAAGATTACGCAGGTAGTAAACTAATAAATTGCATAAAATACAAACAATATATGTATTTAATTATGAAAGCAGAGAAGTAATGTACTTAATGACGACGATCGAGAGGAAAGGTAGTGATCCTTAATCATATTTTTAAGTATTATGTAAGTAGAAGGAAATAATAATAATAATAATAATAAAGAGAATAATAATATTACACAACTATCACACAACGCCGTCTAGTCCCAAGCTAAGCAGAGCTTGTGTTATGAGTACTAGACAACTGATAAACATACTTATATATTTCTAAATACATACATATTATAGATAAATTACACCCAGACAGAGAACAAATGATCGTGCTCATCACACAAACATTTGTCCTGGGTGGGAATCGAACCCACGACCTCCGGCGTAGCAGTCAGGGCCACTAACCACTAGACCAACAGGCCAGTTAAGTTAAGATGAAGATTGAAGAAGTCCAGTGAAGTTAAAGATCTACGAATGACAACCAGGATTAACGGCTTGATGTACTTTCGGAGGGACAGGATGTCAGTACATGTACTTAAATTGAAAAATTCAAATTATTCTTTCCACCTACCATTATCGAACAAATTTGCGGACGATGAGCAATGGGTAGCTCACCGTCTGGTAAAGACCAAGCCCGAGTTGTCCACGGCGTGTAGTGTTCCGCGCGCCTCAATGGGATGTCAGCTAAATCAAGGGCAAAGCAAGGGCCACAGGAATTGTTGAGAATGTGTTCCTTCCAGGGGCGCCGGCTTTTACAAAACCTCATGGGTGCTCATGCTCATTTGATGAAAAGTGGCGAAGTGTGTGAAGAGAAATGTCCTACTTACATACTGCGTACTTAATTACTAATTTTGATTGATAAAAATATAAAATGAAACCATTGCATAAAAATGAAACTAGTTTTTACTATCAAGAAATATTATATTTTATACGTAACCTAAAAGTCGATTACTGATCTGTTTCTTGATGTCTATTCTCAGGGGTGCTCGGCACCCACTGTTTATTTCTCATGGGTGCTCGAGCCCTCGAGCACCCACGGAGTCGTCGCCCCTGGTTCCTTCAGTTAACCTTTACATACCAGGGTCTGATCAATGTTATTAAGATACAATGCTAGGGGGTAACTTGCAAACCTACTCAATAATGAGTCTCTGAAAACGGCAGCACTTACTTTACTTTTAATATAACAAGCTGATCTTGCAGGTTTTTAATTTTTATTACACCAAGACATTTCATAACCTAATTTCAGCTAAAATCCTTAACTATTCCTTTCCCAACTACCTTTTTTTTTAAGTGTGGAAATCATCTAATGACTTATCCCGCTCTGGACGGAGCGAGAGGGCGTGTCAGACTTTTACTGACTAAAACCACACACGTGTCCTTCAGTTGCCCTTTGCGTTCTAGGACTAAGGGTTTTCTTTTCAGAAATTCCCCGCAGTCCTAGCTAACCTACAGCCCACCTACCTGGGTCTGCCTACCCTCTGAAAGCTCAATCATAATCTCCCCATAATTTAGCCTCACCTACCAAACCTGATACTCAAACAAGCTACTGGTACACGTATCGTTAAGTTCCTCATTAAGTAGTTCTCATTAATTAATTATGATAGGTCGTGTCGGGTATCTTACAGACTAATTACTACCTACATACGTCTCATTAGCTAATAAGATCTCTTGTTTTGAGCCTAGGTACGAAAATACGAACTTAAATATGCCTAGGTTTAAGTATCTTGATAATTAGGGGGCAGGGTCGTATCCAAACGTGGGTAGTCCGAAAAGGAACTCCTGAGGTCCCGGAAGACAAGGCAAAAAAGGAACATAAGAGTGGGTTTTAGTCAGTAAAAGTCTGACATGCCCCCTCGCTCCGCCCTGGAGCGAGAGCAGTCATTGGATGATTTCCCAACTAAAATAAAAAAGGGTCGGATTCAAAAGGATTCAAAATTGACAGGGCCTGCTCGGGCCAATGCCTAAGCCTCCTTTGAGTAAGTACTTAAATAAATCTATATATATAAAAGCGAAATACCACTCACTGATTAATCACGAAATCTCAGAAACTGTAACACCTACAAACTTAAAATTTGGCAGGTGGGTTCCTTATAGGATGAGACATCCGCTAAGAACGGGTTTTCCGAAATTCACCCCCTAAGGGGATGGAACGGGGTCCAAAGTTTTGTATGGAGAAACCGACTTTCACGCGGGCGAAACCGATGGCAGAAGCTAGTAAAAGATAAATCCAGTTTCTAGCACTTTAGGGCTGTGGCTTCGAAAGAGTTACTGCTGAGCCCGAGTCGACCGCTTGTAGTGTTTCACGTGCGCCTCAACAAGATGTCCAGAAAACCGTAGAGGGCTAGTAGGTCCGATGCCTGCTAGGGCTACAGAGAAACAGCATAGAAGGCAACGTAGGTTTTAGTCAGTAAAAGTCTGACACTCCTTCTCTCTTTAATTTGACTAAGTTATTTAACGATTTCGCACCAAAACCCACGTATTGCTCGTCGTCCACTACGCCAACGTCATCGCCCTGCGACTTCCGACGCCCGAAGCGTCTCCTTCGGGGCTGCGTTCAAAAATAACCAGAGTAGCTTCGACTTGCAACCCAGAGTCGTTCTTTTATAACTCGAGTAACTACCCTAGAGTTAACCCAACTAACTCTAAAACTCTAACTCCGAGCAGGGTAGGTTGGTGTAATGACAATTGCTTGGCATTGACAGTTGAACTCTACGTTCGCGTTCAAAAATGCGAGCTTAGAGTATCTACCCGATGACGTCATTAGAGTTAACTCTAATCTCATTTTTGAACGCAGGGCAGCAGTGATTGTTCTCGACCGGATTGGTGCCGGCTTTCTGTCAAACTGAGAGAGAGAGAATAGAGAGAATTTTGGCCTCCCTACACGCCAGTGACATGTAATCGAGTCTATTCTTATACTTACTCTGTTTGTTTTGTTTTATTTTTGTCTGTTTTTTTATGTTTTATTTTTCTCTCGTAACCTGTTTCCTTTATTGTACTCTGTTTTTCGTTTTGTGTCACAATTGTACAAAAACTTAAGTTAGTAATTAAGCGGTAAACTGTCATGTGTATTGTAAATGTTGTGTTTACCCGTAATTGGCATGGCATGTATATTAGAACAGTACCTATGATTTGTTTTTATGTGTGTGTATATATAGGGTGACTGGCAATTAGTGTACGATACTTAAACACGTGATTGTGCTCATGATTACCAACAACTTTTACTATGGGAACAAACCTGAAATCGCGAAAAAAAATCAGCTGTTCAGTACATTTATGTTTGCCTAATGTACTGGACAGCTGATATTTTTTTCGCGATTTCGGCTTTGCTCCCAGAATAAAAATTGTTTGTTATCATGAGCACAATCACGTGTTTAAGTATCGTACACTAATTGCCAGTCACCCTATATGTGCTGTGGGTGAACCTAAATAAATAAATAAATAAACTGGATGTAGCTGGAAATCAGTATCATGGAGCAACTGCCCTAACTTAAATAACCCAGTAATTCGAACAATCTTACAGCACCAGCAGACATTGGCTCTAGATGGCTCCGTCACCTATACTGATATACTAAGATCCCACAGCGATCTGACATAACTTATTTTCACATGGATGAAACCTTAGGTTCTCAGTAGCGAAACGCTACGCTTATGCTTTGAATACAAATAATATAATAATTTTAATAGTGTCTGACACTTAAATTACTACTTTAGAATAATATTCTACAAAACGTATATAAAAATCATTCATAAATATTTAAGTTTATTTACATAAATATTTATGCGTACAGCCAAGGAGTGGAATTCCTTGCCGGAGTCTGTATTTCCAGAGAGCTACAACTTAGGGGTCTTTAAGTCAAGAGTGAATAGACTACTTCTAGGCAAGCGTGCTCCATCGTCGACCACATCATCGCTTACCATCAGGTGAGATGGTGGTCAAACGCGAGCCTATCATTAATAAAAAAAAAAGTTAAGTAACTTTTATTTTTAGTTCCCTTTCTCACCAGGTTTAGTAACCTGCCCAGGGGCCCTAAGAGGGAGCTCCACACGCACACAGGTATTCAAAGCACATGAGACGCTACTGAGAACCTAAGGTTTCATCCATATGAAAATAAGTTATGTCAGATCGCTCTGGGATCTTGGACTATGACATTTCTTTGAGGCACAACGCGCTGTCGTCTCAAATCCGGTTCTTATCGGACGGCAAACTACCTATTGCTCGCCATCCAACCCCCTATGGTTTCAACCTACCCCCACGGGCCTAAGGCATGAGTTTATGTGTGTATGTACAAAACGTTTTGGGAACACATTGTACCTAAATACCTACAGCTAAGGAGTGGATTTCCCACCGGAGTCTGTGTTTCCTGTTAGCTACAACCTAAGGGTCTTTAAGTCAAGAGTGAATAGATTACTTCTAGGCAAGTGTGCTCCAGCGTAGACCACATCATCGCTTACCATCAGCTGATATAGTGGCCAAACGCGAGCCTGCTGCATCAAATCCGCCTCTGTAAGACCACATGGCGTTTAGTTCGGGGCTAGATTTCGCGCAGATAATCATAGATTCGGTGTCAGATAACGGAGAAAGAATTTATTAACTTTTAATGATAGAGCCCGGAATAATTTTGGTAGCATTCCTTTATGTTAAGAATCTTATTACCTACCTATCTACATGGAAATTCATTCAGGGCTTTATTTTCTCAGTTAAGTACCTTTTGTTTTGCAGCTTTTGGGCGCTCTTGGCCGTTGCCGTCCTGTTCCCTCTTTGCCTTTCATACCAGGGCCGGGTTTTCCTTTCAGAAGCAAACCCATGGCCCCAGAAGTCTTCGACCCTGCTGGGCCCCTACGGTTTGCTGACATCTCCTTGAGGCGCGCGTCGACGACTTGGGCTTGGTCCGGACGGTTACCGAACAGTCGGTCGGTGAGCTACCCATTGCTCGCCGTCCGTACAGTTAGGTACCTGCGTATCTGTACCTTTATTTTTAACTAGCGTCTGCAGGGGCGTCACCCACCTGAAAGTAGGTTTACAAACTTTCCCTTTTGACTTCCGTCACATCCCCTATTTGGTTCTAGTCTGCCGATCGGCATTGTTAATAAAATAATAACACTGTACTTCGGTACTTGACACGTTACACACGGATTCGATTTTTAAATTACCTCGTCGCCAACTGGAACGTCAATTAGACACCGGGATGGATAGGTGACTGATTTATTAATTTTAGAGCATACCCACATTAACAATAATAAAAAGTAGGTGCAAATACTTTACACCCTTAGGGGGGTAAATTTTGGAAAATCCTTTCTTGTTCTTTGCATACATCATAAAAGGCACCTTTGAGCAATAATACTGAGTACCGGGTTCAGATAGTACCTAGTTCCAGGTGTGATCGTTCCACAAATATGTCATACTGGTGGATTCAGTGTGTGACGCACCGACGATACAGGAGTAATTTTTTATTTTATTTTTATTCTTGATAGGTTCGCGCTTGACCGCTATCTCACCTGATGGAAAGCGACGATGTGGTCGACGATAGAGCGCGCTTACCTAGAAGTAACCTATTCACTCTTGACTTAAAGATTCCCGGGTTTTAGCCATCAGGAAACACAGATTTCGGCAAGGAATTCCACTCCTTAGCTGTACGCACAATGAATGTGTTCCCAAAACGTTTCGTGCGTATAGGTAGGATATTTTTTTTTTTTATAGGTGGGAAAATCATCTTATGACAAATCGCGCTCTTGGGTGGAGCGGGAGATAGTGTCAGACTTTTACTGACTAAAAACCCACTCCTGTTCCTTCGTTGCCTTCGTCCCAGGGCCACGGTTTCGTTTTCACACTACCCATGGCCCCAGTAGGCTTCGACCCTGCTGGGCCCCTACGATTTGCTGACATCTCCCTGAGGCACGCGCGGAACAATACGCGCCGTCGACGACTTGGGCTCGGTCCGGATGGTTACCGGACGGTCGGACGGCAGGCCACCCATTGCCCGCCGTCCGCAAGCCCGCGCCTACGGTGGCCGGAAATCGGGATCGGAATCCCGGCGGCGGTTGGGGCGTGAGGACCGTTGCCGTTGCCTCACGCGATCGGCCGCCTCTTTTGCTAGCATTACTGCTTCGCATAAGGAGGCGACCGCCTGCCACTCCTCCTCGCTCCGGACCATGGCCTGTACCAAGGCCCGGCGCGAGAGATCGCCGCCGCCGATCGCCCCCACGAGGACACGGCGTTGCTCTTCCCAAGCGGGGCACACTTCCACCGTATGCTCCACCGTGTCCTCCGGGCGGTCCACACAGTGGCGACACCCGGGCGTCGCTTCCGCACGAATCCGGTGCAGGAACTTCCCGAACTTCCCGTGTTCGGTGAGAACCTGCGTCATGCGGAAGGTGAGGACGCCGTGAGGTCTTTCCAACCACGCCTCAAAGAAGGGACTTACCGCCATAATTGTGGCGTGCCCAGCACTGGGTTGCGACAGTCGCTGTCGCCATTCCACCATGAGATCCCGCCGGAGTTCTTCCCGCCATGCCGCGACTTGGCGTGGCAGCGGAGTTTCGCCCCGGCGTTGCATCTCCATGCGCAGATCGATAGGTAGGATATGGGATAATTCCCAGTGTGGCCAACGTTTAAAAAAATATCTTACTATTCTGCGGACTCTCCCAAATCTAACCAACCACAAAGTTAGAACTAACAATAATTACTTACATCTGAAACTCTCTCCGCCGTGTTATCTTAGGACAGAAAGAAAAAATATTTGCGCTGTGGCGCCGCACCGCCCTTAATCCAGACATAGTCGGACAAAAAACAATGCTATGTTTAGTTCAACATATTTTTTTAATGTACTTGGCTTGCATACTAAGCCTTTTAAACTATGTTTTCGTATTTAGTAGTTACTTTGAGTGGCATTAGAATACGGTTGTAGTGTGTGCAACAAATGTATCGAGTCAGCCTTTTCGGCAAGCTTAAGGTAGTCAATTCTCAGCTCCATTTTGCAGAGATCGTGCCTTTTTCAATGATTCCACATATTGCACAGTTGTTTATACACATGAGATACAAATTACACCAATTTTACATCAAAACAGTCACTAAACTTCAATCGAAAAAATCCCGCTAATAACCCTCGACGTTAAAACAGTTTCTTGTAATATACAAAATAAAATGGCGCATCAAATGAGTGTCAGGTATGTGGGAGGCCATTGCCCAGCTGTGAGACATTGGGTAGCTAAATAAAAATTGTTCGAAAGAGTTATCGCGGCCCTGAGACCTTACCACGAGGCTCTTAACACGATCCATTCTACGACCTAAATTGAACTGTTAAAGGGATGGAGCTAGGTATTATACAGGGTGTATACCTCATACCTCTCGCTCGCACGTCTGACATTATAGCATGTCATAGTAAGACCCCTGAAACGTAAAGAGAAACTAAAGGAACACAGGTGGATATAGTCAGTAACAGTGTGATAATCCCTCTCGCTCCACCCAGACCGGGAGAAGGAGGCATTAGATGATTTCCCATTGAAAAACAAAAAAAGTAGCTAACTAAAGACTGTTAAAAACTGTGGCTTTTGCACAGTATGAAATACAAATGTACCAGGATATCATAAACGTTCAGTGGTGTAGAAGAAAGCTCGGTTTGAAACTGTATTTTCTTATTGAGAAAATCAGGCGAAAACATCTGTGATCTGATCTTCTTTTTGTTCGACTGCGCAACACAAGAGAGGGGTATGTGTTTTATATTATATTGCTTATAACAAACTAAGCTCAAGGGAACCACTCCATTTACTTATTATAATCTTTCCGATTTTTTTTTATGCAATTTGCAACTCAGTATCGAACAGTATGGTAACAAAAGTTGTATTTGCGATAATGACATTTATGTATTAACACAACTATATTCATTATAACCATTAAAATAACTCTCTAACTTAGAGACGAGCTAAAATGTGCCATTTTGATTAAAAAAAAAACAATTTCGCTACCCTGGAGCATTCACTATAAATTGCCATTTTAATTTTATCAAAACAGCTTACTCCGACGCCGACGGCAACGCGGCATCGCTTAAAGGGCGGTACTAACAATACTCAGTACGCTTTTAAACCAATTTCCCGCTTCTCTGCTTATATCCTAGTACACAACAAATATTATGGGGACAACAATGGGGACAGTTTTCGCTTTAGTTTATCCCCTATCCTCTTAGCGAGGATAAGATGATGGACAAAAAGCGACAATGATCTTTGACATTGTCAATACATTACGAATATTGTCAATAGATATATTTTATCTTTTTTAGATGTTCATTGACTATGTTGTCTGACTGGTATCTCTGTTGTTCGTCAGTTGTATAGAAAAGAAGCGATGGTTGGATGGTAAAGTGATAATTATAATATATTGATAGTGTTAGTATCAGTTTGTTATGATACGATTAAAACAGATTTTGTTATGCAGAGGCGGTTTTTTAGAAGAAAGTGGTTTAAATATATAAAATAAGTATACATTTTAAACTGTTTGAGTACTAATGTTACAATAGTATCAAAACGTAGTATGTCTTTTTATTTATCTACTCTTTCATAGAACGAGTAGTACATTCGAAGTACAACAGATAATAAATGTAATTAAGCTCACACCTTCACCAAATCCTATGTTATCGCAAACAAATTCATTATAATCTTCCAGATTATTATCTAACCAAGAGATATAACAAATCCACGCTATCTACAGAACACCCACAAACATCTGCTTTTCCTATCAAAATTACGTAAATAAACAAAAAATAACTAACTTCCACACATTAACACATGACTGGATAACAATACACCACCATAAAATCAGATTTTGGTTAATATTTTATTAAACCGTAGCTGTGTGGTCGCCAGTGTAGCCAGCTCCTTGCATTACGTCAAACCTCGTCAGGGAACCAATGAGGCAGAATGCGCGTTGCCGTAGTCGATTAAAAAATAAAGTTAAAAAGTTGGGGAAATGATTTTTTGTGTTGGCAATTTCGTGTTTTGCGTTAAACTTGAACGTTTCTTTCTTGGTTTTATAATCAATTTTAGATTTTCTAAACACTTAACTTACTCCTTACGTATTCCTGAACATAATCTAAAATAGACTAGTTTCAAATAAGTTGGTACTGACCCAGTATAACTGACTGACTCAATGTTAAAGTTGTCAAAAAATAGAAGGCCCATTTTGACATCTGTCAAAACGAATACTTAAATACGCAAAAAGAATACTCGCAATATATTCCATCATATTATTAAACGCGCAAAACACTATGTAATTAATTATTATTCTATTGTTTCTTTCAGTTTCGTTCCAAGTTACATTCTTTGGTATTTCTCAAATGTCAAAACCCTTTATTTTTTAACGAGTTTAATTGACCCAATATTGTACATTATTTATTTAGTGTAGGTCTACCTAACTATAATTAAATATAGTGTTTTTTTTTAAATATGTTTTATTAGATAGGTGTCTAACTACCATTGATAGATGATAATCTATCAATGGTAGTTAGACATATTTAAATTTCAACACAATGTAGCTAAATAAGTGAATAAAAAATATTAAATGGATGTTTCCAAATACCAAGTAATAACTATTTATGTTTACTCCAAATATTTTTTTTATCAGTCTTTACCATCCCAATCCAGAATTAGTGGGCAAAGACCTCCACTCAAAATTAATTATTGCTATGAATTTTCCTAATTAAATACTTAAATGTATGCTACTCATTAGAAATTTAGTTATTAGAGACCTACCTATAAGTATCTAATTAACAAATTAATCGAATACCGCAAAATATTAATTTGCATAGGTATTAATACTCATATGCCTAATTGGTGCTGATATTAATTAATTGTTTAATAATAACCACCTAAGTAGCTATACATATGTAGGTATTTGATATCCCACATACAGTCATGAGCAATAAGATATACATTGTCATATTTTCTTTCCATCTTAACTTCTGCTATTCAAGAAATAAAGTACGACAAATGGTTCTTAAATACCTAGCCATCGAATCATCATCATCATCATCATCATTTCAGACGAAAGACGTCCACTGTTGGATATAGGCCTCCCCCAAATGTCGCCATAATGACCGGTCCAGTGCGTATCGCATCCATCGGATTCCCGCGACCCTCACCAGGTCATCGGTCCACGTTGTGGGAGGCCTTCCAACGCTACGTCTTCCGGTACGTGGTCGCCATTCCAGAACCTTTCGTCCCCATAGACCATCTGTTCTGCGAGCAATGTGTCCTGCCCACTACCACTTAAGTTTGGCGATTCTTCGGACTATGTCTGTAACCTTGGTTCTCCTGCGGATATCTTCATTTCTGAAGCGATCACGCAAGGAAACTCCGAGCATAGTCCTTTCCATTGCCCTTTGAGTGACTTTAAGCCTTCTGATGAGGCCCATTGTAAGCGCGACCACGTTTCAGAGCCATCGAATAAGTAATTAAAATCCAGGGAAACTGTGGTCCTAGAATTTAAATGGCAACTGAAGGATACAGGTGGAATGCCTTCTCTCTCCACCCGAGAGCGAAAAATATGAGTAGGTCATATTGATTGACTGATAAGGATGATGATGAGCTTACTTTATCTTTATTTATACCGATTAAAAAGCAGAAATGGACGAAAAGTACTTATGTTTGCTTACAATCTCACGATGCCTTTGCACCAGACTTAAAAAAAAAGTTTGCACATTTTTGGCGCCATTTCTCTCGGCGTCTATCCAACTTGCGCTCGAGTAGGTACACAAGGAGATTACTTTAAAGAGTATTTATTTGAGTTATTTGTTAGCCAAAGTATTAGCAAAGCAGTTATTGTTATTGTTCAGGCTTGTTTTGCGTGTGTTTGGAATTATTTGTGACAGGATAGAGATAAACATTTGGCCGTCGCTCGGCGCCATATTGAATTCGTTTTTAAGATGGATCAGTTTTTTTTTAATAAGTGCATTATTTGGTAGATCAGAAGTATTGTAGTGATTAGCTACTATCTGTTCTTTTTAAAATAAACAGTCTTGTTTTAAGTAAATGTTGTAGCTACATTATCGAACGAATATTCGTGTTGTGTTGTGAAAAAAAACCATCATATTCTGTGTAAGTGTCGATGTCGATCCGACAAACTAATAATAATAATAATAACCCCATCGCCGTATCTCTACGTTGACGTCGTGGTGGGGCTTGCGTGCTCCAATATACCCTAGGTCTGTATCGGTGAAGTTTGCTTTGCCGTAATATGCCTAGGGTGAGGGGCCAGACTAAGAGAGATACAATCCGCAGCGCAGTTTTGTGGCGAACTGTTGGGCATTAGCGACCCCACGGACCCGATCTCCCGGGAGAATTCTTGTTCTTCATCTCCGGCTTGCCTTTATTGGCCGGCCGTAGTGAACACTGACGAGGAACTGAGCTCCCACCTCTCTCTTGCCTTTATTGGCTGGCTTGAGTGGAGATTCGCAAGAGCAAACGTGCTCGGGAGAAGGATGCCAGTAAGGTGCTGGTAGGGATCTTGACCGTACTTCCGGGATTGTCCTGATAGCCGTGGTATACCTCTCCACTCCTCAAGCACCTCAGGATATGTTGCCCTCTTGTTGCTACGTCACTTCGTGCTAGCGGCCGTTTTTGGGGGCCCATTTATTGAGTGTGCAAGTCACCCCCTGCCTTTTTTCGATGCATATTAATAACGTTGTTCAGGCAGGGGCCATAGTCTTAACATAGTTCCATGTTACCAGTCCACTTAAGACTCCAAAAACCATAGCCCTATTATCTTTGTTCTCTATATGTCGCAATAGTTTTTCAACAACCGGGGGTTGTCCTTGGGTGCACTAGCATAGCGCGTACAGGGATAATCGTCGGTTGGTATCATGTTCCATTATAATTATCTAAAGGGCCTCTGCGAGTTGGCTTCGGCTCCTCGTACGCCTTCCAAAGGTCCAGGACCTCAGGGTCCTGAGATAAATATTGAAAATGAAAATAATAATAATATGCCACAACTATCACACAACGCCGTCTAGTCTCAAGGTAAGCAGAGCTTGTGTTATGAGTACTAGATAACTGATAAATATACTTATATATTTTAATACATACATATCTGTACATATAATAAAACAGTAAAATTATTTTGCGATGGTATCAGTTGGCGCAAAAACTACTGAACCGATCCTGTTCAAATTTTGCATACATAATCCTTATAGGTCAGGGCAACTTATAGGCTATAAATTATCACGCTATTTGCTATGGGGGGTGAGCAATAATCCAAAATGTCGATGTTGAACGACATTTGCCACGAGTTCGATCCTCAGCTACAGTTAAAAATTTTGTCATTATTTTATCTTCTTTTTTGTAATAAAATAACTTTTACCATTTTTTCAAAATAAAATTGACATTTCTATTCGATATCTTTTAAATATTTTGTAAAAACTAATCAAAACACATAATAACATCAAAGCGGCGAGTAAAATCACGTACTAAAATGTTGTAAATATGGCACCACACGCAATTCAGATACTCGCAACGCCATCTATAGACTGAAAGTAGCAATAATGATGACAATGATAGTTGAACTTCATATTTGATAGATGGCATTGTGTATTTTACGTAATTTTCTGAGTGGCGGAAGAATGACCATCGCCCAAGTTTGCAGACAGTTTTATTGTTTAAAATTGGACGAAAACCGTTATGGTTAAACAGGAGTTAGACGGAGGCATTTTTAATCCTCCTCCTTTTTTTTCCGTGGTTGTAACAAGCTAATTGACCGTGATTATTCAAGGGATACCAACCAAAGTCGATAAAAGTAAATACTTATAATAATATGTATTTAATTATTGACTTTAAAATAACACGGTAAATTTTCGGAAGGGGTAGCAATATGGCACCTTGCGTTGGAAGGCCCCCAGGTGGACCGATGACCTGGTGAGGGTCGCGAGAATCTGATGGATGTGAGATGCACAGGACCGGTAATTATGGTGACACTTCAACTTCGGTGATCTTTCAGCTGAAATAATAATGATAATGATGGCACCTTTATTTTTCTTTTTTTAAGGGTGGTAGTCATCCACTTTTCCCACTCTGGTTGGAGCGGGAAGGCGTGTCAAACTTTTACTGACTAAAACCACACCTGTGTCCTTCAGTTTCCCTTTGCGACATCTCTTTGAGGAGAGCGTGGATCACTATGCGCTGTTGACGACTGGGCTCGGTCCGGTCAATTACCGGACGGCCAGACAGCTGTGGACGACCCATTGCTGGATGTCCGCAAGTCCGCGTCTACCGTGGCTGGTCGTCGGGGTCGGAATCTCGGCTCGGCGTGAGGACGTTCGTTCCCTCACGCGTGCGGCCTCCTCCTTCGCTAGCATTACGGCTTTGCAGAAGGAGGCAACCGCCTGCTATTCGGGATTGCCATTTCGATTGCCTTGCGGGGCACACCTCTGTGTGCTCCACTGTGTCCTCCAGGATGATGGCACCTTGCGGCCTAATAATGGTGTGTTTTGTTATATAAAACGGGGTCGAAAGGTTTGCGTTCCTAATCACAGTTCGACAACGTATGATGTATCTCAGATTCCTTGCAGCCTTACGTTGACATCCGTACATTACCTCCTTGCAACACTGGAACAACCCTCTGAGGGAGGCCAGTCTCAGGGATAACACTAATCGGCTGCTACATTTGTTTACCGGAATTTCATTGTTTTATGGATACACAAGCTCAGGACTGTTGAGGGTGTTTCACGCGGTTTCTGTTTCGGATTCGGTTGGAAGTACCCTGATATTAGCATTTTGCGAATCGCCCGGAGGACCCGTTGTAGCATGCGGTGGAGGTCTCTCCTGCTTGGTTGAACCGCCGTGTCTTTATAGAAGCAATCGGCGTCAGTGACCTCTCGGTTTGGCCATCAATATGCGAGTTCGATTGGACGGGGATACACGCGTTCAAGATTTCACCGAAATTCATTCATAAGTTGGAGACTCTTCATAGGGTAGTTCCCACTATGGAATAACATTTGTCTGATATACGAGGACGTCAGTCAAATACACACCAAAAAATCCTAGGTAAATGAACAAGTAATTTTTACGCCCCAAATGATCAAGCTGCAACAATCAATTCAAGCATGCTCTCGCAAATTCTTCATAAGTACTGTTGTGGAGGAAGATAGTTGATGATGATGGTAATTTTTGGATTCACTGGCTTTTTGGCTTTGCACTATCAGTGCACGTTATCAAGCTGAAGGTGGATAACGTGCACTGATAAAAAAAAAACAAAAAAAAAACCTGAAGGTCGGTGTCCCGATTATGCTCCTTCGTTTACCTCTACCAAAGCTGTCTGACGGCTTAAACTCTTCAGTGAAACATTATTGAGGCGAAAATTTTACAGGAGGTAACTCTTTCGAACAATCTCGCAGCCTTAGCAGACATTGGCCCTAGAGGCCCCTATCCATTTGCTGACATCTCTATGAGTCGCGCTTATATTACTGAGCGCCGTCGATTCAGGATTGCTTTGACCAGATGACCGGACGGCTCCACCGCAATCGCCCTGCGGCTTTCAACACCTGGAGCATCACTTCCCTCATCATCCCTCATAGTTTCAGCCACCTTCTTCGATCGTAGTGCTTCATTGAAGGAGGCTACTGGTTGGCATGTTTTCCACTAATTGCCTTCATGAGAACACGGCGGCGCCGGCGCTCCTACCAAGCGGGACTGACTTCCACCGTAAGCTCCATCGTATTCTCCGGGCGATCCGCACCGCGATTGTGACGTGCTCACTGTGACGATGTTGTTTTACCAGAACATAAACCAGAAACATACATAAACTAGTGCCTTTTCCCTTGGGGTAGGCAGAAATGCCAACTGCTACGACCCTTACATACTCTTTCTATTCATTGACGTTCATACATCCGGATCTGGACGAGTACATAACATGTATCCTGAAGGTAATTTGCGTTTTTACCTTTAACCGTTTTATGTTAAAGTACAATAAATAATCACGATGCTTTCAGAATGAATTGCAAGCACAGAATGATTGTACAGTTTTACGAACTTAACGCAGACGAAGTCGCGGGCAACAGCTAGTTAATAGATAAATTAAACCCAGACACAGAACAAATGATCGTGCTCATCATACAAATATTTTTCCTGGGTGGGAATCAAACCCACGACCTCCGGCATAGCAGTCAGGGCCACTAACCACTAGACAAACAGGCCAGTCAAAAACTAGGTAAGTACTCGGTCACATTTGTCGCGATAACGCGAATATTCGCCGAATACCGAAAATGTAGCCACAGCATTAGAAAAAGTCATCGAGAGAAATTATTCCTGAACAATTCTAGCTAAGTCATCGAGAGAAATGATTCCTGAACAATTCTAGCTTCAGTCAGTAAATCACTTGCAGAATTCGGCTACCTTTTTTTTTTCTGGTGTGTTTTTATCAAATAACTCCTCCCGCCCTAGGTAGTGTGACAGGGAGTGTCAGGCTTTCACTGACTAAACCCATTTATAACTATGTTCCTTCAGTTGCCCTTTGCGTTCCAGGGTCACGGTAACTCTATTGAATAATAATAATAGCATAGCATAGCATAGTCGGCCTTATAATGTTCCCACTGCTGGGACTCAGGCCTCCTCTCTACGAGAGGGAACCACCACGCGGGCCCAGTGTGGGTTGGTGGATGTCACATGTCTTCGAATTTTTGGTTCTAGGACATGCCGGTTTCCTCACGATGTTTCCCTTCACCGTTTTGAGAGCTGTGATAATGAAATAAATAAATAATAATAATAATATTTATTATTCAGAAAAATGTTTGAAATTTGAAATTTTGGTATGACCCTGCAGCCCCTAGATTTGGCTATCTTCAATAAAAATTCGGGAAAACATGTTTTTTCTTACCTTGGCTTTCTTGCCAGAACTGGTTAAGGTCTATTTTTTTTTTATATTGATATAATCTAGCGCTTGACCGCGCTCCCACCTGATGGTAAGCAGTGATGCAATGGTTGATGGTGAGGCGCAATAGTTTAATAAGAGCCTATATATTCACTTTAGCCTTTGAACCTAAGTTATCGACGACGGGACGGGAAGACCGCAGCAGGCAAATTGTTCCAGTCCTTCGATGTACGCGGTATAAACGACGAGGCGAAACGCTTAGTCTGGACCGTAGGGCGTAGAGGTTTCAATAACGTAAGGAATCAACCCTTACGCCTTACTCGCCGTACGTCGGGTTGTCTGATGGTAAAAAGGAGATAGCGAAATCAAGTCATGCAATTTCCGCGTACACTCTCCAAAATGCATCCTGTAAAATACTTCTTCTTCTTCTTTTCGTGTCGCCATTTAGAGTACATACTCTAAATTTTATCTGACCAGTATATGACAACCTCTACGGCTCTGTTATTGGCCTCGTATAGATCCTGAAAACTGCAGGTGGTTGTGCAGGGTGGACAGCATAGCAAATGACGCATGTCCTGTGCAGCGGCTCCACACTGGCACTGTGTTAGAGATGGATCGAGGAAGCCCCATTTGGTCAAATTGTTTTTACAGCGGCCTACCTGGGTCTACAGTCGGTTAAGAGATTTCCAGATTGGCCACTGCAATTTGCGTCCAGGGGGGAGATGTTCTGACGGGGTGATGAAATGTGTAGGAGTAAAATACTGAAAGGCTGGCTGGTCTTGTAGAACATTTGCTATTTTTACACGACTGCCCCAAAAAGGAGTGTTATTTATAGGTCATATCTTACTACGAATATCGTCTTAAAGCTCCAATATTTTCTTATTTGCAACATGAAAATAACAAAGCGCAACGCATCCCGCATTTCAAGCGACTCTAAAACGATCTAAGCCGTCAGACAACCAGGAGAGCATGAGCAGGAGGTGTAACTCGATAGCCAGCCCTCCCCCCCCTCCCTACCCACAGCCACCCCGCGCCCCGCGCACCCCCGACGCGCAACGTATGCCGCTCGATACTCGATAGATTGTGGATGGTGTTATGAGGGTGTACGAAATTAGAAAGTGGAAAGTTCATGGACCAGGTAGTATTAGGGTGGAAAGAATTTCGCAGTTAGGATTCTAGTCAACATCCTCACACAACTAGAGAACACACCTTTCATTACTCTTGAAGATGCATCGTTTTTTTTTTAGGTGGAAAAATCATCTCATGACAATCTCGCTCTTGGGCGGAGCTGAAGGGTGTGTCAGACTTTTACTGACTAAAAACCCACTCCTGTTCCTTCTTTGCCTTCGTCCCAGGGCCCCGGGTTTCCCTTTCACACTACCCGTGGCCCCAGTAGGCTTCGACCCTGATGAGTCCCTACGATTTGCTGACATCTCTCTGAGGCGCGCGTGGAACAATACGCGCCGTCGACGACTTGGGCTCGGTCCGGACGGTTACCGGACGGTCGCAAGCCCGCACCTACGGTGACCGGCAAAATTTGTGAAGAACGACCTCCGGATCCGAGCAATGTGTTCGACGTGTGTTCAAAATAGCATAAATTATTATATGCCTATACCCGTCAAATGAAATTGAGCGAGCCACGTGAGCCGCATACACAGAGACTGCTGGGCAAACGTCACCACGCAGTCTGTTCCAGCAGGGAGAAAGCGCCGTCGAGGCCGGCCTGGAAAGAGATAGTGGAATGATCTGGACGCGTAGGAACCGCTAGGACAGGTCAGGGACGGCGCGGGAAAAAATGTCTGGAAGGACTTGGGGGAGGCCTTTACCCAGCACTGGGACAGTAAGGGCTAGGAAAAGAAATCCGTCTGCCTCATTATCAGAATGTGTAATATCAAAAAAGTTTTTTTATTACTTTTGTTTTCTAGGTGGAAACAAAACGGATAATTTCAAAATGCATTCATTGGAATCATTTGTGAATCCGGAGTAAAAATGTCAAAAATTCATTATTAATATCATTATTGAAAGTACGAGTATTTCAGTATCTCCGTGGCACCATTTTATTATCCCGCCAACAGTACCTACGACTGTGGACTCTAATCATAACTGATACATTTTTAAGAAAATCAGGTTTGGTTTCCTCCTGTAAAGGATGATAGGCAGTTTTGTATAGACCGTATTCAATGCTGTATCAAATTGTGACATAATTTGTATTTTTAAGGATCAAAGTACCTAGTAGTTTTATTGTTCAGCTTCAACAGTAGGACATGACTATGCAGGGTAATTACGACTCATTTTATTTTAATAGAATATTATCAATGTAGTAACTAGATGATGTAGGTATTCATTCTACACACTCAGGGAACTTTGATTTTTGTTTTAAAGAGGAAAATATTGAATTCAGTGGTCACACACTGTCTAAAAAGAACGCAAGTGCTTACTAACCTGGAGTAACCTAAGTGAAGTCAGGCAGTGCCTGGTGTGTGGTGGAGCTGTTGGAAAGTTGCCCTTACCTGCCGATACACTTTTGAAGTTCTAACTCTTCAAGTTACCAAAAGAAGGAAGGATCTTTTATCATTATTTTATTAATGGCCTCCAGCATGTATTCCAATTGTATCTAATCTACCATTTGGTCTGCGGCGTATGTGGTCTTCTTACTTTTACTGCTGACACCATTTCCGTGGCCAAGCCTTATATAACGGACAAAATATTATCATATATAAAACCTAAAAGTAACAAGTAACCCACCAATCACTTTTGGAACGTGATACGTACACTCCGTGAGGTATTACTGCGTCAGTAGGTAATTCATTTGATCAATATCATTGGATTTCACTCTCACTGAGAGTTAGCATTTAACGCGTTGACAGCGGCACTCATTTTTTTATTATTTCCATTTCTGCAGTACGGGGCGTTTATGATCTCATTTGAGAACTATCACTATAGCAGAAAGATACTTATAAGGCTATTAAAGCATTTTTGGCAGAAAACATGAAATTTTATTTCTTCAGTGCGGTACGCGGTCAAAGTGACCCTTTATTTAGGTAGATAGGTACATCATTGCATTCTGTTTTAATAAGGCATTTTAGATATAGATAAGATAAAGATAAGATAAAACATTTATTTGATGCAACACAGAAAATTAACAAATAGTACCTTCACAAAAGCACAACAAAATTACAAACATAAAACTAAGCACATAAATTAACAAAAAAAATAAAAATAATAAATGTAAACAATCACAGACATCAATGTTACGAGTATATTGAAATACATAACAAAAAACACGTTAAAAAATTAAATACAAAAACATAGGTAGGTACTTAGTAAAAGTTTTGTGAGACAAACAGTAAGATAGCATAGTGCGGTGTGCGCTTCAAGGCTGCATCAAATGGGAGCCCAACTCAGCCTCTGTCAGGCAAATATGCCTGACGCTGGTATTCTGCTATAGATATAAACTAAACCAAATTGAAGTTATGGTCTCCTGCGGTCTCCGCAGGCAGAGAAGACTATGTTTCTCTTAGCTGCATCGCAAGGAAGACACATACAAGGCGTAATAGACTTCGTTTCACACTAAACGTGTTTCTTCACTTCAGGGTTTTTGTTAACCAAAGATTTTATTGTCTAAAAACATATGTATGTAGTACCTAACGTGTGACGCAACCAAAATTCTGCAGATTTTCTCATGCATTAAGATAGAAGCTTTAACAATAGGTACACATACTCAAAAAATCAGAGACAAAAAGTGCATCCCATCCTGCCTGCTTCCCTTCAGCATAACCCTCGCCTGCAAGGTGCAGATCCCTGCGGCCCTAACAATCACTTACGCAATTGTTTAAACAATGCTCACTAATAAAATATCAAATTACACCAGAATTATGTGAGCAGCGACTAACGCGGCCAATATGCCTGAATACAATTATGATATAGGGGTAGCTTGTACCCCACGCTGCTTTTTGATGCGCATTTTCCGTAATGACATTTGAGGGTTGGAGTCAATTATTTTGGAGCCAGGGGCTGTTTTTATTTTAAGGGATAATCTTGTTTCGTGGTCATGTTATGGATTAGAAATGAGATGAGGCGTTTGTATTCTCTGGTGGCCTGGTAGGTTGATGAAATTAAGTGGGTGTTATAAGCTTATTTTCTGTGTGTGTGTTTAAATTACTGTAAACATGATGGACCGATGACCTGGTGAGGGTCGCGGGAATACGATGGATGCAAGATGCACAGGACCGGTCGTTGTGGAGACGCTTGGAGGAGGCCAATGTCCAACAGTGGACGTCTTTCGGCTGAAATGATGATGATGATGATGAAATATGATAGAAATTCGCTTCAGAGATACTACGAGCTCTTAACGCGATCCATTTGACGACTTAAACTGAACTGTTAAAGGGATGGAGCTATATACAGTGTATGCTGCATCCCTCTTTCTCGCTCGCACGCTTGACATTTTAACATGTCACAGTAAGCCTCTGATCTATGATAAAGCTCAAGCTCTTTTTTAGTATGTACTCCTGGTACCTTTACCTCGTCATAAGGAACTAATAGAGCACATACAGAGCTTCTAATAAACATGCCGATAATGTTAACCAATCAGCCCTTCGGTGCTTCGGATATCCAATATCTAATCTAAAACTATTGTTAATTTCCAATCAAATTTAATTGATTTACAATCAACTATGTTATTGGATAGAAGTCCTATTATCGGGAAAAAGAGAATACAGGTAAGTAACTAAATAGGACCTACAGACACATTGCAGTCGGTACGACATCGGCACACTACTAACGCAAAAACTCTGGAATGTGATCTTCATTTCAAAATCTGTCAACCCAATAATTTGCATTGTACAGTATTGCGTACTTTCTTATAATCTTTATTCCGAATACAAAACACAAAAAGTGAAACACAAACGAAATCGAAAAGGACATTTACGAATTTAATGTTGCAGAAATGAGAAAAAAAGACAATTTTGAGCAGACAAGCGTAACTGATGCAAGATTTTGGCGCCAACAACAATGGGCGGCCATGTTGAAGTGCGTTTAGTTGCTGCAATTATTGTTTATCGCGGGCGAGTGGTTCTTTATGCTCGTGTCTTGTATCAGGTGTCGTATGGAAGTGCTTGAGTTACACTTTCTTCTTCAAGAAGAAGGTACAATATATGTATTGTGAAAAATAAATGATACGGATGGAATACCAATACTATAATCTTTTTGTAACGAAGTCCATGTTTATTTTGATCTTGGAGAGTACCTATTGATTCACTGTCGAAACCACAGAAATCTTAATAATAAGGCAATATTAAGATTTCTGTGGTCGAAACTATGTGCTGATGACAATAAAAATAATTAATTTTCTTTCACAAGTGTTATATTTAATATCGTGTATTTGAAGTACCCTTTAATTCGTTAAACCTCATCGTTCATTGTCTTTCTATTGTGTCTCTAATTACGGTACTCAAAAGGTTAAAACACCAGTGCACTTCGATCTTCCAAGGCTTGTTATTACGTTGTATTTTCATGTGCTTCTAGCAGTTTTGACACAGTCAATGTTTAAATTGACCAAAAACCTAATCTAGTCTAATGCGATGATTGACGTTTGCATGACGAAAACCTAATGAAGATAATATTCCGTCATTCAAACATCATTCATGATTGATGAAATTGGTTGACGCTTGCATGACCGTGTAGGTACTGTACGCCTATTGTGAGCTCGACAAATGGATGTGCGATTAACGCTTTTGCGACAAAACTGTACTGCTACTGCTGCTACACACCTTATTTCGGATGCACGCTTGTGCGACATACTGCAATGTATACTTCCCAATTACTGGGCAACATAATACTCTTGAAATTGTAATTAGCCATGGAATTTCTAATACAAAGTTTTGTTTTGTGCCTACTTCTTACACAAAGGTTAAACTAATTGTTTCGTTTGGCGCCAACATTTTGGCGCCATATTGGAATGCGTTTAGTAGCTGCAATTATTGTTTACTTGCGGGCGAGTGCACCTTTGTGTCTGTGGATCGGGTGACACTCGAGGGCAATTGAAAGTGCTTGAGTTACACTTTCTTCTGAATAATGTGTCTTTAAATGCTTTAATTGGTTGTATTGTACTTTATAAAGGACATAAGGAATAGAGAAAATAAATCGATGTCAAGATTGTCCACTTTTTTTTTTCTTTTTTTTTTTGGGTGGAAAAATCATCTAATGACAACACCCGCTCTTAGGCGGGAGGGCGTGTCAGACTTTTACTGACTAAAAACCCACTCCTGTTCCTTCTTTGCCATTGTTCCAGGACCTTGGGATCTCTTTCGCATCACCCATGGCCCCAGTAGGCTTCGACCCTGCTGGGCCCCTACGGTTGCTGACATCTCCTTGAGGCGCGCGCGCCGTCGACGACTTGGGCTCGGTCCGGACGGTTACCAGACGGTCGGACGGCGAGCTACCCATTGCTCGCCGTCCAAGACACACAGATCGGAAACAACAATCTGTAAGCCATACAAATATTTGTTTCGTGTGGGAATTGAAACCGCGATACACAGCACAGCAGCCAAACTCTTAACCACTGCGCCAACCGTGCTATCATTGACGTGCATTTATGCAGAGAGTTCTATAAACTCAGTGTTGTTTATATTTGGTGTACAGTCAGGGATCAAAAGTGCGATTGCACTGTGTTAATGCTAAAGTGTCTAAAATTTATTTGTAGAAGAGGTTCGATAGTTCATGACGAATTTAATTTGTAGCATAGAATCTAAAGTATTGAATAAACTAGTCGTGAACCATTCATAATAATTTATTTATTTTCCTTCCACAATTCCATTGAACGTCTCCACAAAGAAATTTTTGACTCTTTAGCATTGGTAGCGTGTAACTGCATTTTTGACCCCTGACTGTACATTTAGGAATTTAGAATGATGTAAATCATCTAATTAAATGTTTTTATTATTGTTGTTACACTCGCTTGATCATTATCTCACCTGATGGTAAGCGATGATGTGGTCTACGATGGAGCACGCTTGCCTAGAAGTAATCTATTCACTCTTGACTTAAAGACCCCTAGGTTGTAGCTACCAGGAGCACAGACTCCAGCAGGGAACTTAGCTGTTTTTACAATAAATGTATTCCCAAAACGTTTTGTACGTATGAGTGGGATGTCCACCATGCACCGGTACGTAAGTATCTTACTTATCTTGGAACAGACTTGGCGGAAAATAATGTTCAGCAATCAAAAAGGTTGTAACTTATATAACGAAACCAAACAAAAGACGAAAAATAAAGAATTACAGCAAGCTGCCTGTTTAAGGAACAGTTTTCAACTTTTATCCAGTTTAGGAAGTTCTGTTGAAATGAAAATAAATTTAATTGTTCAGTACAAAAGCTGGTGGTTGTATAACGAAGGTCTACGTCAGTGGCGGATTTACTAGCAGGCTGAGTAGGCTTGAGCCTATTAGGGCGGCAGATTTTTGTGGCGGTAAAGGGGACCGAATTTTTTTTTTGCTAAGTACCTCATATAAATCAAAAAGATTTTTGCATGACGGTTTTCTGATGTCTCACAGATAGAAGTCTGCAACAAATTTTGCTGATGACTTTCCTCTCTCACTTGTCATTGCACATTCCGAGAGTAGAAAAATTCAATTGGAATTCTAAAAAAAAACTTAAAAAACCTTGTGTAATTTCAACGAAATTTTAAGATTTTAAAAATAATGCAGGAGATGACAATTGTAGAGGCAAGGGTGGAAAAAACTGTATAGCCTATGCCTTGAAAATTTGTAAATCCGCCACTGTCTACGTACTTACGTCTAACTCAGCTATGTCCGAAACGTAAAATTGTACATTTTGATACGAGTGGAGAATCTTTGTCATTGCAAGTGCAACCGAGGCAAAATTTACCCGAGACGGTGTGTTATGGAGCTGAGTGCTGTAGTGACAAAATTTCCACGTGTATCAAACAACGTTTTTTAATACAATTATGACGATATAAATAAACGGGGGTTGACGTGCGTCTCGTGGTCAGCCTGCTTGCGTACTTTTCCGCACCAGTGGGAAAAACAGTACAAGCTTAAAAGCAGTAGGGATAAGGGCTGGTTTCTGAGTAAGTGTATTGAAATAGTAGATTATGTGAGTAGGGGATAAAGCAGTGTCTTTAAGTCGCGGGCGGCATGTTGAATTCCGAACGAAACGAAGGTTTATAATTTTAATCCCGAACGACAGTGAGGGATTTATATAATTAACTCCCGAGCATTGCGAGGTAGTTAATGAAGAAATCTGAGTGAAGTGAGGAATTCAAGCCACCCAAGATAAAGACAGCTTTATCCCCGTGTTGGATACTCTACTTATTACACCATCTGTGAGATAATTAAAAGACAATTTAGTAAAACAAATCAAATATTAGAGAAATATAAGTATTATGTACAAGTTAATCTTAACTATCACTCAACATGTTTTGAGATTTGAAACAAACAAAATTCACTACTCTAAGATTCTATAGTTTCAATTTACTTTATCGCTCCCGCTTTTTCATTACTTTTTTGTTTCGAACCTCGTCAGTAACCACGACCACGTTTTATTCTGTTTTTTTTTTGTTAGTGGCCAGTTTGAATTTTGAATAAACTTGTTTAATGCACGTACATTTTAGTTCACTTAATCTTGGCGGTTTCTGACGTTCCAAATTCAAATCTCATTATTCCCCAGGGATCGCCCATACTGCATTATCTCCCTAGGGACAGAATGACTTGCTTTAAGTGATGGTTGTATGACGTATAAACGGGCATTATCGAGCAGGTGGTGTAAAAAATATTTTTCAATAACCACGAACGTTGTATAACGAAATCCTTTCAAATAAAAAAAATAGAAACAGTTTCATTATTCGGTATTTCGAGAACACTTTCTAACTTTTTAGGTAAAATTTATTTACAATAACCATGGACGCTGTATAACGAAATTCTATATCGAGCAAAAACTGGCTTAAAAATGACGTTTGAGGTAAGGCACTAAAATATTTATTTTATTTTGTTTTTAGTATTTGTTGTTATAGCGGCAACAGAAATACATCATCTGTGAAAATTTCAACTGTCTAGCTATCAAGGTTCATGAGATATAGCCTAGTGACAGATAGACGGACAATGGAGTCTTAATAATAGGGTCTCGTTTTTACCCCTTGGGTTCGAAACCGCAATAACCAAGAACGTTGTAAATAACGAAGTCCTATCAAATAAGAGCAAAACAAAATAAAAATAAAACTCGGCGTTTTCGGAAACAATTATCAACTTCAAAACAACTTGCCTAACCGTCACTACAATAAAAACAAAAATCTTACAAAAAAAAAAGTTTCACTGAAACTCGAACCATTTTAACAAAAAAAAAAAATGTTTAAAAATTACCACTGTTTACAAAAATAAAGGGCGAACCACACTTGCAAGGCTTCACAACCCTTCCGCCAGGGTGGGTAGGGGAAAAGTTATAAACAAACGGAAAATGTACACCGACATGGAAACCTTTTAGGAAGCACCTCCCCTATTTCGTTGGGCAAATAAAAAGCTTAAAATAATTTTACTGTCTTTTGTTTTTTGCTGGATAAAGTTTTTTTTTCTTTTTAGTGGAAGAAAATAACGCAATTTTTATTTGTTTGGTGAATTTAAAAACGACTGGCAGTTTTTTCAAATTGGTTTTAGGTCTTGGTTAGGTGTAACACTTACACGTAATTTTTTTTTGACAGTTACCCATATATGCACAAAACGTTTTGGGAACACATTTCTCGTGCTTAAGAAGTCGAATTTCTTGCCGGAGTCTGTGGTTCCTGAAAGCTACAACCTGGGGATCTGACTAAGTCAAGAGTGAATAGGTTACTTCAAGACAAGTGCGCTCTATCGTCGCTTTCCATCAAGTCAGATAGAATAGAGGTCAATTGTGAGCCTATCAACAATAAAAAAAAAATAACTAGACGAGGCCGAGGTTTCCTAAGCTGACTATTTTAAAGAGCATTCTTTTCGAGGTACATTTTCATACAACCGCTCTTACGTGATTATGATGTTATTACACATTTTTTTCTAGATATTTGGGATACACAGCTATCTATTGGATATTATCTAGGCTTCTATAGAAATCAAAACATAAATTTGTGTAAAACTAATCTAGTAGACCTCTGAACATCGGCTATTTTACGTGAACTTTGACCCTCCATAATATACTCATATATTAAAAATAAAAAGTACATCAATAGAAGCCTTGCACACTTATTCGAGATTCTGAATGACAACTATTTTTCTGAAAAACTTTTAAGAATTTAAAAAAACACGTATTTCTGGAACATGCAAGTAAATCACGGAATTTCCGAATGCCAACAGAGTTTTCAGGCGTTATCCCTCTTTTTTTCATTGCCTCTTCATCAAATATCGCATTGGATTACGTTGGTTGAAACAACAAGCTTATAGACCATGCTCGATGTTGACGATCGGCGAGTAGAAAAGGACCCTCTTAAGAAGAGACTCCGAAACAAACTCAGAGGTCAAATTATACAGGTCCATATGGGGGTACACGTAGCAAATAAAAACATGGTTATCTAGGTAGATGGTTTAAGTATTCCTGTATGCAAATTGTGAAAATGTGTGAGGACTACGTGGTATATTAATAAATTGTATTTAATTTACTTTATATACCTATATGTTAGTCTGTAAGGTATTTATCTATGGGCCAAGCTGCCTGAAAATAAATGATTTATTATTATCTATTATATTTCTGATAGTGCCACAAAAAAAAATTAATCTCGGGATTTGAGGCATATCCACTTTATTCTTTCGCTGTATGAAATCGGTGCAAGTACAATGCGTTCCAAATAAGAATAGGATCGATTGCCATGTTGTGACGTCACGTCATACTGTCAAATCGAAGAATTATTATGGTGAGCAAAACAAGAATGAACGAAAAACGTTTAATCAGAATCCAGTTCTTCAATTTTGCTTATCTCTGAGTTCTTCGATTTTGCCCAATGTCCTGCGATTTGACAGTATGACGTGACGTCACAACATGGCAATCGATCCTATTCTTATTTGTTTAACTCTACCTAACTCCGACCTCTGATCATGAGTTTAAATACAATAATATGTTAGGGTAGTTCTTAAAAGTCACTGCAGCCCTGGAAAGCAACGAGTAACCGAAGAACCGGGTGGGTATTAGCCAGCTAAAGCACAGATTAGTAGTAAAAGTTCTGATATTCCATGTCGCTCCACTGAGAAAGGAAGTTAATATAATAATAATAATATTCCACAACTATCACACAACGCCGTCTAGTCCCAAGCTAAGCAGAGCTTGTGTTATGAGTACTAGACAACTGATAAACATACTTAAATATATCTAAATACATACATATTATAGATAAATTACACCCAGACACAGTAACAAATGGTCGTGCTCATCACACAAACATTTGTCCTCGGTGGGAATCGAACCTACGACCTTCGGCATAGCAGTCAGGGCCACTAACCACTAGACCAACAGTTCAGTCAAGTTATTTGATGATTTCCTACCCAAAAAAGGTCTTATGTCCAACGTCAGTATGGGTTTCTTGTTTTTAAAGTCGATGCCAAAGATGACGTTAAATATACCGCATAACTCGCTGGCAGGTACACCCACTTTACACAGTAGGTAATCGCCTTATGACTCCTCCCGATCTGAGTGGAGCGAGAGGGAAGGGTCAGACTTTTACTGACAGTTGGCCATTGCGTTCCAGGACCGTGGTTACTTGAGTGCCCAAAGTGTCTCTACATTTACACTTTGGAGGATCTAAAAACCCCACTGAATGACGCCGCTACGTGGTATCCGTGGGAAAAAATAATTGATTCGAGAAGAAAAAGAAGGACCGCGGTAAGTATTTCGAAAAATCTCGCAGCATTATTAACCTAGAGTGGCGACCGCGCACCGGAAAACGCAGCGTTGGAAGGCCTCCCACAAGGTGGACCGACGACCGGTGAGAGTCACGGGAATGCGGTGGATGCGAGACGCACATGATCGGTCGTTGTGGCGACGCTTGGGGGAGGCCTATGTCCAACAGTGGACGTCTTTCAGCTGAAATGATGATGATGATGATTACTAACCTAACCTATCTTTAAAGCGGGTAACAAATTTCAAGTATCAGGGCCACAGGATCGCCGAATACCCTATGTGACAACCTGGATATACCTACCAGGAAGTCATAAATACTCAATGCTAACAGTAATGTAATGTGCACGGTTCACTACCACTTGTGCCCACAATGCGTTTGACAAACATCATCAGTTTGGTGAAGCCGGCAAACAAAACATAAAGTACACGCACTTCAGATGAACATTGGACTTTTTGGGGCACCAAAAATGGCGCTGGGAACCAAGGGGCGTGTTAATGATCAAAGGTGTTTTATTTCAATTAATATAGTTTCACCCAGATATATATTTATATTTTCAGGGAAAATGTGAAGACGAAAACGTCCTTTTGACTGAGGATAACTGAAACACGTGACTATTTTTAGATACCCGATAAAACTTGAGTGAAAACTGTTTTTTCACTTAGAATTTTTCACAGACAACATAGATAATTTCTTAAAAACCCCTTTTTGCTTCTTTTTTAGGTGGAAAATCATCCAATGACTTCTCCCGCCCTAAGGCGGGGCGGGAGGGGAGGGTGTGTTAGACTTTTACTGACTAAAACCCACACCTATGTTGCTTTTTTGTCTTGGTTCCCAGGACCCCGGGGTTCCCTTTCGGATAACCCTTAGCCCCAGTAGGCTTCGGTGCTGCTGGGCCCCTTTGGTTTTACTGACATCTCTATGAGGCGCACGGGGAACACTTCGCGCCTTCGAAGACTCGGGATCGGTCCGGACGGTTACCTACCGGATGGCCGGACGGCAAACTCATTGCTCGTCGTCTGCAAGCCCACTTCAAAATGACTTCAAAGAACACAGCATCAGCATCTTCTCAAAATGACTTCTCAGACAGTTTAGTCAAAAGCGCCATTTTAACACCCCGAAAAACCGGTAACACTCAGAATCAAAGACACAAAGCTAAGTCGATCGCGATAATATTGACTGAACCGGACTCGAGCGGCGACCGCAAACACGCGGGCAAACAGATTAACGTTAGAACAATGGCGGGGAACATTTTGGGGAAATGTATTGGAATAATATTTCGATTGGTAGTTTGGAAGAACTCCTCGGCGTGCATGTGATCCTAGTACTTTTGTTAGACGTTTGATTAGTTTTTGCTTAGAAATTATCATAAGACTAGTGTTTTCTCTGGTGTTCACTCCCGTCTCCTAATCCTATAGGATCCGTACATTTTTTCTAGCATAAAAGTAGCCGATGACTTTAGTTGCCACTAGTAGATACCATTAACAGTTATATGATTGACCTACTGTTTTTTTTTTTTAAATCATTCATTCCATTTTAAAAAAATCTGGAAATAATGGAATGAATTTTGAATTTTGTTATCACTAGTTCCACATTGTTATTTGACACTCAGCGATCGTGTAAGCTTTCTATACTAAAAATCCTAATAAAATCAGTAGACGTAAACTTACAGAGATTGATTACCTACCTTTACAAATAAAAAATGAGATGAGATTGAAGACGCCACTTTTTATCAGAAAAAATCGTTCGAAAAAATGCATACTTGAATGTGAAAAAATATGCCGTTTTCTGAATTCTTATCATGCACCACCTTCTTCCCTTGCTTTAATTATTAGAAAAGTAGTTCGCTGCTACTCAATAGTGTGCGGCTTGGCAAGTTTTTATCTAGTAACTTAAATTTTAAGTACAATTTAGTCAAGTGTATTCACTAGGTCTATACATAATGTTCAAAATAACCGCATTAATAACTTTGTTTTTTTTTTTATACTAAGTTTTATTGTTTTTAGGGTTCCGTACATCAAAAGGAAAAAACTGAACTCTTATTGACCACTTTGTTGTCCGTCTGTCTGTCTGTCAAGACCCTTTATCTCGGGAACGCGTGTAGGTATCGAGTTGAAATTAAAACCATATCAAGTCTGCGGTCTCATCTTGCGGATTTCAACACTCTCCAAGGAATCAAATTTCATAGAGTACTTCCCATTGACCCAGAATCCTGGGAAGATCATAGAGCACAGATATAGGAATAAATCTGAAAACAGTAAATTTGTTGTTACGTCATAAAACAAAACTTTTTTTGCGATTCGGAAAAAACTTCCAGACACCTTCGAGATTGGGGAATTGAACTATTTACAAAGGTAAGTTTGTACGGAACCCTCAGTGCGCGAGTCCGACTCGCACTTGCCCAGTTTTCCTATTTACTTCTAGTTTCTCGCGTCCAGTAAGGTTACTGGACTTAGAAAGCTGAAAACTGGTTAACTGGTTAGGTTACCTAAACACCAGTTTTCAGCTTTCTAGGTCACCTGGAAGTAGACTTTTAACTGGAAGTAACATTTTGGTGAGTGAGTGAATCAGTCATGAAGATGTTAATTTTTGAACATCATTATCTTCATTCAAAATTTCAATACAAATCCTCCTACCATTCATGTGGTAGAACTGTAGAAGTGCTGTGTGGTATTGTATTTGAATTTTTGAATTATTAAATTGCTTTTTGGAAGAGGATCTTACTAGCCACAAAATTGTAGTCACAGATTTTAAGTTATATGAGGGATAGAAAGTGAACCGAAATGGGTCATACTATGTATGTAAAACCCGCGGCCTGTTTGTAACCCTTTTCCATCGCGAACTTGGCTGAGACACTTTGTCAGCCATGTGTTTAGTTTAAGTTAGTTTGATGGTATGTCACGGAAGTGCCATAGACAGCAAAACTTTGTTTCGGACCACGTTTGATCCGAAACCTGTGCTATGTTGTACCTATATATATTGTTTTTGCTATTGCTATTGTCTGCTAATCACACAGAGATAAAATATAAGTAGTTATCGATAAGGTAAGATAGGATAATGGTATGGTGGTTTTCTAGGGCATCAATGATACCGTATAATCCACATAGCTTCATAGAAAATCCCACGAACGCTGCTCCGTACTAACTTATTTGTAACAACAACGCAGCGATTCCTATAGAATAATCAGTAGCAGCATTTCATCATGTGGAACCAGTGCCGTAAGTAGGACGGTGCCGGCGGTGCTCAGGCACAGGGCCCACTCTCAGATGGGGCGCAAAAATGATCATACCAAGGTCAAGTTTTGTATCATTAATTTCATCAGCAGGAGGTTACTGTTGCCTCTCGCTCCATACCATGGCCTTAACCAGGGCTGGAAGCTCAAGTCGCCACCGTCGATCCCCTCCAGGAGGACACGGTGGGGCTCCGCTCAAGTGGAGCAAACTTCCACAATTATGCTTTACCGTGAGATCAGGGGGCCAAGTCTGCTATTTTTTATAAATTCGTCATTCCAACACGATCCCATTGTCATTTTGCTAAAAGTTCGTAATCTAGCTATACCATAATGATCGATAATTGATCGGTCATTGGTCTCGTAATAGAATTGTGGTAGATTGATAATATCGAGCTTATTAAAAGCAATGACTGCACAATGACGTTCTAATGGTAGGTCTACTAATCAAAGGAACTGTCAAAATTTTAGCAGATTACCGCATACGTCAGATATTCATTTGTCAATATTTACGAGATTATTATTCTATGCCACTTCTTTCAACGGAGTGTCAGTGGTTGACCATTGGAAAGTCATAATGACGCCATTATATTAGTAGATTACCAAACTCGTCAAAATCAACAAATATGAAATCAATGATAGATCATTCTGTCACTATTTTAATAGCAGACTTGAATAAAACATTGGCCTGGGCGATCCGCACAATGGCGACACTCAAACGTTTCTTCTAGCTCTAGTCAGGTGAATTAAACTTACCCAACTCGGACTTTTAGGGGCGAAGTTCTAGAAACTGGCACCGGTCGTACAAAAGGCTAGTTACGGTACTGAGTGGAACGCTCCTCATCTCTATCCATGATACTCACGATGCAAAACACATAGGCAGTCTATCAAGTTACCGGCCGGTAAACTGACACCCGCCGGTGAGACCTACCGGGTACGTGACGTTATCGACCGTGTTTTATATTGTTTTTTTTTTCTTTTGTTGATTTATTGTCATGTGACGTTTGTTCACGTATGTTGGAAGATTTGTGAGGAAAATCTAAATATGAACAAAAAAAATTGATGGTAGCGGCATTTATGCCACCACAAATGAACCAAAGACCTCTCTCTCTGTGACTCGAAGGTTTGCTGGCAGAAAACTCATTGTTGAATTAAGCTCGGCTTTGTATATGAACTATTGTCAAATAATTATATTAATTTTAAGTTTTGTGTACTCTAAAGAATTAAGACTTAAGAAAAACCTTATGTCACACTGATCCTACATGTGTGTAGGAAGTGGCGAAGTGTGAGAAGAGAAATGCACACTGATCGACCGACAAATTAATAAATGTCCTACTTACATATTGCGAACTTAACGCTCAGGCGGTAGCCGGCGCCCGCAAGCCATTGTCTTACTATTGTGTCTCTAATTACGCACGTCAAAAGGTTAATTACTAATTATGTTTGATAAAAATGTAAAATGACACCATTATATAAAAATGAAACTAGTTTTTACTATCAAGAAATATTATAATTTATACGTAACCTAAAAGGTGATTACTGATCTGCCCCCCTAGCCAAGATACAATCGTATCGTTCGCGCCGATAGCCTCGAGTAGGCCACGCCTCCGATTCCTTTGTTCTGACCACGTGACTGAGCGTTGAGATGACGTCAGAACAAAAGAATCGGAGGCGTGGCCTACTCGAGGCGTTCGACGCGAACGATACGATTGTAACTTGGCTAGGGGGGCTGTTTCGTGATGTCTATTCTCAGGGGTGCTCGGCACCCACGCAGTCGGCGCCCCTGTTCCACAGTAAGAATTACTCCTGTTCCATGGGTGCATTCAAAAACATGTAAACTCACATACACAAGTAACCCAGACCCGAAATAACTATCTGTAGGCCATAAAAATATTTACTCCGCGCTGGAATCGAACTCGTGTCTTGGTATGGTCATGGAAAGAGGAGAAATGAAACGCATGTTACTAAAAGAGTTATGAGTATACATGTGGATGGGTGGAGAGGGAGGTGGAGGTGGGAGGAGCAGTGGTGGCCGAGTGGTAACGGGTCGGGACCGTTACGAGTTGTAGGTCGCGGATTCAAACCCAGCCAGGTGCATTACTTTGTGTAATTTATTTCATCACCACTGCTCTCAAAACGGTGAAGGAAAACATCGTGTGGAAACCGGCATGTCCTAGAACCAAAAATTTGAAGACTTGTGACATCCACCAACCCGCACTGGGCCCGTGTGGTGGAGTATAAGTAAGTTTAGGTAAAACTATGCTATGGGTGGTGAGGGAGAGGAAGGAAAAAGGAAGGAATCGAACTCGTGATATGCAGAGCAGGAGTGCGATTCACTAAGGCAAAACATCTTTACAACCAAGACATCATCGTTGCAACATCCGATGAAAACATATCGGTATTCTTAAGTTAAACCTGCGCGATCGTAGCGCCTCAACGATGTCGACGGCGCGACATAGAACTAAAATATGGTTCCGAATGTATGAAAAACGGTATTCAGAAACACAAATCATCCTCGCCTTCGACGACAACGGCGCCTTCGCCTTCGATTTTAACTGTCAAACCGTAACGCTTGTAAATTGTAGATGTTTCCTCGGTTGTAGACGATTAAAATGTAAGTAAAACAAGTGATTTTTTAAATTAAAATGCTTAATATTGTTTTTATTAGCGTACTTTAATTCCTGATACGTTTATGCCTATTTTTTATGTTTTAGATGGCAGTTCGTCTTTCCTGTATGATTTTTTTGTTGGAAGAAGCTAAGCGTCGAGATAATTTAGAAAAAAGACGTCAGGCCTACGTGATACGTAATATGGATCTTCTTACTACTGATTTAAACTATATTAAGGTATTCAGGTTGACTGAAGAGCTAATTACACAATTGGAAAAAGATATTTCCCCATTCTTAGCAAAGGCGAAACGTCGAGGAGGAATTAGCAACCGAACCAAGGTATTACAACTAAATCAATATAATATAAATCACCAAACAGTGGAAAAATGTCTAAAACTTACTCTCATTCCAGGTTTTATGTACTCTCGCATTTTTAGCTAGTGGGAGTTACCAAAAAATATTATGTGAGAATGCAAGAACTTATATCTCGCAAGCGTCTGCCTCGAGGGCTATAAGAACCGTAATAGATGCCATCAACCACCCAGTTATTATTAAAAAGTACATAAGATTTCCTCAAAATACAAACGAAAGGCAAATTCTCAAAGAAAAGTAAGTAGGTTTTTCTTAAGTTTCACACTTTAGAAACACGCATGCACGATCTGCGCATGGAGATGCAACGCCGGGGCGAAACTCCGCTGCCGCGCCATGTCGCGGCATGGCGGGAAGACTTCCGGCGAGATCTCATGGTGGAATGGCGACAGCGACTGTTGCAACCCAGTGCTGGGCACGCCATAATTATGGCCATAAGTCCCCTCTTTGAGGAGTGGCTGGAAAGACCTCACGGCGTCCTTACCTACCGCATGACGCAGGTCCTCACCGGACATGGTAAGTTCGGGAGGTTCCTGCACCGGATTCGTGCAGAAGAGACGCCCGGGTGCCTTGTGTGGACCGCCCGGAGGACACGGTGGAGCATACAGTAGAGGTGTGCCCCGCTTGGGCAGAGCACCGCCGTGTCCTCGTGGGGGCGATCGGCGGCAGCGATCTCTCGCGCCGGGCCTTGGTACAGGCCATGGTCCGGAGCGAGGAGGAGTGGCAGGCGGTCGCCTCCTTCTGTGAAGCAGTAATGCTAGCAAAGGAGGCGGCCGATCGCGTGAGGCAAAGGTCCTCACGCCCCAACCGCCGCCGGGATTCCGATCCCGATTTCCGGCCACCGTAGGCGCGGGCTTGCGGACGGCGTGCAATGGGTGGCTCGCCGTCCGATCGTCCGGTGACTGTCCGGACCGAGCCCAGGTCGTCGACGGCGCGTAGTGTTCCACGCGCGCCTCAGGGAGATGTCAGCAACCGTAGGGGCCCAGCAGGGTCGAGGCCTACTGGGGCCATGGGTGATGCGAAAGTGACCCCCGGGGCCCTGGAAAAAAATGGCAAAGAAGGAACAGGAGTGGGTTTTTAGTCAGTAAAAGTCTGACACTATCTCGCGCTCCGCCCAAGAGCGGGGGATGTCATTAGATGATTTTCCCACCCGAAAAAAAAAAAAAAAAAAAAAAAGTTTCACACTTTAGTTTATATTTTTTTTTTTACTATGTAGATGCTTTCATGAATCAAACCATATGGCTATGTATTTTTATGTTACATACCTACTTAATATTTTTAAAAGGTCTAAGTATCTTTTATTTAGATTTTTCATGAATCAAACCATAGGGCTATTTATTTTTATGTTACATACCTACTTAATAATTTTAAATGGTCTATCTTTTATTTAGATTTTATGAAAAGTTCAAAATGCCTGGAACCATTGGTTGTGTTGATGGTACCTTGATATCAATGGTTCGGCCCAAAGAACATGAAGAAATATTATTGTAGAAAAGGATATCATGCTCGAAATGCTGTTATTGTAAGTTTTTTTTTATTTCATTAAACTTATAGTAGGAATAGGAACCTATCTGTTTCAAACCATATTTTAATCTTTTATTTTTGCCTTTTAAGATAAATGATCCAGACTTAAATATAATGCACGTGGATGTAACTTTTGGAGGTGCAACGCATGACAGCTTTATATTTAATAATTCAGTCATAAAAACGCATTTGGAGCAGCTAAATAATACAGGTGAAACAGTGTATCTGCTTGGTACGTATTTTGAAATGTTTTTACTTTTACGATCATAAATTGTACCTGTTTTCGGGGGTATTTAAATATTAATTTTAAATTCAGATTTAATTTATTCCAGTGGACTCCGGTTTCGCTCTTAGGCCATACATGATGGTTCCATGTAACAACCCTGAGCCTGGATCAAGGGAAGAATACTATAATAATCTGCATGCCACTGCAAGAAATACTGCAGAACGAACGATTGGCATACTTAAAGGCCGTTTTAGGTGCCTTTTGGTTCATCGTGTTCTTCACTATGATCCAGAGATGGTGGGAAAAATTATTAAAGCTTGTTGTGTGTTACATAACATTTGTAATCAAGCCAGAGTTCCTCCAGTAGAATTACCAGCTCATTTACAGATACAAGAAGCGAGAGTGATCCGGTTACTACAACAAGGAAGCCAGAACTCTATCAGTGATTTGGACAGTGGACGTCTCGCTAGAGGTCGTCTAATTAATAGACTGTGGCGTGGACAAAATAGTTAAATAATAGAAGTAAATACTAACAATAGAGTTAAGATAATACTAATTCAGGTTGTAAGACAGATGTTCATCATAAAATATAGAAAGTGGATCTTTTTTAAACTTCTTATAATAATGTTATACCTAAAGATAAAATTATTATAGTCTAAAAAAATAGTATGTACATATACATACTATTTTTTTAGACTATAATAATTTTATCTTTAATAATTTTAAAAGTCATTTTAATATAATTAATAAATAAAACAATATTTAAACATACATTTTATTTTATCTATTTATTAAATCTCTAATTGCACTACTTATTCTATCTAGAGCCTGAGCCACAGCCTGATGGCCCTCTACTTGTCGACTAATTGCTTGGGCGATCAAGAGTTCTGCTTGTGCTCGACGTTCTTCGATGGCTATGAAACGCTCTGTGATGCTAACCATTTCAGAGCGGCGTTGTGACGGAGGTGACCTTCTCAATAGTCGCCGGCGCGCTGCAGATTGACGCGGAGATAGCTGGTGAGTGCGTCGGCGACCGCGTAATGTCTCTCTATGCACACGCTGAGTAGGAGCTGCAATTAACATATTATACTTATTATAGTTATTCTTATCTTATTCGCCCATCGTATCCCACTGCAGGGTAAAGGCCTCCCTTGCCTCTTTCCATTTGTCTCTATCCTATATTATAGTTATTATTATTTTATAATAAATATTTGGTTAGAGAATGTAACTTACTTTGACTGCCCCTTTCTAAAACATCATTTGGCTGTGACGCAGGTCTTGATGGTTCAGTAAACGAAACCTGAAAATATATGATAGTTGTTGAATATTTTTTTTGTTTCTAAAATCAGCCTTATCATCACTCTCCTGGAGAGAGGAGGCCTGAGTCCCAGCAGTGGGAACATTATTGCTTTTATAGAATAGCTTAAGTCATAATTTTCCAAAACCATACCCCGTTTTCTTCTGCTTCTGGACTATGAGCATCTGGTGCTGGTTCAATTGCTTGCCGTGATGTTGATGTCGTAGGTATTTGTGCCAGATTGTCTTGCACACTATCCCCATCAAAAGCAGCAAGATTAGACTGGAATAGAATGTTTTGTTAGGTTCTTTTAATTACTCAGGATAACATTTAAAATTACACTCACAGCCCACACCAATACCATGACCAGTTTTTTTTTTACCATTTAGCAATATAGGTTTGATCCTATTTTATTTATTATATACCTTGTATTGTCAAACATAACAGGCATAACATGGGTGTTATGCAAATTAGTGTAGAGATTACTTATGAAATGTATAAGCATAGGTAGTACCTATCGCTTAGTGGAAAAATCCATCAATATAAAGGTTAAAAAAATCTTATACCCATTGCATTTCATGGCCTGGCTCATCTAGAGGAACCTCACTTTGGTCAACCTGCTGCTCATTTGGAGGGACAATATTCTGAAAATAGAAAGTTTAAATAATATTATTTTTATAATAGGTTAACTCAATGTGACTCAGGTTGGCTGGACAAATCTTCAAAATAGCTTGCATTTAACTAGGTCAATAGGTCACTTTATGTGACGGCTAAACACCCTTATTTCAGAATTTGTGACGCTACAGAATCTTAGATAATCGATCGAAAACGTGTCCAGCCATCTTGAAAAACCACTTTTCGCTGGTCTCTCAATCTCGGTAACGGAAGTGATTTTGACGACTTTTTGCATATCAACGGGCGTCACATAAATTTGTGACGGGCACCGAGCTAAAAGTTTTGTGATAAGTACAGTGGTTTAGTAGAAAAATGCAAAAATCTGTGTCCAGCCATCTTGAATTTACGTATAAAACTTATGGCTGGCACTTCCGAATCTCAATAACGGGGGCGTTTTCGAATATGGTTCCTTTACTAATACTTGGTGACGCAATGTGTGACAGTAATAACGTTTGATTTATGGCGTCACATGTAAGGTGGAGGTGTGGTGGCACAGACTGGAGAGTGTTGGCCTGAAATTGAGTAGAACCAAAACGGAATACTTGTTCTGCGATTTCGGCGGTCTCTCCAATCCAGTGCCTTTATCTCTCGCTGGAACACCCATACCGATCTGCTCCGACTTTCGGTACCTCGGGTCACTCGTCCAAGGGGATGGTGAGGTAGACCGGGACGTAACACATCGGATCAACGCAGGATGGATGAAATGGCGACAGGTCACGGGAACAACTTGTGACCCACGGATGCCCCTCAAGTTGAAGGGTAAAATCTACAAGTCCGTGATAAGGCCTGTCATACTGTATGGATCAGAATGTTGGGCTGTGAAAAAGATGGATGAAAAAAGATTGCACGTAGCGGAGATGAGAATGTTAAGATGGATGTGTGGTGTGACGAGAATAGATAAAGTGAGAAATGAGTATATTAGGGGAAGTTTGAAAGTGGCGCCAGTGACTGAAAAGTTGAAAGGGAATCGTTTGTCTTGGTATGGTCATGTGAAGAGGAGAGATGAAACGCATGTTACTAAAAGAGTTATGAGTTTACATGTGGATGGATGGAGAGGGAGAGGGAGACCAAAGAAAAGATGGATGGATTGTGTGAAGAGTGATATGAAAGAAAAGAAAGTTAGTGATAGTATGACGAGTGACAGGGCAGAATGGAAGAAAAAAACGTGTTGCGCCGACCCCAAATAACACGGGACAAGGGCAGGAAGATGATGATGATGATGATGTAAGGGTTAACGAGAAATCAATAAAAACTTAATGTCCAGCCAACCTGAGTTCAAGATGGCTGGACACATGTATCTCCACTGCCTGATGATCTACGACCTTCGAAATGTGTTCAAAATGTTGTGACGGGGACGATAATGATAACCTGAAATTGTGACGGAGAAACTTTGCGTAGTTTCAAAGATTTTGATCATTTAAATTTCCCCATACAAACACTGCAGTAGGGTAACCAATATTGTAGGTTTTATGTAGGACAAGTATATTTTAAGGTATTTTCTTTAATGGACGACAATCCGTGTATTGGTGATACTAATACGAACAACTGTAGATATTTAAATCAAAGTAATTTTTAAATGTTATTGATTATTTACGTGCAGATATCTATTCTTTTTAGTAGGTATATATTATGTCAGGAGAACTAAACTAATGCTCTGAAGGTATTTAAATGAAGAAATAATGTTTGCTGTAAATAAAATCACATTTATTTATTTGTACTTATACAGCGTTTCAAATGGCGAAAATGACGATGATCAACTCGCATTTGCACTTCCGTAACCCCCGCCTTGTACCACAACGTTGTTTTACCGCCTTCCTAAGGCCGCGTACCGGACGACGGCGGGCGCTGTACACTGCCGGCTGTCGAGTTTAGTTCTCATTTTCAGTTACATAAGATAATGAACTAAACGCGAAATACAAGTGGGCTCTCTCTTGCAGCGCTGGTGGTCAATTATTATTTTGAATTAACACATACTTACTCTTTTCACTGCAGGAAAACCTTTTATTCCTACGGGGAAATCAAATACAAAGCAGGCGTGGATGCTACCGGCCAATTAATCGATTAAAAAGAAATCCTTTATTTAAGTAAAATTATGGTCACCTCACAATATTAATGGATGTTTGTATGGAAAAATTTAAATGGTCAATATCTTTGAAACTACGCAAAGTTTCTCCGTCACAATTTCAGGTTATCGTTATCGTCCCCGTCACAACATTTTGAACACATTTCGAAGGTCGTAGATCATCAGGCAGTGGAGATACATGTGTCCAGCCATCTTGAACTCAGGTTGGCTGGACATTAAGTTTTTATTGATTTCTCGTAAACCCTTACATGTGACGCCATAAATCAAACGTTATTACTGTCACACATTGCGTCACCAAGTATTAGTAAAGGAACCATATTCGAAAACTCCCCCGTTATTGAGATTCGGAAGTGTCAGCCATAAGTTTTATACGTAAATTCAAGATGGCTGGACACAGATTTTTGCATTTTTCTACTAAACCACTGTACCTACTTATCACAAAACTTTAAGCTCGGTGCCCGTCACAAATTTATGTGACGCCCGTTGATATGCAAAAAGTCGTCAAAATCACTTCCGTTACCGAGATTGAGAGACCAGCGAAAAGTGGTTTTTCAAGATGGCTGGACACGTTTTCGATCGATTATCTAAGATTCTGTAGCGTCACAAATTCTGAAATAAGGGTGTTTAGCCGTCACATAAAGTGACCTATTGACCTAGTTAAATGCAAGCTATTTTGAAGATTTGTCCAGCCAACCTGAGTCACATTTAACTCATTAAACTGACAAAAAAAAAACTTACGAGTAAAATGCTGGGAGACTCTTCACTTTCCACAGTTCTATCCATTGGCTCTTCCTAAAAATGTAAAAGTATTGTATTACTTATTAATTTCAATCAAATCAATAAAGTTGTAAAAGTCTATTATATAGCTTTGAAAATTACAAACCTCGAAAGGATTTATTTCTAAGTTCTGATCTCCGCAACCAAAACTTTCTCCTCCCATAATCGTTTGGATTTTCATCTCAATTTCACTGAGTTCTGGCAAATCCTCTATACCACCACCAGTGCGCCGCCTCGCGGCTGCAATTAAGCTGGACTTCCTTTTAACTGCTCCTTTTTTGTCCTTCCAGTACTACAACACAAGTAAGAATTATAAGATTTTATGTATAAAATAAATAGAAAACCTATTTGCTCGGTTTGATTTAACTTTCCATTGCAATTTTAAATGCTTTTATAATTACCATTTGAGGCCTAGCCTAAAGTTACAGTACATGCCTGTAGTTAATACTAATTTAATAATAATGAACTGGTTGGAGTGAAGGCCGCCATGGCTCACGCACAATGGTCCGCCAAGGACTAATTGCGGAAACTAGACCACAATAGATAGAAAGTAATAAAGAACATGCACAGGGGGCTGTCAATGTAAAAGGATACTATACCATAGAGGGCTACATACTCAATGCAACAATATACACACACAATACATATTATTATAATTACCAACCTTACACCACTGTTCCGATGTTTTCGTACACCCACTACCATCACTGTTCAGGGCTGTTGTTATTTCGGACCATGCCTGACGACTGCGAATGCGAGCATTCGCAGTACGAGCATGGCCCATAGCCAATCAAGGTTTGCTTTCCAAAAAGCTTACTAGCTTTTCCAGCTGATTTAACGAAGGAGCTGCGTTGCGAGACACTAAAAGATAAATATTTTGGTTACTTAAATAGTAGTTCCAGAAACTGTGCTGTATATTTAAATATAAATGTTACTGTGTACTTACTTTCGACAGGTTTGGAACCAAACTAAAACACAGTGAGAACAAGTAGAACGCCATTGGATAGGGTCGCAGAATTTTTTTAAAGTCCACTTAGCCACTTAAAACCACTTGGAACTTTGGAATTTCTTATTTTGATAAAAAAAACTAATCAAGATAAGAAAGGTACTCTGTGGATAAGATGAAGTTGTTTGTTTTGAACACAGTTTTGAAATAGATAACCTACAATTCCAAATGTCAAAGATTTGAATAATAATTTTCCAAGTCGAAAATGATATAATTAATTAAATATTCGTTGCATAATAAATATAACGTGTTTTATACATACGTATTATGCATTTGTATTAATTTAAAATGACGAAATAACTTAAAAATAGGTCAGTCGAGATTTTCTCGATTATACTCTAGATTAAACATAGCAACACTGTAAACATCTTACTCATCATCGTTGTTAGGCAGATCGTCGACGAGCTTAGGTAGCTTAGCGAATACGGTTTTTAACAACGTTGTTTTTAAAAGCGATATTTACGATGCAACATCGGTGAACTCATCGTTGTTAACATCTATGATGAGTTTGTTAGTGAATCGCATTGCAGCAGTCAGTCGCTCACTGCAACAACCGTGCCGTCAAAGTTCTTCGCGCGATGTGAACATAATACAGTAGTCCGAAAACAACTTTTGGGCAATTACCCAGACTGGACACAATTCCAATCCGGTTGGAGGATCCTCCCTTTTCAACGAAGGCATGAGGGACTTTACATCCTGTTCCTCATACCTCTGTAATGTCATTTTATCAGCGCAGAAAATGGTGGAGCCTAAAGTTGAAAATAATATTGTCAAACTGAGTAATTTTATTTTATTTTCTAGACAACGTGGAACAGGGGGAGATATCCTATATTATATCTTTAATACTAAGTAATGGTACAAAAAAATAAAATAAAGGTAAAATCTAAAGTCGTGATAAGACCTGTCATACTGTATGGATCAGAATGTTGGGCTGTGAAAAAGACGGATGAAAAAAGATTGCATGTAGCGGAGATGAGAATGTTGAGATGGGTGTGTGGTGTGACGAGAATGGATAAAGTGAGAAATGAGTATATTAGAGGAAGTTTGAAAGTGGTGCCAGTGACTGAAAAGTTGAAGGGAAATCTTTGTCTTGGTATGGTCATAAGAGTTATGAGTATGCATGTGGATGGGTGGAGAGGGAGAGGGAGGCCAAAGAAAAGTTGGATGGATTGTTTGAACAGTGATTTGAAAGAAAAGGAAGTTAGTGATAGCATGACGGTTGACAGGATAGAATAGAAGAAACAAACGTGTTGCGCCGACCCCAAATAAGATGGGACAAGGGCAGGAAGATGATGATGAGTAGAGTTTTTCTATAAAACTAGTGCTGAAAATTTTATTGTAGTATTGACTAAGTAATTACCAAAAAACTTGGTAAATTAAAGGTCATATTGTGATCTTACAAGTTAAACCATTTGCCTGCTGGCATATAAATATCAGGACAATTGGTAATAACAAGAACAAATGTTGAATGTGTGAGACACCGACCTTTCATGCATAATGTTGCCGGTCCAAAACCGGGCAAGTACCAAAGTGATTTTTTCAATTTAAGTACATGTACTGACCTCCTGTGCCTCCGTAAGCACATCAAGCCGTTGATCCTGGTTGTCATCCGTAGATCTTTAAGGGCCGTGCTTCACTGGGACGCCACGGCAACGTAGCCAGGTCAAGACGCCAAAAAAAATGCATGGATTGGCTGCATGGCCAACAGTGGCCAGGTGAGGTACACACCATAGAACTACATGCATTTTCTTGGTTGCGTGAACTGGCACCGCCGCCATGGCGTCCCAGTGAGGCACGTGTCTAACAGTCGTAATCGGTAGTCAGACGGCAGAAAGTCTGACTATCAGTCTAGTGTATTACTTAATAGGAGGAGTATTGCATTGCCCTGTAACTGGGTTGTGGAGGTTACTAGTTGCTATTTTAATATCTATATTTAATTTTTATTTTAACTTTATTGATATTGTTCTCACATGATAGCGACAAGAAACATGTAACAAAGATATTTGTAATTGCAAAACATGATTGAAAAGAGTGTCCATGGAGTTTCTTGCACATTCTTCTCTATAGAGATCTACGCTTTGGAATGTGCAATTAGCATCATTTTTTCTGACTGACTGACTGTCTTCTTGACATTTCAAAAGTGCCTGTTTTATTTGAAATAAATGCTTTTGAATCTTTGAATCTTTGATAGGCATTCGCTCTATACACGGGTATTCAATCGCATCCAGTTGGACTGGAAGCCGATCCCAAGCTAGTTGGGAAAAGGTGAGGGAGATAACAATAATAATGAAAATTATTCAAAGGGCTTTTGCGAGTTGGCTTCGGCCCCTCGTCGCCTTCCAAAGGTCCTGCCCCTCTAACCAAGTTACAACCGTTTCGTTTCGATTATCTTTTCGTTGATCGCCTCGAGTCGGCCACGCCTGTTCTGACCACGTGACTGATCGTTGAGATGACGTCAGAACAAAGGAATCGGAGGCGTGGCCGACTCGAGGCGATCAACGAAAAGAGAATCGAAACGAAACGGTTGTAACTTGGCTAGGGGGGCTGGACTCTAGGGTCCTGAGATAGATAAATGTTTGACAAATAATAATAAAATTGTATTCAAGTACTAGCCTCTACCAGAGGCTTCGTCCGCGTGAAAATGGATTTCTCTATACAATCCTTGGTCCCCCTTTTCAACCATTTAGGAGGTGAATTTTGGAAAATCTTTTCTCTCCAACATTTCACGCTGTTAGTTCCAATAGTTTCACTGTGGCGGCTTTTTCTTTTATATATCATCATCATCATCTTCCTGCCCTTGTCCCATCTTATTTGGGGTCGGCACAACATGTTTTTTTCTTCCATTCTATCCTGTCAACCGTCATGCTATCACTAACTTCCTTTTCTTTCATATCACTGTTCACACAATCCATGCATCTTTTCTTTGGCCTCCCTCTCCCTCTCCACCCATCCACATGTATACTCATGACTCTTTTAGTAACATGCGTTTCATCTCTCCTCTTTACATGACCATACCAAGACAAACGATTCCCCTTCAACTTTTCAGTCACTGGCGCCACTTTCAAACTTCCCCTAATATACTCATTTCTCACTTTATCCATTCTCGTCACACCACACATCCATCTCAACATTCTCATCTCCGCTACATGCAATCTCTTTCTCTTATTATTTTTCTTTCTTTCTTTTTTCTTTTTTATATAAATATACAATATAGATAAAGTAAGTAAAATTATGATTGTGATGATAACTAATTACTTACAATAAAGATAGTAAAAAATAAACCTCGTTTACCCATGAACCTTCGCGTTTAAGACTTAAACGAAGTTTTAACTCCTTTGTCATTACCAAGTCTTGAGTATTTAAAGATTTATCTGCACGGTAAGTATTGGCGGCAAATATTTGCCAATTCACCGGGCAGTTGGTGGCAAGCGCTAATTATACCTGCCGATATGTTTGAGAGCTGTTTCTGTCAATATTAGGACTTCGAAGAAAACGGGCGTCATTATATTTTCAAGCTTTAGGTACTAGGGAACTAGTTTTTTAGGGTTCCGTACCTCAAAAGGAAGAAACGGAACCCTTGTAGGATCACTTTGTTGTCCGTCTGTCTGTCTGTCTGTCTGTCAAGACCCTTTATCTAGGGAACGCGTTGAGGTATCGAGTTGAAATTAAAACACCACACACCACATAGGTACTCAGGTTTGCGTTCCCCTGAAGCTGTGAAAAAATCAAACTTCTAAGATTACGAATAAAAAAGATACGGCCGTTAATGTCGCAAAAAACCTATATTTCGATACTCTCAAAGGAATCAAAATTTATAAGGTACTTTCCGTTGACCCAGGATCCTGAAATTTGGCATAAAGCAAGGTCTTATAGCACAGGTATAGGAATACATCTGAAAACAGTAAATTTGTTGTTAACTACGTGACAAAATAAAAATACTTTTTAGCAATTCGGAAAAATCTTCGTGACTCCATTCAGGAATTGTAGTTTGTACGGACCCTCAGTGCGCGAGTCCGACTCGCACTTGCCCAGTTTTTTTTTTTGTTAGTTTTAATTAGTTAAGTGTTCATAATTTTTTTTAGTTTTATGCTGGGTACCAAGGTAGATAAGAATATGAGTTAGTTAAATATTTCATCTATATACATACCTATATAAAAAGAGAAACTGACTGACTGACATATCAACGCACAGCCGAAGCTATTGGGACTAGGAACATGAAATATTGCACTTATAGGTTTCCTCCTATAATAATAATAATAGATCCGCAGGGCAGTTTTACCCCACGGACCCGATCTCTCGGGAAAATTCTTGATCTTCATCTCCGGCTTGCCTTTATTGGCTGGCCGTAGTGAACACTAACGAGGAACAGAGCTCCCACCTCTCTCTTGCCTTTATTGGCTGGCTTGAGTGGAGATTCGCAAGAGCAAACGTGCTCGGGAGAAGGATGTATAATCCAGTAAGGTGCTGGTAGGGATCTTGACCGTTCTTTCGGGATTGTCCTGATAGCCGTGGTATACCTCTCCACTCCTTAAGCACCTCAGGATATGTTGCCCTCTTGTTGCTACGTCACTTCGTGCTAGCGACCGTTTATGGGAGCCCATTTATTGAGTGTGCAAGTCACCCCCTGCCTTTTGTCGATGGATATTAATATCATTGTTCAGGCAGGGGCCATAGTCTTGACATAGTTCCATGTTACCAGTCCACTTAAGACTCCAAAAACCATAGCCCTATTATCTTTGTTCTCCATATGTCGCAACAGTTTTTCAATAACCGGGGGTTGTCCTTGGGTGCACTAGCATAGCGCGTACAGGGATAATCGTCGGTTGGTATCATGTTCCATTATAATTGTCTAAAGGGCCTCTGCGAGTTGGCTTCGGCTCCTCGTACGCCTCCCAAAGGTCCAGGACCTCAGGGTCCTGAGATAAATAAAAAAAAAAAAAAAAAAAAAAAAAAAAAAAATAATAATAATAATTTATTTATTACACAGACAACAAAACATCCAGTGTTCTAACACTGCGCGCGACGCTATGACGTAGGCGAGAACTAAGAGAGGATCTTCCAAAATTCACCCCCTAAGGGGATGAAATGGGAGTCCAGTGTGAATGGAGGAACCTACTTTCACGCTGGCAGAAGCTAGTAGGTATATAAATAGTATGTAGCATTATTGTAAAATAAAATATTAATATGACCGCATCCCATTCCATTTCGCACCGGACCATGGCCTGAACCAGCCAGGGCCTGCCACGAGAGGTAGCCGCCACCGATCGCCTCCATAAGAACACAGCGGTGCTCCGCCCAAGCGGGGATCGGAGCGGACTTCCACCGTGTCCTCCGGGAGGTCCACACAATATAACAATAATATATTTATTCTCAAAAAAACTTAGTACTTTATTACATTTCATTTGGCAATATATTTAATGACTAACAAACAATGTTGACATCTGGGCGTTTCTTCCGCCTGAATCCCAAGGGAACCTCCCGGACTAGCCATGTCCGGTGTCCTGCGTCAGGTCGAAAGTAAGGACGCCGTGGCACCTCTCTAGCCACTCCTTAAAGAGGGGACTTACAGTCGTAATTGTGACGTGCCTAAACTTCATCTTACTTACAACATTATTATAAATTGCTCACCATTCTATAGCACAGGCTTGCTTCCGACCGTCCGGTAACCTTCCGGACCGAGCCCAAGTCGTCGATAGCGCGTACTGTTCCACGCGCGCCTTAGGGAGATGTCAGCCAATCGTAGGAGCCCAGCAGGGTCGAAACCTACTGGGGCCACGGGTAGTGTGAAATTGAAACCCGGGGCCCTGGGGCGAAGGCAAAGAAGAAACAGGTGTGGGTTTTTAGTCAGTAAAAGTCTGACACTCTCTCGCTCCGCCCAAGAGCAGGATTTGTCATAAGATGATTTTCCCACCTAAAAACCAAAAAAACATTCTATAGCAAAAAAAGTGGATTATATTCCTCCTCCTAACTTTTCAGAATAAAATTTCAATAATAAACTAACGACATAATCTTTCCCATTAATTATGAACTTTTTCCATATAAAGGTCGAAGTCACGTGCCTCTCGACACATCTCCTTTGTTACTACCAAACAATACACAGCCATTTTTAATATCACCCTTCAGTACCACAACCGAAATTTAAAAATCAACCATATAGACTAAATTATAAGATGTGAAATTGAAACTCGCAAATGGAGATAGAATTTTATAATTTTTAGACGTCATTCAGTTTGGAAGCCAAATCACCTGTCAAGGATTTAATGAAAGGGTCACGTGACTGCTCCTGTGGGAGCGCGAGGATTCCTCTTATGAACTTATGTCGCCCTGGTATTTTGTGTTTAGATATTCTAATGTTCTTCGACCCTACGATGGATGATTTAGAAAAAACTCATTAAGTACCCTTTCATTTTAAAAGTCGGGTATTACGATTTAAACTGGGTTTCGAAATTGTTGAAGAATCTACAGAAAAAAAAAAACTGGGCAAGTGCGAGTCGGGCTCGCGCACTGAGGGTTCCGTACAAACTTGAAAGGTAAATTGCGGTTTACAATTTATGATGTATTAAAAAAAACTACTTACTAGATCTCGCTCAAACCAATTTTCGGTGGAAGTTTGGTAATGTACATCATAATATATATTTTTTTTTGTTTTATCATTCTCCTATTTTAGAAGTTACAGGGGGGAGACCGAGACACACATGTTACCACTTTGGAAGTGTCTCTCGCGCAAACTATTCAGTTTAGAAAAAAATGATATTAGAAACCTCAATATCATTTTTGAAGACCTATCCATAGATATCCCACAGGTATGGGTTTGATGAAAAAAAAATTTTGATTTTCACTTCTAAGTATGCGGAACCCCCAAAATTTATTGTTTTTTTTTTCTATTTTTGTGTGAAAATCTTATGCAGTTCACAGAATACATCTACTTAACAAGTTTCAACAGTATAGTTCTTATAGTTTCGGAAAAAAGTGGCTATGACATACGGACGGACAGACAGACAGACATGACGAATCCATAAGGGTTCCGTTTTTTGCCATTTGGCTACGGAACCCTAAAAAGGATGGCACATAATTTTCAGAGAATTTATAGTGAATGCAAAACCTGCCAAAAGCGAAATTACGCTCTAGTGAGTGTCACTGACTTTTCATGCCAATATAAATAGTATATCAGTAAGTCTCCAGCCTTTTCCCGACCACATATTGTATAATGGAGTCGACTTGCAATTTAGTCGGACTCAGCTGGGTTGCACCATTTTACATGGCTACATGACTACGTACCTGACCTTCACAATCCTGTAACTGTCAAATTTTCTGCCTTCTGACCATCCGTATCGACTGTCAAAGATGGATCAACCGCTTAACGTGCTATTCAAAGCATGGAAGAGACTCAGTACCTATATTATGGATCCACGGGTAGTGTGAAAGTGAAACCCGGGGCTCTGGGACGAAGGCAAAGATGGAACAGGAGTGGGTTTTTAGTCAGTAAAAGTCTGACACTATCACCCGCTCCGCCCAAGGTCGCGATTTGTCATAAGATAATTTTCCCACCGAAAAAAAGTACCTATATTATGCATATTCACACATCTACGGATTGACGTCTACAATCATAGTTTGTATGCTAAGTTTTTACAAATCTGCCTCAAATCGTGGCCACCTCGATGCGTCTCGGTATTTTTTTTTATTTTGGCTTCGCATAAGTGCGAGCGTCAAGTTTTGAAAGTATTTTCAGTCACTTTAAGTTACTTTGAGTCACTTTTAGTTCCACTAGAACGCGGATGTAACACATTCTAATGTTTTTCCAGTATTTGGCAGCAAATGTATTGTATCTATCGGGTCGCTATTCTCGGTAAGCTTCGCTGTGGTAGACAAAACTACAGTAATTCTCAGCTCCATTTTACCGAAATCGCGCCTGTTTCAATGATTCCACATATTGTCCAGTTGCGCAGACGTTTGAGATACAAAACTACACCAATTTTACATCACAATATCCACTAGGAATTAATTTGCGAATAATTTAAACAGTAATTAAACTTCATTCGGAGAAATCACGCCAAAAAACACCGTCCCGGTAGTGTGTTCTGCAAAAAGAGTGCACCGTCATTCGCCACAACATTGTATCAGCGAATGACAACTCCATTCCGCGTGGGTGCCGAACTGGCGACATACCATAAACTTTACGATTTCAACAACATTGTCAGATAGTTTATTGTAACGCCTTCAGAATTGACGAGAGTGTTAACTGGACAGTCATTAAATTACTCTGAGATGACTTTAATATGCAGTCTTGATTGAGAATGAAATTGAAGAATGATGCGTGATATCTTATTTTTTCACTTGAATTTGCTGAGGTATAGGTATCGCTGATTGCAAAGTTAAATAAGACAATCTACGAGAAAGCTCATGGAAGTTAAGGCTTATTCCCTTTACGAGAGCTATTTTAATGACTTAACTTATAAGACTCTAGACTAAACGCATCCATATTATGTTGGTTGAGTAAACGTCACCTTCCACACGTTGAGTGTCTGAGGGTGGACCAGGCAGGCAGGCTCAAAAAGAGCTAGACAGAGGATCTGGATGCGTGTACCTGGGTCAGAGTAGCTTAAGAATGTAATAACTGAAAGAAATTGTAGGAGACCTTTGTCCGATTATGAGAGAGTTTTAGCTAACTGCTGTAAAAATACAAACTACTTAGGACTAGTTTTCTAAGTGTGTGATGATTGCTCAAGCACGAAAGTAGGTTTTTATGATTCATTAAAAAATAAAAATAAAAAAAGGACTAGGAACTCAGAAACTCCAAGAAATGTTCCAAATACAATTCCTTTAATAAAATCGTGCTTTTTCGCCAGGCGGCCAGATGTACGGTAACTTGATATACAGCGTGTTTTTTTTTTATTTGACGGTACAAGCTTTCCGCTCCCGGTCGGGGATGAAAGAGGCTTTTGAACTGTTGGTACGCTTGCCAGTTTTTTTTCTTGAGACAAGCAATCACGGTCTTGGTTATTTTTGTTTTAATAGAGAAGTGGTAGCGATGTCTATTTTTTCTTTGAAAGTTGGTATAGAGAAATTGTTATTGTTCGTGTTGATTTTAACACATTACATTTTTGTGATCCCAGAAATTTCGTGAAGAAGGGCAATAGGTAGTAGGAGTTTTCCGAATACCAAAATATATTTAAGGGCTAATTTTTCAATCTTCAGATAAACCTGAAAATAAAAAAAAATACTTTTTAACAGCTTTTGTATAGAATGAATATTAAAAATAGATCTAGATAAATTTTATCCGAGGAATAAAATGGCGGTTTCGTGTCTTTTATTCCTTAATTTATAATTAGTTCAGATAAAGTTATCTGTCAATTATAAAAACCACTTCGGCCCTGTGTAGGTAAATATTGAAAACAACTGTCTTCCTAGACTCTTCAATTATGCTCTGGCTATATTATTGGGATTCGGCGAATATTCGCATTATCGACAAATGTAGCCGAATAGTTCGTCGAACACGAAAGCTTGTCGACACTTACACAGATGCATAGAAATGCGATTGACCGCTAATAGAATAGAATAGAAAAGAATAAACTTTATTGTACACCAAAAAAGTAACACAACTTACTTATACATAAACTTAAATCTATGGGTACAATGGCGGAAATGGTTATCGTTGACAACGATATCTACCAGACAACCTTAGGATGGATCGTAAGAACTTAAAATAATACAGGGGGTAGTCTGCGGTGTACTGCTAACAAATTGATCAATCTCTTAAATATATAAAACAAAATACATAACTATAAATATTTAATAATATTTATATATACATACATATTATAATAATATATTATGTTACACAATTTCATTAAAAAAGGGACGAAAAAAAGAAGAAAAGGAGAAAAAGAAAGAATAAAGTATGGTTGGTGGAAGAAATTAAATTACGTAGAACCAGGATAGTGTTAGAGAGAAAGGAATTGGTTTTTAACTAGATTTTTGAAAGAAACTAGTGACTGGGCTTGCCTAATCTATAACAGTATCGCGTATACCCGAATACTATGTTTTTATCGCGACAACGCGACATGAATATTCGCGTTATAATATAGCCACAGCATTGGAGGAAAAGAGTAGATTTTTCTATAAGGAAATAGAAACGTAAGTACATGTCATGTTGGTACACGGATGTCTGTGGGGTGTGGTCAGCCAGGCCGAGTGCCCGTGTCCGCGGCCCGTGACCGCCCGTTATATGCGGCGGTCATGCTCCGTCTACCACCACCGTGGGGACAGCTAGAGTAAATAATGTAGAAAAACGTACACGTAGGTACTCAGTGGCATTGGGCAGGGCACATTGCTCGTAGAACGGATGGTCGATGGGGCCGAAAGGTTCTAGAGTGGCGACCGCGCACCGGTAAACGCAGCGTTGGAAGGCCTCCCACAAGGTGGACCGACGACCTGGTGAGAGTCGTGGGAATGCGGTGGATGCGAGACGAACAGGATCGGTCGTTGTGGAGATGATGAGGTACTCAGTGGATGGAATAAGTAACCGTGGGCCTGAAACGGAAAGGGCAACTGAAGGAACATTGGAACACTCCACCCAGAATGGGAACAGTTATTTGATGATTTCCTACCTCAAAAAAGCAGGATGAAACAGGTTTTGCCATTGCTTTATCTGAGTGAAAGTCAAAAATAGTACCTAATGTCCCCGGAACATAAGTATCAGCTATCGAAATAAAATTAATATCTAATAAAATCATGTTCTAATTCAGGCCATGTTATAGTCTATCCGTGTTCCAAGTTTCATCCAGATCTGCTTATCCACCTTTAGCGAAACAGTAATGCAAGCAAAGGAGGTGATCGAAACCGTGACGCGAAGACAAGCCTCACGCTCTGACCCCCTCTGGAGACACACCAGGTGTCGGGACTTGTAGCACGATTTCCATTCACCGTAGGCGCAGACTTGAGGACGATGAGCCATGGATAGTTCGCCTTCCGGTCATCCGGCCGTCCAGTAAATACCAAGCCCGGGTTGAAAGGGTCTTGTGTTCCACGCGCGCCTCAAAAAATTGTCAGCAAAATTGATGGGGCCAGTTAGGGCCGACACGACGTCTACCAGGGCTGCAGATTGTTCAAAGTAGTTACCGTAGCCCTCGCAAAAAAAGGGCCACTGTAGTCTGTAGGTTTTAGTCAGTAAAAGTCTAACAATCCCTCCTGCTCCGCCCATTTCGGCAGAAAGTAATTTGATGATCTGCCATGTAAAAAAAAACTTACGTTTAGACGTTACGTTTTACGTTTACTTATGTTTAGACGTTTGATAAACAAACGTCTAAACATATATATACTTTCCTGTATATAACATAAGTAGGATTACAATAAAAACAAAGAAATAAGAAACATTGTACCCAGCATACAATGTCTGCGTACCCATGTGCAGAGAGCGTGTGACGGAGCGCTGCGGTGACGAGACAACGCCTTGCGGTTACCAGGACCGCATGAAACTTAGAAGTTACTCACCGTGTGTACCTACCAAGTACCGCCTATATGCCATGTGTCCCTACTATAATTGTGGAAAATAAAAGGTAATGTCTGTGATTCGAGATGGAAATGAGATGTCTGTGGTGTACTTTTAGGCATTGTAGAAAAACCTTTGAGAACAATGGAACTTAATCAACTTTATTTTGCTTGTATAATTTTTACAGACTGAAAACCATAAACAAATTCTGGCGATGAGAAAGACAAATGCACTTTCATTATCGTGTTACATTACAAACAATTTCAAATACTTTACTTTTTTTTCGATATAGATTAACATCATTCAGAAGGAAATACCTTTTGAATGAATTACATTTAACATTATATTCGGAAACTCGACTCTGTCAGGTCCATTGAAATACTCCGAAAACACACTCTTCACTATAGAATCATCTCCCATCTCTTTCTTACACTTCTGTAAAAAAACATTTTGTTGTCCATCAATTTTTCATAAAACACTTGTAGATTGTAAAATAGGTCCTTTTGGTTGGTTCCAGCAGTACCCGCCTGAACATAGAGAAACTCAGCGTTTACGATGGCAAATAGCAGTACACTATATAATCCATTGCAATTTTGATACCCTGGTGATTCTTATTTGGGTTTGGCACATAATATGCTACCTACTTACAAAACTTTAAAATGTTTTCGGAAAATTCACCAATTTCTATCTGATGTCCAATAAAAATTGAATCAAGTTCTGAAGTAGGCTAACCTACAGTTTATTTTAAATTTGATACAATTAATCAATATTTACATGAAACAGGGTAAATTGGCATTTATAAGAACGGGACTAATTAATCATAACCCAAAATCATACTACTTCGCTAAATCTCGAATGGATTCAGAATAGTAGACCCAGTCAAGAAATCAACCTGTATATTGTACTTACCTAATCTTGCCATAAATATAGTTACAAGGTTTCTTTTTTATTCCTTAATACATTTATATATTAATATAATTATACATTAATATAATATCATGTATCGTTAAAAACATATGAAGCTTATTCTCAGCTACATATATTTAAGCCAATGATCTCCATTGGCATTAATACAGTTTTATAAACTTTTAGGCTAGTTAGTAATAGAAACATGCACTCTCTCCATGGGAAAATTCTTCATTGTCAATCTTATGGGTGGTTTTTTTTTGGTGGGACTCTAAATTATCGTGGCATTTAAATTTACTCTCTAAAACTAACCATAAATCATAATCCAGTGGATTAATACTGGGACTAGATGACGGCTAATCTTCAGCACGAACGCGCGTTTCGGCCTTCGTTTCCTTTCGGTCTACCCAAGGATTTTTTTTTCGGTGGGAAAATCATCTTATGACATCCCCGCTCTTGGGCGGAGCAGGAGATAGTGTCAGACTTTTACTGACTAAAAACCCACTCCTGTTTCTTCGTTGCCTTTCGTACCAGGGCCGAGTCTTCCTTTCAGAATCAGACCCTTGGCCCCAGTAGGCTTCGACCCTGCTGGGCCCCTACAGTTGCTGACATCTCCTTGAGGCGCGCGTGGAACAGTACGCGCCGTCGACGCCTTGGGCTCGGGCCGGACGGTTACCGGACGGTCGGATGGCAAGCTACCCACTGCTCGCCGTCCGCAAGCCCGCGCCTACGGTGGCCGGAAATCGGGATCGGAATCCCGACGGCGGTTGGGGCGTGAGGACCGTTGCCTCACGCGATCGGCCGCCTCCTTTGCTAGCATTACTGCTTCGCTCGGTCTACCCAAAGGTGGATTGAGCTTTGTGACCCGGTGACGAGTCTTACTGAAAGGGCTATTCTTGGTTATGGAACATGGCGTCGTTAAGAGGCTTTAACACCTTCCCAAGAATCGTGTCTGTCACATTTTACTCACTAAGGGAACCTCCGAAGGTCAGTGACCTTGAATTCAAGGTCAACAAACCCCCTTAACCAACACCATGGTTAATAGAATAGACATAGATAGTAAAAATATTTAATAAAAAATAGATAAAAAAAAATTGGTTGCCTGTAAAGTCGGTATACGGGCGAAAGTTTTACGTGACAACGACTTTTATGTCTGTCTCTCTCGCTCTTAGGCGGGCTAACCATGCCCGAGTGGAAGGGACGCGTGCCTCTCACTCGCTCTCATTGTGAGCGCATAACGTGAGCGGAGCGTAACGCAGTTTCTTGAAGTGTCACCCGGCAAAAAAATTTATAAGACGTTGTCACGTCAATAAAAAACTTGATTTTCAAAATATCCTCGTCATAACATTGATTTAAGTTTTATATACCAAATATGTCGAATACCCAACTAAACCACATTAACCATCATTATTATGACAAGAAAAACTCTCAAAATTCACCAACGATCATTAATACGGGGAGCGTGCCGCAAATACGTTCAACAATTACGCGCTCGCCATCTAGCGCCACGCGCCGTAAATGGAATTAATTATTCGGATCCCGAACAACATCCCCCTGTATTGTTAACAACATAATTTGACATGATGATGTTTCTGTGCGCCTGGTGGTCTATTGTTATGGGCTGTTGTTTTTAATTGGAATTATCGAGGAACCCATTATTATGGATTTTTGTTTAAAGTAAGTTTCTCCTCGTATTTCAGATTTAATCAAATCTAAACAGATATTTAAAAAAACTTTTTCAAGAATACCTAAAAACATTTTTAATCAATACTAGATGAGTATGGAAAATCACCAAAATCCACTTGTGGCAAATTAGCTGCTAACACGATGTTGAAAAACAACTTATGTATTTCATACATAGGTAATGGGTGCACGTTAGCAACAAACATAGCTCATCATTTCAGCCGAAAGATGTCCACTGCTGGGCAAAGGCCTCCCCCAACATACACTAACCCCACTAACATACCTAATAGGGCCCAATAACAAAACTGCGTTGCGAAGTCGCATCGTAAAAATCTGCGTGCACTTACGATGCATCGCAAGAACTTACAAACTGATTCTCATCCCAACTCCCACCCTTGTATGGTTACTTTAAACCTATGCTTTACCGCACAAAATCGCATCGCAGTTTCCTGCGATATGATACGACATGGGAGCCCTTAGAGTTAATAAAATAACCCTGGCTAATACAATTGGTCTTAGGAGTCTTAAGAGGGTCCTTTTTCACTCGCCTATCGTCAACATCGAGCATGGTTTAAATAAAAGCTTCCTAGTTCATCCAACGCAGTCCAACGCGATGTTTGACGAAAAGGCAACGCGAAAAAAGAGAGTTAGCGACTAAAAACTCTGTAAGCAATCGGTAATTCCGTGATTTACTCGAATATTTTACAAAACTTGTTCCAAGAAATTGTTCCTTATTTTTTTAAAACCCTTAAAAGGTTTGAAAAAAACTGTCGTCATTCAGAATTTTGTATAGTTATACTTTTTTGACTTTTTTAAATAACGACTCGCTCAGGACAAACCACAATAAAATAAAAAGTAACTACTTAATCTAAAAATACTTAACTTAAAATAAAAAATAAAAGAAAACAATATTAAAAGATAAAAAAAGACCTGTGAGAGGCCAAAAAGGCTCCCAAAACAAAATATTACATAGTAAAACCCACCAACCATAATTTCATTAATGAGCAATATCCTAAACAGTCGCCCTATTCCATACCGTCACATCCCACCCTCGCTCGAGTAGTCCCCAAACAGAGGGAATCTCGGAAATGTTTGTTTCCATTGCCCCTTTTAATAAAACAAACATTTTAATGGCCCCGCCGACCGCCATTTGAGCTGATCGATACGCCCAAATTATTGGCCAAATGGACGCGTCCAATGATTCATTTTTGACAAGTCTGTTTACATAAAAATACGTAATTATCGATCGATGTAAATGAGAATAGATTTAAAAAAAAACTGTATTTCAATGTGTGCTACGCTAAACGTCTATGAAAATTCGTAGGCACAAGTTTAGTTTTCTTTTATGATGCATGATTTAAAAGAGTGCCCATTGAGTTTCTTACACATTCTTGCACATTTTCTTGTCACTTTGTTGTCCGCCTGTCTGTATGTATGTCTGTCTGTCTGTCTGTCTGTCAAGACCCTTTATCTCGGGAACGCGTAGAGGTATCGAGTTGAAATTAAAACCATATACTTAGGACAGCGGTCCCTTGAAGCTGTGAAAAAATCAATACAGCCGTTTATGTCGAAAAAAACGTGTATTTCGACACTATCAAGGGAATCAAAATTCATAGGATACTTCCGGGGAATTCACGACCGGCATACCAGTCATGGCCACTAACCACTAGAACATCAGGCCAGTCAAAATATGTAAATACTTTGATTAATTGGTTATTTCGAAAAATGGAGTAAATGGAATAAATAAAAAGTATTTGAGCCCTATCTTCTGTTATATATTTTTTTCTAATTACTTAATGAGATCGTGAAGCTTAAATTATTCGTATACTAGTTACTGCTACCGATTTCACCCAAGTGGAAGTAAAAAATTGTTCCAAGGCACCCAAGGGCATACTTCCAGGATAGAAAATATCCTGTATGCTATTCCAGGAAATGGTCTAAACAAGTACCAAATCCCTTCAGCAGTATTAGCGTGAAGGAGTAATATATGTACAATACAAATATTGTATATCTTCATCACACTCAAAAACTTTCAACTTTATACTTAATATTAGTGTGATTAAGTGTAAAAAAAACCGGGCAAGTGTGAGTCGAACGAGCACTGAGGGTTCCGTACAAACTAACCCATGAAAACAGTTCAATTTCCGAATTGATTTACGAAGATTTTCCGAATCGCAAAAAAGTTTTTTTTTGTGACAACGAAAAATTTACAGTTTTCAGATTTTTTCCTATATTTGTGCTATAAGACCTTGTTTCATGCCAAATTTCAGGATTCTAAGTCAACGGGAAGTACACTATGAATTTTGTCGTTTTATGTGACATAAACGGCCGTATCTTTTTTTTAGTTGACTCAGAAGTTTGATTTTTTCACAGCTTCAAGAGACCGCAGACTTGAGTATATGGTTTTAATTTCAACTCGATACCTCCACGCGTTCCCGTGATAAAGGGTCTTGACATGGTCTTGACAGACAGACAGACAGACGGACGGAGAACAAAGTGATCCTGTAAGGGTACCATTTTTTCTTTTTGAGGTACGGAACGCTAAAAATGCATCGAGATGGACACAATGACTTCATAAAGTATATTGTACTACTTCAAATCGCAAACAGCTTTAGAGGAAACCAGTTTATATAATTTCTTCACATTATCTCAATTATTTTTTGCAACCTCTTTCCCCTTTGCGAATGTTTGCGTTCATCCCCTAAAGTACCAGGGCGACAAGCCTTACTGGCGGTCGGCGGAGTGGTGGGCAAACATAGGGCGCCGCCACGTCGCGCAACCACCTGCCTGCAGGCTTTGTGTACTTATTTGAGAGTAGGTACATCTTGCGATTCTGTGACTCAATATGTTATACCTATACTTTTCCAACCTCTTAAAGTGGCCCTTGATGATCTACCATTATGAAACTTAAAAATTTTTCGTAACAAAAATTAATCGATAATATTTAATTCAACTTGGAATCATTTGAACCCTCAAACTGAACTAAATGGATTTAAATATCTTTGCTAAGAAATAAACAATAAGATAAACAATTAATAGACCTAATATAAAAAATAGACCACACGACAGAAGTGAAAATTTCATCAAGGTGAGGTTGATAATATAAAATCATATTTGTTCGGGTGAGATTGTCCGACCCGAGCCGATCTTACCCGAACGAGCGTTACTTAGCCGAGCGTGACATCTGTCTCATTATATATCCATAAAAATAAAGCTCGAAAACAGCCTTTCTAAGAATGCATTTTTCATACTAGGAACTCAGGGGCTTCAGGGGTTGTTTCTAAAATTCACATAGCTACGCTGCGGTTTAAATGAAAATTTATAGACGCTCTCGCTACGTTTATGATTGAAAAATTTGAAAAAAATTGAGTGGTTTTGAATTAGGGAAGGGATTGTTAATTAATAATTTATTATGGAGACAGACCAGGCATCTAGCTTTTCCTATAAAACAATAAAAAATAAGAGATAAGCTTCAAAATTGCGATATTTAAAAAAAAACTAAGACTTCAGCTAACTATAAATGAAAAGAAGACGATAAAGCAAGATTCTGCAAGACAGGAATAAAAAGAGGTTTGCAAACGACTTGCAAAATACCAGGAGCGCATAGCTGGCAAGCGATGTTTGCTAAACACTCGGCTTTATGTGTACAGTGGCGCGTTTCTGTACCCCAGTGGGTCGAAACGACCTGTGCTAATATTCATATGTGACCTCGATATTATTGCTGAAGTAGCTATGGCTTGTTAAATAATAAAATTTAAGTGTTAAGTAAGTCAAAAAGGACAGATTTTACTTCTAAATGTGGGTACACAATAATAGGTTACATATTAACTTTAATAATAATATCGTTGAACAGCGACTTGAACCCTGCTCCCGACAACGGCTGATTAAGTACATTTTTTTTAATCAATAAAGAAATGAAATAAATTCAAAATAATTTATAACTTAATATAAAATTCCGAAATTACTGAATGCTACTCAATCACAATTTAGAACATTACATGAGAATTTTTCATTAATCTTAAATCACAAAAGAAAATCATAAAAAATCTTTTAAAATAAATTGTTCATTTTATTGCCCTTTTGCAAAAAAGGCCAAGGTGACACAAGAAAAGGTTACCCTAATTTTTACAATCGTGACCTTTTCTAAGTAATTTGTGAACTTTAACATTTTGAGAAAAAGTCTCTAAGAAAGGGTCAACAATTATTGCTTGTTAGCGAACTTAATAATATAAGCAAAAGGGTTAGAGATCGTTTTCAAAATATTCGGTAAAAAAACTAAAAAATATGGTGAGAACTTTTTTTTACTTTTTTTTGTATCTTTTTTGGAACACCTTGTATTGTTGTAGTAACCCTTTACCTGATTTGGTGAGAAATGTGTAACGTTAAGCTTTTGGATATTGTTCCCATTGTGAAATGAATTTTATTTATGCTATTTTTTATCGATTTGAAAGTAATGTTAAGAATTTCAAATTATTCAATTCAAAGTAAAAATAATAAATAAATATTTCGTCTACATTTGGGATTTTTTTTTTTAGTTTTGCGAAGTTTGTTTTTTTACATGTTTTTTTCTGTTTTTCCTGAAAAACCTATTATTACAATGTTCGAGTATGTACAATCAAAAAACCTACCGATATAAGTGAAGTATAGATACTTGTCTATACTAATTATTATATTCTCCCAAAATATACAAAGCTGTCGGTTTGTTTTTCGAAATGTTGAGGCTTGACCCATTCTACTAACTAACAATACTAGAAGTTGTTCATAATTATAAGTAATGCCATCTATTCTCCACATCGTATATCTACAAACCTTACGTAAATATTTTACTCGAAAATTCTAAAAATTCATTTTTTTTTTTATTTGCCTTTTATTTAAAGGCACTTATAAAACTTCAGAAGCTAGTACACAGTTCCAATTAGTCGTTTTCTATAGAGAAGACCTGGCAAGAAACTCCACAAACCAGTAGGTACTCTGTTTGATAGGTGAATACTTCTAAATAATAAGGGGCCGAATATGATCAGTAAATAAACTCAAAAACAGAGGCTGTACCCGTATCGTCGTCCTCACTTGAGGCCGTAGATGTCATCTACTCTCATTTAATTATAGTAATTTTCTTAAGAAATATTATACTTAGGTACTAGGATTTTATGAAAACCAACCGATATTCGTGAGACAGCGCGCGTGCGGTACGCCGCAGCCGCTAGTTATAGTAAAAATATTATTTTATTGGCCCAGTGTGAGGCGCGTTGACTTGTGGTCAGCGATAAATTACACCCAATTGATACTCGAACCATTTCGATGATTTACGCCCACCATTTTGTACGAAATATGTGATAGAGAACAGAATGATGCAACGACATATTCATATAATTTTTTTAATAGTAATAAATAGCTCACATTCACTATCTCAACTGCCTACAGTTGGTAAGTGAAGGTCTGGTCGATGATGCAGCACGCCAGGTTGTTCTTATTAGGAGAGGAGATGCAGAGTTCATCAGGGAATTCCATTCCTTAGTGGTATGTATGTGAAGGAGTTCATGTTGAACTTGAGAAGTTCGCTAAAGGAAATGCTCATTTCGCTTCAGTTAACCCGTGATGTGCTACTAATTGATACTATTTTTAAACAGCCTCATTAGTAGTCACAATGACAAAATAAAAATAATTTTAACCCGTTGACAGTCACCTCTCAACATTTTCTTTGACATCACAATTAGCAAGTTACAATTATATAACAATAACAACATTCATCACATTCTTAAAACATTTTAAAACTGACGGACGGACAGGAAAACATTTTACAGTATTAAAAAAACACGACAAATCCCAGTACATTACATTTGGCAGTACCAGGAGTGCATAGGAAGGCGGGACGTCGTTGACAGGTGATTGACATCTCACTCGCGTTTGGCCCGCCATGTTTATCTCATTGGTTTCGACAAACGTATGAATTACTGGTACAAAAACTTAATACAACTCTATTTTTAAGTGGTTAAGGATGAGATTAAAATGGATTTAGTACGCTTGGACGGCAATATAAAGGTTGTAAAACATCTCTAATGTAATGAATGACTAACAAGACAGAACTAAACTAAATAGTGGCTAGAAATGGGCCAGCTGTGTCCGGTGACGGATTGCTTTAGTTTTAATTCTAAATGGGTACTAATTGAAAACTGTCCACAAACTTGAAGATGTGTAAGGTGTTGTTAAATTAAGATTTGAAAACACATCCTGTAGCACAATTTTATTTAAATGTATAATATCAAATTAGGTTGTGTAATCACATTGACCCTGTATATCTAGTCAATCGAGTATTATACGTTTAAAAAAATAACTTATTCAGGCGTACCTACTGTCGAAGTGCATAATGCCTAATGCGAGTTTGTTCATACGATAAAGCGATCGACATGTTTTTGACGTTCGGCGCTCCGATTGGCTCACTCCAAGCTCTTAACCAATCAGAGAGCCAAACGCGGTAAACGTTTCGATCACGTTAACTTAAAAACAAATTCACACTAGGTATTCGTTAAAGGGATTTGAACTCTTAATCCTCTCGAATTTTCATTAACAATGAAGTTTTTAAGATACCTCAGTGCAACACTAAACATAAAAATGAGTACTTTGCAGAAACTCATTATCGTTCTTTTTTAGGGTTCCGTAGACAAATGGCAAAAAACGGAACCCATAAGGATTCGTTATGTCTGTCTGTCTGTCCGTCCGTATGTCACAGCCACTTTTTCCGAAACTATAAGAACTTATACTGTTGAAACTTGGTAAGTAGATGTATTCTGTGAACCGCATGAAGATTTTCACACAAAGATAGAAAAAAAAAACAATAAATTTTGGGGGTTTCCCATACTTAGAAATAAAAAAAAAAATTTTTTTTTTCATCAAACCCAGGTATCTATGGATAGGTCTTCAAAAATGATATTGAGGTTTTTGATATCATTTTTTTCTAAACTGAATAGTTTGCGCGAGAAACACTGAGAAGAAGAAGAAGTGGTAAAATGTGCCCCCCCCCCTTCCACCGAAAATTGATTTGAACGAGATCTAGTACTTAAGTAGTTTTTTTTTTAATACGTCATAAATCGTAAACCGCAATTTACCTTTCAAGTTTGTACGGAACCCTCAGTGCGCGAGTCCGACTCGCACTTGCCCAGTTTTTTTGTAATTGGGTTTATACTAATAAAATTCGAACCTAACTTAATAATATAATAATAAGTACATAATTCAAATGTATCAATTGCTTAATCTTTCGTACAATTGTAAATCTCAATGGGACAGGGTTAACCATAAGTAATGATTTCTTTGTAAAACCTTTTTTTATCTAGTAAGCAAAGGTCAATATAGCAAGCAATAAAAACGGTTTCAATATAATTCCCAAGGGGTCAATCATTCAAAGGGTTTAACAAAAGATTTTAATTTTCGACAAATCGCAAAAAAAGTTGACCCCTTCTATTGATTGTCCATATTTCAAGTGAAAAGGTGGCAGGTAATAAAAAATATTATTTTTTGTCCACCCGTGCGTAACTTAAAACCACAGTGCACATGCGAGGATGATTTGTAAGAAAAATAATAAAAAAAATACTTTTTTTAGTTAACAATATTCCCTGATTTCATGCGAAAATATCAAGTTTCGTCTATTTGGGGGATTTGTTGTTAATTTTCGGTGTTTTCGGTCGCTGATTTCGATTTCGGACATGTGCTAGTGATGTAGGTATGTGCACGACCGCATTATTTTAGGAAAACAAAAGGAAACGTCAATCGAGTTGTATTTTTGAACTGTGTAACGGATATTTTGAGAACGCGTTTTTTGTCTATCAGATGTTTCCAAAAGCTGTAGCGGTTACAGTCTGTTTGTTAAGGGAATTTTTCTTTACTTACGTTTGAGAAATGCCGACTTTTCTTTTATATGTAGATACTTAATAATATTATAAACACACATTTTAAATCACTAAGTTTCACTTGTAAAAATACAACAAAAGAAAAATACAGACAAGTGACACTAGTGACAGCGGCTAAACGCGATTATGCGAGCCAAACGTTAAAACGCGATTCGTTTTATTGGTGAATTCCGCCCTAAGTCTAAAAGCTTGGCTCTACACAAGAATTCCTTATGAAACGAAATTGAGATAGCTGATTCTATTGGCATCTCAACTGAACGGACGTATCACATATTCACCAAAAAATTACACTTTTCCAAGGTGTCTGCGCGATGGTTGCCTCGGCTGCTTTCAGTTCAGCAAAACCGCGTTCGATTGACGATTTCCCGCGGTTGCTTCGAGCTGTTTGAAACTGATCTACAAGAATTTGTTGGAAGATTTGTGACTGTAGATGAAACCTGAGTACATCACTATACTCCAGAGACAAAAGTTCAGTCTAAACAGTGGATAAGACCAGGATCTCATAATCCTAAAAAGGCAAAATTGATTTTATCCGCCGGAAAAGTAATGGCTTCAGTTTTCTGGGATTCGAAGGGTATAATTATGGTGGATTACTTAGAAAAAGGTAAAACTATATATTCCACTTACTATTGTAATCTGCTGAGACGTAAAAAGGCCTGGTTTGACAAGAAAAGTCTTGTTTCACCAGGATAACGCGCGAGTTCACACATCAGTGCAAAGCATGGCAGAAATCCATCAGTGCGGCTTTCGCCGTCCGACTGTCCGGCAACCGTCCGGACCAAGCCCAAGTCGTCGACGGCGCGTACTGTTCCACGCGCGCCTCAGGGAGATGTCAGCGATCGTAGGGGCCCAGCAGGGTTGAAGCCTACTGGGGCCACGGGTAGTGTGAAAGCGAAACCCGGGGCCCCGGGATGCAGGCAAAGAAGGAACAGGAGTGGGTTTTTATTCAGTAAAAGTCTGACACTATCTCGCGCTCCGACCAAGAGCGCGATTTGTTTGTCATTGGATGATTTTCCCACCTAAAAAAAAAAATCAGTGCGGCTTTGAATTGTTACTCCACCCCCCGTATTTGCCTGATTTGTCTCCATCAGACTTTTATCTATTTCCGAACCTTAAAATACATATAAGAGATCAAAAATTTACCACAAATGAAGAAGACGAAATGCTGGTGTCGACGCATTTTTTGAGGGCTTAAGTGAAGATTTTTTAAAACTGGTATAGAAGCGTTACTAGGCCGACGGATAAAGTGCACTGAATTCGGAAGACATTATGTAGAAAAATAAAAAAAATAAAGTTTTTCATTTTCCTGGTTAGACTACAAACTTTTCATACGCCCCTAGTATGTTTGTTAACCAGTAACAAACCACATTTAGCTAAAAACAAAACTTAAGTGTAGTTCTTCCAAAATAATTTTGTTCGGCGTTGTGTTTCAAAATATTATTTTGTCACTTAAAGGGTTAGTTTTGACTGACAGACGGATAAACATTGTCGATGAGTTTCTACATATGGACTTCGAGGAATATATCGAGTTTAAAATGTGGGAACTTCTTGAAGTTTCAATTTTCAGTACCTCACTAGGATCACTAGGATCATTACACTAACCGTCTGTAGTAAAAAGTTTCTGAATCACTGGATTCCCCATCTAGGTATGCCTGTATATAGGGAATCCATAACAATTACGAACTAAAATTAAAAGTGCGAATGTGCCACATTCACGACGTGTAAGAGTGTGTCTATGTGCTGTGTATGAGAGAGTGAGTGGTAGTAGGTGTACTGTTGTGAGTGTGTTTATATAAAATAATATGACAGATGAAAATTAATTAAATTAGGCTATTATCTGGGAGAATTAAACTTTTAAAAGGTTAATTCTCTTATTATTAAATATGATATTTAAAGAGATTCTCAGTGTCAGTGTAATCCAGTTTATTAAGCCAAGATTTCAATTTCCTTTTTGCCTCCATTTTTCTTATTGGGTACAAGTTTAAAATTTTATTAATTCTGTTGTACAAAAAACCGCTAATAACTTTATAATGCCTTTTAGCCATTTTTGTTCTGTGTCTGAATGGGGGACAGACTATATCCGATCGGCGTTTACGTTTATAAATTGAAGGGTCAAAAGTTAGAGTAGTGTGTTTCTTAATTATTATTTGCTGTATAAAGAGCTGTCTTACAGTCAGGGTAGCTGTGTCACTATAAAATTTATCAGTTGGGTATCGAAACGTCTTTTTTGATATGACCTTAAGAACAGCTCTTTGTGCCCTTTCTAAAGGTAACATTATAGTCTTCGCTGCCCCACCACATGTTGTGATGCAGTAACATAGTATCGATTGGCATAGTGCAAGGTAGGCCAATATAAGGGTATCCAAATCAGCGACATTACGGAGTAGCTTAAACACGTAGATTAGCTTTCTTACACGTGAGGTCAGGGCATCAATATGACACTGCCAGTTTAGAAATTGGTCAATATTAATGCCAAGGTATTTAATAGTTGTGGCTCGGGATATTTAGGCCTATGTAGGCATGATATATCTTTTTTATATTATGTGGAAATACTCCACAGGCGTTACTACTAGACCAACGCTGCCCCTAATAGTAATCTAATGAACAAGGATCAAGAAGCGTGAAGGTCGCTTTAACACATGCTTAATATAACGATGATGGTTCTGTACATCGTGACCAGGATTTTGAAAATAAGAATCAATCGTCAGAGAGCTCACGACAGGAAAGAGAAGTACCCGAGGTCGCTGTCACCAAACATGGTGAATCCTACTAGACCCTAGTACAGGGATGGCGAACCTATGGCACGCGCGCCAGTGCCAAAATAATTCGGACGCGGCAGTGTAAGATGTACAATATTTAGGTGATTTGATACAATAGTTTAAGTGCGTAATTAGAGACACAATAGTAAGACAATGGCGCGTGAACGCCGGCGTTAATGCGGGGATCAACAGCTTACATAAAAAAGCAAACAATTGTTAATATTACACTGTACGAATTTTAAGTTGCAAATTAAGTTTTCAGTTACAAAGTCAAGATTCTTTGGCGGCACGACATGGACACATTTTATTTTTTCCAAATACTTAGTGGCACGTTTTCCAATAAGTGTTCACCATCGCTGCCGTAGTAGACTTATAAATCTGTTTTAAAGCTTATCGTGGTAAAGAAAAATCGTTTGTCATGGTATGGTCATGTGAAGAGGAGGGATGAAACGCATGTTGCTAAAAGAGTTATGAGTTTACATGTGGAAGGATGGAGAGGGAGAGGGAGGCTAAAGAAAAGATGGATGGATTGTGTGAGAAGTGATATGAAAGAAAGGAGAGTTAGTGATAGCGTGACGAGTGACAGGACAGATAAAACGACAAATAAAACGAGACAAGGGCAGGAAGATGATGATGGTAAAGAAAAACACTAGAAATCAAACAGCCTCAGCCATTCATCAAAACAGCCACCATTCTTAACTCTTGCCCATATGACAGAACAGAAGGCCATTAATCAGACAAACGCATTTTATACGCGTTAGCGTTGCCGCAGCACGTCCGTCACCTTGCGGATCACACGCGAGACAAAAAGTGCCTCCGATGAAACAAAACGTTTGGGGCAAGAGTTGGAACGGTTGTTGGAGAGAAACGTGTATCTGTATTTTTTAACCGACTCATAAAGGAGGAGGTTGTCAGGTAACACTGACTCCGGCAGGTTATTCTACTTCACGGTTGCGAAAGATAGAATGAGTGAGAAGAATTGGGAACCCAGCAGTAGGACAGCGAAAATATAGGCCATATATCAGACGAACCCACGCTATTAGTGATAGAATCGCTTTAAAGTAAAAAGTGCCTTCGATGACACAAAATGTTGCAGGGACTAGCGTTTGATGTGCAGAAATCTGTTTTTGCAATTTTTAAGATGCAAATTTTTATGCGCATGCGCCCATCAGGTACTTTTCTATTCCCTGTGGATTTTCTTCCCTAAGTCTTTTCCTAGGAGTGGGAATATGCAAGGTGGCAGAAATAGTCTTTCAGCTGCTTCTTAATATGACATAATGTATGGAGTTCTCGATTAAAAGCTCTTAGGACTAAAGTCGTGGATGTGTGTCAATTTGATTTGCTGAATTAATTGCTAATTGAAGCTTTTATTGATTCGTTAAGAGCTTGTTATGCGACATGAAAACTCTTGACTGATTTTTATTTTTTGTTTGGCAACAATCACGTTTCGTTAAATTCGATTATCAAGACTACTCACCTTATATTTTAAGCAAGTTACCTGCCATTGCAGCACCACCGGCTCAACTCTCTAGATTAAAATAAAAAATGAAAAATAAAAAAAAGTAAACTTAAGGTCGCGCCATACTGTCTGCTATCCGGTTTCCCCGATATTAAGTTACGTTAGCTCTCGATGGGCTTTGTAAAAAATATTTAATTTTCTTTATTGAAATATCTTGTTAGTGGCTACACTTAATGGTTTGTTTTAGTATAAAAATTATATTTCATATTTTACGGCAGCTTTTGGGGAGTTCTTTTAATGGTCAGTATTTTTGACAGAAGTGTGTGCTCGCTAATTAGTGTCAAGTTGTGATGAAATTGCAGAACTATAGTTATTTCATTACGACTAAGTACAGACAGGGATTATTAGCTACCTTTAAGAGGGTCCTTTTCCACTAGCCTATCGTCAACATCGAGCATGGTTTAAAAGCTTGTTGCTTCATCTAACGCAATCCAACGTGATGTTTGATGAAGAGGCAATGCAAAAAAAGAGAGATGACGCCGAGAGAAACCTCTGTTGGCAATCGATAATTCCGTAATTTACTCAAATATTTCACAAAACTTGTTCCAGGAAATACGTGTTTTTTTTAAACCCTTAAAAGTTTTTCAGAAAAAATTGTCGTCATTCAGAATCTCGATTACTTGTACAAGCCTAGATAATATCCACAAGATAGCTGTGTACCCAAAATTTCTAGAAAAAATCTGTAATAACATCATAATCACGTAAGAGCGGTTGTATGAAAATGTACCTGGAAAAGGACGCTCTTAAGAAAGGTTCCTCGTGTGCTAATTTTGCACCTAGCGTGCAATATAGCTGGAGATAAGGCAAGGTGGGAAGAAGGAAAAGAGATTTATAGTCCAAAGTGTGTGTTAAAAAGTTGGAAACATTCTTGAGCATTGTAAAAAGAAAAAAAAAAACAGCATCTCTGATTACGACGGAACAAATCGATAACATCGATTCAATCGCAAAAAAAAAACTACATCTACTTACCATCAATTCTCGAAACTACCAGGCGCCCACAAGTTAGTAGTAGTGTTCCCGCTAATCTGACTCAGCTATGTAGCTGTTGTGTCGACGCCAGCGGCGCCTGCCCGGCGCCCTGCACGGTATCAGCTAACGCCTTTTGTATTTATTGCACCCTAGTACATTATTATTCGGTTGTATTATTTAATAATTATTCGGGTTATTCCGGGACTGTTTATGCAAATGTGCTTGAATGGTTTATTTATTGGGCGGAGCAGCTGAATTGCTGCCAACCGGCAAATGAGATGAAGTTTGTAGGGGTTCCGTTTCAGTGGTTAAATGGTGTCTATCTAAAATTTGTAGGATTGCAATAGGAGTCATAACTCCTAGTGTCCTAGTACAATAAGTTCATGAATCTTGGAGTCTAGAGTTCACAAAATGTTTAGTCTAAATCAAGAAATAACGTACATTCCTCCGTACCTGAATGTAGAACTCACTCATTGTCAGACCATTTCCTAAAACTCTTCTGTTGTCAACTAAAGAATTTACTGATAAAATTCATCCTTCATCGACTGATTATTTCGAATGTAAAGTATGTATCATGCTTGCTTGAATATTCTGCGATAAATAGTCCTCAGGGACTACATTTGTTCGGAACGACCCTAATTACTTTAGGAGACTGGCCTTAATGACTTAAAGACAAGTTACATCGTTTCAAGCCATTTCGCTATCTCTTTAGTCTACTGGTCGCCAGCGCTAGCACTGCTGAGCAGAAGTCCTAGGTTTAATCATTTAGTATATACCACGTACATCGAAGGATTGGAACAATTTGCCTGCAGCGTTCTTCACCATCAACGATTGCATCACTGCTTACCATCAGGCGGGATCGCAGTCTGCTTGATTCCACCTGGTTTATATCATAAAACAAAAATATCAACAATTTCAATACCATAATAATCACCAATCATAATCAGCAACAAATAAAACAACGCATTTCCCTCTTTATTTAGTAAAAAAAGTAAACCCATGCAAAAATGTATTTATCATTCCGTTCCACTTGTAATCTAACACTTAGTAGTAATTCTCAGAATACAATTGTTTATCACTGCTTAACACCTTAATGTAACCGACTGGTAACCCAGTTTTGCAATAGTTTACATACAAATTATGTATTTGTAAAATTTTTAACCTTGGCAATGGCGATTTGTTGACGCGTGTGAGATATAGATCAAGAGGAACAGACTCGACACTTTGAACGTGACAATTCATTTGGCAAAGTTTAGTGGTATTTTTAAAGTGGACACTCGTCTGGTCGGAGCAGTGCGTGAAGCAGTGGCATATAGCCAAGGCGGCTGAGTTGCAAAACATCTCTTTCGCATAATGTCTACAAAGGCCTTACCACGAGTTCTTAACAGGATACATATGTCGACCTAAACTGAACTGTTAAAGGGATGGAGCTATAATAGGGTGTATATCACTGTATAGATCCATAGAATAAAGAATAGAATAGAAAAACTTTTATTCGGTACAGACACAGCACAACGGTTATAATATAAACACAAAGACAAAGTAAACAAGAACTAAGTACAAAATGCGTCGAGCGTCATCGAGCTTTCTTGCTCGCACGCTTGACATTTTAGCACTAGTGGCCTTACCAATGAAGGTAAATTGTTGTTTTCGCAGAATGACTCTCTATTGTTAATTGTATTATAATGTGATTTATTAAGGGCTACATTTCACCGGGACACCATGGCGGCGCAACCAGTTGTGCCGCCATGGTGTCCATAAGCTACCAAACTAGACACCATACAGACACCAGAGTCGCTACACCACACAGACAGTATCAAAATGGACCTTAAGTGCACGCGTCCGAGTTGGTTGCGCAACCATACGGACACCAGGTGAGTAACTCTCGATAGAGTTATATACATTTTGTTGATATCGGCGACTGGTCGCGCCGCCATGGTGTCCCGGTGAAATATAGCCCTAATTGTATGTTCTATAACCACATGCATTACGAAAAAGACCAAGACAACATAGCTCAAAACGATGATCAAACCAAGTAATGATCCATGTGGAACAGCACTTAAAACTTGCACTCCCAAGCCTCAGACCCTAGCAAATGATAGATGCTTCACTCACAAATAAATGAGGAGTACCTTACACGGACCTGGCTCAAGTCAACTGTGCGTTGTGTTCAACACGCTGCTCAGAGAGATGTCACCATGTTTGACGGGGTCTGTTAGGGCTTAGATGCCAGCCAGCACTGCGGGATCATTCAAAAGAGTTATTCCGGTCCAGGTACAGATACATAGGGCCACTGAAGAAACTCAGGTGAGCGGAAATCAGTAAATCTGACTCTCCATCCCGCTCCACTCAAAGCGAGAGAAGTTATTTTATGATTTCCTACCCCAAAAAAGGAGTGACTAACGATCATCAACATTGGTAGAACGATTTATAAGCGATGCTTGTTTTGTGCGATTATTTTGTTGCATACATCATTCCCAGTGCAAATAAATTCTTTTTTTTTAGTTTAAGAAAGAGATGGCTTTTTTTTCACATCTCCCGCCCTTGCGTGAGGCAGAAGTACGTGTCAGACTTTTACTGACTAAAACCCACTCCTAGTTCTTTCGTTGCCTTTCATATCAACGCCGGGTTTTCCTTTCAGAAGCGAACCCATGGCCCCAGTAGGCTTTGACCTTGCTGGACCCCTACTGAGCGAGCCCATGGCCCTAGTAGGCTTCGACCCTGCTGGGCCCCTACTGAGCGGACCCATGGCCCTAGTAGGCTTCGACCCTGCTGGGCCCCTACTGAGCAGACCCATGGCCCTAGTAAGCTTCGACCCTGCTGGGCCCCTACTGAGCGGTCCCATGGCCCTAGTAGGCTTCGACCCTGCTGGGCCCCTACTGAAAGAGATGGCTTATAAACCTCTACAATGAATTAAGTATCATATCAAAACTCTTCATTAGAACGCCAAGCTGTACAAAGTTTTTCTTTAGCCGTCTCTACCTTCTACATATCCATACTCTTTGGTGCAAAACCGCTTGCCTGTACTTGCTGCCGTAGCATTAATTGTGCCAGTCAGCTCTTACCGTGGGAACGACTTGTTATCATGCCTTCCTGGTAACTAGGCGTTTATTTATTTCATGCTAAGAAGTTTTTGCTTACTCTTAACATATGTTTTTAAACTTGTATTGATAATGCGAAAGATTGATAATTGTTTGTCACTTGATGCCGTAACAACTTGTTAATGTAAATGTTTAGAATGTATCTGCTCTAGATAAGCACGATATCCCCAAAAGAAGGAATGTAAGCGTCTTTTTTGGGGTTCCGTACCCAAAGGATAAAAACGGTACCCTATTACTAAAACTCCACTATACGTCTGTTTGTCACCGGGCTGTATCTCATGAACCGTGGTAGCTAGACAGTTCAAATTTTCACAGATGTGAAAATGATGATGAATGATACGATTAATGATTAATGATGATTAATTATGAATGATGTGATTTTGGGGGCCGAGTCACCCGCGTCCGTAGGAGAATACCTGAAGCAAGTCCCTACACGTGGTCCCCGGGTGGTGCTAATCAGGTGACACTAACTGGTGGTAGGTTTCGACCGTTGGCTTGCGACCACCCACTGAGCAAAGACGTACCGCCAAACGGCCTGGCCGTGTTCCGGTATGATGCTCAGTGTAGCCAGTCTAGAGGGGTTGGGTCGAAATAGCTGTTCCAGCGCAAGCAGACCATCCTGGCTCGTGCTGATAGGGAGGAATCGGGAGGCTAGTCGCGGAGGGTAGCGGGATCCGAGGCACGGTTGCCGCTGGCCGACCGCAGGTAGCTGGGGGCCCAAGTAATGTGCTAGCCACACATGAAAGGCTGCCCCGCCAACTGTCGAAAAATCCCGGAATGCGCCATCGTGCTGGTTGGCGACCAGATGAGAGGGCCCGATGGACATTCCCGGGGGGGCTCGGGCGTCCCCGCAGTCTCCAGACTAGTCCCCCAATGATGTCGTCCTTTCAGTGCGTGCCTGAGGGTTAGCTGCGTGGAACCTCATTTCACTTCCTTCTCCTCTCCTCCCTTCACTCAAATAATGAAAAGGAAAAGTAAGAGACAAGTTAGACAGCGGCTGCACTCCCTCTCTCACAAAGTGCACCTCACTAACATACGAGGTCTGCACTCCAATCTCGTCGCAGTCCACCACCACCTCGAGACTGAAAAACCAGCTCTCTTCTTCCTTTCGGAGACGCAGATCAGAGGTCCGTCCGACGTGTCGTACCTTTCTTACCCAGGTTTTACCTTGGAGCACAACTTCAAACCACGTGCGGGTGTATGTATGTACGCCCGGGACGACATCTGCTATCGGCGTCTCCGTAACCTTGAGGACTCCAGGTTCTCGACGCTTTGGACTTTGGTGGACACAGGCCTAGATAAAATAATCTACGCTTGTGTCTACCGCTCGCACAGCGGAGATCAAGAGACATCCGGGCTCACACAACATCTGAGTGAGGCGGCGGATGCGGCTCAGCAGCGGTACCCTTCTGCTCAATTGGTGTTACTGGGGGATTTTAATGCCCACCACCAAGAGTGGCTTTTCCCGTACCAGTCCACAGACCACGCTGGGCGAGAGGTGCGAAAGCTAGCGCTAGCATTAAATCTCGCCCAGCTGGTCCAGGGGGCAACGAGGGTGCCGGATGTGGATTCGCACACAGCCAATTGCCTGGACCTTTTGCTGACAACAGATCCAGACCGCTACTCTGTGTCGATATGTTCGCCTTTAGGCAGTTCCGACCACTGTCTGGTTAAGTCTGTGTCTGTCTACTCCCCGCCCGATCCCAGCCCTAGAGGCACCCGGCGGGTTTGGCGATACAGGTCAGCAGATTGGGATGGCTTGCGGTCTTTCTTCGCATGCTATCCTTGGCAGCCCACTTGCTTTTCTTCAGATGATGCTTCGTCGTGCGTAGATGCCGTGACGGATGTGTTGCGGCAGGGGATGGAGTACTTCATCCCATTCTCTGACGTAACAATGTCTGGCCAAGCTCGTCCATGGTTTGGCGCCGAATGTGATCGCGCAGACGCGCTTAAGCACGCGGCATATCGAGCTTGGGCTGACGCTCGTACGCGCAAAGCAAGCGACGTGGCTCAGAAGAAGAAGGCCTTTAACAGGGCTGCCAAGTCCTGCAAGAAGGTGTTGCAGAGGTCTCGGTTTGACCACATAAGCAGAATTGGGAGCAAACTTGCTTCATACCCCGCAGGTAGTAAAGCGTTTTGGTCCCTGGCTAAGTCGGTTGAATCGAACTTCTGCCGTCCCTCACTTCCGCCATTGCTGAAACCCGATGGGTCGCTGGCTCACACCGCTGAGGAGAAAACAAACTTGTTTGCCTCTCTTTTTGCGGAATCTTCTCGTCTGAATTCTGGTGACGCACGGCCACCTGTTTCTCCTGATGGATGCGCGACGAGGATGTCAGACGTTCGTATCCATCAAAAGGACGTTCGTAGGGTCCTGCGTAATCTCGATGTGAACAAAGCTAGTGGCCCCGACGGGATACCAGCAATTGTGCTTAAAACTTGTGCGCCTGAATTGTCTCCGATCATGACACGCCTATTTCGCATCTCATATGAGACTGGAAAAGTGCCGATTGCTTGGAAGCAAGCTAACGTGCAGCCTGTGCCCAAGAAGGGCAGTCGAGCTGACCCGGCAAACTACAGACCCATCTCTGTTACGTCCGTCCTCTGTAAGAGTATGGAACGGGTGCTAAACAAGAAACTTCTGGCATACCTAGAAGCTAACGACATCCTCAGTGACCGGCAATACGGTTTTCGCCAAAATCGGTCCACTGGGGACCTTCTAGCGTATGCCATTCACATCTGGAGCGAAGCCATCGAGAAGCATGGGGAAGCGCTTGCCGTCTCCCTTGATATCTCGAAGGCTTTCGATAGGGTCTGGCACGAAAGCCTCATTGCTAAGCTTCCTTCCTTCGGTCTACCCACTGGTCTGTGTGATTGGATCGCAGACTTCTTGAGGGATCGATCCATCCGAGTGGTCGTTGATGGCTGCTCGTCCGGTCAAATGGATATTAATGCCGGGGTCCCTCAGGGGTCGGTACTCTCGGCAACACTGTTTTTGCTGCACATAAATGACTTACTTAAACCCGGTATCTTTGGGTATGCAGACGACAGCACTGTTGCCGAGAGATATGTGGCTGACGCACGCGCTAGTGGGTCACAGATCCAGTCATCCCGAGAGGCTATGGTTGAACGCTTGAACTCGTCCTTGAAGGCGGTCTCCGATTGGGGCGATGCCAATCTGGTCAAGTTCAATGCAACTAAAACCCAAGCGTGTCTTTTTTCCGCTAAACGGAGTCAATTTCACCCGGCTCCATCTTTCCGAGGTGTGACCGTGCCAATAACCGACCATCTTGATCTTCTTGGCGTTACGCTGACGTCAACTCTCAACTTTGGGCCATACATCGAAGCAAAGGCTCAACTGGCAGCAAAAAAGCTGGGAATCCTCGCGAAGGTCAGACGGTACTTCACGCCGGAACAGCTGCTAAAACTTTCTCAAGCGCAAGTTCGATCGTGTATGGAGTACTGCTCTCATCTTTGGGACGGGTCTGCCAAATACCAGCTTGATGCGCTAGAGTCGATTGAGAGGCGAGCCAAGAGGATCATTGGCAATGATGCACTTGTTGAGTCGAAGCTCCAAAGCCTTGGACATCGCCGCAGAGTTGCTGGCCTGTCGGTTTTCTATCGTTTACATTTCGGGGAGTGTGCACTGGAATTGCACAATCTAATTCCGCCAAGTCCGTTCCATCATCGGACCACTAGACGTACGGCGTTGCGCCACCGGTACATGGTGGACATCCTACCCATACGCACAAAACGTTTTAAGAACACATTTAATAATAATAATAATAATAATAATAATAATAATAATTTATTAGCACACACACAAGTTTGAAAAGCAAAAAGTATACAAATATGAAGAAAATAAATAGAAAACACATCAGAGGTAGCTGAGGGCCCCAAACTAGGCACAGCCTGTATCTTGGTGGCCCAAAACTAATTGGCAGCAGGTATATACTGATTAAAAGTTCCGTGTGAAACAGTACAATATACAGAGAAGATGCAGGAAGGAATTCAAAAGTATACAGAAATAATAATAATAAATTAAACAAAAATAAAAAATAAAAATTACAAATATAACAAAAATGACAATTGCAAGAAGAAAGAAAAAAACTGAATTAAATTAAATTAAAATTAATAAACAAAACTTCAATGTCAAATCATAAATAGAAACTTAAAAAGAAAAAGAAATACATTAGCATAAATAAAATTAAAACAAAATAAAACTAAATCACAATTAATTTAAAATCAAACTATAGCAAATAAACAAAAATAAAAAATTCTAAATACTAAGTTTAACCAAATGCCATAGAGGACTTAAAAATAATAATAATAATAATAACTGGATATAATCAAAATTAATAAATGAATGAATGAATGAATGCAATATAATTAAAATAAAATAAAATGTCAATTTAAAAAAAAAAAAAAAAAAAATTATATATTTAAAAAAAATTAAAATTAAAATGTCGTGAGTGATATGAGTGGTGTGTGTGAGCAATGGGCTGGACTATGTGTTGTCGAGGTGAAGGTGATTATGTTTAGGTGCTTGTCATCTCAGTGGGCAAATTATATTTTCAGTTTCGTCATAAGTCAGGTCTTGCAGCCATTTCTTTAACACATATTTTGCTTCACGCGTATTTCCAGGGACCCGCAACGTGGATTTGTTTACAGCATTGAAGACCCGAATCGGAAGAAAGAGCGAGAAACGAGTGGCAAATTTTGTTCTGACTCTTGGAATAGGTAGACTGTCAGCTCCCAACCTTCCTCTTTGCGTGTGTGTGAATTGACTCCCTAACACGGCAACTAGTTGAAGGAGGGCCCTAAGCAAATATAACTGACGGACGCGAAGGACATTTGCTTCTTTGTAAAGTTCATCCGTTGGAAAGCGCCGCGGTTTCCCCAGGAAGACTTTTAGCACTGCCCTCTGAGCACGTTCAAGTTCAAGCAAAGACGACTTGGCCGCGCTACCCCAGACGCCTATACAATACTGTAACAACGATTGACACAGAGCAAGGTAAATTTTTCTACATAAGTCTTTTGAGGCACTAGCGCGCAGAGATTTCATGATATAGATGAACTTGCGGATTCTTTTGGAAAGTATAGAGATATGCTCTCTAAAGGACAGATTCTGGTCAACGGTAATACCCAAGTACTTGGTTGTCCTAACTCTATGTATAACACTACAATTACAGAAAGTGTTTTGACAGTCGATGCTGTGTACTTTTATTTTTTCTATGTCCGGACAGCGAGAATGGCTGATATGGAAAGTGAGGAAACTGGTTTTTTGAACATTCAGTGTCAGAAGATTTTTATCAAGCCAGTAGGAAATGGTGCGCATGCCATCCTCCGCAGCGTCTACGGCATCCCGCCATGTGTCACCGCGGAAAACAATAGCGGTATCGTCTGCATAACAGATCATATCTGACTGTGGGATGTTAAGTCTAAGTATGTCATCTATGTACATTGTGAATAATGTCGGACCCAGTACGCTGCCTTGCGGGACCCCAAAAGTGATTGGAAGTGCTTCGCTGACACTATCTCCAATCACAACATACTGCTGTCTATTAGATAGGTAAGAACAAAACCAGTCTCGAGCAATGCCCCTTATGCCAAAACATTCTAACTTTTTAAGTAGCATTTCAGTAGAAACTGTGTCGAATGCTTTGGCCAGGTCAAGGAAGACCCCAATCGATCGTTGTCCCCCATCAATCCAAGAAGAGACAGTGTCAGCAAGAAGCCCCACGGCTTGCTCAGTGGACCTACCTCGTCTGAAACCATACTGGCGCTCAGACAGTAGGTTGTGTTTTTCCAGAAAGCTGACGAGGCGATTATTCACAAGTTTCTCCAGTATTTTAGATGTGACACATAACAAAGAAATTGGCCTGTAGTTGTCCAGACAGTCTTTGGCACCTTTCTTGTGGATCGGAGCGACAGCAGCTATTTTCCAGGAAGCAGGAAAACAGCCCGCCGACATGCTCAGGTTACAGATATGCGTTATGGGCTCCAATATAGAAGATTTAACAAGTTTAAGAAGGAATGGACGAATCCCATCAGAACCGGGTGCACTGTCATCTTTCAAATCAGTAATTATACTATCTATTTCTTGGATATCAGTAGGGTGAAGAAATAGAGAGTCACTAGAACGGTTCTCAAGAATAGTATCACTACAGAGCTTGCACTCCGTGGTCTGGAGTTTGTCTAAGATGTTGAACGCCAAGCGCTTACCCACTGAGACAAAATGACGGTTGCAGTTATTAACAGAGGACAAGTTATCCACCCTGGAATCCAGCAGTGCAGCACAATCATTGTTTTTTTTCGGGAAATCACAAATATCTTTAATGATTCTCCAAAGTTTTTTAGGTTGACCGCTGTGAACTTCCAATTCCCTACTCTCATACTCAGTCTTTCGTTTGTGAAGTATGCCGTTACAGAAGTTTCTGTAGCGTACATATACACGTTTAAGCTCAAGGTTAAGAGGCTGCATTTTCACCTGAGCATGCAACGAATCCCGATGACGCATGCACCGAATAAGACCAGGAGTTACCCAGGGTTTCAAATTAAACTTAGAGCGACTCATTTTAACTTTTTGTGTGTGTTTTTCCACGGTGTCCGACAAGATTTTATTGAACACTAGCACCGCTTCACCCACCTCAGTCTTTGACATAACCTCAGCCCAGTTGACACTATTAATCTCATCAGCAATCTTAGCGTAATCTATTTTTTGCCTAAGCCTATTGCGAGGTGGATTGTTAACTCTTAGTTTCTTAATACCTAAGATCACAAGGTCGTGGTCTGTAAATGACGATTTGCAAACAATTCCTTGAGTTGACCTTGAGCTTTTCGTTTTGATAAAAGCATGGTCCAGACATGCCTTATCTCTGGTTGGTTCAGTGATACTTGGCAGTAGTCCGTGCTCAGACAATAAACACTGATAGGCGCAATGAGAGGCATTAGGGGAACTATCGAGAAGGTCAATGTTCATGTCACCCGTCACGATCACACAGGGATAGCTGTTCACACTGCATAGCGACCGATCTAATGAGTTCAGGAATTTGTCGATATTACTGAAAGAGGGAGAGCGGTAGATCCCAAGAACCGCAATATTTTTGTTAATTTTGGCAACAAGACAGTTAGCATCGTCGAATTCCGGCTCAAAAACAGAAACCGGCCAAGTGTCCTTCACGTAAACAGTGACACCACCACTTTTATTGATCACTTTACGTGTATGAAAGCAGTTATATCCCGGTAACTGATTGACTATAGAGTTGTCGTTAAGCCAACATTCTGTTAATACTAACACATCGAATTGGGAGTCGAGCCGCTGTAGCACGGTTACCAATTCTAGAAAGTTTTTATGAAGACTCCTTATGTTACAAGTTAACACTTTAAGATCATGATCTACTAGCAAATCCCGACACAATTCTGGTTTATCAATGATGCGGCAAGGTATAGTAAGTGTGTCGTCTATTTCATCTGATAAATCTACCTTATCCAGTATCTAAGAGGATTGTGTAAAGATGAAAATATGTAGTAAAGGTATTTATTGCCGTCTTTGAATGTAAGGGAAGGGGTTCGCTGAGTTCATCAGTTAATTTGGGAATATGTTTGGTGTGTGACTGGTACGAGAGGGCCGTAAATTGAGTGTACAAATTATGAGTTTGCTGATTTTGTGACAAGGCATATGTATAAATAATTTTGTAAGTTAGGATTGAGTTTTTAAGTGGTTTAATGAATGAGTATTTATGTGTGGTGAGGTTGCAGTTAAAGAAGTACTGACAAACCGCAGTACTATATTCATTATTTTCTTTAACATCTAATAAATTATGACATGCAATTTTGAGAACGACTTTTTTTATTACAATACAAACTGGATTTATATAAGTAAGAAAGGTGATTATTACATTATAAATGCATCTTTGGTTTTTCCCATAAATTTTAACAATTGGAAGCATCTGGAAAGGGCTGTAGGATAGTGTGTGTTGTTCCAAAAATGTTATCCAAATCTCGAATATTTTTGACTTGAATTGCTGACTTCCCCTCAGCCTGACGAACAAGAATTTGGCCTCTGCTCGTCCAGCAATATTTAAAACCAGCGTTTTTAGCTCGGGTTCTGGCTTCACGAAATGTAACTCGATTTTCCTTGGTGAGATGGTCATTTATATAGATTTTTCCAATCGGTCCCTGGATCTCAATATCCTGGGATGATAAATTACGTCTTGTTTTGAATGCTTTTATTAATTCATCCTTTTTTGCACGCCGCAGAAGTTTGATTATAATAGGCCGGGAAAAATTTGAGTCAGAGTTAGACGATGGCGGTTTCTTCAAACCAACACGGGCAGCCCAGTCGATGTCATCTACGGTCAGATTAACACCTATCTTAGTCGCCGTTACCATTGCGATATGCTGCAGATTTTCATTTGATGTCTCGCGAACTCCAATGATCTCAATTTCATTCCTCATGCCAGCCTGCGTCTGCTGGTTCAGTTGATCCTTTAATGTACATATGAGGTCGCTCATCGTAGCCACTTGAGTGTAATTTTGTTCTAGCGAGGCGATCCGCTCCTCGAAGCTATCTAACCGAGCGTTGCATTTGTCCACCCCATCATACAGTTTATTAAGAGTGGACTTGACCTCAGCCATATCCGAACGCATGAGGCGTATTTCTGTGACCAGCTCCAAAAATGTAACTGAGTTTTCATGATCGTCCCGGCCAGGTGAGCTAGTAGCCATGCGTTTGTGAGCGCGAGATTGCGTGTTAACATGCAGGACGTCAAACTCAACATTTGGTGCGGGTGGGCGGACAGGCGTGTTGTTATTGTCAGTCCGTGGCGTATTAGAGCGGCAGGAGGGACACAGCCAGTTTGCATTTTGCTTTGAGGAGTCGTGTATCGTTGCATTTACACAGATCTGGTGGTAATTTGCTTTACACTGCGTGCAGCTTATAGATCTATTAGTTGTTATATCCTGTTTACAAGCAGCACAAATAGTGTTCATTTTAAACAGAAGCAAAATAACGTCTCAATACGTAGACAAAAGCGATGACTCAGTCTGCTAACGAGGCGATGACACACGCACAGTTCGTGTGGAGGCGCGTGATATGCGAGCAAGCGGTGAAGCAATAGTTTGTGCACGTAAGAGCAACAGCGACAGCGATAGTGTAACAGGTAGACCGGTCGGCGCATGCGATGACTCACCCGTGACAAGCAGCTGATTCGTGTTTAATTAACTTTCGTAACTTAATACTGTGATATCTTCGGTAATAGGTGATCAAATTAGATGAGCACTATCACACAGCATAGAACTTTTCTTGAGCTTCACACTGATGTCACTTTTATAGATAAATTCAGACTTTAAACTACTTTTTGAAATTATTTAAAACAGAGTGTGTAACTTGTACTGCGCACGCGAACAAGTCGAGCGAGCGAATGAATTTATTATGCGTACAGCCAAGGAGTGGAATTCCTTGCCGGAGTCTGTGTTTCCTGATAGCTACAACTTAGGGGTCTTTAAGTCAAGAGTGAATAGGCTACTTCTAGGCAAGCGTGCTCCATCGTCGACCACATCATCGCTTACCATCAGGTGAGATGGTGGTCAAACGCGAGCCTATCATTAATAAAAAAAAAAAAAAAAGATGTATTTCTGTTGACAACAAATATTTAATAAAAACAGAATAAAATAAATATTAAAGTGTGGCTCTCATACAACAAACGTGATTAAATACAAAAGAATATAATATATTGTCGAATGTTGTATTGATAATGGTACGAGATCCTTCATGCGTGAGTCCGACTCGCATTTGGCCGGTTTTTGTCCCTGGAACGCAAAGGGCAACTGAAGGAACACGGGTGGGATTTAATCATCCAATGATATTATGGTCGCTCGCTTCACCCAGAGTGAGAGAAGGTATTTGATCTTCTTCTTCTTTTCGTGTCGATGTACTCTAACTAAATTTTTTTCTGACTAGTATTTGGCAACCTCTACGGCTCTGTTATTGGCCTCGTATAGATCCTGAAAACTGCAGGTGGTTGTGCAGGATGGACAGCATAGCAAATGACGCATGTCCTGTGCAGCGGCTCGTCACTGGCACTGTGTTAGAGATGGATCGAGAAAGCCCCATTTGGCCAAATTGTTTTTACAGCGGTCAACCTGAGTCCGCAGTCGGTTAAGAGATTTCCAGATTGGCCACTGCATTTTGCGTCCAGGGGGGAGATGTTCTGACGGGGTGATGAAATGTGTAGGAGTTGGGTGCTTCTGCTTCCACAGCGCGCATCTCTCGTCCTCTGCACTGTCTTTTGAAGAGGTCGTTAATCGCATAAAGCTTTTACGATTCTTTAGACGTGCAGGTATAAGTTGATGTTTATGCAGGGGGTGACGGCCGTTCGTTCCTGTTTATTCTTCTTGCTGGGCTGGCTATCTCGCGGCAAACTTTTAGAGGAGCTATACCTGCTACATTGCAAGAGGAGTAGGTTTTAAGCATCCCGTTACAATGCGACAGGTATCGTTCAGCGCTATGTCCACTATAGGTATTGGATGATTTCTCGCCATAAAAAGAAGTATAAACGTTCTTTTTTGTTATAGCCTATCTCTGTTCTATCCTGCTTAATATACAGGAAAGTATAAATTGTGGTTTTTCTAATACAGGCTCTGGTCAGCAATGAAAATCAATCATTGCTGACCAACTCTCAGAAGTTGTAATAATTTCCAGAAGTGTGACAGGTTACTCCAAAAATAAATCGTAGAGAAATAACGATAACAAGAATATAATATGTAAATGACATAGCTCATAATGATCACAAAACAACATGACAACCTCCATACCATGAAACCCATGCTCGTCCACACTAAGCTAGTATAGCTTCAATAAATAGACAAAAACATGCCCATAACACCATAGGGACGTCCAGCGTCCTTTAGGTCGCATCAAACCGCAATGGATCAGGTGTTCACCGCGTGGAAACGGGGCTTTTCTAAGGGCTCCTTAAACAGGACGTGTATGGGCTTCATTGGTTACTCGTATCGGGAAGTTATGGTGTTGTGGGGTCAATAGAACGCAACAGTAATATGGCATCAAGTAAGAAATGGTAATACTGTAACCACGGACGCGTAGCTTCATAGACGCGTATTCGTCATTATACGCTTGGTGTACGCCTGCGTGAAGCTTAGGCCTCCTGTCCACGGACGCGTAGCTTCATAGACGCGTATTCGTCATTATACGCTTGGTGTACGCCTGCGTGAAGCTTAGGCCTCCTGTCCACGGACGCGTAGCTTCATAGACGCGTATTCGTCATTATACGCTTGGTGTACGCCTGCGTGAAACTTAGGCCTCCTGTCCACGGACGCGTAGCTTCATAGATGCGTATTCGTCATTATACGCTTGGTGTACGCCTGCGTGAAACTTAGGCCTCCTGTCCACGGACGCGTAGCTTCATAGACGCGTATTCGTCATTATACGCTTGGTGTACGCCTGCGTGAAACTTAGGCCTCCTGTCCACGGCCGCGTAGCTTCATAGACGCGTATTCGTCATATACGCTTGGTGTACGCCTTCGTGAAACTTAGGCCTCCTATCCACGGACGCGTAGCTTCATAGACGCGTATTCGTCATTATACGCTTGGTGTACGCCTGCGTGAAACTTAGGCCTCCTGTCCACGGCCGCGTAGCTTCATAGACGCGTATTCGTCATATACGCTTGGTGTACGCCTTCGTGAAACTTAGGCCTCCTGTCCACGGCCGCGTAGCTTCATAGACGCGTATTCGTCATTATACGCTTGGTGTACGCCTGCGTGAAACTTAGGCCTCCTGTCCACGGACGCGTAGCTTCATAGACGCGTATTCGTCATTATACGCTTGGTATACGCCTGCGTGTCGTTGCCGCTTCGTCGACAGAGCTTCATTTTTTGTATGTAAGCTTCACGCAGGCGTACACAAAGCGTATAATGACGAATACGCGTCTATGAAGCTACGCGTCCTTGGACAGTAGGCCTTATCAGGGGCGCCGACTGCGTGGGTGCTCGGGGGCTCGAGCACCCATGAGAAATAAACAGTGGATACCGAGCACCCCTGAGAATAGACTACACGAAACAGATCAGTAATCACCTTTTGGGTTACGTATATATTATAATATTTCTTGATAATAAAAACTAGTTTCATTTTTATATAATGGTTTCATTTTACATTTTTATCAAACATAATTATTAATTGAGTACGCATTATGTAAGTAGGACATTTATTTATTTGTCGGTCGATCAGTGTGCATTTCTCTCACGAAACCTCACACGACGCCACTTTTTCGAGTCATCAAATGAGCATGAGCACCCATGAGGTTTTCTAAAAGCCAGCGCCCCTGGGCCTTATCCTTTCTTGCTTGATGCTATATTACAGTTGCGCTCTATTGACCCCACAACACCATAATTTCCCTATACGAGTGTGAACTAGCTGCCGCGAGCGCCCGCGTGAAAGGGGAAAATTATCCCAGGGGAATATTGTCTTGGGATAAAAAGTATCCTATGTACTATTCCAGGACATTAGCTACCCGTGTGCCGAATTTCATACAAATCTGTTGAGTCATTCGAGAGGGAAGAAGTAACAAACATACACACTCACAAACTTTTGCCTTTATTGTATTAGTGTGAGGAATTTTAAGAAGAAGGAAACAATATGTTGTGCCGACTCCAAGTAATATGGCACAAAGGCAGAAAGATGATGATCAAGCTTGTATTCTTTGTAGGTTTGTAGAGGGTAATTAAATAGAGAGATATTTGTAGAGGGTAAATCTTGTCGTAATTACGACAAGATTTCATAGTTACACCGCTACGGAGAGTTGTTACCTTAGCGAGAGACGCTGATACCTTCTGCCCCCCTAGCCAAGTTACGATCGTTTCGTTTGCGCCGAACACCTCGAGTAGGCCACGCCTCCGATTCCTTTGTTCTAACCACGTGACTGAGCGTTGAGATGACGTCAGAACAAAGGAATCGGAGGCGTGGCCTACTCGAGGCGTTCGACGCAAACGAAAAGATCGTAACTTGGCTAGGGGGGCTGATGATTTCATCGATCGAACCATTGGAGAGAACCTCGTCTGGGTACGCAGCTAACCTGAAAAACTTTAAACAAACTCAGCGCTTAGGTCGGCTACTTCTCGGGCGGTTTGAATATTTATTGTTTGTACAGCGTCTCTCCACAGACTATGACCTGTACCATGACGCTTAAAGTAAGATTGTTTCATTCTTATTTCCAGTGTGGGTAAGAGATGGCGCTAGACAACCTGTATAGCTCTGTCTCTTACCCACACTGAAATAAGAATGAAACAATCTTACTTAGAACGTCATGGTAACCCCACTTGTTCCACCTTCCAATTGCACCACATGTCATTACGTAAGGTTAGGACAGAATAGAATAAACTTTATTATACACCAAAAAAGTAACATAGTTTACACATATATTTAAATCTATGGGTACAATGGCGGTCTTATCGCTGACAGCGATATCTACCAGACAACCTTAGGACGGCTCGTAAGAACTTAAAATAATACAGGGGGTGGTCTGCGGTGTACTGGTAACAAATTACTCAAACACTATAGATAAGTATTGTTGTTGTTGTTATTGAATTAAGAATTGTTGTTGTAGTTGGGGCCCAAAGGTTCTGGAATGGCGACCACGTACCGGAAGACGTAGCGTTGGAAGGCCTCCTACAAGGTGGATCGATGACTTGGTAACGGTTGCGGGAATCCGATGGATGCGAGACGCACAGGACCGTTCATTGTGGCGACACTTGGGGGAGGCCTATGTCCAGCAGTGGACGTCTTTCGGCTGAAATGATGATGATGATAGATAAGAATATATATAAAATTATTAAACAGAAAAAACAGAAACAGAGAAAGGATAATTGTAATGAATCAACACTTGCTTTCGAACAAACAGTCAATGGACTGAAAAAGATCCTTATCAGTAATGAGCAGAAATCTAATTTAGTTTGGTATTTTCTATTGATAGTGTTAATTATAATAAAAGCTAATAGTCCATTTCACTTATCGAGAGCCATGTGGTATTGACGTCATAGTCAATGACATATTTAAAACAACTGCTAAAGCATTGTGAAATGTATCAGGTTACGGTGGAAATATTATTTGTTTCGATTTTATGTTATTTATTTTGGATATGGTACTAGAACGAAAATTTTGATGACTTGTTACATACACTAACCCGTACTGCCCCCCTAGCCAAGTTACAACCGTTTTGTTTCGATTCTCTTTTCGATGATCGCCTCGAGTCGGCCACGCCTCCTATTCCTTTGTTCTGACCACGTGACTGAGCGTTGAGATGACGTCAGAACAAAGGAATAGGAGGCGTGGCCGACTCGAGGCGCTCGACGAAAAAAGAATCAAAACGAAACGGTTATAACTTGGCTAGGGGGGCTGGGCCCGCGTGGTGTTCTCTCTCCTCCTGAGAAAAGGTCTGAGTCCCAGCAGTGGGAACATTATAAATCTGATTATGTTTATGGAATTCTGAATATTTCGAAAGGTGTTACTTTTGTTTCTAAACTGCCCTTTCCATGTTACTTGGGGTCGGGCAACACATTATCTTCTTCTAATCAGTCCTCACCTCCTGGTACACGGACTCCCATATTTAATTGTATTCTTCACACAGTCAATCCATCTTCTATCATCTTTTTAGATAAATAAGAATCAATACTAATCTACATATTGACAGATCGAACGATTTGGAAGATTTTGGATTTTTTCTATACGAAAAAAAAAAAACTTATTGCTTCAGTCTATAATTATGTGACCCTACCGGATATTCCCTTTCTCCTAATATTTCTAATTCCCTGGTACCTACTCGTATGGTCCTCAGCTAAAACACTGACTGCTGGCTTGATTCTTTTACCAGAATAACTTTCACCAAGGATCAGGATAACATAACCACCACTACACTACTCCAGACCACCCTCAGTACAACAGCAGATCATTACAAGTTTATCACATACACGTAGATACCTATCTCGGGGTATCGATATAAATACTAAGGCGCCACCAACATCGACGGCCAAGCGATAAAACTCGCAGCGTTTTAATTTATTCTCTTCGCTGACGGTGTGAGGTTTCACTGGGTTCTGGGATGTTTAAAATTGATATTAATGTTGACAAATCGGTAGAGACTGGTCATGGTATAGTGTGCGGTGGGACTGTGGGTCCGATTTGATTAGGGGTCATGAAGGTTATATGTTTTGTTTTACGAAACTTGGTATTGTTAAGTCGTTATCAATATAAGTTGAGTGACTTCACTGTTGGACGGATATTCTACGTCAGTGTGAACCTAAATTTTTCTCCAATGGAGCGATTCTAGACATGACACGAGCTTGGAGCTGAGTGCTGCAGTGACAAATTTCCACGTGTATCAAAAGTCGTTTGTCAATACACTTACGAAGATATATGTAGGTAAATAAACGGAGATTCAGGCGCGATTCGTGGAGGTTGCTTAGCGCCCTGCCTGTTATGACAAATACAATCAATTGTAGCTGGGCGAGCTCGCGCCGTTTTTCGCACAAGTTCGAAAAACAGTAAATTGCATGCCTACTACTACTGCTCTTATCCCTAAGGATAAGAGCGGGCTTCCGAGTAAGTATATTGAAAATGAATTCTCGAAACTGGTTCAGGCGTGTACAAGTAGTCAGTTAGTAATCGGGGAGAATAATAATTGAGAATCTAATTCTAATTGAGACCAGAAGAAAATCAAGTAATATAATATTACGTAGCCATAAAAATACTTAAAAAAACATCTGGGTGTAATTTATCTATATCATGTATGTATTTAGAAATAAATAAGTATGTTTATCAGTTGTCTAGTACTCATAGCACAAGCTCTGCTTAGTTTGGGACTAGACGGCGTTGTGTGATAGTTGTGTAATATTATTATATATATATATATATATTGTATTATATATTTTTATATTTTAAATGATTTTATGAATAACTAGCTGCTGTCGCCTGCGTGCAGTAGAAAATTATCCCACTAGAACATACTCACGGAATAAAAGTATTCTGTGCCATTCTAGGACCTGGTCTACCCGTGTGCCAAGTTTTATCGAAATCCGTTCAGCTATTCGTGCGTGAAGAAGAAACAAACATAATATAACTTAACAATTTATTTTTATTACATACCAAGCTTTTTTCCAACTTCCTATCATAATAATTTATCGCATGTTCATAGGGCGTCATAAAACTCGCGACGATTTAATTTATTCCCAGATGGGCGGTGTCGGGTGGCGACACGATGTGTAGAACTGATTAGCGCGGCAAATCCGCCGGTGTGAACTGTACTAGGGGCCCAGGGGATAGCAGGAGCATCCCGGTGGTGAGGATAAATGATTGTTGTGATAATCTGTAGATAGAATTGTGATATTTTATTAAATTATAGTCCTTTTTCGACGCGTGCCTCAAAGATGTCAGAAAAACCGTAGGAGCCCAGCAGAGCCGAAGTCTATAGGGGCCATGGTCTGGCTTCCAACAGGGAAACTCGTGGTCCTGGAACACAAGGGCATAGAAGGAATATAGGTGTGGTTTAAGTCAGTAAAAGTCTGATAGGCCCTCTCGCTCCGCCCTAGAGCGAGAGAAGTCATTGGATGATTTCCCAACTTAACAAAAAAAAAAGGTGGCGTTCAGTAGTTTGAGCTTTCTCCGATAGGATTGACTCAGAAATGAACATTGAAGGAATATTAATTGTGTTATGATAGTAATCTTGGAAAAGGTTTTTCTGAAAGCAAAAAGTGGCCTTTTCAAAACTGAAACTTAGAACTAGAAGCTTAAGGAACCTAGAATTTTTAGTCACTTAAAGAGAATTTTCATTTTAAGGGTTCCGTACCTCAAAAGGAAAAAAACGAAACCCTTATAGAATCACTTTGTTGTCCGTCTGTCTGTCAAGACCCTTTATCTCGGGAATGCGTGGATGTATCGAGTTGAAATTAAAACCATAAAATCAGGAAGTCTACGGTCTCTTGAAACTGTGAAAAAATCAATCAAACTTGTAAGTTAACGAAAAAAAAAGATACGGCCGTTTATGTTGCAAATAACGTATATTTCGACACTCTCAAGGGAATCGAAATTCACAGGGTACTTCCCGATGTCCAAGAATCCTGAAATTTGGCATGAAGCAATGTCTCATAGCTTAAAAAATCAGAAAACTGTAAATTTGTAGTTACGTTCGTTACAAAAAAGTTTTTTTTGGGATTCGTAAAAATCTTTGAGACTCGATTCGGAAATTTAACTGTTTACGTAGGTAAGTTTGTACGGAACACTCAGTGCGCGAGTCTGACACGCACTTGCCTAGTTTTTTTTTTACTTCACACTGTTTGTGAGCATTTAGCCTTTGGTAAGTATAAAGTATTTAGTTTTCAGTCACTTTGAGTTCCATTAGAATGCGCATGTAACATAATATAACGTTTTTGCAGTAGGTATGTGGCAGCAAATGTAGAAAAAAAAAAGTAAATGTACGCATACATATATGCGTATATATGTGTGTGTGTTGTAGAAATGTATGTATGTGTGTGTGTGTTTAGTCAGCCTTCTCGGCAAGCTTCGCTGACGTAGTCAACACTACAATAAAATTCTCAGCTCCATTTTACCGAGGATTCCACATATTGTCCAGTTGTGTAGACACTTGATATACAAAACTACACCAATTTTACATCACACACACTGGGAATAAATTTGCGTATAATAAAAACAGCCACTGAACTTCACTCGAAGAAATCCCGCCAAAAACCGATTTTTCATTTAAGTAATTTTCCAAATAGCCAGGTTTTAAGTGTTAATTTACAGAGGAGAGCCCTACGGTATTACCGTGGCCGAATACTGGGCCAGGCAATTTAACTAAAAATCCTATCCCTACCGCTTTAAGGCACGCAATTTACTCTTTTTCGCACTAGTGCGGATAAGTGCGTGAGCTCGCCCCCACTCCAGCACTTGACTTCATAACACCCTCGCCTGAGGCTCGGACGAATTTCACCTCGGTTGCAATGACAAATTTTCTTCACTTGTATCAAAATGTACTATTGCCATCGACACGCTAAGAAGAGGAATCGGGTAATCCCAAATTAAAATTAAGGATTTATCAAATTGATATGAAAACTGACAAATCGGCGGACGTAGTGTTAGTACACCCCCGGGATCTTATCGTGATTGATGTGTGGCAGAACTCGGTATATGACTAACTTGACCGTGGTAGGGTTGAATTAAGAGAGGATTCATTTATCTACTTTTTTTGGGTGAGAAATCATCCAATGACTTCTCCCGCTCTAGGAAGGAGGGCGCGACAGACTTTTACAGACGTTCCAGGGCCCCGCGGACCCTGGAACCCGACCGTGGACCCTTTCGGACTACCCATGGCCCCAGTAGGCGCCGACCTTGTTGACTGAGCCCTTACCGTTTTACTGGCGGACTCTTTGAGGCGCGCGCTGAACACTACGCGCCGTCGTCAACTCGGGCTCGGTGAGAAAATAATATAAAAATATTATTTATATAATTTTGTCTGTGGCTACATAGCAGTGCAGACAAAATGTTGGTGATGCACAGAAAAAACAGGGAAACTAATAATTTTTTCTTTGTTTAACGGTATCACGGTCAAATTGCGGACTGAGAGCAATGGGTAGCTCGCCGTCCGGCCTTCTGTTAACCGGACCGTTACCGTTAAACAAAAATTATTAGTTTCCCTGTTTTTTCTGTGCATCTACACGATACAGAATTACATAGATTATACACCGACATTTTGTCTGCATTGCTATGTAGCCACAAACAAATTTTTTTTTTGATGGATTATCATGAAACATTTTCTCCCCCTCTGGGTGGCGCTAGAGAGCGTGTCAGACTTTCACTGACTAAAACCCAACAGTGTCCCTTTAGTAGTTCTTCGCGTTTCAGGGCCACGGTAACAGTATAAAACAGTAGTTGCAGTATAATTTACGTAACTCTACCGTATAGACGCACACATATGGAAATTTTAAAATATAAAAAAAACTGGGCAAGTGCGAGTCGGACTCGCGCACCGAGGGTGCCGTACAAACTTAATTATGTAAATAGTTCAATTGCAGAATGGAGTCTCGAAGATGTTTCTGAATGGTAAAAAGTTGTTTTTTTTTTTGACGTTAAAACAAATTAGTGTTTTCAGACTTATTCCTATACCTGTGCTATAAGGTCTTGCTTTATGCCAAATTTCAGGATTCTAGGTCAACGGGAAGTACCCTATGAATTTTGATTTCCTCGAGAGTGTCGAAATATACGTTTTTTTGCGACATAAACGGTCGTATCTTTTATTCCTTGACTTAGAAATTTGATTTTTGTACAACTCCAAGGGACCGCAAACCTGAGTATAACGTTTAAATTTCAACTTGATACCTCCACGCGTTCCCGAGATAAAGGGTCTTGACAGACAGACAGGCAGACAGACAGACAGACAGACAGACGCACGGACAACAAAGTGATGTTTTTTCCTTTTGATGTACGGAACCCTAAAAAACGTTTTGCGTTTAAAAATGTTTCAATTCTTGTTGTTGAGTGTGCCTAACAGTATCTAATACATAAAAATCTCGTATCATAGAGTTTGTTATCGAACGGCTTGACCGCTTTTTTAGGAATTTTCTCTGTTGAAGGTTCTCATCAAACCACGCACTTTCATATAACCACTTTGTCAGCTACCCAATCCCACTTTACTCCACCCACACTAAGCCCCAGTGCCACCCCACGCTAAGGCGCGAAAAGATACCATCAGTGTGGGGTGATAAAGTACCCCGATAGTACTCATCGTCACCTCAGTCTTATCGCAGACAGCCTAATTGGTCAATTGTGCGACTAATGTCATTATTACACCCCCTTTTTATAGTAACGCCATATGGCAGGATGAGTTATGAATATGAATAAAGCTGTAACAATTTGTCGGCAAAGATTAGGGATATATTTTAGGGAATTAATTTATAGTATTTTTTTAGGGTTCCATGCCGGTAAAAACGGGACTCTATTACTTCTTCTTCTTAGCGTATCGATGGCAAAACTAGTTAAATTCCTTGCCTTGCCCAGTATTCGGCCACGGCAATGCCGTCCGCTGATGCGTCATTAGGTCCTTAAGTGAACAGGTAACAGGGCACGTCATGCAGGATCGAAGGTGGGACATGGTCTGCGGAGAGACGCCGCACAAACACTGAAGATCGGAACCGTCCGAGAACCCCCATCTGTGGAGTTTAGAGTTTTCCAGGTGGGCCATGGCAACGCGTGTCCAGGAGAGAGGCTCTATTACTAAGACTCCACTGTCCGTCTGTCTGTCACCAGGCTGTATCTCATGAACTGCTAGCGCAGTTGAAATTTTCACAGATGATGTATATTTCTGTTGTTGGGCTACTACATACAAACGTGAGGTTTTTGCTCGATATTAATAATGTCAACAGTTAGACGCTTGAAATATTCACAGAATATTTAGTCGTATATTCACTTTAAGAATAAATAAAATAAAATAAAATATTAAAATAAAATATTTAAGGGAACCCTAAAAATGACAAAAAATATCACGTATGGGAGCCATACGTGATATTTCTTGCCATTTTTAGGGTTCCCAGTACGGAACGCTCAGTGCGCGAAGCCGACTCGCTCTTGCCCAGTTTTTTTCTAACTTGATACTGTGATAGTTAAGGAGATCGCATGAAAAACGTACCTTCATAACATATGCAGTTATAGGGTTTTGATTTAGAATAGGATTTCAATTTTATAGGAAAGTAATTTCTTAGGTTCAATTCTCTGCAAATTTTTAACTTAAAAACCTTCTGAAAATGTCGTGCGTTTCAGAGCCCATTTTCAAACGACTGCAAAATACTTGAACAAGAAATTCAATGCCAGACACTTCTCTTTACCTGTTATAAATTTCAATACTTCAGCGATACTTTATCATATCCCCCCTTTCTCCCTTTGCAAAGTTATCGAGCTTGACGATAGATACGGGCGTTCGCATACGAGAAACTTTAGTTGACGCGACGATCAACTTTTTAAAGGTGTGGTCCGTAAACAATTTTGCTTGTTGCAACTACAAAAACGCCCATGACGAGTCATTGCCATCAAAAAATCGTTGTGCAAAAGGGACAATGCTATTTGTGGGTATAGCTTTGTCTACCTCCCACAACTGCACGGGCACTGCACCAGCACGCTGTAGTACTCGTAAGTAGGCAAATTAGTACAGCAGCCGAGATTAACTGGCGCAGCACAAAATAAATAAACACGATGCGTTGCGGTTGCCGACTTTTCTTTGGTGGAAAATCATCAAGTAACTCCACCCACTTTGGGTAAAGCTAGAGGGAGTGTCAAACTTTTACTGACTAAAACCCACCTGCGATCCTACAGTTACCCTTTGTGTTTCAGGACCACGGTAAGACTCTTAAACAATCCCGCAGCCCTAATTTGACAGTTGCAGTAACCGAAAACTGTTGCTGACCAAAGAAACTCACTGAAATTGTTATACGTCTGAACATTTTCTTCAAAACGTTTTTCAAAATTCTGTTAGTACTCGTACCTTTACAGAGTTTATATAGTAAGAGTTCAGTAGTGGTGGTAGTGGTGGTGGTATTTTAGATACTATTCCTGCCCATGTAAATGAACTTGTGAATTGAATATGTCTTCAACGAAGTCACAGCAAATTTCTAAAATAAAATGTACTTTCCGTACAAAGTTATCATCAGTCGGCACGGTTGGCGCAGTGGCTGAGCGATTGACTGCTGCACTGCGTGCCACGGGTTCGATTCCCGTACGGGACAAATATTTGTATGGCCTACAGATATGTGTTCTGGATCTGGGTGTCTTGTATATGTAGGCAAAGTTCTTCAACGTTTAAAAAAAAAGTTAATGAAGATCAGTAGGTACCTAAAGGAAGCCTAGCTTTTTTTCGGAATTGTATACACCATTTTTGAAGATAGTTTTTCATTTCTATGAGTAGAAGCAGTATCTATTTAAAATACGATCACTCAGTTCCATTACATCTTATATAGTTGCGGCCTGCCAGTTGCCCGGAGATTAAAGTTGCACCGTCTGCGGAACGCCTACTGTCAAAGTTTTCCTATGAAACTAATAAAGTCGAGTACTTACTGGATTCCGTATAATTTGATGAAGCAAAGTGTTAACAATATTCCCCAGAGTTGAGACTACCCTCTCTCTGGGGGCGGGCGATTCGCAGTATACAGGGTGACTGTTTTGTTTTTATAGGATTAGGGGATGTTAGACGTGTTTATTAATTTAGAGTTATATTTCATGGTTTTGGTTGGTTGGGGAGGTAGAGTAGAATTTAGAGTGTCGGACTTAGGAGCAGTAGGTACCTATTCGGAAACAGGGATGAGGATTATTCTTTTCGGATATAAGCTCCCGTAACTGATTTTTTTATCGAATGAATATATTTCCTAGATTGTAGTATTGAAATGTGATATCGAAAGGAGATCGCATGAGTTCTTTTTTTTTTAGTTAACGGACAGGCTTGTAAAATATACTTTTAAGGATTTTGCATTTCTAGAATAGGTTTCAAAATTTAATAGAAAGAAAGAAGTGTTGTTTTTTCAGTATGGACCTGACTTTTATAATGAAATTATTCTAGTATTGAACATAGAAACCTTTCATTTGCGTTTCCCCCATATGTGTTAGGTATAGATAAGTCATGCTAAATCCGTCGAAAGTTTTTTTTTTCGAATATAAATGCTTGTTGCCTCCACATTTCTATTTATTGGAGCGTAGCTCATGTGATATCGAAAGGAGATCGCATGAGTTGTTTTTTTTATAGTTAACGGACTGGCTTGTAAAATATAATTTTAAGGATTTTGCATTTCTAGAATAGGTTTCAAAATTTAATAGAAAAAAAGAAGTGTGTTGTTTTTTCAGTTTGGACGTGACTTTTATAATGAAATAATGTAGTATTGAACTTGAAGAAAAATATAAAGAAAGTCTGCCCTTCAAAAGTCTTTTCTTTAAATAAAGATCCCAATCCCAGGCCTACGGAGCTGAATTGCGACAGTAACTAATTTGTACCAGGGACTAAGGGCGGAATTCACCTATAACACTAGTCGCGTTTTAACGTTTGGCTCGCATAATCACGTGTAGCCGCTGTCACTAGTGTCACTTGTCTGTATTTTTCTTTTGTTGTATTTTTACAAGTGACACTAGTGACAGCGGCTAAACGCGATTATGCGAGCCAAACGTTAAAACGCGATTAGTTTTATTGGAGAATCCCGCCCTTAATGTTCACGTTAATGTCGGTTATTGCTTTCGGTTAGTGCGGACGCAAAGTCGAAGTCAAAGTCAGAGAAGGAAGTCACACCATCAGGTTTTTTTTTTTTCGGTGGGTAAATCATCTTATGACATCCCCCGCCCTTGGGCGGGGCGGGAGATAGTGTCAGACTTTTACTGACTAAAAACCCACTCCTGTTCCTTCGTTGCCTTTCGTACCAGGGCCGAGTCTTTCTTTCAGAATCAGACCCTTGGCCCCGGTAGGCTTCGACCCTGCTAGGCCCCTACAGTTGCTGACATCTTCTTGAGGCGCGCGTGGAACAGCACGCGCCGTCGACGACTTGGGCTCGGTCCGGACGGTTACCGGACGGTCGGACGGCGAGCCACCCATTGCTCGTCGTCCGCCACACCATCAGGTGAGATAGTGGTCATAAATACGAGTCTATCAATAATAAAAAACCGGGCAAGTGCGAATCAGACTCGCACACTAAGGGTTTTGTACAAATTTATATATGAAAACAGTTAAATTTCCGAATTGAGTTTCAAAGATTTTTCCGAAGCGCAAAAAAGTTTTTTTTTGTGACGTACTAACAACAAATTTACAGTTTTCAGATTTTTTCGTATACTTGTGCTATGTGACCTTGCAAAATTCATTTTAAAATGACATTTTATTTCGAGATGGCGTTATATTTGGAAAATCGTGTTATCATCCATCTCTGTTACGTCCGTCCTCTGTAAGAGTATGGAAAGGGTGCTAAACAAGAAACTTTTGGCATACCTAGAAGCTAACGACATCCTCAGTGACCGGCAATACGGTTTTCGCCAAAATCGGTCCACTGGGGACCTTCTAGCGTATGCCATTCACATCTGGAGCGAGGCCATCGAGAAGCATGGGGAAGCGCTTGCCGTCTCCCTTGATATCTCGAAGGCTTTCGATAGGGTCTGGCACGAAAGCCTCATTGCTAAGCTTCCTTCCTTCGGTCTACCCACTGGTCTGTGTGATTGGATCGCAGACTTCTTGAGGGATCGATCCATCCGAGTGGTCGTTGATGGCTGCTCGTCCGGTCAAATGGATATTAATGCCGGGGTCCCTCAGGGGTCGGTACTCTCGGCAACACTGTTTTTGCTGCACATAAATGACTTACTTAAACCCGGTATCTTTGGGTATGCAGACGACAGCACTGTTGCCGAGAGATATGTGGCTGACGCACGCGCTAGTGGGTCACAGATCCAGTCATCCCGAGAGGCTATGGTTGAACGCTTGAACTCGTCCTTGAAGGTGGTCTCCGATTGGGGCGATGCCAATCTGGTCAAGTTCAATGCAACTAAAACCCAAGCGTGTCTTTTTTCCGCTAAACGGAGTCAATTCCACCCGGCTCCATCTTTCCGAGTTGTGACCGTGCCAATAACCGACCATCTTGATCTTCTTAGCGTTACGCTGACGTCAACTCTCAACTTTGGGCCATATATCGAAGCAAAGGCTCAACTGGCAGCAAAAAAGCCGGGGATCCTCGCGAAGGTCAGACGGTACTTCACGCCGGAACAGCTGCTAAAACTTTATCAAGCGCAAGTACGATCGTGTATGAAGTACTGCTCTCATCTTTGGGACGGGTCTGCCAAATACCAGCTTGATGCGCTAGAGTCGATTGAGAGGCGAGCCAAGAGGATCATTGGCAATGATGCACTTGTTGAGTTGAAGCTCCAAAGCCTTGAACATCGCCGCCGAGTTGATGGCCTGTCGGTTTTCTATCGTTTACATTTCGGGGAGTGTGCACTGGAATTGCACAATCTTATTCCGCCAAGTCCGTTCCATCATCGGACCACTAGACGTACGGCGTTGCGCCACCGGTACATGGTGAACATCCCACCCATACGCACAAAACGTTTTGAGAACACATTTATTATGCGTACAGCCAAGGAGTGGCATTCCTTGCCGGAGTCTGTGTTTCCTGATAGCTACAACTTAGGGGTCTTTAAGTCAAGAGTGAATAGGCTACTTCTAGGCAAGCGTGCTCCATCGTTGACCGCATCATCGCTTACCATCAGGTGAGATGGTGGTCAAACGCGAACCTATCATTAATAAATAAAAAAATTAAAAATAAAATCGGTCCAGCCTTTCTCGAGTTTTAGCGAGACTAACGAACAGCTATTCATTTTTATATATATAGATAGACTAGATTTATATACACACACAAAATAAAAGATAAGAAGAAGGAAACAGAGAAATGGGTACAAAGGTGATGCTTATTAATAATAATAATCATTTAATTCAGGAAAATATATTTATTAATTTTTTTTTTAATTATATTTTGAGTAAAAGAGACGTCGAAACCGTGTGTAACAATAATAGTAAAATAAGTACACACAAAATAGTTATCAATGAAATAATATAACATGCAAAAAAAGATACAGATATATGACTCCGAAACGTGGTCGCTTACAATGTGCCTCATAAGAAGACTTAAAGTCACCCAAAGGGCAATGGAAAGGGCTCTATGGTCGGAGTTTTTTTGCGTGATCACTTATGAAATGAAGATATCCGCAAGAGAACCAAGGTTACCGACATAGCTCGAAGAATCGCCAAACTTAAGTGGCACATTGCACGCAGAACAGATGGTCGATGAGGACGAAAGGTTCTGGAGTGGCGACCACGTACCAGAAGATGCAGCGTTGGAAGGCCTCCCACAAAGTGGACCGATGACCTGGTGAGGGAAGTGGAAATCTCATGGATGCGAGGCACACAGAACCGGTCGTTGTGGCGGCGCTTGGGGGAGGTCTATATCCAACAGTGGACGTCTTTCGGCTGAAATAATGATGAAATAAGTCGTTGGTGTGTCTATGCAAAAAATAAATATTTTAACAGACTAAAAAATAAAATAATGGGCGGGTGTTCATTTATTTATCATACCTAATAAATTAACTTTACATTTATTTCAATAGCCTATGTTACTCGGGACAATGCAAGGATTCTAACGATACCTCATACATGTAAATCAGTCCAGTCGTTTAGAAGTTATGATGGAATAAAGAAACTCGCATACATATCTACATACATACAGGAACCCTGAAAACATAACACTCCTTTTTTGGGCAGTCGTGTAATAAACACTACCTAGGGCTGTCACTAGTCTAGAACAAGTTATTATTAAACACGACTGCGCTTCGCACAAATTGACGGAGGAAGTGGAAATAAGATTAATTTTATGCTACCCGCCTTCCGATAGCCGCACACTTCATAGTGTAGGAGTTGGTGACTGCTTTATTGCTTCATGTTTATTTGAAATTAGTAAAATAAGTCCTGGATTCCTCTACGGTCCGGACTAAGCGTTTCGCCTCGTCGGTTATACTGCGTACATCGAAGAAGTGGAACAATTTTCCAGCTGCGGTCGTCCCGTCCGATTATAATTTAGGTGTTTTCAAGGTTAGCGTGAATAGGCTCCTAATAAACTGGTGCACCTCACCATCAACGATTTCATCATTGCTTACCTTCAGGTGGGATTGCAGTCAAGCACTAGTTTATATTAGGTATTTTTAAAAAAAAGGATTATGCAAACTGTCTATCGTTTTAAATGTGAGCTCCTACTATGCCAAAATATAAGAATATAAAAAGAGCATTATAAATCTAGCCTTCTGAATTTGTACCAATATTCAGTTTCCTATACATAAAATAAAATTAAAAATGATATGTAATACATACCGTGCATGTCAATTACATAATTATTTTGCTCTCAATTTTTTGTTTTATAAATAAAAACAATAACTCAAGTCAAAAAATGAAGATTAAAAATAAAATCTATCCGCGAACATGATTCAAACATTCTAAATTCGAATGTCCGCTACGAATGACAGCTGTCAAAGCGGTGTCATGGCGGCGCAAGATGGCGTCCGGTTACCGTCGATCTGGCGCGCAAACCGTGACCGCTCCGGACACACACAAAATGACTATTAAATCATTTCCGATCTTTAAAATAGCAAATAGAATGTGTCACCATCTAGTTTCAGTATGAATTATGATTAAAAAAAAACAGAATCAGTTTCAGTTTGAATGGTTCGTTACCAACATTAAAAGTAATTTATCATGTTGGCAGTTTAATTTTAATTAGACAAAGTCTAAGTAGATTCTACGCGTTTAAAATATTAGTAGGTTCTATATCAAAATGTAATGATGGCAGTTCCTTGTTAACCCAGAGACAAAAAAAAACATTTATTTCAGGTAGTGAAAGAAAGAACAAAATTACATAACAAAAGCGTTTAACAGCACTTACTTTAAAATTAGATTTTATTTTGAATAAATAAAAAACTAATACAATAAATATCCAATAATAATATATCCGCAGTGGGCCCGCGTGGTGGATTACGGCCCATTCCCTCTCCTAGAGAGAGGAGGCCTGAGTCCCAGCAGTGGGAACATTAAAAGGATGCTTATGCTTACAATAAATATTAATTAAATTATTTATTTTATGATATGGTAGAGTCAGTGAAGACATTGTTTAAGGTAGTTGCTGTTGCAATGCTGCTGTTTTTCTTTAAACGGCATCATTCTTCATATTAGCAACTGACTTCACCAACAGTAGTCGCTTACCGGCCAGCAAGGCCGGTAAGCAGGTCGCTAGGTAGGATTGGATTTAAGTAGCACAGGATCGCCCCAATCGCCGCCGGGATTCCGATCCCGATTTCCGGCTATCGTAGGCGCAGGCTTGCGGACGGCGAGCAATGGGTGGCTCGCCGTCCGACCGTCCGGTAACCGTCCGGACCGAGCCCAAGTCTTCGACGGCGCGTGCTGTTCCACGCGCGCCTCAAGGAGATGTCAGCAACTGTAGGGGCCTAGCAGGGTCGAAGCCTACTGGGGCCAAGGGTCTGATTCTGAAAGGAAGACTCGGCCCTGGTACGAAAGGCAACGAAGGAACAGGAGTGGGTTTTTAGACAGTAAAAGTCTGACACTATCTCCCGCCCCGCCCAAGGGCGGGAGATGTCATAAGATGATTTTCCCACCGAAAAAAAAAAAATTAAAAAAAAAAAAATAGCCCAGGATAGGGACAGGTGGCAAGCTCTGGAGGAGGCCTTTACCTAAAAGCGGTTCTTGCATCACTTTACTTAATAATAATTATGTAATTAAAATATAAATAAAAATACAATAACAAAATAAATATAGTATTATCACATATAGATATTTTTTTTTTTTTTATCAATTTTGTGAGTATTAGATAATTAAACAAGAAAAATAAAACCACTTAACTAATTGAAACTACTACATAATAACTCTAAACCTAGGCAAGGTCTGGCTTTTACCTCGGTCAGAGATTAATCATTGCCATACAACGTGGCAATGCCGCCAGTCTTTTGGGCGCACTTCCAGTCGACAGCGATGCGGAGGAATTTTTTGACATCATCAACAAGAAATAAAAGGCTTTTTTTTTATTATTGACTACCGCAATGAAGCTTGCCGCAAAAGCTGACTCGATACAATTGCTGCCAAATACTGCAAAAACTTACGAATTTGACATTAGCTAAATGCACATCATGCTCGTGAACGGGTGCCATCAGTTGAGACTGATCATCTCTTAGCTGCCAGTGGCTTAATTCAATTTCTATTTTTTAATTAGTTTTTTTTTTAATTTTTATTACTTATCTACATTGTGCTCACATATTAGAAGCGACAAGAAATATGTAACCAAGATTTATGTAAATCATAATTATATTAATATTTTAAATTTCTTGACTGACCGACATTTTGACAATTCAAAAGTGCCTGTAATTGGTCTATTTGAAATAAATGTTTCTGATTTCTGCACAAAACATGACAAGCTAAAAGAAAACAAAGTTCTGTTTCGCAGACATGTAAACCACTTTAATGTAGTCCTGGTGAGTCTTTTTCTAATTATAAACCAATTAAAGCAAAGACATTCAGATCCGAAAACTTGGTCACCATCCCGTCATTATTCGGCGACAAAGCCTAATTGTTGCGAAAGCACGAGTAACTTAATACAGCAAAGTTTTAGAAACTCACCAGACAAAATCAAAGGATTCCAAGCGTGACTGTAACAGATACTGGACAGACAGATATGGGTGAAGTAAGTACCTAAGAATTATGACGGCCTGGTATGATGATGAAGTTTTGGACTCGAGTTTTGACGATTTTTTATATAGTTTTGAAGGTTTTTCAAGATACGTGGCAGGAGAAATGTGAGTGCAGTTTCACTGGAAATTGGAGAGTTAATTAATTTTCCTTCCTTATTCATCATCATCATCATTTCAGCCAAAAGACGTCCATTGTTGGACATAGGCTTCCCCCAAGTGACGCCATAATGACCGGTCGTGTGCGTCTCGCATCCAACGGATTTTCGCGATCCTCACCACGTCATCGGTCCACCTTGTGGGAGGCCTTCCTTGCGGTGCGCCTTCCGGTACGTGGTCGCCACTCCAGAACCTTTCGTCTCTTACTTATACGAGTGCTGTCTTACTTATTATTTGTAACAAAAAGTAACTTAATACAAAATTGCAAATATAAGATTCTTTTTAAATGCGGTTTTACCTTGTAGTTCATGTCGTCATGTAATTTTTGTTACCAACTATTCGATATTGAGTTACAAATTGCAAAAAAAATCGGCCAAGTGCATGTTGGACTCTGTCAAAGGGTTCCGTACCGTCCGTAGTAAATAACGTCAAAAAATTCACGCTTGTTGTATGGGAGCAACACTTAAATATTTATTTTATTTATCAGAAGGACGTCCGTAGGGTGCTACGTAACCTTGACGTGAATAAAGCCAGTGGTCCCGACGGGATACCAGCAATTGTTTTAAAAACTTGTGCGCCTGAACTGTCTCCGATCCTGACACGCTTATTTCGTCTTTCGTTTGAGGCTGGAAAAGTACCGATGGCTTGGAAGCAAGCTAACGTGCAACCCGTGCCCAAGAAGGGTAGTCGGGCTGACCCTGCTAATTACAGACCTATCTCGGTAACGTCCATTCTCTGCAAGAGTATGGAACGAGTGATCAATAATAAGCTCCTGGCATACCTAGAAGCTAATGACATCCTCAGTGATCGTCAATACAGCTTTCGCCGAAATCGGTCAACTGGGGATCTTCTAGCGTATGCCATTCACATCTGGAGCGAGGCCATCGAGAAGCATGGGGAAGCACTTGCAGTCTCCCTTGATATCTCGAAGGCCTTTGACAGGGTCTGGCATGATAGCCTTATTGCTAAGCTTCCTTCCTTCGGTCTGCCCACTGGTCTGTGTGACTGGATCGCAGACTTCTTGAGGGGGCGATCCATCCGAGTGGTTATTGATGGCTGCTCGTCCGGTCAAATGGAAATTAATGCCGGGGTCCCTCAGGGGTCGGTACTCTCGGCAACACTGTTCTTGCTGCACATAAACGACCTTCTTAAACCCGGTACCTTTGGGTATGCAGACGATAGCACTGTTGCTGAGAGATACGTGTCTGATGCACGTGCTAGTGGGTCACAGATCCAGTCTTTCCGAGAGGCTATGGTTGAACGCTTGAACTTTTCCTTGAAGGCAGTATCCGACTGGGGCGATGCCAATCTGGTCAAGTTCAATGCTGCTAAAACCCAGGCGTGTCTTTTTTCCGCCAAACGGAGCCAATTCCACCCGGCTCCATCATTCCGGGGTGTAACCGTGCCGATAACCAGTGACCTTGAGCTTCTTGGGGTAACGTTGTCATCTACCCTCAATTTCGGCTCTTTCATCGAGGCTAAAGCTCAACAGGCTGCCAAAAAATTGGGGATCTTGGCCAAGGTGAGACGGTACTTCACGCCGGAACAGCTGCTCAAACTTTATCAAGCGCAAGTTCGATCGTGTATGGAATACTGCTCTCATCTTTGGGATGGGTCTGCCAAATACCAGCTTGATGCTCTGGAGTCGATTGAGAAGCGAGCCAAGAGAATCATCGGTGATGATGCACTTGTCGAATCAAAACTCCAAAGCCTTGAACATCGACGCCGAGTTGCTGGCCTGTCGGTTTTCTATCGATTACACTTCGGGGAGTGTGCGTTGGAATTGCACAATTTAATTCCACCAAGTCCGTTCCATCATCGGACCACTAGACGTACGGCGTTGCGCCATCGGTACATGGTGGACATCCCACCCATACGTACAAAGCGTTTTGGGAACACATTCATAATGCGTACAGCTAAGGAGTGGAATTCCCTGCCCGAGTCTGTGTTCCCTGATAGCTACAACCTAGGGGTCTTTAAGTCAAGAGTGAATAGGTTACTTCTAGGCAAGCGTGCTCCATCGTCGGCCACATCATCGCTTACCATCAGGTGAGATGGTGGTCAAACGCGAGCCTATCAATAATAAAAAAAAAAAAAAAAAAAAACCGCCTTCAAAAAAAGGAGGAGGTTCTCAATTCGGTTGTATTTTTATTATTATGTTTGTTACCTCAAAACTCCGTCATTTTTGGACCGATTTCCAAAAATTTTTACCCCTAAAAGTGCGCTTAAAAAAGTAAAGTAAAAAAAAACAAAAAAGGTAAAGTAAAGGTAAAGTATGCTTCCAGATTAGTCGCATTTTTTTCAAAATTCAGTTCTGATGATGGGATCCATGAGGAATCAAGAGAACTCCTAGTTCATGAGATGGTGACGGTGTCTGGTGAATTTAAATTTCGCGTTCTACCATTACCCTAGCATTCAACTTAAAAGCAGTTGTTTATATAAAATACTTGAAAAAAAAAAATAACAAGTACAGTTCCAACCCAATATCGAATTCCACAACATAGTTGGCCACTCTATCAATACCAAGAAAAAGCCAACACAAAGAGCAGAAAAAAAACCTAGCATCAACTATAAGCATGCTTTGATTAAGCCAGCATGCGCGTTACTAAAAATTATTACATTTACAAACAAACGCATTTAGCCGTAGATCGGCTTCCGTTTATAACTTGCCTGAATGCAAAAAGACGAGTGCTGTGTTGTGCGCGCGGCTAATTTGTTGATTTAACGAGTAATTGCCCGACAATGTTAATTAGGGCTGGCACGGTTTATTAGTGAATTTGTGCTGACAGTTTGTTCAAATTGCTGTTGTTTTCTTGTTGCTTCAAATTGATCTTGATGTTAATGAAATGTGTGGGCAATTCTTGTAGAGTAATTATTCTGAGCGGAACTTTTTTTTAAGAAAAGAAGAACCAAAATACAATTATTTAACACAAAGACACACACAATGAAGAAGCAAATACTTATGTAGAAACTTAAATTTTAAAAAACTCCCGCCCTGGGTGGAGTGAGAGGGCGTGTCAAATTTTCACGGAAAAAAGGGGAAAGAAAAGAAGAAAAAAAATACAATTATTTAACACACAGACTAGTAATCTAACGAATGTTAGATTTTTCACATTCGCAAATGCGAATATTCAAATTCAATTTTCGCTAATTCGAATGCGAATACGAATGTTGATTTTCAAACAAAGTGCGCGCAAAATGTCATACAGGTTTAAGATTTCGTGTCAGCCAAGTTTATACTGAACATAACAGAGGCGTTCCTTCGAAAAGATTTGTTATGATTTGATTTTAACATGTTGTTTCACAATTTGTGACACTGCAAATGTGAAATGCAAGTTGTGTGATAGAAAAATATTAAAGTAAATATTATAAAATTGAAAAATTATATCAGTTTTATTGTCTTCTATATTCATTCAATAAATATATTATTTCCTTTTTGTTCGCCTTCGCCTGTTTCTTGCGAATGCAAATGCGAATGTCTAAAAATGTGTGAATATTCGCGAATGCGAATGCGAATATTCGTTACACACAATGAAGAAGCAAGTAGGTACTTATGTAGAAAATTAAATTAAAAAAAAAACAACGACATTGTGTCTCTTATGGCTGTAAAACGTGTGCTGCCAAAAAGGACCACTTCTGTATAATGAAATGGGTAGGTACTTCTTGCACTTTAGAGTAATTATTCTGAGCGTGTTGATGGTAATCTAGATTGTGACTGGGCTAATCAGAACTTTTTTTTGAGATGGGTAAACATCAAATTACTTCTCTTGCTATGGGCAAACTTTTACTGACTAAATCCACCTGTGTTCATTCACGGCGCGTAGTGTTCCACGCGCGCCTCAAAGAGATGTCAGCAACCGTAGGGGCCCAGCAGGGTCGAAGCCTACTGGGGCCATGGGTGATGCGAAAGAGATCCCGGGGCCCTGGAAAAATTGCAAAGAAGGAACAGGAATGGGTTTTTAGTCCGCTCCGCCCAAGAGCGGGGGATGTCATTAGATGATTTTCCCACCCGAAAAAAAAAACCTGTGTTCATTTAATTGCCTTTTGCATTCCAGGGCCACGAAAAAGCTTAGTTAGAACTTGGCTATTGGTACTGCATGTCAACTGAGACCTTAAAATAATTTAAAGACAGACAGAGACAGATATCGAGAACCGAACCACATTCCTGCTCCTCATTATGAAGTTCTTTTTTTTATTATTACAGATAAGCTCGCGTTTGACTATCTCACCTGTAGTAGTAAGTGTAGTAGTACGAGTAAGTGATAATGTTGTCGACGATGGAGCACACTTGCCTAGAAGTAACATATTCACTCTTGACTTAAAGACCCATAGGTTGTAGCTATCAGCAAACACAGACTCCGGTAGGGAATTCCACTTCCTAACTGTTTTAAAATGATAATAAAAATTTAATCGTAAATAAGTCGACCAAACTCGACCGTAATAATTTATCTTTTTTTTTTGTTTTGTGCGGTTTTGCCAACCCTAATTTGCTAGAGCTAAATGTTATGTGTTAATACCGATATTTTTAGTAGTTAGACACAATAAGCTGTTAGCACGCCAACTGCTAACATATTCTTTATTGATTTTAATTACCCAATGTTTATTGTTCCACAGTTCTCATTATACCATCCATAAGCTTGTTAACCGCGTTTTTTACGTCATTGGCAACCCAAAATGACAACGTTTTTGTAAAAAAAATCGTTTTGGGTAGACCTTAGGAAAAACGAAGATATAGGGACTAAATTTACGGCCTATCAATTTCGTACACCCGTGTGTACAGTACGACGCATAAGCGTTTTTCAAGGTCATTCAAGTTGTACAGACGTATGTACAATCGGCGCGCGACAAGATAAAAGGGACTACTAATGTACTAGGTCATCATAAGCTCATCGGTCAACGCTTTAGGAGGCCTTCCAAGTTCCAACTATGCATCTTCTGGTACGCGGTCTTACAGAAACTTACGGCTCCATCGACAATCTGTTTTGAGAGCAATGTGCCATCATCACTGCCACTGAAGTTTACCGATTCTTTAGGCTATGTCGGTAACCTTGTTTCTCTTGCGGATATCTTCAATTCTGACAGGGTGGACTGATGAGGGTCGCGGGAATCCTATTGATGCGAGACGCATAAAACCGTTCGTGGGGCCACTTGGGCCCTATGTCTAACAGTGGACGTCTTTCGGCTGAAATAATGACTAGTGTACTAGGAGACTATAAATATGAACGGTTATTAGAGTAGAGGAAGGCCAAAGATACTATGCGTAAGAAAGTGTGTCCACAAAGGGGATCTATAAATCCTCCCGACCGAATTTCGGTCACGATGGCCAATCTCAATGGTGATTAGGCAAGTACACAGAAGATAATATTACACAAGTGTATAAGTAATCATAGGTGCACTCTGTGTTCCATCTTGTCAAAGAACATTTAATTACCTTTCTCTATAATCTGGTTGTACCTAATTTCATTTCTTGCATAATTAACCCACCTTTATTCTTTTCGTTAATCAGTCTTTAGCCAGGACCGCTAGTACCTATATTTTGTAAACATGTATTATTTTTATCTATGTATCGTATTTATTAAATGTTAAATTTTATTTAGGTACACCATAAACTACCTCCTTTTTTAGTTTAAGTTCTTAAAGTCCATCCTAAGGTTGTCTGGTAGATATCGCTGTCAGTGATAAGGTCGCCATATACCTATAGATATATGTTTAATTAAAATTTTAAACACTTATTCACTTGTTGGACCACGGATGAGAATTTCCCGTTATTTACGTACAAGTTATATGCTACAACATATACTCCTATCCACCTATCAGCATCAATTAACTGATCCATTCTAGCATACTATGGACTTTTCTTAAAAACAGAGAGAGTTTTTCGAAATCATGATACACAATCAAGAGATTTATAAGCGTCATAAAGCATAGATACTGATGAAAAGGAAATTCGGGAAATGCCACTTCCACCAGGATAACATAAAAACATATCGGTAAGTATAGTAGGTACGATGCGATGACAGCATCAGAGCTGCGTTTAATATCAATTAGTGCAGCAATAACGCGATGCACCGCACGGCTAAAAATTAATTTATTACGCGACAATTTATGACAGTCGCACGCGCACTGTGCGGATGACTGATCTGATAATTTGCATGACATTGTCAAGTCGATTTTATCTCTGAAAAAGTACCTAAATGAATAGAATTATGATGAACTCACCTAACTTTACAGAACGAACGCGAAGTCTGTAATCACTAGTCTTAATCAGCCTTCAGACAAATAGGAAAATAATGATGAAGCTTTGAGATTGACTACTCTACGTTTCGCTGATGGCATTGTCTTCCTTTCCCGTTCAGCCGCTGGACTAGAGCAAATGTTACAAGAGCCTTGAGGTTGGACTTACTTAATTATACATAGGTGGGAAGAATATAAACTATGTCCAAGAATGTCTTTCCAGGCAAAGCCTAAAAAAGAAATAGTACGCCAAACAGAAAAGGCTTAGAAGAGCTACTGATCCATGAAGACTTCGCCTATACCACTTAATAATAAGCTAATGGACAAGTGTACGATTCTCCCCATTTAATACTAGGGTCCACAGACTTGGTCTTTGACTAACATCCACAAGCTTTATCAATGTGTGGCTCAGGAGTATGCCCAACTTAAGTGAAACCGGGCTTGACATGTCTGCCGTATGCCAATTAAGCCGTGGTCCTGTAAAACACAAAATTGTTACACTGAAATAGTGAGACGAGGTGACGGCAGACCATGAAAGAGAGGGAGAGACAATTTAGATATCTTCCTTGGGAATGGGCAAGAAGTGGTCCAGAGTAATAGAAGAAGACCTTCCCCAGCAGTGGGACAATACAAACTAGATATACCTAATAATGTAATGAATCAGGATATACGAAAATTAGGAAGAAACTATAAAATGAATCATTTTGATTGCAATCACAGTTTACGAGGGCAATTTGTTTGGTCATCAAATTATTTTGTGTTGTTGGACGCTGGTGACTAAACGGATCACGCAGCATCCGCATGATCAAAGGACCTAAATAATTTCAATTGCAATGAAGTTCCCATAAATCCTACCCTAGTCTTAGATCTAGATCATGCAGCCTCATCATCTGATGATATCATGCCAATATTCGTCATCACCAAATGAGGAACCGTTATTAAGTATCGCGTAAATATAACTGAAGTACCAGGAGTACAGAACGCAAGAGGAAGCGTAAATAGGTGTGAGACTCAGACCATCCGGCCCGACGCGCTAATGGCTGGCGTATGCCACAAGTTATATGTGGACAGGGGTAATTGATTTATTGGTCTAACTTCTAAGTAGAAGATGGAGTCATTACATGGTTACAGTGGTGAGTAATGGTTAGCTAATCATCCTGGCCGTCTGTGCATTTCTATTCATAATGGGCTTTGTCCTCAAAACGCCTTCAGATTCCTTCAATGAAGGATCTAATCACTAATACTCAATAGACGTTTTACATAACCTAGTTTCATTGCCTCTACTGAAATCTGAACTTTAACGGCATCCTCAACAGCTTGAATACTGAAATCAAATTCAATTTTAAAAATCAATTTCAAATCTCACTTTTTAAGCAAGATATTTTGGTAAAAATAAAGTTTGGACACCATTTTACTCTTTACCCGCTACCGTCTATGCAGAAGACTCCTTTGTTGCCCAAATTAATCGCTCAGTCCAGCTTGATGAGGCGACTAGACGCTGTAACAGACGATCACGTGCGATGCAAATGGAAACGGCCTTTACCGTTTTAATTTAAACTAATGTTTAGCTAGTTTAGTTGAATTTACAGAGCATGCTAGTGTTGGATGCGTTTATAACTGCGTTATTTATGCAATTGTTAGGTAAATTGGTACTCAATTGTTTTGGGTACTATCAGTATATCAGTATTCACTACTTGGTTTAGTGGTGGGTGGTCGCGAAGGTGATGCATCTGTAGACGACAAAATTTATCAACAAGCTGTACATAGGTATTGCGTTCTTCAATAAAGTGGATTACGAATTGATTAATTATAAAATCCATTGCTGTATCGCATAGAACATGCCTCATAGTAGAGCGTCAATGAACGCAAATGCCTTTCTTCCAATTGTATACGAAATCCATATAAATCATGTTTAGCAAAACCAACGACCATGGCAAAACACATCGCCCGAAATTGATTCACAAAAAAAAAATACATTTATAATTTCCATGTTTTTTCCCAAAAAGAAGGTAAAATCGTCGATACTTTTTTACCAAAGTACCAGGCGAGTACGAGTCGGTGGGAGATCGATAGAACACCTGTGCGTTGCCATGGCTACGCGGAGGGCGCCACCCGATACCGGCGCGTAATTTGAAATCCGAAACTCGGCGATAATGTCTGGGTTGCGCGCGTGCCACTATTTCGGACCAAATTACGAGTAATTTTGGATGGGGATGGGTGTCTTTTCGTATAATTAAGGGTGTATCCTGTCTGTTTTGGAAGTTGGTGGTAAAAGTAGACGGAATGATATAAAACATGTTGTCGAACATTTTTCATTTGGGTACGAAAATGTCTCATTAAATGACTCTAATGACTAACCATCTCAACTCTCTTGCATACTTACTTTGTGTTTTACCTACAGGTACTATGATCGTTCAGTCCATCCAAAGGTTGTCTGTAAGAGATTACCCTGTGCGATATGACCGCCCATTCATTGTACCTACACTTGTTTATAAAAATGTCTGTCTTGTGTTTTTTTAAGAGGTGTACAATAAATAATAATAATAATTACTATAGAGCCGACTTGTAATTTATGTTATTTATCCAAGGATACCTCCTTGGAAAGGCCGTTGTTTTTGGTTAGTTGACATAGCCGCGTTTTACCGAGGTTATAAGGACCAATTGGGCCAACTTCAAAACTGGTTGCATTATCGCTGATTATGAAGCTTGTATCAAGTTTCTGAGCTCTTGGTACCAACAAGTTGTGATTAGGTTTTGCTCCTGAATTGAGGCCATTACAATAAAGTATCCTTCGTTGCTGGTATCCATAACAGAGGCTTTAAACAATAACTATGAACAAGCAGTAACATCAGCCAAGCGGTCTAGTATCATATTCGGGTAACTGGGAGTAGCACTAATAACCTAAACCGTGCAAATTGAACTCGCGCATGCGCTCTGCATTACCAGCTGCAGATGCACATGCAAAATGAATTCTTATTCTCTCATGAAGTCCTAGTACTTTACTCGACTTTCACATGTGTCACTGCACCCAGTCTTAGACAAAATCGAGAGTATCATGGTGGCAAATAATATATAGCTCACATTCTGTAACTGTTCAGTTATATAGAAATAAAAATTGACCTATATTGTGTTTTTCTTTGTATATTTTTACTTGATTTCATTGTTTATATAATATTTTTTCATGAATTCTGAGTCAGTCCTTTAAAACATGAAATAATATGCTTCATCATTATTAAATTAAAAAACATTGTGTAAGTTTTTTTATTATTATTGATAGGCTCGCGCTTGACTCACTATCTCACCTGATGGAAAGTGACGATGTGGTCGACGCGCTTGCCTAGAAGTAACCTATTCACTCTTAACTTAAAGATTCCCAGGTTGTTGTTATCAGGAAATACAGACCCCAGCAGGGAATCCTGCTCCTATACTTACTTGCTCCTTACTTTGTATAATTTATTTTATCACCGCTGTTCTCAAAAACGGTGACGGAAAACATCGTGAAGAAACCGGCATGTCCGAGAACTCGCACTAGGCCCGCGTGGTGGATTACGGCCCATTCCCTCTCCCAGAGAAGAGGCCAGAGTCCCAGCAGTGGGAACAATAAGGTTGATTATATTTATGCTTATTCCTAAACTATCTCACATTCAAATGATCCATACCCAGGCATGAACAAGCCTGCCAATTTAACAGCCCAGCCAGACGAGAGCCATGTTAATAAAAATTAGTCCACTCATTTTGCAACGTTAATTGATGCACTGGTGCAATGTAGCTGGCATTAATTCTCACCACTATGATATATGACACGTAAAAATAGACATCTGTTAATTTTACAAATGTGAGCTGGGACATGAATTATGGCTGTTTGCAGAGGTAGATTAGTGTGAACAAATATTGCGTGGAGTAACTAATAATATTAATAATTTATTGACACACATGGTAAACATCCATGTAGCACCCACTCCTATCAAGATCGGAGACTCTACACTCGAAGTTGTGGACGACTACGTTTACCTGGGACAGACGGTCCAGTTGAGTAGGTCTAACTTCGAGAAAGAGGTCAATCGTCGAATCCGACTCGGCTGGGCAGCGTTCGGAAAACTGCGCGGTGTCTTCTCGTCCAAAATACCACAGTGTCTCAAGACGAAAGTCTATGGCCAGTGCATGCTGCCAGTGATGACATATGGCTCCGAAACGTGGTCGCTTACAATGGGCCTCATCAGAAGGCTTAAAGTCACTCAAAGGGCAATGGAAAATGCTATGCTCGGAGTTTCCTTGCGTGATCGCGTCAGAAATGAAGATATCCGCAGGAAAACCAAGGTTACAGACATAGCCCAAAGAATCGCCAAACTTAAGTGGCAGTGGGCAGGGCATATTGCTCGCAGAACAGATGGTCGATGGGGACGAAAGGTTCTGGAATGGCGACCACGTACCGGAAGACGCAGCGTTGCAAGGCCTCCCACAAGGTGGACCGATGACCTGGTGAGGGTCGCGGGAATCCGATGGATGCGAGACGCACAAGACCGGTCATTGTGGCGACATTTGGGGGGAGGCCTATGTCCAACAGTGGACGTCTTTCGGCCTAAATGATGATGATGATGATGACACACACACAAGTTAGTAAGAAAATAAAGAAATGAACAATAGAATAAGACAGATAGTACACAAAAGAAGTAGCCGTGGGTCCCAAACTAGGCGTGGCGTGTATCTTGGTGGCCCATAATAACTGAGTAAGTATGAATAAAAATTATTATAATTCTGACCGAATTTCTATCACGGTGGCCAATTTCAACAGATGTTAGCCAAGTACGCAGGAGATATTACAGTGCACAGGTGCACTCTCTGTTTCTTTACTCTCCTAGTCCGATGAGACGGCAATCCGACACGGAGAGAGATCAGGCGCAGTACCAACGGCTTTCGTATCTTATCCAGGGGCCCAAGTCTGCTACCTATTGTTATAAATTCATCATTTCAACACTATCCCATTGTCATTATGCTAAAAGTTCATAATCTGCTAATTCATAATGATCGATCATTGATCGGTCAATTGTCTCGTAATAGAGTTGTGGTAGAATGACAATATCGAGCTGTCTCGTAACAAATTAAAAGCAATGACTGCACAACGACGTTCTAATGCTAGAAAACTGATCAAACGAACTGTCAAAATTTTAGCAGATTACCGCATATGGACGTCAGACATTCATTTGTCATTATTTATTAGATTACCATTATGCCATATCTTTCAATGGAGTGTCAGTGGTTGACCATTGGAAAGTCATAATGACGCCATTATAGTAGTAGATTACCAAACTTGTCAAAATCAACAATTATGAAGTCAATGATAGAACATTCTGACACTATTGTAATAGCAGACTTGAGGCCCAGGACCCCACGCTCAGCAGTCGAGCTTGCGATATCTCAGTTTGTGTGGTGTTCGCTGATAACTTGATTGTACTCAGTTCAGTCTAAAAATGAATATCAGTAAAACAAAACTAATATTGATATACATATACTTTCATCACGATTTAGCTCTAAGATTTAGAAGGATCGAAATGCACACGCTAATCGTGATGAAATTATTTTTCAATACACTTACTCGAAAACCCGCTCTTATCCCACCGCTTTTAGGCACGCAATAGACTTTTTCCGCACTAGTGCAGAAAAGTGCGCGTGCTCTCCACCGTCACAATTTTATTACATTTATCCTACCAGGCCAGGCACTCGTCGACCCCCACGAGTCGCCGGTCAACCCCCGTTTATTCATTTTGCAAATGTATTGAAAAAAGTCGTTTGATACACATGCAAATTTGTCACTGCAGCCCTCGGCTCCATATCACACTCGCCTATGGCTCGTGCGAATTACTCCTCGGTCTCAATGACAAACTTTCTGCACTTGTATCAAATTGTACTATTAATAATCGCTGGACAACCAAACCAACCAAAATGGCAAGTTTTCGTACTTTGTTTTTCATAAAAATAATGTCCACAATAAAAATCGTTGACCAACTAATGACAGCCAATCTGGATGGCGCCGGAATTTCATCAGAAGTTAGAGTTCAAATATTGATACCAAAGAATAGAATAATAAATAAAAAACTTTTTACAAAAAAAAAAAAAAATGCAACCGACTTCAAAGTAAAAAGAAAACACTGAAAAGTGCAAAATAACTTTAATTTCGGAAGTCAGTGTTTCTATAATAGTTTTGTCTCTTCGTTATTTAACACCGACTTCCGAGATTAAAGTTATTTTGCACTTTTCAGTGTTTTTTTTTGTTTGAAGTCGGTTGTATTTTTTTTTTAAGTTTTTTATTTTACACTTTTTAGTTATGGTACCACCACTAAAAAGTACCCCTCAGCCAAATTTAAACACCTTATAGCCAGAGTGCATCTCATGACAATTCTAATAATCCCAAACACGGTTAGATTACATTAATTTATTACAGAGTTCCGGTGCCTAACTTCAGGCTTCATCATCAGATCAGTTCGATATATACCCCCTCTACTTTCAGTCAGTCATCGACTACACGAATAAACAAAGCAGTTTTACTTGTTACGACGGTTCTGCTGTGATCCTATGAGGAGTTCTGTTCCATATCTTCGAAGTTCATGATCAGGTCATAACAATATTTCTATGGGACCAACTCGGAAGTATAACCTTCCAATCAAAAAAAATAAATAAATAAATCGGTCCACAATTGACCGAGAAATCGGTGAACATACATAAAATAAAATAAAAAAACTTATATTCAACCGAACATATAACCTCCTCCTTTTTGAAGTCGGTTAAAAAAACAGAGTGGACGTAGCACCAAATCATATTAAAGTAAAATTGTTGTTGCTAAAAAGTAATAAAAAAAAACATGAAAATACAATTTGCGTCATACACGAGCGAGATTTTTTTTTGGTAAGATTTTGGTAGAATCTGTATAAATAAAAATGAATGGCTAAAAGTGTTGCTGAGCGCAAAAGTCGAAAATTACTAGGCCAATTTGAATAATATGACCTTTTTTAAACTATTTGTCTCAGGATGGATTTTATGAGCGGAAAATTGGAAAAAACCAAACAAAAACATTTTTTTTATTACATTGAAATTGTTCCTCACTATCCTATCGCTGTAGTCTAGTTTTAGACAGAACGATGGACGTCTGTCGGGCTACCTAGTATAAACTAATTTTTTATACAGATAATCTACTGTAAACTAATCTATATATATATAAAAGGAGAAACTGACTGACTGACATATCAACGCACAGCCGAAACTGCTAGGACTAGGACCGTGAAATTTTGCACAAAGCATCCTTTTGTGACGTAGGCGAGCACTAAGAGAGAATTTTCCAAAATTCACCCCCTAAGGGGATGAAACGGGGGTCTAAATTTTGTATGGAGGAACCTACTTTCACGCGGGCGAAGCCGCTGGCAGAAGCTAGTATTAGATATACTTAGATAAAACTGTATAAAATTTTTAAGGTCAAATATATATTTATTTTTGTAGGGAAATTATGAGAAGGAAAGGAATTATACCTTCCGCTCTGGTTTTAGCAAAATAATAATAATAATATAATAATATTCCACAACTATCACACAACGCCATCTAGTCCCAAGCTATGCAGAGCTTGTATTATGAGTACTAGACAACCGATAATAGTAGATTATGTGACTAAGGATAAAGCAGTGTCTTTAAGTCGCGGGTGGCGGATGTTGAATTCCGAACGAAACGAAGGTTGCTAATTTAAAAAAAAAAAGAAAACCAGTTTGAAATTTGAATAAACTTGTTTGATGCACTATATTTTAATTCACATAATGCTGACGGTTTTTCACGTTCCAAATTCAAATCTCATTATTCCCTAGGGATCGCCCATACTACATTATCTCCCTATGGACATAATGACTTGCTTTAAGTGATGGTTGTATGACGTATAAAAGGGCATTATCGAGCAGGTGGTGTAAAAACATACTTATATATTTCTAGCATAGTTGGAGAGCAGTGGTGGCCGAGTGGTAACGGCCCCGACTTTTTTTTTTTTTTTTTTTTTTTATTTCTATAAAAAAATTAGGGACTTTTATAACGCACAGCGTATGTCAGTCCCATCGTACCCTAAGACAATTATTACAACAGATCAATGGATCAGGGCCATAAAGTCGAACAATTTTCTTGCATCATCGGAAGTCGGCTTACTTAACATTTGATGGAATGTACCTATATTGTTCTTGTTCAACTTCAAAGCCCTGAACAACTTACTCCTATCAGCCTCATATTGAACACATTCCATTAACAAATGATGCATATCTTCTACCACTCCACACGGCCCCGACTTACGAGTTGTAGGATGCGGGTTCAAACCCAGCCAGGCGCATTACTTTGTGTAATTTATTTCAACACCACTGCTCTCAAAACGGTGAAGGAAACGTCGTGAGGTAACCGGCATGTCCTAGAACCAAAAAATCGAAGACATGTGACATCCACCAACCCGCACTGGGCCCGCGTGGTGGATTACGGCCCATTCCCTCTCCTAGAGAGGAGGCCTGAGTCCCAACAGTGGGAACATTATAAGGCCGACTATGCTGTGTTATATATTTCTAATACATACATAATATAGATAAATTACACCCAGACACAGAACAAATGATCATGCTCATCACACAAGCATTTGTCCTGGGTGGGAATCGAACCCACGACCTCTGACATAGCAGTCAGGTCCACTAACCACTAGACCAATAGGCCAGTCAAAAGCATTGTTAGCATGAAGGAGTTTCAGACTTTTATTTATTAAAACCCACCCGCGTTCCTTCAGTTACCCGTTGCATACCAGGGCTACAGCAACTTAGATACAAGGTAAGGTCAGTTCCAATTAAAAATATTTTTTATTAGGTTAATCACAAACCTGTTATCAAATTGACCTACTATAAAGTAATAGGCTTATAAACAGAACCAATCTATCAGAGTTATCTCGGCATAACTTGGTGATACGCTATATTGATAAGAATTATAAACAGACAGGACATATTTTAGTGGGCTGTGTAGATAAGTATGTCAATAAGAACCAATCTGAGTAATTTCTCCACTGTTAGATAAACGAGTTACATATTTCTGGTTGCTTATATTATGTGAGCACAATGTAGATAAATAATAAAAAAAAACTAATTAAAAGATAGAAATTGAATTAAACCACTGGCAGCTAGGAGATGACCAGTCTCAACTGGCGGCGCCCGTTCACGAGCATGACGCGTGCATCAGCCTCCCTCAGCTCAACCATTTTGATGGGAACTGAATGACCCAATAACACGTGCCACCATCATCGAGACATTTGAGTGAGCATGACAAACTCTCAACTGCCATGCTCGTAATGTCAAACAAGTTGTAACCTAATAAAAATGCTCCATGTTATTTCACATTTACAAATTTGAAAACAAAAAAGTGCTTCTACATTATACAATGATTGTTTCCAAATACAAATTATCACAAGCTCTATTAAAATAAACAAATAAAATTATTAAAAAAAAACATAAACATTTCGAAAACAACAATACAAAAAGGGCAATAGCATCTCTTCCAATATTTATAAATATGTAAAAAAAACTAATTTATAGGCAAGAGTGGCTGTAGCTGTGGAGCAGGACTGGCATTTAGCCAAGCATTTTTATCTAGTATATAATCTTCAAATTTTTAATATGCTTGTTTATTTACTGTGCGTTTATTTATTTATTTCATAAACAAAAAATATATGACAAACATTATTAAAAATAATTGTACAATGGGCGGTCTTATCGTATAGCACAGGGCAATTTCTTACAGACAACCTTAGGATGGACTGAAAGAAAGGATATAGATTTAGGGCTGTCAGTGTACAACACCAGAAATAATACTAATAAGACATAATAACAGAAATACATACATACAATACAAAAAATTAAATATATAATTGAGCCAGGAGAAGAAAAAAAAATGCATGCAAATGCTTAATGCATATATTAAATTTTGACTCATTTAGATGGAGAATCTCAAGTCGTATGTTATTATAAAACTAGCAACCCGCCCCGGCTTCGCACGGGTGCAATGCAGATCACTTCATAGTATAAAACAAAGTCGCTTCCCGCTGTGTCTCTATGTACGCTTAGATCTTTAAAACTACGCAACGGATTTTGATGCGGTTTTGTCCAGCATTGCACCAGGGCGGGTCGCTAGTACTAAATATACTACAGAATGTCTTTATACACAACGTTCATAGATTTTTTGTCATTAGACAATACAAACATATTTTCTTTTGAGGTTACTCTTGAAAGAGCGACATATAATTGGCCATGTGAAAAACATTCAACGCTCAAATCAAAGCCTGTAACGTTGAAAGTTTGACCCTGCGATTTATTGATGGTCATTGCAAAAGATATCTTTAGCGGAAATTGTAGGCGTTTATATTGGAACGGTAAATTCAATGGTATTAGAATTCAATTCAATTAGCCCAAAAACTGCTAGGTTACATTGTTTTATTATGAATTTCCTGTGTCTTCGTTCCACCTTCCTCCATCATCAGATCAGTTCGATAGTACATTATAGCCAAAGTGCATCTTATGGCAATTCTAATGAGCCCAAACACGGCTAGGATACATTGATCAATTACAGAGTTCCGGTGCCTATCTTCCGGCTCCATCATCATCATCACGTCACTTCGATGATACCATTTTCAACATAACTATTCAGAACCATTTATTTATTTGTATTGTCATAGTCGCTTAACTGTCTTCATTGTAATATCTATGTGAGTATGAAGTTCCGTTGGCCATTCCTGGTCTTCTTCATCAGTTCCACTTCATCAAATGATACTTTTTGACTGTAAATGCTTATGTTCTCGATGAAAATACCAAAATCACTATATAGTTGCCTATAATATTTGAGGAGTTTCCTCGATTCCCCATGGATTCCATCATTAGAACCGAATTTTGAAAAAAATAGGACCAATCTGGAAGCATATCGTCACCGGAAAGCTAATACTACTTAAACGCCAAAAGGCCATTTTACAATAGAGACATTTTAAGTTTTTTTTTTTACAAAACCATGTCTAACTTTTTTTCTAATTTAGTAATCGAAATACAGTAAAGGCAAAAAATAATTGTGACACTATTATCTACGTACTGGAATCGAGATATTCTGCATATTTAATGTAATTCAGGAGATAGCTGTCACTTAAGTACATATGCCCTGTACTCTTCTTAAGGAGAAAGTACTTATCTTTGCAATATTTTTTAAGTGCGGTTGTCGAAAAGTACTGACAAGTCAAGTCCTTTGAAATGTATGAAAGGAAAAAGTAATAACACGCATTACGGGTTGATGTAGTCTCAAGATAAAACTACTTAAACGTTATAATAATGTCTTAGGACCGTACAGAAAAACGGTGTATAGCATTAAAAGTTGATACCATTGTTATGCCAAAAAGACTTATGTAAAAGATATATCATTTAAATTTGAATATATTATTCTTATCGGACATAGACAACAATAAGTAAGTGCTAACAATGGTAATAGCGGCGAATAAAATAAATGAGAATACTATTGTAATTCCTAATTTGAATTCGACTGCATCTTTTTACTATATTGGTTGAAAAAGGAAAATATAAATCAATTTAAACGAAAAAATTTAAAAAATTGTTGACAGTTTTCTTGTCAGTCTTAAAACTTAATTGCTTATAGCAAAAGTCACGCAACACACTACGAATAATAAACGCAACACAGTTTTATTATTAATCTAAATACAATATTATGTATTGGGTAACAGTTTGGCGCAATTTTCGAAGAGATCAAATTGATTAGGTCTAGTAGATTTTGAATACCTGTGTATCATATATCGCGTCGATGCTCCATGCATGCGACTTTGAAGCCTCGACTGCATCATTGCCAATGATCCTCCTGGCTCGCCTCTCAATTGCCTCAAGTGCATCAAGCTGGTATCGGGCAGATCCATCCCAAAGATGAGAGCAGTACTCCATACACGATCGAACTTGCGCTTGATAAAGTTTTAGCAGCTGTTCCGGCGTGAAGTACTGTCAGACCTTCGCGAGGATTCCCAGCTTTTTTGCTGCCAGTTGAGCCTTTGCTTCGATGTATGGCCCAAAGTTGAGAGTTGACGTCAGCGTGACACCAAGAAGATCAAGATGGTCGGTTATCGGCACGGTTACGCCCCGGAAAGTTGGAGCAGGGCTGAATTGGCTCCTTTTAGCGGAAAATAGACACGCCTGGGTTTCAGCAGCATTGAACTTGACCAAATTAGCATCGCCCCATTCAGAGACTGCCTCCAAGGACAAGTCCAAGCGCTCGACCATAGCCTCTCGGAGAGATTGGATCTGTGACCCACTAGCTTGCGCGCTGGATATGTAACTCTCAGTAACAGTGCTGTCGTCTGCATACCCAAAGGTACCGGGCTTAAGCAGATCATTTATGTGCAGCAAGAACAATGTTGCCGAGAGCACTGAACTCTGAGGGACCCAGGCATTAATGGCCATTTGACCGGACGAGCAGCCATCGATGACCACTCGGATGGACCGGTCACTCAGGAAGTCTGCAATCCAAGCACACAAACCAGCAGGTAAACTGAAAGAAGGAAGCTTACTAATAAGGCTTTCGTGCCCAGACCCTATCGAAAGCCTTCGAGATATCGAGGGAGACGGCAAGCGCTTCCCCGTGTTTCTCGATGGCCTCACTCCAGATGTGGATGGCATACGATAGAAGATCACCAGTTGACCGATTTCGGCGAAAGCCGTATTGTCGGTCACTTGGGATGTCATTAGCTTCTAGGTATGCCAGGAGCTTAGTGTTGAGTACACGTTCCATAGTCTTACAGAGAATGGACGCTACTGATATTGGCCTGTAATTAGCTGGGTCAGCCCGACTACCCTTTTTGGGCACGGGCTGTACGTTAGCTTGCTTCCATGCAATCGGCACTTTTCCAGCCTCAAATGAAAGCATAAATAGGCGTGTCAGGGTCGGAGACAGTTCAGGCGCACACGTTCTCAGAACAATTGCCGGTATCCCGTCTGAACCGCTAGCCTTGTTCACGTCAAGGTTACGCAGCACCCTACGGACGTCCTTCTGATGGATGCGAATATTCGACATACTCGTTTTGCAACCATCAGGATTAACAGGGGGCCGCGTGTCACTAGGATCTAGACGCGAAGATTCCGCGAAGAGTGAGGCAAACAAGTTTGCCTTCTCCTCAGCGGTATGGGCCAGCGACCCGTCGCGTTTCAGCAGTGGCGGTAGTGAGGGACGGCAGAAGTTCAATTCAACCAACTTAGCCAGGGACCAAAACGCCTTACTACCAGCAGGGTATGAAGCAAGTTTGTTCCCGATGCGGCTAATGTGGTCGAACCGAGACCTCCGCATCACCTTCTTGCAAGACTTCGCAGCTCTGTTGAAGGCTCTCTTCTTCTGACTCACGTCACTCGCCTTGTGCATACGAGCGTCGGCCCATGCCTGGTATGCGGTGTGCTTAAGTGCGTTAGCACGATCACACTCCGCACCACACCAAGGGCGAGCCTGATCAGACATTGTTACGTCAGAGAATGGAATATAGTACTCCATCCCCCGCCGCAACACATCTGTCACAGCATCTGCGCACGACGATGGATCATCCGAAGAAAAGCAAGTAGGCTGCCAAGGATAACTTGCGAAGAAAGATCGCATGCCATCCCAATCTGCTGACCTATATCGCAAAACCCGCCTGGTGCCTCTAGGGCAGGGATCGGGCGGAGAGTAGACTGGTATAGATTTCACCAGACAGTGGTCTACCTAACGGTGATGATATCGACACTGAATAGCGGTCTGGATCTGTTGTCAGCAGAACGTCCAAGCAGTTGGCCGTGTGCGAATCAACATCCGGTACCCTCGTAGCTCCCTGGACCAGCTGGGTGAGATTTAACGCTAGCGCAAGCTTTCGCGTCTCTCGACCAGCATGGTCTGTGCACTGGTATGGGAAAAGCCACTCCTGATGGTGGGCATTAAAATCCCCCAGTAACACCAGTTGTGCGGAAGGGTACCTCTGCTGAGCCACATCCGCCGCCTCACTAAGGTACTGTGTGAGCCTGATCGTCTCCTGATCACCACTGTGCGAACGGTAGACACAAGCATAAATAATTTTATCCATGCCTGTGTCCACCAGAGCCCAAAGCGTTGAGAACCTGGAATCTTCAAGGTTGCGGAGACGCCAATAGCAGATGTCGTCCCTGGCGTACAAACACACACCAGCGTGTGATTTAAAATTTTGCTCCAGTGTAAACCCTGGGTAAGACAGGTACGACACGTCTGACGGACTTCTTATCTGCTTCTTCGAAAGAAAAAAGAGGGAAGGTTTTTCAGTCTCCAGGTGATGATGGACTGCTGCGATATTGGAGTGCAGACCTCTAATATTGCTGAGGTGCACTTTAAGTGAGAGGGAGTGCAGCCGCTGTTTTACTTTTCTCTTTTTCAACCCTGTCATATTACGAGTGAGGTAGTAGAGGAGAAGGAAGTGAAATGGAGTCCCATGCTGCTAATCTTCAGTCACGCACTGGCAGGACAGCATCATTGGGGTACTAGTCTGGAGACTGAGGGGACGCCCGAGCACCCCCGGAAATGACCATCGGGCCCTCTCATCTGGTCGCCAACCAGCACGATGGTGCATTCCGGAATTTTTCGTCAGTTGGCGGGGCAGCCTTCATGTGTGGCTAGCACATTACTTGGGCCCCCTACTAACTGTGGTCGGCCAGCGGTGCATCGTGCCTCGGATCCCGCTACCCTCCGCGACTAGTCTCCCGATACGTCAATACCAGCGCGGGTCCGGCTGGTCTGCATACATTAGAACCGTAACTTCGACCCAACTCCTCTAAATTGGCTACACTGGGCATCGTACCGGAACACGGCTAGGCCGTTTGGCGGTACGTCTTTGCCCAGTGGGTGGTCACAAGCCGTCGGTCGAAACCTACCACCAGTTAATATCACCTGATTAGCACCACCTGGGGACCACGTGTAGGGCCTTGCTATGGGTATTCTCCTACGGACACGGGTGACTCAGCCCCCTAACTTGTTAACTGTTTGCTGCGGGAACTTCATACACGCGTCACTCTTTTGTCGCTGCGGGGATCCGACTACAAGCAAAAGCAAGGTCGACTCATCGACTGAACCACCTACAACTCGCACGCGAAATATAAATTATAAGTACTCAACGAATCGTAATCAAAACAAAATTTTATTTCAAAAGACTTAACTGAATATTTTTTGTACGTGTTTCACACATTTAAATGCTAAACAAACTATTAATATTTTGTCGAGTAAAATAGTCCATGCTTAATATAATAATTATTCGATTTCATTGAATGTAAAACATTCTAAATAGACACTCAAATACTTAGGTATGAAAAGCAAAGTTACTAAAACCGTTCCCTCTCAGAAAACTACGAAGACAAAATATACTAACGCGCCATGCTCGTCAATTCTTACGTAAAGCAAATTTACTTAGCTACATATCAACTCATATTTACGGTCGGCAAAAAAATACTAAAGCGACATCAATGACTCAAACTACAATATTTTGAGTTGCTGAAGAAAGTGAAAGTGGCTGATGTCAGTATAGAAAAATACTAAACTGACAACGACTAAAATATGATCATAAGTTGCATTACGTAAGTATTTATTAAAACATCAAAATTATGATAAATACCATACTTTTGCAGTGCTTAAGCGCCAAAAAAATGCTCAGATTATTACGAAACCCCGACTAATCGACGCAGCAAAAAAAATCCAATCCAACGATATATATAACTCATTTTGGTCAAAATGGCGCTTAAGTAGTATTGGCTTTCCGGTGACGATATTCTTTAAGAAGAAAAAAAAATTTACATATTGGTCCATAAACGACGGAGTTCTGAGGTAACACACAACAAAAAGTAAAAAAGAAAAATCATACAACCGAATTGATAACCTCCTCCTTTTTTTGAAAAACACTATAACGATCAAAATAACTTTAATTTCGGAAGTCGGTGTTTCTGGTATTGTTTACTTGTTATTTAACACCGACTTCCGAAATTAAAGTTATTTTGATCGTTTTAGTGTTTTTTTTTTTTTTTTTTTGTAGTGAAGTAGGTAATTTTATTTTTTTTAGTGTAAAAAGTTTTTTATTTCACTCTTTTGAGTTGTGATGCACTTAAAGCCAGAGTACCTATTTCTCATGACAATTCGAATTAACCCAAACACTGCTAGGATACATTATTTTATTATGAAGTCCCCATCCACCTCCCGGCTCCATCATCAGGTTAGTTCGATAGTAGGTACCTTATAGCCAAAGTGCATATAATGACAATTCTAATAAGCCCGAACACGGCTCGGTTACATTGATTAATTACGGAGTTCCAGTGCCTACCTTCCAGTGGCTCCATCATCATCATTAGATCACTTCGATGATACCATTTTCAACATAACTATTCAGAACCATTTGTTTATTTATATTGTCATAGTTACTTAACTATCTTCATTGTGATATCTATGTGAGGTTGAAGTTCCGTTGGCCATTTCTGGTCTTTTTCATCAGTTCCACTTCATCAAATGTTACTTTTTTACTGTAAATGCTTTTTTTGGTATTCTCGATGAAAATACCAAAATCACTATATAGTGCCTAGAATATTTGAGGAGTTCCCTCGATTCCTCATGGATTCCATTATCAGAACTGTATTTGAAAAAAATGGGACCAATCTGGAAGTAACCGAGTAGTAGGTATATTTACCGTCGCGCGGCGCATCAATCTTTGAAAGAATCAAGTTATTTATCGCAACCGCTATTTCCCTGCATTTTTAATCTGTAATATCTTTGAAAATATTCACTTAAATTACACGCTGTAAAAGGCCATATTGATCTATATTAAATGCACAATTTATTTAAGGTACTTAATTGGATAAAGATTAATGCTGTATTGCTTAAAATCGTTTCGTAAATAACCCATTATTTCTAGTAAAAAGTAAAGGATAAAAAATGGTTATTGTGGGTTATACCTAAAAGATAGACATATATACAATCGCGGACTTTTTTGTAGAGCTTTTTAAGGCGTTTAATACTGTAGTACATTATTTTGATCTAGCTCTTAGGGTTCAGCCAACGTTTGCAATGTAAGCGCAAAAAAATGTGTTTATTTACGACATCACATTAGAAACCTCTAAAATCATCAGTGTTCCTCTACTATATTGTGCATGTATTATACACATAAACCTTCCTCTTGAATCATTCAATCTATTAAAAGAAACCGCATCAAAATCCGTTGCGTAATTTTAAAGATCTAAGCATACATAGGGACAGACAGACACGAAAAGCGACTTTGTTTTATACTATGTAGTGATTTATCACAGTACCCCATAAAAGGACTATTTACTAATAATACCAATCTGAATCGCGGTTGATTTAATTTGTTCCTATTCCTAGTATTAAAATTGTGCCTGACACTTATCTTAGCAAAAAGATGAATATTTTTCCGAACATACATAATGTTTTCTTATGTGTATTGACAAGGGACCGTCATGATGTTTATTTCCCTAAATAGTTCCACAAGAGAATCGCTCCTGCGAAGATTATTATATGGCTCTGATAGCTCTTTTCTGCAGAATAAACATAGACTCTACGTCTGCATCCCATCCCCATAGCAAAATACCGTAAGACATGATACTATGAAAGTAACTAAAATAGGCCAGTCTCGCGATATCTACATACATCAGTAAATTGACGGATTTTTCTAACAGCATATGCTGCTGAACTAAGCCGACCTACCAGAGATGTTAAATGAGGACCCCATTGTATACTCGAGTCAAGCGTGATCCCCAGGAAAACCGTATTCTCGACGAATTCGAGTTTCTCTTTGTTCAATACTATGTCGGAATTATTACTTTTAACATTTGGCAACGCAAATCTTATGCACTCAGTTTTATTTTTCCATTTATTACTAAATTATTAACAGTAAACCAGTTTTGGACTTGCAGTAGAGCGTTGTTTACGTCATCGAAGTTTGTGGAACGTCTATTGATCTTAAAAATTAACGACATATCGTCAGCAAACAATAAAATATGTGGTTGTTTCTTTGATAGACGCGGTAGATCATTAGTATATAGGGTGACTGGCAATTAGTGTACGATACTTAAACACGTGATTGTGCTCATGATAACAAACAATTTTTATTATGGGAGCAAAGCTGAAATCGCGAAAAAAATATCAGCTGTTCAGTACATTAGGCAAACATAAATTTACTGAACAGCTGATTTTTTTTTCGCGATTTCAGGTTTGTTCCCATAGTAAAAGTTTTTGGTTATCATGAGCACAATCACGTGTTTAAGTATCGTACACTAATTACCAGTCACCCTATATACTAAAAAGAGGAAAGGACCCAATATTGAGACGATTAATTACTGACTATAACCACACCTGTGCCCTTCAATTGCCCTTAGTGTACTAGGATCACGGGTTTCACCTATCTGTAGGCCATTTGACAGGCCTGTTGGTCTAGTTGTAAGTGGCCCTGACTGCTATGCCGGAGGTCGTGGGTTCGATTCCCACCCAGGACAAATGTTTGTGTGATGAGCACGATGATTTGTTCTGTGTCTGGATGTAATTTATCTATAATATGTATGTGTTTAGAAATATATAAGTATGTTTATCAGTTGTCTAGTGCTCATATCACAAGCTCTGCTTAGTTTGGGACTAAATGGCGTTGTGTGAAAGTTGTGGAATATTATATTATTATACAAATATTTGTTCCGTGCGAGAATCGAACCCGCGACCCGCAGCGCTGCAGCGCAGCAACCAGCTTATTTCTACACTATTTGTATCTCTGTGTGCCAAATATTTTTTTTTCTTTCTTTCTTCCAAAATTTCATGTAAAATGTTCTCCCACTTTGCATTGCAGATAGGCACAATATATACCTCTCCGATAATGAGCGGGCCCGAATGTCGTTTCTGTAAATTGTAAATAATCTAATCTATGCGTTTGCTTTATCGATTAGGACGCGATGCGACGATCATACAATTTTATTTTTAAATAAACTTATCAGTATTGGAAACGGTTACCGACTTGCTGGAGACCACTTTTTAAAGTGTTATTATTTTTTTAATTGCCATGTGAATAATAGTGTAACAGTCCAGTGATTTTTGTGAATATTATGTGTAAAAACTTTACAAGTTTCATTGAGAAGAATTTTGTGTTGTAATTGAAGTAGTTGCGAAGGGGTATCTCTCTTTCTTTAAGGTGAGTAATTCCTAAAATAACATCTGCTCTGAGTGGAGTGAGAGGGAATATCAGATGTTCACTAATTACAACCCACCAGTGATCCTTCAGTTGCCAGTTGCGTTTCAGGGACTCTTTCGAAACAACCTAGACCAAGATACTGGCCTGTTGGTCTAGTGGTTAGTGGCCCTGACTGCTAAGCCGGAGGACGTTCGGTTCGGTTCGGTACCCACCCAAGACAAAGTTTGTGTGATGAGCTCAATCATTTGTTCTGTGTCGGTGTAATTTATCTACAATATGTATGTATTTAGAAATAACTAGGTGTGTTTATCAGTTTTCTAGTACTCATAGCACCAACTCTGCTAGGTTTGGGACTAGATGGCGTTTTGTGAAAGGCGAAGCATATAAAAAAAAATAGAAAAATCGATGGGTACAAAATGAAAAAAACTATGTGAAAATTTGCGGTAACGAGATGCTGCGAGATTGTTTCGAATGAGTCACCGTGGCTCTGAAAAGCAAATAGCAACTGAAGGAACGCAGGTGGATTGTAATTAATAATAGTAGGTATAATATTCCACAATTATTATCACAACGCCATCTAGTCCCAAACTATACAGAGCTTGTGCTATGAGTACTAGCCAACTATTAAACATACTTATATATTTCTAAATACATACATATTATAGATAAATTACACCCAGTCGCAGAACAAATGATCGTGCTCATCACACAAACATTTGTGTTGGGTGAGAATCGAACCCACGACCTCCGGCATAGCAGTCAGGGCCACTAACCACTAGACTAGCAGGCCAGTCGATTTTTTAATTATTGACGCGTCTTCATCTTGCTGAGCTGGTTCAGTCATTGTAAGTGCTACTTCAAGGCTACTTCAGAGATGTCAGTAAACAGTAGGGGCCCAGCAGGGTCGAAGCCTTCTGGGGCCAAGGGTCTGATTCTGAAAGGAAGACTCGGCCCTGGTACGAAGGGCAACGAAGAAACAGGAGTGGGTTTTTAGTCAGTAAAAGTCTGACACTATCTCCCGCTCCGCCTAAGAGCAGGGGATGTCATTGGATGATTTTCCCACCTACAATAAAAAAAAAGGCTATACTTCTGAATGAGCGTGAGTCTTCAATTCTCAAATCGAACCTGTTACATGCACACGACTAAATTAATGAACTAATTTTCAATTTAATGTCGAATCAACAGAGTAAAAGATAACGAAAAGATATCGGACTTGTGTCGGACTTAAGGAATAAGGGTTCCAAACCATCCGTATAGTTACCGGCACGGATCTTGAGCGCTGACTTCTTCAGTTCTACTTGCGCAGAAGCACGCAGAAGTGAAATATCGGGTCTCTTTAGTAGTATGAAGAGAGATGCGGGGGCGGAGAGTGAAATCCTTGTACAGTGATTGGCTCGCCGATATTGTACGATGCGCAAAACGATCCCCGCTCTTTCGCCGAGCGCTCAAGATTCGTGCCGCTATCTATAGCAAAAAACGGAAAATCGTGTTTTTTTTTTTTTTAATTCATATAAACCAGTGCTTGACTGCGATCCCACCTGATGGTAAGCAGCGATGCAATCATTAGTGTTTGTTGTATGAGGGCTCCCTTACAACAAACGTGATTTTCCGTTTTTACTACTTTACGTTTTTACGTTACTTAAATATTTATTTTATTCTATTTTTAGTATTTGTTGTTCTAACGGCAAAAGAAATAGGTACATCATCTGTGAAAATTTCAACTGTTCATGAGATACAAGCCTAGTGTCAGAGAGACGGAAATCAAAGTGATAGCAATTATTAATAGGTTCCCGTTTTACTCTTTGGATACAGAACCCTAAAATTATAAAGGTAATCTTGATCTAAATAATGTCTTGTGACCACGAGAATCCACGATTTTAAAATTGTAATATACACGTAATTAACAGTGTTTTTTTTTCTAGTAAATTTCAAGTTAGTTAAATTCTATTGTTACCTTGACTTTGAACCTCATTACTAACCACTTTGAACCTTATTACTAACCATTATGGATCATTGTTATCTGACTAAATAAATTATTATTATTATCATTCAAAAAGATAACCTTTTTTAATTTCGTGCGTCTGTTTCCTTGTTCTCAGAAACAATTGACAAGCGGTTGTGTTCAAAATGTTCAAATATAATTATTTGTCGAAGGAGCATATGAAAGGATTTAATAAATATAAGGTAAGTTTCTAAGTTTATTTATTTATTTATTTCTTCTACAGTAGTGGTACATAGGCGGACTTAATGCAACAAAGCATTCTCTACCACTCAACTTTTGGGTTATAAAAAACTTTTTACAAAAAAAAATACTACGTTATACTACTAATATACTACGTTTCTATAATAGTTTTGTCTCTTCGTTATTTAACACCGACTTCCGAAATTAAAGTTATTTTGCTCTTTCATTGTTTTTTTTTTACTTTGAAGTCGGTTGTATTTTTTTTGTAAAAAGTTTTTTATTTTACACTTTTTAGTTATGGTACCACCAATAAAAAGTACCCCTCAGCCAAACTTAAATACCTTATAGCCAGAGTGCATCTCATGACAATTCTAATAATCCCAAACACGGTTAGGTAACATTAATTTATTACAGAGTTCCGGTGCCTAACTTCAGGCTTCATCATCAGATCAGTTCGATATATTCACCCTCTACTTTCAGTCAGTCATCGACTACACGGATAAACAAAGCAATTTTACTTATTACGACGGTTCTGCTGTGATCCTATGAGGAGTTCTGTTCCATATCTTCGAAGTTCATGATCAGATCATAACAATATTTCTATGGGACCAGCTCGGAAGCATAACCTTTCAATAAAAAAATAAAATTTCAAAATCGGTCCACAATTGACCGAGAAATCGGTGAACATACATAAAAAAATAAAATAAAAAACATACATTCAACCGAACATATAACCTCCTCCTTTTTGAAGTCGGTTAAAAAGAGACAACACTGGGAGGTGTGCACAATAAATAAATAACAGATATTAAATTAGAAGTGTTATTAAATTAAGTGGCTTATTTAAAAATTCTCTCAGGAAAAAGCAGTTTTCTATCGCTGAAAAAACTTTAGCAAGTACTTTCAGAGATTACCTCCTACAAACAAAAAAACATAAATACAAATTTTACCTATTTATAATATTATTGTAATTATAATTATAAAAAGGTAAAGTTTGTTTTTTGTTTTTAGTGTAGATACTAAAATACATAATATATGCTAAAGTCAATAAATAATAATACTATGATAAATATTTTGAATCATTATAATTAAGAGAACCTAAAAATATCATTATGACGAAGACCAAACTAAGGTTGAGAGGATTTCAAGTAGAAGTTTCAAATTTTACGCTTAAAGGAAAATCTACTTTCAGCTTTTTTAAGTCAAGGAAAATCTACTTTCAGCTTTTTTTTAAGTCAAGGAAAATTTTACTTTCAGCTTTTTTTAAGTCAAGAAAAATTTACTTTCAGCTTTTTTTATACATTCCAGAGTTTAAATGATCTTTTGTAATTTTTTGGTTTTATTCATTCATAGAAATGCTTTTCAGAGTGTCAGACTTTTTTTTCTGTTTCAATACCTATGTATATTTAAGATATGTTTTTTTTTTCAGTACAGTGCCATAGACACAAGCCCCCTTAGTAACTATGTCATGCATCCGACATGGAACGCAATAGTGAAAGTAAGTTTTATACGATACTCTTTACCGAATCCAAAAACTCCTAAAAATTACTTAATTTTCAAAAATCGGAACATGTGCTTCGATTTTTGAAAATTTCTCGTAATTAGAAACATGACAACCGGGCGCAGCGTGTCAAGGACAACATCGTGAGGAAACCGGCATGTTCTATAGAACCAAAAATTCGAAGACGTGTGACATCCACCAACCCGTACCGGGCCCGCGTGGTGGATTACAACACATTCTCTCTCTCTTGGAGAAGAGGCCTGAGCCCAGCAGTAAGAGGCTTATTAGGCTGATTATTTATGGTATGGTTATACAGGGTGTCTTTGACATTAACGCATAAAGGAATACCACGGATCCAGTACATGATTCTGGACCCCCCATTGGTGGAATTTTCGTCGGCTTTTTCCTAATTAAAAAAAAACGGTACTTTTTTTAAATTTAAACTGTGTAAAATCGTTGATATTTTAAATCCGACCCCGATTATATTTTTAGAAAAAAAAAACATAAAAAAAAATAGTTAAAAATTCATTGATTAAAAAGTCATCGGGATAGATAAAATCGTTATTCTAATCAACCACGATGACATTTTTAATTTTAAAAGTAATTCATTAATTTTTTCACTAAAAATGTTAGAATAATGATTTAAATTTAAAAAGGTAAAGATTTAAAAGAAAAAAATAGGAAAAACACCGACGAAAAATTCCACCCCCATTTTGGACCCCCCGTCCAGAATCATGTACTGGATCCATGGTATTCGTTTTTTCGTCGATATCAAAGACACCCTATATATGATCTCACCTAAACTAACCTGAGATGCGACCTTTAGCGGGAAAAACTTAAACTTCCTGGTGATTTCATCGAGCCGTTGCAGGGCCTCTCACCGCCCTGGGAACCTACTTGTTGCCTTTTTCAACCTGGAAAACTTTAAACAGATTTCGCACTCCGGTCGGTCGCAGCAAAGAAACATTCCAATTGTCAATGTATGATGGTTCTCTGACAGTTTCGATGTTCAGTGTTTTTGCGGCGCTCTCCTTCCTACATTACACAGCAAGGAGGATTACGTATATTCTCACTTGTTTTTTATTTCAGGTTATACCTAAATCAATAGCCCCTAATTTGATAACGTTCGCCGGTTTCCTATGTATGGTGGCAGTTGTGTTGCTCCTGACTGTGTATGATTACGACTTGTATGCGGCAGGAGGCCGACCAGGACTGACGAGCTATGAGTGTGACATACCCAATTGGGTGTTCACGTTTTGTGGAGTGATGATCTTTCTAGCATATAACTTGGGTAAGTGGACACTATTTAGGGATCCTTTAACCAATAGCCTACTAGCTTTCAAAGACAGAGCGAAGAGGGTGTCAAAGTTAAAGTCAAAACGTTTATTGTGAACTAAGCGTTCCCAATAAACGTGTGCGTGTGTGTGTGTGTGTTCGTGCGTGCGTTGTGTGTGTATTGTGTGTCTCCTAAGAGATCATGATTTAAAAGAGTATTCATGGAGTTTTTTGCACGTTCTTCTCTATAGAGATCTACGCTTTGGAACATGCAATTTAGCTTTACTTTTTTGATGGACCGACATTTTGACACTTCAAAAGTTATTGAAAATGGTTTATTAGAAAATAACGTTTTTGATTTGAATTGATTTGATCTCATCCATTGCCTTTCTTCAAGAGAGATCAAGGTAGGGACCGGGTCAATTTCCAAATAAAAATCGAAACTTGCACAAATACAAATATAAATTACACTTACTTCATCACCACTGCTCTCAAAACGGTGTAGGAAAACATCGTGAGGAAACCGGAAAATCCTAGATCCAAAAATTCAAATGATATGCGACATCCACCAATCCGCACCAGGACCGCGTGGCTCATGCGCGTGGCGTGGCTTACGGCCCATTCTCTTCCAGCAGTAGAACATATTATAAAAGCTACGCTACGTCACCAAAAATTCTCTTAATGTTTTTTTAAGATAATTTATTCGATACTATTCCCTCAGAAAGGCGACTGAACCTTATTTTTGAATAAATTCTCTCCCAACCAAGGGCGTTGAAGGTCATGGTTTACAACTGCTTTCTAAACGGATTGAAACTAGCAAGGTCACCTTGGTTGGGACGTTGGTTTGCAACCGTTTGGTCACCCCTTTAGTGTTGCAAACTATTTCATTAAGATTTTGAAGGTAGAAGAATTTTTCACTAGTTCAATATAAGGTTTGCTAATGCCTAATGCCCTGCTCCGCCTAGCCCTTCGGTAGCTAAGAGAGTACCCACAGATTTAAGATTCTTTAATATTATTAATATTTTGGCGTACAATAAAGAACTATTCTAATGATGAAAACATTTCAGATGGCTTGGATGGCAAGCAAGCTCGCCGCATAGGCGTCTCCGGACCCTTAGGCGAGCTCTTCGACCATGGGCTGGACTCTTACATCGTGTTCCTCATCCCGTACTCTCTTATATCAGTCTTTGGTCGGGATCCTGTCTTCTCCGTATCTTGTTTCAGGTAAGAATCTACACTAATATTATAAAGAGGTAAAGTTTTTTTTTTATTGTAGGAGGTAATCTCTGGAAGTACTGGTCCGTACACATAAACCAAGGTCACCTTGGTTGGAACGCTAGTTTGCAACCGTCTGGTCACCCCTTAATAAAAATATTTGTATGACCTACAGATAGATGTTCTAGGTCTGGGTGTCTTATGATGTGAGTGTACATATTTATGAACGCACCCACGATATATATAGCCGATAAGCATGATGCGCCAGTGATTGATCATTGGTTGCGATTGCTGGTGCGGCAGTAGGTTAAGTGTTACTAACCCTTTAGTTGATAAGTTTTTGCTAACTATTGGACCCATGTTGTCTTATATATAAAAATTATTAATAAAGGATTAATTTCTAGTGTAGGGCAAAGCATTTAAATTTGAAAAAAACTGGACAAGTGCGAGTTGGAGTCGCACACTGAGGATTCAACAAACTTACCTATGTAAATAGTTCAATTTCCGAATGGAGTTTCAAAAAATTTTCCGAATCGCATTTTATTTATTGTGATGTAACAAAAAAATTACTGTTTTCAGATTTATTTCTATAGGTACCTGTGCAGGTCGAAATACACGTTTTTTGTGACATAAACGGCCGTATCTTTTTTTTCGTTAATTCAGAAGTTTGATTTTTTTTTTCACAGGTTCAAGGGACCGCAGACCTGAGTACATGGTTTTAATTTCAACTCGATATCTATACACGTTCCAATAATAATAATATTTGTGGAATATTATTATTATTATCTTTTCAGAGGGTTACTCATAATAATAAGTGTGGTGATGAATTTCTACGTGAGCCACTGTGAGAAGTACAACACGGGGACCTTGTACCTGCCATGGAGCTATGATCTCAGTATGTGGGTGAGTACATCAATTTGGAACTTGATTATTATTATATCTAACACGCCAAAGGCTTGCATTGCTTTTATTATTCTCGGCCTTGGGCCACTTCTTGCCAATTCCTAAGTGCCTATAAATGATAAATGATATTTATTTATTTTTTAAGTAAGTTTTTTAAAAACACTTTTACACGTCAATTTTTTTTGTCAATTTAAACTAGATGAAGCCGGTGTTTCCTAATTCTTCTTTGCCTAATTCTTTTCTGACTATTTTTAAATGCTATACGGAAAAATAAACTCTCGCGTATCGTCATGTGCACCGCGATCGTGTATTTTTCTATAAAGGACAGACAGTACATAGTGAACCAAAGTAAATTAATCTTCTAATATATAAAATTCTCGTGTCACGGTGTTCGAACTTGAACTCCTCCGAAACGGCTCGACCGATTCTCATGAAATTTTGTGAGCATATTGAGTAGGTCTGAGAATCGGCCAACCTCTATTTTTTTTTTTTTTTATTTATATGGCAGAACAACGTTTGCCGGCTCAGCTAGTATTCCTATAAAAGTCTAATAAATATGGTTCCTGGAGGGCTAGTTTCGAAAATAATAACTTAAATATTGAAAAACTGGGCAAGTGTGAGTCGGACTCGCGCCCTGAGGATTCTGTACAAATTTACCTATGTAAATAGTTCAATTCCCGAATGGAGTCTCGAAGATTTTTCCGAATCACAAAAATATTTTTTTGTTGTGACGTAACGACAAATTTACAGTTTTCAGATTTATTTCTATACCTATACTATAAGACCCTGCTTCATGCCAAATTTCAGGATTCTGGGTCAACGCGAAGTACCCTATGAATTTTGATTCCCTCGAGAGTGTCGAAATATAGGTGGGTTTTTTACGATATAAACAACCGTATCTTTTTTTTTTCGTTAACAAAGTTTGATTTTTTTCACAGCTTCAAGGGACCACAGACTTGAGTATATGGTTTTAATTTCAACTAAGTAGATACTTTGGCGCGTTCCCGAGATAAAAATTCTTGACAGACAGACGGACAACAAAGTGATCCTATAGGGGTTCCGTTTTTCCCTTCTGAGGTACGGAACCCTAAAAACGACAAAAATGTACGAAAAAGGCGAAACACTTTCTGTTTGGGCAATATGCTTTGACTTACTATATTTTTTATCACTTAAATTGTCGGAAATAGAAACTTTTTTTGAGTATGTGATGGGCGAAAAATGCCTCTTGTCAACTCTGCTCCTTTGTCGCAGCAGCACTCGATTCGGGCGGATCCACTTGTATCAAAATGTACTATTTAGATATCCTTGTTCCAGGTGTGTCCTGTCCTCTTCCTGGTTACCGGGGTGTACGGCCCTGCGTACTTCAAACACTACGTGTTCCGTGACGTCACCTTCGCGCAGATGTTGGAGGTCGTCATCCACGTCATGGGCTTCATCACAACCTACCCTGTGGCTATTTATAATGTTTATTTGTGAGTAGTATATACGGTCCGGACTAAGCGTTTCGCTTCGTCGTTTATACCGCGTACATCGAAGGACTGGAACAATTTGCCTGCTGCGGTCTTCCCGTCCAACTATAATTTAGGTGCCTTCAAGGCTAGAATGAATAGGCTCTTAATAAACTAGTGCGCCTCACCATCAATGATTGCATCACTGCTTACCATCAGGTGGGATCGCAGTCAAGCACTGGTTTATATCAATTAAAAAAAATTAAAATATTAATGTATGTTGGTTGGTGTCAATTATTATCTGTAGCGCTTGTTAAAAGGGCTAATCCCAATTATATAATACATTTTAACCGACTACGGCAAAGCCAAAGAAGGGTTATGATTTTGACAGGTTATGTATGTGTGTATGTTCATCTGTACCCTCATAACTCCTAAACTACTCGTCGAACTCGACAAATGAGGTATCGTTAGAACCGTCTTAATCGTCTGCTAAACACAGGCTACGTGGCATGTCACAAAACTTAATGTGGCGCCCTCTAGCGGACAAAAAGTATTGTGTTAAAATAAAAATAAAAGATGAATACGCCGTGTTTGGTATCATTTGAAAGAGCTTAACTTGTACATTTCCAAAATATTGCTTAATTTCAAAGTGACGGCCTCTAGCGGAAAAAAGCAATGTGTTAAAAAAAAACGTTAAGATAAATAAATACACCGTGTTTGATATCATTTGAAAGGGCTTCACTTGTACATTTTGAAAATATTGATCAAATTTAACAAAACTGTCATCAAAATTCAATGTGTTGCCCTCAAGTGGTCAAAAAATTCGATGTCAATAACACCAAAATAGTTTAAATAATATTAAATAAAAAAAACTAAAACCCGACTACGACAAAAAAAATGGCGCTGAAAAAGTATGAAACAAGATTTTCAGGATGCTGAAATGAAACAAAACAGAACAAAAAGAAAAGCCGTAGTCACACTTTAGATAGGTACCAGCATGGTACCTATATTAACGTGTGACTGTTATTTCAGCATCCTGAAAATCTTGTTTCATACTTTTTCAGCGTCATTTTTTTTTGTATATTTAACAATTACTGTCGAAACGTCTGGTTGACACTTCGCGTATCCCCATGTGCTGGCTTTTACCTCGGACAGAGGATAAGCATTGCCATACAGCGTGTAATGCCGCCAGTCTTTTGGGCACATTACCAGTCGACAGCGATGTGGAAGAGTTTTTTAACGCCATATTTTAGTTTGTTTTAGTTAGTTAGTTGTAAATAGTGCAAGGTTTTTTTTTATTTTACTGTAGTACAGTTAGTTAAGTATTTTTTAAATGAATAACAAATTAAAAAAAAGGTTCCGAAAGCACACATTTTTTTAAATTTGTAATTAAGAACGGAGTCTGTTTCCTGATAGCTAATATAGGGGTTTTAAATCAAGAGTCAACTTACTTCTAGGAAGAACTAGGAAGAGGCTAGGCTGCTAGGAGAGAGCTTACTTCTAGGCAAGCGTGCTCCATCGTCGACCACATCATCGCTTACCATCAGGTGAGATAGTGGTCAAACGCGAGCCTATCAATAATAAATAAAAACAAACCGTGACTCCATTCGCGTAGTGCTCGGAAATTAAAATACGACGCTTAGATATCACCGCGAGCGAATATAATTATGTATTACGCAGATATACATTAGTAACACAAAACAAAACACTCTTTTTAGAGCTTAGGCACTTGTTTTTATTCGAGGGCTTTGTGGGCTAACTATACTCAAAAACAGTACAACGCCCTACGAATCCAATACAACAACTACAGGGTGTTGTTGGGGCTGCCTCGGTACTGCAATTCGTCGGGGATGTTCGCCGAGTCACGCATTGACTGCTTCTATGTGACGATGCGGACACGGTGCACATCCTGGGTGCGTAGGGTCCGCGCCAGTTCCAACACCATCCTGAGGATGATGGCTGAGGGTTGCGGTACATTAACCATTGTTGCATGGTTCATGTAGTGACAATATAAGTATTTTTATTGTTTCTATTTAATTTTTAATAAACAATATATTTTGTTTATTTATTTCTAATTTTTATAATTTTACTTTGACATAAAAAATGAATTGAATTGAATTTTAATGCAATTTAGCATAATATGTATTTGTGTAAATTGTAGTCTTTAGTGTCTATTAATATGGGAATAATTTCCTTATAAATAAATGATTATTATTGTTAGTGCACGTCAGGGTAATGGCCTCCTACTTTGTGGGAAATCATCAAATGACTTTTCTCGCTTTAGGATGAAGTGAGAGGGCGTGTCAGACTCGTACTGATTAAAACCCAGTTGCCCTTTGCGTTCCACGGTAACTCTTTTCTGAAAAAAAAAAAGAAAGATTATGAAAGAGCTTCGGCCTTATTGGGCCCTGGGCCCCTTAAAATTTGCTGCACCGTTGACTCGAGCTTAGCCCTAACCATAAGGCCGGGCAGAGAACTACCCACTGCTCATCGGCCTCAAGCCCGCGCTCATGGTGGCCGAGATTTGCCTCAACTCCCGACGACGTCCTGGGCGCCTCTTGTGCCGGCTGGGGCGTGAGGATGTCCGCTTCCTCATAGTTGCGGCCATCTCTATCGTTCGCATTTTTTCTTACAACTTTCCAATATAGCAGAGCTTGTGCTATGAGTACTAGACAACTGATAAACATACTTCTATATTTCTAAATAAATACACATTTATATAGATAAATTGCACCCAGACACAGACCAAATGATCATGCTCATCGCACAAATAGTTGTCTTGGTCGGGAATCGAACCCACGACCTCCGGCATAGCAGTCAGGGCCACTAACCACTAGACTAACAGGCCAGTCAAAAATTGATAGGCTCATTTCATTACAGGTCCTACAAAAACCCAGGTGGTACCAGCAAGAAGTACCCTATCTTAGAAGCCACTAAGCCGATATGGTCCATGTTGGTAATGACAACGGCTGTCATAATCTGGGCAGTCAAGTCTCCTAATAACATCCTGGAACAGAATCCCAGAGCATTCGTCTTGATGTACGGAACTTTGTTCAGTAACATTTCGGTAAGTAAGAAGAAACTAGTGTAAAATTATGTTTTCTGTACCTCAAAAGGAAAAACGGAACCCTTATAGGATCACTTTGTTGTCCGTCTGTCTGTCTGTCTGTCAAGACCCTTTATCTCCGAAACGCATGGAGGTATCGAGTAGAAATTAAAACCATATACTCAGGTTTGCGGTCTCTTGAAGCTGTGAAAAATAAAACTTCTAAATAAACGAAAAAAAAAAGATACGGCCGTTTATGTCGCAAAAAACGTATTCGAAATCATTGGGTACTTCCCGTTGACCCAGAATCTTGAAATTTGGAACAAAGCAAGATCTTATAGTATAGATATAGGAATAAATCTGAAAACAGAAAATTTGTTGTCACGTCACAACAAAAAAAAAAATGCGATTCCGAAAAATCTTCAAGACTGACGATAGATGGCTAGGGAAGAACACTCCTAGCGCCAGTGAAGTCGCAAAAGTTAATTTTAATTATGAAACAGCAGAAAGATAGGTGAGTCAGTTACAGAAATCGGAAACCGCTGTAAATGCCAATGAGAAATTTAATTTTGTTGGCGGTGATACAAAAATGAAACGTAAAACAATAGTAGTCTTATTCTGTAAGGGTAACCTTCTACAAATAACTCAATCTATTTAGCTATCCACAAGAGATGACTTATGTTTATGGTTTCGCAATCACAAGGTTTTTATATTACAAAAAAAAAACTAGGCAAGTGCGAGTCGGGCTCGCGCCCTGATGGTTTCATACAAACTTGCATAAGTAGACAGTTCAATTCCCGAATGAAGTCTTGAAGATTTTTCGGAATCGCAATTTTTTTTTTTTGTTGTGACGTGACAACAAATTTACAGTTTTCAGATTTATTCCTATATCTGTGCTATAAGACCTTGTTTTATGCCAAATTTCAGGATTCTGGGTCAACTGGAAGTACCCTATGACTTTTGATTCTCTCGAGAGTGTCGAAATATACGTTTTTTGCGACATAAACGGCCGTATCTTTTTTTCAGTTAACTTAGAAATCTAAATATTTTTACAGCTTTAAGAGACCGCAGATTTGAGTATATAGTTTTAATTCCAAATCCATACCTCCACGCGTTCCCGAGATAAAGGGTATTGACAGACAGACAGACATACGGACGGACAACAAAGTGATCCTATAAGGGTACCGTTTTTTCCTTTTGAGGTACGGAACCCTAAAATAAGACAATCATCCTGTCTGTTGGTGAAAACTGTATGAAAACTCCGTTCGGTAGTTTTTGAGTTTATCGCGAATAGTTTATGAGTCGCATGCAGAGACCGCTGGGCAAGCGTCGCCACGCATTGGCTTGAAAAGGTGGTTCTAGAAAGGTGGTGGGATGATCTAGACACGACGAGGACTGGTTTGAGACGGCGCGAGAGAATATCTGGCAGGACTTGGGGAGGCCTTTGCTCAGCAGGGGAACAATAGAAACAATAATCCTGAACAGACAGATGCGGAGAGGGCTTTGTTTTTATAATATGGAAGTAAGGATATTACTTTATTATTTATGAGCTGACATGCAGACATTGTAATCAATCTACTACTGCATATAGAAAGCTTTTCTGATTAAGGTGAAAGACAATGGCTTTATGACCCCTTAGTTTCGAGTAGCCTGCCTGTTCCAGTGTAGTCCTGATTATTTCAAATTACATAACATTGTAATTGGGATTAATGCTGGAGTTTTTGGTGTAAGCTGTTGATCCCCGCATTAACGCCGTTCACGCGCCATTGTCTTACTATTGTGTCTCTAATTACGCACTCAAAAGGTTAAGATCGACGTAGGTTTTATAGACGCCATCTTGTAATAATTACTCGACGTACAGCGAGTATCCACCCTTACGTTGTTGAAATTTCAACGGTCCGGACTAAGCGTTTCGCTTCGTCGTTTATACCGCGTACATCGAAGGACAGTAACAATTTGCCTGCTGCGGTCTTCCCGTCCAACTATAATTTAGGTGTCTTCAAGGCTAGAGTGAATAGGCTCTTAATAAACCAGTGCGCCTCACCATCAATGATTGCATCACTGCTTACAATCAGGTGGGATCGCAGTCAAGCACTGGTTTATATCAATTAAAAAAAAAATCATTTATTAAATTGGTAAACCAATATTAGTTTTTGATTGACCTGATGAAGGTACTTAATAATATTGTGATATCGAAAGGAGATCGCATGAGTTAGGTTTGCTAGAGCTACTGGCTCTAACTGAACTGACTGACTGACTGCTCTGAGGAACTGGCTTGTAAAATATACTTTAAAGGATTTTGCAGTTCTAGAATAGGTTTAAAAATTGAATAGAACAAAGAAATGTCTAGTTTTTTCAGTTCGGACATAACCATTGTAGCGCAATGAGCTGATATCGAATCCTGAAGAATAGTATAAGTAAATCATGATAGCCTCCCAAGAGTTTTATTCAAGTAGAAGTTCTAGTGTTGTGAAGATGCAGTGACGACAATATCTACCAAAATATCCTTTGAGATTCAATAAAATAAATATTGCTTAAGTTAATAAACAATGCAACCTCTATCATTTAGTGTGTAGCTGTCATCGGTGTATTATATAGTTTGACTAAATTAATAATAGCTATCACTAATATAAGCAGAGTATATTTAGAAAAATATTTTTTTTTAAATAACTACTCAAACTTACTTCAAAATCCTTTTTCAAAAATCTTATCCACATTTTAGGTTCTCATAGGACTCAAAATCGTTCCCTGTAGCAACCCAACGGATATTTACCTCAATATTGGACATATACTTTCTATCGAGAAATTATAGACAATACTGCTTCGTGGAGTTCTTTCTAATATTTACAGACAATATTATCCACAGTGTCGCCTGATAATCGCTGAGATGACTCACAGGAGATGTGAGCTACTCTCCTGGATGACTTGGCCACTTCTAAAAGGGATAATGATATCTCTGTATGAGCCGCACTTGGAGTCCATCGTCCTGCATACGCTATTGATCCTGTTTGTGCTTTCGCACGTACATTATGGCATTTGTGTGGTAAGTTTGTGAACAATTTGAATAAGTAGATGATTGGAGGTGAAACTATAAGTATTAGTAGTAGAAACTATAATAAAAGTTATAATCAACTCACAGTTAATTATAATATTTAGATATAACTTTTATTCTGACAAATCTGCGAGATGATATATTTAAGAGAAAGGAGTTCGCTATTAGAGAGACGACAAAAACATTACATTTTGCGCCATCTTCAAGTAATTTGAGATGATGGCAAGCGACTAATGATTTTGTCTAACACCTAAACGTTGCTTTGAATTATAACAGAGTTTTAAAGGCAGAATTTATCAATGAGCTTCAAGTAATTAGTAATGAAATTTTATGTATAATTGAAAAAGATATAGATAAAAAAATGACAAGGTAAACGAAGATAATGAATTAAGTGTTGATCTTAATTTTGAAATTTATGTCATAGGTCCGGCAGATCTGCACTCATCTCAAAACAAGCTGCTTTACTGTCCCATACCACAAAAGAAAATAAACGTTATTTAATTTGTAAACCAAATAGTATAAACAAAAGGCTAAAATAAAAGTGTGAGTTTTCCCATTCTAGTATTTAAGAATAAAGTTTAAGAATAAATTTTGTTCCAAATATTGTATTATGATTATAAGATAAGAAAGATTATACCAACCTGCCTCCCGATCCATCCTGTTAAAAGAGCACCAGGTACTGAGCAGAATATGACACCACGACACAATCTAATTCACAAAATAATACGTAATTCAATACTGAATAGCAAAAAAAATGAGCAATCCGACGTTGTGCGAAAAGCTGCGCAACCTCCTCCGTATGAGAGAGAGAGATGACAATACACAGTCGAACGTTCGCGGAGCTCCGTCTTTAAATTATACGTTCTCATAGCCTTGTAGCGCAATAGGAGTTCCGTCAAATGTCAGATAGCGCACTACGCGTTGCTGTATATTCACCTTTATGTTGTAGGACAGTAAGTATATTTTGAAATGAAACAAGTTTAGAGTTGGACCGTTTCAAATCCGGTACGAAATTTAGTAATGGGGGGTGCGCGACATGGACACCGAAGTCAGGGTTTAGAATTTCAGTACAGCTTCGGATAGCCGCGAAGCGCTGCTTTGTTAGATCTACAATTGTTTACAGATCCGATTTTTTTTTAATATCCCTCGCGACTATTATCGCTTATATGAAATATAGGAACCGGATTTATTCAAGAAACCAGATTCTTAGTTAGAAACTTTCACAAAAGCGCACTAAACGACGCAACAGTATAGTATTACAAAGAATAAAAAATAAAAAACTTGTGACTTGTGAACTTTTGAGTGTTTGAAGTGAGTGAAATATATTACTAAAAATTAAATATAACTGTGAAATGAACGAAGATATATAAAATTAATATTAGGTAAGTGTTGTGTTTGGTAAAGAGAAATTAACCGAATATAATAAAATCTTGTGGTGGTGTGGCAAATTGGCATGATATTTTTTTAATAAAAATAAAACAAAAACGCATGCTGGATGATGTTTTGAGTAAAGGAGATAGATTTTGAACAAAACTGAATGTTTTTTACGAAGGAGACATGTTACAAATTGACGAGGTAAATATTTTCTGGAAACTTTTAACAAAGTCTTACTTTTCCTATGCGTAGTTACCCAATTCACTTATTTTTAACCCTCAAATTACCTTTATACTTAACATTTATGAAGAAAATGATGTTATAATTGATGATCATAGTTAAAATGGAACTTAAGGCTGATTTTCTAGAGCGAATTGGAGAATTATTTGTTTTTGAAAACTAGCTGCTTGTTATAATGTCTTTGACAGATAATTATAATTAATCAATTAGTAACATTTTGCTATAAAGAAAGGTCATAAAAATGAATGGTAGGTACCATGTAAAAAACTACCATAAATTAAATATTTACATAATAAGTAGATTACATGAAGAGTTTGGGTATTGAAATTAGAAAATTAAGTTAAACTACTAATATTATCTCGATAAAAAAATAATGGACCGTCGTTCCGGGTTGTAACCGAATTTATCATTAGAAAATATTATAGAAAAAAATCTAAAAAAAACATAATTTTCTACTTTGAGGAGCAGAAGAGGAAACTATAACTAAAGAACAATATTAATTTCTTATAAGAATTTAGAAACTTGGGTAGATCTATCATAGGCACTTATATTTTTTCTTTTGCTATGATATTTTATGACTCTAACACCGGTCTTGCCAAGGCATATCGTGTTACCAAGTTGCTGAGTTGTGGAGGTCTGATAATCAGTCGCTCCAAGTAAAATACTAGTATCAAGCTGCATCTGATTTGACTGGAAGCAGATTCCAATTTAGTTAGGAAATGGTTAGGCTTTTATAATTTTACCAGGCCTCGTTTTACTGATAGAAGGGCTCCCGTAATCATTTTTAATCATATGCAGACTTTTTCTTCTTTAGCCTAAGCTTTATTCGAGTATGATTGTTAGCCGTTTTCATTAAATTTCCTTCTAACATCACCTGTCTTTCTAGCTTCCTTGATAAATACGTACTTTTATTATTAACCTGTATTGTCAATTTTCTGGAGTAAGGAACTAGAGACCAAAATTAATTTTATTATCATCATCATCGTCATGACAGTCTGTAATCACCTATTACTGGGTACGGGATTTCTTCCCTTCCTGCCATATCTTCCAATTCTGTTTTCCTCAATCAGCCTTTATTTAAGAGTATACTACTATATTACTTTTTTAATCTTAATAAAACCTTATTAGGAATCTCCACGTTCGGTTATGACTTTCTCAGGAAGATACGCAGTTATTAAAACTTTAGATTCTTCTTCATCCTTATCCGTTGGGGTATCGTCATGATATCAGATTCAGAGATCTCTGAAACGATGACATTTTGAAGCAAAAAGATTGTTATTGGGATTAAAATCGTAAAAACAAATGCCTAAGGCTAGTTTTTTTTACTTGTTTTGTTGTACTGTATAATCGGTACAGCATTCTTTAGAGTTTTGTGTAGTGAATTATCAACTTACCTAGGAAGTTTAACGTTGTTACCTTAATAGTTATTTAGCTTATTGATATTGGCATTTGTTTATATTATATCACTCGTACTAAAATTATTTTTCTCGTCTATAGTCCATCTTATAAGAATTTCCCCTAAAAGCACCCGAAAAGAAAAGAAAAAGAAAAACTGCAAACTTATAAATGTACCTAAGTACCACTAAATCGGTTGAACACTAAGTCAATAAAAATATTGTTATCAATATCACTAATATCATTTTTTTTTTTCTCACTGACGAAATCAAATCTTCTCTTCATACTGAAAGAAGAGAGATAAATCATAATTAAATTGGGAAGCAAAACATTGCAAAATTTTAATCATAAAAATGATAAATTACCTAAAATGAAAAACACTAAGATACCATGTAAATAAGGAAGACAAAATTACCTAAATCAACCCAACAATTTCACGTGACCAGAGGGCTGGGCTTTTCTTCGGTCAACGAATCAGCATTGCCATCCAGCGTGGTAATGCTGCCAGCGTTCTGGGCACATCTCCCATTGACATCGATGTGGACGAATTTTTTGATGCCCTATGAGTTTTATTTCTACCCGTTTGTACATATATTATTTTCAGTTTGTGTATATATTTATTAAGTTATAATATTTAGTAGTTAAGATGTATATATAAATTAATAAATATTTTAATGGTAGGAATTGTATTAAAATGAACAATTTCTGACATTCAGACAAAAGGGAAAATAAAAACATACAAAAGTTATAGATGTGCACACAGAGCAAAAGCAACTAGAGCTTAAAAAACTAATCCCTAAGTACAAAAATACAGTGCTTTTGGTCTTAAAGATATATAAAGACGATAATAATAAAAAACGATAAAGCAAATAATTTGGTTGCTATATGCACTGAGATAATAAAGTACGATGGACCCGTCGGCTCTTAATTACTCATTTCCTTTGAGTCGTCATGATTTATATTCTGATTAATATTTAGGGTTACAGCTGTAAACAAACGTGTTAATTTTAATGCTATTTGTCTTCTTGACTTATTGTGAGTAGTAGTGATGAAATATGGGCAGAAAGATTGCAAGAAATCATATGGTCAAGGCAAATGATAGTGTAAGTTTTCAGCATGGCTTAAACTCTTAAAGAACAAATTAAATTACACTGGTTTGTTTTAATTTAGCATAGATTCATAGCAAAACAATTCTAGTTTTACGCGATTTAAATTCTGGGGAATAACTAGAACTATTGATAGAGGAATGAAAATGGTAGTTAATGATTTTTTATCTTAAAAAAGCTCAGCTCTAACGAATTCGGAATAAATATGACAGCCTATCTCATCGATACCAAATAGTGCAAAATTATCAATGAATATATACTTTAAGATATAGTCGCTTTACGATCTATTAATCCAAAGACCACAACTTGTCAAATCATATTCTACAGTATTCTAATCTCTATCTAATAGTTTTCAAAATATATTATTAACCCTGACATAGATAATTGTTTTCTACAAAAAAAAAATCATTACGTTACGTTGCGTAATAATTTTTTTGTAGAAAACAGTGTTGGCTTGGTTTGGTTCAAACTGAAAGATTCACTAAACATCTTTCTTTAAATCCAACATCTTAATTGAGATGTACTTATAAAGTGACTCACAATAATAGAACTCACAAAAAACGATCATCGTTTTCAAGTATGTCATCATCATCATCATTTCAGCCGATAGACGTCCACTGCTGGACATAGGCCTCCCCCAAATTTCGTGCCACAATGAACGGTCCTGTGCGTCTCGCATCCATCTGATTCCCGCAACCTTCACCAGGTCATCGGTCCACCTTGTAGGGGGCCTTCCAACACTGCGTCTTCTGGTACACGGTCGCCACTCCAGAACCTTTCGGCCCCAGCGGCCATCTGTTCTGCGAGCTCTCATTGCTACTTAAATTTGGCGATTCTTCGTGCTATGTCGGCAACCTTGGTTCTCCTGCGGATATCTTCATTTCTGATTCGATCACGCAAGGAAACTCCGAGCATAGCCCTTTCCATTGTCCTTTGGGTGACTTTGAGCCTTCTGATGAGGCCCATTGTGAGCGAGTATGTATGTGTCTTGAAATATGCTTTTGAATACCATTCATGTGAATTAGAATGAACCAGTATAAGTAACCAAAATATCTCTTAAAAATGTCACGGCAAATGTTTATGAATTGCCAACGCGTGTATTTTGGAAACCACTCGCAGTTAGTGTAAAAACTAAAGCAATCACAATTCATAAACATAATGTGCGGTCGCCCAGTTTACGTTCAGGTCATTGGAAATTAGTCAAAGAAGTAAAACTTGGGTGAGAATTAAGAATTATAATATATTTTTAAGTTTATTGTTGATATACCTACTAAAAAACAAAACAAAGATATACTAACAAAGGTTAAGGCATACTAACGAAATTATGGGTAACCTACCTGAAACTAAGATAAATAAACAAATCCATACACTTCAACAATGCACGACACATAGGATCTAACGATCCTATATATATTTATCTTCTCCATGGTGGCACTTGGAGAAGACCTATGTATAGCAGTGAACGTCTTTCGGCTGAAATGATGATGATGAAATCAATAATTTATATAACATTATAATTGCGAAAGTTCCTTTGTCTATCTGTTACCTCTTGTCTTAACGGCTAAACGGGTTAAGATGAAACTTAGCACACGGTTAGACCACATTCTGAATTAGGATATAGTATACTTTTTATCTTGGGATCCATTACCTTGAGAGAATTTCCGATTATTAGAGTGGGTGAAGCGCTGCCAGTCCTGTACGAATATAAAACTTTTTGCAAGGAAGCCTTTCGTGTTGAGACTGGCGACTGTGGGATTATTTCAGGTAGGATGGTTAACAGATAACATTATGTCGATGATTACTCTAGAGATTGCAGATTGGCAGCTGTTTAAAGTCACATGAATAGAGATGGTCAAATCATAGTTAAATTAGCAGGTGCTTAGAGCAATGTGGATAAAAAAAATTAGGTATATTACTTTTTGGCAGACTGCGCACCCAGTAGGCTGTTGTAAACAGAACCTGGCAAAATAAGGAGTTAAAGAACCTCCGTAACCCAGTGCGAGTGTGGTACTCCTGACCAGACGATGGCACACTTTCTAGAGTGCCCAAAGTGTTCCTATATCAGCACTGTGGAAGACCTTAAACATGTCATTCACGTCGCTATAAACGTGACCATACAGCATAGTATAGAATACTTTGAGGGAAAAAGAAACCATGGATTCAAATAGGTGTTTTTGGCACAGCCATCTAAATAGAGACAGGCCCAACAAAAATGAGTTCAAGAAGCAGATACTCAAAGCAATATGAACGAGAATTGGTCTGCAGATGACTTTGACTAGCAATGAATTGGTACATATGACTATACTTTTATTTAGACTACTTCTTCATTCTCATAGCAGTCAAAAAAGGTGTTACATGAAGCGTTTGAAAAAATTTTACCATTTTGAAAATCAATCACAAACTTTCTTATAAATTTATGATTTCCAATTTGTGTTCAATCATTTTCAAGCAAATCAAGCCTGTCAAGTAACATCCAATAGTTCTCAATCAAACCAAATACAACTACACAGTTCTAAGTAAAAAGTAATGGCTATATGATTTTTAGTGTATCTAAATCTAGACCTTCTAATTTTGATTCTTCGGTCTCTATTCTTCTTAAGGATTACTAAACAGTATCAAGAACAGTTTCATAATCTTATCCTTTTGAAACCAAGTGTGTGGCACCCTTCGATTCATTGAATTTTTATACAATTAATATTAAAATATTAAACAAAGGGTTGCTAAGTGGTCCGGCGATGCGTGGCGGTGGCTGTGGTTCTGCGAATCCTGTGGGCATGGCTTTGGTTCCAACCAAGTCGGGATTATTTAGTTTAGTCAAGCGTAGCTTAGGGATGAGAAGAGTAGTTATCGATATGTGAGGTCGATTCGTTGATTGATTTGGAAAGGTTAACACTGAAAATGATGACAGTGAGTACTGCAATATATATTTCCAATATGCAGAAACTTTGTCATTCGATTTCTTGATAAAGTTTTAACTAGACTGTCAGCAAAATGGATTTATAAGGACGTTTGATTTATACCATTATCTCAATAAATTTAAATCGGTCTTTGTTACGAGTATTATTTATTAACTTTAATTTTAGTTTATGTCGTCAACTCGGACGATGAATTATAAATTCGAAAATAATTCATATCGTTTTATTTCGGCAGTTCTTTATAGTTTTAAATACTGTAATAGCTACCGGTCTCCAAAAATATCGCCATTTTATTTTAATATACATACGTATTTATCTAGTTAACAAGCGTGGAAATATTTTAATAGGCACAACAATAAATCAAACTTTAATGACAGACATTTTGTAAAATAAAAGAATAATCACGGTGTTGGTAACGCTTATAGTTAGAAATACGTATTAATTTCTTCACGTTTTAACGATTAACGGATGTCATCAAACTGATAACTTAAAGATTAGGAATAAACTGCTCACATTTCCTATCTTTAAAAACAAACAATTTAACGACCATCATCATCATTATGTCAGCTTGGTATATCCTACTGCTAGGTACTTCCTTTTTTTCTGCTACGCATTACATAATTTTACGTTGACAAAAAAAAAATTTACTCTCCTAACACAATTTCGTTACACAATTCGAGAAGACAAAACTATCGATAGTCTGTCTTCGACTCTTCGTACACCACTAATGTCTCGTGCCGTAAAAAGAGGACAGTGCACACTTCATTAATAAAAGGTTAAATAATATGGAGGACGTCGTTTTGGCGTGCACATCGCCTCGCCTGCTCGCCGGTGTTCGGTTACCATCGGGGAGGATCGCCACTCCAGCTTAAGAGAACAGCGGAGGAACTAATGCTCGACAATTGTGGAGATAATCTTGCTTGATAGCTATGAAGGCAGAAGGGGCAATACTAGAGAGTTAGCCATTTATTCCTCTCATCCGCTGCGATGAATTTAGGATTATAACTGAATACATTCACCGTTAATGACATACATCTACAGATCATCCCTAGATCTTATTTGGATATATTAGAATAAAAATCTTCAATTCAGAGTTTTTTTGTTGTATGTCCTTCATCGGAATCAGGATTCGGGAACCAATGTTTAATTGTCGATAATAATATCAAACGCAATTATGATTTTTACAAAACACAAGGAATCGTCATCTGCTTTTTCTTGTCCGATAATATGCGAACTCCATGAACCTACGCTAATAGAATCATCAAAACCTTAACACAATAAGAAACACCCAACTGGGCACTATCCAAACATTAGAAATTAAACCGAAAAACGATTTAGCAAACGCTCGACCGCGTTTGTTCCTTCACTTTTTTTTTAATTCGGAATTCGTGCTCACAACACCCGCATTGTATGCGCGTACGGCCCTGGCACTTCCAAGAATGATTTCGTTGAGAGAGCGAGATGCAGCTTCAAAAACAGAACAAGTTAGAGAGGGATAGGACATATTAATTTTGTTTTTCTTTTGGTTAATCTCCAGGCCACATGTGGCGATTGTTCTTGGACCTTATGGTCATTCCTTCTGATGGCCCGTCTCTTTTATTTTGTCGTGCGCTAAGGGATATGGTTACTGAACTTTCTGGGGTGTTATTTTAATTAATATGTTGTACCTCACTTGTTTATGTTCAGGTTAGATGTGATTTGTCTCCAAATATTGTGATGGTGAAGATATGAGATGCTTTATGGCTGACGTTTGTGGTTTTTATTCCAACGCCAAGTATGGTATGTGAAGCAATTAGCAATGGGCCGAGGTGTCCTATTCTTTAGTAATTTACATCCTGAAGACGTGTTTGGAATATTATTATTTTTGCAGTAAGCTATAAAACATATCTAGAATAGTGAAGTTGCTGAATAAAAAATAAATATTTTCTGTTAACAATAAAAAATGAGACAACTGTTTCAAAATCTTGAAATTATGAGATGCCTCAAATGGTTTATAATTTTCTGAAATCGTAAAAGTTATTTCCAAAATAATTAAGAAATTACTTAATTCACCTCCACCAATTCTTAAAAGGATAGGAAACGTTGGCAGGAAAAGCAGCCATAATTTCATCAAATGTGTTTTGTATATATACGTAATTAGATTCAATATAAATAGACAGTTAATATTTAAGTTTCTTATGTTCATAATATCATTTCTTAGTTTTCAAAAATACTCAATACTTTATTGCATTCCATATGTACACAGCCGGTATAACAAATAGTCAAAGATCAATATGGACCCTGTCAGGCACAGCAAAATTAGGAGAGAAGATGAGGGCTAACTAGCAATTTACGGAATTCAATAGAATTGTAGATGTAATAGAAATTTTCTTTATCAAAAGCAAAGGTAATGGTCTACTAGTAAAGCCAATCCATCTCCTGTACCGAGCAGCCGGTAATTTTTTTATTAATAATAGGCTCGCGTTTGACCACCATCTCACCTGATGATAAGCGATAATGTGGTCGACGATGGAGCACGCTTGCCTAGAAGTAGCCTATTCACTCTTGACTTAAAGACCCCTAAGCTGTAGCTATCAGGAAACACAGACTCCGGCAAGGAATTCCACTCCTTGGCTGTACGCACAATAAATGTGTTCTCAAAACGCTTTGTGCGTATGGGTGGGATGTCTACCATGTACCGGTGGCGCAACTATGCATTATAGGCTAAAAGATAATAATGATGAAGCATTTTTAATAGTTTTACTTCTGAATTTAAATCTATACATTCAAGTAGGCATCATTCTCCTGCCACTACCCTAATTTGTCTAAGGTTAGCACATCCTACATTATTATCTTCTTGTTCCATAAAACTCTATTTACCGTCATTACAATAATTATTTTCTTTACAGTTGTGTAATTTTCAAACAGTCTAACCATCGTTCCTGTAGATTCAAGTATAAACTCAAATATTTGAACTCTTCATATGAGTACTTCGTTGTCACTAACGGGCGGTTACCGCATAACAGTTTAACTATGAATTATTACTCGTTCAACTGAGCGGATGTTGTTTCGGTCTTCGGCATTTAACTTAACAACACCACGACTGTTTTGTGATTAATCATTATTTAACGTTTTTATTAATTACGCAGTGCCGGTCTAGATTGGGTTGGTTTAAATTTTTAGATAGAAGGGGTCCTAGAATTTGCCTTGCAGCAGTACCTCGTCATTAGCGCTGTCAATGTCGATCAAGTAAAGTACACTACCCAAAGTTGCTTAAGGCCCTCGCGCCCGAGCTGTGCCATAAAACAGTGACTTTCTGAAGCCTACTCCTCGGTAATGGCTAGGTCAATAGGTTTGAAAAAATATATGTTTATTATAAACTCATGTACCTATAACATTATCAACATATGATTTTTTCGTATGACTAATACTTTTGCCAAAATTACGACATGATATTTTTTCACTGGTTTTCCCTACTCCTTTCAAACGGCTTTGATCTTTAGAAATATGTTTACACTAAAAAATTACTGGGTAAGTGTTTTTCAGAATGTACATAGCATATTGAAATCAATCGGTAAAATTTCTTAAACCAAATAATACAAAACCATTAATACAAAAATAACACAGCTCATTTTCAGTTTTAAGTCCGTATACGTCATTAATATTGCATAATGTTGGTGACGCATTGTTTCTACGATAGATCTCATATTCCAAAATAACACTCCCAAGTAAATCTGAAGTTTACACAGCTTAAAGTGATACGTTTTATAAAACAGAAACTCCATACTTACAATATTATAGTAAGACCCAACACATCTTAAGATCCAGCCCGAAATTCAAATCTTCATACAAATTATTATAAAATCCAAAGGTTGCTTTCCTCTCCCCTCAACAGCCTAAGCCTTTAAATTCAATCAAATATCAATCATCCGTATAACAACATAAAATAAAATTTTCTTAACAAGTACAACAAGCAATATTTATGATCCCCTCAAATCGCTATATAAAAACCATGTTTCTTTTTTCCACAATCCATTTGTCCCATACATTCAACTATACAAATTATAAATTCATACAATGTACTAGGCTCCCAAAAATGTGTAAGAGGTCGACTCTTCAACAGTGATAAAGATCTGGGTCCCTTTCAACATGGCTAGTTATCGTCGCATCTAATTCATAGTATGGAAACGTTTTTGTAGACATGCCTTTTATTATCTTGATCTATTTTATAAGCAAGTTTTGATAAGATTTGGATTAGTGTTGAATTAGCTAGTTGTGTTTAAAGTATTTTATTAATGTAATTTTGTTATTTGATGACAGTTTTATTGTCAGCTCCAAGACAGCCTTTGTAGTAGATCTCGAAATGCTCAAACGTTTGAATACACAACAAAGATTTAAATTGACTTGATTTAGTGCAATCACAAATCACAATACGGCTTCACGTGGGTGGATGGAAAATCATGCAATAGCTATGATTCAGAATTGTAGTTGTGCGGATATTATTCAGGATCAACATTGCTTCATTATGTGTGGGGTGGGGGTTCAACTCCCATATACATTTTGGCCCCTCGATGAATTTACTGGAAATCATTATCATTTCTGTTCTTTAGCGGCACAGAGTCGTCAACCTTCCAAGCTTTCATTCCTATTAATCAGACCTTTATATAATTGCCAACCGCCCAAACGACACTTTTTATCCACACTATATAACAATAGTCACGTAGCCTCATATATTATTGTTTGTAGGTATGAAATACTACCCAAAACATGTACCATGGATCACATATCATAGAGAACCGCCATAACTTTGTGACTCAAACCTCACAAATTGTACTAGGTATTTACTTCGTTGCAAAATAGTGACATCATCACGATCGGCGTTCTGCGACCACCAGGGAAGCATAAGCCGTAAGCGTTAGCTGTCTTGCTTGATATGGACTCGGTAATGTAAACATTTCGTGCAACGCCTAGCAGGTTGTGAATGCCTAGTACTTTGAGAGAGAGGTGGTGCAACAAGTCGGCAAAAATAAAAAAGTAAACAAGTTCTACACGTGCATAGTCGATTTGCGGGGCAAGCAGAGACCTCCAACACAAAATTTTACGGATAAGCCGTAGCAGATAAGCTTCTGAAAATGCAGATCCTATAAAAGCCCTATATAATAATGATATGACACCATCAAAGGTTATAAAACAGTATCATTCCCATTGTAATTGAATCAAGAATCATATGTAACGGTTTTTTGATGGACTCAAATTAGTTTTATGTGAACCTAGTACCCCACGAACACTCACTATCTTTTAATGCTTGATAGAAGGTTACTGAAGAGATCTAAAACATCTTTAATGAATACTGGTTACACCAGCTTTAAGAAAATTACTTCGCGCGTGCGAAACCCTACGCAAGGGCTTAGAGTACCTAATAAGTAAACACATAAATACAGAACCAGTTGTCGACATAAACAAATAGATTCCAGCCTTAGTCCAACTTGCAGTAATAATTTCAACAGTTTAACATAAAGGAGAGTGCTCACACTACTCAACGGAACAACATTAGCCTGTAATGCTTCTATTTCGTAGATACTTAATACAAAATCGATTTTAGTTATAAGTTATAACACTACATTAATACTCTAGATCGATATACTAACCAGAGAGTAATATCTTAGTATAGGTATATCCAAAATAAAATAAAAAAAATTCTTAAAAATTGACTTTTCATAAAACCCTTCTTAATGCTTGCCTACATCATAAAATAAAGTTAGTGTAAAATTTCATGTTTCTGGGTCTAGTAGTCAGTTTCTCCCTTTATATACCTTTACAGAGGAACAAAAATACAAATACTTCCTACGCCAGCATTTTGGGCACACTTCCATTCGACAGCAATACGGAGGAGTTTTATGACGCCATATTTTAGCTAGTAGTTTTTGCCTTTAGTGTATAAGTATATAGTTTTAATTAGTTAAGTAAGTGTTTTTATTGAATTAAATAAACTGATACGTAGCAAATACTTCCTCTTTATAACACCAGTATATATTTACTTACGGAGGTTACAGTAGAGCGAAATGTTTTACGTTACAAATATGAATTTAAATTGTAGACAAAACTTAGATTGAGATGCAGATAAACAACATTGTAGCGAAGATAAGTACTAAAAGTGCTGTAGAACTTAGTGATAAAGTACATCTTCATTTTATGGCACAGCATAGCATAATCAGCATGTTTAATGTACCCACTGCTGACTGGTATCTGGCTCCGAAAATCAATCCATTTTTTAGGTAGAAAATCTAATAATATCTCTCGCTCATCTAATGACTTCTCGCGTTGTGGGTGGAGCGAGAGGGCGTGTCAGACTTTTACTGACTAAAACCACATCTGTGACCTTCAGTTGTTCTTTGCGTTCTAGAACCACGGGTTTCCTTTTCAGAAATTCTCCGCGGTCCTAGCTAGCGGGCATCGGCCCTGCTGGGCCCCTACGGTTTGCTGACATCTCCTTGAGGAGCGCGTGGATCACTACGCGCTGTTGACGACTGGGCTCGGTCCGATCAATTACCGGACAACCGGACGGCAAGCTACCCATTGCTCGACGTCCGCAAGCCCGCGTCTACCGTGGCTGGTAGTCGAGGTCAGAATCTCGGCGGCTGGGGCGTGAGGACATTCGTTCCCTCACGCGTATCTCTCGCTCTAGGGTGCAGCGGAAAGACGTATCAGACTTTTACTAACTAAAATCACACCTATGTCCTTCAGTTGCCCTCGGGTTTCCTTTTCAAAAATTGACCGCGGCGGTGACTTTTCAAAAATTGGACGTTATTACACATTTTTCATTATAAATTTTGGAAACACAGTATCTTTTGGATATTATCTAGGCTTCTATTGAAATCAATTTATAAATTTGTGTAAAACTAATCCAGTAAAGACCTCTGAAAATCTGCTATTTTGCATGAATTTTGACATTTCATAATTTACTCAAAAAATTAAAAAAAAGTATAACAATAGAAGCCTTGCAAATTTAATCAAGATTCTGAATGACGAAAATTTTTTTCAAAAACGTTTATAGGTTAAGAAAACACGTATTACCTGGAACAAGTTTTGTAAAATATTCGAGTAAATCATGGAATTACCGAATACTAACAGAGTTTTCAGGCATTATCTCTCTTTTTTCACGTTGCCTTTTCGTCAAACATCGCGTTTGATTGCGTTAGATGAAGTAACAAGCTTTTAAACGGCGAGTGGAAAAGGTCTTAAATAAATAATATCACTTTATTACCGCCTACCATTTCAACTTTAATAAAACCTATCCAAGTCCAACTACCCACAAACCAATTATAGGCATTCCTCCATTTTAGGAGGCCAGGCTTTGATAGGCCAAGTTGAATAGCATTTCTCTAGATTATTCTAATATAAATCGATACAGAGTATCATTATCGATAAATCAATCACCTCCTTATAAGATTTAGTTCTATTGTTACGGTTTCAAGTGACAGAAATTATTATGGAATAGTGCTGCTACTTGTACTATTACTTATTCTGTGGTGCTGCTGGCGCCGGTCATGCCAGTTTTGTAGTTAGCTGGGTTGCAAATACCTCTTCGAGTTCATGTTTTTTTAGTCATCTTGGTAATAGGTATTTTAGTATTTATTGTATATCATATATTAGATACAATAAATACTAGATAACTGTTAACTGCGTTGTTGGTTTCCATTGCTGTGTGTGAGGTCCTCGATTCGATTCCCAGATCGGACAAAACGTATTTAGAGGTATGTGGAACAGGTTGTAGAGTCCCGTAAACCTCCACTGAAAAGGGAGGATCTTTTGACCAGACGAGTGTTGAGTCTGGTCAGGGCTACTGCCTGATAGTTGATTTCGGGCTGTTGTATATATTCTAATCGTGTGGAGAACTCTAATAACGCAATGCAGGATTTTTTAATTGTAGTTCCTATAAGGCGACAAAAATGTCACTACCTACACGTGCTACTAGGTGTCCATTAGGACTCATTCTGTAGCTGCCCAGAGTTTGGAAGTTGGTTGTGTGATCAGTGGCGTAACTAGATGATCAACGGCCCTGTGCCAAATAAAAAACTGGGGCCCCTTTTTTACGTGGGAAATCATCAAGTAACTTCTTTTGCTCTGGGTGGAGCGTGAGGGAGTATCAGACTTTTACTGACTAAAGCGAGTTACCATAATTAGAACAACAAACCTCTTATTGAACTAGCGAAAAATTCTCCTACCTTCAAAATCTAAATGAAATAGGTGTAAACATAATTAGTGTTGAAACCTATTTCATTTAGATTTTGAAGGTAGGAGAATTTTTCGCTAATTCAATAAGAGGTTTGTTATTCAGGTTTGGGGCCCCCGAGCTTGGGGGCCCAGGAGCACTGCTCCGCCTAGCCCTTCAGCAGCTACGCCAGTAGATGTGATACCACGCACGTGCTTCAGAAAGCACGTAAAGCCGATGGTTCTGCGTCTGATCTCTCTCCAGTTCTATCAGATTAAGAGAGTAAAGGAACAGAGCGTGCAGCTATGTTTTCGCACACTTGTGCACTATAATATCTCCTGCGTATCTGGGTAATCTCCGTTGAGATTGGCCCCTGTGATCGAAATTCGGTCGGGAAATTATACATATATTAATTCTAGCTTATAATATATCAACTTTTGACTGGCCTGTTGGTCTAGTGGTTAGTGGCCCTGACTGCTATACCGGAGGTCGTGGGATCGATTCCCACCCAGGATAAATGTTTGTGTGATGAGCATGATCGTTTGTTCTGTGTTTGGGTGTAATTTATCTATAATATGTATGTATTTAGAAATATATAAATATGTTTATCAGTTGTCTAGTACTCATAACACAAGCTCTGCTTAGCTTGCTTTTTGACTGTATTTACAGTCAAAAAGTAACATTTAAGTTAAGTCCTCAATGAAAATACCATAATCACTTTACGGTTGCCTATAATATTTATGGAGTTCCCATGATTCCTCATGGATCCCTTCATCAGAACCAGTTTTTTTTAAAAAAGGACCAATCTAGAAGCATATCCTTTAACAAGAAAAAAAATTGCAAATCTGTCTATAAACGTCGGAGATCTGAGGTAACAGACATAAAAAAACAACCGAATTGATAACCTCCTCCTTTTTTTGAAGTCATTTAAAAAGAAAGCTACTGCCAGCAGCTTCACCTACGAGAAAGTAGGTTACCCCCATACAAACTTTGGACCTCAATTTTATCCCCATATGGGGTGAATTTTGGAAAATCTTTTTTTATTCTTTGTTTACACCTTAAAAATAACCTATCTGCAAAATTTCAGCGTTCTAGGTCCAAGCGTTTGATGCTGGGCTATGATAAGTCAGTCAGTGAATCAGGATCTTGTCTTTTATACCTACAGATCGACGGGTGCAAAGTAAATAAAGTTATCTGCAATTTTGCGATTTTGCGATTTTCTAATAGTTGCAGAAACTTACTAAATATTCATTTTCTAAGACATGGAAAATCGTCTTTCAAGTGTCAGAAATGATAGTGGTTCTTTACACAATATTAAAAAAAAAAAACTTAATAACTGCTTATTATTCACTTATTAACACTAATTATTAGAAAATCGCAAAATTTCAGATGACTTTATTTACTTTAAATGCATGAGTCGAAACTCTTCGAAATTTTTTTGAGCGTGCGATTTGATTGATATAGCAACGTTAGGTGGACAATTTGATTGATCAAGGTTCTCCAAATATACGGTTAGCTAATGAAGAAAAGATATCAAATTCAAACATACGCTTCATCATCAACGACTGCATCACTGCTTACCATCTGGTGGGATCACAGTCAAAACCTAGTCTATATCATATAAAAAAAATTGATGTATGTACAGTTGTGACCTCTCTGATCTGGATTACGCTAACTATGATAAAAGATATTAAGAAACTCAAAGAATCGAGGATTACAAATTAAACGCAACGCAAGGCAATTATGTGATTGGCTGTTAAAAATTCTTTCAACCTATCACAGTAGCTAACACACTTGAGACAATTATTCAGTAATTTCGTTTCTGAAACTGGGTAAAGTATTTAAAGTTCATCCACACACAAACCCAAAATTACGCGCATTGAATGAAATATCCGGATGCCATCCCGAACATTTACATCCAAACAATACAAAGGAAACATAAGCTCACCCATACACTACAATTATAAGAGCGACCCACCGTCTACCCAAAAATCATCCTATTGTCCTAGTACCAGCACGGAAGGGGCGTGTCCAGGGGGCGGGGCGAAGAACGAGACAGAAAGATGAGCCAGCTGTCAAAAAGTTTACGGGATATCAGTGAATCCACGAACGATAGAATAGGAGAGAGAGATGTTCGTCGGTTCGCCTTGTTAAAGAGGATTTTCGTGTTCGTTGCCAATGTATATTTTTGGTTTATTTTATCTTTAGTTATTCATTTGTTAGGTATGTTATGTGCCTATAACATTTTGCAATTACTTGAGAAATTCCGGTTGATTTTTTTTTCATCGCTTAGTTGAGAACGCAAAGATGGACGAGTAGGTAAATTTTTGGGATCAATATCACGCCTACGTAATTTATAAAAAAAACCGTCCAAGTTTATTCGGATTCACACATGAAAGATTCCATACAAACCGAAAAAAAACCACAGTTTACACAGTCAAAGCGGTATTAGAAATAAACACGTTGAAAATTTCAACTGCCTACCATAACGGTTCATGAGAAACACACCTTTGATAGACAGACGGACAACAGAAGCTTAATAAAATAGGGTTCCGTTCGATACTTTTCTGGTTCGGAACCTTAAAAAGTACAATTTAAGAAAAACTTAAACCACAGTTTCGTAGCACGCGTAGCAGTTTTCGTAGACGTCGTAGTCTGCCGTAGCATCATCGTCGAATGGTGAGGTGATAGATTTATCATTCTCTGAATCGGGGTGACCCCAGTGCAATGACCTATAGGGAGATATAGTCGTATTATTGTATTAGTTGGGTGGAGTTAGTAAATTGATTGCCTTCTTAAAACTTCATGCAACACAAGAGTACAAAGGCGGACTTAATGCCTTAGGCATTCTCTACCAGTCAACCAAAGTTAATGAAGACAATACATGGCAGGTGCATAAAAACACTAAAAGATTATTAAAAGAATAAGGGTACAAAAGTATGTATATGGACAAAATAAACATACATATTATTATTGCCTTAGTTTATTCTTTTCTCCTTTTTCGCAAATAGCAGCCATTTTGAGATTTTTCTTCATTAACATGCTAGGCCAGCAATAACAGCAATGTACCAGAACGTCGCTAGATCTTATGCGTGCCTAGTAAGTCGTTTAAATTAGGCCTACCTATCAGTTAGTTACAAAAAGCAGAAGACCCAGTCGTGGCGTTTGGGAAAGACCAGCTGTGAACGTATTTTGTCTGAAATAAATGACGATGATATCAAATCAGCAGTGCCTATTTGTAGCAACCTTTGACCCTGTTTGCGTCAGGCACTTTATAAATAGGTACACATTAACCATAGATTCGCTCAATCCGCTAGGACTCCCACAGAAAACTGCGATGCTATATGACGCCGCATCACAGAAACCAACGTTGCGAATTGTTGCGTTGCGATTTCGTGCGGCAAAGCATCAGTTCAGGGGACCATACAATGTGCGATGCGAATCAATTCGCAAGTACTTGCGATGCGTCGTACGAGCTAGCAGATTATTACGATGCGACGTCTCATCGCAGTTTTATGTTTGGCCCTTAGAACCATGGCATGTTACAGACTCTTTAATAACACCTGAAAAAAATCCAACCGTAAAAATATTACCAATTGTACACAAGAATGACTAATACCTAACTTTAAAAAAAAAACATGTATGATGAGCAGGTTCTTTATTCAAAATTTTCTATGGATAATTTGAATTTAGAATTTACTTGTCAGCGTTTAAACTTTTTAAGTATAATTAAGTTAGCGAATTTTATAAATATGGCTGTATTTCTACCTACGCAGTACGTTACGCATATTTCTTTTAAAATAATCAACGCGGAATTATGAAAATAAAATAAAATATTATTTAATTCACATCTGTATTAGGTTTACATCTATTGCCTTGTGTATGTACTTTCAGTTCCTAAGTACACCCATGTATGGTGGGTTAGACTTTAATTACTTTAAACGTGAAGTTGTTGACAATTAAAATATTTATAATGGAGTGTAAACAGCTAGATAGCATATTCTTTTACTTTAATAATAGCACCTACTTACTTTTCTATAATAGTTATATTTATTTTCTAAGCTTACCTAAATAAATATAATAATTAAGTATTTGTAGGTTTCGTAGTCCTAATTAGTCATCTGCAGGCTATGCTCGGAGTTTCCTTGCGTGATCACATCAGGAATGAAGATATCCGCAGGAGAACCAAGGTCACCGACATTTTTTTTTAATTTGATATAAACTAGTGTTTGACTGCGATCCCACCTGATGGTAAGCAGTGATGCAATCGTTGATGGTGAGGCGCACTAGTTTAATAAGACCCTATTCATAGGCCAAAGAATCGGCAAACTTAAGTGTGTAGTGGGCAGGGCACATTGCTCGCTGAACAGATGGTCGATGGGGCCGAAAGGTTTTGGAGTGGCGGCTGTGTATCGGAAGACGTAGCGTTGGAAGGCCTCCCACAAGGTGGATCGATGACCTGGTGAGGGTCGTGGACATGCGATGGATACGAGACGCACGGGACCGTTCATTGTGGCGACACTTGGGGGAGGCCAATGTCCAACAGTGGACGTCTTTCGGCTGTAATAATGTTCATGATGAATTAGTGATCCTATTGAAAGACTTTTTTTTCTGGATTAAAAAAATCATCAAATAAATTCGTCCTCTTTGGGTATAGCGAAGGGAGTGTCAGACTTTAGCTGACTAAAACCCACCTGTGTTCTTTTCGTTGCCTTTTGCGATCTAGAGCAGAGGTGACTCTTTCGAACAAACCAGCAGCTATTGAGAGACCTGAGAACTATGCCTGTGTTCCTAGTAGGTAGGTATTACCAGTTTTACTCATAATTAAGAGATAGGTAAGGATCTCGATTGCCGTACCGTACATATTAATTCCATGCATTTTTTTGACTTTGTACCGATTGTGCATCTAGTCGATCTAGTCGATTGTGCATCGTAAGTTTAGAAAGTATTTGGTTTTTGGTACAGAATACAGTCACTTGGGTTTCCGTTAGAATGTGGATGTAACAACATTCTAATATTTGGCCGTAATGTGCAGTAAATGTACTTACTGTCTCAGCCCTTTAGACAAACTTCGCTGAGTAGTCAGTCCTAACAATAAAATTTTCAGCTCCATTTTACCGAGATCGCACCTGTTTCACTAATTCCACATAATATCCAGTAGTGACAAAATTGCATAAATTTTACATCACAATATCCACAAGAAAAAACATCTTCAGAAACTACATTAATTTTTGTCACTTAATCCGTGTTGTTAACAAGACCTATAACAAAAAAAAGACCTTCCTGCTTGCTATAATCATCATAATAATATATTAATCAATCATCACGATTATTTAGGCCACCTGCACCTACACGTAATACCTAAACTTTACGTAGATTTTGTAATTAAATAACAACAGTAGGTATCTATTGATCAAGAAAGTATGCCACTACTACAGTTCATTCAACAAAATAATCAAGCGTTTTCAAACCCAGTGACGACTCGCTGACTAAACAAATATAAACCTCTTCGCCGTCATGCGACCTTGGTACTTGACTTTGACATTCTTAAATCAGTAGCCGATCACTAGTCAATTTGATCGGAAAATTTACCACAAATGATCATAATTGACCATAATCTATCTTCCCATGCGTGTTTATTTTGACCAATATTAGACCGCAAATATTTGAGTTTTGATTCACACGAGGTATTGATGTCAGCCATTTTGAATAAAAAACGCAAAGACGATTTCGCACACTGATTGTAAATAAATTGAGATTTGATTAATTATTCATTTTTAAATCTGGTTGAAAAAATATCCGTGAGATTGACCTCGAAGTTAAACTGTTAGGCTAGATTTATGCTTGAAATAGGCAACTTGTAATAACTTGCTTATCAGGCTGGCGAGAGGAAACTTTGAATTGCAAACGATGTCCTTATGTCAATATGCTGAACCGTGAGAAAATCCAGCTGCATTGACATTTGAACTTGTTCAAACTAAATATGAGTTCATCGGTCGAAAATGGCAGTTATGATAAACAAAACCATCAGAAATCAGAAACGTTTGTTTCAAATAGACCAATTACAAACACTTGAATTGTCAAAATGTTGGTCAGTCAAAAAAAAAAAGTAAAGCTAAAGTGCACATTTGAAAGCGTAGATCTATATGGAGAAGAACGTGCAAGAAACTCCATGGACACTCTTTTAAATGCATGTGGTCCAATGGTCCATACGCGTCGTTCACCTTAAGCATGATGAAATATGTACCAAGTTAATGATCCTCCTTAGTCGTTCATTCTTGACAGAGTGGTCGTGGTTGATAATATTGCATTTTCGTTGGCGAGTGAGGCTCCCGCGATGCGTATCCACTTGTTACGGTTTACAGCGTCTCGGGAACACCAAAAAAATAACAAAAAAAAACCAAACAACAAAAAAGAAAACACAAAAAAAAAACAATCGGGAATATCTATTGCCAAATATTATCGATATCATTTAAAAACCAATCAGATAGTAACCAGTCAGAAAAGATCAAGCCCGAGTCTACGCTAATTTGTGTTCCACGCGCGCCTCAGGGAGATTTCAGTAAAATTAACGGGCTCAGTTAAGGCCGATGCCTGTTAGGGCTGTGGGTTGTTAGAAAGAGTTAATGTAGAACTACACTGCTCACACGTGTGCCACACACGCCGATCTGGGTGCGTCGGTCTCCATACATTTTATATGGAAACTACGCTTCTAGAGCTACACTTGATCCACGCCACGCGACGTCGTTCTACATACAAACCAGGCGTGTTACATGTGTGCGTCGGTTTAATGTGAAGGTAGAACTACATTGGGCACACGTGGGCCACGTACGCCGATCTGGGCGCGTCGGTCTCCATACATTTTATATGGCAACTAGACTTGTAGTACATTAGATCCACGCCACGCGACGCCACGCAACGCGCCGCTACGTACAAATCAGGCGTGGCCCACTTGTGCGTCGGTCTAATGTAGTAGTTCCCGCTTTACCGCAGCCCTCGCAAAGGGCAACTAAAGGAACACCGTAGGTTTGAATCAGTAAAAATCTGGCACTCCCTTTTGCATCACCCAGATTGGAAGAAATCGTGTCTTGATTTTCCACGTACCTAAAAAAGGGCTTGTTTTTCAATCGCCAGTAAGCCGTGTCGAACCATGATAGCTTATCAGACTTTTTTTTAGGTGAGAAATTATCCAATGACTTCTCCCGCTCTAAGACGCATGTCAGACTTTTACAGACTAAAACCCACCCCTATGTTTCCTCTTTGTCTTGAGTTCCAGTAGGCTTCGGCCCTGCTGGGCCCCTACGGTTTTTCTGACATCTCTTTAAGGCGCGCGTGGAACACTACGCGCCGTCGACGACTCAGGCTCGGTCCAGACTGTTACCGGACAGCCGGACGGCGAGCTACCCCTTGCTCGTCGTCCATAAACCCACGCCCAAGGTGAAGCTTATCAGACTTATATTGTAGTCTATAGCAACAGAATTTCAGGTTGCTAATTCAGCGTCTACCAACTAAAAATGCCTAATAGTAGCCGGATATGGGCTGTTATCTTAGTGGCGCTGAAAAGTGATTACACAGAGGTCAAAATAAGATTGGGCTTGGCAAAAATAAACATTGTGTAGGCATAAGTAAGATGGTTTAGCTCTATGTTCTTTATTACCTACACTATACCCCTATTTCTTAATTAGTACAAAAAAAATTGGGCTCTATCCGTACTCGTTACTGATCATATTTATGTAGTCAAAAGTAAAAAAAACGAAATCCCAAAATTTTCCACAAAAATTTGTCATAATTGGTAAATTCATAATTGAATCAATTATTCATAACAATTGCTACTAGAAAATACTACGCGCAGTGTTTTTCCATTGTTTTTCATTCATAATCAATAGCCTGTACAATATTTGTACTACTTAATTAAAAACTAGTGGTGTATATTTGGAGCCTGGTGCAAATTTCGACGATAGTAAAGCGTTTCTCTCGATTGTGTCTCAACTCAATTATATAAAAAAATAAAAAAAAAACACAAAACATCTCAATCATCTTCAATCTCATTTCATCTTTGTTATATAGACGCAATTTTTATTTCTACACTGTCATAATTTTGTGTAATTGTATTTTTAAGTAGGTATAAAAAATTGGAATTTCATGGAACCGCTTAACGGAATCCTACAATTATAATAGGTTTACATGATTTGAAATATGCATATGGAATACGCGATGGGATTTATTTTTTAGATGGCAAATCATCTAATGACTTCTCCCACGCTAGGGCCGAGCGTGAGTGCGTGTCAGACTTTTACTGACTAAAATCCACCCCTATGTTCCTTCGTTGCTTTGCGTTTCAGGGCCCCGGGTTTTCCTTTCAGACACGAAACCATGGTGAATATGCAATGGGCTAAAGATACCTGAAGAAAACAAACAATTTTTTTTTTTTAGAATCCTAATAATAACCTTTCCATACAATTTGCAACCATCATGATCATCATCTTCCTGCCCTTATCCCGTTTTATTTGGGGTCGGCGCAACACGTTTTTTTCTTCCATTCTGTCCTGTCACCCGTCACGTTATCACTAACTCCTTTTTCTTTCATATCACTTCTAACACAATCCATCCATCTTTTCTTTGGTCTCCCTCTCCCTCTCCCTCTCCATCCATCCACATGTTTACTCATAACTGTTTTAGTAACATGCGTTTCATCCCTCCTCTTCACATGACCATACCAAGACAAACGATTCCCTTTCAACTTTTCAGTCACTAGCGCCAATTTCAAACTTCCAATCAATAGGGTATTACACTAATTTTTGAAAAGTGTCTCAATTAGATTCTATAGTGCTAATAAACCACAAAAAAAAAACACAAAAACTTTAGTCAGTCGCTAAGTACCCTAACAATGCATGTAAAATTTACATTTTCAAATTTCGCGCGTATTTGACGAAAATGTAGAAAGCAGTGCACGCCATAATTTACTCTGGTCGTGACGTCAGTTGGCTGTGTAAACAAATGCGCTCAGTATGGCCGATCAGTTGACAGCTGTCACTTTAGTTTACACAGCCGAATGACGTAATAACATGGTGGCTACTATTTCAAGGCGATAAAGAACTGATAATAAAAACAGAAAACTTTGAACTGAATTTAAAAATTTATTTTGTTATTTTATGAACTAAAACTAACACTTACCGACTGCATTTTACAGCAGCTATCTTAATAATATATTTATAGATTTTTTCTCATATAGAGTAAGAGTACCCTATTCAGAGAAAAATATGAGCTCAGTTTGACCTGCTTCTACAAACCCTTCCGTTAACTTCATACAACACTTATTACCTTTAAGGAACGGTCATGTCAGTAACCAAAACTTAACTTTTATTTCAATAAAAAATAACGAGGCGTATCCTTATTCCGTTCAATTGCCAATTTCACTGCCAAAATTACTATATGTAAATTAACCTTGTCAATTACTTTTTTTTCGACGGTATCTTCTCAATAATCATATTGTTCCTTTATAATGATCATTGGCAACACTGATTGAACGAGAGTACAGACCAGAGGGTAATTATAAATACACGCATATTAATTTTGAGAAATGGTCATAATATTATTGTTTTTAATTAAGAAAGTTTACTTTAGTCCCGATGATTTAGTGAAGATTATTTTAAGTATATAATATCTACTTTATTGAACAAGTTCCTATCCTTTTGGAAGAGTTAGACAATTTAAAAATTCAAATTACGAACACACACTACCTAATTCAGCAATCGTAGGGACGTCAACAAAACATTGTCTATTCGACATTCAAACCGATACAAATATAAAAAAAACTTTATGAATATTCATTTAATCGAATAAAACGAGCAAGAACACACTGACGGCCAGACTGTCAGACGAAGCACTCGAAACGATTACGTGATGGTGTTTACGAGCGAATTAAAATCAATTGCTTGTATCGCAACCACGGAATGAAGTCCCGTTTAGGCAGATTTAGTGAGATTAGAATCGATTTGCTCAAATCGAGAATCGACTGATTAAATCTTTTATTAAACAATTGAACTTAGAAGGTTGAATTGAATGTTTTCCAGGTTTAGGTGGAGGTTAACCTAAAATATACAATTATTTAGTTAGATAAATAACTCTGTAAGAAATTGCTTGGTTTCATATTTTACTACGCAATTAACTACAGTATTTATTTTTATTGTTAGAGTTAAAAAAACATTTTCCTCGTACATCTATCTCTAATGAGAATCTACAATAAGTAAATCAAGAGTTACATTAAAATCTTGTTGTAAAACTTCCTTCGAATGAAAATATTAAAACATTTACAGCAACACACATTATTTAACCAATAACATTGCACACCACATTTTGCTATCTTTTAAAACGACATTTTTATACGAAAACAGTCGTTATTGTTGTCTGTATTCATGTAAACATAAATGTAACAAACATACATAAGTACTGTATGACATGACATCTCCGAGAGCCTTCGGGTCAGCTCACACCGAGACGAAACACGAGTTGACACGACACTGCATAAAGATGGTGGCACGAAATATGAAATAGAACTTTATTTACTACCTCAAAAAGTGCAGATTTTATTGAAAGCATTTAGAGTAAATTCGAATTTTAAATTCCGTATGAAATGTGTACCTTTTGTGAAGTATATAAAGATCAATATTGTAGGTATCGCTATTTTGAAAACTTCGCGGAATGCTATGTTTCGGTGTAAGCTAACCTTGTCGAGATCGGGTCGCTAACCGGTCCCACTCGATACCATCGATAACTCGAATATTAGGCATAAATTAATCGACTAAGGGATTTGGAATAACGATTATGCGAATTATTCCGAGGAAAGGTAAAACTAATATGAGTAGACATGCAAATTGGATATTTTGATGCTTTCTATAGTTGAGATGGTTTTTGAAATTAATTGATTGGGGACTGAAGATCTTCGTTTATTAAATTTTCGAAATGTCTTCGATATTTGAGAAGTTATTTCTGGATAGCTATCGGGAATAATGTATGTGTAATTTGTGTGTATGTGTGTACCAGAGATCGGGTTTGAGGACGTAAGTAACATAGAGTTGATAATACCTCCTTCAAAATCCCGGAATCATAAACACGACGATTAAATCCCGGGATATAGGAATTTGAACTAAATTATTATATTGAAAAATCTTATTAGGGGTTAGAGTTGCGTACTAAAACTGTTAAATTAAAACAAAGCTTTCTTTTAACACATTTTTTGTAAGAAACTCAAAATATACTAAGATTATATAATCGTAATTTAGTTTAAATGTATTCATAGTGCAATAAGTAATCTTTAATTTCATAAATTCCAGGATTTAATTGTCATGTTTATGATTATTCTGGGATTTTTGAGGAGGTCTTATCAACTCTATGTTATTTACTTCCACGAACTTTAGGTAAAAATACTCTGCCTATTCCGTGCGCTGAGTTCGAGTTGGAAACGTTCACCGCGTGTGGCTCTCTGATTTAAGAGAAGTTAAAGAGTTAGGAGCGAGCCAATCGGAGCGCAGAACGTCATAAACGTGATTCGCGAAAAGCAAGTGTCTTTCTATTCTATGGATTTTTGTATGAAATTCGAATATTGAACAGAAGGCTGTCGAATCTACTAGTAGCAACATAAATATTGGCATCACAGACAGTTTTTTTTAAGTCAATTAACATATAACTTTTAATAGAATATACCAAATTCTATTTGCGAAAATACAATATTAGGTAATCACTTTGGGCAGTTATTAAACCCTTCAGTTTCTTATCAAGAAGTAAATTAATTAACGAACATTTTTGTCGAACTATTCAAATATGTTTTCAGAAATTAGACGAATGTGTCAAGCTTTTGTTCGATCGGAATCAGCCGGACTGCATATAGATGCTTAGGAGTATGTCTTACTAATGACATAGTAATCCATCAACCATACCTAAATTGAAGGAAACCATTAGATAAGAAATTAACAACATTCCTCCTCAACTTCTGAGGTGCGTTTTCATTTATGTTAGAGATCGCTTTGAAGAGTGCCAGCCCCCCTAGCCAAGTTACAACCGTTTCGTTTCTATTCTCTTTTCGTTGATCGCCTCGAGTCGGCCACGCCTCCTATTCCTTTGTTCTGACCACGTGACTGAGCGTTGAGATGACGTCAGAACAAAGGAATCGGAGGCGTGGCCGACTTGAGGCGATCGACGAAAAGAGAATCGAAACGAAACGGTTGTAACTTGGCTACGGCAGAGCCGAGAAGGACGACGTTTGAATATTTTCAAGAAGTAATTTTCCCGTGTCTTCAGTTTCTAATTTTATAATTTAACACAATATATATGTGTCAATTTTTCATGCATCTGCAAAAGTAAATTATTCTTGAGAAAGCCAGTAATGAATGATTTTGATTTTTGATAGATTTTGTATACTAAGTTAGTAAGATAGTGGGAAGACAAAATGTAGCAGATGGCGACAAGTTTATTTATTTTTGTATTTCTTACAAAATTTCCCTGTGCGATAAGACCGCACATTGTACACTTATTTTTAATAATGTTTTGTACTGTATTTTTTGTTTATGTGGTGTACTTGTACACTATAGAATATCTATATATATAAAAGAAAGTCGTGTTAGTTACTTCACTTATAACTCAAGAACGGCTGAACCGATTTAGCTGAAAATTGGCAGGGAGGTAGCTTAGAACCAGGAGACGGACATAGGATACTTTACTTTACTTTTTTTTTTTTTAGAGTAGGGTAGAGTAGGGTAGAGTAGGGTAGAGTAGGGTAGAGTAGGGTAGAGTAGGGTAGAGTAGGGTAGAGTAGGGTAGAGTAGGGTAGAGTAGGGTAGAGTAGGGTAGAGTAGGGTAGAGTAGGGTAGAGTAGGGTAGAGTAGGGTAGAGTAGGGTAGAGTAGGGTAGAGTAGGGTAGAGTAGGGTAGAGTAGGGTAGAGTAGGGTAGAGTAGGGTAGTGTAGGGTAGAGTTGGGTAGAGTTGGATATAGTAGTCAGTTGACGGGAGCGAAGCCGCGGGCAAAAGCTAGTAATAAATAAATAAAAGGTATTCCCGTTAGAAATACAAAAATAAATAAACATGGATAATCATCAAATACTTCTCTAACTCTGGATGGACTGAGAAGGCAGGTCAGAATTTTACTGACTAACCCACTTGTGTTCCTTCAGTTGCCCTTCGCGATCCCGGACCACGGTGACTTTTTCAAACGTTCCCGCCAAACCACTCAGACTGATATTTATTATAATTTTTTTTTTATCATATATAAGTAATTTATGGTTCCAGCTACCGGTCCCCTACCCCACTGGGCTTATAGCGCGAAGGAATTGTCTCTGTTTTCAATTAACCTCTTCTTAGGCCATAATGTCAACAATAAAAACTATTTTAATCGCCAATAAAAATATTCTCCTCCATATTTATAAATCCTTATAATTGGTTAAAACAAATCATTTTTTGCTATCGAGAAAACGATTCTCATTCTAATTTCAACTTTAAAGCGTTTAAATAAGGAACGTCAAATATTTTCTTGGGTACCAAATTCTGACAATTATACAATTTTAACAAAACAGTCGTCTATATAGAATTTCAACTTTATTTTCATGGCGTTAAGGGTGAAATAGGATATTGAACTTAAGATGGTAACTAAAGGAAAAGCAGTTTGACGTTTCCGTAGAAGCGTTTACCCCCTGTTGTGACGAGGCAAAGGCCACAAGACTGGGCTGACCATAGCGTCCATAAAATTAAAGACATTACGATAACTTCGGCTGTTAGATCGTATTTAATAATCGATTAAATCAATAACATTAATATTTGAATGTAAATTTTATTGTGAGATCTACTGTCAACTGACAATTATGATTTTATTGTCGATCAATATTTCCATAACGATGTAAGAAGTCTCGTATTTAGAAGAAAATTGTGGCAGTTTTGTTGCTGAAGTCATAGACAATCTAAGAGAAAAGAAACTACATAAATCTATCTACATCTTGCTTTTGAATATAATGTTGATCAGCAATCGTCCTTTTTCTAGTAACTTATCTTCGAAGAGCTTGTGGCTAAAATAATCCTGAGGTTTTAACGCAATCCACTGTTAAAGGGATGGAGATGGAAATGACAATGATGATTATGGGATGGGATGGACGGATGGATGGGATGAAGGGATGGTTGCTGTTATAGGGTGTATATAGCTCCATCCCTCTTTTTCGTTTGCCCGCCTGACATTTAACACATCATGGTAAAACCCTTGTTATCCAAATAGTGGGTTTCGGAAGTCAGTTAGGCAGTCGGTCCATGTAAAATACCAGTTTTCAGTTGCATAGATTAGAAATCGACCCAAAGACAGTTGGGAAAAGGCTAAGCAGATTAAATGGTCCTTTGTCCTGTAGCCTTTCTAAAACTCCGATTAGGAAGTGCTACATTTAATATCAAAGTTGCATACAATGCGTTCCAAATAAGAATAGGATCGATTGCCATGTTGTGACGTCACGTCATAATGTCAAATCGCAAGAAATTAGGCAAAATTGAAGAACTCAGAGATGAGCAAAATTGAAGAACTGGATTCTGATTAAACTTAAATTTTAAGCATTTCTTGTTTTGCTCATCATAATAATTCTTTGATTTAACAGTATGACGTGACGTCACAATATGGCAATCGATCCTATTCTTATTTGGAACGCATTGTAATACTTATACTTAGGTTGTGTTTCCTGAAAACAAAAGTAAATCAAAAGTTTCGATATTTTCAACAAGGAACTAAAAAAATACTAGGTATCTAATATTTACCTTCAAAGCAACACCACAAGACCACAACTAATTACCAAAAACAAAACAGAAGCATTTTAAATTTGAATTTCAAATCTCCGATGCATCCTGGCCTGTATTTTATGATGACGTTGGCCACCCTGACGTTTCGTTTCACGCAGTGAGGTTACGCTACTGTTCAGCCCCCTGGTGATAGGAACACACTTGGCTCATAATATTTTATTTTTACGCTAATGACCGCCCGCGACTCTGCCTGCGTTTAAACTGTTTACTTAATGTATTTATGTGTTTTTGATGAAAATGAGAGCCTTACTCACAAATTGGTAGTGGTAATTATGGTAAAACGAGGTTGCTGGGAGAAATGGTAATTTTAATTTTGAGTACCTCCGAAGCTGTGTGCTCACTACTTATCTATCATTTAAAAATATGTGTTGTTAATTCTTAAATGTTTTACAAGATTCTTAACTCCAAAGTCTCTATTGAGAATTTAGCTAACAGGTTGCTTTACTGGTGCTAAACACTTCTGATTTTTTTATAAAAACTGTTATTACAAAATTAGTATAAAGCTCAGCTTTTACACATAATGGTTAAACTATTTTCAATAACAAGAATCGGTCTCTCAACAAGTCTGTAAGGTGTAATAATATCTACTTTAAAGTTAAACCACTTATTTTCTACTTGACTGGAAAGGAACGGACAGACATCGTATATTTTATAATATTAGACAAAAAAGTTCCATTCCAAATCTAGTAGCGTGGAACGTAAATTCGAAAATGGTTCGTATTTTTTCTGTTCTGTTTCTGAGGCATTCTTTATGGTTCGATTAAGTCAGTATTTTTATACTGTTACAGCACCTTCAGTGTTCATAATTTCAGATCATATGTTAGCTACTATAAAGCGTAAAACTCTGTTTCCAAATTATTTTAAATACCTATGTAGATTTTTCTGTCGCTCAGGTTATCAAACAAATTGGGCTCACTCAGCTGAAGCCAATTAAGATTAGATTCTTTCTTAAAATAAGACTAAGAAATCGACACTTTGTCCATGTTTCTACTGTTCTAAAGCATACAGAAGCTTGCATTCAGTTAGGTGCTTATATTAATCAGATACAGCCAATTATTTTAATACCTACTATTAAATCCAACAAAAACTACAGCAAGCAGGTACTCAAGTATCTATTCACATGACCAGAAGCCACAGATTATCAACGAAAACAGATGAGGTTCTACAAAAAAGGCTCGTTCACAATTATGTCAAACTCAATTTGACAACTTGATGAACATGGCCGTTCAGCGTTTGACAGAACTCCGTGGGTGGTCCGTCCGGCATGCGTGTAATTTTTTTATTTTTGTTTCTAAATATATTTTTATTTCGACCACCGTAGGGCGATGACTAAGTGGCTTTCGATAACTAGCCACCGGCCAAGCGTTATAATTGGTTATGACTTTTTGGCGTACGGCCTTGGTTTATAATGATGAGAGGTTTTTTTTATATTATAAAACATCATTCAATACGATGAGTAGATCACACATTGAGAACAAAAGTGGAGCACAAATTATTTTTGTAACAATTGAGTAGATAGTGATTATGAGTTTATGTAGGGTTTTATTATATTGTCTTACCTACATGTATTTCCATTCCTAGGTTATCCACGCTATGGATTATGAAACACTAACCAAAATCTCGCAACCAACCAAAGACAAAGTGTACCATTCAAAAACGAAACGATAAGCACAAAATGACAGCACAAAAACTATTTCCCGCCAAAAGAACTGTCAAAGTGACATTGTGTGTGACATTACCACGAGGGTAAATAATGGTGACCCTGATGCCGTGTAGCTACCTCGGAGGGGGTGCCTCCCCACGCTGCAGCTTGGATCACGCCGAGCCAAAGGTCAGATGCATTCTGATAAGCAAACGTACGAGCTATGAGGATTTCCATTTTCGCATTGTAGATGGCGCCAGTTGACATTAGGTCTTGATAATCACCTGTGTCTATGGTTACGAAGAGTAAAAAATAAAAAATGCAGATTCAAATTTGGAAATCCTCATTGTTATTAAATGTTCTGTAGAAAAATGATTGCTTTAGATGTTTTATAAGTTATTTTACTACTTATAGTTGTATCTTCATTTTACTTAGTAGTTCGTACGAATTGAAAAATATTATAAATCACGATATGCACATTGTACAAATTCGCACATGAATGCACTGCACACAATTTTAGTTTTATCCTTTAGTTTTATTTGCACGGTATGGCCTAATTTGAAGCTTGCATGATATTTTGATTTATTCGAACGCTCTTTGAGTCTTTGTTACTGCACTTTTTGCTGAAGACTCTTTATTTTGTTGAAACGCTTATTACAGAAAGGTACCTTTATTATTCAACTTTTTATTTAAATGTACCTAGGTATACGTATTAAATGTGATAGCTGAATATCACTTGGATAAATGACAAAATATATAGCTGAGGTAAGAAATCATTTGATAGTACATTGATCTATTTTTCACGAAATAATATTATAAAAATATCGAAAATAGTATTGAAAATAAATTACAATAATGTTAGCAGGTGTTGGATCGTAACAACAATATTGAAAAAAAATCGAGGATAAATTTCAAGATTTTGTCGAGAAGAGATTTAAACCTTCCAAAACTTTGTCACAACATGAACTTAAAACAATCGAAGCGACAAGACGAGCTTTATGGTACAAGCCGCCATGATTAATATACTCGAAGCGTTATCTGTCCGGCGTAACTAAAACCAAATTTTATTGGTCTCATTGTACAAAACTGTTTATGTTTCCAAGTGGAATAGCATGGTGAGGCGTCAGATCTCATGTTACCCATTCATGGGGACCATTAAAAAGTCGTAACGTACCTACGGGACAGAGGATCGTTAGCCACCTGATACCAGGCTCTCATAACTTCGAAGAGGTATTGGCTTACATGATGGTTGATCGTTTAATTTTGGTATGCGATGAAGATTAGCGCGTAACAATGCCATATTGCGATGATGATTAGGCTACGAGTGAGTGGAATGCTTTCGCGGTAAAATATTATCTTTGTGGAGGTTTTAGCTAAGTATAGTACCTACCAACCTAGCTAATAGCATTAATGTCGTTTTTAACGATTGTAGTGATTAGAGTTGCCAGATGTCCCGTTTTGCGCGGGAGTCCAGTTATTCGGGGGTCTGGTGACCCGACCCGATTTTCCCATGATCGGGACGCCTATTGTCCCGATTTTCAACAAATCTCTTTAGTATATTAGTTATATACCTATTATATTTAGCCTGTAGGTACTGTCCTATGGCAAGGCAAAGGCCCCCCTCCATTTCTTCCATTTTTACATAAAATAAATAGTAATTCACAAAACCTGCCAAGTAGACAATGTGTTGTAACTGTCCCTGTCCCTAATTGAAAACCAAAGTCCCAATGATTTTTACCTTCCGTCCCAAAATTGGACATACTGGCAAAACTAGTAGTGATGGATCAGGCTGAAGGCATTAAAATACAAATTTTGAAAAATAACAATGCTAGATGTTAACTCATCACCAGTGACCGATCACAGAATAAAATCTACGTCCGTTGAACTTACAACAAAACGCTCAAACAAATCACACGAAAAATAATAGAGATATTAATTTAAATCAATGGTCAATTTTTTAACCTATCGCACGCACCGCACATAAAATACTACAACAAAGAAACAAAATAGAAGGCAAAGGCAACGAAAACTAAAGCCACCCAGAGATAACACCAATAAAAACAAATTTGTCCGGCTTGATAGTCGAACACGGCGCGATTTATCGACCAAGATGTCTTTCTCGATACAACTTGTAAGTTCCCGCGCTTTATATCGATTGGGCTTAACTCCATTTTGTTTATGTAATCGAAAACAGACTTACTTTGTGAACGCGCGAGAAATTCGTGGAATTTGGCGGGAATGAGGAAGATGGCGGGTTTAACTTTTATTTGTCTTTGGTTTTTTGGTGAAATTGCAAAATAAGTTTTAGTGATTTTACACTTTGAACCATTTGTAGCTTTCTCGATGAATCAAAAACGCATAGGCAAAAGTAGTAAAATAATATTGACTGTGTTGTGTACTTGCCATATTTATATATGGCTTGCCTTTATTGGCCGGCCGTAGTGAACACTACCGAATCATAGAGCTCCCTCCTCTCTCTTGCCTTTCTTGGCTGGCTTGAGTAGGGATTTAAGATAACATATAATGCAGTACGATGCTTTAGGAATCTTGACCGTACTTCCGGAAATATCCTGATAGCCGTGGTATACCTTTCTACTTCTTGCACACTCCAAGCACTTCAGGATAATTATGTTGCCAGTCAGTGGTAACCAGGTCATTTTAGGCTCTCAAATCCATAACTCTATATATTTGTTTTCTATATGCCCTAATAGTTTCACACCAACCAGGGGTTGTCCTTTGGTGCACTTGAATAGCATGTAAAAGGTTAATAATTGTCTATTCGTGCCTCCTTTTCACGAAAAGGGTCTAAGGGACCTAGCTTCAGTCCCTCGTATGTTTTCCAACGGCCCGAGATCCCGCGAAATCTAAAAAATGAGCATACAAAGTCATCAAAAAATAATAAATTACATTACCTTTATGCAATCATTCGGGTTTTGACAAAACATTGTTCTCTATTCAATTAATGACATCTGTCAAAACATTCCCCATTCTCAACTCTCACAAATGACAATCCCGAACAATAAACCAAAGACATGAATACAATAAATCGCTATTAAAATTGACAGTTCACGCGACAAGTCGAAAAACTAACAGATCTTATTAATAATCGCCAATATCACTTGTTATTATCAAAGATAAAACGTGAAATTGGTCGGTCGATAAATTTTATAATTTATTTGTTAGGAGGCAGGAGCGGGCGATGCGTCCCCGATCGTAAATATGCAGTGAGATAAAACAATAAACGAATTACGTTTAAATAAAGAAGCGTTTTGTTCTGACGCTTGTTTAGAATATAGCGTGTTCTCGTTTTAAACACGTATTTTTTTAATATTTTTATGTGCCATGATAATTATGAATGTTTTGTTTAACTTTTTATTATTATTATTATTATTTTGTGCAGTTTTTCCTGATTAATTCGATATCAGATATGTTTTTTCCTCGGGAAAATAATAAGGGTTCATAGTTGTTTGTACGGAATATCTGCCAAAAAATCGAAATTTAAACTGATTCAGAGCAATTTTTTCAAAAACCAATTTAGGTAAATATGAGGCGTAATGCCTTATTTATAGAACTATTAAACTTGTACCTATTTTATTAGGGTTTCATTAAAATAGTGTTGATGACAGAGTTCTTAGGTTAACGCATAAATAAGAATTAACATAAATAAAGTTAATGGCACTATCTAAAACACGATCTTATCGCACTTACTGATTTGATTGACGATTGTAATTGTTAGTCGCTGCACCTGCACTTTAATTATGAATGCAAAATCAACGTAGGAATAATAAATTGGTTGACTATTTATAGAAAAATGTGATAATAAATATCTTTCAACAACGTCTTAGATTCCTGTTAAATAATCCGTACTGCAGCCACTGAAAAAAAATGTATTGATCTTAAATTGTGAAGACCTTACAGTGTTTTACTGCTAAAACGTGAGCCTTTCAATAAAAAAAAATCTGGGTTGAAAATACTTATTATTTGGAAATTCTATTATTTTAAATGAAAACGTAAACTTACCAAGAAGAGTGTAAGGTTGTCAAACAAAACCTCTTAAATCAAAATAATTCAAAACGTTACAGCCTGTATTTAGCCGTCCGTACAGGCGCGTTGTCGCCGCGTAAAACGTATAAATTAGCCGGAGTTATCGGGAGATCAGGCGGCCTCACACCTCGAGAGGAATGCGCCCGGTGATTTACGCCCTTTCTCACACGATACCTCCTTGGCAGCGCTGTAGCCCTGGTAGCGAGCTTGAGTGATCGCCCAGTCATTAGGAAATGTTGGTGGTTTATTAATCAGAGTAGAAGAAAAAAATTATATAATACGTTAGAGCTTCCAGATAGACAACGATTTCATGCTCTCTCTGAGTTTTATACATAATTCGCACTTAAAAAAGCGTCCAACAAGTCAAATTACTTAATTTTACTTGTTTGACGCTTGTAAATAAACATATAACATTTCTGTTTGTGTGAAAATGGTTTTTCAGTTAGATATGTAATTCGTTTCCCGGAATATTTTCTCTTAAGAGATATACACCACTAGTTCTTAATTAGTCCAAATACTTAAAGGGCTTGTTAGAAAAGGTCTTGTTATTATTTAAAATGTAAAGTCTCAATAAATAATATTCATAAACAACACAGTTATTAACGTTTGTTTATATCCCAAAATATCACTCAATTTATGGAAATATTGTACAGGCTATTGATTAAGAATGAAAAACAATTGAAAAACACTGCGCGTAGTATTTCCTAGTAGCAATTGTTATGAATAATTGATTCAATTATGAATTTACCAATTATAACAAATTTTCGTGGACAATTTTGAGATTTCGTTTTTTTTACTTTTGACTACATAAATATGATTAGTAACGGGTACAGATAGAGCCCAATTTTTTTTTGTACTAATTTGAAACTAGGGGTGTATAGACACAACTTTTTAACAACAGAATACATTTGATCACTGAGGAATCGGCAACTTTTTCGTCATAAACCAGATCAATCTAGAGAAGGAGTCTAGGACCGATAGAATCACAATTGCCTGTCCTCCCTGAACTAAAGTACCTCAAAGTATCCAAGAAATAACTTCAAAATAAACGATACAAGAATTTGATCCGATAATTACGCCAATTAAATGGTAAGATTTGAATTCAAACTACCAGGCACTCATAAGATTATAAGAGGAACGTGAAGGCACTTCAATTGTCACCAACAAAAAGTTCGTATATCATTTAGACGATATGGCGCCCCGAGACTTGGGAAGGGTGACATCACCAGTTATCTTTCGTGTTTATTAAATCCGATATAGATAAGTATGTGGTTAACTAACTTAACTGGTTCTTTTTATTTCTTTTTTGGTGGGTAATCATTAAGTTACTTCTCCCGCTCTGAGTGGAGAAAGAGGGAGTGTTAAACTTTTTCTGATTAAAACTCGCCCGTGTTCTTTCAGTTGCTCTTTTGCGTTCTAGGTTCTTATTTCGCAACCCAACTTAACAGGTTTCAAAGAAAAACAGATTTATGGAATTTAAATAACATCAAGTGAAAAAAAATAATCTAGACAGGTTTTTGATGTTAAATATTTGAATTCCTTTTTTTAATGACAAATTGTTGCTTGACTACGATCCCAACTAATGGTAAGCAGTGATGCAATCGCTGATCGTGAGGCGCACTAGTTTATTAAGAGCCTATTCAATCTAGCCTTGAAGACACCTAATTTATAATCGGACGGGAAGACCGCAGCATGCAAATTGTTCTAGTCCTTCGATGTACTTACGCTGTATAAAAGACGCTTAGTCCGGACCATAGAGGTGTCATAAATCGGTGATTCAGATTTTATTGCTTTATTTATCGACAGCTAACTGAAACTAAGAGGAATGGAATATCCAGATATTCTAATCTCCCTCTTTGAGGAGTGGCTGAAAAGGCAACACGGCGTCCTTACCTTCCGCATGACTCAGGTCCTCACCGGACATGGTAAGTTCGGGAGGTTCCTGCACCGGATTCGTGCGGAAGAAACGCCCGGGTGTCACCATTGTGTGGACCACCCGGAGGACACGGTGGAGCACACGGTGGAGGTGTGTCCCGCTTGGGCAGAGCAACGCCGTGTCCTCGTGGGGGCGATCGGCGGCGGCGATCTCCAACGCCGGGCCTTGGTACAGGCCATGGTCCGGAGCGAGGAGGAGTGGCAGGCGGTCGCCTCCTTCTGCGAAGCAGTAATGCTAGCAAAGGAGCCGGCCGATCGCGTGAGGCAACGGTCCTCACGCCCCAATCGCCGCCGGGATTCCGATCCCAATTTCCGGCCATCGTAAGCGCAGGCTTGCGGACGACGAGCAATGGGTGGCTCGCCGTCCGACCGTCCGGTAACCGTCCGGACCGAGCCCAAGTCGTCGACGGCGCGTGCTGTTCCACGCGCGCCTCAAGGAGATGTCAGCAACTGTAGGGGCCTAGCAGGGTCGAAGCCTACTGGGGCCAAGGGTCTGATTCTGAAAGGAAGACTCGGCCCTGGTACGAAAGGCAACGAAGGAACAGGAGTGGGTTTTTAGTCAGTAAAAGTCTGACACTATCTCCCGCCCCGCCCAAGGGCGGGGGATGTCATAAGATGATTTTCCCAACGAAAAAAAAAAAAGATATTCTAATCTGATGACGAGTTTTTAGGACTCTACTTATGGAGGGTCCAGCCTCTTCCTGTCAAGAGATAATTTAAATATTAATTCATAATTTTCGAAGTTACTAAGTAGGTACAGTTGTCAAGTCAAAACTCATAGAAAAAAAAAACATGTCTCGGCAGGTATTTCGAAAAACAAACAACACAAACCGATAATTGTTGCTGTCTCCCTAAATTCGGTTCAGTTTTTATGAATGTTGTTAAGTTAATCTTGATTCAACGAGGCGACATTTAGGAGTTTTATTATTTATAACTTAAAGTTTATCTCAAATCTCGGTTAGTTAACCTAACCGTTAGTTTAACCATTTGATTGGTAGTTAGAACTGAATTATTGTTACTGACTTTTGTTATTAGATGTTGAAACTGTGAGTAACAATTAGTAACGAAGAAAATTTGAGGAAATAGATCTACAGTTATTGTCAAAGAAAAAGAAAAATTAGATGCTATATGTTTAAAAAAACAGGCCAAGTGCGAGTCGAACTCGCGCAAGAAGGGTTCCGTACCGTCCATAGCAAAAAAAAAAAAAAACGCCAAAAAATCACGTTCGTTAGCCTCACTTAAATATTTATTTTATTTTGTTTTTACGGCAACAGAAATACATCATCTGTAAAAATTTCTACTGTCTAGCTATAACAGAAAGATGGACAGTGGAGTCTTAGTCATTTTTTGGATACAGAACCCTACAAATTTATAACTATGCACGGCGAGATGTTCGAAAGAGTTACCGTGGTTCTGGAACTCAAAGGGCAAATAAAGGAACACAGGCGGATTTTAGTCAGTAAAAACCTGACACGCCCTCACAGATTTTTTTTTGTGGTGGGGAATCATCCACACCAAAAAAAAAAATATGTTCATTTTATTATATATCTAAAATCAAAAAAATGCTGGCAGGTAGATAATATTCTATAACTAAAAAAAAAAATCAGAGACTGAATTCCATTTTCAAATGACAACTATAAATTATATTAATCGACAAATACCGGTCATAGGCCAGTGCCATTTTCATTAAATAATAATTAAGCATCTCATAAAAGCTACTATTACTTGTATCGTAAAAAGTTATCAAAAAGTTGGTGGCGATCAAGATAACAGCTATAAAATCGATTTAAAAAGTAAACAGGTATATATTCTTAACTAGCTTTTCGAAAGTTTTTGGCGGGATTTCTTCGAGTGGAGTTCAGTGACTGTATTAATTATCCGCAAATTTAGTCCTAGTGCATATTGTGACGTAAAATGGTGTAGTTTTGTATCTCAAGTGTCTGCGCACCTGGGCCTCAAGTCTGCTATTACAATTGTGTCAGAATGATCTATCATTGATTTCATAATTGTTGATTTTGACAAGTTTAGTAATCTATAATGGCGTCATTATGACTTGCCAATGATCAACCACTAACACTCCATTGAAAGAAATGGCATAGAATGGTAATCTCTTACATGACATGACAAAATTAACTGGTTGAGTAGTGTAATTAGAGACACAATAGTAAGACAATGGCGCACGAACGCGGGCGTTCGTGCGGGGATCAACAGCTTAAATGAATGTCTGAAGTATGCAGTAATCTGCTAAAATTTTGATAGTTCCTTTGATCAGTGACCTACCATTAGAACGTCATTGTGCAGTCATTGCTTTTATTAAGCTCGATATTGTCATTCTACCACAACTCTAGTATGAGGCCAATGACCGATCAATGATCGAACATTATGAATTATCAGATCACGAACATTTAGCAAAATGACAATGGGATCTTGTTGGAATGACGAATTTATAAAAATAGCAGACTTGGGTCCCTGGACAATATGTGGAATCATTGAAATAGGCGCGATCTCGGTAAATTAGAGCTGAAAATTATATTGTAGTTTTGGCTACCTCAGCGAAGTTTGCCGAGAAGACTTGATACATTTGATGCCAAATATTACAAAAACATTAAATTGTGTTTATCCATATTCTAATGCTAAACTAATAATAAAACAAATAAAATAATAAAATGGTAGATAATTATTTCAAAAATAGTGTCAAAATTCTATTTGTCAAACCATTATTTACGAATAGTTTTCTTCGTGAAACTAATAATTAAAAATATTTAATTATATTATCTCAATAGTTCTATTGTGAGGAAACACGTCACCAGACACGTTATCAGCCCAAATGTCAAGATCTCAAAGATTTTAAAGATAACGAACAAGAATGCATAATTATTCCTAATTGTTCGAGTTCAGACTAGGTCAGGTTTTATTTACATATTTATATCATTGGTGATAAAACAAATGAAGAAATTCTTCTTATTACTAGTTTGGCAATAGACCAGTTATTAGGGTAGGTTGGGCTGCAGGAGGACTGTTCAAGAGTCACCTAGCCACGAGCCCTGGAACGTAAAAGGCAACTGAAGGAACACAGATCAGTTTTAGTCAGTAAAAGTCTGACACCCCCTCTCGGTTACCCCACCCAGTGCGGGAGTAGTTATTTGATGATCTCCCACCACAAAAAGGTATGAGATAGTTTATTTTCGTTCGGGTTGACTGGAAACAGTTTAGCTCGCCGTCCGACCGTCCGGTAACCGTTCGGACCGAACCCAAGCCGTAGGCGCGTAGTGTTCCATGCGCGCCTCAATGAGATGTCAGCAACCGTAGGGGCCCAGCAGGGTCGAAGCCTATTGGGGCCTTGGGTGATGCGAAAGAGATCCCCGGGGCCCTGGAACAATGGCAAAGAAGAAACAAGGGTGGGTTTTTAGTCAGTAACAGTCTGACACGCCCTCCCGCTAATAGTATTCCCACTTAAAAAAAAAACCTCTAGTAGTTTGGAAATAGAAATCATTTATTTGCTAAAAATATATGTAGGCATCAGATAATATATGATGATTATTTTAAGGAGAGTCCCGATACATTTTGCTTGCAAAATAACCTAATTAATATAATATATTCGTTTAGATGTAACTTGTTGTGAGAGAGCTTTGCATTCTCTTTCACCTTGCCACATAAACCTCTTAAAGTTTTCAGACAAGTGTTATGTTTTGTAATAAACTAAAAATATTGAAAAATTAACTAAAATAAAAAAAGTCGCTAAGGCTAGGCACAGTGGCGGAACTATAGGGTGGCAAGGCTAGCAAATTGCCACGAGCCCCCGGTCTAAAAAGCTGCGAGCTCAGAAGAAGTAACCCAAACTAATTAAAAATACCACCCCTCTTTTCCATTGCGGGTTAAAAATTAAATTACTACGTGACGATTTTTCTCGGGCCTCCAATGAATTTTCTACGGGCCTCAGATGATATAGTTACGCCACTGGTTAGGTAGATTGATTTATAGGCTCACGTTTGATCATTATGTCTTGAATTCATTCTCCATCGCTTTTCATCAAAACCTGATGAAAAGCGATAAACGGTATGCAATTTGTACAACTCTATTCATGATTTAAAAGAGTATAGAGTTTCTTGCTCGTTCTTCTCCATAGATATCTACACTTTGGAACGCGCAATTTAGCTTCACTTTTTTTTGACTGACCGACATTTTGACGATTCAAAAGTGCCTGATAAATAGTCTATTTGAAATAAACGTTACTGATTTCTGATTGTACTCTATACTTTGTGGCCACAGAACTGGAAATCCAAGGAATTAAGATTAAAAATAATAATTTTGATAAAAAGTCAAATATCCGAAGAAATGATTTCTTCGTTAAGTTAAGTAAGTTTAGTTTTGGGAGAAAACTAAAAGGATATTTTTGAGATTAAATAAATAGATTCTATCCTAGGCCTACCAAAATTTTATTTTATGTTTTTCTTTTATTTATTTATTTAACAATTCAAGTAAAAAGAAAAGAAGAAAGAAACAGAAAAATAGGTACCTAAAGCCCTAAAGGTGCTTATTTCTACAGAAATCTCTTCCAGCATACCTGCGAAAGGAGAGTTGAAAAAAAAGCTTTTGTTTGCACTGAGTGCTTTTATGTGTGAGATCAAATGAGGGCTTGCTTTACCCCCGATTTCTCATTTATGCATTTGAAATTGAGTATTTCTCAAACTCTACTTTAGCCGGAAAACCTGTCAAAATTTGGCTTTAAAGTATAGGCGATATTACAGAAAATACAAAACACAAAGAAACCAATAAATACCATTTTTTTTTTTAAAGAATAACGTACCTTTATTAAAAAGTTTATTTGAACTTATAATTCCAAGTCAATCCAAAGATATCCACTTTAAAGCAACCCGATTTAAAAATCGGCAATTTCATAGGTACGGTATTATTACCTATGTACGAGAAACTTTGTAATTAATAAGTATTTAACTACTTAGTCTGAAATGGTCAAACAAAGTGGGCAAAATGTGTTCAAAGTTCACTAGAGTGCAAATTGCTTGTCAGTTTCGTTTTATTAGTCCTAATTATAATGTATCTACACGATATCAAAACTACAAGGTAAAATTGATTTATTTTCTAAATATACATAATTTACATTTAATAAAGACTTATGTAACTGACTATAGTTACTGTGAAACCAAATAATAATAAAAACCCATAACTAATTAAAATAACTAAAATATGGCATCAAAAAAACTCCTCATAAATCTTATCTATTTCTCCTTTTTTTTCTTTCTTTTTTTTCATATTTTAGTTTGTTTTTTGTTAGATTTAATTAGTTAAGAGTTTTTATTATTAGTTTTTTGGTTTCAAGGTAAAATAAAAAAAAAATTGCATCATATTCCTACTTCGTGCGTCATCAAATAATTTTCTCAATGATCCAATGACCCACTCTAGGCCAAATATCCAAGATCTCTACATACTTAATTAAACATATAAATACTTTTATAATTTTATGCTTAATTTGTTGGTAGAATCTCATTAAACTAGAGTATCAGAATACAAGATCTTATCTCTCGACTGAATCTCTGTTCTTCCTTATTGATTATACTCAATAAAAAAATTAAGTAGTCTATGGCTGATAGCAATGTTACACTAACTAAATCTTCTATTTACATAGAATTGCTGACATAATTATCAACACGCAGCTGAAATTACCGGGAATAGTAACGTGAAATTTTGTACAAAAGGAAACCCCTTTGAATATGTAGGAATTTATTTAATTAAGAAGTGGTTTTTGAAACTAGAAAGAAGGTATTTCATTAGTATTCAAAACCTTTTTCTCAGACCAATATACCTACTTGAAACTTGACACGAATAGTAGGTAAGCCTAAGGTTATATAAAGGTGGTCATTATTCGATTTTCCAAAATACCCAAATAAAACTATTTGGGGGTAGATGGGGTCTTATTCCTAGGTTAATAAAGTTGAAACTAAGCACAAGTACTTAGATATCTAAATGAATAATAAAGTTTTTACTATCCTCAAAGCGCAACGAACTAGACAGATTCCTCCAGAACTGGCAAGAGACAGAATAGGCTAACAAAAATAATCCACAAAATACGGTTTAGTAGGTGGTAAAATTTTACAGAAGGACGCTTAACACACGGTCCTATCAACTTTACAAAAATAGATAAATTACAAATGGCAAAAACTCCAGAGTTTCCCCGCCAATTTTAAAGTCATGTGTCAAAATGACATTACTTACTTTTAAATCAATAAGAACTGCGAAAGTTATTTGTATCAACAGCTAATGATCAAATTGTTTCATTTTACTCAGAATCACACCATCTTTAAACATGATAAGTATTTATGTACGAAAATTTAGTTTTCTTCTGGCATTAAACATAATATTTGGGACAAAATTCGCCATGACACATTAAAAATATGGACGTCTAAATCGGTTCAACATCCCTGCGTGACATACATTCAACAACAGTAGTCATTCTTCATTCGGTTTACACACAAACCACAATGAATAGTTCCGAGAAGGGCACAAGATGTTTGTAAAAAATGCCGTCACATACAACCAAGCAGTCGCTATAATCTATTTATGGGGAATACTCTAACGTAGTCAGTGTTCTTAGTTTTGTGGCCTATCCTTGAGCACCCACCTTAAATCAAAATGGATACTCTAGGTTTGGCTGTGCTCCTAGTAATTCGTAATGAGCATATAAATCAAATAAACGATATCTAGGATAGATGGTTATCGTGAAACAAGTCTTGAGATTTCGTCAAAGATAAAAAATAAAGAATTTATGGAAATTAAATTGAAGGCTTAACAGCAACTATAAACAGAAAATCAGGTCAAGACATCTCTAAAATTAAACATGTATGAGTTTTACGAATAAAAGTGAACATAAGGAAAAGTGAAATCCTCGAGTGGCCAGTTAATTGAAGAGACGAGACGAAAATAAAAATAACTTCATTTACACCACCTAACTGTATACAATCGAACTTAAAAAAAAAGCAAGATAGACACAATTCACGCTGATAGGTTACATAATTACTAAGTATCCCGAAATGTCGGACTTAGTAGACTTAGTAATTTCTAAAGCACTCGGGGAAAAAACGTGTGAAACGTCCTGCCATCTTTTGTGTTCCTGGTACCCCTCAACTGTCATCCATAAAAGTAAGAGTGAAGACATCTTCTAGAGATGCTTGTTCGTCATTAATCACTTTTTATCAAGCGAAATCGAGGTAAAAGGCGAACCTTTATCATAAATCTACTCCAACCTCGTGACTCCTTCTGCCAGCCCATGTGAGACGTTCCCTTGGGATACGACTCCCAAGGGATCGTTATACCGAAACCAAAGTAACTAATATCCCAATCCAAGCCAACACTGTGCCAAGTTTCATCGGAAAAACAGACGTAGGTACGGCGATGCACCACCGGTACATGGTGGACTTCCCACCTATACGCACAAAACGTTTTGGGAACACATTGTGCTTACAATGCGTTCCAAATAAGAATAGAATCGATGGCCATGTTGTGACGTCACGTCATACTGTCAAAACGAAGAATTATTATGGTGACCAAAACAAGACATTTTTAAAATTTAATTTATTTACCAACCGTGAACGAAAAAAGTTTAATTAGAATCCAGTTCTTCAATTTTGCTCATCTCTGAGTTCTTCATTTTTGTCCAATTTCTTGCGATTTGACAGTTTGACGTGACGTCACAAGATGGCAATCGATCCTATTCTTATTTGGAACGCATTGTACAGCTAAGGTGTGGTGTTCTTTGATGCAGTCTGTGTTTCCTGTTACAACTTGGGGATCTTTAAGTCAAGAGTGAATAGATTACTTCTAGGCAAGCGTGTTCCACCGTCGACAATATCATCATCGTTTACCATCAGGTGAGATAGGGGTTGTGTAGATTAGGGTTGTAGGTTATACAGTAGGTATTAAAATAGCACATTTCAGGACATATACTCCTGCATTCGTAGTTTCTATTAGACGTTCCACAGTACTGCCTCTTGCACCTTGCATGACACCTTTGCTTACTCTGGGTTCTCCTCAATATTCTGAATCCTCATTTAATTCTGTATTGTTACAGGCAAAGAGGCCAAGACCTGACACAGGCACCGATGTATCAGATCGGTAAGTAATCTTAATGTATCTATTCTCCTTCTCTGTCAAATCCATCCAAAGGTTGTCTTTAAAGATCACTTTTAGTGATAAGACTGCCCGTAATTTTAGCTACTGTATTTTTTTATGGAACTACTCAAAACGAAAAAACGGAACCCTTATAGGATCACTTTGTTGTCCGTCTGTCTGTCTGTCAAGACCCTTTATCTCGGGAACGCGTGGAGGTATCGAATTGAAATTAAAACCATATACTCGTCTGCGGTCCCTTGAAGCTGTGAAAAAATCAAACTAGTGAGTTAACGAAATAAAAAATTATGCCGTTTATGTCGCAAAAAACGTGTATTTCGACACTCTCATGGGAATCAAAATTCATAGGGTATTTCCCGTTGACCTAGAATCCTGAAATTAGGCATGAAGTAAGGTCTCATAGCACAAGTATAGGAAGAAATCTGAAAACTGTAAATTTGTTGATACGTCACAAAAAAAATCTTTTTTGCGATTCGCAAAATATTCGTAACTCATTTGGGAATTGAACTGTTTTCATAGGTAAGTTTGTACGGAACCCTCAGTGCGCGAGTCCGACTCGCCCTTGCCCGGTTTTTTACAATAAAGATTATATATATCCAGCACTACACATGCAAGTTACCGTCTTGTCCAGAAGTAGGCGTATTTCGGCTGAAATTATGATGATGATGCCATGTGACTTCCTATTCCATTTATTACATTAACTTACCGCTCGTCTCAGCAAGCCTATTCGGTTAAACGATCAACGACCAGTATTCTGGATATTATTCTTCGTGAGATACTATTCAATTATCAAAAAAAAAAAGACTGAATTGGTAACTGAAGCACACCGGTGGGTTTTAGTAAAAGTCTAACACTCCCTCTTGCTCCACCCTAGAGTAGGAGAAGTCATGAGATGATTTTCCACCTCAAAAAAAGGACATAAAGAATAATAGAATTATCAGCTCTATAATATGATTGTTTGTAGCTACAAACAATCAACAATAATACACTGGGTGCAATGGGTGTTTTCGTATCATTAATAGTATTGTATTCGTCCCCTAAATATCATTCGTTATTGTTGATTGGTAGGTTAACAATAATCTCCGCCTCCGCCTCATCTATCGATTTAAACAGGGGTGATATATTATTAACAATATTATATTAGCTGATTCTATTTTTGGCAAAGTCTTTATCTAAACGTTTACCGCAATATTCATCATTGTTTCTATAACGGTGCGTACTCACATGGACCTCAAATTTTTCCAATACTTTGCCCGGTTGTGTTGTACAGACAAAATTCTATAGAAATCTACGTAAATCAGGACCCTGTCTACGCACCATAATTTGCTTTTTTGTCTGGTTACTGTATGGTTAATATGTTTAAATATACCTATTCTTTACTGAATCATGGACATTTCTGTTACTTGTCTTGTACTTTCATAATCATCATCATCAACAATTGTCATTCCTCTAATGGACATAGCCTCGTCACTCATCATGTCCTCCAACTCCACTCCGTATCTAAATATTGTTATTTTATTTTCATCAATAGAGGCATAATAATAACCGATATCATGGCGATCCAGTTCATTGGATGTTTTTAAAACTAGGTAACTTGAAATACAGGCCTTAGACTTTTCGTATTAAAATTAATAAACTACGGTCATCATCTCCTTTTAATTAAACAAATACATCTCAAAATCTCAACGGGCACTCAACATTTCCACTCATCTGCTTCTAAATCAAAGTTTACACCAATACACGGATCACACCCGTCTATGCTCTTCAAAACACAATAGCAAGGGCCCTTAATTCCTCTCTAATCCTCATATTGTAAGTACACAATTGCCGTGAAAAGAGCTACTTATTAAAAACTACGGGCACACCCCCGGTCCACATTATCACGCCATCATCAAAGGAGATGGGGCGCACAATAAGGTTTTATATTACGTGACAATTTGGGCTCTTCAATAGATTTGGGGAGCTGTTTTTGCAATCTCTTTTCGATCTCGTGATCTAGTTTTTTTGGGAGATGCACGTTTTTTGTCTTTGAAAATAGTTCATAGGTATTTGTTGCTCGCAGGACAGATTGTCGATAGGGCCGAAAAGTTCTGGAGTGGAGACCGCGTACTGGAAGACACAGAGTTGGTAGGCTTCCTACAAGGTGGACCGATGACCTGCTAAGGGGAGCGGGAATCCGATGGATGCGAGACGCATAGGACCGGTCATTATTGTGGCGATACTTGGGGGAGGCCTATGTTCAATAATAGACATCTTTCGGCTGAAATTATGCTGATAGTGATAACATTTGTTCTTTTTTAGGGTTCTGTACCTCAAAAGGAAAAACGGAACCCTTATACTTATAGGATCACTTTGTTGTCCGTCTGTCTGTCTGTCTGTCAAGACCCTTTATCTCAGGAACGCGTGGAGAGATCGAGTTGAAATTAAAACCATATACGCAGGTCTGCGGTCTCTTGAAACTGTGAAAAAAACAAACTTCTGTCTTAACGAAAAAAAGATACGGCCGTTTATGTCGCAAAAAACGTATATTTCGACACTCTCAAGGGAATCAAAATTCATAGGGTACTTCTCGTTGACCTAGAATCCTGAAACTTCGCATTGGCCTGAATTTTTAAGCAAGGTCTGAAAAAATCTGAAAACTGTAAATTTGTAGTTACGTCACAAAAAAAAACTTTTTTGCGATTGGTAAAAATCTTCGTAACTCAATTCGGGAATTGAACTATTTGCATAGGTAAGTTTGTACGGAACCCTCAGTGTGCGAGGCCGACTTGAGTGCAACTTTTAACAGCAGTATTAAAAGTCATTCTATTTTTGTGATGGGAATCATGAAATAGCTTTTCTCCTTCTGATTCTTCAGGAGAGAGTGTCAGACTTTTACTGACTAATACCCACGTGTGTTCTTTCCGTTGCCTATGCGTTCCAGGTACTCTTTCGAATAATCCCTCAGAGAGTCATCTTTTCGCTACTACTCTATTTGTATTTTAGTAGGATCGTTTTCTTTGCGTCTGTCGTCTTTCGCGTCCCAAAGTAAATAAGTAACTATTTATTAAATGGTGAGGCAAATGACTTCTTAAACTTATTATAATCCCTCGCGCCCCAGCCGCCGGGATTGTGATCCCGATTTCCGGCCACCGTAGGCGCTGGCTTGCGGACGGCAAGCAATGGGTAGCTCTCCGTCCGACCGTCCGGTAACCGTCCGGACCGAGCCCAAGCCGTCGACGGCGCATAATGTAACACGCGCGCCTCAAGGAGATGTCAGCAACCGCAGGGGCCCAGCAGGGTCGAAGCCTACTGGAACAATGCCAAAGAAGGAACAGGAATGGGTTTTTAGTCAGTAAAAGTCTGACACGCCCTCACGCTCTACCCAAGAGCGAGGGATATCATTAGATGATTTTACAAAACAAAACAAAAAAACAACTTATTAACATAACGTCATTTATCTTTCAAGTTGTAGACATGTTAGACATGACAGGTTTTCTTCTTTCACAAAAAAGAACACGGCCATCGTTTACGCAAATTAATTCTGATAATATCAGTTATTAATCTCATAAACCAGTGCCTACTGTTTATTTACATTTCTAAACATTCTTTTTCAATTCACACAACAATATTTCATCATTCTAAAAACACGAAATACTGAGTTTCGTAAATTCCTTAGCTTCGCAAACAAAATAGAAAAAAAAACCGCGTTTGGCATTTGACGGCCGCATTCCGTTTTAAGCAGCATATTAGTTAGGTTAATTAGTGGTTAACATGACATTCCTTGACTTTTTAAACGTTGTCGAACATTTTTGAAGCTAAAATAATGAATGGGTGAAACTGAAGTATGTTTTGAGCGGTATAAATCAATTTTTTGACGCGATTCCGTTCCGTTATACGGTATATTTTTTACTTATGACAAGCAGGATCTGGAGTATCGTATGTCTTGACTGCGGAGTCTGTTGATGTTTTGTTGTTATTTTTTATTTATATCCTCCCGTGCACGTAGGTTAAAATATGAATGGAACTCATTCTATTTCTTCAAATGTTTAAAAAGCAAGTGGCTTTTTTATACGTCGTTTTTTTTTTGCTCCGGTTTTCCTTGTCTGAAATCGAAGTTTTTTAAATTGAAATAAGATTTATCCTCGACTTCTGTTTTAAACATCCGAAGTTGAGCAAGTATTTGTAAAACTCTACTTTACCCCAAAAATCTGTAATATTTTAGCAATTAAGTAGAGTTTAGCACGTTATTAAGTCCGAATTATCAATTCAAAAACCAGCTCAATCATTGACCTAATACCTCGTGTCTTATTAGATTTGATCTAACTTAAAAATAAACTCAATTGGACCAGTCTAGTTCAATAGATTTATATTTTCAATCTTATAAGAAATAATAACTCGAACGGCTGAACGGATTTCGATGTAGCTTGGTACACAGGTAAACTATGTCCTGGATTAGCACAAAGGATACTTTTTATCCCGGGAAGATGTTCTTCTTTCACTTCTTTTCATTGTTTTTCAAGTTTTGTGAATGTGAAGTACCATGGAACATTTTTATTAGGTTACAACTTGTTTGACATTACGAAAATGGCAGTTGAGAGTTTGTCATGCTCACTCAAATGTCTCGCTGATGGTGGCACGTGTTATTGGGTCATTCAGTTCCCTTCAAAATGGTTGAGCTGAGTGGGGCTGATGCACGCGTCATGCTCGTGAACGGGTGCCGTCAGTTGAGACTAGACATCTCTTAGCTTAGTTCTCTTAAATTAGTTTTTTTTTTTATTATTTTAATTATTATTACTTATCTACATTGTGCTCACATATTAGAAGCGACAAGAAATATGTAACCAAGATTTATGTAACTCATAAAATGATTTAAAAGAGTGTCCATGGAGTTTCTTGCACGTTCTTCTCCATAAAGATCTACGCTTTGGAACGTGCAATTTAGCTTCACTTGTATTTTTTTTGACTGACCGACATTTTGACAATTCAAAAGTGCCTGTAATTGGTCTATTTGAAATAAACGTTTCTGATTTCTGATTTCTTCTTTCACGCGAGCGAAGCCGCTGTCAGCAACTAGTTGATCATAATTCCGATTTAAAATACATCTAAACGAAATCCGATAATATTTAAAATCAAATATTCCTCTCACATGAAGGCAAAGAGATGAATTCATCACTTTTCAAAGAGAAAAACATCAATTCATCTTTTTGAAACTTCATACCAACTAAAAACAAGTGCTTAATCTGGTCTAAAAGTGATTTCTAGTGGCATAATAAATTAAAAGTTTATTTTTAACCCTTACATTACTCATTCCAGACATCTGTTAGCTTTTTTTATGAACGAAAATTTTTGGCAGATGACAAAAAATGCAATTAATAGATTTTAACGCTAAGTTTGACACGTGGGGGCCAAATGGCGGGAAGGGCCACCGATTTTAGGATACTTTGTTTTTTTTCAAACAGCTTTTGTTTTATTAATGGCACTTGTACAGAGAGTATAAGCACTGTTTTTGCGATATTTCTAAACTCTTTACTGAAGTAAACTAAACAAACTAAGAGTTAGGGAATCGGTGACTAGAATAGGACTAATGAAATTGAAAAATACCTATGAAATTGCTGTTTTTTAAACGGGTTGCTTTGAAGTTTATATCTTTGGATTGGATAGGAATTATAAGTTTAAATAAACTTTATATTAAAGGTACGTTATTCTATTTTCGAAATTAGTTTTTTTTTTTGTGTTTTGTATTTTCTGTAATATCGCAGTACTTATAACCATTTTTATTATCTATCTACTCACTTACATTTGTGCTAGAAAATAAACTCGTCTTGTTCTTAATATTTCGGAGAAATTATGTCTTTCAAATAACTTTTTTTTTTTTTATTTATTCTTGATAGGTTCGCGCTTGACCTACTTGACTCACCTGATGGAAAGCGACGATGCGGTCGACGATGGAGCGCGCTTACCTAGAAGTAACCTATTCACTCTTGACTTAAAGATTCCCGGGTTGTAGCCATCAGGAAAAACAGATTCCGGCAAGGAATTCTTTCACTCTAGATGAAGCGTTTTTCTGACTATAGGTATATCACCTGTATCTATTCCTTCAGTTGCCCTTTTGCCTTCCAAGGTAGAAATACTGATGGTGTGAAAGTGAAAGCTTTGGCCCTGGGACGAAGGCAAAGAAGGAACAGGAGTAGGTTTTTAGTCAGTAAAAGTCTGACACTATCTCCCGCTCCGCCCAAGAGCGGGATTTGTCATTAAATGATTTTCCCACGTGAAAAAAATGGTGATGAAGCTATGAGACCTAGATCAAGAATAGTTGAAAACAAGTGCTGTAGTACAAATATTTATATAGACTTCTTGTTGTTCGTTAAATGCCCAAATTCGAATAAGTAAAAACCTATTCTTTCTCAACCACAGCAGTACTGGCTCAGTGGTAACGGCCCCGACTTACGAGTAGTAAGTCACGGGTTCAACCCCAGCCAGGCACAACTTTTTATTTCATCACCACTGCTCTCAAAACGGTGAAGGAAAACATCGTGAAGAAACTGGCATGTCCTAGAACTAAAAATTCGAAGAGATATAACATCCACCATCCCGCACTGGGCCCGTGTTGTGGACTACGGTCCATCCTGTCACATAGAGAGGAGGCCTGAGTTGAGAGCACTGGGAACATTATAAGGCTGATTAGATAAGTTTTATTTATGTTATACTAGCTTTTGCCCGCAGCTTCACCCGCGTACATAAAATATAGCCTATGTCACTCAGGAATAAAGCAACTTTCTGTCAGTGAAAAAATTTTAGCAATCGGACCAGTACTTTCAGAGATTACCTCCTACAAACAAACAAATAAAAAACAAACTTTTTAATATTAGTGTAGATTCTTTCTCAACGCAACACCAATCTCCAGTATAGATCCACGGGCTCCTCAAAGAGATGTCAGTACACCGTGGCCCATGCAGGCATCGGTCCTGCTGGGGCTGATGCCCGCAGCTTAGACCGCAAGTATTTTCTGAAAAGGAAACCCGTAGTCTTAGAAAGCAAACGGCAATTGAAGGACACAGATGTGGTTTTAATCAGAAAAATCTCACACGTCCTAGAAATCAAAACTGAGTATATTTAAACAATCCCGATAACACAGTCAAGCACAGTACTCTTATAACTTATTTACACCAACTTGTCAATCGACTCGCGCTACGGAACCCTCTTGTGGAACAAAGAGGTCCTTGACGAAGTGTGCCGTATATTGTCCCTGTCAGAGGGTACTGAGACTTTATTGTTTAACTCTTAAAACACAAGTTTATGCTGTTGCGTTAGTTCTTGCAATAAATAAACACGTGCCGATAATGTGTGAGTTTGTGTGCAACAGGCCTTTATTGTGATCCAAAGTTCTTTAGTGAAATTGGTGTGAAGGTTATCAATGTATTGTAGGTTGAATTGCTCGCAGAACAGATGGCCGTTGGGGCTAAAAGGTTCTGGAGTGGCGACCGCGTACCGAAAGACGCAGTGTTGGAAGGCCCCCTACAAGGTTGACCGATGATGTGGTGAAGGTTGCGGGAATCCGATGGATGCGAGACATACAGGACCGTTCATTGTGGCGACATTTGGGGGAGGCCTATGTCCAGCAGTGGACGTCTGTCGGCTGAAATGATGATGATGACGATGAGAGGTTGAATAAGCTAGCGGCTAGTTCCTCAGATATAAAGACGTTCAAAAAAGACATATGCAGAAATGCAATATAGACCCCTCTCGCTGGGAGATGGCAAAGGATAGACCTAGTTGGAGACGCTTAAAAGACTTTGAAGACCAGCGAAAGACAGATCTCGATGTCAGGCGAGAGACCATCCAAACTTAAACACCCTCCAACATCCAATGCTTATACATCAATGGTCCTTTGACTTGTCCGCGCTGTGCACGCACCTTTACTACGAAGATAGGCTATATTAGCCATATTAGAGCATATGATCGAAACCCGTAATTGCACTGATTACAGTAACTGCCCCCCTAGCCAAGTTACAATCGTTTCGTTTCGATTGTGTTTTCGTCGATCGCCTCAAGTAGGCCACGCCTCCGATTTCTTTGTTATGACGTCATCACAAAGCTCAGCCACGTGATCAGAACAAAGGAATAGAAGGCGTGGCCGACTCGAGGCGATCAACGAAAAGAGAATCGAAACGAAACGGTTGTAACTTGGCTAGGGGGGCAGGTCACCGTAGCCGAAATCGGCAAGGGAGTATATAGAGAGACGTTAAAATAAGGGCCGAGCCTCTTTAAGACGCTATGGCGGCGTAGCCAAGTCATGAAGTCAATAAATGTATGGTTACGTGACCAACAGTGGCCAGGCTAGGTACACCATAGAGCTGCATGCATTTTCTTGGCTATGCTGACTGGCAGCACTCCTATGGCGTCACAGTGAGGCCCGGGCCTAAAGAAAAAAACAAGAATGAGAGCTTCCATCTTCTACCAACGTAACCATAAGTGATCGCCTGTAATATTTAAGGTGAAGTTAATCTAAGCGAAAAGCCAGAGATCCAAATATAAATGAGGTTGCATTTGGAAAAAAAAAACAGTATGGAATAGAGAATCCATAAGAAAATGGCTTGTATCAGGAGCTTTTGTTTTGTACGTAGGTAATAGATAGCCTGAAAAATATGTAAAAATAAAAAAGCCCTTCCTTTGTTCCATCCATACTTTGAAAATTAAGATATCAATACACTGATACTTTCTCTTCCTCTCACAAAATCAGCGTGGAAACCATTAACATATCAAAAAGAACATCTTAATCACCTCGGCCGCATATTTCAAACGCCAATTCACCCGGATAATAAAACTAAAAATGTGACAACTAACTTCGCGCCATATGGAATGTCAAGCATGGCCGACTATTAAACCGTTTGAAGTCTTTTGTTAGACGAAATTAACGACATTTTACGATGACTACCGCAAGTAAAAAGTCAAAAGAATCCATTGAAAAAGAGCCGAAAACATTAAAAAAAAGCATTCAATTAAAAAGATAGTGACAAAGCCAGCATTAACTGTAAAATTCTGGCGTTTGATATATGATAGTGTTGTTCCAATGGCCGAAGTGAAGCAAAGTGACACTTGAAAAAGGCGCGAACTAATATAAACAAGAGCCATTTTTTTTTCTAGACAAAGGCACCGGTGTTCGGCCTCTTGATTTTTTAATTGTTTTATTTACGTTTGGCGTTCATTAGGTTTAGTTTTGTTTATAATGTGTATGTGTTATAGAAATAAATCATCCGGGTTTAAGCTTTGATGAAACCGAATCTTAAAATTTTAAGTCCTTGCGTTGTTGTGTTTGAATTTTCATCTTCTTACAAATTTTATTTTACAGGTCATTAGTAAAAAAAAACATAATATTACATATACTAATGAAATTACAAACACAAAATATTAAATCGTAAACAAATTGCACAATAAAAGTTCCTATAACACGTATAAATTATAACCACACGCTCATTAAAAAAATAATTGTTCCCGCACTTACATAAAAGTGTAATTACTGCTCGGTATTAATTAAAACGATATTTAATTGTATGCATATTAGCATAAACACCGCTAAAAGTCTAGTGTACGGCTGGCGTAGTAATCATGACAATTAAAAAGCTGTGTTTTTTTTTATATGGTAAGGAAAGGGCACGGGCAATACCAGACCATAGTGTCAGACAGATTCCTTTCTTTTCTTTTGAATGTTGGCCCCCCGTCGACACACAAAAACTTATAGACTAAATCCTATATTTTTATTGGACGACTATACCAAATGAATATCAGAAATGAGTGAATCATGGACATAATTAGAATTTAATATGCAAATATTCATATAGAAATTAAACAGGTGTTATGCTAAAATATGCTATTAACATAGATTTGACTTTAGTACGGGTGTTTATAAGTGTTATAATACGCAAAATATTGTTAACCTGCGCTGGGTCACCTGGGTGTGGCTATAGTACTTTAAGTCTTTGTTATTTTAAGGTTTAATAGTAAATTGTTAGTAATTAACTTCTTGAGTAGCGTAATTAGAGACACAATAGTAAGACAATGGCGCACGACCGCCGGCGTTCGTGCGGGGATCAACAGCTTAATTAAGTAATGGTTTTTATGAAGACCTTTAGTAAAAAAAAACAGTAACAAGAGAATACATAGCTTCCAGAGAATTCAGTGTTGGTACTCCATTCTGTAACATTCTATAATTAAATCATTTAAATGTAAATACCGTAAGTATATTAATAATTAGCAATACATACAAACATTTACGGTATTTAGGTAACAGTAAAATTTAAATTCGTACCTTCTCACTGACAAGTTATTTTATTTTAATAGAGATTTATGATCCATAAAAATATGCAAATTAGCCCATAAAAATATTAATTAATAATTCATTTTTATAATAAGTTGGTAATGTAGCTAATAAACTAGCTTTTACAACGGTCAGACACAATATAATTTAATGAATTGCTAAATATTTTATGTTTTACCGAATGCAGAGACGCCTTGTCTGGTTTTGCCGCCAAAAAATGAAATAAAAGTTATTTGACGTCACGGCTGTCACGTTGACAGCGCGGGAATTGATTAAAAAATGGCGGACGGAAGGGCTGCGTTCACGAGCGTTGATAAGGAACTTAATTAATCGGAACACGTGTAAACATTTTGTTTGATAAATTCATCGTCCCAAGAGATAGGGGCCCGAGCCTGGGGCATCTGTTATACGATTCTGGTGATTTGTTTTAATGATACTAATTTAGTATAAACAGCGTGTGATTTCGTTTGTTCAACACGCTCTTAATTGGGGCAATATGTTCTGTTTTATTAATGTGTCATGTTGTGATTATTTTGTAGGTGTCAAGCGAATGATAGTGGAGTCGTAATTATATTTTTTTTATTGCAACATCAGATTTTTTTTAATGGGATCACAAATACTCAAAAGGCCACCTAGCTGAGATCTACTTACTTCCTATTGCCTATTTTTACCAAGATACGTATGTTAAAAGTTAAGGCATCTGTCGCCATTCTTAATACGATAGTACGTAATGGCTTTCAATTTCAAGAATTGGTATAAACTGAAGCTTTAAGTCTTGGGAAAGAAACCCAACCACTTCACAAGTCGTACCAAGAAGCCTGACCTCAAGAACGATCTAATAAGAGTTTGATGTCCATTAAACTTACCACAGGACGACGGGACTTCAGAAGTTAGAAGAGTGATTCAAAGACAATAAAAAATCACGCGTATAATTTAATCTGTTCTTGGGAAACCAGTGTGTTTTTCACCAGAATACTTTTCCGCGGAAAGGTCGTAAAACCGTTTGTCCTGCGCGTGTTCTCTCTCCGGTCGTGTCGGTTTGCAACCCAATGGACTAGGAAAGTAGGAACAGAAGGAGCACCTGTGATTGCGTGCACACTTATTCACTATAATTCATACAGCTACTTATCTCCTGGTTACATTTTTTTTAGGCGGGATATCACTCTCGCCCTTGGGGCGCCCTCCCGCAGACTTTTACTGACTAAAACCCACTCCTATATTCCTTCTTTGGCTTCGTTCCAGGGCCCCGGTATTCTCTTTCACACAACCCATGGCCCCAGTAGGCTTCGACCCTGCTGGGCCCCTACGGTTTGCTGAAATCTCTTTGAGGCACGCGTGGAACTTAACGCGCCGTCGACGACTCGGGCTTGTTCCGGACGGCCGGACGGCGACCTACCCATTGCTCACCGTCCGCAAGCCCACGCCTATAGTGGCTGGAAATCGGGGTCGGGATCCCGGCGGCTGGGGCGTGAGAGTTCCCTCACGCGTGCGTCCCTCTCCTTCGCTAGAATTACTGCTTTGCAGAAGGAGGCGACCGCTTGCCATTCCTTCTCGCTCCGAACCATGGCCTGCTGCTGCTGCGGCTGCTGGGTTACTTGACTTATAGGATCTCCTTTCAGATTGACCCCCGTGTGGGAATTATTAATACACTAATCTGCCTCTGTTATCTTGACCGTAGTTATTTTTTTTATTGATAGGCTGGCAATTGATCATTATCTCACCTGATGGTAAGCGATGATGTGGTCGAGGACGGAGCACGCTTGCCTAAAAGTAACCTGTTCACTCTGGATTTAAATACCCCCTGGTCGTAGTTATCAAGAAATACAGACTTCGACTGGAATTCCGTTCCTTTAGCTGTACGCCTGTACGCACAATGAATGTGATTCCAAAACGTTTTGTGCGTAGGTATGATTTTATTGTCCACCATTACCTTCCGGTGCCAATGGCGCATGTCTGGTGGCCCGATGATGAAACGGACTTCGCGGAATTAAATCCGCTGAGTCCGAAATACAAATACGAAGTAGATAGGTACTAATGTAAAACTAGTATTAGCAAAATCAAAGTTTGACTTTTGGTAGACCTGACAAAAATGAAATAGCCACCAGAAAGCTTAGCTTGCTTATCGTTTCAGGCATAGTTCATTACTGACATAGCCCGAAGAATCGCCAAACGGTAACAGTGGGCAGGGCACATTGCTCGAAAGTGACGACCACGTACCGTACAGATGACCTGATGAGGCTCGTAGGAATCCGAAGGATGCGAGACACATAGGACCGTTCGTTGTGGCGATCCTTGGGGAAGGCCTTGTCCAACAGTAGACGTCTTTCAACTGAAATGATGATAAAACCCAAAGAATGCTATAAGCGGTAAACTTGCGGAAGCAGCCACAATTAGGACCAATTAAGCATCATTAATACAATCACAGCTTACCCATTAAATTAACCGCGTCTTTATCGTCTAAATGAAGCCATCACGACGTGTTTACAAGAGCCGGAGAGGAAGGAGATTTTACTACTTTTACAGTTTTTTTACAGCAATGTTTTGATAACCGGCGGCTGTTTTGTTAGACCCGTTTAAAAAGCTGTTATCTTGTAAACAATTGAGCTGTTACCGTCAGCTTTACTCTCTAATTGATAAATAAACAGAAGGGTGGAGAGATTTTGCGTTTTAAGATTCGGTTTTAAGATTCTGTACCTCAGTAGGTAAAAAGTTAGTTAAAAACATTTTCAAAAAAATAGTTTAGAGCCAAAGAAAGTGATTTTTGACTTTCGATAGAAAAAAATAAAATTGCCCTCACTGCCTCTCAGGACTCCGTTATTCGAAAATGTTTGTAACTAATTTTTTAGACTTACCCTAAGTCTAAAAAGTTAGTTACAAACTTGGTACGCATACGCAGGGTGTACCTATCCTTGCGTATGCGTACCAAGTTCCATTAAAATCGGTTTATTTCTTTCCGAAAATATTATCACTTTGTTGTTCGTCTGTCTATCTAGACCCTTATTCTCAGGACCTAGAATCCTGAAATTTGACTAGAAGGAAGGTCTCATAGCACAAGGAAAGGAAAAAGTCTAAAACCCGTGAAATGGTTACATCACAAAATAATTACTTTTTTGCGATTCGGAAAAATATTCAGGAAACAAACTATTTTCCATATATGGCGCGAGTTCGACTCGCACTTGACCGGTTTTTCTTAGTTGGCTGACTACGAGACCATTGCAGAGAGTTACAAATAGTATTTTTTTAGGAAGCCCGTTCTTGAACTGTCTCTGTGGTCTATGCTTTTAAAAAATAGGTCCTACTACATAGGGATTCATAATATAGAAAACACGAATTCAGTAGACGGAATCGTTACCTACGTTTTATGCCGGGTCCGGGTACAGCGGATGCCATTTTTGCTATACGCCAGCTGTGCGAGAAATACAGAGGTGCGCATAAAAACTTGCACATGGTATTCATTGACCTCGAAAAGGCATACGACCGGGTACCTCGTGAGGTTCTGTGGTGGGCCCTTAAGGAGAAAGGTGTGCCTGGGAAGTATGTGCAGTTGATCCGAGCGATGTACAGTCGATGCAGTACCCAAGTCCGGTCTACAGTGGGCACCACTGGCAGCTTCAATGTGGCTGTCGGCTTACATCAAGGGTCGGCTCTCAGCCCTTACCTCTTCCTGATGATAATGGATGCTCTGACGTCGGGCATTCAGGAAGAGGCTCCCTGGTGTATGCTGTTTGCCGATGACATTATGTTGGTTGCCGAGAGTGGCCTAGAGGTCCAGAACAGATTGGAGGTGTGGTGGCACAGACTGGAGAGTGTTGGCCTGAAATTGAGTAGAACCAAAACGGAATACTTGTCCTGCGATTTCGGCGGTCTCTCCAATCCAGTGCCTTTATCTCTCGCTGGAACACCCATACCGATCTGCTCCGACTTTCGGTATCTCGGGTCACTCGTCCAAGGGGATGGTGAGGTAGACCGGGACGTAACACATCGGATCAACGCAGGATGGATGAAATGGCGACAGGTCACGGGAACAACTTGTGACCCACGGATGCCCCTCAAGTTGAAGGGTAAAATCTACAAGTCCGTGATAAGGCCTGTCATACTGTATGGATCAGAATGTTGGGCTGTGAAAAAGACGGATGAAAAAAGATTGCACGTAGCGGAGATGAGAATGTTAAGATGGATGTGTGGTGTGACGAGAATGGATAAAGTGAGAAATGAGTATATTAGGGGAAGTTTGAAAGTGGCGCCAGTGACTGAAAAGTTGAAAGGGAATCGTTTGTCTTGGTATGGTCATGTGAAGAGGAGGGATGAAACGCATGTTACTAAAAGAGTTATGAGTTTACATGTAGATGGATGGAGAGGGAGAGGGAGACCAAAGAAAAGATGGATGGATTGTGTGAAGAGTGATATGAAAGAAAAGAAAGTTAGTGATAGTATGACGAGTGACAGGGCAGAATGGAAGAAAAAAACATGTTGCGCCGACCCCAAATAACACGGGACAAGGGCAGGAAGATGATGAATTCAGTAGACGGAATCGTAGAAAAACCTAGATAAACTGTTGATGTCCTAGTCCATACTTCCTCTTTTATATCTAATTTGAGGGAAATATATAATTATAATTAAAGGTATATTTAATGCCTTCATATTCAGGATCTTGAATGATCTCCATGTGCCCGAATTTTGTTCCTAACCGGCATTTTCTTTCTTTCCAGACTATCAGGCGAAGTCAACACCTCCCCCTGCGAATCAGAATCAACATCAAACTCCCCGCCGTCGCTCCTCCAGGATGCGACGTTGCCAGCTCTCCTAGTCTCTGGCGCGTCCACGCTGTTCCAGAACACTACCACGACCACTAACACAGCACTGAGTTTGTCAGCTGTTGACAGCTTATGCTTGCCTGGTACCTCGGAGGTGGAGAGCTGTAGTTTGGCGAACGGATGCTCGACGAGTTCGTCGCTTGGGTTGGCATTGCCGTTGACGTCGACCGGGGGACTTTGTTCGACCTCCTCGTCGGCTGCGGTCGCCTGGTTGATGAATGAGGATAGTGCGGGTAGGTACCATTATCAGGACGTTTTAGTTGATTATTTTTAATACATAACACAATAATTTTAAAATAAACCTGAGGCCCTACCAGGAGCTCATAACACGATCCATTTTACGACCTAAACTGGGGTGAAGCTATAAGGTTTATAGCCATGTCATGGTAAAGCCCCTGAGCCCTCAATGCGTGAATTATTTAAAAATATTCACAGCCTCACGAAATTCTAAACACTAATCATATTATATCTTAAAACATTGTTGACAGGACTACAAATAGGACCAATAAAAGAAATACACTGTATAGAATAACTCACTTCTGATGCTCTTATGTAAGCCTGTTACCTCCAGGATACTATTAGATTTAAACTATTATCACTCTGTTCTATTAAGCATAAGCACAATCAGTCTTATAATGTTCCCACTGCTGGGACTCAGGCCTCCTCTCTCGGAGAGGGAATGGGCCAGTGCGGGCTGGAGGATCTCTGTTCTATTATCCTGTGTTAATCCAGTTCCATTTTCCGTCAGGTGGTGTAAAGAGCGAGGTCCGGAGCCCGGGCCTTTGCGAGGCAGACGTGGCGCTGTACGGCGAGACGCTGCCGTACGACCAGTCTGCGCTGCCCTACCAGTATTATAATAGGTAAGTTAACCCTTTGACTATCATCAAGGCAATTAGTCCTATTTCAGGCTGTATCGACGTCCCCTAACGAAGTAACGGCCCGCTTCTAAACACCATGCCAGATATTTACCTCTACCTACGATGGGTTCAAAATATCTACAGAACCCATTGTATATCTGACCAGATTTTGCGCCGGCTACTAAAGAAATTGGACAAAAAAATGTCAGGGACAGAACGATTATTTTCAAAAACACCTCATCATTTACTCAGCCTGTTCCCAAACGTGTTTAGGTCGACTTCAAGTCAATCCGAATGCAGCTGAATACCGATTTTAACACTAGTTGTCTCCCGCGATTTCTTAGATTTGGTTACTGCTTCGCTCCTTTTGGTCGTAACGTGTTGTTATAAGCCGAGGTCGGAAGGTAGAGATGTACGTAAACATGTACTTACGGTCGGAATTAGGTAGAGTTAAACATGTACTAACGACTAACACCGATTTCATACAGCGAAAGAATAAAGTGGAATATGCCTCAAATCCCGTGATTAATTTTAAAGAGCAGATTTTTTTTATGACGCTATCAGAAATAGAAAATATTTCTTCCTGCGTTAATGACGAGAAGGAGGAAGTGTATAAATTTGTTAACCTCACCTCAGTTGAAGTAGAGAGATCTTTTTCAACGAAAAATACTAATAAAAATTGTATTTTAAATATTTTTGTTTTATCTACCTCTGAGGTTTCTACATATTATTATTTATTTGTAATATTGTTGGCCACACGGGATTTTTTATTATAAATCCTGGGAAGATCCATAATAATATCAACATTTCGATGCAAGTACATAATAACTCTACTTAATTCCGACCCCTGGTTATAAGTATAGCCTGATACTCGTCCTCGATAAATAGTTTATCCAACACCAAAAGAATTTCAATTCAAACCAAGTAGTTCCTGATATTGGCGCGTTCAACCTACAATATAACTCTTCATCTTTATAGACTAGCTTCTGCCAGCGGCTTCTGCCGCGGATTAGAATAGAATAGAATAGAATAGAATAGAATAGAATAGAATAGAATAGAATAGAATAGAATAGAATAGAATAGAATAGAATAGAATAGAATAGAATAGAATAGAATAGAATAGAATAGAATAGAATAGAATAGAATAGAATAGAATAGAATAGAATAGAATAGAATAGAATAGAATAGAATAGAATAGAATAGAATAGAATAGAATAGAATAGAATAGAATAGAATAGAATAGAATAGAATAGAATAGAATAGAATAGAATAGAATAGAATAGAATAGAATAGAATAGAATAGAATAGAATAGAATAGCTCACCTACGTCTTAAATAATATAGATATACATCTACATAAGATTATGAAGCGACCTCCTGGGGTACACGAACCTTTTTGGTAAGTCTAATAGCTAGATTCCAAGGCATATGGGTCTCGGTATGCGATTAATGGACATTGCTCACCATTCCCCAGTGTAGCCTAACTTTGAACATTTAACCAATATAGCTGGGAGCTCAAAGATGCCTCTGAGTTATTTTTGGATAGAGGCTCAACTTGTGTCCCTTGTATAATCGGTCAAAATCGTCACCATCTACGTCAAAGCTATCCCAATATCTAATAATAGGTCTACGAACTCCGAAGGATTTTGTGAAGCCCTAAAAGTGTCCGAAATTCATAAACTTTTCACGTAAGCGTACGTTAACACCACTCTCTGCGTAAATCTATAATCTTGTTTTATTAATCAACTCGATAGGTGTGTAGTAAGATGTTTTAATTTTAGGTCGATAACCTAAAATGTTCTAAAAGATGCCTAGACACAAAGTGCGATATCTCGCACCACTTGCCTATTTTGGTCCATAGTTATGATGTATCGACGGTGACATGACGAGAGCAACGTGAAACTCCGTGTAAACAATGCATCGCCCCAAAAAAATTGAAACCCAAGATTGTTTGCATAGTACCTACTATTTTTCCTCACATAAAAGCTACTTCGGAACATATAGCGCCATCTGTTGGGGAGTAGTAGAACTAACAACGTCAGCCCTTTATTAGTTCCACTGCCAACCGATAGGGGCGCCGTATAAATAGTCCCCCATGCAAAATTAGATATACTTTTTCTATTTGGCTGCTAGATGGCGTTACCTGATGTTGTGCCTACCTTTGAATCTTATCTTCTTGTTATTTATCATAGCCATTTATTTTTTTTATGCAGCATGCAGCAATATGGTAGCGGCAGCGCTGCTTCGTCATACGTCAGCTCTTCGCTGTACAACCAGCCGTACGGCGCGTATCCGCCGCAGCATAACACTACTAACAGGTAAGGAATAAGAAGCACCAGTATGTCTGACCAACATTTTGTCTAACTTTGACTTTTGTCCAGCCAGTGCTACCAAACACGGCATAAACACTATTGTGGCAGCACTCTTCTACCCATAAGTTCCACCACAGACTTGGCCTTACGTGGCCAACATTGGTCTAAAGTTTGCAATAAAAGTTTTTACTTAATTGTGGCAGTACTGTTCCTATAAGGGTCCTTTTCCACTCACCTATCGTCAACATCGAGTATGGTTTAAAAGCTTGTTGCTTCATCTAACGCAATTCAACGCGATGTTTGACGAAGAGGCAACGTGCAAAAAGAGAGATAGCACCTGAAAACTCTGTTAGCATTCGGTAATTCCGTGATTTTCTTGAATATTTCACAAAACTAGTTCCAGGAAATACGTTTTTTTTTTTTAATTGTCGTCATTCAGAATCTTCAGGCTTCTATGGATGTACTTTTTTATATTTTTAATATATGAGTACATTATGGAGGGCCAAAGTTCAAGTAAAATAGCAGATTTTCAGAGGTTTTTACTGGATTGGTTTTACACAAATTTGTATTTTGATTTCCATAGAAGCATAGAATATCCACAAGATATCTGTATGTCGTGGCCAGATCATAGAAATTGATCACTTCATGCTAAGGCCAACAAAACTGGTCAGATCATTTTAAACGTTAAAGTTTGACGATATTTCAATCCTCGTTTGGCCAACTTTCTTTAGACTTTTTACTATCATAGAAATCCTACATCAATGATAAGGCCAAACGAGGATTGACATATCATCAAATGTTAACGTTTAAATGATCTGGCCAGTTTTAGTTGGCCATATCATGAAGTGATCAATTTCTATGATCTGGCCACGATATGTTTATCCAAAATATCTGGAGAAATATGTGTAATAAACTTATTATCACGTAAGAGCGGTTGTATAAAAATGTAAGTACCTCAAATTGGACGCCCATAAGCATGATTGTTTTAAACATTCTTAAAATCCCGTGGGTTTTTTTTATTATTATTTGATCTCACCCTGATGGTAAGCGAAGATGTGGCCGACGATGGAGCACGCTTGCCTAGAAGTAACCTATTCACTCTTGACTTCAAGCCCCCTCGGTTGTAGCTATCAGGAAACACAGACTCCGGCAGGGATTTCCACTCCTTACCTGTACGCATAATGAATGTGTTCCCAAAACGCGAATTAATCAAATCTTTAGCTAATGTGCCCAACTAACAATCCCTTTGTACCAGGTCGTCATGCAAAGCAACACCAACGTACTTGAGCGCGTACGGTGTCAGCGGTGTGAGCGGAGTGCCCAGCTCTGGCTTCGGGACGCAACCCTCACCTTACGCCTACTCTTCGTACAACGGAGGGCTGGCACAGTCGTTTCCTACTGCACAACAGGTGAGACAAGGAAAAAAAGAATTAATTTGGTACATATAATAGAAGGACATACTTATAAATTAATAATTCATTGGTATTCTGTCAGAGGATCAGCGTTAGTATTCATCAATAAGTTTTATCATGGGACCTAACATCTAATTCGAATTTCACTCAACAAAATATACTGAAGAAATAAAAAAATAATCAAATTGTACATATTATGTAGGTTGTGAAAGGCGAGCAAGTAGAACAGATGAATTGGTTTTCGTTTTCAAGTTCTGTCCCACAGTAAATTGGTTCATGTAAAATAAAAGTCAGCCTGTTTAAAGGTTTTCCGATGACTGCTGTAAAAATAATGATAATAGCTACAATATTCTCAAATGCATTGATTTGATCTTTGCTTTCAATCTTTAGGACTATAGCAGCTATGCGGCCGGCTACGCGGACCACAACGTAGCAGCTCAATATAGCGGATATTATGCTACTCCTAGTTATTCTCCCTACGTCAGCTCGCCGAGCAGCAGCGGTAGTGCTGGACATACTTCATATCATTTAGGAGGTGCTTTATCAGGTAACTGAAACCTATTTTCGAGATTTTAAATTCGTTTTATAAATAAAACATTAAAATGAGAACAAACGTTTGTCATTGTTATGGTGATGGTAAATGAAAACGTACTGAATTAAATGTTGCCAAGTTTGAATACTTCCTTGAGTCATAAGAATTTAATTTTTTTAATGTGCCGATTTTACTAACATTATTATTTATTTGGGATACCCTTGAAAACATTTGTCGTGTTTAGTTCTATATCTGGCGAAAGTTTATGAACGTGTCGCCAGATATTTAATAATTGCAAAATAATAATTTCATAATGATTTCTTTAATATCAAAATCATGACATTAATTAAATCTTTACTAATTACCAGCTGATATTCTATATTTGAATAAATATCTGTATAAGAGTTCCGAAATAATGGGAAATGCCAGGCTGTTATGGGACTATTGAATCCGGGAGGTGGCAACCCAGCTTGACAATGTCAAATCGAATTTGACATTTATAATTAGTGATACTTGTTGCCTCTGTTGTAATGTTTACAAAGTAGTGTTTTTAAAACAAATGCCTTAATTTACAACAAAATAAATAACAATCTCATGTGTTCATATCAATCCGTCGATAAAGAAGACTGAAGTTCCATTCCGTAAACAATTGTTGTGATTTTTGTGCTCAAACAATGAATAAAGAAAATGAAAGTTTTCACTATAATAAGCGAAGAAAACTAGATGAAGACGCCTCTGAGTCTCATTATGATGATTCAGATTACTGGCCGGACACAGACAGCGACGATGGTAGGAGTTTTTAAACTTTTAAACTCAGAATTCATTCTTTCGCAAGAAGTTTTAAGTGTAGTAGTTCAAGTAGGCTGATTTCATACTTCCTTTGCCCTGACATTGAAAATTGTTTAGCATATTACGGCCAAAACGTGATAAATTGATTCTATTAGTCATAATCTGTTTCTATGTTCTATATTAGTCTGTATAAGTACGTTTTTTATGGATGTATGTTTACTTATCACAATCTTTGAATTACATTCTTAAAGTAGTAAACTGATAAGAATACAGTAATCAATGTTTAAGTGTGAAAAGTTTTAATTAATTAGTTTAAAAATAAAATCAGAAAATTTGTCTACTATTGACTTTAATTATATCATAGTAGGTTCTGCCAGCGGCTTCGCCCCCATAAAAGTAGGTTTATCCATACAAATTTTGGACCCCCGTTTCATCCCCTTAGAGGTGTAGTGTCGTAAAATCCGTTCTTAGTGGATGTCTACACCCTATAAGGAACCTACCTGCCAAATTTTAAGTTTGTTGGTGTTATAGTTTCTGTGATTTTGAGATTTTAATCAGTGAGTGGTATTTCACTTTTTTATATGTATATAGATAGAAGAAACCAGGTTGGAAAATAAAAGAAATTAGGTATCAATACAAAATGATGAAAAAGAATTTAGAATACCAAAGCTCAGGAGAGGAGGTTCAGCTGTTGATATTATGATGATCATTTCTGCCTTATAATGTTCCTAGCAGTAGGGTGAGTCCTTGGCCTCCTCTCTAGAAGGTTGTAATCAACCACACAGGCCCAGTGCCTGTTGGTGGATGTCAGATGTCTTCAGACTTTTTTATTCTAGGACATACCAGTTTCTTCATGATATTTTCTTTCACAGTATTGTAAGCAGTGGTGATAAAACAAATTACACAAAGTAATGTGCCTGTGTTTGAACTCACAACCTTAATTCGTAAGTCAGGGCCATTACCACTGGGTAAGTGGGTCACCACTGCTCTTCTGATTTCTGTGCATGCACATACATCTTTAAAACAGTTTTAAGGTAGAACTACACTGCTCACACGTGAGCCACACACGCCGATCTGGGCGCGTCGGTCTCCATACATTTTATATGGAAACTAGACTTGTAGAGCCACACTTGATACACATCACACGATGTCGTTCTACGTACAAATCATGCGTGTTACACGTGTGCGTCGGTCTAAAGTTGTTCTAGCTTTACTTTAATGTAACAAGCAAAGAAGGCACTATCAAATTTTTTTTATTCACAGAATCTCCATCATCAATGCTGCCGTCAATAAATGACACAAGTCCACTGTCCCCCATCAAAACAGAAATACATGCAGCTAGTCGGAGGTGTAGAGAGAACTCGGGGTAAGCATTCTTAGTCATTTTACCTGCCATAAATGCTCTTAAAACTCTGAAAGAAGAAAAAAAGAAAGAAAAACAGTTTATTTGCACAAACATGACACATAACTTAAAAAATAATAATAATAACATACTTAAATAACAAATTGGAGTCATACAATCAAAAATATTAGAAAAGTAAAAAAGTATACTCGGAAAGTTGTAACTCGCTGCTTGGGTACTGGGCATGAACAGTCAATAGGTGTATATAATGACTCTGGAGGCGGTTTGTTAGCACGCAAATAAATTATTGTTTATTCTTAGCGTTAGAGTGTTTTTAATATCGTGCGGATTTTATCACGCATGCGGGATTGCTCCGGACGCGTAGCCCCCGCAAAGGTCCTTTTCATACAAGTATTTATTGTAATGAGTGGATTACACACGCGGGATGCGGGGCGTGATATCGGGCAGCAGCCCCGCATGTGGAGCAATTCTACATGCGTGATGAAATCCGCACGATATTAAAAACACCCTTAGTGTTAAGGCCACTAAAATGACTACTGTACAAATTGTGATCAAATTTTTTGAAACAATCATCTATTTTTTCAAAGAAATAATAACTCGATAATATTAAACTACTAGCATATGAATTGATATCTAGTAGTATATGTTAGATTTGATTAATACAATTAATAAATTATGGTGTTATTTTGAGTTGAATTTAACTATTCAAAGTTCCATATCTTGAGCGCTCGGCGAAAGAGTGGGGATCGCTTTGTGTATCGTACACATCGGCGAGCCAATCACTGTACAAGGATTGCACTCCCCGCCCCCGCGCTCACTTCATACCACTAAAGAGACCCGATATTTCACTTCTGCGCAAGTGGAAGTCAGCGCTCAAGATCCATGCCGGTATCTGTGTGTTTTGAAAATAACTCGTACTGTGATAAAAATGGTGGAATGGCTGCCCTTATCCTTTGAACATACATTTTAGCATATCGCACCTCCTGTCATCATACTCATGAATGCTATTTTAATAATTACTATAACTAAGAAAAATCTGTCATCATTGCCAGTGAAAGCACAGCATCTCGCTCCCGTGGCCGGGGTCGGCGCAACACATCGTCATCCCCCGCTCAGCATGTTCCGGAACCCGCCACAGACCGCGTGTTCATTTGGGACCTGGATGAGACCATAATTATATTCCACTCACTACTCACCGGTACCTACGCTACTAAGTACAATAAGGTAATTGTTTTTTTTTTTTATTATTAATTTATTATTGCATTTTATTGACTATTTGACATTTTTATTTTATCTGCCTTTTTTATTAATTTATTAATGCATATTAATGACAATTTAAGATTTAAGACATATATATATTTTTTTTATCTGACATTGTTTTATTCATTTGTTAATGCATTTTAATGACTATTTGACATTTTTTTTTTTTAAGTTTATTCTGACATTTTATATTCTTTTTTATTAATTAATGCATATATTTTATTTTTTTTATTCGTAATTTTTGATAAATAAAAAAACCAAAACCTAAAAAACCTTATAAATTTGGACGCCTGAAGGGTGAAACATGTACGGACAAAACATTAATTTTGTAACATCCTGCATGCTAAAACTGCATGTATACCCATGTTTTGACAAATAAAATTATCTTTATCAAACTAGTGACCCGTCCGGGTTTTGCACGACGCACGGGTTAAAATTAGATATTATCATATTATTATCTAGTTTTAATTTCAACTCTCTATCTCCACCCGTTCCCGAGTCTTGACAGACAGACAGACGGACTACAAAGCGATCCTGTAAGGGTTCCGTTTTTCCTTTTAAGGTACGGAACCCTATAAATAAACTAGGCAAAGGCAGGAACTCCGTTCCCGCCTTAGCCTTCTAACCTAACCTGCCCTTATCGGTATACCCTAAAATTACGTCACCTCGTTCTCTGCTCTCGTCTTTTACACACATTACCTGCAGCGAATTGGGTATTGTAGAGAATACCTAGGCAAAGTATAAAATAAATAATATTTCAAACATTACCTACACGGAATACATACATCATATCATTTCACATCATCATCATCATTCATTCATTTTTTTCCTTTTCATTTTTTTTTCATTTTAATTTTTTTTTCATATCATTTTTTTTTTTAATCATTATTGTATTCTGTACATTGCCTAGGTATTGTATAGAATTCCTGAATTATACAGATTGCCGGTAACAGATATTAGCACTATATATAGAATCTAATTAAGACACTTTTCAAAAATAAGTGTAATACCCTATTGGTAGCTTATTATTGACTGGCTAGATGATAATAATGATTTCATGCACACCTGTTTATCCATTTAAGCAAATTTTTAGCACCTGACTAATGACGGCGTTTTCTTTTTTGCAGGATACTCAGCAAATAGTTCAATTGGGTTTTAGGATGGAGGAAATGATATTCAGCCTAGCTGACACACATTTCTTCTTCAATGATGTTGAGGTAAGACATTACCATTTTAATATTAAATTTAGAAATAACCGGCCAAGCATGAGTCGGACTCGCGCAGGAAGGGTTCTGTACCGTTCGTAGCAAAAAACGGCAAAAAAATCACGTTTGTGGTATGGGAGCAGTATTAATTGTTGTTATAGCGCCATCATCAGTGAAAATGTCAAATCAGCCTGGTGACAGACGGACGAACAGCGGAGTCTTAGTAATAGGGCCCTGTTTTATCCTTTGGGTATGGAACCCCAAAAAGGTTGACTTTACCTAATCAAAATGCAAACAAAATAAAAATAGCATTGGCTTTGAAATTGAAACTAGGTTTCTGCATTCTGAAAATATTTCGAAACTTCCAATTTAAGTCGAAAACCGATTTTAAAACGTGTATACTTGTTAGATCAAAAAAAAACCCTAAACCACCTCCTCACTCATCAGGATTGTGACCAGGAGCACATAGACGCTGTGGCGGCAGACGACAACGGCCAAGACCTCTCCGCGTACAACTTCGCAGCGGACGGGTTCCACGCGGGCGCGGCACCTAACACCGGCTTATGTGCGCCTGGTGTTAGAGGCGGCGTCGACTGGATGCGGAAGTTGGCTTTTAGATACAGGAAGATCAAGGATACGTATAATAATTATAGGAATAGGTGAGTTGAAGAACAATTATTGTAGTTTAATCAAATTCTTAATTTGGTCCTATAAGATTTCTCTAAATTACGTATAAGTACGCTGAAGACTTCGTTTTTCAATACACTTACGAAGAAAGAAATAAACGGGGGCTTACACGCGACTCCCTGGGGTCGCTTAGCGCCCTGCCTGATACGATAAATGTATTAAATAGTGGCAGGGGCGAGGTCGTGCACTTTTCCGCACTAGTGCGAAAAACAGTACAATTTTTTTCGAGTAAGTGTATTGATAAACTCTTTATAATTATGTAATATCACTGACTTATGGGTCTTTGGGTCCTTAAAAACCAAACGACTAGATTCTTTATTTTTTACGAATGTAAATCTGCATTCCTACACAAGGATCTAGCCGAGAAGTCACAATACAATTGACACGATTCCGAAAACTAACTTCTTGTTAGTCAAAGCAAAATAAACCTTATGCCTAACGTCATAACAGCCATAATATAAGACATTGTGAAAAAATAACAGTAGTAAGTTTACCTAATATAATAATATCTTCCTCAGTGTTGGAGGTCTACTGGGTCCAGCTAAAAGAGAACAGTGGTTACAACTACGAGCTGAGCTTGAACAGGCGACAGACAACTGGCTCACTCTAGCTTGCAAGTGTCTCAACATGATCAACTCTAGGTGAGCCTATAATGCACACTTATTTGTAGCCACATGTGAACTAAAAAGCGAAATCGTGCATCGCGCAATTAAAGTTCTCCGCGCGATTTGGACATATACAACAGCCCGAAATCATCTTTTGGGCAGTTGCCCAGATCAGACAAAACACCCGTCTGGTTGGAGGATCCTCCCTTTTCAACGGAGGGTTGTGGACTTTACTCTGTTCCGCATAAGTACCTCTAAATATTTTCATAATGTTGCTGCAAGGGGGCTGTTTTTGGGTGGGGAAATCATGATAAACTGTCAAAGGATAAAGCTATCTACTGACATTATCAGAACCATCATAATTCATTTTAAAATGACATTTTAATTAGAGATGGCGTTGTATTCGTTTTTTTGTCATAAGTTTTTCGAAATTTTCTCACCGTAACCTTCCCTGGACTATCATAAATATTTCAAGATCAAAATTTGCCAAATCGGTCCAGCTGTTCTCGAGTTTTAGCGGGACTAACGAACAGGTATTCATTTTTATATAAATAATATATTTTTTTTATAAACATTTTGGTTGTTTATCTTTCCAGAGAGAACTGTGTAAACGTACTAGTAACGACGACTCAGCTGGTGCCCGCATTAGCAAAAGTGCTGCTGTTCGGTCTGGGCGGAGTCTTCCCCATCGAGAACATATACTCCGCTACTAAGACTGGTAAGTTGCCGCTTGTAATTAAGGTTTTGTATGTGTATACCTAGCGACCCGCCCCAGTTTCACATGGATATCATAATTCTTTGAAATTCTCGGGTTTTCTCTATTAAAATAAACACCTAAACCTTCCTCAAGAATGACTCTGTTGGTTAAAACTGCATGAAAAACAGTTCAGTACTTTTTGAGTTTATCGCGAACAGACATACGTTGAGGATTAACTACATACGCGTGGAGCCGGAGGAGCATGCCCTAACCCAAGTCATGTTTAATTCCTGTGCCATACATTCAAATTTAAGAATATCTACTAAAGTGGAGTCCAATAAAGATTGTTGAGTCTGGAGGATGGTTGTCAATTTAACAAAGATTCGATTCTGATCTGAAGTCGAGCAACTAAACTTAACCTAAAAGACAAATAGAAGATTTTGGAAGAGTGCTATATTTACAGACATGAATAGTCAGAATTATGTCGATTTTGAGGCAATCATTTGACTAAGTTCAATAAACTGGAATGTCTAATTTTAGCAAATACTATTTTCTTGATTTAATAATGTTCCCATACACTAAAAACAAAATAAACTAAAAAAGAATGAGTTTAGCGCCATCTAGCGAGAACATGGCCGAGACTTTCACCTTACGAACAATATTAATATTGACATAAACTTTTACAGGCAAAGAAACCTGCTTCGAGAAAATAAAGCAACGTTTCGGCGAACGATGCACCTACGTGGTCATCGGCGATGGACAAGACGAGGAAGCGGCTGCCAAAGCGAAGAACTACCCCTTCTGGAGAATATCCAGCCACTCAGACATCGCTGCCCTGTACAACGCGCTAGACATGGGCTTCTTATGATCTACTGGTATCCTAGTACTTGATCTACACAGAGCAAACATTTTATGTAGGAAGAACTATTATTATTTTACCTTCTGGATAATATTCAGCCATTTTGATATCGCTGCGTTGTACAACGTGCTAGACGTAAGCTTCTTATGATCTACTAGTATCCTAGTACTTGATCTATACAAAGCAAACGTTTTTTATAGGAAGAACCACCTTTGGAGGATATCAATCCTTTCAGCCATCGCTGTTCACACATGAGAGCTATGATCTATTGATATCTTAGTACTTGATCTATGTAACTGAAAAAGGTGGATTTTTATTAAGTTTTTCATAACTTGTGGGAACGAAAATGTGAAACAATTCAGACAATCGAGTCTCTTATGGTCTGCTGGTATCCTAGTATTTGACAGAAAATGTTCATAGCATTTCAGAAATAGGAAAGACGAGGAAAAAATATAGAAAGAAGTAATTAAAAAGCTGTATTGAAGTAAAATCAGAATTAAAAATATAATAAAATTGATTTCGTGGAGAAAACTTGATTTCATGAGCTTCCACGCCGAAAGCCAAACTTTTTGATACTTTTATGAAACTTCTGTTTACATTGAGAATCGTTTTACTCATTATTTTTTCTTATTCGTTCACCAAAAGATGTCTTTGGGGTGGTAATGGGACAAAAGCCGATTTAATAAAATCAGATTTTCTGGTTCAATTAATGGAGATAGATGACTTTAAAAGAGTACGTAAAATACAGTAGTTAGAAGAATTAACATAGCTTATATCAAACGAACTATTTTTATTTATTATACAGGTTGATAATATTATTTTTTTAGCTTGATACATTATATAGTAACGACTCGAGACCAATATTTTGTAAACAGATAATCTGGTTTTCAATAACATTTGTTGGATGCTTGTTCAAAATTTAAAGCCTCAGATACATTAGGGGGCAAAATGTCCCCCAACATGACGCGCTACGTAAAATGGGGTCAAGTTCCGGGATACTGGGCAACGTTGCAGTGTCACGTAGATCGAGCGCGTTGCACGTCATGTTGGGGGGACTAAATATCAACATGTCCCGCATCACCTGTTTTTTTTTTTAAATATTGGGGGACCAGTTGCGGGACACTGGGCTACGTTAGTGTCACGTAGATTGGGTATTGTGCATCATGTTAGGGGACAAAATATCAACATGACCCGCGTTACCTGAATACGTAATAAAATGTTGTGGGACAAGTTGCAGGACTTTAATGTTCGCATCATGTTGAGGGACATTTTGTCCCCTTCTGTATCTGACGGTTATAGTTAAACATTCGTCGTCAGTTCTCGTAATACCTGACTCTTTGAGTTTGGATTAGTAATTGAATCCAGGCTAGCGTATATTATATTGTTCTCGAGTCCAAATTCTAAAGGCTAAAACATTGCCGCGATAGTTCCAATGAGTGTTTTTGTTCTATATGCCTCAGAATAATTTGAAAATCATTTTAACGCAATATTGGAAACTACAAAGAATTTCGCAATTTATACGCGCGGATATCAGAATTTTCAACTTTGTTCGCATAAAAAAAAAAAGATTTTTCCAAACAAAAAATTGCCGGGCATAGAAAAATTAATTTAAAAAAAAATTATAAAAAATTTTTACTGGTCGTATCGCGTCAATAGAACTAGCCATAATTCTCTCGGCTCCATAAAAGTACATTTTTCATAGAAACATTAATATCGGAGCCTCAGCTATTTAAATATATTAATTATTTTAGTTTGTAAAAGCTCAAAGTCAGCTCAAAATCTAATGAAACTAAAAGAAATAATATGTTTTTTGTAAATATTTATTGAAAATAGTAGCGACATAGTGTTTTGTAAGTCCATTCCTACAATAAGTTTTATATAATCTTTACTGTGTACAGAATTCAAGTAATGTTTAGGACAATGTATAGCAAATATTTGTTCTCAATCATTTCTGTAAATGTTCAATACGATTTTGAAATTCAATGTTATTTTGTCCATTTACACCAAAAATCATTAAATAAATTGAACGCTAAACGAATATAAATCTTCGTTCTATTTCTGAAAACCGTTTGAATACGTTTAGTGTAAAATACATTTATATAATCTGTGGTTCAAGAGAGCCTTTGTTTTAAAAGTAGTTTTTGGCGGGATTTCGTCGAGAGAAGTTCAGTGTCTGTTTTAATAATTCGCAAATTGATTCCTAGTGGATATTATGATGTAAAATTGATATAGTTTTGTATCTCAAGTGTCTGAGTAACTGGACAATATGTAGAATCATTGAAACAGGCGCGATCTCGGTAAAATTGAACTAAGAATTTTATTGCAGTTTTGGCTACTTTAGCGAAATTTGCTGAGAAGATTGACTCGATATATATGTGGCCAAATGCTACAGAAACATTAGAATGTGTAAAGTCAGGGATCAAAAGTGCAGTTGCACTCTACCAATGCTAGTGTCTAAAATTTCTTTGTTGTAGATGTTTAATAGGCCACAACTATTATATTATTATTCAATACTTTAGATTCTATGCTACCAATTATATCAGTCATGAACCATAGACCCTCTTCTACTGGAACTGCACTTTTGACCCCTGACTGTACATCAAAATTCTAATGGTAAACAAATTTTACGAAGACATGACGTAAAGGAATTAGTATCAAAGTCAAAAACATAAACAACAAAAAAATGATTCAAAATGTTGCGTTCTGTTCTTTGTTTTAAAAAAGTCCTACATTCTTTTTTTAAAACGATAATTGTTCCTGTACATGTAAGCACAATTATTTTTATATCTATGACCACATCTTTATTCCTACATCTTTTGAAAACCATTTACGTACAATTGTACGCGAAAACTATTCATTTTACGAATCGTAGCAATATTTAAATGTTATTATAAAAAATAGACGAAATTGTAAATAAAAATCTAAATTTTAGATTAGACATAGCTTATTATTCTAGTTCGAAAGTTATTATAATTCGATTTGTAAATAAAATTATATTATTTGACAATTTATTCTGTTGTTTTACTTTTTTTTTTTTGGTCATCCGAACCATTAGTTATCATGTGTATGAAGAGAAGATAATCGCACGCTTAATTCTAATATCCACGGACGCGTAGCTTCATAGACACGTATTCGTCATTATACGCTTGGTGTACGCCTGCGTGAAGCTTACATACAAAACTGAAACTGTTGAAGGAGCTGCAACGACAGGACGGCACGACGCTGCCGCAGCATGCTTCAATCATCTCTTCATCATCATCTTAGTGATCAAAGGCTTCAATAATAAGATTCAATTTTCACTCTAGCCTGAAACCTAGGGTTTGAGACTTTCTAAACTCCAAATACCTAATTCCGAAATAGTGTCGCCATCAAACTGTAAAGTATGGCAAAATAAAAGTAAAAAATTAAAATAAGATAAAAACTGAATCTGAGAAACAATAAAAAAATTAACCCGATTTACAAACACGAGAGTTCTAAGCACAAAAAAAAATATTATTGAATGGCAACTCGCATCACCCAACTGTCATGTTTCTCGTTGCTAAGCAACGCAGTCGACACGAGTTTAGTAAACAAAACAGAGCAAACGAATACTAAATAAAATTACAGATTTTTTAAACAAAATGAAGGCTGTCGATACGATATTATTCGACGTGTCCAAGAATGAGCTCTTCAAGATCAACGAGAACTATAAGATGTTGCACAGGAAACTTAAATCTACGTGGAAAGTCATGATGTGAGTATTTAATTTTGTTCTTATTATCAAAAATGGTACCTATATTCTATTCATCTGGGCTTGAAACAAAATGTAAACAAAGAAAACAATGTAGGTACCTTCGGCCAAGTTTCTTCGACGTGTTTGAATACATTAATAACAGTTTCCTTTTCCGTTGAATGCATTGGCGTTTTCTTTGCACGATTTTTCGCCGGTGAAGAAGTGCAAGCGTTGCTTGGTCCAGGTTCACTCATGTTTTTAAGCAACCCCGTTTTATAGTTTGTTTACCTTTTGTCTCACGGCTGCCTGAATAGGGTATAGCTCTCAATATTTTTTGATCGGGAACCATGTACACACATTACCTTGGTTCTTGGTTCTCCTGAACCACATAGCTCGATGGATCGCCAAACTTAGGTGGCAGTGGGTAGGGCACATTGCTCGCAGAATAAATGGTCGATGGGGACGACAGGTTCTGAAGTGGCGAACACGTACCGGAAGACGCAGCGTTGGAAGGCCTCCCACAAGGTGGACCGATGACCTGGTGAGAGTCGCGGGAATGCGATGGATGCGTGACGCTCAGGAACGGTCGACACTTGGGGGAGGCCTATGTCCAACAGTGGACGTCTTTCGGCTGAAGTGTACACACTTATTATAATAAAAGAAAAGAAGTAGGAAACTAAAAGAATGACGTGTGCTACTGTAGTTTGATACTCAGACCAACAAAAAAAGAAACAAACAAAAATCAACATATCAAAATAATGATAAAGAACTCAGCTAATTGATTACCTACGCAATAGTTAAAAGGCACCAACGAATTTAAAAATAATGTGACCTACACATCTACCGGGCTTAAAATAATGTGACCTACACATCTACCGGGCTTGCAGAAACCGCGAGGAACTATCAACAAACGTACTTGAAGACGTGAAGATCCTGATAGTTGCCGGTCCTCAGAACGCGTTCACTGACGACGAGCTGTCGTCTCTCAAGCACATGGTGGAGAGAGGCGACTCTGTGCTGGTCGCCATGTCGGATGGAGGGGAAGAGCGGACTAATACTAATATTAATTTCTTTTTGGAGGAATTTGGGATTGTCGTGAATAACGGTGAGTCATTTTACCAATTTAAGGCATACCTACTGTCCACGGACGCGTAGCTTCATAGACGCGTATTCGTCATTACACGCTTGGTGTACGCCTGCGTGAAGCTTACTTATAAAAATATGAAACTGTGTCGACGAATTGGCAGCATCGTGCCGGTCGTTACCGCTTCGGCGTCAGGCGTAGGTATACTGACGAATACGCGTTTATGAAGCTACGCGTCCGTGGACAGTAGGCCTAACTGTTTACATGCCAGCGGCCTCACCCGCGTCAAAGTAAGTTTCTCCATACATACTTTAGATCCCCGTTTCATCCTCTTTTGGGTGAATTTTGGAAAATCCTTTCTTATTTTTTGTAAGAAAAGAAATATCTGTGCAAAATTTCAGCATTCTAGGTCCAAGGGTTTAGGGCTGGGCGTTGATGGGTCAGTGAATATACAGATATGCTTCTATCCTTTTCGGTCACTAAAAACAGTAATTTATAAGAGCGAGAAAGAAAGCGTGTTGCTGACCGCCTTCGTCGATCGAAATCATAAGCTGCAGCTTCGGATGGAGCGAGAGGATGTCTCAGAAATTTACTGTTTAAATCCCATCTACGTTCCATATCTGCAGTAAAACTTTCAGACAATCAGTGCCGAATTGTCTCACAAAACTTTTACTAAGTTTGTTTTTAATTCTTTTGTATTTAATTTTTTAACGTGTTTAAGTATTTCAATGTAAGTACTCGTAACATTGATGTCTGTGATTGTTTACATTTTTTATTTTTATTTTTTTGATAATTTAAGTGTTTAGTTTTATGTTTGTAATTTTGTTGTGCTTTTGTGAAGGTACTATTTGTTAATTTTCTGTGTTGCATCAAATAAATGTGTTATCTATCTATCTATCTATCTAATTAAGCCATCGCGAGGCCTGTAGCAAATTGAGCCCACTAAATCTTTGCAAAATGAAAACGAATTAAACTCTTCCAAATAATCTTTTCACAATCCGCGGAAATCTTAGGCAGCGGTAGCCCAGTCCCGACAGATACAGTTGCTTACATTGTGTTTATGGATAACCCAGAATCGACAAAATCATAAGGTATAGGTACCCTGACTTCTTTTTCTACGACCAAGCAGGCGTTCCCGATGGCCCGTAGTATTTTCTACTCTTGCTATGAGGTTAATCCGGCTCTACGGATAATCTCGCAACCCAGGACCCGCTAGACCTTGATCTTTTCCCTAATCTACAACTTTGGTAAAACTTTATCTGCTCATTCCTTCCAGACTGCGTTGTTCGAGCGAAGTACCACAAGTTCTATCACCCCAAGGAGTGCCACGTGTCCAATGGCATACTGAACCGAGCAGTCACCAAGTACCTGATGAAGATGCCCAACTACAGCAGCGAGTCGGATGATTTTCTGTGAGGTTCTTTCACTTATACGTACGGCGAGTGTCCAGTGGTCCACCCTTACATTGTTGCCACCTCTACGGTCCAGACTAGGCGTTTCCCCTTGTCGTTTATACCGCGTACATCGAAGGACTGGAACAATTTGCCTGCTGCGGACTTCCCGTCCGATTAATATTTGGGTGTCTTCTAGCCTAGAATGAATAGGCTCTTAATATACTAGTGTACTTCACCATCTTCACCATCAACGTTTTCAGCACTGCTTATCATCAGATGGGATTGCTGTCAAGCACTAGTCTATATCATTTATATAAAAAAAGACTGGCATATAATTTTAAAATCATTATAGAGGGAAAATATACGTCCGCGCAAAGCGGCCAAACGCTCAGCATAATGCCATGGCTAGATGCATAATGCGACAAGTCCTGGACCATCCTAGTTAAATAACCAGAGCATATAATTTCGTTTCCAGTGAAGAGCCGGCGACTCCAAACTTCGTGTATCCCTACGGTGCCACAATGACGGTGAAGAAGCCTGCGGCAGCTATACTATCGAGCAGTGACGTGTGCTACCCTGTCAAGAGACCCGTCGCTGCTTTGTATACGTCGGAGAAAAGTGGAGGTACGTTAATACGGATATTTTATTACTAGATTCTGCCAGTGAATTAGTTAGCGTCAAAGTCAGTGCTATGGAAAGGGTTACGCTTGGAGTTTTCTTGCGTGATTGCATCAGAAATGAAGATCAATTCACGTGTAACTTTTTTGTTTATAGACCAATCTTGATGGTCTTATCACTAAAAGCTCCTTGCAAAAATAATAATTCGTATACACCTAAAATTAAATCTATATCTATCTATATATATATAAATGAATAGCTGTTCGTTAGTCTCGCTAAAACTTAAAAACGGCTGGATCGATTTGGCTAATTTTGGTCTTGAAATATTCGAGATAGTCCAGGGAAGGTTAAAACAGTGAGAAAAAATGGAAAAAAAATCACAAAAAAACTAATAATCCGAATACAACGCCATCTCTAATTATACTGTCATTATAAAATGAATTATGCTGTTCTGGTAATGCCAGTAGATGGCGTTATCCTTACTATTAGACGGTACGAAGTTCGCCGGGTCAACTAGTCTTATATAATTTCCACTTCCAGGTAAACTTTTCGCCATCGGCTCTGGTCACTTCTTCGCGGATCAGTACCTCGAGAGCGAGTGCAACGACCTCATCAGGGAAATGATATTCAACTACCTCGGCGGTATGATCGACCTGCATTTGAATCCTGTTGACGTGGAGGATCCTGATGTAAGAGCTGATAAATTTTCGGTCGGATAACTTTAGCTTCTATTCTATTGTACCGGAATATGGTTTCTGCACTTAGTCCTATCCGGACGATTGTGTGTGCCACACACAAAGGTCCGGCGATCAACCCTTGTTAGATTTATTCAAACCAGCCCACCTCTCTCCAAAAACCGTTTAAGCCTCTCAGGTTTTTCAGGGCGTCTGTACTTAAGGGAATTCAGGGATCCTAGGGTTCGCATGCGTGTATCAGTGACTACAATTGACAGCCAGGACCTACGGGTTAGAGTGCTTTCTGAAGCGTGGAGGAATCTCGGTATGTTAATCTTAACTGAGTTCAGTCTGTGACCGAACTCGGTATGTGTTACTTAACTTTGGAGATCAACTTGTGCTGTAATTACAGTCAATAAAGCCTTTATTTTCGAATTACAAAACAGTAGAAACTAGCAGTCGAAGACGAAATCAGGCAAACTGGTGGTCCTTACTGGAGGAAAGTATGCCTAAATAGACATCATTGAAAGCAACTAGAGGAGGCCTTTGCCCGTTAATGGTACTAATCTTTATAATTCCAGATCAATGAATACCGCACTCTAGGCGACATGATGTGGCTAAGCAGTATTCCTCTCCCGGAGCCCGCTACCGCGCCCCCGCCGCGCCTCACCCCGCTCCACCCGCACGCGCTCTTCACGTGGCGCCTGTTTTCTTTAAACCTGGCTCAGTGTGAGTAACTAATTGTTTCTGCTATAGCTTTTTCCCCACCCGTAAACGGAAAGAGTGTCTTTGGCTTCCTGCCAAACTTTCTCTATGGTTATTTGAAAAAGTGTACCTTTTCGGAAGAGTCGACGAGCGCAAAGTGACCGCTGAAAGACCCACTTGGTAGACATTCCGCACAAAATGTTTTGGGAAAACATTCATTGTGCGTACAGTTAAGGAGTGGGATCCCCTACTGGAGTCTGTGCTCCTGGTAGCTACAACCTAAGGGTATTTAAGTCAAGAGTGAATAAGTTACTTCTAGGCAAGCGTGCTCCATCGTCGATCACATCGTCACTTTCCATCAGGTAATATAGTGGTCAAGCGCGAGCCTGTCAATAAAAATAAATATAAAATATTATGCTGGCGTGGGCTTCCAGTCTAAACGGATGTCGGTAAATATTAGCATTTTACTTGGAACAACTGTGTCGACACTTAGGAGAGGCCTAAGTCTAACAGTAGACGTCTATCGGCTGAAATGATGAATGATGATGATGAATGACTTGAAATAACTGTCTATCTACAACCAAGTCATTGGGTTAACCACAGAAAATACATAATTATATTTTTCTGTTCTGTGGGGTTAACCGATACTTCTTGTGAATGGTGTTCAAGGGTATCGTGTGTAAAATAAAAGATGACTAAGGGTGGGTTTCTGAAATGAGTATTTTGAGTTAGCAACGTCTACTTGAATACCAAATTTTAACAGGTTTTCTGGTTAAAGTAGAGTTTGAGAAATACTTCACTTCAAATGCTTAAAAACCAGAAATCGGAGGGGTAAGTCTGTGAATTAGCAGTGCTACTTTTAAACAATAACGGTGTTAATTTACTGCTTCCAGTGCCAGAAGTACTAGGACTGTATGACGCACTAGGAGTTAAACACGAACCTCTTCGGTTGATCGCGCCACAGTTTGAGACGCCATTTCCACCACTACAGCTAGCAGTAAGTATATAATATACACATAATTATCCTGAGGCCCTACCACGAGCTCTTAACGTGATCCATTTTACGACTAAATTGTTAAAGGAATGGAGCTGTATAGGATGTATAGCTCCATCCATCTTTCTCGCTCGCACAACTGACATTTTAATTCATGGTAAGGTCCTTGATTATTCCTTTTACCGGAATTAAATCCCAATTTTCAACCCGGTAAAGTTTAATTTCCTTTGTTCAAGGTATTTGCCCCTACATTCAGAGAGCCACCTCCTCCGCCTTTGGAGTTGTTCGACCTGGATGAAGCGTTCAGCTCTGAAAGGTCACAACTCGCCAGGCTTGCTAACAAATGTCTACAGCCTGCGTCTTCTAGATTGGCACAAGGTGAACTATTGCTTTATAGACTGGTAACTATATATTATAAAATAGTAATAGAACGCCTCGTCGATTCCGCCGCATACGGTAGCACACCTACTCTCTCTCGCTCTAGTAAATGATGGTTCTAAGTGACAGATAAGGATAGAAGCATAGAAAAGTGTGTGTGTGTGTGTGTGTGTGTAGAGCAGTAGTAGGCCAGTGGTAACGGCCTCGACTTAAGAGTTGTAAGTCACGGGTTCAAACCAGCCAGGCGCATTACTTTGTGTAATTTATTTCGTCACCACTGCTCTGAAAACGGTGAAGGAAAACATCGTGATAAAACCGGCATGTCCTAGAACAAAAATTCAAAGAGATATGTGGATTATGGCTCATTCCCTCTCCTAGAGAGGAGGCCTGAGTCCCAGCCGTGAAAACATTATAGAGCTGATTATTATGTTATGCTACGCTATAGGAAAGTGCGATTCGGTGCTGATACATGTAGCTCAAACCTTAAGGGCCCTCGCCCACGGCGAGTCTTTGTAGCGATGCAGTCGCACGTTTCGTAAGCGCGCGACAGCATCGCTACTAACGCGCGTTAGTCGTATTTGCAAGCGCTATAGAAAAGATGCTAACGCGCTTCGCACAGCATCGCGACTGTATCGATGCGAACGCGCGAAAGCATCGCTACAAAAATTCGCCGTGGACGGGGGCCCTAATATCCTTCTTTCCTTCCAGGCGACGGCCGCCAATTAGAGAATGAGCTGGAATACTTCGTCCGTGAATGTGGCAGGGTCGTCAGGCTGTCTAAAGCCATCCCCACCGACGAGGGACCCGCGGGGAAGATGATACTGCACCAGCTAGCAGTCCAGCTCGCTACCTATAAGAAAATAGCTCCGAGAGACTAGACAGCTCAGGTTAAGGGCACTTCGAGAAGTACTATTTAATTGTAATCTGTTGCAAATTCAAAGCATTTATTTCAACTATTATTATATTAACTATTAAGTCCAGTATCTCAAGACGAAAGTCTATGAGCAGTGCGTGTTGCCAATGATGATATATGGCTCCCAAACGTGGTCGTTTACAATGAGCCTCATCAGAAGGCTTAAAGTCACCCAAAAGGCAATGGAAAGGGCTATGCTCGGAGTTTCCTTTCGTGATCACATCAGAAATGAAGATATCCGTAAGAGAACCAAGGTTAACGGCATAGCCAGAAGAATCACCAAACTTAAATGGCAGTGAGCAGGGCACATTGCACGCAGAACAGATTGTCGAAGGGGACGAAAGTTTCTGGAGTGACGACCACGTACTGGAAGACGCAGCGTTGGAAGGCCTACCACAAGGTGGACCGATGACCTGGAGAGGGCCGCGGGAATCCGATGGATGCGCCACGCACAGGACCGGTCGTTATAGCAACACTTGCGGGAGGCCTATGTCCAACAGTGGACGTCTTTCGGCTGAAATGATGATAATGATGATAATTGGTGAAATTGCTATGTCTTTCGGAGAATATCGTTGTATGATAAAAATGATCAATCGTCAACAGCTAAATGTCATTAAGTATAAAACATCATGAAAATGCCGAGTGGGTGAAGGTTTTAAGTAGGCATTTAAGTAGGCTCTTTCATGCGTGCTACTAACAAAAATAGACCTAAATGTGACAAACCTATTTTACTGTTTTTATTATACTGTTTTTATTATACAAAGTCATACTACTAGAATCGAGATATGCAACCATATGATTTATAATTTAAGTCCATCGAATATATCCTATAAAACCTTATTATGTAATAAGTTGTATGTTAATATGTCTTGTTAAACAGTCGGGATAATAATAAACATTTAAAAAATCGTGACTATTTTTCTCTTCAAAATAACCCAAAATAATCGCAATATTCTCATCCAAGCAATTAGAATTTTTTACATAGCAATGGTTGGATGACAGCAGGACGAAAATACTTATACATCTTTAAGAAGAGAAAAAAGGATAGGTACCTAACTACATTGTATAAATCTGACAGCTGTCACCCGCATCGTCTTATAGCAATTTTAGTGTAAGGTACCTACATATTGATAACCCAACAACAAAACTAATATTTTTTTATATTCCATTACAATAAAAATCGGAATAATTTAATGCGATTTCACAACACCATCCGAAAGTAATAAAAATATAATAAAACTCTCTAACTGTAATTTTTTTCATGTTGGAAGCAAGCCTCGATCATGAAGGCTCTGCCGGTAATAATATTTGCTATTTATATAAGCTATACTCTAGGCCAGAATGACAAAGTCGACAGGGTCTACCCCAAGAAATACAGATCTTACGCTAATGGCAAGATTCTGATAAACTACGCGAAGTATGACAAAGCAAGTCATCCACCACCAGCTAAGTATACTGTGTTCCAAGTCGTGGGGTCCGACGGCAACGCGAAAATGATCCGAGCTGGTGTCCCCGATAGCCCTTATTTCCCCGTCGACCAAGGTTACGACCAAAAGCCCAGAGTCAAGAAAATTTTACCCGATTATCCTTGGTCGTTTTTAAGAAATAAAAGGGCAGCCGTGCTTGATGTAACTCCAACTGTAATAGATGACAAGAAGATAGAAACAAAAGAAGAAGAAGGAAAAGCTAAAGAAACCACACCGGTGACGACGGCAGCTGCGAAAGATAATAAGGAAGAAACTACTACAGGAAAACCAAGTCCTCCTAAAGAAGAATCTAAAATCACAACAACCACCACGTCAGCGAAATCTGCAACTAATAATAAAGACACTGAACGATCGAAAGCAAAAACAGTAAAAAAGAATGGATCAGCACGGAAAGGCGTTCAGTCCAATGCTAAAAAAGCAGCAGCGAAAAAAAACAGCGGACGGGTAAACCGCAAGCCTAAATCAAAAGCTGCAGCAGGCAGAGCAAAATCAAAGGGAAAACAAGCTAAACCAAAAGGCAGACAAGCAAAACCAGGTAAAAAGCCCAATAGAAATCAAGCAGCGAGGAACAAGAAACGCAAGGGACAAACTCAAAGAAGCAAGAATCAAAAGGCCAAGCCGAAAAATGCTCGCGCAGGAAAGAATCCAAAAGGTAACCCCGTTCAGCCAACCAATAAGAAACAACCCAAATAAGCAATAATTAATAAAGAGTTGGATGAAATTACTGTTTTTATTTTGACTCATTCCCTTCCTCCCTTCCTAGAAACGCGTCGGCTGATATCCGCGAGAGAGGCACTCATTGAAGACTACCCTTACGTGGTCTCCATACAGAAGGATGAACAGCACTGGTGCTCCGGGGCACTGCTGAATCAACGCATGGTGATAACCACGGCCAATTGTCTTTGGAAGTGAGTAACTAAACACATCTAAAATGAACAGCTACTGTTTCTGCAAAGCTGCAACTGATCTGCAGGGCTTACCATGACGTGTTAAGATGTCAGCCGTTTGAGTGAGACAGAGGGATGGAGCCTTTAACAGCTCGTGGTAGGGCCTCAGGTCCACTCAGGAACTTGGCTATGCGCTTCGAAGTACCTTATCCCCGCTCGCTGTTACATGAATTTTCAATACACTTACTCGAAAACCCGCTCTTATTCCTTCCAATTTTTAGGCAAGCAATTTACGGTTTTCGCCACTAGTGCGGAAAAGTGCGCGAGCTCGCCCCGCCACAATTTATTGTATGAGTGGGCTGAGTACTAAGTGACTCCCACGAGTCTCCGATCAACCTCCGTTTATTTAGTTCTTAGTAAGTGTGTAGAAAAACGTTGTTTGATACACGTGGAAATTAGTCACTGCAGCACTCGGCATAACACATAACACACAGAATTCCGCCTCGGTCGCAATGACAAACTTGGGGAAAGTTGTCACTTGTCTCAAAATGTAATATTGCTACTGCGCAACGACTCGCGGAGTACCTAGGTACCTAACTAACAATAAAAATTGAAAACTACCCTAAAATAATCAAGTAGATAACTTTAAAAAGAAATTGCATGGCTTGATTCCGCAACATCTCTTTTCTAAAATCGGACAACCGGATGTAAGGCCCTTACGTTGTTGAGACCTCTACGGTCCGGACTTAGCGTTTTGCCTCGTCGTTATACCGCGTACATCGAAGGACTGGAACAATTTGCCTGCCGTGGTCTTCCCGTCCAATTATAATTTAGGTGTCTTCAAGGCTAGAGTGCATAGGCTCTTAATAAACTAGTGCACTTCACCATCAACGATTGTATCACTGCTTACCATCAGGTTGGATCGCAGTCAAGCACTAGTTTATACCAATTAAAAAAAAAAAATTACTTGAATATCGTTAACGGTGATCTTCTTCTAGAGCAACCCACATCTCCCGAATGAAAATCAGGGCAGGAACCCGTCACTCCAACCGTGGAGGTCAGGTGGCCGGCATCCAGGAGGTCATCAAGCACCCTGGCTGGGGGCTCCGAAAGTCTCCCGACAATGACGTCGCTCTTATTCTACTTGATAACAATTTGAAGTAAGTTAAAGGTTTTCTGTGAGAAAACACTTTGAGTTATGCTCGCCTAGTACATGAACTATTGTCGTAGAACTAGAAGACAGTACGATCATTTTTATTTTTAAGACCAAATGTATGTTAGAGAAATTTTATCTTGAATAATAATCCTATAGAAAGAAAGAAAGAAAAAAAAACTGTTTATTCGCGCGAAATGACGCAATCTTAAAACTTGCTAACAAACATTATCAATTGAATAGGGAAGATATGCGTCACATCCGCGCAAAACGGCCGAACGCTCAGCATAAAGCTGCGGCCTCACGCAGCGATGAGCTGACAGCGCTGTTTTTCAGCGTGGGCCGGTGGCGGTGTTGACATAAAGACACCACCGAGACCTATCGATTAGTTTAATAAATAAAATAGCGAGTGAATGTTTTTTTTTTATTTTAGTTGGTTACTCGAACCAACTAAAATTAGGGGCGAGGCAAGCGAGTTTTAGAAAATCTTTGAATGCATTTATTTTCTTTTTAAAAATAAAGGAATGTCTCCTTTATGTAAAATGAGCCAACTTAAGGATTTAAGGTAGTTTCCCTCCAGGGCCCGACTTATTTTTCCACACTGTATGTACTCGTATAGTAAACATTTCGGATATGTATAGGTTTTCAGATGCAGTCCATGGTGTAGATCTTCCTAACAGAGCCATGTTACCGGCGTTCGATGACGCCTGGATCACTAGCTGGGGTGCCGAAAGGGTATGTATATTTGTACAAACGTAAACAGAATAAAGCTAAATATGTATCTTCTTTACATATAATAAAACAGTAACGAAAGAAAAACTGTACATTGAGAATTTTTGAGAAAAATTAAGTGGGTTTTGTTAGAAAAACGTAACTGATGACAAAAAGTGGCTTTTTAGAATTTTTGTCTATTTGTCTGTTTGTCTATGTGTGTGGTGCGGCTTCACGCCAAAACTACTAGATAGATAGAACTGAAATTCAATAAAAATGTTCTTTGTAAACCAAGGAAGGTTTTAGGCTACATATTATCACGCCATAATATGTTATGGGAGGTAAGCAATATTGATTTTAAAAGGTTTTCGTTTGTAATTGAATGCACAAAATGACATGTTATTTAGTTAATAAAAATTTAACTCTGGAAACATAATAATCACGCTATTTTTATAAAGAAGTGGGGCAGTAATATTACAAATTGCAAGGGAACAACTATTCAACAATATGTCAACGGGGAATTTAGCGGTAAGGTCAGGCGACCGTTTACCGCTCTAAATGGTGCGAGTTCAAGTCCCATAATATTGTTTTAAAAAAATCGTAAAATTCTTTTTTTTTAGTTTTTGCATTTTTTATGTGCAAGAACGATACTGTTATGAAATTAAATCTGAGAACTTTACATGTCCTATCTAATTGTATGGAGAGTTTCACACCAATATTACTAAACAGATTGATTGGTGGTACAACAATCTACACTATCATGAAGTCAAGTCAAAGTTTTGGTTCGAAGTTTTAACTTACCAAGCACATTTGTTGTAGGTAATTGATTTAAGTAGGTATGTAATTCTTAATTTTGTTCCTTGCTGCTGTTACCATTTTTTTTAATGCAAAAATAATTAGTTATCTGTTAAATTAACAACAATTTAGTTTTATTCATAATTTAATTTGGGTAAATAATATGTAGTTTCCGTTTTCTAACTAGATGGCGTTGGCGTCGAGTTAGATCACGCTATTCTTAAGCAATATTCGAGCCTACAACAGCGCTCATCAAGTCACTGAATCTGTATTCATGCCGTCTTTTAAAATTCAGGGGCAAGTCTACCATCGGATAGGTGTTTACCTTAGAGCAAAAGCAAATTTTCGACACCATCCTTGAAAGCGTTGGGCTCGGCCAAGGTAAAATGTTTTTCTTGGATGCTCCTAGTGGAACAGGGAAAACCTTTGTCACCGCTGGCATTCTCGCAGAGGTCAGGAGGCAAGGCAAGATTGCCATTGCAGTAGCATCGTCAGGAATAGCCGCAACACTGCTTCTTGGTGGCAAAACAGCGCACGCAATGTTTAAGATTCCCATAGATTTAGAGAGTAATGAAACACCTGTTTGTGGAGTGTCACGCAACAGTGACAAAGGGCGCGTGCTTAAATAAATAAAATAAAATAAATAAAAATCTTATATTTCGGACAAAGTCCATAGTTGGTTAGTATACACAGAACTTAAAAACTACGAGTAGTGTTAGTACTTATAGCTACCGGAAACAATTTTTTATGACTTATACGCCACAGGGGCATGCAGGCGTACCCAATGCTCCAGTATGGGACTGTCCCACCTGTCCGCTATTGTCTTCAGGATGTTGTTAGGGCTGACGCGTACCCTGCCACTGCAGTAGCGCGGCAACCCCATCAATACCCTAAAAGCATCATTGTATTGAACACGCAGAGCACTGTATGCCCTCTGCGTGTAGTTGACCCACAGACTGCATGTATAAAATGACTGACAATACGCTCTAAACAATGTTGCCTTTACGTCAGTCGAGCATTTCGCAAATTTGCGAGCCAACATATTGCAGCGGACAGCCAAAGCTCTGCGCTTAGATACTTGAAAGCTGTGACTTGCTTTAAAGGGCTTCCGCAAAGTTTTAAGTGTGGCACAATCGGGTAGGTTTTAGTTCCTGCCTTAAAAACTAGTACCTCACTTTTCTTAACATTGTATCTGAGCCCATGGGTCTCCGCATACCTCTCACATATCGTAAGCAAGCTCATCATTGCGTTAATCGAAGGGATCAGCAACACCATATCGTCAGCATAACTTATATTATTGATGCATATGCCGTCAACATAACATAACATCCTTGATACGTGTTGCTGAGCTCGACGATCAACCGGTTTATATACAGACTGAAGAGGCGAGGGGAGGTTAGGCCGCCCTGCCTCACACCGCACTCCAGCCCATACACATCCGATAATGAGCCTGCCCACCTCACACAATTAAGCTGATTATTATACCAATACCGTAGTATTGATATAACTTCCCTATCCACTGAGGTATCGTTCAATAACTTTTGCCACAATAAATCGTACGACACAAGATCGAACGCTTTGGAAAAGATTGCTCTTTAATCGTGTGATATGAATGGACTATGGCGAACAGAAAAGCAGTAGAGGCGGTAAACAGGACTTTGCAGAACATCCGCAGGAACCAGCAAATGATGGGTGGCGTTACAGTTCTGCTTAGCGGCGATTTCCGACAAACGCTGCCTGTGGTGACGCGAGGAACTAGGCCTGATGAGGTGAATGCTTCGTTAAAATGCGCTTTCTTATGGCCACATATTTGTAGGTTGCGCTTAACGATGAATATGAGAGCACAGCTTGGCGGCAATGTACACGCCCAAGAATTTTCTGATGTTATCTTAAAATTGGGTGAGGGAACGCTACCAGTAGACAATGGCCAGGTGGTTCTACCTGAGATACTTGGGAGAGTGGTGTCCTTCTTAGAAGATTTGATTCGCCTGGTGTACGGGGACATCAATAGGATACCGCACCAAGATAATTCTTAGGTGTGTGAACGAGCCATTTTGACACCCAGAAACGACCAAGCTTCAGCGATCAATGAATGCATTCTCGCGGAAATTGAGGGGAATGAAGTGATCTACACTTCAATAAACACTGTTGTCGACCAAGATGACTCCTGACACATTACCCCGTAGAATTTCTCAATTCCCTCAGTCCAAGTGGACTACCAGCGCACACCATTAAGTTAAAGGTCGGTGTCCCAATTATGCTTCTTCGGAATCTCAATCCGCCGAAACTGTGCAATGGGACCCGGCTCAAAATCGTCTCGCTGCAGAGAAATATCATTGAGGCGGAAATTCTAACGGGTTGTGGTGTCAGCGAGACAGTGTTTATACCACGTATACCACTGATTCCCCACAATTACCCCTTTCAATTCAAGCGCGTGCAGTTTCCTGTGAGCGTGTGCTTCGCCATGACAATAAATAAGTCGCAGGGGCAGACACTGAAGGCTGCGGGTGTCGACCTCAGGTCGAACTGCTTCTCACACGGACAACTGTACGTCGCTTGCTCTCGCGTCACCAGTCCTGACTCGCTGTACATGTTGAATGAGACCGAGAGAAAAACAACGAACGTTGTTTACACAAAAGTGTTACAGTAAATTTTAACACTTCTGTTATTCGACGTCTCTTAAATTTTCTTATTAACCTGTCGTCTCTTACCAGTAAATTAACTGCAAAACTTTTAAATTTTGAGTTTACTAAGCCAAACAGTTTTTGAGGGATCTAAGCTATAGTTCAGTATGGGACGCATCTTTTGAGTGTTTCTGTAAATCAACAAACTATCACTAACTATTATTAAAATAAAAATAGAACAAAAAAATACTTATGCGATACGTGGGCCAAGCCACGGGTACAGCTATAGTTTATAAAGAAATTTTTTTAAAGTTATTTGCAATATTATTGTTAATTCAGTGTACCTTTGGGATCCGCTGCGGAATTAAGGGATTTTTTTTTGTTGTATAGGTATTAAGTCTGGGCACCATATAGGCTATAATTTATTTTGGAAAATGAAACACCTGATGCAGAACCGCAACAGACCAGCTAAAGTATAAGAGATATAAAAATGGTGCCATAGCAAAAAGTATTCCACGTGAAGAGCATTTTCTGCTGTGAGAATAAAGAAGATCTGGAACACCTGTTGTGGAACTCCAAAGCCCAGCGACACTATAACATCTAAAGGAATGACGTCTTAGCAAAAGTGGTTTAGTCTGATGGGCATTACCTGTTAACTTACAAAAATGGAAGATCTGGAACGTCTCGAATCGTCTCGCGCATCACGTTGTTTTCCCGTCCCCCCGCTCTTAGAATTCGACATCAGACGTTTCAGATCTTCGATTTTGACGACCCCGTTGTCACTGGCATAAGCAACAGGATCCGCGTACGAAGTCGCGGGCAGAAGCTAGTTCTAAATACATATGTATATAAATGTATCCTAGTGTATCATCTGATGCCCGTGGCAAATTCATTGGACAGAACCTCAGAAAAAACTTAGTAAATTTTGTGAAATTTGATTTAATGGGTCTTCTGAGCTCGTGCCTCTCAGACCGGGGGCCCCGTCGGACCGGGGGCCCGTGGAATTTTGCCGGCTTTGCCACCCTATAGTTCCGCTACTGGTTCTTAGCTAAGTAAGCTCTTATCAAGGTTAAGTTGCGCTTGCGGAGTTGGTCCGTGGATGGGTAACCATCCATTATATACGGACTTCACACCATAACTAAAACTCTTTTTAACAGCGCGACGGCGTCTACGACCATAACGATGTGACAACGCTACAAGTGTACCATGCTTCGCTAATAGATCGGGAGAAATGCAACAACATCACAATGAGGTTCAGCGTCATCGTCTCAGAGAACTTCATATGTCTCGCGCAGGCCGGCCGGCAAGCTCCTTGCACTGTTAGTATCCTGGTACTGTCTTTTGAACAGGTAGAAAATATTGCTGTTATATTGATATCCTGGAGGTCCAGGCGGAAAGAAAACTGATTTTGTAATGATGGAGATGCTTGGGTATTTTAAATAGAAGTGCTGAGGAGAATTTATTAGTCTTGTGTAAATGAGGGTTTTCTTACGTTCACCAGGTGGCAGCACTGAGTCGTCAGGTCCATGCACCTGTCAAAACGCCTAGGTTAATGACATTAACAAATTAACATCATGTATACATTTTCAAAAGTAGAAGACCTCTCGGCTAAGTGGCGCCACCTGGTGGTGTGATTTTTTCTGAAAATCCTCATTGGGTGAACAGCAATGTTTGAAGAGTGGTTCCTGCAGAACCAATAACAAAATCTATTAATATTGTCGAGGTTAACTTTATGGCCATTTAGAATTTAAGTGCTTTCACGAGAATTGGCGGAAAAACCATTAACTTATGAAGCTGTGCGATTCAGATTATGGATATTGTGATGTAAAATTGATGTAGTTTTGTATCTCAAGTGTTTGCACAACTGGGCCATATATGGAATCATTGAAAAAGGCGCGATTTTGATAAAATGAGAATTTTATTGTAGGGTTTGCTAACTCAGCGAAGTTTGCCAAGAAGGCTGACTCGATTACATTTGCTGCCAAATACTACAATAACATTAGATCACATCCATATTCTAATTGTAAACAAAGCAACTGTATTCTTACGAATACATGGCTCAAAGGACAGTATCCAAGCCAAAAATATTATATAATTATAAAAATATATATATCATTTCAGCGGGATACCGGAGCACCAGCGGTCAGTGATGGTATTTTGTGGGGCCTCGCATCATGGGGGATCAGAAAACTGTAAGTACCTAGTAATCTTATACTCGTTGAACTCAACTGAATTTTAGCTTCAGTCAACAATTTATAGTAAAGCAAATATGAACCTTAAGACAAAGCTACATAAGATTTCTATTCACAAGAAACGTTGACTTAGATTTACTTACTTACGTGATGGAAAATGATTTTCTATCAATCCGAATATTGACAGTATAGAACTTTCGTGTTAGGATCAAAATTATTGTTAATCAATTTATATCTCTAATATTTTACAATGTTAAAATTTCTTATGTATTTCTACATATTAAGAACATGATTGCTATCTTATTAATTACACATTATTTTATAAGCCCAGTAAATTCTACATATTTCTGCCTTTTTAAAATTTTTGAATTTTTATGCGGTTTTTTTAATAGAAAGAGTAACAAACGATGAAGGTTTATGTACCTATAATTTGCACAAAGCATTACTGTAATGTTGTCGTAATCTTAACATAAGTTAATATCATCATCATCAGTTCGGCCTAGAATCACTGACTGCTATATCTATGCATAGATCTCCTTTCTCTTCTGTGCGCCTAGTACCTACGTCCATACTTACCGGTTCCGTGTCCGTGCGTCTCGCATCCGGGTTTTTCACGACTTAGGGGTTTTAAGCGCCCCCCCCCCCCCCCCCCCCTTAAAACCTTATAATTTTTTTGGAAATAAGGCTGTCAACAGATAGCATGACGTGTTAAAATGTCAAGCGTGCGAGCGAGAAAGAGGGATGGAGCTATAATCCTATATAGCTCCATCTCTTTAACAGTTTAGGTGGTACGGCCTCAATTAATATATTTGCTCCATTCCAGATGCGGTACAGAGCGGTTCCCTGCAGTATTCTCGTACCTTGCCTCGTACTCCAACATGGATTTTATAATGAACGCAACGCGCTTCCTCATGTCTGACAAGCGACAATATCCGTACCCTGATAGATACCCTGATAGATTGATACAAGGAAAATAATGGTTTAATATACTATTTTGGCTATCAAATTTTTAACTTTATTTCAATACAAGCTAAGTTGATATTTGATTGCCCGTAACAAATAAACTTTATTTTTGGGCCCTATATTTTGTTAACTACCTATAACAGGAGAGGCATTTCCAACTTTATTCCAAGTACGTAAGATTGATATTGGTTTGCCAGTGAAAATTACCTTATTTTTGCCATTTTTCTTAGAAGTACTGAAAGTAGATGAGGTATTTCCAACTATATTTCAATTAAGTCAAGCCAAGTGTATATTTATGTACACTTGGCTTTGTACACAGAAATTGTTGAAATAAAACAAATTGTTCAGTATATGAGCATATTTAATATTTTCTTTTCAAAATTGTAAAACTCACATTTTGAAATTGCAAAATTATAACTAAATTCTCATATCGTTAATAGTAACAATCGCCATTTTGTAGTTTTTTTTTTCACCATTTTGTATTTCTCTCGAACTAATAGATAATAATAATTGTAAACCATTTATACATCTCTAATAATAATATATTTTAATGTCTAACAAATTCATTTTCTCAACGTATTACCACCATTTTCGTTTTTTATCTTTATTCCAACATCAACTTTCACGTATTCTAATCAACTTTTTATAATTCTAAACATACTTTTTACATTTTTTCCCATATACAATGACTACAGCTTTCCTTCGTCGCACCGAGTGTCCATTTTAGAAAAATATTGGAATGACTTTTTTTAAAAACAAAAAAAAAACTAACCCTAAAATTAATCTTAACTTCAAAAGTATTATAATTATAAAAAGTAAAAATAATCTGCAATTCCACGTACCATACATAATTCGATTTATTCCGTTCTAATACCAAAAACGAATACCACTTGTATTTTTTTTGAAATCATATTTATTTTCCATTCCGAACGAATACCAACAAGTTGAATTTGACAGCTCAGTCAAACCTAATCAAAATAAATTTTAAATAATGAGTCTAAACAAATACCAGTAGTATTCGTTGTTGGTATAAAAATGGAATAAATACATAATTGAATTACGAAAAATCAATTCGTTTCTTTGGCAATTTTAGTATTCAAAAGTGAATTTACAATTTTATTTAAAACTGGCATTAAGCTTTTAACACTATTGAGAAAAACTGGCAAAGTTGAGAAAATATTATACATTATTTGCAGAATTCAAACAGATTCGACCATTGTAGAGAAACATTCTCTGATGAGATGGTCAGTGATGACCAGCGCTGCAGGATTGTTCGAAAGAGTTACAGTGACCCTCGCAAAGGGTAACTGAAGGAATACAGGTGGGTTTTAGTCAGTAGGTCTGACACTCTCGCTCCACATATACTCCCCGATTTTGACTTTTATTGTGTAGTTGGTATTGTAACCACTTTTTTGCTTTTAATGCCATCCTTATGCCTACGGAATAGAATTCAAAATCATTTGAACGGACAGCAAAAAAGATTTGTTTAAATGTCTAATCTTATTGCGAGTGGAGCATAGAGCAGGAGAAGTAATTTGATGATAACCCACATAAAAAAGCGATAATATCGCTTAACGCTTTTGGTCAAACGTACCGTCAAAAAACATTTCACAATGGACGAAACATTTGAAGTTATGAAATCAGTAGCAACATAATAAGCGTTTATGTGACTTTAATTATTCTATTGTAATTATTTTGTTTAATCCTATCAACGAAATTACATTATAGATTACAAAAATCGAATAAAACTGGCCGAAATTTAAAAACTAAACTATAGTTAACAACAGAAATAACATTACGAGGTATTATCCAAATCCACTTTTTGCTCAATGAAATTATTTTAGGCCAAAGTAGAAACTGTAATGATTGAAAAATAGGTTTTTAATTTATAGAAGTTTTTTTCTGTTTTCCTTGTAGAAGTGGAACATTTTGTACATCGTAAGCAAGTAACTTATTTTAAATCTTACCTACCGTACTTTTCCATAAATCTATGGTAACAAATGGATAAAGTAAATCGTTCCATTGTACTGAGCAAAGCGAATAATTAGTAAAACTAAAAACTATTTAGAAAAAACTTAGCAAAAAACTTAGCAAAAAGAATTTGGATGGAGCCGATCACGAGTTATAGAACTATAGAATATTTTTTTTAAATTATGAAAAGTTTAAAATTATAAATATATTAATCATTGTAAAGCTAGAGCGCTATTTTAAAAACAACAAATAAATTCGTGCCTCTTACTCTAAAATGCCGCTTCAACTTAAATTATTAACGCAAGGCTGACTTCGAAGTTTCGACAAACGTCCATACACGAAAAAGTTCATCAATATTTATTTAAGTCTCGTATCAATAAACCTGAAAAATGTATCTTAAGAAACGTTGAATCAACAGGAATATCGAGAGTTTGTCATGAATTCCTAGTCAATCAAAACTTTTATCATCATCTATCAACCTTCAGCCATCAGGAACACAGCCCCAGCGAGGAGGTTACACAACACGAAATGTCGAATGCGTTTCGAAGTCATCCAATCAAGAAAAGTTGTATTTCGTTCTCCAAATATGTTAATAGCCGCCTTTTTTCAAGCAATTTCGATGAGATATCGTTATACTATACTAAAAATCGCACCAGGCAAGAAATCTTTTTTTTTTAATAACCTAACGCTAGAGACTCCCTGATTTTTTTCTCTTATAATCTAAATATACACAAAAATAATTTTGTACTCTCCCAACGAGTTTCAAATGGCAACATTTAGATTTTTTACAATAATTATGGCAGCTTTGTACGATCGCCGAAATAGACTTCTAAGTTTGCAACTCCGTCGACATTGACAAAATAGTTCTCAATTTTCAATTATTCATTTTGTAAATGTCGATGAGGTCGTCTAAGAACGTGCACACGCTTGCCGACTCACTGAGTAGTGTAAGTTGGCGCACCGATAAACAGATAAATTATGTAAACAACCAGGTTGACGTCCCCTGTCACCAAGTGTGCACACATTCTTAGATTCACGTATATCAGTGGATAGACTCGTAATTCTACTTAATAATTTGGACAAATGTGTTATGCTGGCAACACTAAAAATGAGTATAACAAGCACCGTATTATGCAACCAATAATGTTGCCAGCATACAAATGTGTTGTAACGTAAACTATGATTGTAATTATTGTGTATTCTACTTATTTCGGGTATATGTAAGCAATGTGTGAAATGTCTATTGAAAAAATTGAATTAGTCTATGGTGAGATGAAATGCCCAATTACTGGTAATACCAATTTCCAATATTGGTGATTTTACACCAGTGATTGGCCACCTCACGGCAGATACTGTAACTATTGACAAAAAATTCGGATACCTATATAATGTAACATGTAGAAACAATTAAAAATCGTCGTTAGTAAAATTGGCATAATTCAGTCACAATTTTAAATTTGAGATTCGCAATTCGCAAACCATTTTTTTATCGAGTTTATTTTTAAAATTTCGAATTTCATATCTGTGCATTATTAACAATAATTTAATCCATAGAATAATTTGACATCAATGTAATCCCGAAACACTCAGAAAGCCACTCTAGTCCAAAATCACTGATCGTTCTTTTGTTCACGAGCACAGATCAAAAATATCCAAATTTAAACCCGAATACGTCTGTTAAGGGTTTGGCCGTATCCTAGGGTTGGTTCAGGAGCAGAGCTTCGAGTTCATCTGCGGAGCGTAGCAGGAATGCTGCTGACTCACGGTAGCCGGTGATGAGCTGCCTGACTGCGCCTACTTCGGCTCCTGACAGCTTGTGCGAGAGAAGCTGCGGCTTGGTCTGGCTGGAGGCCGTGGACGCTGCAAGAGATGACGCTGTGGATGTCCCGTGCAGAGATGTCGGCGTTGAGCTCTTCAGTGATAGATCTGTTGGTGCTGGAATAGAATAAAAAAGATGGATGATTGCTTGATTTCAATACACTTACTCGAAAACCTTAACGCTTTTAGGCACGCAATTTACTGTTTTCTGCTCTAGTGCGGAAAAGTACGCGAGCTCGCCTCCGCCACAATTTATTACATTTATCGTATCAGGTTGGGCACTAAGCGGCCCCAGTGTTCACACGTAAACTCCCATTTATTTATTTTTAAGTTCTAAATGTATTGGAAAACGTCGTTTGATACATGTGAAAATTTGTCACTGCAGCACTCGGCTCCATAACACCCTCACCTAAGGCTCGGGCGAATTCCGCTTCGGTCGCAATGACAAACTTTCTCCACTTTTATCAAAATATAATGTAATTCTCGAAAAGAAAAAAATAAAAAAATGCGTAGTAAAACTGGAAAAAATCAGAAAACGACGACTATTTTACCTTTGTGCGTTTAATAATACATAGCTAAGGACAGGACAACGTCTGTGGGCTTAGCTAGTTTACTATAGTCCTTGCTTCAGGTACAGTAACCTAAATAGATACTAACCTGACAGGCTGGTGGGGAACGTGTGCGTGTGAGCAGCCATAGCCGAGAGCAGTGCGCTCTGATAGGCCGCCATTGCTGCGTTCACGCCTGCTCCTAGAAAAATCACCTTAGTGTAGATACGGTTTATCTTCTACTAATATATAAAAATCTCGTGTCAAAAGTGTTTGTTATCAAGCTCCTTCGAAACGGTTTGACAGATTTTTGTGAATTTTTAGGGTTCTGTATCCAAAGGGTAAAACGGAACCCTATTACTAAGACTCCGCTGTCCGTCCGTCTGTCTCGCTGTCTGTCTATCCGTCTGTCACCAGGCTGTATCTCATGAACCTTGATAGACAGTTGAAATTTTCACAGATGATGCATTTCTGTTGCAGCTATAACAACTAATACTAAAAAACAGAATAAAATAAATATTTAAGGGCTCCCATACATCAAACGTGTTTTTTTTGCCGTTTTATGCTACGGACGGTACGGAACCCTTCGTACGCCGTTATTTTTTTGTTTATTTAGTTTTGCCCTCCTCTTGAACGATTTTTATCAAAGAAAAAATAGGGATGTTTTTCTTGGCACAATGTTATGAAAAATGTTTGCCGTTTCAGCTAATATTAGAGTGAGATAAATATAGCTATACAGTCTGTTTTTTTATCTCCATCCAACATATTTGGTTAGGTATTAGTCAATCAAAGACAAGATTTAAAATAAACTCGCGAATTAGTACAGTGAAATGAAACGATATTAATTATCTTATTTGAGTTGCAACTAAATTACGTTCAATCGATGTCATTAACCATTCAGATCAACACAGCAGCCGCAGCTAAAATGTTTTAAGGCAATCAAAATCGTCTGGGAAACGTTGTATACAAAATAAATAAGTAAAAGTGGCTCTACTCACCGGTAGGAGGCAGCGCAGTCAGAGTGGATAGTAGGGCGCTACTGGTCAGCGCTGATGAAGCAGGATTCGGGTTGGAACTGAAACGTAACAATGCTCTGTGTCAGTTATGTTCTCCTGGTAGCATGACATTCTGAATCTCTAGCAGCTTGTCTTTAACTCTACTTACTTTTGTCGCCCGAATGTCTGCGGAGTGCCAAACGTATTTGGGAACGATGGTCTGAAAAGAGGTGCTGGCGATGAAGCTGGGCTGAAAGAAATAAACAGACGTGGGTTAATACAAGATTTTAACCTACTATGCGTTCCAAATAAGAATAGGAAAGTCAATAACCACGATCTGTCAAATTTTGATTGAAAAGTACGGTTTGCAAAGAAAACTTATTTGCGTATTAGTAACGGTTTTTTTTTTGCTTTGTATTACTGAGTCTTAGTTAAATCTAGGTGAAGCAATAACGTTATTGTTTAATCTAAATAAGCTAAATATATTATTTGTCATAATTAGTTTAAAAAAGAACTATTTTCTTTCTCATTTTCATTGTTAGGAACAATTCGCCTTCTTCTTTCATTTGCAGTGACACAGAGATTAGCAAAATTAAAGAACAGGATTCTGATTTAACTTTTTTCGTTCATTATTCGTAAATAAATATTATTTAAAAAAAAAACTTGTTTTGCTCACCCTACTCAATTTTTCAATTTGGCAGCTATGACGTCACAACATGGCGTAAAAATCGATCCTATTCTTATTTGGAACGCATTGTAGGCTAATAAAACTTGAAAAACAATCCTTTTAGAGAATGAAATACACGAAAAATAAAATGACCTGGTTCTATTAGATATTTATTACTTTAATATACAATTAAAAATCATTCAAACTTCTAATACATGTACCAGGACATCATAACTCACCTAGCAGTCTTACTGCCAGCATTTCCATTAGCGTTATCCAGCTTCAAATTGTTGTTGTTCAGCAGTGGATTGTCCATAGTCGGGCTCGCTGATGGCCGGCTAGTGTCTGCAGCAGCCTTGCTGTGGCCAGCAGTGGCCAATGATGTAGTTGACGTGGTCGTAGCTGGTGTAGACGCTGGGCTACTGATGGCACCACTGTACAGGCTTAGGAATGAAGATGCAACTGCTGAAGTGGCTGTGGTGTCGATCGCCTATGAAAGATTGTGGAAAGAAAAAAATTAAAAGGGAACAAAAAAGAAAAACATACAGTTTTTACAATGAACTGAATCCTATGTCGAACAGAAAGAAGGATATTTTTAGAAAAACCCATACAAAAATGGAAATTTACGCGACGTTTGAAAAGTTAGAAAAAGCTGAGAAAAAACTGTAGGTACTACCTAAACAATGTAAAGAAAGGTTTTCAGACTTTTATTTTAGTTCTTTTCAAAACGGTTTCGATTCATAATCGCCTACACCATGTTTATTCCATGATCTCATAGTAAGTAGGTTGCTAACGTAAGGCAAAATAATAAATTAACATTGTACGACTCTCAGAAATTCAGGTTTTCTGGAATTGATCTTGTTTTAAAGAGCATCCTAGGTCTAGGGCGTTGGCTGGTCTAGAATTTCCTCTACGGTCAGCCATAAATAATAATAATAAGTAGTGTTTATTTATCGTCCATAAATAACAATAAAATTAAGAAACTAAACTTAACTTATCGATGTGACATAATAATGTTAATTTGTGGGAGACTAGTACCTAAACAAAGCCGTGGCTTGTATTTTAAGACACCAGAGACTCCTCTCTATAGGGTAAGTTTCGATCAAAAACACTGTATCATTTGTATGGTGAAGACCTAACGAAAGTTAAAAATAAGTATAAATAGACCTCCTACCCTCTTACTTTACACCACAAAAATAACGGTTTAAACTCTTGATACTACCCATCATTCTACCCAATTAGAATGATGGGCAGTATCAGATTATTTTGTTCTAAAACTCACCATAGGAGTGGGCACGGTCGGCATAGGCTGGCTCACGGGGTCAAGCCCGAGACGCATGCGCTTAGCGTTTAGACTCTCGTTCTCACAAGCCTGAGCCAAGATGTGTTCAGCCTGCACTGATGTCAGATGTGCTGGAGTGGGCCGCACCTGGACAAGAAGGGCAAAATTAGTGGTGTATAAAACTGTAGTTGATGTTGGACCTTGTTATGTAGCATTCTGGTAGAAGGCGTAGCATAGATAATACCTTTTCAAATGATTCGGATCTAACTATTAATCGGCCAATCTCAAGTTCTGGTCAGAGATAACGGACCTGGGGTGTGTGATTCTTATGACGAAATAATTAGAGGCTCGATTTTATAGGCACGTGCAGTATTTTATTGTGCCAAAGTATAATAAGGTATAGATAAAATACCGCTGAATAAGTAGAAACAATAGATTAGCCCAATTAAAATTCAACCAATTAGTAAACTTACATAACTAACTGTTAAGTACCAAGATAACATGAACAAAAAGGAGATCGGACCCTCACCGCAGTGTCCCAAGCGTTGCCAGACCCCGGCGTACTCCCTCCATTGCCAGTCGTCGGAATCTCTCCTCGGACCTTCTTGTTCCTTCTGCAGCTCTTTAAATAAGTTCGGATCCTCTTTCGGGCCCGTTCGGCAAACTCCGGGAACTGTCGCGTGCAGGAGTCGATGATAGCCTGGATCTTTTCTTTAGGCTGCTTGGATATGGGGACTATCCTGTCCAAGTTTTCGTCTACGAAGAGGCGAACAAACATCTGTGAAGGAATTTAGTCTTTATTTTAGGAACAGAAAGTGCATCATTATATTTATTTTATTGTATTGTATCCCTTTTTTTTCCTAGGCTAGCAGAAAATGCTTCTTACTACTTGAAGTGGCTTGGAAACGAGATTTAAAAAAAAATAGGAGTAAATGTAATCTTTGGTTTGGTGTCAGATTTTGGCAAGAGCGGTCTGAACTATACCGGAGATTACATATTGATCTGGGAGATCACACATTGATCTTTTGGAAAACGTTTGAAGTCACACCAACAAGATGACATCGCGATGTCGCTATGCCGCCCCTGATAACGGCACTGAGAATCTGCAAGCTGCGTAGTCTGTGTACGAGTATCTAGAAGCTGCACAAGCATTGGGAGCGAGCTATGGATCTTCAAGCTACTGCATTAAGTATTGGTCAAATAATAGGAATTATTTCCATCGAAATCAAGCAGATAGCTGCAGCATAAAGTAGTTGCTAAAGTCGGTAAGGCCGTGTTTTAATTTGGTTTTAGAGATATGTCTTATTAAATAAAAAAAAAAAAAAAAAAAAAAAAAAAAAGGATGTAAATATCTGTAAATCTTGAGTATCTTGGATGTCGTAAAGAGTGATAAAATAATAACCCCCAATTTCACATCCAATTTATTGACTAGAGACATAGAAGGGTACATGACTTATTTATTTGAAACAAAATGGTAACATATTTGCTAAAGATTTCTCACATAAAACATTTGTTCCTATTAAACTATCTCATGAATTATAGTAAGATCATTACAGTATGTATTTAATATAGAATGTCTATGAATATTTTGATTACCAGAGGGTATTTTTACAAAAGTGTACCTAACTTATTACGAAAACTGTTGGTGCCCACATCTAAAAGTACGTTAACGAAACATGTGATTAAATACGACTACTCTTTAGTTTATGTAGATAGGATACAAGCGCCCCTAGCCAAGTCACAAACGATAAACGTAAACTCTCAGTAGTCTTTAATAGATTTTCAACTTTATGCTCTTAGGTATAAAGTTGAAAATCTATTGGAGATTACTAAGCGTTCACGTTTATCGTTTGCAACTTGGCTAGGGGGGAAGTTTTCTATATTATTCTCATATTTAGAAGAAACTAGTCTCTGGTTTTTCTTAAGTGTCTTGTTTGATAAAATTAATGTAGGTGATGGAATTTACAGCGTACTAGTAATTCAGAGTTAGTCATTAATGTAAGAAATAAAAAATAGAGACGAAGATCACAATATTTTCTAACAGACAAACGAACTAAAGAGAACCAAGGTAAAGAAAGATAAACTGATCCCATGTACGCCACGTAGGCCACGTACGCCACGTATGCCACGTATGCTCCGCATTATGACATCTAGACTCTAAAATTTGTGTTGTCATCTGTTTTCAAGCAAATTTAAGAGTTTAGATATCATAAATGCGTAGGTAGGTTACGCATGCGTAAGCTAAATACAAACTGGGTTCACGTATGCTACGCAACGTAGCATGCCTACGTGAACCTAGTTTGTATTTAACTTTATTATTTATTTACCAAAGAATCATGCTGATTCGCCCCGATCTCTCATAGTACGAATGACAACTAGATACAAAATTGTCATTTCACGTCATTACCATCGGCCTGGCTTTTGACTTTCGGGATAGTTTCCAGTCTAACCAAATAAGAGGGAAGTATTTCGCACTGATCGGGCGCCGCAATCCAATTACGGGCCGATACCGATACTGATAGTTAGTCCGCTGCTAATTCGCTTTGGTTTTGGATTATAAAATACGGAAAAAAAAATGTTATTTTTTTTTTTCTTTTATGAAAATTTATATAACCACCAATGCTACATTTTTTTTTTTGTTTGTTACGCTTTAAGTACTCGTCCGATCATCATAAAATTTGTATACCGTTGTCAGGGGTTCAGAAAAGGACATAGGGTATCTTTAGTTCAAATAAAAAGAACTGTGAGAACAAAACCTTGGTCAAAACTAGTTTATTTTATAAAAATAACGGGATATTATTTAGACTGCAGAAAATTAAAATAGGAACGATTCTTTTGTTTTCGTAATCAAGTCAAGTTTTCAAACTGTCTGCAATCTCTTATAGTTAACCAATAAGACGTACCTAAGACGAGCCTTTTCAAAAAGTAATAATTTCTTGCATGCTTACTGCCGGATAAGTTACGGTAAACTTACAACGGTAAACTTACATCTATTTCTATTTAACAACTGGTAGATAAGAGCGTGTCCTGAAATAGTGTACCAGGCGATCATGAATAGAGGTGATACTCACATTAAAAGCCTTCAGCCGCTCCGGATCATGGTGCTGTGGGTCCACTCTATCATCAGAGTCATCGTCTGATGCTCCGCCGTCGTCATCATCCTTTGTCCGGTCTGAAGATGAGGTCTCATCGTGTGTTGATGCTGGCTCGACTCCTGGTGTCACTGAGCCCACGTGGATTGGACTCTGTGAGGTACAATTAAGGTTAGTTTTTGACGATAATAGATTTTAGACCTTAGGTACGGACTCTTGAATTAATCCAAATTTGATTAATTTGACGTTGTCTATGTTTGTAACTAGTGTAAATTATCATCAAGATATTCTTAGATGTTATTAGTGTAACATTGTAGGTTACTGACCTATTCAAAATTGTGTTAATTATGCAATAGTAGGTAACTTTAGATTTAAATCCCAAACTATCTGAAGACTTATTGGAGATAGATGTAAAATAAATGGTTATATGTAGGTAGATGAAACGCTGCTCAACCTTAAAACTCACCGAGTGGCCAGTGGCCAAAGGCGTTGGTGGTTTCGGAGGCTTGCTGCCAAGTCCCAAAGCGCTATGATATGAGGCCCATAGGTCCGCCATACTGTCGCCACCGCTCTCCGTAATGTCGCCGTTGCGGCCTGAAAGTACCAGGAGATTAGAATATAACAGGAGATTGGGGAAATTAGGAACAAGAACTAGAAAATTTTACACCCGTTCTTTGTTTTGATGGTATAACCTGTTTTGTTTCTGTTGGATGTTTATATTTTAATTGTGAAGAAATAAACGATTGTGCATGGTTTATACTAGCAGCTAAAAGGGACTGTAGTTGTTTCGTTTTAGCATGGCCATAGCAGTCCTTACCCCGTTCCCTAAAATCTTAGGAACTCGAACATAAACTGCATAATGTTTATCAGTAGTAAAAATGTTATAATATGTTATAATAATATATAATGTAGATCACGACAGATGTCGATTTAGGACTGTACAGATTTATTTCTGTTCTCGGAATCAAGATACCTAGGACGACTTCTACCGCCATGCTAAAACAAAACTGCTACCTAGTATAGTTATTTAATTATTGTATTTTTTCTATGAGTGCTCTACTTCAAAGTCCCGACAGCGAATTCCCGAGCAATTAGCTCGTAGATAGATTGTCCACTCGAAGAGCACTTCGAGCAACTAGTCCCCCGCGTTAGGAGAGCAGCAGTGGGTGCTTTATAGGTTGCTGCCCAACCTCGGGGGCCCTCGGGAAGAAGTTCGCCGCCTCTATGCGGGTGTCGTGCGATCGATGGTCCTTTATGGGACACCTGTGTGGTCAAACAGACTGTCAGGCGGCCGTCGCTGTAGGACAAAGATTAATATTCTGCAGCGAAAATGGTCATTCGGATCGCAAATGGATACCGAACGGTATCCTTCGAGGCGGCAACTCTCCTGGCACGCTTTCCACCACTGGACATCCTGGTAGAAATGGTCGCGAGGGTCTACAACCGGATTCGCGACATACGCCAAAGTGGTAATAGCGTGCCGGGGATCGTTGCAGTAAGGCTGAGACGGCAGGAACGACGTCCCGCGCTCGAGAGGTGGCGCGAGCGGCTGCAGCAGCCGCAATTCTCGTGCAAGCGCGTTGTCGAAGCCATCCTACCACACTTAGAAGCCTGGCTGACAAGAAAGGAGCGTATCTCCTACAGACTCACTCAGGTGCTGACCGGGCACGGTTGCTTCGGTGAGTACCCAAATAGGATTGGGCGAGATGCCACGGCCAATTGCCACCATTGCGGAAGCGCCATGGATTTTGCACAGCACACGCTGGAAGGCTGCCCAGCGTGGGCCACTGAACGAAGAGTTCTGGTCGCCAGGATCGGGCAGGATCTGTCTCTACCAGCAGTAGTGAGGGTTATTCTGGCGTAGCCAGAAAAGTGGAAAGAAGTGGCCTCCTTCTGTGAGACCGCAATGGTCCAGAAGGAGGCGGCTGAGCGGGACCGTGAGAGGGCTGATCCCGCTCGGAGAAGACGGCGTCGGGGAGGTAACCGCCTCGATGCCTAACACGCCGAAACCCCGCTTGCATCACCCAATGCAGACGGGACTTTGGAACCACGGGCGTGCAGAGTGGGGACTCTGCCCGCCCAATCGAGTGATTCCAAGGAAGACGGTGGCACAGTGATCACGTGCTGCCGTACACAAAGAGGCTCAGGGGAGACCGTTGAACAGTCTCCTTAGAGATGTGCCCTAACAAGTGTTGCACAGAGGGGGTTCCGGAATGGTCTTTTAAGAGGTAACGGCGCCCCCCTTCTATATGTGCTGATGGTGATCACCGGAGTGGTTTTAGTGAGATAAAAATCCCACACTCCCCGGACTTATCCCCAAAGTCCGGGCGTCTTTTGAAGGTTTTCCCTCGAAAACAAAAAAAATTGATAGATTATCCACGGTCTATCCAATTTTCAGCCACAATGTACCTCTGCTTGTATGCAACCCTAGTAACTAGTGCATCAAATTCGAAGGTTGCACGAAGCCGCATAGTTGGGTATTCGCTTCGTAGTCATTTGTGGTGCCGTTTTAGTGCTGCGTGTACCGGTAAATTAGACAATAGTGGGCTTGACAGTTTTAGATACTTGATACATATTGTCGCCTGATTTCACCATGTAAAATCTTCTTAGACTTTAGATGTCAATTAAAGTCAAGATTTATACAAAAATCTGGTTAAAGACGTACGGTCATGTGATATTTGATGACTGTGCTATATGTTTGTAGTAAACAATATAAGAAGTGATAGCTAGAAAGCAACACTTCGTTAAGTGTTTTAAGCTACTTGTAATCCCGTATAGGCTAAGAGAGCGATGTGGCGGAAAAAGCTCCATTTTCTAATATCAGTTTTCACTTATACTGAAGCACACCAAGATGTAAAGCCAAAAAGCGATTGTTGGAATCAAAAGTCGCTTTTTTAGATCACTTTAACCTAATTTTACAGTTATTATCTTATTTATACTTGTACAAAGTTTTTACCCGACTGCAAGAAGGGTTATGTTTTTCTTCACATAGGTCCTTCGAGCCGGATAAATTTTACTGTTATTGAAAACTGGCACGAACGTTTAGTTATTTGTATCGATAATCCTCAGGTTCTAAACGTTCCTAAAACTTGGATAGTTACTCGTATTGCAACAAGACTTCATTACCTTAGGCCTAGTGTAGTGGTGGCCGGATCACCAGACGTTGGGAGTGTTTTGGCCTAAATTATAAACGACATATGGTAGCCTGGTAGGACACCTCGGTTTAGTTCCTTGGAGAATTAAGAAACAGATATACAGGCTTTATATACATGTGTTTTACTTAACGTAACAAAGTGTGTCTCAACCGTCTCTTAGTGGGTTTTTAAGGGAAAACGAACCTATATATTAATTAGTGAAGTACATTGTACCACTTTTTAGGGTTCCGAAGTCTTAATAAGGAATCCATATTGCTTCGCCATGTCCATTTGTCTGTCTGTTCGTCCGCAGCTTAGCTTAGAGATTGTTTTTTTTAACACGGTTTTTCCTTAAATTTAGAAAACGGCACACAATTTGACCCCTGGGGTCTGTCTCAGCGTGTCACAGCCTGATAATTAGTGAACGCGCTATAAGCTGTCAAGGTCCAATTAAATCGATTAAGTGCTCCTTCAACTTACGCTTTATGTTTTTATTATTAAATGAGCATCTGAGCTTTCTGTTAGCACTAGAAAGCTCTAATTTTGCATGGATATACACATGGTGGAGGGTGAGATTTGGCATGGTTAGAGCGTATATATTGATTGAAATATGTAAAGAAATGAAGTCTGAAGTTTGTACACGCCTTCAATTATTATAGGAGACTACAGCGTATTTTTGAGTATCAACTAGTTTACCCGTAAAAAAACTTGTTTTAATTTTGGCACCACAAGTTTCGCAAAAACTATCCGTCAGATAACTTAAACGGTACTTATTCAGATGTAGTGCAGTCATACTGTACATTTAGATACTGAATTTAACACGTTTTAAAACTGCTACGATAACGATACGATTCGTTTTTTATTCAAAAAGGTAAAAATAAACTCCCGACATAATCCTGTGCAACACGGATCGGCTACCAGGCACTCAGAACACAGTAGCAGCTAATTAATATTCTGTGCGAGTATTTTTTGTACATCCCACAACAAAACCTTTGTTGGAATGATACTTGATTCTTGTGTTGAATCATTTTATTAGGAAAAAATCTCTCACTTATTTAGAAAAACGCTATATGGAAATAATGCTCATATTCATATTTACAACTAGTGACCTACCCCGGTTTCACCTCGGTACAAATTATACACATTAACCTTCATCGTTTATTGCTCCTTCTATTAGTGAAAATCGCATCAAAATCCGTAGCATTGTTTAGGAGGAGTTAGCAGAGAACGCGGAAAAAGACATTTTGAAACTTTAGGACTGTAAGATACTAATGACACGAAGACGAATACTTGAAATAGAAATAAGGTTGTTGCAATGTGCCTGCCTCTGAATAAACACTTCTTCACAATGAGTATCACGGATAGTCCTCTATGCAGAGTATGCATGGAGTCGGAGGAAACTAACGCGAACGTGCTTCTCGAGTGCACAGCCGTCAGCGAAATAAGAACACGAACATTGGGAGCACCGAATTCACTCATAAACGCCTTGAACAAACTGAAAGGAATCATCTGCTTTTAGATTGAGGTGGGCTGGTTGGAATGAAGGTTACTAATGCCTACGCACAATAGTCCACCAGGGACTAAGTACAGAAACCAGATTACATAGAATATAATAGAATGAAGCGTGCTGGAAATGCCAGCACCCCTAGCCAAGTTGATAATCTGCAATTTAACGATTGCGGGCCACTCAGGCGCGTTAACATGGCTACCAATTTATCGTTTTCTACAATTGCTGACGCCGAGGCGTTACCGATTAATCTCAAAGGATCATCATCATTTCAGCCAAAAGACTTCCACTGTTGGACATAGGCCTCCCCAAGCGTTGCCACAACGACCGATCCTGTGCGTCTCGTCGCATCCACCGCATTCCCGCGACTCTCACCAGGTCGTCGGTCCACCTTGTGGGAGACCTTCCAACGCTGCGTTTTCCGGTGCGTTACTTCAAAGGATACCTAACAAATTCTCCTAATTCAAGCATACTATACTAAAATCTAACATAACATCAAGCCACCCAAATTTTATTTGGCCTTCCGTTAAAGACCAGAGCTGAGTCGACGGCTCGTGTTCCACGCACGCCTCAAAGAGATGTCAGTATGATTGACGGGACCCGCTAAGGCCGATGTCTACCAGGGGTGCAGATTGTTCAAAGGGCCTTAGTATCACTTGCGACCACTAAACCAACAAGACAGTTAAAACTATTGCACTTAGAGTAACTGCTTTAGATAAACAAGGCTTAATAAATTATTATCACACTAATCACACGCATATGTAAAAGCGAAAGTTAATATGTACAATGCGTTCCAAATAAGAAAAGGATCGATTTTTACGCGACGTCATAGCTGTCAAATCGAAAAATTGGGTAGTGTGAGCAAAACAATAAACGTTTTAAATAATATTTATTTACGAATCATGAACGAAAAAAGTTAAATCAGAATCCAGTTTTCAATTTTGCTAATCTTTGTGTCACTGTGTGAAGGGTCTGAGTAGTGGCAAATGGAAAAAGAAGGCGAATTGTTCCTAACAATGAAGAATAAGAAGGAAAATAGTTTTTTTTTTAACTAATTATGACTTAAATATTATATTTTTAGCTAATTTAGATTAAACAATAAATAACATTCTTACTTCAACTAGTTAACTAAGACTCAGTGATACAAAGCAAAAAAAAAACGTTATTAATACGCAAATAAGTTTTCTTTGCAAAACCGTACTTTTCAATCAAAATTTGACAGATCGAAGTTATTGGCTTTCCTATTCATATTTGGAACGCATAGTAAGTGTGTAAGTTTTGTTATTCTTCCCGCTCAAACGGCTAACAAAAAGATTTAAATGAAATTTGTCACACGGGTGAACCATGTCGTGGACTAGCACATCGTCCTCCTCGAGTCGTATTCCGCATTACTGAGGGTCGTGAAGTTCACGCTGGATTAGCTTCTGATGGAGTCTCGCCATCTGTGACGGTTCTTAGCGTCATGAAGTGCGACGTGCATTTGTCTAGTGTGGAACGGACCTGATCTGCCCATCTCTTTGGGCTGCGGCCACTTGGCCAAACATGCCAGTTACGATGAGCTGTTCAAGGTTGTGGCCATTTTTCCTGGCAATGTGGCCAAAGAACTCCAGTACTCTGCGCATGCAGGTAGTCGACAGGACTAGCACGTAGGATAATTTTTTATCCCCGGAGTATGTTCACTTGGGATAATTCTCTATTTACACGCAAGTAAAGCCACCGACAGAAGCCAGTATGTACCTATGTTACATATGTAAATATATACAGGGTTATTTGTAAAACACTGGCAACCTTTCAGGACAATGGTACTAACATCATAAACAATAACTTTTGTTCTATAACTTTTAAAAATTTATCATATATTAGTTCACAGATTTTCATTCAAAAATATTGAACTTTCTAAATATTACGAAGTCTATGCGAAGCAAGCAATAGTACAATAGTGGAGGGGAGCGGGGATCGGGCGGCGGAGCTGCGGAGGTGCTTGATGCGCTTGCATCGCGTCATACAGACGTAGGTAGGTATAGCAAAATACAGAGTTGAAAAGTGTTAGATAGAACAACGAAATCTTGAAGGTTTGTTTTTGGTAAATATATTATGTTTTGTAAAAAGTCATAGAACAAAAGTTGTTGTTTATGATGTTAGTAATACAGTACTGCAAGGTTGTTAGTGTTTTACAAATAACCCTGTATATTAGCTGCTGCCAGCTTTGCTCGAGTGTTTGTAGAAAATAATCCCAAGGGTACATAATCCCCTTGCTTCCCGTGATATAACAGGACATGATCTACACGTGTACCAAGTTTCATCGATATCCATTCAGTAGTTTTTGCGTGATACATTCCACACACAAACCTTCGCGTTTATAAAATTAGTAAGATGTACGTATTTTTTTAAATTACTCGTACTCGTGCTATCAGTACCTGCGTATGTATGTACACACTCATAATCCAATGAGTGAAGAGACTGCCCATCCCTACAACAGTGAACTGTGTATTTTATGAACATCCAGTAACAACCTCCTTATAGGGTTGTCAAACTTTGTTTTGAACCTAGGCGTGAAAAAGTGAATGAAATGAGATTTGTTCTGACTCATCATCATCATCATCATTTCAGCCGAAAGACGTCCACTGTTGGACATAGACCTCCCCCAAGTGTCGCCACAATTAACGGTTCTGTGCGTCTCGCATCCATCGGATTCCCGCAACCTATACTAGGTTATCGGTCCACCTTATAGGAGGACTTCCAACGCTGCGTCTTCCTGTACGCGGTCACCACTCCAGTACCTTTCGGCCCCAACGGCCATCTGTTCTACGAGCAATGTGCCCTGCACATTGCCACTTAAGTTTGGCGATTCTTCATGCTATGTCAGCAACCTTGGTTCTCCTGCGGATATCTTCATTTTTGATTCGTTCACGCAAGGAAATTCTTGACGACTGACTCAACTCTAGGAGACTTTAAGCTTTTTTATGAGGCCCATTGTTCTAACTGCCTTTTCGGAAATCGCAACAGTTTTTTACGACCAACGCGTTTTAAAAAAATTCAATTGATTAAATACAACATAACGCGTTTGGAAGTACTGTAGCGGTATCTTTATCATCATCATCATCATTTCAGCCGAAAGACGTTCACAGTTGGACATAGGCCTCCCCCAAGCGTCGCCACAACGACCGATCCTGTGCGTCTCGCATTCACCGCACTACCGCGACTCTCACCAGGTCGTCGGTCCACCTTGTGGGAGGCCGTCCAACGCTGCGTTTTCCGGTGCGTGGTCGCCACTCTAGAACCTTTCGGCCCCATCGACCATCCGTTCTACGAGCAAAGTGCACTGCCCACTGCCACTTTAGTTTGGCGATTCTTCGGGCTATGTTTGGTTGGTTGCTTAATCAGTATTAAGCTAAACTTTGGGGGGAGCCCATGTGACGCCATAACGACCGATCCTGTGCGTCTCACACACATCAGATTCTCGCAACCCTCACTAGGTCAAAGGTCCACCTTGTGGGAGGTCTTCCAACGCTGCGTCTTCCGGTACGCGGTCGCCACTACAGAACCTTTTGTGCCCATCGAAAATCTGTTCTGCGAGCAATGCGTCATTATCGCCACACACGTACAAATACATTTTTTTTTATGTTGTCGATCAAAGCGTTTCTCCTGCTCTGGGTGGAGCGCAGTTATCAGACTCTTACTAACTAAAACCCACCTGTGTCCCTTCAGTTGCCCTTTGCGTTCTAAAGCTACGGTAACTCAGAAATCAGAAACGTTTATTTCAAAATAGACCAATTACAGGCACTTTTGAATTGTCAAAATGTCGGTCAGTCAAAAAGAAGTGAAGCTAAATTGCACTCTTTCGAACTATCCCCCAGCGTGCGTGCCAACCCTAGCAACTCATTTCGTAGCTCATTAAAACTATGTGAGTAAACATTACTATTTAGGATTTATTGTGTCCTAAATCACATGCCGGACTGTTCCACAGTTCACACTGGAAATACGTTTAAATTGTTAATTTTCTCACGTCTAAACCTAAAGGGCTATTCTGCCAAAGCTCAGTAACAAATCAAGCCGTCAAGAATATGCTCTAAAATCCCGGTTTCTGAAGAGGACTCGACGAAAATTAAATAGAAGTTTTTTTTTTCGCGTGTGTACACTACGCGCCGTCGACGACTCGGGCTCGGTCCGGACGGTTACCGGACGGCCTGACGGCGAGATACCCATTGCTCGCCGTTCACAAGCCCACGCCTACGGTGGCTGGAAAATGGGGTTGGGATCCTTCTGCGAAGCAATAATGCTAGCAAAAGAGGCGGATGCGCGTGCGAGGGAACGGGCCTCACGCCCCAGCCGCCGGGATCCTGATTTCCAACCACCGTAGGCGCTGGCTTGCGGACGGCGAGCAATGGGTAGCTCGGTGGTGGTGGTTACTGATCCACGCGCGCCTCAAGGAGATGTCAACAACTGTAGGGGCCCAGCAGGGTCGAAGCCTACTGGGGCGGGTGATGCGAACGAGAACCCCGGGGCCCTGGAGCGAAGGTAAAGAAGAAACAGGACTGGGTTTTAGTCAGTAAAAGTCTGACTCGCCTTCCCGCCCCACCCAAGGGTGGGATGTCATTAGATGATTTCCCAACTAAAAAAAAAGGTAAATAAGGATAAGAAGGGACTTTTTCTAGTGTAGTTCTATGAATGTTTTAATCACTTATTCGCAAATTGATTCCCAGTGAATATTGTAATGTAAAATTGGTGCAGCTTTGTATCTTAAGTGTCATCATTGAAACATGCGCTATTTCGGTAAAAAGAAGCTGAGAATTTTATTTTAGTATTGACTACCTCAGTGAAGCTTGCCAAGAAGGCTGACTCATTTGCTGCCACATATAGCAAAAACCATTATAACAAACTGGACGCCTAGAAATGTTAAAAGGAAAAGAGGCAGACCATTTAAAAGGTGGAATTACGACATAGTCAAAGTGGCTGGTAAACTCTGGACCAGAACAGCCAGACTACGAGAGCGATGGAAACATTTGGAGGAGGCTTTTACCGCCACAGGCAGTCCTTACACTGAACACGAGAGCAACGAAGACGAAGATACTAACACATAACACTAACAATTATAGGTATAAGTCAACTTGTTATATTACTAACACACTAACCCAAAAAAGTTTTGTTGTAAGGAATAATAAAAAGCTTTTTTTATTTTTTTATAGCAAAAACATTAGAATGTCATCCGCATTATAATGAAAAATAAAATGACTGTATTTCTGGATGAAAAACTAAATACTTTCTAAACTTGATACTGGTTGATTGGCTAAAAAAATTGAGTAGCCATAAAAAAACGACTGAATGGCTATATAATTTACATTATTTGAACATTACATGATTACTGTATCACTGTATGGACTTTAAAAGAGACTTTGATCTCTGAGTTTATTTCGGTGTTTCTTCTCAGGATAGTCAGCTAGGAAACACCGGCGCATCATCTAGTTTAAATTGACGAAAAAAATTACGTGAAAAAGTGTTTTTTTTTTTAACTTATTTTCAAAATAAATATAATTTATCATTTAATGACATTTGCATGAGACTATTATAGCTCTCATTCATCCAATCCATAATCATTTAAGTTATTTATTCCCTGATTTTTTCCCATTCGCACTAATAAATGAACATTTAGTTACATTCAAGATGGACCTTGAGTAAATGACCTATTAAAAACAATGTATAATTTTATCGTTTTTACTCGTGCTTATTTAACCGTCAGAAATCAGAAATCAGAAATCAGAAACGTTTATTTCAAATAGACCAATTACAGGCACTTTTGAATTGTCAAAATGTCGGTCAGTCAAAAAAAAAAATACAAGTGAAGCTAAATTGCACGTTCCAAAGCGTAGATCTCTATGGAGAAGAACGTGCAAGAAACTCCATGGACACTCTTTTAAATCATATTATGAGTTACATAAATCTTGGTTACATATTTCTTGTCGCTTCTAATCGTCATCTAATCGTCATCGTCTATCTGTCGTCAATAATCAGTTAGGTCTGGTAACCCTAAATGTAATTTTTTTTCGTCCCATTTTTCACTTAAGTTTTGTAGATAGATTTATTAGGTTAAATAAATGTTTTATATATATATTTAATTTAATATGCCTTTCATGAAAATGAAATTATAAATGAAAATGTCAAATCATCTACTTTCAGGCGTATGGATTACCAGGAAAATAGAAGCTCAAAGCATATCTCATTGTTAGACAGCGTGCGTGCTTCTTCTGTACAATATCAAGTTATATCACCAAGTATAAAACTAAACTCTATAATGTGCGATGTGGTGGTCGAACCACTTATAAAACATAAATTATGTATAAAAGGAGTTGCCTACACGCCTAGACACGCTTGATTATCTGTCACTGTGATGAATGCACGGCATTCGACAAGTCACACCTAACGTGACAGTGTGACAGGTGCTCACACCTACCTCATTCTCAAGGGAAATAACGATATAGAAAAAATATAGAGACGATTATATTAATCCAGGACACGTTGTCGAAACAAACTACTTAATCAATTGCCATCATTGATTCGAATAAAAGTTCTATACTGGTAGTTCCATTCATTTTGTGTACCACAAAAACAACTCGTTTAATTCCCACATACATACAACAAAACTATAATTTCGCTATATTATTTAGTATTCGCATAGTTAGTTACCAAGGCGGCAGAAATTAATGAGGGCCTACAGAACGCAAGGGACCGGTGCATCTGCCTCTAAATGTCAACCCGAACAAGCCCCCTTGCCTATAAATAATTTGAGAAGGTGCCTGCATCGCTTGCGCCCCCAGTACTCTCGATATGGCTTCGTGTAATAAAAATAGCCGATGCGTTCCAGTCGACGTGAAAATTATGCAGTCAATAAAGTATTCGGATGACAAGCAAAGTGGCTTTGAAGAGTTGCAGGAGGTAAAGGTTTTAATGTCAAATATTTATGACTTAGTGGACATATTGGACACTGTTGAGAAAAAAAGCCAACGGTACTTATGGACTGGGTTTTATCGTCCAAGCTGTATCGTTATACCTTGTAGAAAAAGTACAAAATGATAACATTGGAGATACTTTAAAACGTCGTCCCCAAAAGGATACTGGCAAATTCAACTTTGTAAATCGTCAAGGGTGGTAGTTACTATATGTAAGACCGTAATGAAGCGGTGACTGAGAGCCTTATATGTATTTAGCAGGGGATATTTAGAGCCTGATATTAATCACGTAATCAATAATAATCTACATAGCCCCAAGTTATCTCTCGTCCGAGATACACTTAATACAACTAATATAGATGGCAGCACGCAATTGATCTGTCACTATCACAATTAATCAGCTGTAGTATGTAAATCTAGGGATATGTTATTACTAAATGCTGATACTGAAATGCATCTTGTTAGTGGATACTCTGAAGGTAAGGCTAAGCTTAATTAATATGTCGTAATCCTAAGTAATTTAGTGTTGTAATGGATTTTGGGACCAAAATCCGTTTTTAGAGTTCCGTACCTCAAAAGGGAGAAAACTGAACCCTTATAGGATCACTTTGTCGTCCGTCTGTCTGTCTGTCTGTCAAGACCCTTTATATAGGGAACGCGTGGAGGTATCGAGTTGAAAAAAAAACCATATATTAAAGTCTGCGATCCCTTGAAGCTGTGAAAAAATCAAGCTTCTAAGTTAACGAATAAAAAAGATACGGCCGTTTATGTCGCAAAAAAACGTGTATTTCGACACTCTCAAGGGAATCAAAATTCATAGGGTACTTTCCGTTGACCTAGAATCCTGAAATTTTGAATTAACAGTCTCATAGCACAAGTATAGGAAAAAATCTGAAAACTGTAAATTTGTAGTTACGTCACCAAAAAGAACTTTTTTTGCGATTCGGTAAAATCTTCGTAACTCAATTCGGGAATTGAACTGTTTTCATCGGTAAGTTTGTACGAAACCCTCAGTGCGCGAGCCCGAGTCGCACTTGCCCAGTTTTTTTAGGGTCCCGTACCCAAAGGGTAAAAACGGGACCTTATCGGTAAGACTCTGCTGTCCGTCTGTCGGTCAATAGGCTGTATCTCATGAGCCGTGATAGTGAGACAGTTGAAATTTTGACAGATGATGTATTTCTGTAGCCGCTATAACAACAAATACTAAAAATAAAGTAAAATAAACATTTAAGTGGGGGCTCCCATATCCCACAAACGTGTTTTTTTTGCGGCTCATTTTGAGCCTTTAGTCCGCGAGTCCGATTCGCATTTGGCCAGTTTTTTTAATTAAAAATATTCAAATATCTTCTCCTACTCTGGATGGTGCGAGAGGGCTTATAAGACTTTAACTAAGTAAGACCCACCTGTGTTCCTTCAGTTACCCTTTCCGTTCAAGGGCACCGTAATTTTGTTTTTACAATTGACTTCACACGGTTTTTGAATTTAACCAATGTCAAGTTCAGGTGGTAACTCTTTCGAATAATCCATCAAAGGACCAAAACACGTAAAAGTAAGAAAGTTAAGTCGCAAAAATTACTGGGACCTTACTAAGACGTTAAAATGTTAGGTGTGCGAGCGAGAACTCAGAACTCACCCTATACACCCTAGGCGCGGGCTTGCGGACATAGGCGCGGTCTTGCGGACATAGGCGCGGGCTTGCGGACATAGGCGCGGGCTTGCGGACATAGGCGCGGGCTTGCGGATATAGGCGCGGGCTTGCGGACAGCGAGCAATGGGTAGCTCACTGTCCGACCGTTCGGTAACCGTCCGGACCGAGCCCAAGTCATCGAAGGCGCGTAATGTTCCACGCGCGCCTCAAGGAGATGTCAGCAAATCGTAGGGGCTCAGCAAGGTCGACGCCTACTGGGGCCATCGGTAGTGTGAAAGTGAAACCCGGGGCCCTGAGACGAAGGCAAAGAAGGAACAGGAGGGGCTTTTTAGTCAGTAAAAGACTGACACACACCGACTTACACCCCATATAGCTCCATCCCTTTAACAGTTCAGTTTAGGTAGTCAAATGGGTCGCGTATTCGAGTTAAGAGGTTGTGGTAGGACCTCTCGCCCTAAACAGTCCCACTGCAGAGAAAAGTTGTTCTTAAAATAGAGATGAAAATATATTCTAGATTGTTTTACGAAATTGAAACACTTTCAATTAATCGGTTACAATCTGATCTGCTTACCTAGGCACTAAAACACAGAATTACAGAATTATCGCTAGGCCAAAAAAAACACAAAAAATGCAATTTTTCAAAACCAAGTTGTAATAAATTGATGATGGATCAGGTCAGAACGATTAGGAAAAGTTTCGACTTGATATGCCAGGATAATTATTATTGCCTTTGATTCGATCGAGACTTGGGCTGTGCTGCAGTCTCTCCAACGGTGCCAGATTGACTATCGGTACATCGAGGTGCTGAAGTGTTTGTACGAAAACGCCACTATGTCAGTCAGACTGCAGGACCAGACCTCGAAACCTATCCTCCTGCAGCGGGGTGTGAGGCAGGGAGACGTCATTTCTCCGAAACTGTTCACGGCCGCAATGGAGGATGTCTTCAAGGTTCTGGACTGGAGTGGATTGGGCATTAATGTCAATGGCGAGTACATCACTCATCTTCGGTTTGCCGACGACATAGTAGTCATGGCTGAAACTACGGAAGAGCTCAGCACAATGCTCAATGACCTCAGTACAGCTTCCGAAAGAGTGGGTCTTAAAATGAACATGGACAAAACCAAAGTCATGGTAAATAACCATGTAGCACCCACTCCGATCAAGATCGGAGACTCTGCACTCGAAGTTGTAGACGATTACGTCTACCTTGGACAGACAGTCCAGTTGGGTAGATCTAATTTCGAGAAAGAGGTCAACCGTCGAATCCAACTCGGCTGGGCAGCGTTCGGGAAGCTGCGCGGTATCTTCTCATCCAATATACCACAGTGTCTCAAGACGAAAGTCTATGACCAGTGCGTGTTGCCAGTGATGACATATGGTTCCGAAACGTGGACGCTCACAATGGGCCTCATCAGAAGGCTCAAAGTCACCCAAAGGGCAATGGAAAGGGCTATGCTCGGAGTTTCCTTGCGTGATCGAATCAGAAATGAAGATATCCGCAGGAGAACCAAGGTTGCCAACATAGCGCGAAGAATCGCCAAACTAAAGTGGCAATGGGCAGGGCACATTGCTCGCAGAACGGATGGCCGTTGGGGCCGAAAGGTTCTGGAGTGGCGACCGCGTACCGGAAGACGCAGTGTCGGAAGGCCCCCTACAAGGTGGACCGATGACCTGGTGAAAGTTGCGGGAATCCGATGGATACGAGACGCACAGGATCGTTCGCTGTGGCGACGTTTGGGGGAGGCCTATGTCCAGCAGTGGACGTCTATCGGCTGAAATGATGATGATGATGATGAATTATTATTGCCGTCTTGCGAACGGCGAGCCGTGGGTAGCTCGCCGTCCGGCCGTTCGGTAAGGACCACGTCTAGGTCCATGGCGCGTTGTGTTCCACGTGCGCCTCAATGAGATGTCAGCAAAATTGACGGGGACAGTTAAGGCCCATGCCTACTAGAGCTACGTGCGGATTGTTCAAAGGAGATACTGTAGCCCTCGCAAAAAGGGCAACAGAAGGAACACTATGGGTTGGGCACGCCACAATTATGGCGATAAGTCCCCTTGAGGAGTGGCTGAAAGACACAACACATGGCACATGAACATGGCGTCCTTACCTTCCGCATGACGCAGGTCCTCACCGGACATGCTAAGTTCGGGAGGTTCGTGGAGGAATGCCTGGGTGCCACCATGGTGTGGACCGCCCGGAGGACACGGTGGAGCATACGGTAGAGGTGTGCCCCGCCTGGACAGAGCACCGCCGTGTCCTCGTGGGGGCGATCGGCGGCAGTGATCTCTCGCGCCGGGCCTTGGTACAGGCCATGGTCCGGAGCGAGGAGTGGCAGGCGGTCGCCTCCTTTTGCGAAGCAGTAATGCTAGCAAAGGAGGCGGCCGCACGCAAAAAAAAGAAACACTGGGTTTCAGTTAGTAAAAGTCTGGCACTCTCTCTTGCTCCACCTAGAGCGGGAGAAATTATGATTACCCATTAAAATGTGCTTTATTACATTAAACTGAATAAGACATTTTAATCCGGGTGATAAAAACCATAAAGTACTAACACAGCTTAAATAAAATGAAAACAGGAAAAGCTTAGCCAGTCTTTCAATATTATAAATAAATGACAATTATTGTGTTTCTAAGTAAAAGTAATACATCGTGTACCTAGTATCCTGTTGTTTAGCAATTTATCGACTTCGGAAGATTTCTTTTATGTCATAATTAGTTCATTTCCTGCAAATATTTTCTTTTTTTCAATGCAATGCTGTATGGGGTGCAATATAAGACATTCCTTTGTGATTTAATTAACATTAACTAGAGCTCATTTGTTTTATCCTCCGTTTGAGCGGGGGCACACGATGCGTTGCGGCGCGGCACCGCAAAAATTTCACCGTATCGTCGGGCTGTCGGGCACATGTGCGGTGCGGCGCCGCAGCGTTGTTATGTCGCAGCGGCGCCGCTGGTGCCCCAGCAACATTGGACAGTCTGTTAATAATGTTCCCTTTCTTGCGACGTATAAACAATAACTGAGCGGTGCCGCAGCGACGTCGCAACGCATTCACCCCTCCCCGCCTCGTCCCGGTGGTTGCAAATCCGGTGCGGCGCCGCAGCGCATCGTGTGACATGCCGCAGATATTTCTATGTAAGACGACGCAGCGCCACCGCTCTGGCGCCACAACGCATTGTAAAATAAGTAAACATTGTTTCATTTCTTTTGTGGGATATATTATTTTAGTGGTAATGTATATGTATTTTGTTTTTATTTCTAAATTATATGTTAGTTTTTTTTTTCTTCATTGTGTATGGATTTGTTAAAAGGTTATTATTGTTTTATTAAATGTATTTTTTTAGTTTGTAAGTTTCTACTGTACAAAGCCTTGGACATCCTCCGTAACAACACTAAGAACAACAAGTGCTTGTAAATAAATAAATAAATCGTGTGCCCCTAGAGTTTGTACTATCCATATACTCGAACTAGCACTTTACCTGCGACTTTGTTCAGAAGATTTTTTTCATAAAAACTTTAAACCTCTTAAACCGTATTTTGAGGGTAGTTAAAAACTAACAATAATATTCCACAACTTTCACACAACGCCATCTAGTCTCAAACTAAGCATAGCTTGTGCTATGAGTACAAGACAACTAACAAACATACATTTCTAAATACATACTTAGTAGGTATATATAAATTACACCCAGACACAGAACAAATGATCGTGCTCATCACACACACATTTGTCTTGTGTGACGCGGGTGACGCGTGAAGCTTACATACAAAACTATGAAACTCTGCCGACGAAGCGGCAACGTGTTGCCGACGTGTCGCTGCCGCATACGTAGGCAGGCGTACACCAAGCGCATAATGACAAATACGCGTTTATGAAGCTACGCGTCCGTGGACAGTATGGCTAAATTTCACGCAGGCGTACACCAAGCGTATAATGACGAATACGCGTCTACGAAGCTACGTGTCCGTGGACAGTATGCCTAAATTTCACGCAAGCGTACACCAAGCGTATAATGACGAATACGCGTCTATGAAGCTACGTGTCCGTGGACAGTATGCCTAAATTTCACGCAGGCGTACACCAAGCTTATAATGACGAATACGCGTCTATGAAGCTATGCGTCCGTTGACAGTAGGCCTAAGTGGTTTTTTGAAAGTATCTTTACAAAAATACCCATTTGATCTTTCGATTCTTAATTTTAAAATCTTACTTTAAATACCCTGTAAATAAATCAAAACAAATGCTTTACCTTGTGCTTGGCTGTGGTAATTCCATGCTAGCAACATCATTTTCAACTTCTCAGCATCTTTCGCGAGGGCCTGACCTGCACCAGATCACATAGCCGATTGAATTCTCAAAATTTTGATCAATTTTCACACATTTTGTTTCGGAAAAAGCCAATTTGGGAGCATTTTATGCATTTTATTTTATTGGTAATTTTAATGATTTCGCATAAAATGCAGGAAGATTTTAAGTTGATTTGATGCAAGTGGCTGATGTATTGTATGTATGAAGGTTTGATGATTTCTATTTTGTATATATAAGTACTTACTAGAAAAATTATCGTCGTCATTCATGTCTGCCGGTTCTGGTGTCAAATTATCCTGAAACAAAAAGGTAATTTTTAAATAAAAAAATATACATTTTTAGTTTGTATTGACTTCTTTTGTATTGATTAAAAAAATTGGATTGTGTTGGTAATGCTAGAAATTTTTGACTTATGACTAAGTAGAATTAATTAATGAAAAGGCGTTGGAAAATAAATTCTGATACAGCCACAATATAAGACAACAATTCGATCAGAAAATTGATGATAAAAAGGAGCAGTTACACTAAGTACTAAAATACTGAGGGTACCTATGCCTGATGAAATTGTTTTGTGAAAGGGTTTATTTCTCTGAAATTATTCACGCTATTTATTTGTCCCTTTGTGAAATTTTAAATCACAGTTTATATCTGTTCATGGGTAGGTATGAAGATATACATGTAGGAATTCATATGCAACGGGGGGATAATTTTCCTCCCATTTTCCGCGAACGGGGAGCAGGCTTCCGCATACCCGGTACCAGGACATCATCCGCGTTCGTAAGTTTAAATAATTAATAAATTAGCGAAACGGCCGACCGGCGGCTGTGCAGTGCTGGACGGGTCAACGCTCTGAACCGCGGACGCAAATCGATAGTGCTTCAAATGGACAAGCCACTAAATATAGCTGGATATGCCATCACATGTATGCTGTGGGTCCCTAGTACCTTGGGCAATGCGGGCAGATTTTTGAAGCAGTTGTCCCGGTTCGAAGTTGGCAATGGATGGGGCAAATACGAAGTTTCAGAAGCCGAGTTCTAGCCGAAACTAACGGTGTTTAAATTGAACGATAAACCACAGGCTCCCCAGTTCAGTTATTACCAGAGTACTTCAGTTTTGAATTTGCAAGATCGTGCTCCATGTCTATACAAATTCTCGAATCTCTTACAAGCTGAATATTTGCAAAAAATCTTTTCATATGGAAAATTGTGTAGTTGCAATTACCGAAGCGTTTAATACAAGTTCGATTCTCAAAATTAGACTGTTGGACTTTTCTATGCACATGCTATCCAACATTATCAAGCATGTCCAGGTGTTAGACTTAATTATAGGTTTCTTCCATTATTTTACACACCATAAAAAATACAGCTTGACATAGCATTCATTAACATAGTTTTCCAATTTACATTATCCAGAATCATTATTAACCTTTTGACGTGCGTAATTAGAGACACAATAGTAAGACAATGGCTTGCGGGCGCCGGCTACCGCCTGAGCGTTAATGAATTAAGTTTATTAGAGGAATCGTACTTGGCAATAAATGGATTAATGCAATGTTTTTCCCCTCCACGGAAACTTTAATTACGCAAGAATAAAATGTCACATAGAAATTAAAATACCAGGCGTTAAACAGTTTGAAGAAGTATTCGATAAAATAATAGAAGCATTGCAACAGTTTGTTGTAAACGATGACGAAATGCCGAGTACCGAAACCTTTGCAAATGGTCCCGTTCTAACGCACACATATGGACGTCTAACTGGCCGCTAAAATGTCACTGAATGTTTAGAACGGGTTAAAATTTTATAACAAAATTTTGAATATTCTAACAATTTGTTTAGTAATGTCGGATGGCGTTGTACAATATAGTTAATATGTAATATACCCTATATGCATCGTTAATGGTTATATTGCATCGCATTAAAAATCTAAACAGTTGCACAGTTTCATCCATATAAATTTAATTTTAGATACAATACTACCTAGAAACCACTCAGATTCAATAGAACACAACATTACAAAATATAACTCAAACAAATGACGACCACTTTATGAACTCAAATAAAACTTCACAAAAAATCCCTTTGAATGGCGCAGCAGCATTTTTCCGCTTTTGTAACAGCTGACGTCGGCGTAAACTTACGAAAACACACGAAGATTTTCATTCAACAAGTGGTAGCTATCCCATGTAGAGCGTCATCAATTCACAGCCACACTTACTAAGTTCCCGCGTGGAAAAGTTAACTTGAAAATATTGAATATGTTATGAAGTTTGTTTAGAAATTGTACAATGTCGGAATGTTTGCTTGCCACTTTTATTGATGTGCTGTAGATTAGACAGGTTAAGGATTTAACGATGTTTTAATTGACATTATTGGCTCTTTGATTTGCATGAATAATGATTTGATTTGCGCATTAAATTCGAATGCTGTTTGCTTTATGTTCATTATTCAGTCTGCGGAATTCGCACAATTAGACTGTTTATAACATAATTTATTCAAATCATAAATTGCTAACCCACATTTAAGTATTTTGATTGTACAACTGAGTGACACCTGAATATAATTATGTTTATTCCTGTCTCTAGCCGCACTTAGATGGTTTTAAAGTTTGAAATTATTTCTTTAATGACAACTATAGCGCGGTAGACACAACACCAACTAGTACTTAAGTCGTCTAAGTACCAGGTGTACATAGGCAGTTTGGAGTTAGGTGGGGTGACAAGCTAGATATCGACCGTCTTCAGGGCGGTGGCCAAGGACCGCATCTGCTATGCGGACACTAAATATCCGTTGACCCTTCGCGTTATGTGTGCCTAGTATAGTTAGGTTGATACCATTGCAATTTAGTCTGTAATTAATTACACCTCAATGACAGATAAGGTGCAGTGGTGCGTGCATACATATCCTAAGTACACTTACGTAGTAAGTGCAAACATGTCATTAAGCTAAAGGTTAACCTGTGTAGTTAGATCATTTAACGAGCATCCTAACTGATTCTTAATGGCGTCTTTGTTAGGCATCCAAGGAAAACGTTTACGTTACCTTTTGAGGTGGTATGTAGGAGGCACCCGTGCCTTAATTTATTTAAGAGAGCATAAACTTTGACAGCAGTTAACTTGTAAACTTTTCTAGCGCATTATCAATAGAAAAGTCGATCAAAGAGTTTATAGGAAGTGAAAATTCTTTCTTGAACACTTTTTAGGCGTGATGCTTTTACTTGCAACACCGATTTGAATAAAAAATCTAGTCATATTATAGGATGGAATAAACTGCGGAGTGGCGGCCGGTCATCTGCCTATAGACGAATAAATCGCGGAATAACCTAGTTTTCCATACAAAATAACTGCAAAATTTCGGGAATCCAGCAGCGGTTATATGCTGAGGGCCTGGTATGTACTGATACATGGGCTATGTACTGCGGTATGCCCCCCTGGGCCCCTGCCCCCTCTCGCACTCCGCGTGTTACCGTGTAGTGCTTGCCACCCCGCGAGTGATCGCGCTGCGACACTGCTGCGACACCATCGCGGTTATCGATACTCGATAGAAACTATCCTAGGACATTGTGCAGGGGAGAAAGTTCTGACGCGGGTAAAGCATGTGAAATGGTAGAAGATTACAGAAATGTTTTAAATACGGTATTAAAAGACCTCAATCTTTAAATTTTAAAAATATTTTACAACATAGCAAACATACTAAATTCTAGATACCTCATAGTCTACGTAATAAGACATTCTAACAACAACTAAACTTCCAGAAAAGGTTATATCGCAAGTGGAGTATCGGGAAAGTATTGTTTTTTTTTTAATGTTCTGTTTTTCTTCACTTTACGTGACCCCCCAAAAACCCCCAAAAATTTAATCCACTTCTGCATCCGCTCATTATCTATCAACAAACATCAGGAACACTTTCGAGTATAATAGCAATCAATTCATCGATAACAAGTAATCATCGATAGCGCGCCAGAGTGCCAGCAATCAGGTGGCAGTCAGCGTATAATCATTAAATACCCACGCGAAGGGGGCCGATGACGCCCGCGGCGCCACCACGCACACCTCCCCCACCCGCCCAATTATGAAAATACGAACAAAATACAAATTTCGAGCTTTTCGAACGTCAAAGGCCGTTAACACGATGCCGTGATTATCGATAATGAGCCGACCACATCCTTACCGTGATTCCACTAACATATTTTTGTTGAACGTGTATAGATTTTGATTTCAGTAAGTTACAGATGATTTGACCTGTGGCTGCTAAACATTTTAAAAGAAAGTTTTTAGGTACGACCGGACTTAGGTTTGCTTTAAGTAAAATTTTATTGCGACAAAAGTTTGTGCAAACAAGATTGTTAACCAGTTATCCTTAGAGACGAGCAAGTTTATCAATTCTGGAGATTACTTGAACTTAGGATTAACTTTTCATGTGCAAACACTCCTTTAAACAGCCGGTTTCATGAGCCAAAAACATTTCTGCAAGCGCAGCTAATAGCTACAACGGGGTCCGCTCTTTTTTTATTCGCCATCCTTACAACTTTTTACCCGTCTCTGCCAGGAGCGCAGAGGCGAGTTGAAAGTCTTCGGTCTTTCAAAATAAACGGCTTCCTTTAGCATTCTGCTTGCTCGGTAGTTTCGCCCGCCGCTTGCGCCCTAGTATTTTTAAAGCGGACAGCGCCCCCTGCGGCACTCGCGGGCTCGCGCACCCCCTCTCACCCCCTGGACCCCCCTCGCCCACACACAGTAATACCATAACGGGTGCGAGCTATGACGAGATTATCTACGTACACGCGTATCCACTATACCAATACATACGTTGCCTATATACCAGGAATACATAAGCACATAAGCGATGACTGTTGTACATAACGGGCATTGATTTACCGGGCCGGACGCTACCTGTCATCGGACACAATGACGATTACATGGGGCGGTGGCAAAAATTCAGACGAACAACGAACTGGACTGAATACCCAAAACAATGGAGGGACACATTATAGGTAATTGTACTGGGACTGTCACAGCCATTTGAGTTCCCATCATTTATAATTTATCATCATAACAGGTAGCAAAAAGTAACCATTCAGTCAAGTTCTATTACTGCAAAGGTAATGAATCGGTCTATGTTGTAATCTTCTTGCTTCTCCACCCCCTAAAAGTAAGTTTTATATTCTTTGTTCCTAACACTATTTATTTCATATGCGCTTTGAGGTGCAAAAGACAATCCAGGTCGACCAAACCAAAACATTCACATCACTGTCGGAAAACGGGTTGATGATATATCATCCAAAACCATAAGAGACCCCGCAAACTGCAGACTATCCGATAGTTTGGTTGGTTCCTTAATCTGTATGAAGCTGTATGGAAGTGCGGACACAAAACGATTCAGAATCGGCCGATGAAAAAGTTTAGCTTAATACAACCAACCAAACATAGCCCGAAGAATCGCCAAACTTAAGAGGCAGTGGGCAGTGCACTTTGCTCGTAGAACGGATGGTCGATGGGGCCGAAAGGTTCTAGAGTGGCGACCGCGCACCGGAAAACGCAGCGTTGGAAGGCCTCCCACAAGGTGGACCGACGACCTGGTGAGAGTCACGGGAGTGCGGTGAATGCCAGACGCACAGGATCGGTCGTTGTGGCGACGCTTCGGGGAGGCCTATGTCCAACAGTGGACGTCTTTCGGCTGAAATGATGATGATGATGATGAACTAACCAAACTATCGGCCGATCGAAAGTCTGCGGTTTGCGGGGTCTCTAAAGCCTACTTTCTCAATATCAGAAGTTCATTACGCACTTTTATACTGCTGAGCAAACGGTCGAAATATATGTAGGTAGATATGCATATAACCAGCACACGTGGGAAGCGTTTTTTCATAGTGACTTAATTGGCATCTTGGGCATCTTGATGTTACATACTCGTACGTTACATTTGATTCGAAAACCAAAAGAATGTTAACTTTGCTAATGTTTAAAAATCAAAGGGAATAATACTCCCGAAGCAAAATGCCCGTGGCCAGCACTGATGGAGCAGTCCCTTACCGAATCTATGCTTGTATTGTTCATCCCAAAATGAAGGAAGATTAAGATAATATTTCCATTATACAGATAACACAATCCATGAATGATCCAGGGTAAAATAAAACCTCGTAATAAACCACTTCATCGATGCCATGATAGCCTAGTACCAACAAAACAAATGCATCACCTCGTTATAATCACCCAAGATGCTGCTATGCATGTCATAAGCCAGCAGGACGTATAGGTAGATATACAATGGCTTACAGCTTGTCCAGATGATGGGATTTACGTCTGAATCTCACAGGAGATTTATGTATCCTATTCTGTTCATGACTTGTTTGATTTCATGAGTGTTTGGTAAAAACGGTTGATGATATTGAGTTCGCAACAGAACATTATGTCTAAAAGAGTCTTTTTTGTACATTGTAACAACAAAATCCTTAAATAATTTACAAAAGGACCACTCTTTCTGTAAAAAACCTATTGGTAAGACAAACGACTCGTAATAAAATATAGAAACCGAGCAAAACGCTCTAGTCATCAATTTAGTGGCTCAATATGAGTACCTACATAGTGCGTACATGTAACATAAGGGTACTTACGAACGGTATACGAAAGATTGCGAAAGAATATTGGACAAAGATACGCAAGCGAAGCAATATTACATTCACAGTGAATATTTATTAAACGGTTGAATAGTTTTGTTTCACTTTTAACAATGATGATGTTCTCGACAGCGATGACAGCTGAAACATTCCATGGGTCAGTCATTTTTGTCAAAAAAGTCAATCCGACTGACTCGAAAGACCAAAAAAATCAATACGACTCGAAGGACCAAAAACTAAGGGTCTTTAAACCGCTTGTCTAGTGTCCGATTTTTAAGATTGACAGTTGAGAAGCTGAAGTGGCCAGTCAAAGGATTCTGACTTCTGACGTCAGGATTGACAGATATCTCATACACAGATTGACATGCAGGAAACGGTGTTGCATTTTTCCTACAACCTAACAGAGAAATCGAATCGAAATGTTTGGTTTTGTTCAGAATGTAGAAAGCTATACAGCAGTAAGTAGCAACATGCAGTTAGAAAGAATTAGAAATTGCTATATTAATTTGTAACCCACTTTCGATGTAGCTTTGTTTTTGAGAGTCCTCGATATGTCCTATAACTTTGAAATAAACAGACGATACTTAACTCAAACAAGTTCAGTATAACTTTGCTGATTGACTTACAACGGTGTAAACCCCTTTATAGAACAGAATAAAAATTAAAAAGGTAAGTAGGTAATAATAATATAATTATAAATAGGTATTCTAGGTCGGGGTGTGTTTTGTTTGCAGGAGTAATTCCTTGTGTGGAGCAAAGTTTAATTAAAGATAAAAAAATATAGACGAGTTAAGCTTAAGCAAAAATAAAATGTTGAAGAAATTTTGAAAAAAACTTTGGGTATAATTTTTCATGCTACAAAGGATAGGGGTGCGTTGTATCAGTAAAAGTCTTTCGATAATAATGATGGGGTGTAGTGTAGCCGCGGGTCATATCCAATCTTTATGCAACCCCTCAATCATTTTCATAAACGAAGGACACAAGACTACTGAACAGTTAAAAACAATCATTCTTATGCTGTCAAAATAGAACTACGTATGATGACGAAAACTCATAATCCAATTAGTGTTTTAAGTCGAAAGTATGTTTCATTACAACAACATACAATAAATCATTTATCATCAAATTCCTCGCTGACTCACATAACAAGCGACCCAAGTAAGTAGGCAGTTACTGAGAACACATCAAAATACAATTGCCACACGCTAATGCGATTAAAACTAAAATGGGGGAAACTGGCACGTGAAAAATCCTCTAACAGATTGAATAAATAATTAAACACCCACATTCACTCAGAATTTAGTGAGAAACTAGGTGCAGAAACCGCGTAGTTACCGCGTGATAAGTACCAGAGTAGCAAAAGCGTTGTGGAGGTAGACGCAGATACTCGTATTATGTGAGGGGGAAGCGGGCCGACCTCGAAAAACCGAATGGGGGTCGCGTCTCCGTCGAAAAGCATCGCGAATTTCACAAAGCGGCTTCCTAGTTACAGGGGTATCGCTGGGGAGACGCGGTTACAAGTCGACGCTTACCCGTGCTCTTTGAAGTGTGATAAACTGAGCGAGCAAAGGTACTAAATATGGATACCTACATCGGAGTGCGTGCCGCCACCGCGTGCTGCTCCCCTGCTCCCTCAGATTTATAAACCTGGTTAAAATTACTGTTATACGTTGCTATAATGTAAATATCTGTTCTAGTTACTTCTCAATATTTATGCAAAAGATTTTAAGACAAGCAATCACAGTTATCACAGTTGTAAATCATTAAAACAAGCGAAGCATCATTAACGCTTAGCTTAACCGTATAGTACCTTGACTGAAACTGACACACTTCAGCTCCCATCACACCTTTTGTGAACAAAAGGACCAGCAATATCACAGTCTCAGTAGCCAAACTCGTAGGAGTGGTTTTTTAACACAAGTCATCGGATTGTCTTGCTAATCTTACCGCTTATGAAATAAGATTCAACTTCAGATCCTCACAAGTCACAAGCATAGCGATTTTATCATTTTACTCTTATTTATAAACGGATTCAAAAATACCGGTGCCAGATAGACCGGCGCCAACATTGACTGCAACTATTTTTACTATATCGATTGAGGTCCGAATCAGACCGACTACACTGCAGTCATATTACAGTACACACAGATTCTGGGCCGTAATATTTAGTATTCAGCCGTTATATTGCGTCGACAGTTTTAGTGTGATTGTGATGATAGTAGTCGAAAAGGGGTGACTACTGAGATGGCGAGAATTGTGAAAGAAGACATGATGCGCCAATACCATGTAAATGTGGGATAGGTATAAAAGAATTATGGTAAGTTAATAACTTTAGATCGGGAGAAGGCAAAAGATACTATAGATGGATTTTGTGCAAGCTGATGAAGCTAGAAAGTAGGAACAAGGCTACTGGTAGATATTTGGATCATGACGACCACAAATAAATTGGTATATTGTTATCAAGCTACCTCTCTCATCTAAATGAGTTCTTAAGCTTACTTAACCCTTTCGAGAGCATTGGCAAAATGCGCCAAAATGTATGAAGAAAACAAGGCACTGACAACAAAAAACTGAGAAATTGACAACTACTTTGCCAATTAAAAAGTCACAAACGGGCATTGGCAAAGATATTGTCGTAGCCCAAAAAAGAGGTAAGCAAGGGGGCAAATCTATTAGTATTGTTTTACAAATGTTATTTCACAATATTTAGAACTAGCTTTTGCCCGCTGCTTCGCCCGCATACATAAAATATAGCCTATGTCACTCAGGAAAAAAGCTGATTTTCCCACTTAAAAAAAAGCATTGTACCGGCAAAAAAAAATACCCGTATTTTCAGACCAGTACTTTCAGAGATTATCTCCTACAAAAAAAAACCTAAAACAAACTTTACCTCTTAATAATATTAGAATAGATAAATAAAACCAAAATCGGAAGTGTAAATAGATATATTTATATTTGTTCGCGAAAGGGTTAAAACATGCAAACAGTCAAGGACAAGAACTTTTGTTCGATATTTATATTAGGAGCCACTTAAACATGGATGTTTATGAAAAAAGAAAGAAGTTCAAAGGTAAAAAAAAAATAAGTTTTCATTGATCTTGAAAAGCAAGGGATCTTTAACAATAACGTGACCTTTTGATAATCCGTTGAAATCCGAACCTATTGTGTTATTTGTATCTAACTTTGAAACTAATTGGTCGTTTAACTAAAAAGTTTCAGTGCCTAGTGTGTTTGTTGGTCAAAAATAACTATTGAGATAGTCATTAACGCGTCACCGCAATAAACAAATATGCCTGCAGCATACACGAACCAGGTGGGAGAGATTTGAGCCTATAAAGGCGCGAATGGTATAACAAACCAACTTCTCTAATTCATATCATCCTGTTACAAAATTTAGGAGAAATTTAAGAGTATGTGCCAAAAATGGAAGGCAAAATGGCCAATCAGTTTATAATAATGTCTGTAATAGGAAAGGTCTAAAAGATAATGATGATTATAAATGAAGGTCAAGAACGCTTTTCAAATGACTGTTACCATAATTTCGACCTTAAGAGGACCTTTAGTACAAATTATTATTATTCTAATTTTAGCTAATGGTTGTACAATAACCATGTCTAAGTATCCCCTAGTGATAAAGTTACAACGGTCGCAAGTATTTTAGAAGCTAGCATAGAGCATGTCAAGGAAATGCTCGATACGCTCCAAGAATACAAACGGTATATTAGCTTAAGATATTCTCATCTTAGACTAGGCTTTAGATTCAAGTTAACCACAAAGTAACCTTGCAGATTACCTTTACTTAAGTGGTTAAGGTTTAACTTAATATGCTAAGGATACGTTTTAGGGCTTGTATTTAATATTTGGTACTTTATGAAAAAGGCATCAACAGAAAATAGTATGTCAAAAACTCATACGTTACGTATACCGTGAAGATATTCTGGCAGTAACAAAGTCATCAAAAACCTGTACGTTTATGTGAGCATCAAAACGTCCTTTTGGACTTTCATATTCGGATTCATCTCACGATCTCGCTAACAATAGATTGAAAGCTGTATCGTCGGCTTTATGGACCTGCATGCAATCACCGTTAGACGCAGTTTAACAACCAGTGACAAATTACCACCTACGGCCCTATCAATGTACCATCACAAAACGTGAGACATTGTCATTAGATATCTAACTTCTCTAAGTCATATCACCCTGGTACAACATATTTAATCTGTATCAGCGCATAGTTTTACTCGCTTTTTACTAAATCAATAAAGCTGTATGTACCTAAAGGCAAAAGCAGAAAAAAACACACAAAGATCCCCTAGTCAGCCATACATAGCGGATTAAGAAAAATTCTCGGCGTCACCTACAAAAAGAGGCGGCTTGCGGGCAAACCTCCGCAGCTCGTAGTAATTCCAACCCCCACGGACCGTCTCGTAGCGTCTGGCTGCTCAAGTAATTACGCCCCTTTACACCCCATCCCTCCCTTCGAGGATAAGTAAAAACAATATTTTTACGCGCACAGTCCACGGTACCAAAAGTGACAGATATAAATTGAGGGTGAAAATGAAATTAGTGGCGGCTTCCTTGATGTCTGAGGCGACTTTTTATTGTTAGTGTGATCTGTTGGACTAAGCTACTTATTTTGGTAATTTTTAGGAGTTATTATTGAGTTACTTTCTCTGTAATGCTGAATAAATGTGATAAGACTTAGCATTGTATGTCTAGGTGTAATATTAACGTCCAAGTAATATTTTTCGGTTTCCTAGTAGTTTGGATATGACCTAGAAAGAATCACAATATCCAATTTAAATAAGTTAGGATTAATTTGTTCCTTCGGTACTACTTTACAATATGATGCATCTAGCTATTCTAATGCAACTTAGGCTCCCCCAAAAAGACACATTGCAAATAAATAAGAGCATGAACATGCAATATAAACTATCAAATTCATGATGACTCAATTTCTAATCGGCTTAGTCGAATGACAAATAAAAATGCGCAGAAAACAATTACCTAAATACCAAAGGAAATATTTTGATTACTTTACATTTGTATACAGAAAAACCAACGAGTGAATTCAACAAAGAATATACATTACATATATAAGTTACCAATCATAATGACGCATAGATTTAAAACCAAACTAGGGTAACTATATTCGGTAATATGAATACCGAGGGTCATTTTGGTGAGTTGACAAATTTTTACTATGCAGAAATGGTTGACCAAAAGGACCAACTTTTTTCCATAATTATGTTTTTTCTACTTTGCTTTTGGAAAAACGTATCTTGTGTTACTGGTTTTATTTATATACCTTCATCATCATCATCATAATCATTTCAGCCGAAAGATGTCCACTGTTGGACATAGGCCTCCATCAAGTGTCGCCATAATGATCGGTCCTGTGCGTCTCACATCCATCGGATTCCGGCAACCCGCACCAGGTCATCGGTCCACCTTAAGGGAGGCCTTCCAACACTGCGTCTTCCGGTACGTGGTCGCCACTCCAGAACCTTTCGTCCCCATCGACTATCCGTTCTGCGAGCATATTTATATACCTTGCTAGTTGCTATCTGCTAATTTGTGGTCGTGGCATTTCAAATAGAGGTCACGTTCTGCTTTAGTTGTTGGCCCTTAGATGGTAATGAGATTTTGCTGTGCCTTGGTTTTTTCAAAATCATCATTGTACTCGTTACAAACAACTAGTAGTCGTCCTCCTATACTATTCGACCTGTTTTCCATACACGTTCTGTACAAGCAACATTATCATTGGTAACCCGACACACTACTGCTAGATGCACTTACAATACGATAAAGTGACACATACGACGTCCAACACCATGTTTACCTTAGTTATCAATTAAATTATGCGTCATTTACTTACGAAGTATACTGCTATGTCCGGTTATTCTTGAATTCATGTGCAAAGTTTAGGCAGCAAGTCTTGCATGGATATCAGGTGGACATGCAAACAATGCGGCTAGCTATACGGAATGCAGGCGAACGCGGGAGCGCGCGTTGAATAATGTACGCGCCGTCTCAACGGACAGCGCCTCGGTCTTATGACGTCTTGGTACCGACGAGGTCTTAAAGGAGTTTAAATATTTAAGAAAGGCCATCTTTTAATTGGTTTTGTGGGATCCTCGGGTCCGTAAAATAAAGGATCCGTGAAATTTATAAGGGTAAGTCCTGCTACTACAAAATAAAGTAGGTTTCATCTTCCGTCTTTTTAATATGAAAGGTTGCAGGTGTTTTCTTCAACGCAATACTTAAAGCAGTGAATTTAAAATGGCATGATACAAAAATTGTAACATTATTAGAATTTTCTGCTCATATTTTTAGAGTATAAGCAAAGTTTCTAGCAAAAGATGCGAGGCCTTAAAACTCATGAAGTAATAATATCATATTTGAGTCTGTGAACCACGATGATACGAAATAGTCCGCCTTTGTGGTGTTTACTAGTGCATAAAGCTTCAATAAATAAGTAGCTATATAGTAATTTCGCAATTTCTGTAATTCCAAATGTTTAAAATGCAGTTTCCTTAATTGGATATAACAATACAATTGTGCGTTGTCAATTTCTCGCTGGACATAACAATAACCAGTTTCTGTGTATTATCTAAAACCTGCATAGTTTACGTATCAAAGCTAACAAGTTACTTGACAAGTAATAGTCTAATCCTAGTCAGATCTTGGCTGATGGAGTAACAGGCTCAGAAAGCTTGCCAAGTCCCATTGATTTTCTCCCATTTCAGAAAATGGACCATAAGACTTAGTTCCTTGATTGTATTCACTTATACCCTTTGGACCCATTACGTCTTCTACGTTTATTGACCAAGTTACGTATTTAGTTAATAGAAATAAAATATTTTCAGTCATTAAAACTTTGAATACTTGGCGATCAATGTTATTAACTAGATTTAATCGTGCATTGTTAGACTTGCAGATATAAAAATATCAAATAATTTGACTATAACGGAAACGAAAGGATCTCATTTCAGTCAATTAGATAAAAAAATGCAATCTTTTGGTATTACCACGAAACGATCACAAGCCTAGTAGTAACGCTAATGTGAATATAAATATGTCTAAAATGGCCAAACATATATTTAAAGACAATCCTAATTTATAGATCAGAAGCAACTGTACCTAAGTACGCACCGGCAGTTTTTGAAGCCAAGGCCAGCAAAATGTAGACTATTACGTGAGACTAAGAACCTAATAGTTACTTGTCAGTTATGTAGATATTCGTCATGACGTGACGACTTGAACTCGAAATGTTTTCCTTCCTTTGATAATATATTTATATATGTACTTGGTGCAAGGATTACTGTGATTAATAAGAACTACGCAGAAAAAAAAATATAATTAAGCTAATATAAAATCAGTGAGCGTCAGCTGGTCGCAGCAGACCAGGAAGGAGAAGGCGCGACGAACTAAACAGATTTCGCCAGATCTGAAAGTGAGAAAGTGCGGATCCGCTAAAGATGGAAGCAGTGGAAGGACGCCTTTGTCCAGGAGCGGGACAAAGGCGTCCTTCCAACAACAACAACAGAAAAATGCTAATATTTCCGTTCTATTCTGAGAAAATACTATTTTTTATGACATGGCTAAAAAAGGGGTAACTACTGAGATAACGGGAAAAAGTAACTCCAAATAAATATGAACAATGCGCGATTGTTCGAAAAAACCACCGCGGCCCTGGAATACAAAGGGCAACTGAGAAACACGGGCGGGTTTTAGTCAGTTAAAGTCTAACACTCTGGAAGGACATCATCAAATGATGCCTTTCGCTCTGGGTGGAGCGAGAGGAGTTGTTTGTTGATTTTCAATCTAAAAAAAACAGGGTTCGAGAATATAGCTGATTCTTAAACGTTAAGGACTATAAAAAAATACTTTAAAAACAAATTAAATATGAAAGAAAGTTTCTCCTCTAAAATTTAAGCGAAAGGTTCTCTTTTTTTCCGATTCTCCTTTCATAGGTGTGCTGGAAGAGATTTCTGTAGAAATAAGCATCACCTATATACCTATTTTTCTGTTTTCCTCTTCTTTTCTTTTATTATTTATAAGTGTGTACGTGAATTGTTAAATCTATGACTGACATATCAACGTACATCCGAAACTACTGGGACTAGTAGGCGAGCACTAAGAGAGGATTTTCCAAAATTCACCCCCTATGTAGATGAAACGGGGGTCCAAAGTTTGTATAGAGAAACTTCTTTTATGCGGGCGAAGCCGCTAGCAGAAGCTAGTAAATAAATAAATAAATAAGTTTATATGACTTGCTATTATAATCTCACGTTTTAGTTGATTTAAACGGTTAATTTTAATTTTCATTATTTCAATTTTAATTATATTATTATATTATTTTAATTCTAATTATATTATTATTTTTATTATTATTATATTTTTCAAATACTTTTTTAAACAAATTACCTTTTTAAAATTGTTTACAATAAATTTGGGAGGGCGCTGACTCCTGACATACAGGTCCGCCTAGTTCGGGAGTCAGAGGCTTCATAAACTATACCATCATTATTATGCCAATAAAGAATTATTATTATTATAGTCTCAATCAATCGGCTTAGCCTTTTCCAACTAATTTTGGGTCGGATTCCAGTCAAACACTGGAATTGGACTGATTGGATACCTTAATTTTACAAGGAGCGACTGCCTATCTGACCTCCACAACTCAGTAACTGGATAATTCTATAACCCCTTGGCAAGACTGGTGTCAGAATTTCTGGTAACGACTGTTAAAGATCTACAAATGCCACCCAGGACAAACGGCTTAAGCTGCTGGTTACGAAGGAATTCCAGTATGTTATGTTGGTCACCCATCTACAGACCAGCCTTTAGGATCGATCCTTGTGGCTGTTATTACTTAGTCACTTGTAAGTCCCAAAGCTGTATCCACTTCAATAACTGCTGTCACACAGATTTAGGACGATCATCACAGTTCAGTAACCCAATACTGAGCATCATTAACATTACTTGACCATTTTCAACTGGCATAATAAAATTGATTTCATGACTCACAATATTTTTATACATAATATACGTCATTCGAGTGGTTTATTTGTTGATACCTAGCCGAAATTTTGAAATATGATAAAGAGAGAAATATACAATGATTTTAAATCCAAAGAAAATATGATACTCGATTTTCCCAAACGATGTTTGTTACAATCGGTATATCACTTTCCAATTTTTCTCACTTGAAAGTTTCGTGATCAATCTTAAATCAGTAACACCAGTAATAATTGGCGAAGACACAACAACGATTGCATCACTGCTTACCATCAGATGGGATCACAGTCAAGCACTAGTTTATATTATTAAAAAACAAAGAAATCACACGCAGATAGAAACGCCATAAAAATGCCACCGTAATAAAAGTCATAACCATAATAACAGACAATCACACAGGTTTAGATGAATCAATGTTTCCTAAAAAAAAATAACAACGAAGACGATGATAACCGACTTGGATCTTTACAAGTACTTACATGAGCTAGAACCGATCTAGCTATGTTCTATAGCTGGTATAGTGGGGTGGGCAGATACGGGCAGCACGCAAGGTCGTCCGGCGCCTCGATGATCAAGGAGACATCTTAGCGTGGATCTGTCTAATGCGTTTGATATGGTTGCACACAAGATTTTTAGAAGAAATCTTTAAATTTAAAATTGATGTCAGATTTTTTTTTTAAGTTACTATAATGGTAACGAAAGAACAATATTTTGTAATGAAATTTCGGAAGAAAATTTTGACAGAATGGATTCCTTTTTGTGAAGAAAAGTATATAGAAGCAATTTTATTTAATCAAACATCTGTTCTAGTGGCTTTTTGTATTGCAGATGTGCGTTGAATTTTTTTTTCGCACAACTATCACACAACGACGTCTAGTCCCAAGCTAAGCAGAGCTTGTGTTATGAGTACTAGACAACTGATAAACATAAGTACTTAAATATTTCTAAATACATACATATTATAGACAGACAGAGAACAAATGACTGTGCTCATCACACGAACATTTGTCCTGGGTGGGAATCGAACCCACGACCTCCGACATAGCAGTCAGGGCCCCTAACCACTAGACCAACAGGCCAATCGAAATTTTAGCAACCTAGTCATCTTTGCATTTATTGCACGAAGGCAATACAATAACTAGCAAATTACTGGACAAACAATATTGGAAGACAAAATGTCCTTTATTAGGATTCCATATTACTGGATTTTTTGTTTTACAAGAAATACAGATGCAACAGCGGAATGTTTTTATTTCTATTAAATGTTAATTATAATCTGTAACTAACTAAGTCATGTCCATTCTAATGCCATCAACGCCTGCCGCGTGTCATTTGAAACTCCGCCATTTCGCAAGGTGAACCGCCCGCGGCGGGAAAACTGACTTTGGCGCCAATTTCGATGCGGCCACGTCTGCTATCCGACCGCATCCGGATGATCAGACACTCAATAGAAGCCCTCACAAGCCGCTAACACCGCAAATCGGTCGGTTAACATCGCCACGGGTGTCATTATAAATTCCTTTAATTATACCATTTTTACTGCGCTTTATAGTAGCCTGCAAACTCATGGCGGGAACTTGGCGTTTTGTAAGTGCCATCGCTGTTCTCAGCCTTGGCATGTTTATCTTGACCGTTTCAAATAAACCTCGTGCCCTTTGCATACATTACGAGAGGAGGGATCTTGTTGTAACGGTTGTTGTAAGGGATCCTATTAAAATAATTAAAAAGTTACCTTTGGCAGGACATGTTGAAGAAGTGCACCAGCTTTCCTTTTGGCAGCCATCTTGTTTTTTTGGCGGGTGACGCACAGCACTTTTGTCTTTGGTTTCGTTTTAATAGTTCTTTTTTTAATCAGTTCATGAACTCCATCTCCATCTGACTAGAAACAAAATTTTCTAATGCTTCAGCAGCGTTCGGCAATTTTTCCATTTAATTTTGCTAAAAGTTGCAATTAGACGTTAAATAACTATATTGCCAAAGAGAAATACGTGTCGTACAATGCATTTTTCAACATAATAAGGTCACCTGTCTACTTACTTAGCAGTTTGAAAGTATCAAAGGACCAATATTTCTAAGCTACAATTACGGTCAGCTGACGACAAAGAAGGACAATTGTTACTTCACATTGCAATCGATATAATTGCTACGAGTTGTAACCAACAGGACAGTTTTCAAATGAATTATTGTTGAAGAAGGAAACGGCTTATTATTTTGTTTGAAAAAAAGCCAAAGACAGGTTTGTAAATTAATAGTAACTTAAACTAACGAGAGACCAACTACAGATTAAACTATAGTTATAAATAATGTCCCAGATTGTCGTAGTGTTATCTGATAGCCAAACCTGCGGGGCTATTGCGTAACTTTGTTGACAGTTCAAGTGATGATCACTTGTTAACAATGTGCATCATTGAACTGTCAAACAGCTAGTTTCGTATTGCCTATCTTCAGTGACCAACTGCAGTGACGTCATTAGCCATAACGCTAACACGTTTTGACAGATGTTATTGTATCGATACTTTTAAAATTGCGATCGTGTAAGCTTTCGAAGCTGTATAATAGACGATAAACTTCTACAGTGGTCACAATAGGCACCGTAATTTTTTATAATTCACCATATTTCCACCGTAGTTTGTTAGTCACTTGTGTGATACGTAATACCAATTTTATGAAATTGTCAGTTGACAACTAAGTTTAGTGTGCAACGAATGCTAGTTGTCAACTGTTATTGAAAAAGTTAGCCAATAGCCCCCCTGGTCAATCATCTAATGACTTCTGGCGCTCTAGGGTGGAGTGAGACGGCATGTCAGACTTTTACTGGCTAAAACCACACCGGTCTTCCTTCACTTGCCTTTTGCGTTCTAGGACCACGAATATCCCTTTCATATTTTGCCGCTCGGCCCTAGCAGGCATCGGCCGTACTGGGCCCCTACGGTTTTGACATATCTTTGAGCCGCGCGTGGAACACTACGCGCCATCGATGGCTCTCGGTACTAATAGGACGTGCTGACGGCGAGCCACCCATTGCCCGTCGTCCGCTAGCCCGCTCCTACTGTGGGTCTTTTAGTCATGAGTGAAAAGGTTACTTCTAGCAAGCGTACTCCATCGTCGACCAAATCATCGTTTACCATCAGCCCCCCTAGCCAAGTTACAACCGTTTCGTTTCGATTCTCTTTTCGTTGATCGCCTCGAGTCGGCCACGCCTCCTATTCCTTGGTTCTGACCACGTGACTGAGCGTTAAAATGACGTCAGAATAACTGGTTGTAACTTGGCTAGGGGGGCAGGTGAGTCAGTAGTCAAACGTGATAAAATTAATAATAAAAAAAACAGATACATAATACTCTACCTTCGGCCTTTGTACCGCAGAAAAATTTGTAAAAATCAGCGAATACTGTTAAAAAAAAACAGGTCATAATAAAATAGTCCATTACCACTAATTCTTTTTAGAAACGGCTATCGATTTACATAACGTTACCCAAAATAACAATACATACAAACACAAAGAAGAAATGACAATACCCGCTAATCAAAACTGACCCCACGATACAATATTAAAACCCGTTTACAAAAAAGGAACTATAGCTAATCACATAGTAGTTGAGTAAGGTCAGTACTGCATTTGAAACAGGCATTTAGGAGAAGAGGCTACTTTTTGCCGAGGGTACATTCCTCCCCTATTTGCACAATACTTTAAAAATGAACTCCTATTGTTTGCTACTCTTGCTGTCAGTATTTTGTTCGATAAAAATAGGGTGAACAAAATACGCTTTTGTAATGAAATGACCATTTGAAACCAGTTTCGTTACAGCCCTATTTTTCGGGCCTATACTATTTAAAAATGGAATTGAAAATAGTAGGTTTTTAAAGGTGCAGTAAACTATTTTTCAATACACTTACTCGAAAACCCGCTCTTATCCCACCACTTTTAGGCACACAATAGACTGTTTTCCGCACTAGTGTAGAAAAGAGCGCGTGCTCTCCCCGCCACAATGTTATTATATTTATCGTATCAGGCTGGGCGCGCGTCGACCCCCGCGAGTCGCCGGTCAACCCCCGTTTATTCATTTCTTCGTAAGTGTATTGAAAAAAGTCATTTGATATACGTGCAAATTTGTATCAAAATGTACTATTGTAGACCTAAGACTGTATGTGTTATCATGAAAAGTTATACAAATAGGAATAACAAGTATTTTGTGTCATGTTTCAGGTGTTTTAACTAGTTTCACTCCTAAACTGCTCGATGGATTTGGATGAAACTTTGTATGTATATTTGCGTAGGTCCCTGGATGGGTTGGAAATACAATTAAACCCGGTAGGTGGTGCTGCAATCGGGTTCTTAATTTTTTTCTGCCAAATGCCAGCTTTCGGGCACGACAAGACAGCCGAAACCGCTAGTATTGTTATAAATATCAGTACATATAATCAAGTGTACGTAACTCAAACGCAATATCGGTATGAAAATAAATTCTCAATTTAGGACCTATAATATAGTTCTAATGCCCTAGTCGAGAGCAAGCATGAACTGAAAGTGATTGCATTAAAAAGGGTTTTATTGCATTATATTTCCTTTGAATTTAAATCAAATCGCATAGAACAATAATTCGGAACAATACCAGGGTGTCAGGTGACTGAGGTAGTGCACTATACTACCCTAGCCGACGACGGCGACGTACTACCATACGCAAATTGGATAGGCCAACGCGCTTAGCTTGGCTTTTCTATTCAAATATATGACAAGGTTTACTTGCAAAGTCTCTATGGATTTTCTGCAAATTGAAAATAAGTCAGAAAATAAACAAAATATAAGTATTTTGTAATAAATTTTTAATTTATTACAAAATACAAGTTGAAAAATCGATTTACGTTTAGTAATCATTCAGGTGAACGAAAAGAGTATCTTTGGCTTTTCGGCAAACTTTTCTCTATAGTTATTTGGAAAAGTGTACCTTTTAAATTTAAAACATGCATTAAACGCACGCTATTTAGACAATCATATTATAAACTGAAAGATTATATCTGTGATTACTAAACATAGGATGTCCACAGCCACAGCAACTTTTGCCTACAAATTAGTTTTATATAATTATATATATTTTTTTATAAATATTGGGAGAGATGCTATAGCCCTTTTTGTATTGTTGTTTTTGAAATAGTTTTTTTTTTAAATTTTATTTGTTTATTTTAATAGAGCTTGTGATAGTTTATTACTTTTTAACCGTCTTCAAAAAGAAGGAGGTTCTATGTTCGGCGGAATGTATTTTTTTATTTATGTTCACCGATTTCTCGGTCAATTGTGGACCGATTTTAAAAATTATTTCTATGATTGACATAGGTTATGCTTCCAAGTTGGTCCCATAGAAATATTGTTATGATCTGATCATGAACTTCGAAGATATGGAACAGAACTCCTCATAGGATCACAGCAGAACTGTCGTAACAAGTAAAATTACTTTGTTTATACGTGTAGTCGATGACTGACTGAAAGAAAAGAGGAAGGGGATATATCGAACGATGAAACCGGAAGGTAGGTACCGGAACTCTGTAATAAATTAATGAAACCTAACCGTGTTTGGGATTATTAGAATTGTCATGAGATGCACTCTGGCTATAAGGTATTTAAGTTTTGGTGGTAACTAAAAAGTGTAAAATAAAAAACTTATTATCAAAAAATATACAAGACTTCAATGTGAAAAAACACAAAAAAGTGCAAAATAACTTTAATTTCGGAAGACGGTGTTAAATAACGAAGGGACAAAACTATTATAGAAACGAACGTTTTACAGACCTCCACATCCCATTTACTAGGACCTTGGATGGACTGATGGTTAGACATTCTGATGTCTGACTACCTGTATCGACTGTCAAAGATCTCCGAATGACAACCAGGACCAACGGCTTTAAGTGCTTTCCGAGGTACGAGGTGTCAGTAATGTCCTAGATAAACTTAGAAAAGTACATATGAATTGAGAAATTCACATTGGTACTAGTACCACTAGATCATCACTACTGTAACAACAGTATCATGGATATTGAAAATTAAACTCGAATTTGGTAAGAAAATGGTTCTAATTGCTTTTAAGGGAGAACTATGACATCCGCCCTAGCCAAGTTACAACCGTTTCGTTTCGATTCTCTTTTCGTTGATCGCCTCGAGTCGGCCACGCCTCCTATTCCTTTGTTCTGACCACGTGACTGAGCGTTGAGATGACGTCAGAACAAAAGAATCGGAGGCGTGGCCTACTCGAGGCAATCAACGAAAAGAGAATCGAAACGAAACTGTTGTAACTTGGTTAGGGGGGCAAGTGTACGATTTTAATAGATCAATCTGATCGCTATTATAGTCTTGATTACAAGTCGGATAGCGGAGTTATTAGATAAGAGTACATTGAAACATGGTCAATGCATTTTTTTAATTTTTACGTAGATTTTCCACGTAAGCAAGGTACGTTTTTAAATAACAAGGCTTATATTATAGCTTTCCTTTTAATTAAATGTTATTACGTGGTTTCAGTTCAGAAAAATGCTGCAAAACAGTTGCATGTCCATGTAACAGTTGTTTATTTTCTCACACTACTTAAAAAATCTGAAAGTATAGAAATGTTATTTTTCAAACAGTCCGTACGCTTAGGACTTAGACCCTTTTATGTTATAGAAAACTGTCGTTTTCAAAGAAGATTTAAAGCTATGTCTAGCTGTGAGAAAATCACGAAACTTACAGAATTCTTTACTTTCGTTTCAAAAGAAATCTTTTACTTTTTCTGTATCTCAAATCTATATTCACTTCTTGTATTTAATATACCATCAGATAACTAAAAATCCTGTATACAGAGTAATCCAAGATCTGTCGCAAATTTTATTTGACTTTGAATTAAAAACTGACTAGAATTCGCCCCGGATTCTACTGCAGTTTAACGATGGTTAGATTGACTACAACATGAGTATAAAATATTTGCGAGGACAAAAATGTATCTTTTTTCCTTCGGTTTAAAATTCTGATGATATAGGCAGACAAGTTAAATGCAACTACTACTACTAGTTCATGATATCCCAGTGCTGGGCAAAAGGCCTCCCTCCAACAATCACTGACTACCCAACATAAATGAACTGTGGGCCCGTAAAATACAGAACCGGTGCCGTGACGAAGGATATGTCGAAAAGGCCTGGATCTATTCCTTAAGCAATAGAAAAAGAGGTGAAAAATCATGATCATTGAAAGCAATGGCAAGATAGACTATAGTTTAGAATTTATAATTCGAGACCATTTCAATCCATTCCTACTAACCCAAGTATCGACTTTAGCTGTGTGTATTTTAAGTTGATTTTTAAGTGGCAATTTCTATGAAACAAACCCTAAAAAACGTATGAATCGGACTGGAATTCGAACTTTAACTTGCATGACATATAGTTTATTGTTTTAAAATTATCTCGTATTCTTTATATAAATATTGGTACATAGCTGTGAATGACAATAAAAACTATTATGGTGAAAGTACTGCCAGAACAGAAACTAAAGATGAATTCTATAGAAAATTGGAAATAAATACTAATCTTCTGTTCGCAAAACCAATTGATACACAGAAGAAAGTATCGCAAACACTTAATTAATTAACAAACAAAATGTATGCACAAACAAGGATCCCAGAAAAAAGTATTAGGAGTACAGAACTACTGGGGAGCTTTGAGCAGATTAAATCGCAAAGGGGTCTCATTCTCATGCTACTCGCGATAACAACATAGGCCATTTTCCATCTGCAGACACCGACTCAACGTGGTTTATGCAGCGATCCATATCTCAGAATGAAATTCTTCAACCTGACGTTTAATCCGAATCGAGTAATATTTCAATCGATTTAGTTTACCGATTAATCGTTAAGTCGTGACAATAACTGTGCCCAACGTTGGCAAGATCAGATTCCCATATTCTATCGATTTGGGCAGGTTTGCACAGTTTTAACTAAATGAAATATATTCAAATTCGTAATTTAGGATGCCTAATCTACTATAATTATAGTATAAATAAAGCTTAATATTTCGAATTTCTTATAAAGCCTCACTGTTTCGTTAAGTGAGCAATTATGTTCGAAGTTTACACCCACGACTTGCACCGTAATTATAATATTATTTCTAACTTAATCCGTTTGAACAAATAAGGTGTAGTCTGGCTAAGTCAGCCACCATATTGAGCATGATGAATAAGTTTTCTCCCTTTACAAAAATCTGAGCGAATGATGATAATAATTGTGTAAACCATGTTAATTGGCCCCACCTTACTCAAATTACCACCAATAACTTATAAATGTATTTAATTTATCGGAATTAACATCAGCAAAAAAGGACGATACGCAGTATCACTACCAGGTTCTCATATAGCGTAGGAGTTAACGCATACAAATCGAAAAAGGCGACACTCAGTACAAAAATTCACACCATTCCGCAACATACACCGTGTGACACGAAACGGTAGGTGGAAAGCGCACGCCATACGCGTTAAACGCGCGGTCAGTGCACTGCCAGCTATTTTCTTTTTAGCGATAACGACAAGGCCACTTTAATAGCTTTGGGTACGGTAGTCCATGACGTTTTTTTATTAACTGCCTAGTTTGCGAATTAGGTTCCACATTCACAAAGGCATGTAACTTAGATTGGAAAGAAAATGCATTACATTTTGGTCCTTGATGGTTTAGGTAAGAAAACTTATCAAATTTTAGTTACCAGGCTTTCAAGTACTTATAGGCAGACTTTCGAATCATGTCAGGCGCAATCCCCAGATGATTTAAAAATACGACTTTATCAATTATGTATATCTGAATACGTGCCCGTACCGAAAGACCAATTTCAAATAATATTTATTTTATTTAAAAAGAACTACCCAGTATGAAGAAGAATCAAAACTTATGCCACTAGACGTTCTACGCATAATATCGCGAATCATAAGCGTATCATTAAATTATAGTATGCATGTACTTTAAAAACTCGCAAGAAGTAAGTACAGGTGCGAGGGTGTCTTAAATGTCAAGTAGTTACAGCGATCGTTGACTTGATCGTATCTGCTCACCATAAGGCAACAGAGGTATGAAGGTGATATAATTTGTTAAATTTATGAATAAAAATATGTTATTTTTGTGTAGTGGTAAGTCCAGCCAAGGAATGCGTAACGCATAGGATGCTTGCTCAGATCAGAAAGAGATAAGATCCGACAAAGTTTTTGCATAATTTCAAACATTTTTTACTCCTTAGGCACGCACACACCGTTACTATATTGAGCTATATTTCTATATTCTGTTTATCTAAATCATTGTTCGTAAGGTTACGCTTTGGTGTGAGAGGCGGCCAACCGGCCCTTACACGTTATCCCGGCTAGTCGAATGTGAGGGGCTCATTATCCGAGTAACGGTCCCCACGCTCATTGTCCTACGTTCCTACCCATCGGTTCGTTCCTTTTTTCATAAATATACTAATTACATGCCTGTGGAGGATTGCGGTATAAAGGGTACGCGGAAAGAGATGATGGCTGTGTTTACGCTAGTTTAGTCGGCGATGTAGGGCTTAATAGGCATTGTGCTTAGCAATGCGGTGCGCTGCTGTGGAATGCGAACCCTGGTCCTTTGATACGACTGTTATGAATACTGCGATTGTTGTTACCTCATTCATGGGGTATACAATTCCTTAGATGGAAAAGCCCGGTTTTACACTATAGGCTCTTTAGACGACTTTAACCTGGTTCCGATGGGAATTGGTGTTTCTTCATTTATGGTAGTATCATACGAATAAGTCAATTGTCCTCAGTTAGCTATAATCCATTGCAATATGATGAAACAATAAATCGACTGTAATATTCGATAATATGAAAGTAACTCTACCTCTATTGTAAAATAAGCAGTAAAAGACGCAAAACCTGAAAAATAGGCGTAGCTTCGTGAAAACTCTATTGTTTTCCCTAAGTGAAGTAAGAAAATATACGAAAAGGCAATAAAAAAGTTGCACAGTTACTAGAGCAACATAACACGGTGGGTAGTGTTATCAGCGAAGTAAGGACCGTGAACGATTTGATTAGTTCGACGCGCGCTTGCACTCCAAAATTACTTTCAAACTTCGCTGCGTTCTACACATTGTGAACTTCTGTTCAAGTCTGCAGGCCTGGTATAGTTAGGTAAAATTATATGAGACCGAATAACCCTAGTACGTAATATTGAATACATAATGAGAGTTTCGTGCAACAACTAAGTTCGCAAGTATATTGGAGATGTCGCTGAAAATGTATACCTAATACAGACTCCATAAATCTGCATGAAGTTGATAAGTTAGAAGCAATCCTTTTTTTTATATTTACAACAAATTAAAACTTAAACTAAAGATAAAAACTAACTGCGTCGGAAATAAAAAAAAACCTCTAGTAGGAAATTACTAAGAACAATCTAAGAATCGGTACATAAGTGTCAGTTAGGCTAATAAATTCACTAAAACAATGCCTTGTCTTTTCAAACTGGCGTGACAAAGGAAACTTAGCGACACGAACCAACGATGGACTAATTGCATTTTTTGCAGTCTCCATGTACTAATGCCAAGGCTTACTTACTCATCAAGTTCCTATGTCCATTCCTGACGGTCTATGCAAACCTGCATTCGTGCAAAAACTAGTATGTCAAGATGATAAAACTTCGCGCGCTGAACGTCTGATTGCAACTTTTTTTATGGAAAAATTGTAACGCAAAGGAAGCACAGTGGGTTACCAACCTATTTGTTGCACGGAAATATTTTTTTTATCATTCAAATCTGTGATATTTGAGAGTTCGAGTTCGTGTTTCGCGAGTAAGTTGTGTGCGGGCGCGGCGCGCGTGTTCGCCCCTCGGAGTTACAACGCACACTGGTCCGCCAGCTCGTGAACGAGGTGCGTTCGCTCGGTGTCCGGCCGGCCCCCATCGCCCCCTGTCCCCCATACCGAAATGCATCAATGACACTCGAAACACACGCACATTCTGTACGCAGTGGGGACAATCGATAGATAAAAAACTATTTGTTAGGTGCAATTTTATTAGGTGGCCTAAAGCATGCACACTATAATAGACATTGAACAAATCCAGCCGAAATCGCCAGTCACGTATGCAATTCCCAATTTATTTACTAAATAGATTATGTTTCAATTTCTTTATCGAACAACAACTGTGGTATAAAAAAGCTACCTACATAAACCAATCCGGTTAAAAGTTTCCCAAAATTTTCATTCATTTTCACCTTCATCCGAATTCATTGAGAAATTGGTCCTTAGATACGAGAAGACATTGGTGGGACAGTGGACATTTAAACAAGTTAATGCAGAATATAATTAAAGCTTATTAAATAAACAAGAACTCAACAGTACTATTAACCACAAAGTAGATAAAATCACTTACTGAGAACTTAATAGTAACAACATCCTCGACTCTAGCAACACGATCTTGTTTGATCCTAACCTCAAGCTCCATCTTAATTAGGGAAATGAATTTAACTAATGTTGCATGACTATAAACTGATAATGATGATGTAATTATACAATCAATTCACACACATGCACAATGACACTCGCGTATATACTACAGAATCGACTATATACATACATGCAAATAAAGGCTGTATGTGTGTATATTACGTATACATGGGAATGAGGCACCAGGCACTCATGAAACACGAAGCGATAGGTGTATATGTTATTATATGCGGGCGTTTAAATGGCAGAAAAGGATTGCAGAATTTGCAGAGTACTGACCCAGTGTTCTGCTAATAAGTACTTCGTATTTATAGAGGAATGGGATCTATCGAATTCTTTGTTGTATCTACCTCTTTGTTATTTATGTTACCTTTGTATATGTATTGAATTCAGTGATGTGTATCTATCCGTCACCCACACATTTCTTACGAACGTTCATTTCAATGGCGTTTTTCAAAGTTTTGGAGAATAATGAAGGTCGCATTTTAAGTCGTAATCTTGAAAGAACTTACAATATGCTATTTTAGAAGAGATTGAAAGATATATCATTACTTTTTCTTAGAATTATATTTCAATAGACATTAATATTTTGAGACTGTTTCATCCATACACATAGCAATTACTAGTAGGTATGATCGTATGACTCGGCCAAGTCGGTGTGTAGGGCAAGATGCATCCTGTATAGATAGGTATGTCCAGCACAGCTGTAAGCAGTCGCAGATACCTCGGGGAATTTCGACAATTTGCGTAACAGCTAAATGCAGAAGTAGAGTTGGTCCTTTTGGAATTATTTAGGAAAATTAATGTTTTGGACGAGTATATTAAGATGAACTGAAACTGTATCATAAGTCACCAACCAACCAAACCAACCAACCAACCAACTGAACATTTTCGAATACTTTTGTAATGACAAACGAAAAATATATTGCTGTTGATACAACAATTCTTGAATATGATAATGACTGTCTGCAATCTTAACTAAGGTAATTCGTAGCAGAAGTGACTTTGAACCGAAATCGATGACCACAAAAAAAACGAATACAACTAAGTGCGGAATTCACCAATAAAACTAATCGCATTTTAACGTTTGGCTCGCATAATCGCGTTTAGCCGCTGTCACTTGTCTGTTTTTTCTTTTGTTGTATTTTTACAAGTGACACTAGTGCCAGCGGCTAAACGCGATTATGCGAGCCAAACGTTAAAACGCAATTAGTTTTATTGGTGAATTCAACCCTAAGTGGTGAATGAGACATCATTACCATCAAAATCGAATGTTTGCAAATAAACGTGTCGTGACCTCTCCGAAACAATATTCAATGGTTAATTTATTAATTAATTATCTTACTTACTGAGGTTATTGAACCAAAAAATCCCAAGTGTATAGGTAAACATAAAAAAAATATATCTCAGGTTCTCGAGGTTTATTAATCTCAGTATTTGAATGCAAAGGTGTCGGACAGTCATTGTAATTATTATCAATAACAGAGATTTCCTAAATATCCAGGGCCCACATAACCAACTTCCACTGTAATCTACACACTGTACATACACTATTATTTTAAAAAGGTAAATTTTGTTTTTGTTTATTTTTGTTTGTAGGAGGTAATCTCTGAAAGTACTGGCCCGATTGCTAAAATTTTTTCACCGATAGAAAGCTGCTTTATTCCTGATTGACATAGGCTATATTTTATGTACGCGGACGAAGCCGCGGGGAAAAGATAGTATAACATAGACCAAAGATCAACAGTCCACAGATATAAGAAAAAATCATCCCAAATCTACAATAAGACCTTCAAAATCCAAGTAAGACCGACACAAAGGAATCAAAGGGTCAGTTAAAATCTGTAATTCATGCACGGGTCTGGAAACTCGTAAAACTCCGTCCCACGCACCCTCGGCATCAAACACTCCAAACTGCGGACTTGGTTGGTATACATGTCTTCATCTTTTAGAGCTGTTTCTATAGTACTATAGCAGTTATATTATGATGTTAAATTCTGTATGTTTAGTCACATTAAATTGTCTTTTAGTAGTTTATTTTTAGTTTTAGTTAGAATATATTAAAGACACACACGCATTAAGTAGGTATTCATTGTACTCAATTCATTCTAGACGACACTCATGCTTTGCTAGAGTAACATACACTACTTTGTCAATATGCCAGCATTACAAAACCATAGGTATCTTCAGTTTATTTTTTCTATTATGGGTCTATAACGTGAGCCTGTCCAAGTGTTGGACAGGCTCACATTTGACCGCTATCTCGCCTGATGTGATCGACGATGTAACATGCTTTCTTAGATGTTATCTAATCACACTTCATTTAAAAACCACTTTTTTTTGAGGTAGGATATCATCAAAAAACTTATACCGCTCTGGGTGACTTATAGTGGCTAAAACCAACCTGTGTTTCTTCAGTTGCCCTATGCGTTCCAGGGCCATGTTAACTTTTTCGAACAACCCCGCTACCCAGCTTAAAAGTCATCTAAGCCCTAGGTTCCAATATCCGCAGGAGGACCACAATTGCATAGCCAGAAGAATCGTCAAACCTAAGTAACAATGGGCAGGGCCACTGCTCGCAGAACAGATGGTCGATAAGGCTAAAAGGTTCTGGAGTAGCAACCACATACCGTAAGACGTAGCGTTAAGACGCTTACCACAAGGTGGACTGCTGACCTGGTGAGGGTCGTTGGAATCTGATGGATGCGAGACGAACAGGACCGGTCATTGTGGCGACTTTTTGGGAAGGCCTATGTCCAATAGTGGACGTCTTTCGGCTAAAATGATGAGGTCCTAGGTTATAGCTACCAGGAACACAGACTCCGTTTGTCGTTTGATGGAACGGATTTGGCGAAATTGGATTGCGCGATTTCAATGTACACTCCTTAAAAACCATCTATTAATTTGGTCCTTCTTCATTATAAGCCTGACCATTCTGCATTAATGCCCCATATTCTCCTTCTTTATAAGTTTTCCTTTAATTTCATGCCTGCCCGCTGCACAGCCACTAAATTGTCACTTGAGCGTTACCAGGACAGCAAAGCTTAGTGTCGTACCTAAACTTGGGAGACGCCGACTGCCTACGGCCCTTGTCTCAAACCGAAATTCAAGTATAGACCATTAGTTATATAACTCGAGTATAACATAGCCACGACGAGATTTGTATTAGTTGATCTAGGCTGAAGTATTTTGGAAATATACTCGTAGATACAGGGACCAATCTTATTGTTAGTTTCTTAGAGAATCTTATTGTTAGTTTTTTATTCACGCAGGTGTAGTTATTGTTACTTTTTGTAAAACATTTTTTTAAGCCATTTTCGTTGATAACAAAAGAAAAACCAAAGTCCAACGCCCTATTGTTTTATTATTGCTTGGCATTATAAGTTGTTGTTTTTCAACACGCAGAGTAACGCAGCGCAACGCGATGAAACGTAAAAAGTAACTAAAAGAACACGGGTAGGTTTTAGGCAGTAAAGGGAGAAGGTATTTGATAATTTCCCACACCAAAAAAAATAAATAAAAAAAAGCTTGAATTCTATTTCTACGTAAAAAGGTCATGAATTGAAATTGAACCCATGCGAACGATAAATGAGCGGCTGTTCATCACATCACAGAAAACGAAATTTTGAAATTTCTCAATACTCAAACTTGACTGCTAAATAACTCAGCAATATCATAATGTTTGCAAGTGACCTAATTTGCAGTTTACCCACAACGCACACATAACTAACCGATCATAATAATTAACTACTAAACAGGTACATATAAGGACTACTAAGGTTCGTGCTCTACAACCTATTATACACCCTTAGTGAGCACATTAAGGTATAGTTTGGAGTGGTCGTTTGTTATTATGTGCCACAGTAGCGATTAGGAATTGCGGGACGAAGACATGCGAATGTATGAAGGTCTCGAATCATTTGCCGGGGCTAGTGTCCACAGCTTTATAAGTGAATATAATAATATAATGTTATCATCATCACCAGCTTTTGTCTAGGTAGAACTTAACCTCCTTTTGCTTGTGCGAACCTGGTACCCTAATTTTGCAAGTATGACAAGATTCAAGATAATATTTATTAGAAATATGAGTATCACACTAGAGTAGTAACCACACACTAATATGTGTGTGTGGTTTAGTATATTAATGCTATTATGTAATAACTAGTTGTACCCCGCGGTTTTGCCCGCGTCTTTGATTACTACTCCTCTCCCGTGGTTCGTAGCGTGATGTTGTATAATTTATAGCCTTTCTCGATAAATAAACACCACCAAAAAAGGAAAAAAAAACATTAAATATTTTTGTACCTATTTTACTGTTTCCTTCTTTCTTTCGTCTTTTATTTTATATGTGTACATGAATTATTAAATGATTAAATATAAATAAATAAATAATTTTAAAATTGAAACTGGTAGTTCTTGATATTAGTACGTTCAAACGAACAAACAAACCAACTCTTCAGCTTTATAATATTAGTATAAATGTTGTCTTTGATGAAATTAATACTAAGAGATCAGAAGTAAAGACAATATTCAAAACACTATTGACTACAGGATGAGTAAATCTGTAGATCATAAAAAAGTAAAAGGGACGAAGAAAAATAGAGGTCAAACACCGATCAATTAAAAACCTATGCAACAGATAAAACGTGGAATATGAATAAAGTCAAACAAAGTGAGGAACACCAGTCGACAAAAAGCGAACCAAAAGCGCAAATCCTGCGATATTTTTTATCTGCTACCCGGCTATCATAATATGTAGCGAGTTTTACGATTTCTTTCTATCTTGTGTTTCTAGCTTTAAACATTTACAAAAAGCAGTATCTATTATTACATCGTCAATGTCAATACGGAAGATCGTTTTTAATCTACCTATATATATATATTAAATACGTATTACATTATTACTTGCTGACCCGGCGAACTTCGTACCGCCTAATAGTAAGGATAACGCCATCTACTGGCATTACCAGAACAGCATAATGACATTTTAATTAGAGATGGCGTTGTATTCGGATTATTGTTTTTTTGTAATTTTTTCCCAAATCGGTCAAGCCGTTTTTTAGTTTAAGCGAGACTAACGAACAGCTATTCATTTATATATATATATAGATTTATTTTATGTATCTATAAAAGAAAACACTAACTGACATTTCAACGTATAGCCGAAACTACTGAGCCTACGTTCGTTTTCATAGTGCTTCCCTATACGATGTAGGCGAGTACTAAGAAGGAGTTTTTGGAAACTTTTAAGGGGGTAAAAGACCCCTTTTACCCCCTTAAAAGTTTCCAAAAATTCCTATTCTAAAAAACCCGTTTTCATTAGTATGCAAAATCTTATTACTAGAGCCGAAATTCTTTAAACTTGCCACAAATGGTGATCTAAGTAAATAATAAAGGTTGTTGATAATCGTTTTTCCTCCATAATAAAATTAAAATTTTCCACAAACCTTAATACCTTACATAAATAAATGAATATATATAAAAATGAATAGCTGGACCGATTTGGCTAATTTTGGTCTTAAAATATTCGTGATAGTCCAGGGAAGGTTTAAACGGTGAGAAAAAATGGAAAAAATCACGGAAAAAAAACCGAATACAACGCCATCTCTAATTAAAATGTCATTCTAAAATGAATTATGCTGTTCTGGTAATGCCAGTAGATGGCGTTATCCTTACTATTATGCGGTACGAAGTTCGCCGGGTCAGCTAGTAAATGAATAATAATCATGATCTCATGATTTTAGCTTTTCAAAAGCACCCTCAAAAAACGGTTTTGGTACTGTTAAGTTTTTTATAAAATAATCATATTCCTTGTGTCAATTTTGACATGAATACTTAAATAAATAAACAAAAAATCAAAATTCACGCGAACGAAGTAACGGGAAAAGTGCTGGTTATAAGTTAAAGAGTTACCAAATTGAGCTAAAAAAATTCATTAAGTATAAAATATACTTTAAAATATATATTGCCGTAGATGTTAAATCAATGAATGGATGCTGATCGTAGAAGATATTAGAAGGAAATGATTGCAATTTACTGTACTATAGAAACCCTTTAGGCCTAATGTCCACGGACGCGTAGCTTCATAGACGCGTATTCGTCATTATACGCTTGATGTACGCCTGCTCACAGCTTACATACAAAACTATGAAACTCTATCAACGAAGCGACAACGTTGTGCTGTCGTGCGTCGTGTCGTTGCCGTTTCGTCGACGAATACGCGTCTATGAAGCTATGCGACCGTAGACAGCAGATCTTAGTCGTCCATGAGAGCACTCACAAGACCACAGGGGATGTTTTTATAGCAATCTGCAACCAGCCTGCAACCTGCCAAATATCCATTTGGTAAAGCGAACCAAAGGACCGCATTGCTAAGTTGGGGTAGGCGCCAAGATAAAAATAAAAACAGAGTACTGCAAATATTGCTCCTAGAATATAAAGAGTGGAATGTCTTTTGTAAGGCATAACAACATTATTAAATAATACTTCAAAGCATGACTACTAAGTACTACAGTTTTCTGAAATGTGAAAATATTTTATGAAGACCCTACCCTGGTTCACTATTATTGTTGTTATTCTCAATTGTATATGGAAAGGTCAGGCTGTCAACCTCCAGACAAAAAAAATTGAACACCGCCCTACAAACAGGGGTACCAGGGTGACATAACCGCTGTGGCAGTTAATTAGTACCGGAGGGCGCGGCGCGACAGGCGCGGGCGCGGGCGCGGCGCGTTTAGAGGAAATTGTCGTTTTTATACGGCTTCCACCCCCTTACTCCGCCACCCGGGCCCTCCGACATTCGAATAATGTAACAACATAGTTACCTTCATCTTATAAGCACATGTCGCCCCGGTAATAAAGAGAAATTAATATCTTGAGGCTAGGATCTCGCTTCCCCATGTTTCAGTCCAAATGGTGGACAAAACTTTGTACAAACGCAGCCAGAATGCGACGAAACATGAACAAAATAGAAGAAGACTAGCCCTAAAACAAAAGATTACAGCTGGTCCTATTTACTAATTCGTTAAAAAACCACATTTGTTGTAACCACATAAACCGATCGCACAATTTTCAAAAATAATCAACTACTTTCATTTCTGGCAACACTTCACATACAGGTTGTTGCTGAAACCGTATCACATGTCTAGATACGCCTGAAGAATGATTGAATTGAAACAGTTACATGGAGGATCGTTTCCTTTGTATTGGGTACCTAACCTACTGCAGTTAAAGTGGAATGAGAACGAATTAGTTCTATCCTGAGGATAATAAACAAGGCAACAAATGTAACAAAAAGCTTACATATCCTGCGCATTTTTTCTCGGCTAATTTCCGTTTATTACTGAGAGCCTTCAACGTTTTATTGACCGTTCGAAACGCCAGACTAATAAATGAACGAAGCCATCGTCTAAACATTGTATATAAGTACCAAGGCACCATAGCCACATCAGATATAGTCTCGTTCCGTCGGCATAATGCGACCGCCGCCGCCGGCCCCGCTCGTAACACTCCAGCACAGCTAAAACCGGGCGATTCGGTTTTATACACACCCCCTATAAAAGCAAAAGGACCGGGTATGGTCCCGGGATAAGTGGGGGGCCTGTATCTTTATATCTGCCCCCCTGCGGCCCCCACTAGGGCATTATGACCGGGGGGTTCTTTGGACAGCTAAAAGAAATATCCGGTTGCCTTACCCGGCCAGTGGCGAGCAGCCGGTAATTCTTCTTCCAGTATTACTTTGCTTATTTACGAAGTAGTTAATCGCACCTCCCGCGGGTAAATGGTACCCTGGTAACCTCAAGATATTCTGATCAAGTAAACAAAGAAAATTAAGTGCTGGTTATAAAAGGAAAACTTTATATTTGTTTGTACGCACTCGGCCATGTGAAAGTATTGGTCCTAAGCTCCGGTATTAGTATCCGATAAGAACCATTTTTAGCAGTGTATTAAGCATCTTTAAGACAAAAGTGGTGTAATCTTTAATATTCAAAATTAAAATTGCCAATATTCATTAAGTGTAAAGCCAATCCTGAGCTCGGGGGCTCGTAAACTGGAGATAGCCATGCTTTCTTTCGCGCCCCCGGGCTGTAGGCATTTCCAAAATAATAAAAAACCCTTTCCCTTTCAGCCGGCGTTTACGTCCGTCCATAAAACTCCTTTAATATCTCATTATAAATTATGTAAAGTAACTGGAGTTTAGTACTGAAACCTGGACTCTTAACCTGGTTTTATTCTATAGAAATTTAAAAATCAATTATTGAAACTAAGGGCGGAATTCACCAATAAAACTAATCGCGTTTTAACGTTTGGCTCGCATAATCGCGTTTAGCCGCTGTCACTAGTGTCATTTGTCTGTATTTTTCTTTTATTGTATTTTTACAAGTGACACTAGTGACAGCGGCTAAACGCGATTATGCGAGCCAAACATTAAAACGCGATTAGTTTTATTGGTGAATTCTTCCCTAAGTTAGCAACTTTACTAGGTTTATAATATTATAATTAAGTACCGGCTGTCCCCCGCGGTTTCACCCGCGTCTTTGGTTACTACTCCGCTCCATTTCGTCGTATCGTCCAGTTATACATATAGCCTATAGACTTCTCCAATAAATGGGCTTACCAACAATTTTTTATTTTTTATTTTAAACAATTTTTCCTGAGATCAGCACGTTCAAACAAACTAACTATTCAGCTTCGTGATACTGGTATAGATTATAAACCGTTCTTTACCACTTGTCCGCCCGACAGTCATCATCATCATCATTTTAGCCGAAAGACGTCCACTGTTGGACATAGGCCTCCCCCAAGTGTCGTTACACCGAACGGTCTTGTGCGTCTCGCAATTAACGCATTCCCACGGCCCTCACCAAGTCGTCGCTCCACCTTGTGGAGGCCTTCCAACACCGTCTTCCGGTACACGGTCGCCACTTCAGAACCTTTCGGCCCCAACAGCCATCGGTTCTGCAAGCAATGTGCCCTGTAGTGGTCAGGGCTACTTAAGTTTGGCGATATTATGAAATTTTAATTTAATTTTATCACAATTTAAGTCCCCAAGATACAGGAGCCACCCAGTTCGAGGACCACCATCCAAAAATAATTGGTTCTCAAAATCTTTTCTTTTTAATGACATAAACTAGTGCTTGACTGCGATCCCACCTTATGGTAAGCAGTGATGCAATCGTTGATGGTGAAACGCACTAGTTTATTAAGAGCCTATTCACTTGAAGACACCTAAATTACAATAGTTACAGATTATGATCATCAAACTAATATTATAAACAGAGGTCAGAATTAGGTAGAGTTATTTATGTACTTATACTAATTTCATACAGCGAAAGGATAAAATGGATATGCCTCAAATCCCGAGATTAATTTTAAAGAGCAGAATAAAAATTATGACACTTTATTCATGTACTTGCATTGAAATGTTGATATTAATATGGATCTTCCAGGGATTTCTAACGAAAAATCCCGTGTGGCCAACAATATTACAAATAAATTATAATAAAAACCTCAGAGATAGAAAAGACAAATAAAACAAAGATAATTAACATATTTTTTTTATTAGTATTTTTCATTGAAAAAGATCTCTCTACGTGAACTGAGGTGAGGTTAACAAATTCCTCCTCCTCGTCATTAATGCAGGAAGAATTTTTTTCTGCAATATTTCTGATAATGACATAAAAAAAATCTGCTTTTAAAATTATTCTCGGGATTTGAGGCATATCCACTTTATTCTTTCGCTGTATACAATTGGTGTAAGTACATGTTTAACACTACCTAATTCCGACGGTAATAATAAACAAATACGTAAATAAACATTATTTTAATTCCTAACTATCAAAGAATGCTATTATTATTCCATTAAGCAATGTCTTTAGACTGTTACAAATTAAAACTTGAATAGCATAGCTTAGCATATTCAGCCTTATAATGTTCCCACTGCTGGGACTCAGGCCTCCTCTCTAGGAGAGGAAATGGGCCGTAATCCACCACGCGGGCCCAGTGTGGGTTGGTGAATGACACATGTCTTCGAATTTTTGGTTCTAGGACATTCCGGTTTCCTCACGATGTTTTCCTTCACCGTTTTGAGAGCAGTGGTGATAAAATAAATTACACAAAGTAATGCGCCTGACTGGGTTTGAACCCGCGACCTACATCTCGTAAGTCGAGGCCGTTACCACTCGACCACCACTGCTCTAAAGCTCTAAAACTTGAATATATGAAATAATTAGTTGATCCGACCAGGGTTCCTTTGGATGCGAGAGAAATCGATTGCGCGCGGAAAGGACCAATGTTCGAATCTTAATGACTTTTCTCATACGTTGAAAAAGTACAATTCCTTTATTATCTGCAAATGAAAGGCCCATCTACTTCATCCGATGACCTGGTGAGGGTCGTGGGCATTGTGGCGACACTTGTGGAAGGCCTATGCCCAACAGTGGGCGTCTTTCGGTTGTGATGATGATGATGATTATCTACTTCCTAAATAATTATTAGTTTCTTAAATAAGTTTTTTAGGTTTCAACGAACATTGATCTATTAAATAATAATAACCTTCATTTCAGGTCATATGATCTGTAAGAGCACAATAAAAAAAAAAACTTAAAACAATACATTTAAAAAGTCAATTTGATAAAAGTAGTATAATAAATTAGATTAAAATAAAAAATAAAAATGACAAAATTAATTTAAAAAAAAAACATTATTTTCTATTAAATCACTAGCTTATTCCTGCGACTTCACTCGCGTGGTATATCCCGAAAGCATACTGAAAGATAGAAAGAAAGAAAAACTGTTTATTCGCGCGAAATGACGCAATCTGCACTTTTACTTTTTTTTTTGTACTGCACTTTTTGGACCTTAAATGAAGCCCTAATACCACAGTATAAATTTCTTTAAGAAAAATCTTGTCGTAAGTGGATCAGTAGATCCAGACTGTGTGTGTGCTAAACAAATAAAAAAAAACATTTTACCTCTTTTTATACTATACAGGGTGTTTCGGAAACGTGTGGTCATATTTTAAAAACTGCTTCTGGCTATTAAAGTGAAAAACTTTATATGAAGGAGTCGAAGTAAATTTTAAAAAAATGCCCTATACCGGAAAGTAGAATAATATTTTTTTTGGATAATATCTATTATGCCTTCTTTAAAGTAAGTTTTTCATATCCATGGGCAATAGCAGTTAAAACACATTTCTCCAATGACAACCTACTATTTTCTACGTATAAAACAATTTTATTCCTTCCATAATCTGAAACCCTAGTATCTTCAATTAAAACTGTTTTCAATTAATATTTTATAACAAAAAATATGGAATGAAACTAGATTACAATTAAAGTAACATAATCTTTTTATACTATACAATTAAGTTAATTAAGAATCTTACTGATTGAGATAAGGTTTTCTTATAATTAATTCATAAGCTCGAAACTAAATTAAACATTCCGATGTCATGACTAGAATAAATACCATGTTATCTATTTTCATTTCATTTGAAACATGTAGTCCTGGTATAATGAATTAAGTCTTGTCCGCATCTGTACTATTTGTGCATATTTAAATTATTATGTAAAGAAATAATAATAGCTATTAGGAAACCATAATGTTAACCTTAACAAAATGAAGTAAATCCTCGAAACAGTATTAAAAACTCCAAATACTAAATTACTGAAAGAGCCCTTAAAACAAAATATTGCGTTCAACTCCGCACCTACTGAAAATCACGGCCAGAAATAAACGTTACGCCTAGTACCCGCCGATCACGCAATACTATCTTTGTTTATATTATACCTTCTACAGTTCCTGCTACCCTAGTAATTTCGTGGTCCTTTGCGCCTGGTAATTTATATACAGCCTTGCGCCTGGTAGGTTGTATGTTTTAATTACACCTCCTTTTCGTACTGTTATACTGGTATAGAAGGTCGAAAATAGCTCCTGGTATGCAGAAATTAGAGAGAATTAATAATACTAATTGCATTTGTTGCACTGTCAAATGTCATAGTTAAAAACATGCAGGCATCTACAGTATACTACTTAACAAAATGTTAAGTTTTTTTAAATGAACTAAACCGTAACCGTGGATACTACTTTAGAAACTTCTTTATTTTAAAACCATAATCCTCAAAGCTTAAAAAAAAATGTACGACATAAAATTATATAGGTGATCAAGAAGCTAAAGTAAATGATACAACAGTAAGTATTTATTGAAAACTTAAGAAATCTAGATAATAAAGACGCACGTTGATGTCTTTTATTTGACACTTCATAAATTCGTTTTCTTTATTTTGAGACCACGTGTGATTGCATTTTCTTTTCGTCATACCTTATTTATATATATATTTTTTTAACTTTTGATTTATATTTTTAACCGTCAACTCTGATTGCATTATTATATAGATATAGACGTAAGTGAATATGTTTTGAAAATGTTATCCATAAGTAATCGTAATTAAAAAGTAGGTATGTATGTATATTTTGTGTTTGAATTGTAAGATGTCAACAAAGTCATTTGTGTGAATATATTCAATTAAAACATATGAATGACATATAATTGTTAATATTTAATGAAAAATAGGCACTAAACAGGACACTGCAAACCACTGTACAAATAAATCAAAGAAGGATTACAACATAAAGGAGAAAAATAAATCCTAAAGAAAGTTAACCACGTACGAATTTATAAAAAAAAAAAAACAGCTTACCCAATCTACCCGCATCTGAAAAATTCGAAAACAAGCCTCCCAGCGTACCAAGAGACCAGAAAATTTCAAAGATATCGCCAACTCGTAATCGGGGACGTGGGCCAACTTGAATTTTGGGGTTTTCCCGCTAAAGTTCGGCTCAAAGACGTCCTCAAAGCCCCGCTGTGGGTGGGCCGGGTACTAGGGTGGCATAGCGGGGTGGAGGTTTTGGGGTATCAAAGTTTACCCCCGTGGCGCGCGGAGGCTATACTTCGTGTGGAGGGAACTGCCTCTGCTACTTTGTTCGCCTTTTGGCTCGTGACAGAGGCACTTAAGGGAGCTACACACGGTCGCAGCGCTATATTAAAGTAGTATAATCCTTAGTAAGTTGGTGGCGCGCTTACTGACTTGGCAAAGTTCGTTTGTAATCTCAGAGTCGAAATGTCAAACGTAGATAATATCAGGCCGCCGAATTAAATTGATCCTGGCGTGTTTGCCTGGTAGCGATATGAAAAAATTGGTTACAGCATACCCAGGAGATCTTGCTCGCTTATGCTGACCTAGTAAGTAGTAACACGATTTTCTTTTAATATTCCTGTTTTTGAATACAGGCTAATACTTGATAAAGATAACTTTTACAACTAGGTATTTACTTTAGCGACAAATCCCGAATCGAAGGATCAGCTGATATCAAAATTCTATCTATCCTATACTTTTGGAGATTTTGGTAGAATCTTTTCGAGTGAAGTTTAGTTGCTGTTTTAATTATTCGCAAATGGATTTCTAGTGGATATTGTGACGCAAAATTGATGTAGTTTTGTATCTCAAGTGTCAACGCAGCTGGACAATATGTGGAATCATTGAAACAAGTGCGATTTGGGTAAAATGGAGCTGAGAATTATTGTAGTATTGACTACCACAGCGAAGCTTACCGAGAAGGGTGTCCCGATACATTTGCTGCTAAATACTGGAAAAACATTGAATACTTAATATTTTCTAAACTTGACACTGGCTAAATGCACAAACCGTGCGAAGCCAAAATAATAAAAAATAAATCCTATACTCTTTTTAACATTCTCGCATCTCCAACCACAAATTATTAAAACGTTCAAAACTTGTAACGCAAACGCAAACTAAACTTAACTTACGTTCACTTGTCTTCTTGAGTTTACAAATTTTCCCGCTTTAATCCACTTTCCTTAAAGGAATTGCTCCCTAATTCCGTGACGCACTCGCAATTGCTATGGCTTCCATTTTGACGGTTCAACAATGTTCATTGCTTTCGTCCCTTGGCAACTAAATCAACACGATTGCAAGTGCTGTACGTAATTAGGCTTTTTTTTTTCAAACAATCATGTAATACTTTTTGCAGCGTGGAAGCGTGGGGCAAGAAGGAGTGCCAGACGGTTACTGACTAAAACCTAACGTGTTTCAACAGTTACCCTTTGTGTTCTAGGGCCACGGCAACTCTTTCGGCAGGCTACTAACGGATGCTATATATAGTAAATCAATAAAATTCATGACTTTGTGAAAATTTTGAATATGGATGTGAATAGAATAGAATAGAATAGAATAGAATCGTTTATTTCTGAGTACATGGTATATGAAGATCTTAATTTTAGACGGAATCACATATACTACCATTGCCGGTGTAGAAATATTTAATGAGTATCTAATTTTCAAATTCACATAATTATAGTTCACGCAATATTAAGTAAAATTTAAAAAAAAATGTGAAAGATTATAATAGTGTAGTCTCTACCAAATAAGTTTCAAAATATTTTTTCAATACACTTACTCGAAAACCCGCTTTTATCCCACCGCTTTTAGGCACGCAATAGACTGTTTTCCGCACTAGTGCAGAAAAGTGCGCGTGCTCTACCCCGCCACAATTTTATAACATTTATCGTATCGGGCTGGACGCGCGTCGACCCCCACGAGTCGCCGGTCAACCCCCGTTTATTCATTTCTTCGTAAGTGTATTGAAATAAGTCGTTTGATACAGGCAATGACAAACTTTCTGCACTTGTATCAAAATGTATTATTCCTCACCTTGAATCACTTTTTCTAACAAAAAGTATAAAGTTAAAGTAAGCGAGGTTAATTGCAGTCACCTCAACAAAAAATAAGACTGTCTGCTTGTCCCTAACACTCATTCGATTGATCGTTTCAGACTAACTCCAGTTTTAACCGACTTTAGGCTTAAGTACATATTTTAAGTTGATTTTTAATTTCCAATTTTCATTAAAAAGGTCCTGAAAATAAGTATATGTTGCAATGCAATTTAAACTTTGCCATGTGTGCCATAGAGTTTATTATTTCAAAGTATACACCACAGAACATGGAGACGCCTCAGTGGTAGAATCGGCATTGTCAAAACTTTCCATATAAACCAAGCATGTAAGTGTGTCACCGCTTACTTATAAAAAATGACTGGCCTGTCGGTCTAGTGGTCCTGACTGATATGCCGGAGGTCGTGGGTTCGATTCCCACTCTGGACAAATGTTTGTGTGATAAGCACGATCATTTGTTCTGTATCTGGGTGTAATTTATCTATTATATGTATGTGTTTAGAAATATATAAGTATGTTTAACAGTTGTCTAGTACTCATAACCCAAGCTCTGCTTAGCATGGGACTAGACGGCGTTGTGTGAAAGTTGTATAATTACGTATTTTCTCGTGTATATTTTTATACGATATTTTATGCTAAACAATAAAAAAAAAGCTATTAAATGAAGCAGCAATTAGCATTTCAAATATTGGAATATCGAAGAGTGGGGGCGTGGTGGGAACATCTCGCTATCTATTTTGTACACACGTAACCTAATGGTAGTGATGTCACGTTTCAGTGTGTGTATCTTTATTCTGTTTCTTGACTGTCCTCTTTCCATTCTTCTATTCCAGATTTGCAAGGTTTCTAAATTACTTATTATAATATTAAACGGATTTGTTTTTTTTTTCTATTTTCGATTTTGAATGACGTTACTTTTTGATACAAATAATAACAAAATTTGAGTCAACTATTCTGCCTGAAACGTACTCCGGTCTGTAGCCGCTGCCGTCCTTCGGCGTTCCGTGATCTGTGGTCTACACGTAATTCCAAAAATAATCACCCATAACATTTCACAAGTCGATAAAACTGTAGCGAATAAATCGATACTAGAATAACACTCTGGAGTAATCACTTTTTCAAACATTCATTCTTCGAAAATTAATTTCTAAAAACGTGGCCCCTTTACAAAAGTTAATGTTATCACCATGTGACAATTCACAGCTGAGCAAAGGGCACCCCTATGATGTCGACAAATCATTAGTGTTGTAACATAAACATCGATACATTATTAAGGTGTCGACATCGACAATCACGTTGAAATCAAAACATAAAACAGAATGGGTGTAAAGGGTGATATTTGTACCTTTGTTTATTTTGTTTTGAAAGTAAGATTTTTTATTTGTTAAGTGTCAAGCTGGTTTCATTCTATATTTCCATTTTGAACTGAAGTTAGAAACTTGTCGAGTTTTTATTTATTATTTCTTTTAATTTTTGACTTAAATAAGTTTTATTATCTATACCTTAATTTATCGGTCTTTTATTTTTAGAACCTGTTTAGCTCAGTTACCTTTACTTTTGTTTTAATTTTTAAATAAGTTTTTTCTTATTATTAAATCATAATAAAATATATTTACTTAAAAATAAATGTGTTATGCTCTAATAGGCTCCATAATTGTACGTAACTATAATCCTTTACGTAATATCTAAATATATTATGGAATGTAATAAATAATTATGAAAAATGAACTATACTCCACTACTACGCAATTTTTTTTTTTTTTATTTATATAAACCAGTGCTTGACTGCGATCCCACCTGATGGTAAGCAAATATAATTTTTGAAAAACACGCTAAAGACAAGTATGTATTCTCAGTCGATATACCAGGAGTACAGCTATTGAAAGTAGAGTATAATAATCATTACAAGTTTGCGAATTTTATCTATCCTTAGCCGTCTCGTCTCCTATTCCCAATAGTTAATAAAATAATTTTAATGAGACTGGCAATCAGTCCGTGAAAATTTCGAGACAGAAAAAATGAACATTGAATAATAACAAAACAATGACATTGACAACACAAGATAGAGAAACAGGACTAAATTAACGTAATTATAAAAGCTTCACAAGGTCACCCTCATAACCACATTAAGAGCTTCCTACCTTCTAACTTCGCTATATTTGTTCCCAGGATCGAACCCGTACACAAAAGAGACTCTCGTCCACTATACTCTAGCGGTCTAAGCTCCAATGACATGTCACAATTCGCATCAATGAAGCGAGAAACCCCACTACGTGTTCGCTTGTCAAACTATTGAGGGAATTATTAAGTAGTGACCACCGCCTTATTAGGCTGTGCGCCTAGTATCGCTAGGTAAAAATATTGGTATATTTAAAGGTATGGAACCCGGTTCCTGTAATGGAGAAAACGGAGAAAACTGTGAAAATGTTTTCTGAATGAAAACGTTTTGAAAAAATGTTGATATGAATTTATTATTTTATGGTAACTTTAGTCATTTCGTAATGCATTACGAAAGTCTACAATTCTGCTTTGTGAAACAGAAACATTGCATGAAATTAATTTTCTTTTAGTTTATTTTTAAAGCTCAACAGGTTGGTAATGTTAAACATTACCAACCATGTTTGAGGATGTGTTAAAAATGTAAATAGATGATTTCGATGGAGAAAGTGATCGTTAACACACAATTCCATAAGTCAGTTTCCAAGTATAGATGCTGACCTTAAAAGAGGACTCTTATAAACGAAATTAAACCTAACACCGTAATAGTTAGTAGTGAAAATTCACACCACCGTCACCAGCGTCCCTCACTAAGAGAAATCTGAAACTTTTATATAATATAACGACGAAACAACGCGGCCTAAACCTACAAAGGTCAACAAGGGCCTGAAAAGGGAATATGTAGGTCCCTAACTCGTGAGAAAGGCCTCAAAGGGTCTGACCGACCCTAAAAAAGTATATAACCCGAGCGGTAGGTACCAGGGTTCCATATAAGCGAGGCATCTTCCTTCTGTGCCTCCGAGCCAGGGAAATGTTAAGAAGGGTCCGGGAGGGACAGGAAGCCCCCTCCCCATCCGGTGGGGTAGGGGGTGCGTTGGGGAAAAAATTCTGTCGAGAGGACCGTGTACCCTTGGCTCGACCCGGCGCCGCCGTCTGCGCCCGTAATTAGTGATGCGGCGTGACTCGGGCTGCTGCCGTGTCGATAATATCGAGTCGATATTTTTTGTGAAGTTTTAATACAAGTATCGGATGGATGAAAGACGCACGGGAACGGTCGTTGTGGCGACATTTTGGGGAGGCCTATGTCCAACAGTGGACATCTTTCGGCTGAAATGATGATTATGAGTACAAATATCAAAAATAATTGGATGTTTGAATGAAGTGTTTTTTAACCGACTTCAAAAAAGGAGGAGGTTATCAATTCGGTTGTATATTTTTACTTTTATTTTTTATGTATGTTACCTCAGAACTCCGTCGTTTATGGACCGAATTGCATTTTTTTTTAAAGTATATGCTTCCAGAGTGGTCTAATTTTTTCAAAATCAAGTTCTGATGATGGGATCCATGATGAATCGAGGGAACTCCTCAAATATTGTAGGCAACCATATAGTGATTTTGGTATTTTCATCGAGCACTTAAGCATAATATACAGTCAAAAAGTAACATTTAATAAAATGGAACTGATGAAGAAGACCAGAAATGGTCAACGGAACTTCATAATCACATAGATATCCAAAGAAAATAGTTAAGCGACTATGACAATACAAATAAATAAATGGTTTTGAATACTTATGTTAAAAATGGTATCATCAAAGTGATCTGATGATGATGATGGAGCCGGAAGATAGGCACCGGAACTCTGTAATTAACCAATGTATCCTAGCCGTGTTTGGGCTTATTAGAATTGTTATGAGATTCACTTTGGCTATAAGGTACTATCGAAATGATCAGATAATGGAGCCGAAAGGTGTAAGGTAGACACGGGAACCACGGGTGGAAGGTATACGGGGACCTGCTAGGATACATTGTTTTATAAAACAATGTATCCTAGCAGGATTTGGGTTAACTGGAATTGTCATGAGAAATAGGCACTCTGGCTATTAGTGTATCGCAACTAAATAGTGTGAAATAATAAGCATTTCACTAAAAAAATCACTAAAAGGATGAAAATAACTTTAATTTTAGAAGTCGGTGTTAAATAAGAAACAAACAATAGCAAGAAATACTGACTTCCGAAATTAAAGTTATTTTGATACTTTTAGTGTTTCTTTTTTAGTGAAGTCAGTTATTTTGTTTGTAAAAAGTTTTTTTGTGAGCATCTGACACACCTAGTATTTAGTTATTCATTCACCTTTGACATATGTATGTTATGTCTTCCAACTAAAATTAAAATTCGTATGAGTTGAGATTGAGACAAAAGAATTGAATTATTCTGCGGAAATGTAAAAGTGCAAAACCTACATTAATGTTTTGGCATTTTCCAAAAACCGCAATAAATCATTTGAATTCCAATGAATAAAAATCGCTGTGTATCAGAACAATCACTCTGAAACGATTTCTATATTACAATTTACGACCATAAATTAATCTGCCATTCATGTTTTCAAATAAAACAGAATTCGATGCGTTTCTAACACAATAAAGTTAAAAATAGAGCGCAGTTTTATCGACAAACGAAAGCACTATCGACGCGCCCTCATCCCTAAAAGATTATGACAAGATACAGAGCACAGGGCTGCTAACGACGACCGGCGAGCTGTCAAAAGAACCTACATTAATGTTATTATAACTTTTTCCCGACACCCCTGTATATACGTAGAATGCATCCTGTACACGCCAGAACGTTTCGGTGAATACTCCTCACAGTTTATGCTTATGCACTCTAGTTTTTGTGGATGTACTTTCAATTTGAAAATTGGTGATACTCTCTTGTTTTTATGACTGCCTAGTATTTTTGCGGAGTATTTTGAATTATTGGCTGTTTCAATAAGTAAGTTTAAAAGAAAATAAGTTTTTCAAAACAATAGACGGATAAGGTTTTATGTAAATTCCTTGATAACAAAGTCCTTCATTTACTCTCGTAACATAAAGTTCCAATTATGAAATCAAAGTACCTAATAACTTATTTGCAGACCTTATCCACAAAAAGTATTAAAAAAGTTTTTTTATAACAGGATGGTGTGTCATAAAAAAAACTTTTGGTTTCTAACAAAATAATGCTATAAAACCAATTATTTTTCTATTAAAGTACAGCTCGACCATAGAAATTTTAAAACCTCTATGTACTTGACGTTGACGAAAAAAATAATCAAATTACGCAACATAATCGAGTTATTTTAATTGAAAAATAGATAACAACAATGTTACTATCACATTAAAAATTATATATTATAAACGCGAAAGTTGGTATGCTAATGGTGTGTATGCGTATGGTTGATACGTTTCCACACTCAAACGGCTGTACGGATTTTGAAACTTGGGACACGGGGAATACATGTCCTGGAACATAATCCTATGTCCTATTCCAGGATATGTGATGACTCCCAGGAGAAAAAAGTGGATGTTTTTTTATCCCAAGAGTTATTCTCTATGGATAATTTTCTACATTATCGGGCGAGAAACCACGACCAAAGCTGATGTGAAATAAATACCTATATAAAAAAAAACCAGCGTACCGTCGCGAAACCCAAAACTAATAAGGTACAATAAGTTGCGGACTAGTTCCGTTTCTACATTATCTGTAGCAGTGCATCATAATATGTAAATTGGCGGCATTTCATCACTTCGCGGAAGAATGTCAGATTTTATTTCAAAATATACTTTTGATGAGATTAGATAAAGTAGTGAATGATACTGTATATAATTAGGTATTAAAACAGTCGTGTAATATATCTGTCACCAGAACATTGCAAACGCCGCCGCAATAAGATTTTAAAATATGGCGAGAAATTCTAAAATACTTTTTCTAAATAAGATACGGTTATGTTGGAAACTAATTAATATGGATGTGATTTATAGTATACAACACGATTTGTTCATAATGTATCTAGAATTATAATCTAATAAACATTAATTACAATCATACTACTTTTATTCGGTTAAGCGGACCCTAGCAATAAGTTAAAAAAATATTTTACCTAGTAAATTGAAAAAAAAATTATAGATGTCTATCTACAATTTTCATTTTAACAGTTCAACAATATTTCTTAAATAGCGAAGAAAGGCCGATTTTAAAATATGTACGATGCCTTAAACAATTCTGCAAAATTAAGTAAAATGTTTTCGTGATTGACTCAAAATCACGACAACATTTTACTTCACTAGTCACTATTAAAGAGTTGAACTGATTTTCTAAAGCGTACAAAATTGTGATTTTGATAACTTAGTTTCCAAATCTTACCTTCTTTTGTGGAACACCGTATGTAGTGACGAGGACCCAAGATTACTCTTACCTGAAAATTAATAAGAATTATGTAATAGAAATTTTAAAGCTATCAAAATAAATAATCTTAGAGAAAATGTAACATTCTCAATATATTTACAAAGGAAAAGGATAAACTACTGAACCTTTAAATCAAGCATGTAACATAGCAATTTGGAATTTAATTAAGAAGTATAAGATTCAGATGAAAAGATTTCGGTTCGAGCAGATTGATTCAGTTACACACGAGTTATTTTACAAAAATGACTTTTTTTATCATTCATTTTGAAAAACACCTATGTGAGTACATACACTCCTAGTATTTTTAGGGTGAAGAAGTTTTTAGAGGGATTTTAACGAGTGAATTTGCTGTGTTTAATTATTCGCAAATTAATTCCTAGTACACATTATGATGTAAAATTGATGAAGTTTTGTATCTCAAGACAAGTGTCTACACAGCTGGACAATATGTGGAATCATTGAAACAGGTGCGATCTCGGTAAAATGGAGCTGAGAATTTTATTGTAATATTGGCTACCTCAGCGAAGTTTGCCAAGAAGGCTGACTCGATACATTTACTGACTGACCATTGACTGACTGTATTTCCTATCATAAAGTAAAAACTTTGTAAAATTTACACCAGCTAAATGCACGTACTGTGTAAAGCAAAAAATCCTGCCAAGTGCGAGTCGGACGGCGCACGAAAGTATCTGTACTGTCCATAGCAAAAAAAAAACGGCAAAAAAAATCCTCATTTGTTGTATGGGAGCCCCACATAAATATCTATTTTATTCTGTTTTAAGTATTTATTGTTAAAGCGGCAATATCATCTGTGAAAATTTCAATTATCTAGCTATCACGGTTCATGAAATACAGCCTGGTGACAGACAGACGGAGAATGGAGTCGTAGAAGTAGGGCGTTTTCAATTTATGCGTTTTTTGACGGCCTGCTGTGGTGCTGATGCGGTGTGTTAGTCGTACTGTGTACGGACGATTGTATCTTTCATACACAGCGCGCGGTGCGGCAAACGTGCGGCGAACGATCGACAACAGGACGGCAACGTCACAAGCACCACGTGTTCAATTCGGTGTTGATTAGTGCGGTGTAGAATAGTGCTTCACTGGCATACAAACGCACGGCAGACAGATGATACGTTTTCAATTTAGACGCTTGTTGTCGGACTGCAACCGGCCGGTAAACGTGCGGCAGCGGTCCGACATAAAACGTCTAAATTGAATGCGCCCGTAGGGTCCCGTTTTTACCATTTGGGTACGGAACCCTAAAAAAATCAAAGGACAAAGTTAGGTATGCTCCGAAAAATCTTGTAAGTCCATACATTTTTATACATTATCTCACTGGATTAGAATTTACATATGTACAATATTAGATTTTCGACTGAATTTGATATTATTAATCTTTGACACTCTTATGTACGCTCTGTTTATTTGTATTAGACAATATGATATCTTTCGAATCATTATTTGATTGGTCCTTTGTACTTCATTTCCACGTAAGGCAATTTGTACCTTCTCTTTATAGAAATAAAGTCTTTAAGATGGTGCTAGGTTAAAAGCTAAAAAGCCATGATCGTTACTTCATTCGGATAGGTGATTAGGGTGACATAAGTGTGGAGCTTACCTTATTGTGTGATTAATCATCAACTACTTTTGACCCTACCTTACTAAACCATACGATTATTGAATGAAAAAATCCTAGAAATGTTTGATGAGAATTTGTTCTACGTTTCTTAGATTACATCTAGCAATCTGTTTAAAGATCCAAGTCCACGTGGATATGATGTTGATGCTTCGAATTTATGGTAACAGGAAACAAATAATAGTAAGTGCCAAAGCCGATGACCAAAGAACAATACCGAAAGAAAATCAAACTTATCAATCAAGTTCTGAAAAGGTCACAATCAAATCGCAAAAACATACACAGAACGAATTGGTGAGATTTTGTCGTGATTGCGGTCCAGCAACTGACAACCACTTACATAATACCCCATCGGTTAGGCAACAAACTTGTATGTTTACGCTCACAGCCCAGAGGCCAGCTACCTCCAGGCCCCGAGGGTCCGGGGAGGGCCGTATTGGACATTTTGTATAAGTGTAGGGCCGAATGCCTCGAACCCAAGGCAAATCCCTTTCGGTAGGATCGGCGGGTACCGAGGACCCTTTTCCAAAAGGTCTGGCGACCGTGCCGGAGCCCCGAATTTGCGGATTTTTAAGGTAAAATTTATATAGGGGTGGCGGGCGTATGAAATGTGGAGGATGCCAGCATCATATTTTTAAGTTTAAACGTTTTGGTTACCCGGTATAACTGCTCTTCATACATTTTGGCCGTAATGAAGTCTCCAGTAATTCGGCGGCAAATGAGGGCCAAGTAATTTTTGTATGTTAATTAAATCAATAAATTCGGCTTTGTCTGTTTGGGAGCATAATTTTTAATCACTTAAGTAAGACATGTGAGAGTTAGAATGGTTAAATTGTTGACTCTTTTCCCTCAATCCTCTTATAGAATTTCCTAAGATTTCGATTTTTAAAATAAATAAATGATGTGCAGTTTTATGAGGAAACTATCTGTCGGAAGCTGTATCAAAAATACATAGAAATGCATCCTATTTTGTACGAGGCTACGGCTTTATAGGTCAGAGCAAGTTAGGTACTTTTATTTTCTTCGGAGAAGACAGGGTAGTCGCAAATAGGCAACAAAATACAAAAGAAAAATATTAATTGAAGAGTAAATAAATGAAGGAAAAAATACCATTACCAGGATCATATAAGCCCTAATTGGTTTCAGCGTGCGAGAACACAATCCCTCACTAGCATTGCGTATCGCGAACGTTTATAAATAGTGTTGGCGGGTGTGGGGCAGGCATCACGCGAGCCTCCTACCTACCTATGCGGTCCTGGTACTTAGTCCCGGACCCTTCGGACCCTCGTCGACCCGGGCTAACTAGATAACGACGATATCGGGTGAAACGAAACTAAAGGAAAAGTATTTGTAGCTCTGCTAGTGTGGAAACTGTACGGAATTAGGATGGGGGAATTGGGTCGCGTTATCCAGTGGTAAATTAACATGTTTGCGCGCTGACTGGGCCCTTTCAAAGTTATAGTGAGCTTTATAAGCATTATAGTTCGCAGAAGCGGTTTGTTTGATAATCACAAAATTACGACAAATTCCGATTGTTGTACGGGTGTTTTTGTTCAGTGATCCATGCTAAAGATTACTTAGGTGCTCATTGCCTCTTTATTACGTCTCTACAGACCAAGTGGGTATATAACCAATTGAAGGAAAACCCATTGAAAGTAATTATGAAAATACGGAAACGAAATTCAAATAACAAACAGGGCAAAATTCTACTAGACATCTAAACGCCCACTACACCCTTATACACTCGCAAACGGATGCCACTTCGCCCACTTTCGATTCATCAGTTTTCCCGATCAGATGAAAAACGATTTCATTAGATCCCTGCAAATAACTTAATAATAGCTTGGTAAAATAAAGAACAAGAATTATCTAGGCATAATTTGATAAACAAAAAACAGAAGAAAAATAACACAAGTCATTTGATGTTACTAAACGTCGGACAAAGCTTTTTTCTTAATTAATTAAGTCGCAAATTGATTACTTTCGACGGGCAGGAAGGTATAAAAAGCAGGGTGTAGGTACCAGGAGCACAGCGGGCGGTGGGGGGGTACAGTACCCCGCCTTACGTTGCGAGTGGGAAATGTGAAAGCAGACACACGAACCCCGCTGCTGCCCGGTACAGAGTGCAGAAAAAGTCCTTAGACGGATTATAATCATATAGATTATTTATCTATAACCTGCCAATTTTTTTTAGGCATAAGGTATCGACACGATTTATACAAATATCACTCCAGAAAAAGAAAATAATGGTGTGTGCTTAAAAGACCACACGATAGAAGAGAAAACTTCATCACGATGCGGTTAATAATACGAAATCGTAATCGTTCGGGTAACATCGGGTGACTCGAGCCGACCTTACTCGAACCAGCGTTACATAGTCGAGCGTGACGGCTCAGTCTCATTCAATACACACAAAATTAGATGCTCAGCGCGCCCAAAGAAGTTGTCACTTCAAAAATAAATCAGCTCTTCAGTAATTTCTACTTACGTAACTCGACAGTTTTTTTTTTCTACGGAAGTGAACATGTAAGGATAGTAGCAAGTGGCGTTCTATAGTTTCTACGTGACTAATTAGTATTTTTTTTTGTTATTTGTGTATAGCGACATCTATGAAGCCACACAAGAACTATTACCTTCATTTTTTTTTAAAAATAAATAAATAAAATTCAAAATCCCGAATCGTTGTATTAGAGTTCTCCGCGCGATTAAAACACATACAACAGCCCGAAATCAACTGTATGTAACATAACATCCGTCTGGTCGGAGAATCCTCCCTTTTCAACGGAGTTTTCCGAGACATTACACTCTGTTATTTACTCTCTAAATAAGTAAAGATGTATCGAAGGACAAAAATCGACGGTCCTAATGTACCGAAAGTTTTGATCATATAGAAAAGAAAGAAAAGAAAAAACATGTTTATTCTGCCCAAATAGATGCACAATAAAATACAGAAATCTGTCGGGCCATGTGTAAACCGGGCATAACTGTGCTGCACCATAGACACTAGACAAAACAAAGTTGTCTAATGTCTACAGCTTAGTCTGTAGTTGTCTTTTGTCTATTGCACCTGGCCGGGTCCGACAGAGACTAACATAACATAACATAAATATAAACAATAATATAAGAAAAACAAATACAATATATAAATCCAAGTTGTGCGTCGCATCTAAGCAAAAATAGGTTGTTGCTCAGCAGTGCATATCATCAACTTATTAATAAAAACGTAGTACCTACAAGTAAAATTAAATACAATCAAAGTTAGTCAAATTTATATAAAATAATATTAAAAAATATTAACCTTTTGACGTGCGTAATTAGAGACACAATAGTAAGACAATGGCTTGCGGGCGCCGGCTACCGCCTGAGCGTTAATGAATTAAGGATTAATAATATAAACGATCTATAAAGGATTTTATTCTTATCGGCAAATGATTATCATTTGCAGATAAGAAAAATACGTAAAATTCAAAATTATGGTGATATACCCGTGGTTTTCTAACTAGCCTCATTTTTAAGTCATATTCACAAAAGACCGTCCACCAATAATACCTAAAATCAACATCATGTTCCTGCCCTTATCTTGTTTTATTTGGGGTTGGGCGCAACACGTTTTTTTTTCTTCCATTCTGTCCTGTCACCCGCCAAGCTATCACTAAGTCTCTTTTCTTTCATATCACTTCTCACACAATCCATCCATCCACATGTAGGTATACTCATAACTCTTTTAGTAACATGCGTTTCATCCCTACTCTTCACATGGCCATACCAAGAGAAACGGTTCCCTCTCAACTTTTCAGTCACTGGTCCCACTTTCAAACTTCCTCTAATATACTTATTTCTCACTTTATACATTCTACACACCACATCACACTGATCACACACACGTCCATCTCAACATTTTCATCTGTCTTTTTCACAGCCCAACATTCTGATCCATTCAGTATGACAGGTCTTATCACGGACTTGTAGATTTTAACCTTTAACAAAAGACTGTCCACCAAAAATAACAAAAAAATTAAAATCAACATCGCTAAAACTCAATAAACAAAGTCCAGCTTCTTTCAAAGACTAACTGAAACAAAATAAAAATACGAATCCCTAAGCTCCGAAGGAAAAAAAATAGAAAAAAAAAACAAAAACATTAAGTGCAAGTTTTTTCTGCAGCCAGTACATTAGACGGCCGTGCCCGTACTACTAGTTATTATTTACCGGCTTTATCATTTCGAAAATTTCATATTCCCCGCACTTGGACGCTTGAGGTTTAAAAGCGTGAGCGCCCCCCTCTCCTGGGCGAGGGTAGTTCTACTTTTTGCCTACAAACAGCCCGCTTAGTACTTAGCATGACTAGGGGGACATAGGGTGTGCAGAGCTAAGAAATAATAACGGTGGAGCATGCAAGAGGGGCGACTGGACATAGTTTTTGTGACTGATGGAATCCTAATGACTCGCTTGTGTTTATTTTACATTGGTTTTCGGGGTGTTTGGGCAAATAATGATTTTGTTGCTTTACCGAACGTTGTTGGTACTATTGATTCAATAGCACCAACTTATATAGCAACTGACAAAATATTTTTTTGACAACAGTTTCAGACTTTCAGAAGTCTAAGCGGGGACTACAAGAAAATAAACAAATAATGATCTAGTATAGATATTGTTTACAATAAACGAAGAATTGTACAAGACGCCCTAGAAAAACTTTTCATAAAAAATATTTAATTATAAGAAAGAAAATGCTACGGACTTGTGTAAAAGTATGCTATTCTTAGTTTTAACATCTATATACATAAAAGAAAGTCGTGTTAGTTACACTATTTATAACTCAAGAACGGCTGAACCGATTTGGCTGAAAGTTGGTGGGGAGGTAGCTTAGAACCAGGAGACGGACATAGGATACTTTTTTTTTTTGTGTATGGTAGAGTAAGGTAGAGTAGGATAAAGTTGGGTAGAGTAGGATATAGTAGTCAGTTGACGGGAGCGAAGCCGCGGGCAAAAGCTAGTACTCTATAAAATAAACCACATTTTTTTAATTAGTACAAATACTTAAACTTGTTATTATCTAAGGAAAGTCTCAATAAATAATATTCATTAACAGCAAAATTATGAGCGTTTGTTTATATCCCAAAATTTCACTCAATTTATGGAAATATTGTACGGGTATTGATTATGAATGAAAGGCGATAAAAATAGAAAAATACTGCGCGTAGTATTTTCTAGTAGCAATTGTTGATTCAATTATGAATTTACCAATTATGACAAATTTTCGTGGACAATTTTGGATTTCGTTTTTTTTACAATTTTTTATTTGTACTAATTAAAAACTAGGTGTATAAAACAAAATATTACACGTTAAAATTAGTCTTTTAGGCTAGATAGTAATCAATTAAGTTGGTTCTAACTAATAAAGTAAAAACAAAACAAGAAAACTTAACTTTTATACTCCCATTAAAACATCAGAAATTGTAACTACCAATTAACTCAACCATGAAAGATGACGTAATAATGATTACGCTACGAACGTACTCGTAGCCGTACTACGCCGTAGCAGCACCCTCCTTTCAAATCCGTAGAGCTTGCTACGGCGTAGCAATAATCAAGTAATCATCGGGCTAGCAGCCACACAAAAGAAACTTAGAAACGTACAAACATACTTTACAATCTATATCTATTCTAGTAACAAGTCTCCCCTGCCCACTAGGGTTATCTGAAATAATAAGAAATAATCTTTTAATACGTGTGTTAGCTTTATATTTCTTTCCAAGGAAAGTTTTTTTCCCTTTACGTATACATTGCAAACATTTCTATGAAAGGAGAAAGAAATATCTCGAAATTCATTTTAGCTGTACACGTTCAGCAAAACCGCAGACGGCGCCACGGGGCGGCACATAGTCGGCACAAGTCTGCCAGCTAACCCATCAGGGTCCCAGTATTTTTAATGAAAGCTGCGGCGTCGGGCGGTCGTACTGTACCGTATTAATCTTGGCGGACGGTAACCTCCTACGCGCCCCTGCTTGCCTAGTAGGTGGTGCCCAAGGAACCCGGCGAGGGGGCGAAATTTTTCCCCGATTTTTCTCTATTTTCCCTACTTTTTCGCTGCATGCATTATGCAGGGTGGTACCCGGTACGAAAATTTATCGATGCCAAAATAAAAGTAATGTGTTCCTACTCGCATACGAGACTCACTGGAAAATTCCTTCTACAACCGGCATTGGGTTTAATTGGTGAAAGGAATTATGTGTGATTGGAAAAATGAAAGCTCGAAGATTTGAAACTTAAACTGCCGACCTGTTGACGCATTCAATCTGTATTTTGTTTGTAATTATGTTTGTGGTATCATATGAAACGTCTCACGGACAAACCTAAAAGTATAATCACTAGACTCATTACCATAATATGACCATCAACAAGTGACGCCACAGTTAAACATTTTAATTTTCAGATGGCACATTTTTCCCTCTTCCTTAGTTCATGCGTAATGTTTACCTAGTTTCAAGTTTAGAGTGCTCTTACCCTTTATCTTACCACTTTTTAATCTGACTGTAAGCAACCAAATTGAAGTACCAGTTGCATATCACCACTGTAAGTAAAATACACATTGTAAAATAAAACAGCGGCGCTTCTGACTAAACCAACACTAAAAACACACCTTCAGGCACCAACGACGGCGACCCGTCGGCAATCCGCACGACCTCAGAAATCACGCATCAATCCAAAAAAAAACTCCTGTCCGTTTATTTTTCATTTCGGCGGGAAACGAGGAAATTACAAGCGAGTAAAAAATACGTCTCGATCTTCGATGGCGAAAAAAAAAATCCACCGAAAAGGAAGCAAGCGACCATTAGGGTATTATCGGGCAAAAAGGGAGGGAAAAAATCAGAAAAAAATTGCGAGAACCACCCTTTTCCTTTTCGTGAGCGTCGCCTGTGCCCCCCTTGGTCTACATTAGACACCCCGCGGCCAGGGGGTGCATGTGTGGGGTGAATTACATAAACGCCAGGTGAATTTGTAAAATTAAAGTTCCTATTAGGTGGTAGCACTTTGGTGGACCAAGGCTTGGCTTAATTGTGGATGCGACACGACAGCCACTTTTGAACACAATTAAGATAGACTCAAATTATTGGCGTGCGAGTGGGCGAAGCTTGTCACGGAAAATTGTATATAAAATACTAGCTTCTGTCATCGGCTTCGCCCGCGTGAAAGTAAGTTTTTCCATACAAACTTTGGACCCCCATTTATACCTTTAAGGGGTGAATTTTAAAAAATCCTCTCTTATTGCTCGCCTGCGTCATAAAAGGAAACTTTATGCAAAATTTCACGCTCCTAGTCCCAATAGTTTTAGCTGTGCATTGATATGTCAGTCAGTCAGTTTCTCTTTTTATATAAAGACATTACACGTGGCCTAGAGTTTCATAAAAACCATTTATTTACCATGTTTTACAAAGGTTTTTTGTAATAGTTATTGTTATAAGATCTTTTTTTTTTCATAGAGTATTTTTGCCATCATGTTGATAAGATATCTTATATTAGCGACAACTGTTTCAATGGAACAACTTTAGAATTCACAAAACTTAAATTGAACAACCATTAATTCTGTGTAGAAATAAAAAATCAAACACATTATTAAATTCAACTTAATGAAGTTCTGGACATTTCAGTTGCCGAGTTTTAAAACGTGTTTCAGGTTTTTTTTTTGCTTTCTGCAGAAAAACAAACTACACGAACTTTTCACATCTAGATCCCATTTACTAAAGAGATTCTTGAAACAAAAATCACGGAAAATTCCCAGAGCTATACCAGGCAAACATACCATTCGCAGAGCCAGCGTGCCATTTCAAAAGAAACCCGAAGGGACGCTAACGAGGAGGTCGAGACACGCGTCAATATCAAAATAATTCATATGTGACAATAATTAAGAGGTTTCGTCCCTCCCACTCCCTTCTGGGGCTAGGAGGCATGGGGTGAGGGGGATTCGGAACCCCGTATGACTCGATAGGTACCCGACCCTACCCGGCATCCGAAGTAGGTGGATTGGATTCCGTATTTAAGATTATTTTTAGTAAAAACTCCCCGAGTCTAACGCTAAATGTAGCCATTGTTACAGATAAGGATTACGTTTTAGACAGTAAACGGTTGAAACAGTTTAGAATATTTTTTGTCTAGCTGAACATAATGGTTCAAAGGTAAGTTTAACAAGAATCCTTACCTAACAGCTTGGTAAATACAATATGAGAACAATAGAACTTCATAAATAGTGATACTGTTAAGTACCAAAAACTTCAAGGGCCCAGCTTGCTATCTAAAACATACTAAGAACAGGAACATTGCAAACTCCACCGACCCCAGCCCATCAAAGCGTGATGCTCAGCAATTTGACCATCATAACTACCACTAGTATACCAAGCTCTCATAAAACATGAGGAGCACTAATTCGCAGAGTTAATAGCGGCACACCTACGCGACGGGGTCCGAAATGATTATTTAATAGAAAACCCCACGGTCCAGGGGGGACCGAGACCCAAGAAAAAGTTTTGCTGCCACGTCTATCAAACTGAGGAAATGGACACGAAAAACTGTTGAGCTGACTAATTTAACTTTAAATTTTTATCAATAAGATGAAAATATTTAAAATTTCTCTTTCAGTTTGTTAAGTATATTTTACTGATTACATTTCTTAACAGAAAATCTCTTTTGAGTTAAAAAAAAATGGTTTAAGTTTATTACAGTTTAAACTGACTAACATTATAATTTTAAACACGTAATATGTTGAAGCTCTGCAATCTTTCAGTCAACACGTAAAATAATTTGCATAAATTATATTTTTTGCATTAATTTAGTTTCATTGCCGTATGTGTACTTAATCAGATGCTTTTACAAGTCTTCTTCTCTCATATATGAACTACTAAAAAATAATGTAGTCAAATATTAGCAGTTTATTATTTCGTGGTGAAAAGACCATGGGACAAATTGGGCTCAGTGTCCTACAGAGTTACGGCATAGGTATGCATTGTAAAGGATTACTATCACACAACCGTTTAGCCTCAAACTAAGCAGAGCTTGTGTTATGAGTACTAGACAACTGTTAAACATACTTATATATTTCTAAATACATACATATTATAAATAAATTACACCCAGACACAGAACAAATAATCGTGCTCATCACACAAACATTTGTCCTGGGTGGGAATCAAACCCACGACCTCCGGCATAGCAGTCAGGGCCACTAACCACTAGACCAACAGGCCAGTCCCCAGGTCCAGTTTGTACCTAAATTGTTACTATTGGCACAACCTGCAAAACCATTGCAGAAAAAAAAATATGTACCTAAATAGATTTTGTAGGAAAAGACAATTGGTCCCGATTTCTCGGTCAATGAGACTAACTGAACAGATTTTGAATTATTATTTTTTGTTTGAAAGGGACTCTCGAATTGGTCTCATTGGTTGGATCTTTATATTTATTGAAGTACATCAGTATATCCAAAGTGATCTCGTCTCTGTTAGTGGGTGAGCCCACGCTTCATATATTTTTGCCCATGGTACTTTAATTAGAAAAATATGAAGAAAAAAAACACTAACAACTCCACTCCACGCCACCTCTATCCACATATTCTATGAGCCCAAAACTAATAGGAGTCGTATGCGGTTTATTATAACAAAGTTCCAACAAACGATTATGTGAATTTTAGGTGTATGACTCGCCGTGTGTAATATTATGTAAATTGAAATATTGCGAACAGTGGATAGATAGTGTAAAAGAACATCAAAGATGTGATGTGGTACTCTTTTGGCTATAATTTATAATTTCAGATTATTGTTGTTGATTTTGCAGAACAAGTCCATATTTGAGGAAACATAAAAAACCGGTCAAGTGCGAGTCGGACACGCGTATGAAGCGTTCCGTACCATTATCTCTACAACTTTTTTTTTACACAATTTATTTTACTCTGTTTTTAGTATTTGTTGTTTTAGCGGCAACAGATATACTTCATGTGAAAATTTCAACTGTCTAGATATCACAGTTCATGAGATACCACCTGGTTACAGACAGACGGACAGTGGAGTCTTAGTAATAGGGTCCCGTTTTTGCCCATTGAGTACGGAACCTTAAAAATATTATTTTTTCAGAGCTTTTCTTGAAAAGTTCTTATTTTGGAAAACGTGAATATATATATCTATGATTTTGAAATTAAAAAGAAAGTACTGAATTGGCCATTCTATGTTATGGGTTACCAAAGTATGAAGTTATTACATAATTGAACATAATAATATATTATTCCATTATCTATGTCTTGAGATCACAAACTTTTTCCTTATATGTACATAATAAATAGTAGTGTGTAGTTTTGTCATTACTACTATATTACATTGATATAATCACCAGGAGTCCATAAAATACATGAAGAAAATGTATAGCACAAAAAGGGAGACGCTGCCGCTGTCAGTGCAGATAGATAGGTAGTAAGGGTGTATATAGGGTTTTGCGTCGCAAGGGCTCCCGGGGGTGACGATGCCCTGGGCTCGACACAGGCGCATACCAGGATGCCATAAATTATAACTACATTTACTTACTAAGGTTTATGAGTGTTCTGTGTTATTTGGCATAAACTACAGTAGTCCTCCTCGGTTTTTCGTGTTTTTTCTTGGATAAACTTTGATTTTGTTTCTTGACTAGAAAAGTTCTAAAATAGCATTATTGTATTGCCATTAGTAACAGCGACAGGTTTGGCAGTACACGACCTAGTTGCGCCAGAAATAACAAAATGTGTTTGAAGAACAAATTGAGTAAGTTTCAGTAACTTTTTTTGCGAGGTTTCATGTCTTGAAAACGCAATGCTCTATGAATAAATCCAGTTTTTTTATTCGGTTACGCAAGCACATTTTAACCCATAATTACCGAGGCGAGTAGGCACTGTATAGTTTTCCTTTTAAAGGACATCACCAATTTTGAATTTCGTTACCACACAGTACATGCTGTAATTATTCACTGCTTCAACTAAAAAAAAACTTATATTCTCACTTTAACATAACTATAAATCTTTAAAAACTACCTTGTCCATTCCTTCGACCCTTGCGGACTCGTCCTTTACCCATCCCGGGTAGCGGGTTTAGTAATGATTTACGCACCCCTTAAACATTTATTGGGACTTCCAGATAACTTATGCAAGCCTGGTTTTTTAGTTCTACCGTTTCCTAAATAAATAAAATGGATTGCGACTGCGTACTCTGCTGCATTGATTTTTAGAATTATTTAAATTAACTAAAACATACCAAGTTCTTTTATTATGGTGTGTAAAATAATAGATATATCTATGTTTTATACTATACATATTTATATTACACTACTAAGTACTCATAAGAGCTCAGGAGATTTCGCAGTAAAACTGAGTCTATCAAGTTTACATAGTAAGCATGAAGACAATGTTACCTTCTATGATTAAACATAAATTGTAATGATATTTTGAAGATTATATACTAAGTGTGAAATCGCTTCACACCTCACCGCTTCACCGCTTCGATTCATCCAAAAAAGATGAATGCGTTGCACTTTGTTGATTGCATGAATAGACTTTGATTTATCAATCCCTTTTTCACTATACTTGCAAAAATGTTACTCCATCGATGCGTTACAATAATTTTCTTCCCCTTTAATTCGTAGTTTCGGAAAAAAAAGCCCCAAACGCACGTCTCACTCGTTTTTTTTTTTTTGGGCACGCCATAATTATGGCGGTAAGTCCCCTCTTTGAAGAGTGGCTGGAAAGGCAACACGGCGTCCTTACCTTCCGCATGACGCAGGTCCTCAACGGACATGGTAAGTTCGGAAGGTTCCTGCACCGGATTCGTGCGGAAGAAACGCCCGGGTGTCACCATTGTGTGGACCACCTGGAGGACACGGAGGAACATACGGTAGAGGTGTGCCCCGTCTGGGCAGAGCACCTCCGTATCTTCGTGGGGGCGACCGGGCCTTGGTACAGGCGTAGGCGCAGGCTTGCGGACGATGAGCAATGGGTAGCTCGCCGTCCGACCGTCCGGTAACCGTCCGGACCGGGCCCAAGTTGTCGACAGCGCGTAGTGTTCCACGCGCGCCTCAAGGATATGCCAGCAACCGTATGGGGCCCAGCAGGGTCGAAGCCTATTGGGGCCATGGGTGATGCGAAAGAGATCCCAGGGGCCTTGGAACAATGGCAAAGAAGGATCAGGAGTGGGTTTTTAGACACGCCCTCCCGGTCCGCCCAAGGGCGAGGGATGTCATTAGATGATTTTACCACCCAAAGAAGAAAAAAAAAGTCTCACTCGTTTTTGACACTGTACTTTGAATAGATTAACTGTCTTAGTATTTTTCATATTCAATAATTATAATAATTTTATGATAATTGCGATAATGGTACCCGTTTCAGAAAAAAAGAGAAAATACGTAGAGTTAAAACCGTTTGCATTTCAATGAAAAATCAAGCAAAGACGAGCGAGCGAGCGTTTTTTCAGGAAAGCTAAAGCTAGAACTTAATAACGAGACAGGCTGTCAATCTGTACCCGCTATGTAGGTTAATAAACAGAGTTAAAAATTATTTTCCTTCAGTTAATGTTTTTGCGGCATTGCGTGTAGACACCTCGTGCCTGCGAGTTACTAGGCGCTAAAACTAGGCGTGGAGGTGGGTGGAACTCCTACCCTTCGCCTTACTAGGTACATGTGTGAATTTACTACGGCGCCCTGCAGGCGGCAAGCAGCCTCGCGACTAATTCCGTTAAAATTCTCCGTTGGTGTTATGCTCGCCTGGTAGCTACGGTAAGTAGGGTAAATGACAACGGGGTGGTTGCCAGTTGGCTGGCACCCGCCCCCGTGGCGCAAGGGCTTTAGCTCGCGTTTATTTGCGACTAGCTCTTCAACCCGACTTGGCACGGCGTGAGGGTAAATTCAACTTGGTTGATTTAAACGTGCTGCCAGAATAACAGTAAATCCAGCTTTTTACTTGCCTACTGCAGCAGTATAAAAAGAGAAGAAAGTTTTCCTTTTTTTTTCATTAACTACCTACATTTCTATGTTTTGCTCGTAAACATTAACTATGGTTTGCCTGACTGACCTACTAACTAACACACGTCACAGTACTTACCATAGCACGCGTACAAAACAAACCATTTCTGATCAAAATCGCAAAACTAGAAACTGGGATCAAACAAATAAAGACTATATTTACATAAAGATAAATATTAAAATATGTTGCACGCGCTCGGTTTTTACGTCATTCTATTTTAATAAAAGCAACCCTACAGATGCCGTCGGGTGTCTAGCGGACCCTCATGGTAATGAAACGCAGAATCGATCGCTGGGGGACCAAACTTAATTATGTCACTGCTCAAGGTCGCGATGCACGCGCATTCGCACATAAATTCAGTTTTGGATGAATTGCTTTTGAATAAGTTCGTAATTGCCATCTTGGGGAGTTTTGAAAGCAATTAAAATGGCGTCTATACGATTATGCAACAGTTTAGCACATAATTGCGAATGTATTGTTAAGTGAAGTGTTAATCATTATTTGCATTTAGAAACTTATGATATTATTATTTCACAAATATTTGAGTTTGACTTATTGAAGAAAACAGAATTTGCTAAAAAAGCTTTTAGAGATAAGATCGTCGTTGATATCCTTCCTTATTTGGATAAACTAAAATTTCCTTAAATTCTTTTCCTTTTACATTAAAATATTTTCTATTGGAGTATTCGCCATCAGTAAAAATATATATTTACCTATACTTAATGAACTATCAAAGACACATGAAGTACCTAATTATAACTCACACAGTTATAAATATGATCGAAATCGAATTATTAGTTTGCCAACTTCAAAACAGCCTTCATAAGTGAAGCCGCGCACAATAACTGGTATAAAAGCGTAACAGGATTGGAGTAAACTGTTGTGCCACAGAAGCTAAAGTAAATTAACAATTTGGACGCAAACTTTGCCCTGGGCCATCTATAGACGTAAATATAACAGTATCATGGTGCTTTTGAACGGTACAATGTTTAAATCTCGGTTGAAAATGAAAATTGAATTGAAAATATATTTTACAAAAAAAAACGGTTTTGAAAGGAATATTTTTACTGACAAATAATAAATATCCTTGTAAAGGACATTGAGACTCACCTCAAAATGTCCTTTTAGGGTCAAAGCTTTTTCTGTTTAAATTTAAAAGCCGAGGTCTGTGTAAACTGACGACGATTGCAAATTTTAAAATTCTGTTAAACACAGCTGAACAACCTTTTTTTGGTCTACATTGTGTCCCACTGCAGGGCAAAGGCCTCTTTTTCAATTCTTTTCTCAAACTTCTCTGTCTAGGGCGATTTCTGACCAAAACTACGCAAACATGATCAGTTTGTCATTGCAGAAACATCTACTTCCAGTCGACAGCGATACGAAGGAATTTTTTTACAACATATTTTAGCTAGGAGTTGGCTTTAATGTATATATTACAGTTTTAATTAGTCAAGTGTTTTTAGTTTTCTTGTTTTAATATTTTACTATAATTAAAGAAAATACCCATCTACTCGCTTAAAAAGAGATTACTTTTCTACTGCCCCCTCAGTAAATGAACCAACACTATCAATTCCAATTTCCCTTTAACCCAGCCAAAAATGTTATTCAAAACACGTTACACATATCAAACATACAGATTTACCACAATAACATGGGCATAGCTAAACAAACTTCTAATCTCTAACATCAAAGCAGTCACACGGCCGCAAGTGGCCGTGGACGAATAAAATAGCCTGTTGTGTTATTAACAGCGCCCGCCGAGAAAAAAGGGGGGTGGATATGTGCGTTGATGCTGGATGAGACAGTGTTCTGAGCTCGCTCCAGCTTTTTTCCAATGTACTACAAAATAAAATTGTTATATAAGTATGACAGACGTACTAAACAGTAACAAGAAAAAAAGAGAATTGAGATACAAGATTTAAAAAAAAAACTATTTATTTATTATTTAATGGTGTCTGAATTCAAATCTTTTATATCTGTAAGAGTATTAGCCTATCTTGATTTGACATTATCAATCCTATTAAAGAAACACACCAAGCATCAAAACTTCTTGCGTTTACGCGAAAACAAACAAATTCCCAAAAGAAACATTAAAACAGCCTAATACCTTAAGAAGGCCTCATCTTAAACAGGACCGTTCCATCTAATCTATATCCCGGTCGCAAGTACCCGAGAAAAAAGGGGGGAGGGTCGAATATCCCACAAGGGTGGTTGGCAATGGACTGAAGGAGCCCCAATCAATCTTACAAGTCGCAGTGCGATGCGGGGGCCGAGGGGAGGATAAGGCACTTTTGGGAGGTCGAAGGGACGATACCCTCTTATGGACGGGCTCGACTGACCCTTCGGGAGGCCCCACACGAAAAAGGTCTAACATAAACTTTTTGTTAGTAGGATATTTTCTGCGTTAGGTCCCATCATATTACAAGCTTTTGGCGTTTATTGCAATTAATGTCGGCTTTGTTTGTGTACTTATATTTTTGCGGCAAGTTAATTTGTGTAGTAATGGATAATAAAAGTTAATGTAAGCGGGGTCACAATCACATCCCTCTTTTATGTATCAACCAAAAATTACAATCAACATACAATACAATAGTATAGATCCTATACCAACAGAAAACATTACGTGTGTAAATATACACTTCTTCTATTTTCCCCAAAAAAACATAATAACTAACACAACAAACCTACCGCAACTACCCCAAATATTTTCTTTCTAGGGCACACAAAACAAATACTAAGTCAAACAAGAATCTCCCAAGCGTGTAACATAATTTCACACTGAAAAACCTATAACATAGCCACGATAGTAGATATAACCGTCATCAGAAAACTTACTAGCCCACTTCTCCGGCGGGCATCGTTTTTGTGTCTTGTCTAATACCGTGACGCCCCCTCGGGCTGATGAAACCTCGTGCCTTCCACCCACCTCCCCCGCCCGTGCCCCAAGCGAGAAAAATGAGTTAGAAAAGATGCGGCGCCCGATTATAGCGTGACGCCCCGTGGTCCTTTGTGAGGGACATTCGTCTGAATCAATCGCGGGTTGTGTGGGACGCCGCGAGCATTACAGGGTTACGTCAGGTACGCGCTGACGCCTATAAATTCTGAACGCCTGGTAATTTTGGAATATGATTTTGGTAATAAAAATCACTGTTCTAAAAAAATAAGCCTCTTGTTTAAATATTCCTACAATATTATATGGTTATTATAATACACTTTATAATCATTGTAGTTTCAACTACATTGAATTCTCTAAAGGATCTCTGAATGTTGTACCCTTGTCTCCTTGTAAGCCTTCCAAAAGTCCGGGTTTCTCCTTGCGTTAGATGAGAACATTACTTTTGTATGCCTGATTAACTCACCAACTGCATAAAAGAGAACTGAACTTTTTGCTAAGACAACAAAAGTCCTCATTCGCATGACGCACATCTTGTACCTACTGATTTGGAACAACTATGGAAAAAACATATCTTTACCAAATAAGAACTAAATAACAAAACTAATATGTAGTACCTACACATTTATTTATTTATTACAACAAAGTTTTGCAGCACTAATAGTAAACACTGTACAGAGGCCGATTTAACACCCTAAAATAATGGTTCGGATTGAGGACTTTGAACTTAAAACTTTTATTTATATGGGTTCCTAATACCATAGGTATGTAATAAATACTCGAAACAAAAACTTTTGGATATAAAAAATATGTTCTATACAAAAACACAACAGCTAAAAGTGCCGATATCAAATATGTCATTTGAGAACTCATATTACCAAAACCGGTAAAATAAATAAAGTACTCCAATAATTTTTACTTACAACATCGGATAGCAGTCTTCAAAATCATAACAAGGGTTAGAAAGGATCCCATACAAAGGTTTGCGGATCCGACCGACCGCCGCTTTGCCAGTTTGTTAGCAGAAGTTTAAAGCTAGGGTTAAACGCGGACCGGCCCGCAAAATCATATGTTTATTTTACATTTGTTTAGACAGAAATTATTTTGGTGTGGTTTCATACTTTGTATTCAAGGATGTGAGGAATTTAGAACAATTTTGAGGAACCCTAATGTTTGATACTGTTCACGGAAAATGGTTTTATATATTTTTTATTTAAATAAACGCTCGCATGAATGAGAAAAATATGCAAAATGTGCCACCTGAAAGAAAAATAAACACATCTTCACTAACCTTATTCTCTGAATCCCTGCGATCCTGATACGCCATACTCCTCATATGCTTCAAATACGCCGTCGTTATAGGCACGTTGTAGTCCATCTCTTCACCACCATAATAAGCTCCACCGTCTGGTCTCCAAGGCTTTGGAAACCTCCCTGTCCCAAAGGAATTAGAGGAATATTCAACACTCGACGGTAATAACTTCTTTCTGGGAGGAGACCTCGATTTTGGAGGGTCTTTCGACGTTAAATTAGCTACATCAAGCGGGTTGTACTTCTTCTCTTTTTTGGGTTCAGTCTTATCGTTAGCTCCTCTGCTTTCTGCCGTCTTAGTACTTTCACATTCTGATTGTCTCGCGTCATCATCCTTCTGCGATCTTGAGGGTGCTGAACTTTCAGGTATGAGGTCTTCTACGTCTATTAAACTATTGTCGTCTTTGTCTATTTCTGGATCTGTTCTGACCGGCTCGTCTTCCTGAAACGCGGGTTCTACAGGCGAAGTTCTATTCAAAAGTGGAGTAGCTTCGAAACCGTTGAGTTTCTTTGAGGTAAGTTCGATGTATGTAGGTTCAGGATCTTCGACATCAGGTTTGGGGCTTTCAACTTTCTTTACAGGCTGAAGTTCCGTGTATTCGAATTTCGGTTCATAGTAATTAGAATGTGCGGCATCTATCTCTGATTCCCAGTTGCGCGTGTAATCAGGCGCGCAGTGGGGTAGGAAGGGGAGGTAGGTTGGGTGTCGGGTGGGCGAAGGGGATGGTGTGGGGAGTGGCGGGGGGGAAGCGCTGCGCGGGCGCCGCGCGCACTCGGCGCATCCGGTGAGGAAGCGCGTGACGGCCTCGCGCGGCAGGAACGCGTACGTCTCGGTAATCTGTTGGCGAAAACATCCGTGATTAAGGGAAAGGAGAGAATATATTCTTTTGTGATGTTTTGTGTTCGAGTGATAAAATTACGAGTGGATTCGTTGGGGCTTACTGCGAATCAAATGAACTTTAGTCTCTAGGATGGTTTACAAACTTTGGTTTTGTGGGGAGCAAATCTAATATACAAAAATCTCGTGTCCATAGTGTTTGTTATGGAACTCCTTCGAAATGGCATAATCGATTTTTAAGTTGTTTTTTTTTTTGGTATATGTATTTGGTACGTCTGGGAATAGGTCGTAGGCAGTTTGTTACCCGCTTTTTTTTTTAAATATTTTATATAGCAGAATAATGTTTGTGGGGTTAGCTACTCTTATGTATAAAAAATCTCGTGTCAGAGTGTTTGTTATCAAACTCCTCCGAAACAGCATACACATATTTGGTAGATCTGAGAATAGGTCGTAGGCTATTTTCTACCCTCCTACCCCAACCCCACTTTTTTCTTTGATAATTTATATGGCAGAACAACGTTTGCCGGGTCAGCTAGTAATTAAAAAAAAAATAACAGAAAATAATGGAAAATGTCTTGGCATGATTTTTTTAAATTCTTATTTTCAATCACAGTTGGTTAAAGTTTCCAAACTAAACCAACAAGTAAGATAATGTTATTTTCGTTTGGGTCATGGATCAAAACAAATAATTAAATCAATAAACCTAAGCGTAGAGAGCTAACCCGTTTACCACTGAGCTATTGGGGTACCTACTAATTTTGTAACTTGTATCATGACAATAAATAAATTCTCAGGACCTAGCAACAAAGATTGCATTTAAAATTATTATAAACCTCCTGACCAATGGTTTTTTAATGTTTTGTAGGTATTTGTTATCATGGACTTTTCAAATGCAATATGAGCAAATGCTCACAGCATAATTATCAAGATTAGTACCTATATTAGTAAGTAGTTATTAGCATTTCTCATCTATAACATTTATTTATTTACACAAAGAAACATTGGATTCATTTATAAAAAACTAAATATGTAGGAAAGATTTCTATGAACTGAATAAATAATACATGAACGAGTTGGTTTTTTCTTTGACACGAGTTTTTATGATGAAACTGAATCCCAGCGCCATCTATGGAATGCTATCAACATCACAAATCAGAGTGTTAGTAGTTTGCGAGATGCCCGCACATTTTTCCTAGAGGTTTAACCACAGGTTGCTAGATGGCGCTGACTCCAAATATTGGAAGAGTCTAAAATATTTTTATACACCTATTTATAAGTAAACTTATTTAATTATACAAATTATTGGGCACTTAAAACTCAAGCCTGGAAAATAAAACATGTTAAAAATCATTAAAAAAAATTGTAAACACACTCACTGTTCTATAAGTTCGCTTTTGTCCGGCATGTTTTCCAGGTCTTCCTTCTAGTTCCACATGCACGGTATAGATGATATCGAAGAAGTTTTCAACTACGGCTACTTTTCTGTACACTGGATCTTGACTAGGCGCGTTCTGTAAACAAGAGAAAATGGTTTATTTCAGGGCATTCTTTGCAAAACTGCGCCATCTAACGGGATATGTCTAAACTGAAATTATTTTACAGTTCGTCCATTCGCCGCTAGATGGCGACCAATATCTGTTTCACGTAAGTTTAATGTTTGTGACGAGTCTGTACAGATGGCGCTACAAAGATCTCGCAAAGTTTAGGTACAGAATTTCGTTAAAGTTAGATAACAACTTGTTTCTGTAAACTGTTAATTAGATTTGTAGCTGAAAATAAAAACTTTATTCAGAGTTTCCTACCAAAAATGCACCACTCACACTGATCGCGCATTGACAAAAAATATACATCGGTCCAACCAAAGTGAATCATGTAATTTGTTTCATAAATTACCCGCGGAGGGCAATTAGTCCCGCGATCGCAGGTCGGTCGTAATTAGTCCGTCCCGGGCGCCCGGGACCGCTGTAATTAGCCGGACGACGGGCCACGGGACTGCCGTAATTACGGGATCCGTTGCGAAGCGCCGCACTATATTTGCGGATTCCAACTTCGCTAAATAAATAGCGTGTTCATTGTTGCATCCTCGTTTGTGAAACATATTCATGTGAAATATATTTCTGTACAATATAGTAACTTTTTAGTAGCTGTAATAATCTACTTTATCTAAAGCTCCCAGAATTATGAGTTGTATAGTGGATTTTACTCGATAAATAAAATAAGCTAATTACAAAGTACCTACTTACTCCAAACTTATGTTAGAGAGTTTCGACTCCAACTTCGATAAGTTAGGAACTACCTACCGATTGATATTACACCTCCAGTGCCGAAGCCGATTTCGGCTCTGAGGTTTTCACCGGAGGCCGAAACATAGCGGATATCGGCGATGGCGGACGGCGCGTTTGCGACCCACGTCTACGAGTGAACAGATTTATTTACGCATATCGCACGGGGCCGAAAGGTTTTGGAGTGTCGACCACGTACCGGAAGACGCAGCGTTGAAAGGTAGACCGATGACCCGGTGAGGTTTGCGGGAATCCGATGGATGAGAGACGTACGGGACCGGTCGTTATGGCGACACTTGGGGGAGGTCCATGTCCAACAGATAAATTACAGAGTGTGAAATCTACGCAGTATTCGATCATAATTACCACAGCAAAGCCATAGACAATATCGCCGATTTTTTAATATCCAAAGCAAACATTTTTACAACTGCCAGTAACACTCGCTGCCTTACCGCTTATATTTACCTCTCCTCCCAAAAATACGCTTGGAGAGTTTATCTGTGGCAAAAAAAAACATAACGGCCGCGTTAGAGCGCGCGACGAAACAGCGGTATCATCAGAGATCCCTATCCCTGCGGTCTGGAAGTGGCCCCGGGCAGGACTAATGGGCTCGGCAATTACACGCCGAGGCGCGCCAGCCGCGACAACTAGTGTGGGCGGTTTGCGGATTAGGTATCGAGATATTTTTGGTTATAAAGTCAGTTTCTTGTATCGAAAATTTTTGGTTGAGTACGTTCGAAGAGTAAGTTTCCTCTTTTTCACTTCAAAAAAAGTTGTTCATTTATAAAAGACAAAAATACTGCAAAACATTAGAATGAGTTACATCTGCATTAAACAAAATTACCTACACTGTATAACGTACCGATAACGAAATATGTACTTTCTAAACTTCATCATCATCATCATCATTTCAGCCGAAAGACGTCCACTGCTGGACATAGGCCTCCCCCAAGCGTCGCCACAACGAACGGTCCTGTGCGTCTCGCATCCATCGGACTCCCGCAACCGTTACCAAGTCAGAGTCTTTCTAAACTTATCACTGGCTAAATGCACAAACCGAGCAATGCCAAAAAAAAAAGTTTACGTAAAGTGTAAGTCCTACCAAGAGATCGTGCGAATGAAATTAGTGTAGGGCGAAACTTTTCGGCCTTATCGAGATTATTCCTTTTATGCCAGTACCAATTGGTTTAAAAAGATACCTGAAAAACTTAGTATTAGTTGGCGGTGTAGTATAATTGAGTCCCAGCAGTGGGAATATTTAAAGGCTCATGATTCTATTATGCTAATACATTGTGTATTTGTCACCTAGCAATTATTGCACTCCTAACTATGTACTAAAAACAAAAATAAAATACCTTCATAACAATATTATACAATTACTTATTCTGTGATAATAGGTAGGTACTCTACAGAAATACGTAGGAAGCTGTCAAGACCTTTTCCCGTAGAGATTTAAAGTAAATTCCTTAAAATGTTCGTATTACTTATCTAGGGAGCGTCTTCCTTTAAGTATAATTTAGACTTAATCCCTAAATATAACTGAAAAAACACTTGTAATTTTTTTTCAGAATCGTCTAAAACAAAAAACAAGTCATAAAGAAAGTGTTCACATCACTATTTCGGCGAGCGCGCCAATTAGTAAAGAGCCGCCCGCGCCATTCGCGCCGAGACAATTCTGCCGCCAAATAAAAATAAATTGTACGAAATATCGTCGAACGCGCCATCGAGCCGTCGCGCCACCCGGCGACTTTATAAAATGCTGAACTTGGACGAAATTGTGTCTGTTAGCTACGGATAGAAATGTTTGAGGATGTATTACAGTTTTGAAGTGTTTTCGTCGTGTTTTTAGAAAGTTCCAGCTGTTTATTCTGTTTAAATCTACGTGCAAGTTTAGGTAAAGTGAACTTGAAGTCAGTCTGCCGTCAATCTAGCGTGCTAGGGGTCACAACACAGCCCACTTTTCTTTCTTGACTCTCTTTCTGCTAAAGAAATTTCATCTGATCGATTTATACAAAACTTTTTATGTAAGGGCCGATGCTGCGTTGGCCCTTAATGATTTGTAGTAGAAGTCTGCAGCAGAACGCTTACTTCTAAAATGGCTACGTGAATTTAAAGCTATTCATCATCAGAATAACGAGTATAATCTAACCTGAAACATACACATAGTTAGTGAAAAACATACAAGGTATAATGTAGCCAAAGAGAAGACTTAGTAGGATTAGTCTTGAATGTGGCAATGCACGTTGGTATGTCCATCACATTAGCAGAAATATCTTGGAAGGTGGTCAAGATCATAAAGCCATTTAAAAAATAATTATGAAAATCTTTGAGCCCGTCCACTACTTTTTCAATATAAAGCGAACTAAGAAAATAAATAAAGTAAACTAACTAAGTACTTGTTCTAAAGAATCCTCTCAAATACAAGAAATAAATTGTGCACACTGCGAGTACCCGGTGCCCAGCAACAGGTGGCGGTGAGCAATGCCTCATTGTGAACACCACCTGCGCGTTCGATACCACTCAGAGACCGATCCAAGTTTCTTAACGCAAAGAAAAGTGCAGAAGGCCCGGGAAATAAGAATACCACTAACAAAACCAATTCGTGTGGGATAGTGACCAGTACCTATGTATTTTAGCAAACGGGGGTATGAACATATTGATTACTGAAGTATTAATTGCCTAATTTAGATTGATAAGTATGTACTCGTACCAGTTTGTCACTGTGGTCAATTTAATATCCCTAGCCCTATCTCGAAAATTCTTGAATAATAGTTCGAAAGGTGTGGACTTTTAGTACCGAGTTACTCACGCGCAAAGCGTGATTTTTTTTTCGATAATTGTGTCACTTTGCCCAAAGACGGCGACGGACGGCGGTTTTAAATTTTTAGAGGTAAGCGGAACAGGGTGTAAATCCCCGCAAACCTCCTTGGAAAAGGGAGGATCCTCCGACCAGACGGGTGTTATGTCTGGTGTGGGCAACTGCCCTCCAGATGATTTCGGACTGTTGTATTAATGTTCAAATCACTCGGAGAACTTTAATTGCGCGATACAGAATTTCATAGTTTAGTTGTTATTGTGTATGTAACGCCATAGATGTCGCTACAAATTATAACAACTTTTTAAATTGTTTTACAGATAGAACCATTTATATGATTTCGTTTGTATTTTATTGTCGCATTAGGCCAGTGGGCGATCGGGTGTGGGTCGGAAATGCTATGCTATTTCTTATTTCGCCTGGATTAATAGTTAAAAGGTTTGCAAGAATTTTTCATCTGTCGGCGCTGTACCGAGCGCGTCGAGTTACGGCCAACGCCTGACCGCCGGAGAAAATATCATATTTTCAGACCAGCCCCCCTAGCCAAGTTACAATCGTATCGTTCGCGCCGATCGCCTCGAGTAGGCCACGCCTCCGATTCCTTTGTTCTGACGTCATCTCAACGCTCAGTCACGTGGTCAGAACAAAGGAATCGGAGGCGAGGCCTACTGGAGGCGATCGGCGCGAACGACACGATTGTAACTTGGCTAGGGGGGGTGACCTGTCTGGGCCTTCTGATTTCCCTGTGTGTTTATGCCATGAGCCGCACCGTCCCACTAAACTTTTCTTGAAACTTTCGACTTAAAAAATAAACGTGCAATATTGTTTAAGAATAGTTATGATTTACTATTATTCTGAATCTATTTGTATGTATGTGCAATGAGCGTTGAGATATTTTGAGATCGGTTTAAACACTGACATACAATTTATTTTTATATTAAATTTAAATCTATTTTATTTAGTTACTCTTTTATATTCATAATACCTACCTATTATTTGTGAAGGAAATTATTGGAGTCGTTTCATTTAAAAAAAAAACGTTAGCAAATTAATTTAATATGTTTTAAATATTAAAATACCTATACTAATAAACTTTATATCATAAAAATAACGAGAGAAAAAATAAAAATAAAATACTTGGCTTCCCTAACATCTAGTACATTCGGAGTCTAGGAACGCGACTGGAGGATTGAACCAGACAGTGGGGGAATATCCGCCCGGCCCTGCTCTCCTGGTAAGTAATGTGACGCTGACGAGCTGGCTGACGTCTACTACGTTATCAGAAATTACGTGCAATGGCTGAATTTTATACATCGCGAACTTTTCGATACTTTTGTTTAGTTAAAAATAAAAGTTTGAAACTACATCCTCTGCTACCCTAGTATAAATAAAAAACGAGACCAACGTGCATGGTGGCATCATTGCTCCAAGAAATACGCGAAAACTTGTAAAATATGTTTCAGGGTTTCAGTTTGTAGTGTTTAAATACTTTCTAAAACGTATGATATATTAAATGTTTAGAATAATATAAGTAATCCAAATAAACGTAAAAAAAAAAAATTAGTAACAATAATTCCATCACGGCGACACTTGTGATTACTTTTGCATTCATTTACAAACAAAACAAAGAACTTCAGACTTAACCCTCTATTTCCGATATAGAAAACTTATATCCTGTGCATTTGATCAAAATCTTCTCGGCCAACCAGTGCATGAAAATGAAATAACTACTCTATGTACATAATTCCTCAGCTTAGACGGAACACAGTGTTTTCATACCAAAGTCCCGCTAGCAAGACTAAAAGCCAAAATACATCTCCTGCCTCCGTATTTAAGGGGTCGTAAACTATTACCAGGGTAACAGATTAGGTATAGAGGTAAAGTACCTAACTTTGATTCAGGCTTGCACGCAACGATGCATGCTTGCAAACTCACGGAAGGATGAAGGGTGTTTCAATGATCAATCTGGGGTGGTTATTGAAGGGTACAAGGCTATTAGCAGTTGGTCAGTCAATGTCACAATCATTAGACTTGTGATGCGTTTAGATGATTGAAGATGAGTAAGGTAGCTTCAATAAAAAACCTTAGGGATGCGTATTCGTTGTAATACAAAACTATGAAAATCTGTCGACGAAGTGACACATTAGACTTACAGACTCCTACATTAGACTGACGCACACGTGGGCCACGCCTGATTTGGCCTGATTTGTAGGTAGGTACTGTAGAGTTGCGTTGCGTGGCGTGGATCTAATGTTCTATAAGTCTAATTGCCATATAAAATGTAAGGAGACCAACGCGCCCAGATCAGCGTACGTGGCCCACGTGTGCCCAATGTAGTTACTACCTTGAATTGCGTGTGCGGGTTGTCGTGTAAGTGTAATGAAAAAGACTAAAAAAACATTCACCTTTCAGTGGGCCGAAAAGATATTTACCAAATTGGCCAACTGGGATCCTATCAACTCATCTCATCGCCCATTTTAAGCTTTCGCCTAACGCTAAAATCCATCAGTAGAAGGTGATTAAGAACCGATCAGACTTGGCCGCGTGGTCGTGTTGCATCAGATGCGCAGCAATTGATCTCCGATCGTTAGTTGTGACCGTCGCCGCCGTCGCCGGGCGGTTCGCCCCGCTAGATTCCAGATATGAACGTAGGGTTGGCTAGCATGGGCTGCGGAAATATTATTTTCAATACACTTACCCGAACTACCGCTTACACTACCGCTTTTAGGCACGCAATTTACTGTTTTCGCACTAGTGCGTAAAGTGCGCGAGCCCGTCCCCGCCATATATTTATCGGCGCCACGAGTCGCGTGGGGGTTGACCCCGTTTATTTATGTCTTCGAACGTGTATTGAAAAACGTCGTTTGATACACGCGGAAAGAAGAATGCCCATACCCCGTACCACATTGCGTCACAAGTATATTAATACCAAAAATAATGTTTTATTTATATGTACAATGTACTGATTTTTCACCGCTTTTTTTAACCACATTAAAAAATATCGTAAAAATGATATTAAATGATTAACAATTCCTACTTCCGAAAAAAATAACGTCATTTCAGAAATCTTTACGTTCCGATTACAGTTGTCAGTTATTTTCGTAATCTGACCAAAGAGTATGTAAAGCTAACGCTGTTAATCTGAAAATGATCATAAATAAATGGTTCGCCTAATTAATTTTATCTGCTATCTAAGTAAATAAGATCGTATAGTAGAAAATAATTAAACTGCTAAAAATGAATTCTGTTAAATTATTTTATTTTAGCTGACCATTTTATAAAGTAAACATTGCGTATATTAGAAACTGAAAACTTGACACTGCCAATTTGGTTATGACATTTTGGTATTTTGTTGTTATACTGACGTTTATATCGTTTGATGTTTTTGTACTGCATATGAGTAGTTCTGGTAGTTTTATTGAATAATAATTAATTCAATACGTCTGTTTTAACTATTGACAGTGTTGAGATAGTGACTCAATGAAGTGGCACAAGTGGCAAGGCTTGTAAAGGGGGCGCGCGGCGCACGTTCGGGCGCGCAATTCGCGCGCATGCATTTCCATTTGCTTTCTGCGGGCGCGAGGAGCAGCGCGCGGGCCGCTCGCGCGCGGTTTTGCACCGTTCGCGCATGGTTAAGCTGGGGCGCGAAGGGTACACGGCGCGTTAACTTGAAATGCACGCACGCAGCTCGCTAGCGGCATATTCGCCAGATGTGAACACACCCAAAGAGTTATACATAGAATATACCTAAAGAATAAACACGTGAATAGATGGAGAAGGAGGATAAAGAAAAGTCGGATAGATTGTGTGAAAAAAACGGAGTCAGTGATAGCGTGACGGTTGACAGGATGCAATGGAAGAAAAAAATGTTTTGGGCCTACCTCAAGTAACATGGGCCAAGGGCAGGAAGATGACGATGATTTGATACTATGTACCCTAAAAGTAAATGTTTTACCTGCCTAACAATTACAAATACTTTATTTGTGTTACCTTGTTAAGTACCTATGTTCACGCGAGAAAGTGGCAGTGAAGCCGAATTGACGTCAATATTAGTTATTTGTCACTAAAATAATTCGACTAGGTACATCAGTTTTTTCACGCAAATGCATTAATAACTAATGTAAATAAATTAATATAAATACTATGTAAATATGTAATAAAATCTCTTTCTACGCTACGAGCAACGTTGTTTCATTACGACGAGACCATCGACTCCTCTCACTGTTACTGCGCCTATAAATGGTTGCCGATAGCTCTGGCCTTATCCAGCCTTAGTTTGGTCGGTCCGTGAGTTTGCGGATCGGCAATGATAAAATCCCGTCCTATACATCCTTCATTCTTCCCACCTTCCGTCTGTTGCCTTAAGTCTCATGGCAACAGGCTTCCCGCACTATTATTTATATACGTAGAATATTGTAGCTATATGGCTAGGTTGTTAGGTGCAGCTAAGAATGATGATAGGCTACAGTCAACCCCTTTACTGTACATTTCAGTAGCTGAATGTAGAACCCACAACCTTAAGTGATGTATTGCGTTTTTTGATTCGAGAAATCGAACTAAAACACGTAGTAAGTTTGTTTAGGTCTTGATAACTTTATAAATAAATAAGTAAATAAAAGACTAAACCATTACGACTTTTAACAGTCTTAAGGTTCTTCAGTGTAGGCCTAGGTATAGCGTAAAGATATTTCCCATGCGCGATAAAAGCCTGAGCGTAAGTAACACAATAGAGGAGCGAAGGAATCCGGGTCCTAACTTATCGCATATATCAATAATAATGCAATACACTACTCAGCAATTTGGCCTAAAACGCATACCTGTAGTATAGAATGCAAATTATAATAATCACTACGGTTAAAAATTGCTATGAAATATGATCAGGCGTTTTCGAACTATTTTTAATATCTCAAAAATGTGGTTCAATATTAACAAAACAATTTTAGATAGTGAAAATTTAAATAATAACTATGCTCTTGAGAGTAAATTTGGTTTGACGCAAGTTGGTACGGATCCACATACAAATTTGGGCAATCTCTTTTATCACTGCAACACTCTTTTCTTAACACCCTCGCCTACGTCTCGGGCGAATTCCGTTTCGGTCGCAATGACAAACTTTCTATACTTGTATCAAAATGTACTATTTTTGTTGACGTTACGTTGTCCCGCAATATGAATAAGTCCTGTATCGTCAGTGCATTCACATACATGTAAACTCACATACACAAGACACCCAGACCCGGAATACCTATCTGTAGGTGTAGGCCATACAAATATTTAATCCGTGCGGGAATCGAACCCGCGACACACTGCGCCATCCTTACTATTAACACATGTTCGAAAGACCGAGTAGTTACCAATTAGAGCGGTTCGTCCGTATGATCTTAGCTTTTTTCGTTTTGACAACATCAACTTTAAGAAATTTTTGACGTGACAACGTGCGTCTTATAATTCGATGGAGCCGGCTGCTCGCACGAAAAAGTATGATGCATGCGGCGTTACCTCGCTCTGAGGCGTTCCATTTAAGGCTTGAAGTGCAAGTGAGAGCGCGTTCGGCCTCCGCGTTCGGCAATGTTCGACATCTGTCTCTCTCCTACTTGAGTGAGCGATGCGTCTGCGTCGTGACAACTGCTATAGAATAATACATTTACATCTTTTCGTCAAGTATAAAGTGCAGTGAAAAGTGAATGTCATGTTAATTGTTTATTTGTATTTATGCGTACAAATAAATGTAACACGTTGTCACGTTCAACTATCGTCAGTAAACCGACTTTACAGACAACCGATTTTAATAACAAAATATTCGCGCACTTATCGATATCGCCAGCCCTACGGCTTCCTAAGATTCCCGCCGACACTTGATCCACGATCCACACACCGCGGTACTGACTACGACGCCAAAACATTATACGTACCTTTCTACACTTGTACGGGTATATGTATACGGTACATGTATATGGTGGTATACAGCCACTGATCGACAGTGGCGTAACTAGTTGTAATTTAAGGGGCCCTGTTTGAAAATTATTACATAGTTTATGGTACAGGTGCGTCATGCACTACATTACAGCTCAGAAGTCTAATTTGCGTATCATTTTTGGGAATCTTTTTAGCCGATTGTGGGGAGAGTTAAAAGGTGAGGCTTTTACAGTACATATTTTTCTGATTCCTGGTTTCAACAGCTTGAAGTTTCGTTGTATACCAAGAGAATGCAAAAGCAAGCGGACTGAGGACGAAAAGTGGAGCAAATTAATTTTCGTATTATACCATTGTGCATTATTTGACTGGCCTGTTGGTCTAGTGGTTAGTGGCCCTGACTGCTAAGCGGAGGTCGTGGGTTCGATTCCTACCCAGGACAAATGTTTGTGTGATGAGCACGATCATTAATTAATTGTTCTGTGTCTGGGTGTAATTTATCTATATATGTATGTATTTAGAAATATAGAAGTAGGTTTATCAGTTGTCTAGTACCCATAACACAAGCTCTGCTTAGCTTGGGACAAGACGGCGTTGTGTGATAGTTGTGGAATATTATTATTAATATATTATTACGGTCGCCTCATCAATTCGTGTTGAAAATAATCCATACCTATATAGATTGTTTTTCCCTATGTGCAGTGACTGCGGAAATGAAAATATGAATTTTATATGTGCAAAAATTACCAAATGTTTTGTTTCCATACGTCGTCACTAGAGCCTCTGTAGCCCCGCGCGTTACGTTAACTACGCCTCTGGCACTCGTCGATCCGAGCCTGGCTTGCACCGCGTGGGGCGGTGTGAGCGGGCCTTCGGTAAATAGCCCGCCGGCAAACGAATAGTAATTACGGGCCGGGCTATGTCGGCGTAAAGCCGGTGTATGTTGGGCTACCGAGCATGACGTGTGCTCCACTCATATGAAGACTATCACGATTTAGACTAGACTTTTTTGAGGTCAGATGATAGACCAGACAACATCAAATTTGAAACAGCTCAGATAAGGACGATAAAGTAGAGATGGTTGGCAAATAGTTTGATTTGATGACTAGGGCATCATGAAGGGTGAGGAAATTAAATAGCCCGTCTTACTATACCCAACCGCTGCAACTTCTGAAAGTTTGAATCAAACCGAGGCGAGGTAATGAAGCTCGACGTTTTCCAGAGAAACAATAAAGTCTTGGGCATTTGATTCGTTTCTTCTGTTGCCATATCTAGTTTAAAAAAAGTAGGTAGGTACATATTATTTACAATTTAACAAAATAAATATTCCAACAATTAGATTCTTGTATAATGCTATTTACGACCCTCCCAAGATTCTTGTTGTAAAGATCTTTGGCCCCTTCGTTAATAGCCTGTACGTTTTGTCCCATTCGTAGTCTCAGTTTCTTAATACCTACCCCGAACTATGACTATGAAATACTAACGCTTTATTGTTCCTAATCTCCTAGTCACCCTATTCAAGACTGGTGCCACATGGCTAGAAGTTATGGGGGGGGCACAAACAAATATTATTATTTCGTTGACGTTAACCGATGCCGATGCAACGAGGGTTCTTAATTTAATAAAATTCTTAACGTTTGTCACCCACTCGATCATTGTGGACGTTTGGGGTTTGGGGGCTACGCGAATTATACTATCCCTCCGTCTAATGTAAAATGTCAACAATAACTGGAAATATATCTACAATACAAATAATTAAGTATTTTGAGCGTTCACGGGTGCTCAATTTGGACAGACTGTTACTTCTAGACAAGCGAGTTCCGTCGTCGACTATATCATCGCTGGGCCCGTATGGTGAATTGCGGCCCATTTAGCGTTGCCAGGCGTTCGGATAAAGCCGGCCACGGTTAGGCTTTTTGGTTGCGTGTCCGGCTAAATTAGGCGAAGTCCGGTCTGTACGGCTATTGTTAGGCTGTTTTTTGACCATTTTTTTTAGATTTATCATGTCCTCCACCTTACCTTGTATCGCTAGAGCAAGCGGAGCGGACTAACACTTATATCAGATAATTTTATTGTTGTTTTATTAGAATTTAAAATGCTTTTATGTTAAACCAAAAAAAGATCTTACTTTAAAAACAAAAATGTTGGACTTTTTACCCGAATGTCCGGCTTTTCGATTTCAAGACCTGGCAACCAGCCTACCTGGTTCCAGCAGTGGGAATTTTAAAAGTCTTATTATAATAGGCCAAGCAACACAAAAATCCAGCTTTCCGGCCCGGTACTAAGAAATTCCAGTAGCACCACTTAACCAACGAAACGAAGCTAATATAGAAGATAGACCTTAGCTTAGCTTCGTTTTGTCGCTAAGGTACCAAACGTAAAACATATGTACCAAAATCGATGTGGAAATCAAACAAATCTACATTAAACTGTTGCACACCCCTCAAAATAAGTCAGCCCCGTCTCAACCGCAGTGAACTCGTATGTTTTCAAAGTGAGGGTCCTGAAATATATATCTCAACTGTTAGCGACCCGCAGCTCTCGATCGCCGTCCGGGTTTGTTTGCTCTGACACTTTCATTTAGTTTGCAGACACCAGGAGACCACGGTAATTAGGAGTTGGATTGTTTGCTATAACTGTTTAATTTTGACCAGTGGGTTTTAAATTGTTGCTGCAGTGTGAAATTCTTGTGGGATACTGAATGCTAATAGGTTTTTCTTAAAGTGTTTTGAAAGAGATTACTGTTAATTAATCCTAATACTATTGGAAACTAGTTTTTTACCCGCGTCTTCACTCCCTACATCGTAGATTAATTTTGTTATGAATAAATCTAAATGTAGCCTGACAGTATTTCGATAGTTATAAATATATCAGTAAATCAGAGCGGTACTATATATACACTTCCAAACGTTGTGAAAAAAATAAAAAATATTACATGAATTAGTTTATTTTAACTAAGTTTATTTTATTAGTCTGAGGTTTATAGGTGGATAAATTGATCAAATAAATTTAGCCTCACGCAAAACCTAGCCTACCAGAGTGCAAAATTATCAAATGATTTCTTAATATGCTGCTAACCTAGTCGCCCAAAGCCGATGTGATCAATAGCTCGCTTTTTGGTCGTCGATCTAATACAGAGCAATGTTTTGCAGCCACCGCTCAAATGGCTGTGTAACGATTCCGTTTGTATTCCGCGATGAGGTACAATAAGATCCAGAATTGCATGTTATCCTAGTACATTACATTATTATCTATTGTCTATCTATAAGTATCTATTTAATTTACCGTCGTGGATAATATATCTACTTATTGGGAATATTGGGATTTATTGACTTTATCGTCAACTCGCGGCTGCAAAACTCGCGAGTTTTATTTAACGATTTACGAAAGAGGTCTCAAATTCTCGGATAGTTTCGATACATATGTATAAGAAAGAACTAAGTAACAAATGATATTTTAGGTATAAAATTCGGTAAAACGAAAGCTAAAGTAAAAATAACAATTCCCACACTTATTTCTTCCACCCCGCATCTCCCTACTACGATACCGGGACGCTCAGAATAGTAACATCACTAACGCCTATTAAAATCAGGACACCACTATTTGCGGCGCAACGGGCCAACCCACCCCTGCCACCGGTTTGTGAATGTGCCGAAAATGTCCGGCGATCGGCCGGCTGACGGACAACAGTAAACAGAAGAATAGACGGAGCGTTCGATTCCCATTACGACTTTTAAGTAAATTCGGTCATAAAACTGTGTAAATGAGACAATTCATTAGGTATCTTTTTCTGGAATTATTTTTATTTAAGGTAAACGTTACGGGCCCACGCGTAGGTATGTTCTCGCAAGATGCTGCTTAACTCAACTCAATGTTTAGTTTTTTTTTAGTGTTCGGCAAAGAAATGGTATTATCTAAAATCGGACATTTCACTTTATTGAACTTAGTCAAAATTATGCCTTAAAATACAACGAATTCTTACTGTTCACGTCTCTAACTATGTGTTTAAGTATAACGCTTTACTTTCTGCTAAAACAATTTTGCTACCACTACTCCCTATCCTGTTCCCAATTCACCTTTTATTAATATGTACTTACATAAAAGTTTTATATACTTAAGAATTACAATATTCAGATAGTACGGCAGTTATTTATTATGGACGCCTTATTAATACACTATTCAAAATTATTTTACTATAGAATTGTCTCTGATAAATATCATCATCATCATCATCGAAAAGAGACAAGTATAGACTGCACAGTTGCTCTGTCTCTTTCTACAGAGTATTCAATTCTGTGACGGTATTGCTCAGTCCATTCCTCCATATCTGTGGGAAGAACACACCCGACGGACGTTACCAGAGCGTAAGTACGTTCGAGTGGATTCGCAGTAATTGACAACTGTTGGTGAAGGGCTTGGCAAGTAGTGTGGGATGCTCTTCTTAGTGTAAAAGTGAATTAGATAGAAATCAAGCAAGACGGTCTTAGTACCAGAGAGTAATATTACCTATGATTAGTAGTAATCAGGGACGATTACTACTAATATATTTACCTACTAGCATAATATAAGCCGCCTCCCCGCGTAAAGTGTTTTTTTTTTTATACCAAGGAGTCGTACCCCCGAGAGAAAAGTATCCTTATTCGTGTGCCAAGCTGTACATCCAAATCCGTTCTAAGGCTAAGGAGTGAAATGGTATAACCAGACAGAGTTAAGCACTTTCGCATTGGTACGATTTGTATGGATTTAGATAAGACTCAACTAACTAGACGGAATAGAAAAATCATTAAAAACATCGACTGAAGAACTGTCAACGTTAATGCAATATTTTTCTCGTGCTCTTTCAAGGCAATTAAACTGCTGGGCCCCGCTCTCTGAACTTCGAACCCAGTGAGGAGTAAACGTTACAAATCCTAATTATCGGGTCCGCCGCACCGAACCGCCGTGTCGCCGTATTTTACGACCCCTAGATAAGTGATGGGGTGGCTGTATCCGTTCTATCCGCAACCGGGCTCACACATCTCCCGACGACGTCCCAACACGTCCGCTAGATGCTATTGTACCAGGCGCCCAGAACGTATGGCCGATCTGAAATATTAAAATCTGCTTCTGTCAAATTGTTCGTGCGAGCGCCTCCGTTGAGTCTGAGATGAAATCGTACTGAATGAGCTTAAAACATGCAGCGAGTTTTGTGGAAATGTGTGGAGATGTAGACAATAGAATTGAACGAACGAATATTGTTGATGAAAATAAATTGTGTACCGGTGTAGTCTGAGGAATAAAATCACGTTTTTAAAACCAAAATAAATTAACATTATTTTTATCACATTACACAGTTTTCAAAATTTGTCATGAACATGTTGGATTGAGTGAATAAATTCAGGCTAATAGGTATTGTAACGTACCAGGCTTTCATAGGTCGCTTGAACCTTCTATGACTACTTCAAAATTCTCAGCGTCAAAAGCAGGTCCTTAGCCTACCATTTGTATTGTAAAAAAATCAAAAGTAAAGTCGAATTCACATTTAGATTCTCAGGCTGCACCGAAATCGAGCAGAAAGCACTCATAAGTAACCCTCATAAAGTATCGGGACCTTTCATTGTTGAGGGACGATTTTTACCTGTCAAGTGTCACTGTGACCCGGATTAGCAGTGGAGGGTTGAATGAGTGCTACCCGACTTGAGAACTTGATGTCTAGATACGGTTAAATTATAAATTTTTTCTTGGGTTTCGCCCGATTTTTGAGATGAAAAATAACAGATTGAATCATGGTAATACAAAAAGATGAAGAAGTTGCCAAAATTAGTTAAAAGATAAACAATGTGTAAGGGTAAATGATGCTGTCATAGCAGTGCCAATACCATAAACATTAGACAAGTAAAATATTCGTGTTAAAAAGCGAGAAGATTTCAAGCAGGTATCTAATCTTATCACGAAATAAGTCTTCTAATTAAATACTCATACGCTTCTAATAAACACCTACGACAATACCAGGCGCCCATACATCACATGGAAACTAGCACCACCATTTAGAATTTCCAATCTCTCTCCTAATAATAATACGCATGGGTACCAGGCTTTCATACAAAGGGAGGCGTTTGCCTATACTTTCACAGGATATACCCAGCTCCCGCATCATCCGACCGCATGCCCGAGGCAAGTTCGCAGCCGTAAAAATATAACCGACGCGGCGACGTATTGTGGGCTGTGGGATATATTGCGGTTACGTTTATGGTGTCCCGGTGTTACTGTTTTTCGTGCATTGTATTTTTATGAGAACTTAGTAAGCTAAAATTCCTGAAAAAATAAATTTAGCACTTTTGGTCAGCAAGATTTTAAACAAGCGCTAACATTTTTTGTGATTTTTACTTAGTATTCAATCGTATATTAGAATAATATCCCATAGATAGCAAATGAAATAAATACCTGCTCACTATGCAAAGTATGCACTAATATCAAATACTTATTGCTGGAACTGTTACGAACCACGAAAAACATTTTGATATAGCAATGTGAGACAAAAATCTATTTATCTAATGGTGTTAGATAGTCTCCGGAAAAGAAGAACACGCTAGCCAGCTACATGACGGACGTGTTTGAAACAGTCATAACCAGTTCTTTGGCGAAGGGATAAGAAACTGTCCTAGTCGAGTCCTGCAAGTATCAAAACATTTAATATTCCTTATCGGCGAGGAATATGTTTCCAGCATGTGGACGCAGCATACCTAATACTGCCTCTGAAAGCCGCTGTCTGCGTGGTTGAGTGGAAAGCTGTTGCAGGCACTGTCTGCTGGCGCTTTCCCTTCTATATACTAGCGACTCAACTCGGTTTGGGTTTCTTATTCTGTGGTTTGGTGTAGGTACAGGTACAGATTGGTTAGTTGCACAAGTACTTTTTGAGGTCTTAAAGTACAACCTTAAAGACCTCAAAAAGTGAGCAAGTCAAGTGCAACTTACGACCCCGGCGCGTCAGGACTCGCAGGACGAGTACCGGCCATCGTGGGCGCGGGTTTGCAAACGGCGAGCAATGGATAGCTCGCCATCCGGCCGTCCGCTAAGGACCATGCCTGGATCTACGGCACCTTGTGTTCCACGCGCGCCTCAAAGAGATGTCAGCAAAATTGTAGGGGCTACTTTAGGGCCGAAGCTGACGGGAGTTGACCTATTTGAAAATAGTACAACTTACCACGCGTTTTCAAAATGGTGATACGTGAGTTTATGATGGGATTTTAGAGCAGAAAAGAGCGCAGGCGTTTTGCGCCCGTTGGACCAGTCATCTAGCCAGCAGTCAAGGGTCAATAACTGTGTCCGCTATTCCACATAGTTTAAATTTGAGAGTACGAGTGACTCCACTAGCTGGATTCGCAGCTCTTCGGATAGATAAGGCCTTATTTTACAGAGAACCTTTAACCGGTAGAAAAAAAAGCCTTGAAAAACTACCACTATTTTATCACTTAAATACTATCATAGCGCTTGCTATAGGAAAATACAGCGTGTCAAAAAATTATAAATTCGAAAAAAAAACATAGGAATTAGGGCAAACCAAAAATAGTTTTTAATCAAATAAAAGATTAATAAGAACGCCTTAATAAAAAAGGGCTGTATTACAATTTCTTGAAAATATAAAAGAAAGCCCCTACAACCGGGAGAAAAACACTAAAGACGAAGACAGCCACAATTAACAAAGACGGGCAAACTGGTAAGCGGGAGCAAACGAGAACGTGACGTAATAAAAGAACATAAAAACTAGCAGGGGACCAGGGATGGGTGGGGGTTGGTCGCTCGGGGCGTAAACAGCCGGGACCATCCGGCGAGTGAAGTACCCCTAGGGTTGGCACGACAGCGGGAGTGGGGCCGATACGGGAAGTTTTAACGAAATTAGTGGTGACAGGAGATATAATAATGGGACTAACGGAAACTCTGGTACACCTCATAACGATGTACTGGAGGTCTATTCTGCCTCATTCTTTCATTGTACAGACAGCTGCATCAATTGGGTACTTCACATTAAATAAACGAAAAACCGAAAATAAAAATTTTTGTTTCTTTCTTAGAAAAGGGTATAACCCGTTAATGACGCTGTCCGTAGGCAGCCGTCAGTCGAAAAGTGAACTTTTGTGATTAGGAGATAATTTCCTGAACGCTAAAGTTCGGTTTTCGACTTTCTCAATTAACTTTCAGCACAGCAATAATTTTACCAAAGCAATATATATCGAAGAACAACGGCAACAAAACTCACAAGTCAAACATACTGGCATACAGTACTTACGAAAGATTCTACATTACACTATTATTGCTGTTTGCTGTAGGATGGTGCGGTGCGGTGCGGTGACAGCTGTCGGATTCATACAATGTAGCTACCTTTCCTTTTCTCTCATCTTAAAGATGCTCATTTTCGTCCTGCTGTAATCCTACCCATGCTATGTAAAAAAGACCTTAATTGATTTTCTAAATTTATCTGACACTCGTTATTTTTTTCCGGTAAATATCAAACTTACGTGTCAACCCTAACCAGGGACTGACAATAGTCCACAGTCTATGCTCTGACGTTTAACAGCGCGGCAAAACGTCAGATATACACACTCCAGTAGCTTTTACGGTTTATATTCTCTGTACCGCTGGAACTAAAGCATTTTTAACGGTTTTCCATCGATATTAGTCCATTGATTAATATCGAAGATGCATTTTGGTGAATAAAGAAGTTTGGAATAGTAATTCAATTACAGAATCGAAGAGATATTCTTTAGAGACAGTTGGAAATCATTTTACCCCGCTACCCCAGATAGGAAGAAAGTTTTTCATATATGTTTATGTGTGTGCGTATATGTGTGTACATAAGTATCTGGTACCAATAGACTACTACATGACGAATCGATTGCTACCTCATGTATCAAAATCGGTTGAGTAGGTAGTTTAATCGCTAATGTGGGACATACATAAATCATAACCCTTCCTTTTGGCTTTGCCGTAGTCGGGTAAAAAGTGATCTTGTATGCAACTTTTTTTAGTTGTATGTATTGCATGTAATAGGTATGAATATGCAATTTTTTTTTTTTTTTGTTTTACCAAGATACGAGCTGATTTATATTCACGCAGTAATGTATAAATCGGTAAAAGTCAGTGAAAATTTAAATCAAAATATTTTAGTTCACATAGGCCTACATGGGCACTTGTAACACGTCAGAAGCTAGTGCACGGTTTCAAACGGTCGTTACCTATGGAGAATAACTGGAACTTCACGGTTACACTTAGATCAAAGTCTGAGGCCCTACGTCGAGGATCCATTTGACGATTTAAGCTGAACTGTTAAAGGGATAGAGCTATAGGGTGATATAGATCCATCCCTCTTTCTCACTCGTACGCTTGACATTTTAACACGTCATGGTAAGGCACCTGAATCTAAAGAACAGCTAATCATCATCATCACTAATAAGGTTCCAACCAGTGTTGTGCCGTGATCGACACGTATCGATAGTCTCGATAAGGCACGTTCCACGCTGCGCTCACAGACTATTGAATTAGTGATCCTGTAAGCAAGCAACGTTTATCATCTACAGTTTCCGATGAAAATCTGGAGAAAATCTTTGAAATTTTTTTTTTTTATTTCAGCGTGTTTTTTTTTAGTTTTTCTCACTACTTCGTGTTCTTAAGTGGGAAAAGATATAATATCTTAGTAGTTAAGCGTTTGCAGAACATTTATCCAATGGTATTATGGATAGATTCGCGCTTGACCGCTATCTCACCTGAAGGTAAACGATGATGTGGTCGACGGTGGAGCACGCTTGCCTAGAAGTAAACTTATTAAATCTCGACTTTAAGACCCTAGGTTATAGCTACCAGGAGCACAGACTCAGGCAGGAAATACCACTTCAGCTGTACACACAATGAATGTGTCCCAAAACTTTTTCTGTGTATGGGTAGGATGTCCACCGTCCAAGTCCAGGTGCTGTTATGCAAACTGTTTTTCTATGCGTACTTACTAACTTAACGGTAAGATTATTTACTTTTTTATTGGTCTGAGATTATTACTAACAAAAGTTTGGCTCGTAAGGTATGCATGATTTATTTATTTTGCAAGTTTCTTCTGTGCATTGTAGATATACGTACCTACAATCGTCGAACAAATATTTTAAAGTCATTTGGTATTGGCTTGGTACATAAGAGCAGTGGTGGCCTAGTGGTACCTGCCCCGACTTACGAAGTGTAAGTAGGTAACGTCGTGGGTTTGAACTTGAAAAGCTGATTATGGTATGAAATGGTTGATCGTAGTCTTGACTTGGTATATGTAAGAGCGATCATATTCGCCTAATCTATTTACAATGAAATGCCCTACGGTGCATCAATCACTTGGCTTCTCCAATGGTGGGTTTCGAGGAAATATGACGCCTAGGCCTGTCTTATCCTGGGAGAGACTTATTTTGAATGGGATTTTTTTATTGAAAGTTCATAACAACTGTTATATTATGATTACAATGTTGTTGACCACTATTCTGTAACTAAATAAAGTTCTGAATACAACGCATAAAAAAACTTCATATTATAAAGTGATTAAAAATGCAAAATATTGAGCATACGGCACCGCGAAATAGCGTGTTCGATTTAAACAAGCCAAAACTTTTTCAAAAATGTACTAGGCGCACAAGTAGACAAGGAGCGTTTTTTAGAAATCTCGTTTTGGCTCTATAGTAAAAGTTCCGCAACAAAACAAGTAGTTTTTTGTACAATAGGTACCTACAACCATTAATATTAGTTGGAATTTCTTATCGTATTTTATTTAGAAGGTCATAATATTCGCGTGTATTTGGTGATAGTTACCGACTCGCATTATAGTGTGCTGATTACAAATCAGTCAATTCAAAAAATTCAAAATGTTTTTATTTCACATAGGCCTGGCGTTTTTATTTCACATGGGCGCACTTATAAAATGTCAGTAGCTAGCGCACGGTTCCAATTGCTCGTTTCCTATGGAGAAGAACCGGCAAGAAATTAAGATATGTAAGAACAGTCAATATTGTACTTACCCAAAATCACAATAAAAATAATCATAATAAAAAAGTGAGTCGCAATAGAAAGTAATCATACCACGCCAGTCAGAAATTTTTGCGAAAAAAAGTTTTTATGTATAAGGCACTGGCCACTTGTAATTATTTTGAAAACTTTGGTTATTTAAAAGTAAAAATACCATTGTTCGAATTTTGAATTTTCCTTCGCATTTTTTCGAGAGCCAAATCAAATGATCGTGTCTCATTTAAAAATGGATCTGCATCAAGAACACTTTCGTGCGATGATTTTCTACGATTTTAAAAATGTGGCCTAAAACCTGATGAGTCATTTGATCGACATCAAATTGCTTTTATGGATGAAGGACCTTCAAAAGCAACCATCTACAGCTGGTATAGCGAATACAAGCGCGGTCGACTTACTTTGGGGGATGAACAAAGGAGTGGTCGTCCTACGACGGCTGTCACGGAAGTGTGCTGAAAGAAAAAAAAAAAAAAAAAAAAAAAACAAGAAAACAGGCGAATTACATACGAAGAGATTCAGCATACACTGCAGATTGATTCGGGAAGCGTTCACAAAATTGTATACGAGCACCTTCGCGTGAGGAGTATAGTTTGCCGCTGGGTGTCGCACAACCTCACCGAAGCTCAGAAACAGGCCCGTGTGGAGTGGTACCGTGATATGATTCAAAAATTTGTAGCAGGCTCGTCTCGGCGCGTTTACGACATTGTGACAGGTGACGAATCCTGGATTTATCAATACGATCCAGAAACAAAGCGTCAGTCGACAGTTTGGCTGTTTTAAAGCGAACCAACGTCTACGAAAGTGAAGCGATCGAAAAGCACAGGGAAAATTTTGATCGCTAGTTTCTTCACTTTGACGGGGTATTTGATTTCAATTCCATTACAAGATCAAAGCAGCATCAACGCCGAATGGTATCCCACAAAATGCGTGCCACAAGTTTTGTCTGCAATGAGCAACAAGCCATTCGGTGGCTTGTTGTTCAGTATTTTCACCTGGCTCCGCGGGGTACTGATTCACCATGACAACGCGAACGCGCACTCAACGCTCAAAACCAGGGACTTCCTGGACACCACACCGGTCAGAGTCTTGGGCACCCTCCTTACAGTCCTGATCTGGCAACGTGTGACTTCTTTTTATTCCCTAAAATAAAAAATCTGCTGAAAATACAGTTTTCATCGCCGGAAGACGCGCTAGCAGCGTTCGAGAAAACCGTGGAAGAGGTGTCTGCGGCAGACTGGAAAAAATGTTTCGAAAATTGGTTCAGACGCATGAAACTTTGTATAGAGGCTGGTGGAGAGTTTATTGAAAAGATTTAATAAAAATATTTTATCCATAGAAGTTAGTTTTTTTAGTTTCTCAAAACTTTCTGAGTGTCCCACGTATGTATAAAGGTCAATATGAAAAAAGGTCAATTCCCGAATTGAGTTACGAAGATTTTTCCGAATCGCAAAAAAAGATTATTTTAGTGACGTAACTACAAAACAGTTTTCAGATTTTTTCCTATACTTGTGTTATAAGACCTTGCGTCATGCCAAATTTCAGGATTCTAGGTCAAGAAGTATCCTATGAAGTTTGATTCCCTTGAGAATGTCGAAATACGTTTTTTGTGACATAAGCGGCCGAATCTTTTTTTTCCGATAACTCAGATGTTTGCAAGATTTCTGTGGATGTTTGACTTTTTCACAGCTTCAATGAATCGCAGACCTGAGTATATGGTTTTAAAATCAACTCGATACCTCCACGCGTTTCCGAGATAAAGGGTCTTGACAGACAAACAGACAGACGGACGGACATCAAAGTGATCCTATAAGGGTTCCGTTTTATCCTTTTGAGTTACGGAACCCTAAAAAGAGGCTATAAAAAAGCAAGAAAAACTAAATAATTACAAATATCAATAAATGAGATGTTAACAAAAATAAATCACTAATGAAAGTAATAAATCGCTAGTCTATGTGTGAATCTATGAAATTATGTTATGACGGTTTTTTTTTAAGGTGGAAAATTGTCCAATGACTTCTCTCGCTCTAGGGCGGCGCTTGAGGGCGTGTCAGACTTCTACTGACTAAAACCACACCTATGTCCCTTCTTTGCATTGCATTCCAGCACCCCGGGTTTCCCTTTCGGAAGTCACCCCAGTAGTTTTCGGTCTTGCTGAGCCCCTACGGTTTTGCTGACCTGACATCTCTATGAGGCGCGCATGGAACAACACTACGCGCCGTCAACGACTCGGGATAGTATGACGGTAAAGGAAGGCTCCCAATGGAAACTAAGGAAAGAAGAGCAAAAGTTATACCGCCAGGTACTGCAGATTTATTCTGTCGTATCAGTTCTGGATTTTAAAATATAATCGGATAAGAAAAACTTTTCAAAGATTAGGTAGGTACTATTATTTTGGAAGAGACAGGGATATTTTGGAAGAGAAGAAGTTTCTCTTATTCTGGACTTTTCGACTTTTTTTGACGGTTTTATATAAAAAACTGTCAAATATTCTAAAGTATAATATTCTTGCAAAATGATACAATTACACTTAGGTTACCGTTGTGAAAACTATTTCTTCATAAATAATCAATTAATTAGGATTCCTAATCGACTTGTAAAGTGAGTCAATCACTCAACACAGCTAAACAATATTTTTTTCTAACGCCAATATACAATACAGTTTCTAATCAAGAGTACTAGGCGCGCAGAACTGCAAAAGGGTTTACGTATTAGGAAAAACTAAGGCGGGTGTGTAGGTAATAAGATGACGTAAGCTAAGTGACGCGGCATGTACACATGTGCCTCGAGCATCAGTCACCTCGACTTGAGTCCCCGCGTGGTTTGCCCCCGGCGCGATCAGGGCTGCCCGATATAAGTTTTTGGAATATTTTGTTAAGTTAGAAAAAGCAGTTAACTTTACTCGTAGAACAATGCCAATGAAATCGCGAGTTGTCACATTGTCTTGTCGCGTCGCACCTTTCTGCTGACTTTTAAGCTCACGTAAATCTGTAATATAATAATGCAGTTTATTGAAAATACCGGGAAAAACTGTAACATATTTCTAAAACAACAATATTGAACAACAGGATCGGAAATTGTAAAGCTAGTAGTATTATGTGCCATGCCAATATTTTCAGGAAATACATTTCCCACAAACATTAAAAAAAAAACAGTTGTGTAGAGAGAGATTTTTCCATCGATGTTATGACTTTAAATCGGATGAAAATAATGAAATATTGGTACTAAACTGCATCCTGTAGGTTTGGAAGCCGACCGCAAACATTGTTAGGAGAAGGTTAGACAGATTAATTTTTAAACTGACGAACGACTTAAATTTTTGGTCTACAGTTACTGTTATTTCTGTAATAATAATATACACGCTTGCTTTTCCAATTTACTTTAGACATTGGCAATACAGTCGACATCGGTTCTACTAGCCATTAAAAGATAGAATAGATATCTATTTCCCATGTACTCAAATTCCGTCTATATCTAACTCAACGGGCACAGGCAAAGCCGATGTTTGCGGAATTGTTCCAAAGAGTTACCGTCGCCCTGGAATGCAAAAGTCTATTGAAGGAACACAGGTGAGTTTCAGTCAGTAAAAGTCTGACACATTACGCTGCACCCAGAGAAAAACCAAAAAGGTAAAGCCGATGCCAAACATTCGAACCCAAAAAAATTGGTGGTAATTGGTCTACCTCAACGAGACAGGTTGCTTAAAATCGCTTCGTAAATTAGCCATTATTTCTCATAAAAAGTAATGGATAAAAAGTGGTTATTGTGGGTTATCCCTAAGAGATAGACCTTTTCTATCTTTTTGTAGACCTTTATAAGGTGTACAATACTGTAGTACATTATTTTTATCTATCTCGTAGGGTTCAGCCAGCGTTTGCAATGTAAGCGCAAAAAAAGTGTTTATTACGTTATAAAACTCTAAAATTTATCCCTGTTTCTCTACTATATTATGCATGTATTATACATATAAACCTTCCTCTTGAATCACTCTTATCTATTAAAAAAACCACATCAAAATCCGTTGCGTAGTTTTAAAGATCTAAGCATACTTAGGGACAGACAGACAGCGGCGACTTTGTTTTATACTATGTAGGTAGTGGTGATTGTTATTCCCAAAAAAATCAACAATTCCCAGCGAATGCCAGCCCTACTCGCGACGGGAGCGACAGCGCCGTCAGAGGGAGGGGTGGCGACGCGCCGGGTGGGGTGGGAAGGGGGCATCGGAAGTGTCGTGCGTGCGATTTAATTCCATCGCCGCCGCGCGCCCGGGACGCGGCCCGAGCGCACTCGAGTAGAGGGATGTCGAATGTCGATAGAATTATTTTTTGATTCTGAATTCGAATTTTAGTAAAAGTTTATCTTTATACTTTTGATGATGTTTGATTTTCAGTTTTACTGGTCGTAAAGCAATTTTAGTGAATAAACTCTAGTTTCTAGAATATAGGTTGTGAAAATTGTGAAACGAATTTCTTAAACGACACATTCGAAGTTTTAGTTACAGTCAAATAAATACGTTTACTGGTAAGCCTGGTATTCAACGCCTCGTCAAGATTCTTCTAAGAATCTTTATGCCCGTGCTGTTATTTTAATCACGCCTTTAACCTTTTGAGTGCGTAATTAGAGACACAATAGTAAGACAATGGCACGTGAACGCCGGCGTTAATGCGGGGATCAACAGCTTAAACCAGTCCTTGATTTATCCTTCATTCCATCCTGTATTCTTAAGTGATTTAAAATTCAGCAACTCACTGACTAATCAGGTTTTTTTTTAATTATTAACTCTTACGTCTTAAAATTCAATACGAATACTCAAACTTCAATACCTACTCCTTTACGCTTAAATGGCAGAACAGATTGGTGAAATTTGGCAAAAGGATATACCATGGTTCAGAAACAGGACAGAAAATACTTTTTCACCCGGGAATATTATCTCTTGCTGGCCAGAAGCTAGAATTAAGTAAAATAGTAGTTACATTACAACATAAATGTTAAAGTGTGGTGTATAAAATTTATATTTGGTTGAAGATTTGTTTTGTGTACTTGTTAGTAATCCTTAATTAAAAAACAAAATATTACTGCTGCTGCTACTTTGTTCCTACTTTGGTGTACAAAAAGTTTGTTCTATTCTATTCTAAGATTTTGAAGCGTTATGTTAAAGTTGTGGAATATTATATTATTATTATTCTAAATAAATTTAAAAAATACATTCTTGGTCCCGAGTATCGACAAAGTCAGTCACATCACTGCGCTCGTGAAAGGCGGTGGAAGCGGCGGGCTGGTCGTAAAATTGCGAGACCAGGTGATTCTGTCGGCGGCGTTACACCTACATAAGTACACCCAGCTATACTATGTACTTAGCACAGGGCTGCCAACACACTGCGGTATTCAATGTACCTTACATATTTTTATAATGGTGATTTTAAATCAAATTGGGGTGGTCAATGATGGGATGCGAGGCAACTGCGGAAACACGGGTGGGTTTGAGTCAGTAAAAGTCTGACACTCTCACTCTCTCTCACTCCACCAAGAGCAGGAGAAATTATTTGATGATTTCCAAAAAAAAACTCTACATATATTATTGAAGCTAATGTAGCTTACGGAGGGTTCTGCATGTCAGCCTTTATTTAATGACATGAAAACAAAGATCAAAATATTAAAACCTTTCTGCGATTTCTATTTGACAGTAAAGCTGATTCGTGTATAAAACAATTGTATGTTTCGAATCACATTTATTGTCAAAAAAACTAAAAAAAAAAAAACTTGTGTTTAATGTAACTGTACTTTGTTAAAAACCTTCGTTTGATGATAAGAATATTTCACAACTTTCACACAACGCCATCTAGTCCCAAACTAAGCAGAGCTTGTATAGCACAAGCTCTGCTTAGTTTGGGTAGGGAGTTAGGGAGTACTAGACAACTGATAAACATACTTATACATTTCTAAATACATACATATTATATAAAAATTACACCCAGACACTGAACAAAAAGGGGTTTAGTGACAGGACAGAATGGAAGAAAAAAACGTGTTGCATCGACTCCAAATAACACGGGACAAGTGTAGGAAGATGCTGATGACCCAGAACAAATGATCGTGCTCATCACACAAATATTTGTCTTGGGTGGGAATCAAACGACCTCCGGCATAGCAGTCAGGGCCACTAACCAGTAGACCACCAAGCCCGTCAATGTGATAATGTGCCAATGAGTGATGTACTTCGTTTGAAGCCATGTTTGCTCAGGTTCACGCTGGGGCGGTGAAATTGAGAGAACCGGTGATTATGTCGGTAATACCAGAGCCGCCATACTTATGTACTCGTACGCTCCCCTATGTACTAATTTAGGGCTGGCATTTCGCCGAGGTTTGTTGACTAATTACGAATTAATTTTGTTTCCCAAAACACATGGGTTTTTTTGATATTGTTGGCGAGAACAATTTTGAACTAGCCTGTTGGTCTAACGGTTAGTGGTTCTGACTACTATGCCGGAGGTCGTGGGTTCTATTCCCACCCAAGACCGACCCCAAATAAAACGGGACAAGGGCAGCAAGATGATGATGCAGTATCAAAAAGTTTTAAACTTAGACTTAGCATATTTTGACAGGCGTGTTGGTCTAGTTGTCAGTGGCCCTGACTGCTATGCCGGAGGTCGTGGGTTCGATTCCCACCCAAGACAAATTTTTGTGTGATGAGCACGATTATTTGTTCTGTGTCTGGGTGTAATTTATGTATAATATGTATGTATTTAGAAATACATAAGTATGTTTATTAGTTGTCTAGTACTCATAACACAAGCTCTGCTTAATTTGACACTAGATGGCGTTAAGTGACAGTTGTGGAATATATAAAAAAAAACTGGGCAAGTGCGAGTCGGACTCGCGCATTGAGGGTTCCGTACAAACTTAAAAGGTAAATTGCGGTTTACGATTTATGACGTATTAAAAAAAACTACTTACTAGATCTCGTTGAAACCAATTTTCGGTGGAAGTTTATAAGGTAATGTACATCATATTTTTTTTTTAGTTTTATCATTCTCTTATTTTAGAAGTTGCGGGGGGGGGGACATTTTACCACATTGGAAGTGTCTCTCGCGCAAACTATTCAGTATATAAAAAAATTATATTAGAAACCTCAATACCATTTTTGAAGACCTATCCATAGATACCCCAAACATATGGGTTGGATGAAAAAAAAAATTTTGAGTTTCAGTTCTAAGTATGGGAAACCCCCAAAATTTATTGTTTTTTTTTCTACTTTTTGTGAAAATCTTAATGCGGTTCACAGAATACATCTACTTACCAAGTTTCAACAGTATAGCTCTTATAGTTTCGGAAAAAAGTGGCTGTGACATATGGACGGAGAGACAGACTCATGACGAATCTTTATGGGTTCCTTTTTTTGCCATTTGGCTACGGAACCCTAAAAACGAGTATTGTTCATGTATTGTTACGTGTTTAGTTTTGAGAATATTAATCAAGCTATTTTTTTAAAATAAATGTGTGTGTATTATTTATATATTACTAGCTGAGCCGGCAAACGTTGTTCTGCCATATAAATAAAAAAAAAAAAAAAAAAAATAGATGTTGGCCGATTCTCAGACCTACTCAATATGCTCACAAAATTTCATGAGAATCGGTCGAGCCGTTTCGGAGGAGTTCAAGTTCGAACACCGTGACACGAGAATTTTATATATTAGATTATGTACACGCAGATATTAAAAAGGACTACAGGAATGATCCAAGGAACGCAAAGGTACTGAACAAACACAGGTGGATTTAATTCAGTAAAAATCTGACACGCTCTCTCACTCCACCCAAGCTCCAACTAGGAGAAGAGCGTTAAAAACATCTTGGGCACAAAAAAGTTCGTCCTAATTTCTTCTAGGCAAATAACGAGCATAGCCATCTTAAATGCACGTGCAATGCTAAAAAAAAAAACTAAGGTGTCTCCTACATTTGTTTATTTATACTAGCTATCTGTCCCCGCGGTTTCAAACGCGTCTTTCGTTACTGCTCAGTCGTGCATACGTACATAGGATTAACAATCCAATGTATAGGTTCATTGAATTGTTAATCCTATGTCGTATTTGGATTTCGTCGCTGCGGCCAGCGCTGCGCTTAAGGCTGTTTTCGAATAGCACTGCTAATCCTATTGGTGCTACGACCAACCGTTGGCGAACAATCAAACCAACTCTTCAGCTTTATAATATTACTAGCTAGCACGTGAAAGCAGAAAATTGTACCATGGGAACATACTCCTGGGAAAAAATATCCTATGTAGGTACTATTCTAGGAAATGGCCTACCCGTGTGACAAATAATTCATCTAAATTCGTTCAGCAAACATACAAACATTACACAAACACTCACAAACTTTCACCTAAGTATATAATATAATGTAATATAGTTTAGAAAATTTCAAGCAACACAACCGCACAAACGCGGACGTAATTCCTTAAGAGGGTCCTTTTCCACTCGCCTATCGTCAACATCGAGCATGGTTTAAAAGCTTGTTGCTTCATCTAACGCAATACAACGCGATGTTTGATGAAGAGGCAATGCAAAAAAAAGAGAGATACCTAACGCCTGAAAACTCTGTCGTCATTCGGTAATTCCGTGATTTAGGTACTCGAATATTTCACAAAACTTGTTCCAAAATCGAAATACGTAATTTTTTAAGCCCTTGAAAGTTTTTTAGAAAAATTGTTGTCATTCAGAATCTCGATTAAATGTGCAAGGCTTATATTTAAGTACTTTTTATATTTTTAATATTTAAGTACATTATGAGTGCCAGAGTTCACGTAAAATAGCTAGATAGATAATAGATTTTTAGAGGTCTTTACTAGATTAGTTTTACACAAAATGTTTTTATTTGTATAGAAGCCTAAATAATATCCACAATGTAGCTGTGTATCCAAAATATCTAGAAAAAGATGTGTAATAACATCATAATCACGTAAGAGCGGTTGTATGAAAATGTACCTCGAAAAGGACGCTCTTAAGCATTCTGTACCAGGCAATCAAGGATGCTGGAGAGACACACAACGAAACAATTACAATTTTGAAGGACCAGTTTTAACAAGGAACAGTAAATAAAAAACCAACTGCCCAGTACAACGGCTCAAGGTAGTGAAAGACAATCGAGGGGCCGAGAGTCCGAATTCCACCTGTTGCTATGATTCAATGAACCAATCTTTAGCACAACATACGGATCGAGCTTTGTTGGGGGGGCTAATAAACATGTTATAGAAAATCTGTTTCTGTTAGGAATAAAGGCTCGACAACTTAGATGTGTAAGCAGTGGTGGCAGAGTGGTAACGGCCCCGACTTACGAGTTGTAGGTTGCGGGTTCAAACTCAGCCAGGCGCATTACTTCGTGTAATTTATTTCATCACCACTGCTCTCAAAACGGTGAAGGAAAACATCGTGAGGAAACCGGCATGTCCTAGAACCAAAAATTCGAAGACATGTGACATCCACCAACCCGCACTGGGCCCGCGTGGTGGATTATGGCCCATTCCCTCTCCTAGAGAGGAGGCCTGAGTCCCAACAGTGGGAACATTATAAGGCCGACTATTCTATATGCTAACTTAGATGTCTTCCTTACGAATTAGCAAGAAGTGTATCAGAGCCAGGAATAATGGAGGGAGGCCATTGCCCAGCAGTGGGACAGTATAGGCTAGTTATAATATATTATATAATATTTAGTAGTCTTGTTGTGTAGTTCATTGACAAATTAGATCGTCAGAGAACGCTCCAAAAGGCGAACTACGCGAACTAGACCTCAGATACGTCACTCTTAAGTTGGTTAGTTCATTCGATATCCGTGGATATGACTGATTTAAATGTAAGATCGAAAGTGAGTGAGAGCGCAGAGTCGCCTGAGCTAGTCGAATCGCTATGACCGCATATTGCTCGAAGCACATGCGACATCCCTATGCGGCTACGCGCCGTCAACTCGGGCTTTGTCTTTAAAGGACGTCATCCGCAATCCCGCAAAAAGTATCCCACGTCTACGTTATGGTCTACTCTTATGGCATACACGTACCACATACTTTTATAATATCGGTAGGATTTCGGCAGTCTCGCACAGCCCTAGACAACAACAGAACACAGCATCCTGTCCCGTACTTAGGAGCAGTACGTGCGACGGCGCTACAAACTTGTGTTGTACCAGATATTTAATATTACATCAAATACACATAACGTCTGCTATGTATGTACAGAATTCTGACAGACACGGTATGTAGTACAGAGCTTTGAGACGCCAGGACGCCACTGCTTGAGATGACATTGCTGAAACTTTTCGTATAAAGCGAGCGTGTCGATGAGGCGACATTATCCTTATACTCTATCGCACACCTTCAAGCGAGAGCGGACTCAAGATCGGGCTCATCAGGAGTAAAATATAGAAAAGATATTGACGATCCGCGAGTACTCTGAGTACGGGTTTCTGAATTTAGTATTTTAAATTAAGATCGTCTCACTCAAATCTTACTTAAGATAGAGTTTGAGAAATAGGTACACTCCCCCGATTTCTGATTTGAAGTTGAGTATTTCTCAAACTCTACTTTAGCCTTAAAATCTGGCAAAATTTGGCACTCAAATAGGGCTTGAGATGTTTTCAACTCGAAATACTCAATTCAGAAACCTGTCCTCAACTTCAAATACTTAAATATAATAATAATAATATAATATAATACTTACCATCAGGTGAGATGGTGGTCAAACGCAAGCCTATCAAAAAAAAAAAAAAAAAAAACAGAAATCAAAGGTTAGTCTACAGAGACTAACCTCTAAAGGCCTTTGATGGTGAAAGCGATTTTTAACTGCTAATCAAACATACTGGGAGCCAAGAAGATCATCGGCAATGATGCACTTGTCAACTCAAAACTCGAAAGGTTTGAGCATCGACGCCGAGTTCCTAGCCTGTCGGTTTTCTATCGTTTACATTTCGAGGAGTGTGCATCATCGGACCACAAGAAGTACGGCGCGGCGGCATTGCGCCACCATTACCTACAAGTCACATGGTGGACATCCCACCCATACTCGTACGTATAAAGCGTTTTGGGAACTCATTTATTATGCGTACAGCTAAGGAGTGAAATTCCCTGTCGGAGTCTGTGTTTCTTGTTATAACCTGTCTTTGTCATGTCAATCAAATGAATGGGTTGCTTCTAGGCAAGCGTGCTCCATCGTCGACCACATCGTCGCTTACCATCAGGTGGGATAGTGGTCAAACGCGAGCCTAGAATTACGCGGGATGCCCTGGCGCTTTCGCCTAGTGAAAGCTATGGCCCCAAGTGTGGTAATTTTCTCGCTAGACGAACTAAGAGGATTGTTTTAATTATTAAAATTAAATAAATACCTATCTAATACATTTAATAAACATACAATACAACTTGATCAGAGTCAAAACCTTCAAAATACAAAAAAAAAAAGTGATGATATCCCACCTCAAAGAAAAAAATCGCTATAAAATTACGAATACAGTTACTTAGGTAAGTACTAACAGACGTACACAAAGCATACTAACTACGGTTTAACTCCAGCAATTAACCACAATGTGCTCTAAACCCCACAATAATCTATGAGGATCTTCATCTTCACACATCACAATACTCCCCGAGGGTTTCCAGATGTCCGTCTTCGTATTCCCATGGTCCCTGTCCACATAACAGGGACAGCAGGGATATATCTCATCGAAAACGAAGGCTTTGTTGATTGTGACAGTGAAAATCTCCTTGAAATCCACAAAGGAGATGTGTGCATAATAGGTTTGGAGTTTATCGATACCTGGATTTGTTGGACTCGTGTTTGGACTTGCGAAGTTAGTAGAGCTTGGTTCGGTTTAGCCAAGTTTTCAGGTTAACATATCGAATTATTGCGATACGTTTGTTTGTTTAGCTTCGACAAGAATAAAAACTATACCTGGATATGGGGCCTTTTTTATGGCGTGTCAAAATATCAGGCGTGCGAGCGAGATAGAGTTATACACCCTATATAGCTCCATCCCTTTAACAGTTCAGGTAAGGTTGTCAAATGGATCGCGTCAAGAGCTCATGGTAGGGCCTATGGTGTACCGGTGTACCAGGTTTCATCGTAATCCGTTCAGCGGTTAAAGTGTGAAGACGTAACAAATATACACACACACACACATACTAACTATCTTTCGACTTTATAATATTAGTGTGATTTTAGTACGACTAGCTCGTGCCTGCGACTTCGTTTGCATCTTAGTAAAACAGTACAATGACATTTGGTCACAATTTCAAAGTTTTTTTTTCGCTGTATCCTGTATTCTTTTCTAAAATAATAGCCTATGTTAATTACAGTACAAGAGCAGTGGTGGCCGAGCGGTAACAGCCCCGACTTACGAGTTGTAGGACGCGGGTTCAAACCCAACCAAGCGCATTACTTTGTGTAATTTATTTCATCACCACTGCTCTCAAAACGGTGAAGGAAAACATCGTGAGGAAACCGGCATGTCCTAGAACCAAAAATTCGAAGACATGTGACATTCACCAACCCGCACTGGGCCCGCGTGGTGGATTATGGCCCATTCCCCCTCCTAGAGAGGAGGCCTGAGTCCCAGCAGTGGGAACATTAAAAGGCTGATTATGCTTATATGTTAATTAACGATAACGTATCAAAACAATATATCTACATTGTGAGTACCTAGCTAGGTTAGCTACCATCCATTGGATATAATGGAACTCTAATTTATTATTAAGTTTTAACATCGGTATGTAACCTATGCCCACAATAAAGATATTCTGATTCAATGTAATGTTTATAAAATGGTAAATTTGCATGTTAACAAAAAAAAGGAAAATAAAAGTTATCGATATCTATCATCGGCACATTAGCACATCCCTATCGCATGCCGAGGGCGATTTACGGGCGCGCGACAAGTCGCAAACTGGCGCAAACTCAGGTGACCGCGCGACCGTACCTACCTACTAGTACAACTGCCGGCCAGTACCTACTGCACGGGACATTGCCACATACGATATGACCACCGAAGTATCAGTAAGAACTTACTCTACAATTAATATAGGACGGTGCGGGTGACAGCTGTCGGATTTATACAATGAGAAATAATAAAAATATGATGTTTCATGGTATTGTTTGTTTCTTATTTAACACCGACTTCCGAAATTAAAGTTATTTTGATCCTTTGTGTTTTTTTTTTAGTGAAGTCGGTTATATTTTTTTTGTAAAAAGTTTTTCATTTTACACTTTTTAGTTGCGTTTGTATACACTTATAACCAGAGTGCCTATTTCTCATGACAATTCCAATTAACCCAAACACGGCTAGGATACATTGATTAATTACAGAGTTCCGGTGCCTATCTTCCGGCACCATCATCATCATCAAATCACTTCGATGATACCATTTTCAACATAACTATTCAGAACCATTTATTTATATGTATGGTCATAGTCGCTTAACTATCTTCATTGTGATATCTATGTGAGTATGAAGTTCCGTTGGCCATTTCTGGTCTTCTTCATCAGTTTCACTTCATCAAATGTTACTTTTTGACTGTAAATGCTTAAGTTCTCGATAAAAATACCAAAATCACTATATGGTTGCCTATAATATTTGAGGAGTTCCCTCGATTCCTCATGGATCACATCATCAGAACTAGATTATTAAAAAATGGTACCAATCTGGAAGCATATCCTTTATGAGGAAAAAAAAATTGCACATCGGTCTTTAAACGACGGAGTTCTGAGGTTTTGAGGTTCTGACACGCATATAAAATATTTAAAAAAAAATACTTAATACAACCGAATTGATAACCTCCTCCTTTTCTTTGAAGTCGGTTAAAAACAACAACCTATCCTTTTCTCTCATCCTGAAGATGCATATTTTCGTCCTGCTGTCATTTTACCCATGCTATGTAAAAAAGACCTTAGGAAATAACTGAAGCGAATAAGAAATGTCAAATAGTTATTACAGATGGGGTTACATTACAGTATGGCCATTACGCATTACAGTAACAATTTTTTATTATTTGACAGTTTCTCAAACAAGCTATACTGTTTTTTGTCAGTTCTTTTAACTTTACTGACAGTTTTGTTTTCTTCCACGCACCAAACAGTTAAAACTGACAGTGACTGCACGTGTGTAGCCAGCTTTTTTGTTGAGGTGGGAAATCGTCAAATAACCTGTTTCAAACCGGTGTCAAACCTTTACTGAATAAAACCCGCAGTGTTCCATCATTTGCCCTTTTCGAGGGCCACCGTAACTCTTTCGAATAATCCCGCTTTGTATTTGCCAGTTTCACAAGCAAGATTAAATAATTGTTGTCAGTTTTTATGTCAGTTTTTTCCACGCTTCCAACAATTTAACTACACATTTAAAACTGTCAGTGACAGCACGTGTTTTTTAGAGAAGGGATATGATCAACTAACTTCTCCCGCAAGCGTGTATGGAGCATGGATGGAGCGAGAGGGCGTGTCAGACTTTTATTAACTAAATCCCACCTGTGCTGTGCTCTTTCAGGTGCAGTCTCAATACACTATTATATTTGCAGACAAACTACATGGCTTCGTGTCTTTCTTATTACTCGGTGCTCAAGTGATACACTGATAGACTTAGGAGGTTAGAACTTCTTCTGTCAACTTGTATAATGGCTATCAAAAGCGACCCGCATCAACTACCTACGTACGTGTAATACACACTATGGCGTGGGACATACTAGGCATGCATAACTACAGCCAGGTATACGTATAACCCGCAATACATGTTCTCACACATCACCTGTTCACAGGCTGTCAGTTGTAGCGTGCATACATAACATTGGTATTAACGGGTTGAGCAAATGTACATAATAATGGTAGAATTTGTATCGAAGCCGCAGTTTCGGTGAACATGTAATATGATAATTAAATACAGGTTCGGAATTGTGCTTATTGAAAGTTTACAAAAAAAAAAAAAAACGAATGTAATCCTTATTCATATCAGGGATAGAATTTCAGAAAACGTTAAAACACATGTTTCTATATATGTATTAAAATTGTTTAGTTACTTGATTACAAAGTTTCACACTTCTAGCTTTAAAAATGACGGACTTCCAAGTTCCATCGAAAAATTCTTATTCTTCGTCTTTATTTAAAAAACAATACTTCTGAAAAAAATCAACTTTCTAGGTAAGTGGGCGTTGATGAGTCAGTGTGATGAGAATAGATGATATCGATATCGTACTAAAAAGACTTAGTTTTACAATACTGTCAGTTGACGGCATGCAGAAAAACTGTCAGTTTCAAAAGACTGACATTTGATCAGATTTGGATGGTGAGGCGTAGTGTGAGAAAACGTAGTAGTTTGGAACTAAATATCTCATACATGCCAAGACAAAATAAAATCTCTATAATCGAAATGAAAGAATACTAATGATATGATTGTAAAAAGTGGCCAGTACAGAGTCAGAAGCATTTGCACCTGGGGGTAAATAATCCCCCAACCTCCCGTTTCACCTACCTGCAGTTTGCTTTGTATGATACGGGCAGGCCAGCAGTAAAAGTACGCAGACAGACAATATCTACGTACCTATGTACAATATGTACATACATTTGTATGTATATGAAACGATATGTTCGGTAACTGAATGTGCCAGGCCAGTTGCAATGCAACGTCAAAACTTAGTTACAAAGCGAAGGTCTGAACAATTTTGGTAATTGGCAGTTCTGTGCTGCAATAAAAACTGTAGGTGAATTAAGATAGGTGTGTGTGTTTACGATAGAAAGTTCTTAATTTTAAATAATTTTTAGTTGTCTGTAAGTGTTTTCTACCTCTAAGATCTCTCAATAAGTAACGGTTACCTCACAGACATGTTATTTTGACATCTGTCAAAATCAACCAACTGATGTAAAGGTTTGATGACAGTTTTGAGAATTCATTTTTTAGAGCACGACTTTAGGCCAGTTCAATCTCTCAAACTACCCTCCTGCCTTTCCCCACGATTAAAAAAGCACCATATCCTTCAATCCTCATTAAATTAATGACGTGAAGATATTCCACTATATTAATTGATAATTACTGGCGGATACCAAGCGTACATAGCTTGCAGAAGTTATATAACTCCCGATAAATTTCATCGTCGCGCCCGGCAGGCGTCGCGTTACAAGTAGCACTCGACGCTAATGACGCACTTGTTCCCGCCTCTGCCGCCCGCGTACTCCGTGCTCGCCCCTTCTCGTCAGCCCGTTGCCCGCGCTTTCTCGCAATTGCCCGCGCCACCGGTGTTCGTGGGTGCAATTTCGCTAGAAGCGCGTGGCGTGTTTTGGGGCAAATTCAATTTAGTACATTGCATAACCACCGTCGCGCCTAATAACCCCGAGAGATTGGCAGAGGTGCCACCGAGTAACATGGTACACAGATATAGGTACATACAAAGTTAGCGAGTGATTCCCCATATGATGGGGGTTGAGATATTGGCCGTTTGCTTTTTCATTTAACAAAATGTCGACTCATAAGGTTGATATTAATTAATATCAAGCTAAAAACTTAGGCTCAAGTTTGATGAGAAGGACAATTTATTGACAGACGATTGAAAAGTTCAACCACTCTAAGCAACTCAAATGACTAGTTTTGCATTTTATCGATATTCAATAAATTTTGAAAACAAAATGTTTCAATTTTAGAAACATTATACCCTATTCATCAGGGCTTGAGATAAAATGTAAACAAAGAAAACAATGTATACTCTATTCGCGATAGAATTAGACATAAGTTAAAAAGGTTGTTTTATTTTCACTTTGTCATAAAAGTATATATTATGTATGTTGTGCTTTATTATTATTACAGTTAAGATTGATGCTGAAATTATTATAATCATCTTTTATACCAACTGTTATAATTAAATAAATTCATTGGAACTATCCATCTTCTGAATTTATGAGGCTTAATTAAATAAATTATTGTCGATAATAGCGACAGCATTGTCGCTATTCAAAAAATAGCTTTTTAATTTTCGAATGAATTCAAAACTGCAAATTCTTCTTTTCTAAATAATTATAAATATCAATAAGAATAGTACCTAGTACCTGTAGTCCTAATATGTGTGGCGAAGCAGTCACGGTGTTCCACATAGTTAGCTAAGCACATAATATTTACCATTTATCACACAAGTGCGTTACAGGCGCCATGCCGTTTTCCTGTGTATTCATCTTGTATCCTAAATAATTATAAATTCTGAATCCATAAAGTACTGAATTGACGGCGTTTTCTTGACGTTGGTGATGCATACAGTTTACGAAATAGACATACAAACGTGTTGTATAAATAAATTAATAAATCTAAGGGTGAGGAAAGATGTGTAGCGTAATTTTGTGGAAAGGCCAATATAATATAGGTCGTGATGGAAGACTAGAAGTTATGTATCTACAAGAAAGTTGAAAACTAAGAACCTCTATGCTTCTACTACTTAATTACCGATATTATTATTTATCTTTAAAAGTATGTTTTGGATTTCATGAATAATAAATAGCCAACAATAATAAATAAACATACAGATAAAAACCATCAGTAACAAGTCACAGATGTGATCACGTGACTAAAATCGGACACGATGACTGCAGAAGTACAGACTGATGACAGTCCGAACTGTCAGTCGAAGACCACTCAGTCCTCGACTGATAGTTTGTTCATAAACTATAAGGAAAAAGTCACAATAATAAGATAAACAAAGGATACAATTTATTCCATATTATTCAGACAAGTTTATTCACAAAATAATTTCGCGCCTTGCATTGCGGTCACATCCAGCCAGTCCGCCTCTTCGCTCCGGCGACGGGCGCCACAAGAACAATGCGTCTGAAGCGGAGTCGCGCGCCGGCGAAACACCCGCTGACTCCATTTTTATTTATTTTAGCCAACGACGCTTTATGTATTTAATTCGTGCTGTATTTATTGCGCTAGCTTTTGTTGCTACTTGTTGAGATGTTGGCCCGTATCGCGTCTTGGGAACTACCTAAATTAATGTTGCGTTTTTGCGTCCGTTATACAAACTGAAAAAATATGAGTACCTAGTTGTATTTACTGTCCTTGTTGTATAGGCAGATCAGTCTACCTATTTACTATGGGGATATTTAGTAGGAAACTGGAGAAAATCTCTATTTTCCAAAAGCAGGCTTTACAGAAAATAAAATTTACCAGTGTGCATCACCAAAACAGTGGAGTCAGCCAACTGTATCCTTGAATTTTGCTCGCCTGGCAGGAAACAGCTGTGAGAACTAAAACACGAAGCCATCCATTTTTCACATAAAAAGTTAATCTAATCGAGAAAAACGTTTTCCTGTATAAAAAAAAACTGACCACTGCGACCGGTGACGACATTTACCGGCGCGGCGCTACCAGGCTATCATAAATTACAAGCTAGCGGCATTGCACTAGCGGTTGGTAATTACGATTCAGCAAACTTATTTTACAGTTGAATCAGATGAAACTGAACCTTATAGGTATACGAGTGGAGAATTAACGGTGATAAACTGGCGTGTCAAAGACTACGGGCCAGCCTCGGCCGGCGCATGCAAGCGCGGCGACGCTGATGACGCGTAATTAGAACACGGAGGGATTCTGAAACTATCGAATTTCGGAATCGAGTGCCGTCGTTACACATTGAATCCGATTTCGATTGTCTTGGAAAAGTATTTATGACGTTCCAGGTTATTTTGTTGTTTGAAATTGATTCAGATATTTGAAACTGTTTTGAAAGTAAAACTAATTTCAAATATTTATTTATTTATTTAAACTTCATGGACAGTAGTACTTACATAGGCGGCCAGGCATTCTCTACCAACCTTTGGGTTAAAAAAGACAAGACTGTGGTAGGTTTGCACGGTTTGCACAATAAATAAACAAATAAAAGATACCTACTTCAAATCCAAATTCCGATGTTCAGTTCAGTTGTTGGTAAACCATTTCGCTTTAAATGCGAAATTGAATCAATTTAATGTTAAATGGCTAACCAACATGAAATTGGCAAAAACAATAAATTAATTATTTTAGAATCATTCACGCAAATTCTTATTCATTAATATGCATTTCAAATTTATTCTTATTCATTATTATGCAATTAATTAATTACAGACTCAAAGTCGTTATTTATTTATTTTGTTTGATGCAACCAAACCTAGCTGCCGAAATTATGAACCTACGTAATATATTTTTTTAATACTAATTCTATACTAGTGCTTGACTGCGATTCCACCTGATGGTAAACAGTGATGGAATAGTTGATGGTGAGGCGCACTAGTTTATGAGGAGCCTATTCACTCTAGCCTTGAAGACACCTAAATTATAATCGGTCGGGAAGACCGCATTGGTAATCATAATCATAAATATGTATCTATGCCTTATTTATGATTACCCTATTATACGTACGTACCTACATAGTATCCTCCTTGGTACAGGCAAAGTGTCACGACCTGGCATTCGCCCACACGAAATACATTATTCGGGTAGGCTCTGCCTTCGTCACGTAATTATCAACCGCTTCTAATTACCGCGTGCGATCCTCAACATGCCTCGGGTGGCTTGGGTAGCCCGGCTCCACTCGCTAGACAGTAAAAACTAGCAAAGCAATGCCACTAGTTTTTTCAGTCTAGCTCGAGTGACCCCGCTTGATCGAAACACATGAGGCTCGTCGTGCAATACCTGGACACGTTACTATTTGTTGAACAGGCTGAAAATAAGTGTCTACTTATTTTTAGGTTTTGCGCCAAATTATTGTGAACCACGCACAAATAATTTCACAAGATTATGTTGAAAAGTATGGATGACATTTTGGATTGGAATATTGCATCTAAGGTATTTCCTTCACAAAATTAAAGGACTTAGTGTTTCATTTGCAACAATTCCCACAATGATTTCTTTCCACCCTTATCATTTACAAAAACATATTCATAAAATTGTCAGACCAATAACGGCGCTCACTTTAACAGCACCATAAGATAAAACCATGGCGTTGGCAGACCACGGTATCAGCCATAAAGCGGTAACAATTCACCATCGTAAACCAACCACATCACCATAGTACCAGACCCTCATAAATAACAGGCGTAAAGATGTTTTCAACAGATGGATTTTTTGGTCGCCCGTAAACAAAGATCGCGTTTTCCATTTTTGTACTAGTACTATAGAATTTTTTGGGGGGTTGGTAGACTTTTAATGGCGACTCTGCTATGGAGGTGCTCGTATTTCGTAAAAGGAAAGTAATTCAGAAAATGTTTCACACGTTCGGAAAATCTCTGCTTACAAGGATTAACGGAATGTGCAATAAACTCCGTCGAGTACATAATTGACCTGTTTTGAGCAAAACAGAAAACAGGTCAATCGGCTTAAATGAACTTTGTAACAGATTACTCATGTTTTTTAACAAATTGATAACACTCGTTAGTCGAATACGAATTCGACATAATAAATAAAAAAACTTTCTATACGATATTCAAATAAATATCGTTTAATTTTTAATCGGATTATTTTATTAAATAGATTTTGTGAGAGTTTGCTCTCACATGGCAAAAACTTTTGTCATAGTAGTTCTCTGGTCGGTTGTTGTTGACATTACGACCCTAATCATAATCAACACCCGTATCGGATACTACCGGTAACGTCACACAATCGACGCCAAATTACTAGGGTCGCAGAGTTGATAACAAGCTAAACTAAACACTTATCGTTACGGGCCGTGCGAATGAATCAATCAATCAACGCGGTGGAGGGAAAGTGCTGCGGATAATGAGCGGGGCGGGAGGCGCTGCGAGATGGCGTGCGTGCCCGAAGCGCCATTACGGCGCGCGGCGTGAGGTTTATAGTATGGTGGTTATGCGAGGCGGAGAATGCAGTTGGTGTTTACAATTATTTTGCTGAAGTTACAGCAAGGAACTGTGATCATGATACACTTTGTGTAGTAATACTGCAAAAATATCTCCTGAGAATTATTGTTGTAATATTCTTTTAGATTAAGATAGGTGTCATTCAGAAAAAGTCGGTGTTAAACATAACCAGAAACACCGAATTCCAAAATGTAAAATTATTTTGCTCTTTTTAGTGTTTTATTGTCACAAATCATTACTATAATAGGCTAATTATACTAGGCTTCCAGAAGCCAGTCGACGCTTCGTTTCCCACCGAGTTCTCACCCCAGGCAGTCGCAGACGAAAAGGCGGACATCCGCCTTGTTTCGACAATGCAGCATTATAATTTCTTCGCGTGCCTACCTCCTGGCAGCAAATAGCGTCAAATTTTAAAAACATTTCTCCTTGTCGCTTTCTGTAGCCATATTAATATCTGTGAAACAACCTAATTTGTTATAATAAATAAAATTAAATTAAATTTTGACAGGCTATGTATGTGAGTTTCTTCATCTGTTCCCACATAGCTCCTAATCTACTTATCGGAACTCGACGTATGAGGTATCGTTAGAACCGTCTTAATTGTCCGCTGAACATAGGTTACGTGACGTGTCACAAAACTTGATATGGCGCCCTCTAGCGGACAAAAATTAATGTGTAAAAAATAAAAATGGAGATAAATACGCCTTGTTTGGTATCATTTGAAAGGGTTTTACTTGTACATTTCCAAAATATTGTTCAAATTTAAAGTGACGCCCTCTAGCGGGCAAGAAGTCATGTGTTAAAAAAAATGTTAAGATAAATACACCGTGTTTGATATCATTTGAAAGGGCTTCACTGGTACTTATCAAAATATATCATCAAAATTCAATGTGACGCCCTCTGGTGGACAAAAATTAATTTACCATTATTAATTAGAAATTTTAAATTTAGCTTTTGCAAATGGTATAGAAGCACAGTGATTTAACACCAAAATAATTAAAAAAAAAAAAGTAAAAAAACTAAAACCCGACTACGACAAAAAAAACGACGAAACTAAAAGTATGAAACAAGATTTCCAGGATGCTGAAATAAACAAGGTAAAAAGAAAAGCCGTAGTCACACGTTATTAAAGTGTTTCGGTTGTTACCTATAACGTGTGACTGCGGCTTTTCTTTTTACCTTGTTTATTTCAGCATCCTGGAAATCTTGTTTCATACTTTTAGTTTCGTCGTTTTTTTTTGTCGTAGTCGGGTTTTAGTTTTTTTACTTTTTTTTATATTATATGTAAACGGATACGCGTTTCGGTGCTTCCTGGTAGCGACAACCTGGAGGTCTATAACTCAACAGTGAACAGGTTACTACAAGGCAATCGTGCTCAATCGTCAACTACGGGCATCAGGTGAGACAGTGGCCAAGCGCAAGCCTATCCAGGATAATAAAAGTAAAACTAAAATCTAAAGAACGCCTTCAGCTACGATTCTTTCCTTTAATTAAAGTCCTTTAAGTATTAATTTTATAAAAAAACTTTTTACAAAAAAAATAACCGACTTCACTAAAAAAAAACCACTAAAACGATCAAAAATCAAAATAACTTTAATTTCGGAAGTCGGTGTTTCTCGGTCGGTATTGTAAGTATTGTTAGTTTCTTATTTAACACCGACTTCCAAAATTAAAATTATTTTGATCGTTTTTGTGTTTTTTTTTTTGTGAAAACAAATTGAAGCGGAACTTAGTAGAGTAAGAGACCTTTGTCAGTGGACTGCGATGGGCGCGTCTAAACTTTCCGTAAACAAATATTTTGAAGATTTTTTTCTATCACTAAATAAATAGGACTACTTACTGCACTGCACTCCTGGACCCTGGTAGCGATACAACAGAACTTTCCTAAAAAAACAAAGTTAATCCCTTCAACCTCTCCTCCTGCTCTGTGAGCTCAAAATATTAAAGACATATAGATACCTACCTAGATCCAAACCAAAGTACCTAAGTCATGTTGAGTGTCCGTTCAGCGAGGGATGAACAAGGGGGAGCAAGTGCCCGGAAAAATACAGAGGGGGAAATATCGCAGAGCGATGTCGGCGATTAAACTGTTTAGGAGGACGTAGCTACCACTTGTTATGTCCCAGTTCGGATACAATCGATACGGTGTTACTCGATTTTGTCGGTTAGTTAGGAATGTTGAATTTACTAGTAGGAACGTCACTATTTTGTTTGTAATATTAACAAAAATACAGATGCTTAGTTTGAATTTAGACGATTAAAAAAAAAAACACTGGTGAGGTGATACAAATAATAATAATAAAAAAACGGGGCTTTTTATTGCGGCATTATAAATAATATACATTCTGTCAAAGTGGCAACTGTCTACTTATTATAGTTCACGAGATACAGTCCGCTAACTGAGAGACAGATAAACGGACGGAAGGAAGGCCGGACGGACAGATAAGGCAATTCCGCTGGTTACCCTTCAGGAACGGAACCCTAAAAAAATGTTTCGGATTGCTTTTTGCAACATATTTGCTACTAAAATTCGAACAAAAGCGTACGTACTACGTACGAATCAATCAATTTAAATAAACCCACCGCTGTCAAGTAATTATTATTCCGCTTACCAACTTTTGCCGGTTTTCGCGCGCGGCTGATTGCCACCTTACCCGAGGCGTCCGCGCTTCAAAATATTGCAGAATCTCGCTCCGCGCATTTTTGCGGAAAGCCGTGACTTTGTCACGGTGCGGCGGGTGTCGTGCCGTGATCATCTGACAGATGTCTACTTAAGCACGTCTGTACGAGACTGTGGATATTTCGAAAACTTTTTTTCTTAGTAAATTGCGGGAGAGATAAGAACAGCCTGCTCTGATGTGGCTTGGATGTTTATCGCCAGCGGTATAATCTTGTGGTGGAGCAAGATTAATGTACATACTTGTACACCCACATAAATAAAAGTGTCCTACTTATTATTTTATTAAATATCTAAAAGATTCTTAATTAAGACTCGCTCTGTCTCTTCTTAAAATACCCAGAGCAGCTATAAATGACAATCATTCAAATTCAATGAACGCCTGTTTCGCGTCGCGCTAGCCTTCGTCGTCAGCCAACACACTCGACCCCAACCAACATGTTGTAAGTACACAAATACATAGTAAACCTGAAACCAAGTACGCTATTAATTATATATTTCGACGCAACGTACATATAGTTACTAGGTATGTAGCAACGTGCCAAAGTTATATCGCGCGGATTCACACGAGGCGCGACGCGACGCCGACGTAGGTAGTCGGCACCTAATGGCCCGGGAGGTAACGACGAGCCGTCATTATAACTAAATTATGTAGGTGCCGCCTTGCTAATGCGACACAGCTCGGCGCGCCGGCCACCGCTCTTTGTTTCTGCGCCCCTGGTATTTTAGTCACATTCAGAATGGAGGTTACTTTGCTCTGTTGCACTATTTGTGTGGTGGAATCTTGGTCGGTACATTTAATTATCTCTGTACCTGCCCATTATCGGCCACATTTTATTTAAGATCTTTTAGCTGCTTTTTCCCAGAAGCTATTCAATTAATTAGATTACGAACCAATTTATTTTGAATAGAAATTCGTTTTTTAGGTATTTCATTACATATTTAATATGTACAGTAGTAGTAACATGATGCGCAATATTTCTTTATCTTAAATTATTGTGTTAAAACAAATAAAATTGACAAAATGCAATAGGAAAATTTGAAAAAAAAAAGATAAAATAACCACAGAAAATAGTTAAATGGTCAGGAACGTTGTTAATGCATAGCTAAATTAAAGCATTAAAGTCTTTTTAGTCTATAAAAGTAATTTACAACGAATACTAGGCCATCATGAATGGTAGGCATTATTGTCGCGGCGCAGCATTATAATATTTACAGTTTTCCTCCAGTGTTGATGCGGAATTTTGGTTACAGACTTACAGTACACAATTAATTATTTGAATGCCTCCCTGTTGGCTGTTTAGTTTACTACAACAACCACAAATATAATAATAATTGTACCTAGATCTTATTAGTTACGAAGATGTTAAAATATTTTAAGTCCAGAGTTGGTAGTCAAACGACATTACTGACAACCAAACAAAAAAAAAACCGATGAATTAAGAAGGTTCTTCTTTTTTGAAGTTGATTAAAATGGAAAATAAAGAATCTGTACATTAAACATTCATTCATTAATAAATATTACAATATTTTTAACACTTTGTTTTAACAACATGATTCAACTTAACTTTTTCCACGAGCATTTTGCTTGCATGCAGGCAGATACGTCTTTTTACACTGATAATTTAAAACAAGTACCAGGAGATCAAAGCTTGTAGGAGTCCTCTCTCCGTAGCAATAATATCCGCGAATCAAATCAACTGTATGCATCCGTAGGTTAGGCGCTGAAGATAAATATGAGATATATCATGCTCGAGCGAGTCGACAGAGACGTTCAAAGATTGACTCGAAGCTCGGAACGGGAGCTTTTTGTCGCTTGTATTATAGGGCGTGATGTATTCAGATGTATTGGCAAATCGAAGGGCAGTTCGATAGGTAGGTATATTTAAATATCGCTGCTATTGTATACTTACGTTACACGTTAACCACATGATAACATAACTACTAGTAGACCAATTTAACTACTCTGTACTAGACAACTTGTTTTTTTTTTTAATGTATTTATTTAGTACTATGTTAACTGGTCTACAATATCTAAATATAAAAAGGAGAAACTGATTTACTGACATATCATCGCACAGCTAAATCTACTGGAATTAGGAACATGAAATTTTGCACATAGATTCTTTTTATAACGTAGACGAGCAGTCGAGCACTATGAAGGGGGTTTTGAAAATTCAACCTTTACCCCCATAAAGAGAGAAATTAAATTATTACAACGATGATTGATTACGTGAAAAAATATTCTGCATGTGGTTCTAAATTATACAAATAAAAGTTTGATTAATCAGTTGTGTTTTTAAATATGTACCTACCTACATACTTAATATTGTGCCAGTCAGACCACGTTCGAGAGTCAGACTATATTCATATGCGGTTACGCCCGCATCTACAAGTTACAAAACATAAGTCACCGTCACAGAGCCAATAATTTTTCGTCAGCAATGATTGGCCGCAGACAGTTTGATCAAACGTTGGCGCCGCGCCAGAGCGCGCCTCGCGCCGCGTCGTGTCGAGCGTGACACGGGATCACTTCGGCACGGGACGTCGCGTTATACTACGCGTATGTGGACTTGATACTATCTGAATATATTTGCTTTTGTTTTTTTTTTTGTTTCAATTAAATCTATATCCAAAATGTAATTTTACCACGCGATAGTTATAAAGAACTCGTTGAAAGACAATATTACCCCATACGTACACGTATACACGTAAAACAGCTGGGGCCATAAGTTGACTTCTGAAAGGGAAACCTGTGGTCCTAGAACGCAAAGGGCAACTGAAGGAACATAGGTGTGGTTTTAGTCAAGTAAAAGTCTGACACGTCCTCTTACTCCAGCCTAGAGCGAAAGAGGTCATTAGATGATTTCCCACGTAAAAAAGTACACGTTAAACACAGCCATGTTAGAGTCCATGACACAGCAAGAACCTGATTTTACTATCTTGTCTCACCTAGTGGATGGTAATCAATGGATGAGGTCTATGATGGAACGAGCGAGCCCAGAAGATACCAGTTTACTTTTGTTTTGAAGGCTGACGGGTCACTATTGTAGGGAAGGGACACCATTGCCGGCAAGTTTCACACTTTGACTATGCGCATAATTATTTTAAGGTTGCATGGAAGTGACAGCCTATTAATGATTTCATTGAAATACTTTGATTTTGAATTTCTTTTGCAAATTATCAGCAAGTAACTAGCCCGATCTGCTGTTATTTATAGAATAATGTGACTGTGCATTATATAGTTATATAAGACTTATTAATCTGAAGAATACAGTTAGTTTAGTGGACTGCTCACGAGTTAAGTAGCGAGTGATAAGAATTTATTTTGTCCGACGACACGGTTGACGCAGCGGTTGCGCGATCGGCTGCGGTGCTGCGTGCCGCGGAATTATTCGTATGGCCTACAGTTAGTTTTTCCGGGTGTGGATGTATCGAGTCTCGTGTATTTACGTTAGCTTATGTTTGTGAACGCCCAATACACACGATACAGGAACAGGAATTTGTAGGAGCCGTTTTTTATGTGCGTGAAGATTAATTCTGGAGCTTTCACATTACAAGAAAATGCATTTGCCCTGCAGTGGGACAGTATCAGGCTCGTAAAAAAGTATTGTTAACTACCAACATAATTATAAGTCAACAAACTTCCAACTGCAAAGATCCGATTCGCTGCGCTTTTCCGATCGGCTCGGCGCGCGCCATAACGAGCGAGATATATGAAGTACAACTTATCAGAATGCACGGGCCGCGCGACGGAGTAGACACATATTTATTGGGTAAATATTCAGCTTTGGAGCAGTAGCTATTGTCAATATTTGCTGTCAGCGGCTACTGCATATAGACGTTTTATCAATGTTGGGTAGGTTTTAAGTTACGGAGTCTATGTGTGTGTACCTTTTTTTTGTTTCTTGCGGTAAAGTCATAATCTTTTATTTTTTGACGTTATAAAATAACTTCTAACGCGAGTGAAGCGGAGTGCATGTCAAACTATTTTATTGACTAAAACTACCGGCGTTCCATGAGTTCCCCTTTGCGTTCCAGGGACACAGTAATCTTCTTTCGAACATGGAAGCCTAGTGACATCTACAATGTTCTATTTAAGTAGGTACACTGTATTATTAGAAAATTGTTAGATTTTTTATTCCCAAAATGACAAATCAAGCGAGTGCAAAGCGGCGGGCGTTTTAAGAATCTTGACGACTTGATATGAAACTAGCACTGTCGTGAGATTTTGTTCGTATTCAAATTTCAAGTTCTTAATATCTTTTTAACGAGCTTATCCAGTTAGGTGTGTGTTATTAATCTACCTACAGTCAAGTAATTGAACTGAACACACTAAAAACTTATTACCAGGCAAACATGCGAGCACAGCAAGTGTAAGTAATATAACGAAGTCTTGTCACCAGACAGGAGCAATCATTTTAGCAGCGGTGATCAGTGGCACGCTCGTAAATGCGGCTTCATTTCGGCCCGGGGCGCGTTGCGGGCCTACCGCGACTAAATAATGTTGATACTTAACATTAAATATTTATTTTCTAATAATTTTATTATTTCAACTACTGGAGAGATGCCAGTTTATTTCTAGACATTTTTGGTAGATATTACAGTAAATTCATCATTTATCATTACATTCTTGATCTTTAAGATTTTTTATGCAGTAGGATGTTTCACGTTTTAATTAACTATAAATAAATAAATAAATGTTTTTAAAATTTTCCTATTACGACTCACTTTTTATTATGATTATTTTTATTGTCCTTTTTGTACAATATTGACCGGTCTACAATGTCCTTACATAATATCTACTTATACTGTAATATGGAAATATTGTAAGAACTACAATTTTTTTTAAAGATTAACCATGGAGTTTTTTTCCGGTTCTTCTCCATAGGAAACAACCAATTTGGAACCGTGCACTAGCTTCTGACGTTTCATATGTGCCCATGTAGGCCTATGTGAAATAAAAAACTTTTGACTTTGACTTCGATTTTTGACTTTACTCGAATTCTTGATACCACTCAGTGTTCATAATGTTCTTATACCAAAAATCACCATAATCGGTTAATATTTAGAGGTTGAACAACGCCAATAAAGTTTTCTTATACAGCAAGTACGTCATCAGTGTAAGTTAAATTTTTAATATTATTATTTTTTACAGTGGAGGGTAGCAAGTGTTACTAATGTGTTGTTGTGTGTAGTAAAACTTACTTCCCTGCTCTGTAAAAAACTAATAATATTAAAAAAAATATCTTCACTGATAACTTACTTATTGGCGTTGTGCAACCTCTAAATATTAACCGATTATGGTGATTTTTGGTATATGAATGAACACTGTGCACGAGTGTTATTAAGAATCCGAAAGACAAATGAAAATCTAAAATTTAAAAAAAAACATGAAACATCCTAATAATCAGTAGCTAAATGGGTAAGGGATTGCCCTTCCACGTATTGGAGAATACTGGTAATATTGTTGCTTATACAGATTAATATATAGCACACGGTAAACAATGAATGGTTTAATTCACGAAGCTGCGATTTAATTACATATGCATGCATTTCATTATGACGTCTACATATAACACATTATATCGTTAGCTTTTCTCCCTATTAAATACACGTCATTAAATGCACGGCAACAGAAAATACGAGCCTTAAACTTCAAACTAGATTATTCCCTAGAAGTCGCACGTCTCGCGCTGTGCACCTCTCAAAGTACTCTTTAACGTCAGGATCTTTATAAAAGTGGCGTCAGAACGTGACGCTGAATCACAATCGTTTCATTTTATACGTCATATAAATAATGTTCCTTTCAGTAATTTAATGTGCTGTAATATACGCAGGCGTATGTAGCGTTATTAAGACTGAGAAAAGTGGTCTGTTAAAGCTCAGTAGAAATGCTGCAATAAATGTGGTGGAAGTGGCGAGTCGGGATGGTAGTGGTAGAATGAAATATTTCAGTGTGCAAGAAATGTCGAACGATAAAACCTGAAACCATCGTAAGCTGTCAGCTCATAACCTAACTAAGCCTTCAGGTGCTAAATTAAATCTTTTTAATTATACCTTCCGATTTGTCATCGTCGTAAACACGAGACGAGAGGCACGAGAGTATAAAACTCGCAGGTATACAATAAAGGCGAAGCGTAGCCAGCCGTGCGGTAATCCACCGAACGTACCAGGCATCCATAACACGTATAGATACTCAAATATTGAACGAGCCAGGCGGGCGAGCATCACGAGCAGGGCTGCCAAGATTCCACGACATCGAAAGTTATCGATATTACCAAGAGGATTGCCTCCCCAGTTGAATTCATAAATGGAATATTTTATGAAATTAAGTATGGATTTGAACTGCATACAAACATCAGCATTATCTATAAGTTTAATATTGAATGAAGTACCTACATGACAAAACTGACATTCTAAACTTTACATAAGAATTATTATATCGATAATATAACTTAAAAAACAAGATATCTCAAATTCTCAACACAATTTTACTTTTCTCACACAGAATTCTAACACAAAATAACTCTAAGTTTATAAGCAAACAATAAAGCACGCAGTAGGAGTAATAAAATTGCCAATAAGAAGTTTCTTTGGCCCTGTCCGTCGGCAGCCCTACTCGGCACGACACAGGATACGGGCCGCGTTATCGCGCCCCCGCGGCGGGCGCACGTCACCTTGTCACCGAGCCGGTTTAATGGGCTGCCGTGTACGCCGCCTGCTCCAGCTTGATGCTTTGATTTATGAGGCTCTAGTACCTATGTATGTGTAGCGTGATAAATGTGTTTATTAGTTTGTAATTATTTATTAGGGTACGAAAACGAGGTCACGGCATGCAGTGGTTGGCATGCTTTTGTTGATGAAATTGCTGGTATTTTATAAATTTACAATAAAAAATCTGGTTTTTTAAATTATTGGTTTTTTATGTGTCTTTGATATCAATAGATAAATAAAGGCTTTGTAATCATTAAAAACTCCAGTTGTGTTTTCTATCACAAAATAAAATAATCCTCAAAAAAGCTCAACAACATTCGGATTTAATGGAACATCGTTTTAAAACAGTTAAAATATAATTCTTCAAAGCGTGAAATGCATGTTCTGTTGGAGCGGTGTAAGTACGTGGGTAGCATAGCAACGTACAGTTAAGCTTATGGCCGGCGGCTAGCGCACGCCGCCGCCATAGTGGGCCGGCCGCACCCACCGGCAGCCGTGCCCACCGTGCCGACTGTGCCCACCGCGGCGACCCGGCACGGCTTCCATACGGGGTGTGCGAGCGACACTCTTTGTTTTTTTAGGCCACTTGTACCACGCAAGACGATAACTTATGCTTGCAGTCCTTTTTTATTCCTTGGAAATACAGAGGACGATGCTCAGAATACGAGTAAGGGGCATTACTCGTAAAGAAACTTAACATGAGTTAAGAAAATAATATCTGTAACTTTGATATGGAAATGGTACTAGTAACTAAACAATTGAGAAGCACATTTAGAATTCTACAGTTCGGTAACTCAATTAGAATATCTCTAGCTTAGATAATAACGCTAGATAGAAGCACGTAAGTCACCTAGGACTAGGAGACAGTTAAATATATCCGCACGTAAATGAAACTAATGACTAGGGTAGACCACCCATCATACTGCTAATTACTCACGGCGCTGCATTATTACTCGCTAATATATTCGAACATTTAAAGGTGGTGAATATACATATTTCGATTTAATGTCGAATCTACAATCATTGCTATCTGAAAACCGACCTTTATTTTAAGAATTAGGGCAAATAGTCTTCTAGATTCTGAATTTCTTTTAGAGGTTACATTTCACACTGATACGGGTCCTCCATGATATAGTATGTTTTCTACGCCATCGAGCTCCTTCAACATGACCATTTCGGTAACATCTAACGCCACCGCTTCCCAAATAGGTATTAGGTCGTCATGCCCAAATTTAGCACATTTTTGTATTCTTGGTATCCGTGTTTACTTGTACCTACAAAAACTTGTACCGAAAGAGGTATGGCACTCGAATGGTTAAAATCTTGCATCTATATCAGTTGGCGGCAACATGTTCGTGTCGAAAAAAACGACGTCGTTGTGGATTGCATAAAAAATGTCTGGCTGGCGGCGAGCGGCGGCGGGTCGCTAACGCCGCCTCTAATGACGGCGCGCCCGACTCGCTCGCTTTGTGAATAGGGCTGTGAGACGCTTTTATTAAATGCAATAAAGTATTATTTTTGTTGCTATTCTTGTTTGTTTATTTATTCAGCACTTTGAGTACTTACTTCTAGCCTTGACGTTGCTCAGTAAAAAGTATATATATATATTTCTGGCTCACAAGAAATAAGTTCAAAATTATGTTTTTGAAGCAAGCGATATGTTGAGGCATATTATCGAGTTTTCGTCTGTTCTATGATCAAATAGCTAGGCTTGTAATGATACCAATTATATGATTGGAAAATTTGCTATAAAGTTCAGACCTTTGTTAACAATTAAACTTTAATAGCCTAAATGAATAAAATTAAAATACTTAGCATTTCTGCATTTAAAGTGAATAAGGTCACAATTCTAAATACGTTAATAAACTTCGTAACATGCACTATTGATAACGTTACAGTTACAAGTACAAAAAGCTGAAATATTGGAAACGTCAGCATCGTACACAAACAAGCTCTCAAACTCTCAACTAACGAAATTATATCTCAAAAAGAATTTCCACAAACGCTCATAAATAAGTAATAAACGTGCACAAATTAAAAACGAGTCGTCGTCAGCCCTGGCGGCGTGGGTGCGAGTTGCCTCCTACATATTTAATTTGCCCGGACTGGTTTCTGTCCGAGCGCCGCCGCTACGCTTTGTGTTTCGTTATGGCTCTATCGCTGCGCAGTCCGCACTGTAGGGCTGCCTGCCTGATGAGGAATCGCTACTTTATTGGCGAGTGGGCGCTCTGAATACGGAGCCGGGAATTTATGTTTTAGCGAATAGTTCCCGGCGTTTTGTCGACGCCAATAAAATACTCAAACGTTGCGTTATTCTCGGTTTATTAAATAAAATATTGTGGAGGAAAGTCGCGATCAAAAACTCATTTTCGAAAACAAATAAGCAAGGTTTTTTGGTTATTCGGTCTTATCTTGAGATATTGTGAAGGGTGACAAATACGTAAGCCGAAAAATGTAATCCCGGTCACGAACTTGTGGAACTTTACTTAAGAATATTCGTAGAAAATAAAACAATAGAAAAGTTTGTCGTCTCATGGAATATTTAAACTACTGAAGGGTCAAACGTTATGTGGCTTCTTTGTATCTTTTGGGGCCTGAACTTTGAGCTTAATATTGAAAAAGGTTGTAGGCTACCTGAACGGCTGAAACTTTTCAAAAACAGTTGTTACTGTGGAGGATTTTTTATTAATACTCAAGCAGATAAAACTTTGGTATTCTTTTTTTTAAACCAAACACATCTTAAACAGAGTCTTCAAAACATTATTCCACGCGCCTCATCACAGTTTTTAACGCTAAGTACAAAACACATTATCCGCAGCGTAACGTGTAACACAAACTGTCATAACAACAAACTTTGTAAGCGAGCGCTCTCTTCCGCAGAGCATCTAAGAAAAGCGTAAAACGCCTTCTTAAAGCGAACTAGCTCATATCTTAATTCATAATTCAATATTCACTTCGCTCCACGTTCTGTGGCAAAGTGCAAGCGCGCGGGAAAAAAGCCGGCAGGGCAAACGAGGGGGGGACTAAAGTGGGGTGGGTGGTGTTGGCAGGGGGAAGCCCGTAATCCCTTATCGCGGCCGCCGACCGCGCATCGACAATTATTATAAAGAGCCCGATGTAAACTAGTGTAAGTACGTACGGCGCGAGCCGTGAATAGGAGGGTCTGATTTATGAAGTGTGTTAGTCAATTATGATAGTTGTTAAGTATATTTTGTAAGAATCTAATCTCAGGAAAGTACTCAATTCTTAATCCGTTTCAAAGTGGTCGTTCAGCAAGTGGGATGTATGTATGCGATATGATACATGAAGTGATTAAAATATTTTCTATTATTCAATTAAACAGGTTTATTAATGGTTAGATTTACTAGTGATAATAGGTCAAGAGAGGATAGAACATCTTTAGTAGTCCTATTCACTGAATACAGTGAAGGAGACAACTACTATCAATTCGTAGACACTCTTTTACTTAAAAATTCGTGAAGCTACGTTAGCTGCATTAAATTAACGATTTAAAATTCCAGCTCATACAAAAAAAAATGCCGCTCAAGTTTCTCCACACATATAATAATATCAAGTATCAAAACCATTCGCACTTAGTACTCGACACCGCGGTCGTAAGCTACCGGCTACCGCACGGGCCGTCGGCGTCGGCTACGGTCCCACAGTACTATCGCTCTCTCTTTCACTCACACCTCTCGCTCGCAAACTAGGGATGGAATCACGCCTCGCCGAAAACTTCGGGAAAATAATCGAATTTGTTTTAGCCGAAGCCGAGATCGCGTGTTTGGATTTGTAATGTCGGTGAATGGTTGCGAGCAGTTGTGGTCGGACGGACTGTTTGCGATGGGCCAAGTCTTGTTGGTACATATGTGTAGGTAATTTAGTAACATACTGCTTTGTGGTGAAAAACATTTACAGCTTATTAGAAATGGTTTTTGGATAAAACTTGAATAAAGTGTACTTAACTTTTTTCTTATTGATAGAAAATATAGGGTTTGCTGTATGCACTGCCAGGGTTGCGGAATTGATCGAAAGGCCCTGGAGCGCAAAGTGCAGCTGAAGGAACACCGGAGGGTTTTAGTCAGTAAATGTCTGACATGCACGCACGCGCACCGCCCTAGAGCGGGAGAAGTCATTGGATGATTTCCTACCTTAAAAAAGGTGGGTTATAAGTAAAAAATTGACACTCCCTTTCGCTCCACCAAGAGCGGGATAAGTTTTTTGATGATTACCCATAAAAAAATGCAGCCAGATTAAAACCTATACCATATAAAACTTAGTGTGTTAAAAAAAATTAAATTTAAGAGTGATATGAAGGAAAAGAAAGTTAGTGATAACATGACGAGTGACAGGGCAGAATGGAAGAAAAAAACGTGTTGCGCCGACCCCAAATAACACGGGACAAGGGCAGAAAGATGATGATGATGAGTGTGTTTAAAAATTCAATCAAAATAACGGGACTAGATAGAGAAGAATAAACTCAATTTTCCCCCAATATCTTTAACTAGCGTCCCGCCCCAGCTTCACAAAGGTGTTAGAAATCTATACAATTCTCAGCTGTTCTCTATTTTATCATGCTTGTAATAATACTTAGGGCGGGTTTCTGAATTGAGTATTTTGAGTTCAGCTCGTCTCAAACCGTACTTTAATGCCAAATTTTGACAGGTTTTCAGGTAGAGTTTGAGAATTAACTACTCAACTTCAAATGCTTAAATCAGGAATCGGGAGTTATTATATAATTTTTGAGTTACCGCGAACAGACAGGCAGATGTGGTAGAAGACTTTGTTTTATAATAAAAAATTTAAGAATTGTTAACTAATTTTCGTCTTCGGCTACCAGAGTCACATAACAAAAAAAATGTCATAACCCATCCCTCACTACGCAGCTTTACACGAACACAGCGAATTTCACCGCCTGTCGAACGCCATAAGAATTTAATAAACACTCCGTAGCCCGTAACTTTGACGCTCCGTAGCCTCGTCGCCGCGTCGTAGCGTCAAATCTATGAAATTACAAGCGCTGGTCAAATACAGGGCGTCTTTATAGAGATTTGGGGGTACCAGGCGAGTATATTAGGGGAGAAGTTACTATTTTTTGTGAGAAAAAAAATAGAAAATTCTTGTTTATTTCCTTCCTTGTAAGGTTTCGTTGTAGAAATCACGACTCGATTGCTTATTTGAAATTTGTACCGTGATGTCTAGAACAAAAAATGAGTCAGAGATGTTACCTCATTTTTTTTTTATGTTGCCAGTTTTTATCATTGTCTATGATGTCCCAGTGGTTAAGGCACCCGCCTCTCATGCATGAGGTTGCGGGTTCGAAACTGGGCAAGTACCAATGTGAATTTTTCAATTCATATGTATGTACTTACTTACTTTTCTAAGTTTGTTTAGAAAAGTAAGGAGTTACATCGGGGGGCACGGTAGTGCCCCCGCCAAGCCGAGCGCGAAGCAAACACTGCCGTACCATCCTTTACTGGAACCATTTCGCCGCATTTTCAGGCCCCTATTTGAGAACCTCTGGATAAGACCAGAACGCAGAAATTTTCGTCATCCAGTAAGCTATAATCACATACTTAAAATCTAAAATTTTAAGTCTGTAGGTCATTTAGTTCCGAAGTTAAGCGAAAGCAAAGTTTCGCATTTATGACACTCACTCACTCATGATCATCAGAATAGAACTAGTACTTTCCATAAACTCAGAGAGCTGAAATTTGGTACAGAGTTAGGGTTTAATGGCCATATAAAGGGAAAACTATAAAAACTAGGATAATCGAAGATCTGGAGTACCTGGTGACCCTGATTAGAAAACACAAGAGCCCAACCAAACTATTAGAGATCGACATACCGCCTTTACAAAAAATATTCAACTTGGTGGGCCGCTTCATTTGATGTCAAAAATCGAAAGTCTGAAGTATCTGGTGAAGAACCCTCAGCTGGTCTCAGCTGTATTAGAGATATGGTAATGCCCCCTTCTACTATTGTTACATAAAAAAATCGACTGTCATTGCAAAAGTCAATACGCCCACGTTTCTATAAAAAGAAGTGAAATCCCACCAAAAACATTTTGTAAAAAACTAGCCAAGTCTCGATGGAGCTGCTTGTTTATCTCTAAAAAGTAATGAAATCTGGAAAAAGTCGTGCCAAGTCTAAGGTTCCTTACTGCGATTTCTTTATTATTATAGTTAATGTTGTGTGACTTGGCCGTTGAAGGGTACACAAGGGTACAAAACCAGGTGCTCCATGACATCTTTGCACCAATCTGTCGCCAGAACCACTACCCATTGACGATGGAAAATTGCCACTTGGAAAACGTATTGTTCAGCGGCCAAGTCACATAACATTAACTATAATAATAAAGAAATCGCAGTAAGGAACCTTAGACTTCGCACGACTTTGTCCAGATTTCATTACTTTTTTACCCGACTACGGAGGGTTATGATTTTGACAGGCTATGTATGTATGTGAGTTTGTTCATCTGTTCCCACATAGCTCCTAATCTACTTATCGGAACTCGACGTATGAGGTATCGTTAGAACCGTCTTAATTGTCCGCTGAACATAGGTTACGTGACGTGTCACAAAACTTGATATGGCGCCCTCTAGCGGACAAAAAGTAATGTGTAAAAAATAAAAATGGAGATAAATACGCCGTGTTTGGTATCATTTGAAAGGGCTTTACTTGTACATTTCCAAAATATTGTTCAAATTTAAAGTGACGCCCTCTAGCGGACAAGAAGTCATGTGTTAAAAAAATGTTAAGATAAATACACCGTGTTTAATATCATTTGAAAGGGCTTCACTGGTACTTATCAAAATATATCATCAAAATTCAATGTGGCGCCCTCTGGTGGACAAAAATTAATTTACCATTATTAATTAGAAATTTTAAATTTAGCTTTTGCAAATGGTATAGAAGCACAGTGATTTAACACCAAAATAATTTAAATAAAAAATAAAGTAAAAAAACTAAAACCCGACTACGACAAAAAAAACGACGAAACTAAAAGTATGAAACAAGATTTCCAGGATGCTGAAATAAACAAGGTAAAAAGAAAAAGCCGTAGTCACACGTTATTAAAGTGTTTCGGTTGGTACCTATAACGTGTGACTGTGGCTTTTCTTTTTACCTTGTTTATTTCAGCATCCTGGAAATCTTGTTTCATACTTTTAGTTTCGTCGTTTTTTTTGTCGTAGTCGGGTTTTAGTTTTTTTACTTTTTTTTTTATAGAGATAAACAAGCAGCTCCTTCGAGACTTGGCTAGTTTTTTACAAAATGTTTTTGGTGGGATAAATCTTGATTGCATATTTCTTGTCGCTTTTAAATCTTCTAATATGTAGATAAGTAGATAATAATAATAATAATAAAACTAATTAAAAAAATAGAAATTGAATTAAACCACTGGCAGCTAAGAGATGTCCAGTCTCAACTGACTTTTAAATCCCGCAGCATATGCTGAGTTAGGCGCCTTTTTGGCACACAGATATTAATTTTAATTTCTCCATACCTTTGTATTTCTATTGTATCATACGAATAAACGTTTTTTCTTTCTTTCAAGCAAGTGTCATGATTTCTATAACTACATAGGTTTTTTTTTTCGGTGGGAAAATCATCTAATGACAAAATAATCTCGCTCTTGGGTGGGGCGGGAGACAGTGTCAGACTTTTACTAACTAAAAACCCACTCCTGTTCCTTCGTTGCCTTCGTCCCAAGGCCCCGGGTTTCATTTTCGCACTAGGTACCCATGGCCCCAGTAGGATAACTACATAGGTGCGGCGCTCAACGGGGCTATCAACAAAGTTATGTTCTATCAGGCAGGGATAGGATTATCATGAGATCAAAATGTTGGGATTGACGGTGAATCCCTATTGAAACGTCATGGGGTCAATCGTTGACCCCATGACGTTTCAATTCCGACTTCCGACAACCCTTCAGACTTAGTTGGTTATACACCGACATTTTGCCCTTAAGAGCATTCATCCGTTAAAACCACGCAGAAGCCAAAATCAATTTATCATTTAATGATTTCCGACGGACGCGTTGGCGCTGACGCAATTCCGCGTCTACATTATAGTGATACTAAATAATTAATTGTAGTGTAAACAAATAAGTTATTAAAAAAAATATTGTACCATGTCTTATATCGTAAATGTGATCAATTAATAAGCCTAAAAAAAAAACAAAAATGGCCTCATATTTTATCCTAAACTAACACGTTTAATATCTCGAAAAATGGCTAAAAATTACAGTTGTTGTGTGTTGTAAGTTTATCATACAAGGTTCAACTACTATCTCGCATCTGCGTAGACCATCGACCGCTAGTTTTAAAAACGGCTTGGATAAGAACTGTTCTAATGGGAAAACTATATGTTTTTAAACCATATGTATACTAGATTATGAAATTCCCAATAATATGTCGTCAATATCTTATCTAGAAATTAAACACATTATTGTTATATTGTCCGTCGGAAATCATTGATTTTTGCTTCTGCATGGTTTTGACGGATGAATGCTCTTAACCAACAGAATAATGACGTAACTAATGACATTTTGGCCACTATTCAAGAGAAGTTTTTAAGGTTTGACTCAGTGGACAGGGGTGCGAAGAAGCTAATTGGGATCCAGATTTGGTTATCACCAATCTACAAAGCAAAATACCGAAAGGCTGGCTACCTTACGCCTGTGCTCCAGGCACAAGCGTAAGGTAGCCAGCCTTTCGGCATTTTACAGGATGCATTTTGGAGAGTGTGCGCAGTAATTATGACTTGATTCCGCCATCACCTTTCTACCATTGGAGAACCCGACGTACGACGAGTGTCCACCCTTATGTTGTTAACACCTCCACGGTCCTTGTCGTTTATACCGCGTAGGTACATCGAAGGATTGGAACAATTTGCCTGTACCGGTCTTCCCGTCCGATTATAATTTAGGTGTCTTCAAGGCTAGAGTGAATAGGCTCTTAATAAACTAGTGCGACTCACCATCAATTATGGCATCACCGCTTACCATCAGGTGGGATCGCAGTCAAACACTAGTTATTATCTATCATTAATAAAAACATTTGAATTTTGAATTTTTTACAAAGAAAAATAACAGAATCAACGAGAATGTGTTCCATGTGGAGACGCACCATAAGAATCAAGAGTGAAGTATGGTTTCTTTATAGTTGCGTAAAAACACACTGCAGGTTATCAATTTACAGAATATTTTGGCAAGGAAGCAACGGCCACACTTTCTTGTGCCATACAATTTTCTGCTAATTGTATAAGTTGGCAGTGCTGAAAACGCTGTGTGTTTATATTTTTGGCGACAGCGACTGTCGCAACCCAGTGCTGGGCACGCCACTATTATGGCGGTAAGTCCCCTCTTTGAGGAGTGGCTGGAAAGACCTCACGGCGTCCTTACCTTCCGCATGACGCAGATCCTCACCGGACATTGCAAGTTCGGGAGGTACCTGCACCGGATCCGTGCGGAAGAAACGCCCGGGTGTCACCATTGTGTGAACCGCCCGGAGGACACGGTGGAGGTGTGCCCCGCCTGGGCAGAGCACTGCCGTGCCCTCATGGGGACGATCGACGGCAGCGATCTCTCGCGCCGGGCCTTGGTACAGGCCATGGTCCGGAGCGAGGAGGAGTGGCAGGTGGTCGCCTCCTTCTGCGAAGCAGTAATGCTAGCAAAGGAGGCGGCAGCACGCGCGAGGGAACTCCCCTCACGCCCCAGCTGCCGGGATTTCGATGCCGATTTCCGGGCACCGTAGGCACGGGCTTGCGGACGGAGAGCAATGGGTAGCTCGCCGTCCGACCGTCCGATAACCGTCCGGACCGAACCCAAGTCGTCGACGGCGCGTTGTGTTGTAGTGTGAGATGACAGCAAATCGTAGGGGCCCAGCAGGGTCGAAGCCTACTGGGGCCATGGGTTAAGTGAAAATGAACCCCGGGGCCCTGGAACGCAAAGCAAAGAAGGAACAAACGACTGGGTTTTAGTCAGTATAAGTCTGACATGCCTTCATGCTCCGGCCAAGGGCGAGAGGTGTCATTAGATGATTTCCCACCTAAAAAAAAATGCATTTATATTTTCTACAAAAAAATAGTAATTTTCTGAAGTAATAGAAATACTTTCTACTATCTTTCCTGCTGAGTTTTTGACGAGATTTCTCCGAGCGAAGATCAGTGGCTGCTTTAATTATTCGCAAATTTATTGCTAGTGGATATTGTGATAGAAAATTGGTGTAGTTTTGTATCTCAAGTGTCTGCGCAACTGGACAATATGTGGAATAAAAATAGAGCTGAGAATTTAGTTGTAGCGTTGACTACCTTAGCGAAACTTGTCGAGAAGGTTGACTTGATACCTACATTTGCTGCCAAATACTACAAAAACATTAGAATATGTACATTAATGTTCTAATGGTAAACAAATTGATTATTCATACGAAGACATTGCTTAAAAGACTTAGTATCCAAGCCAAAAAAAATAGCATAAACGAACATAATCTCCTTCTTTTTGAAGTCGGTTAAAAAAATCTTTCTTGCTACACAGTTTGGAACCGCGCGCCGACAGGGGCTGGATAGAGACCGATTGCTGACGACCACCGATTACCTCCTGTGATCCTAGGCCTGCAGTCTTGGATGCTGATAGCGAATCTGACGTTAGTTACCGATAGCTAAATTACTAAACCTTTAAAAATACCTGATTATTTATCAGCTAATATAATGAAAAAATAACTTTAAAAAATTTCATGAAATATGCACAGAGACGGTGTAAATCATAGAAATATAAATTACTGCTACTACTCCTTTCTGATATCTATGGTGAGCAATGGGTAGCTAGCCGTCCGGCCGTCCGGTAATTGATCGGACCGACCCCAGTCGTCAACAGCGTGTAGTGATCCATGCGCTCCTCAAAGACATGTCAGCAAACCGTAGAGGCCCAGCAGGGCCGATGCCCGCTAGCTAGGACCGCGGGGAATTTCTGAAAAGGAAACCCGTAGTCCTAGAACGCAAAGTGCAACTGAAGGACACAGGTGTGGTTTTAGTCAGTAAAAGTCTGACACGCCCTCTCGCTCCGCCCAGTGCGCGAGAAGTCATTAGATGATTTCCAAACTTAAAAAAAAAGTAGTGTAGTGTAAAAACTTTCTTGGAAACACAACTTTTCATGAGAACTCTTATATAACTTTTATCGATTGTAAGAATTATTTTTAACTTTATTCGTTAAAATATTGTAGGGTAAAAATTTTGCCTCCTCCACAAAAACAAAAAAAAATATCAACCTGACAGGTTTTTGAGTAAATTTTAGTAACTAGTACTTTAACTGATTTTGCCAGTTAACATTTTAACAACCAACATCGGATATATACAAACACTCGCGCGCAAATTCCGCCAGAGTCGCAAATCCACAACGAAATACTCCAACTCGACAGCTCTTCTGTCGCCTATGGGAAATGAAGAGCTAAACGAGATGGAGTACCCACCCAGTCGCTAACACTCGACCATGGCGAATAGGACGCGAAAACATTCGTCGGACCTAGGGAATCCAATCCCGCATCAAAATCGCGATCCCGCAAGTTTGCGGGATTGAAGTTACTAATCCCGCTAATCCCGTGGGATTTACTGGACTGGGATATTATATTTTATTTTAAGGGGCATGCTCAAAGGTAGCCCGCGAAATTAAAATTTTCTTTAGTTTTTTGCATTTTGCAGGTCACAATGCCACTGTAACCTGCAAAATACAAAAAAAAACTTAAAACAATTTGAATTTCGTAGAGGTATAAATAATCAGGAACGATAACATAAAATATTAACGTTTTAACTTTCAGATTTAGAAAGATAGAGTACTTTAACTGACATTGATTACGTTTCTGTCCACTTCCAATTTAGGACACGCACAACACAAAATAGGAATTCAAAATTTATTTAGCTGTAGGCAAGATAAAAAAATTGAAAACGTAATCAATGTTAGTTGATAAATGAAATAATTTTTCCAAAAGTACAAATTCTACAAAAAAGTGACGACTTCCATGGAAAGCTGGGTTTAATGAATGGGTAATCAGAACCAGTGACGGATTAACCCTTAATCAAATTAAGCAATTGCCTAGGGCATCACGTCTGGGGGGGCACCAGAAGGAGGAAAAAAAAAATCCGTCCTTAGGACATCACGTCTCACTCTCAAGTCACCAAAAACCACACCAAAAAAAGTTTCTAGGATTAATTTGAAAATTCGTGGGTTTTAAGTTGACTAAGGGCGGGTTTCTGAATTGAGTATTTATAATTAAGTATGTCTCAAACCGTACTTAAATGCCAAATTTTAACAGGTTTGCAGGCTAAAGTAGAGTTTGAGAAATACTCAACTTCAAATGCTTAAGTCAGAAATGGGGGGATAAAGTCCGACCTAGAGTCATAACCCCCCGCTCCCGCTTGCCCACTCGCTGCCCGCTAGTGCATTCGGCAATTCAAATGCACCGGAATTGCGATCAGCCAATCACAAACCACCCCTAACCCGCGCGCGGGATCTAACTCCGACTTCCGAAATTATTTTTTTTTTAAGTTTTTTATTTCACACTTTTTTGTTGCGATACACTTATAACCAGAGTGCCTATTCTCATGACAATTCCAATTAATCCAAACACTGCTATACATTGTTTTATTATGAAGTTCCTGTGTCTACCTTCTACCTTCCGGCTCCATCATCAGATCAGTTCGATAGTACCTTATAGCCAAAGTGCATCTCATGACAATTCTAATAAGCCCAAACACGGCTAGGATATATTGATTAATTACGGAGTTCCTGTGTCTACCTTCAGGCTCCATCATCAGATCACTTCGATAGTACCTTATAGCCAAAGTGCATCTCATGACAATTCCAATAAGCCCAAACACGGCTAGGATAAATTGATTAATTACGGAGTTCCTGTGTCTACCTTCAGGCTCCATCATCAGATCACTTCGATAGTACCTTATAGCCAAAGTGCATCTCATGACAATTCCAATAAGCCCAAACACGGCTAGGATAAATTGATTAATTACGGAGTTCCTGTGTCTACCTTCAGGCTCCATCATCAGATCACTTCGATAGTACCTTATAGCCAAAGTGCATCTCATGACAATTCCAATAAGCCTAAACACGGCGAGATTACATTGATTTTAATTACAGAGTTCCAGTGCCTACCCCTTCCGGCTCCATCATCATCATCAGTTCACTTCGGTGATACCATTTTCAACATAACTATTCAGAACCATTTATTTATTTGTATTGTCATAGTCGCTTAATTATCTTCATTATGATATATGTATATGTGAGTATGAAGTTCTGTTGGCCATTTCTGGTCTTCTTCATCAGTTCCACCACTTCATCAAATGTTACTTTTTGACTATAAATGCTTAAGTCCTCGATGAAAATACCAAAATAACTACCTATATGGTTGCCTATAATATTTAAGGAGTTCCCTCAATTCCTCATGGATTCATCATGAAAACAGGATTTTGAAAAAAATGGGACCAATCCGGAAGCATATTCTCTAAGGGGGAAAAAAAATTTGCCAATCGGTCCATAAACGACGGAGTTCTAAGGTAACAAACATAAAAAAAATACAACCGAATTGATAACCTCCTCCTTTTTTGATAGTCGGTTAAAAAATGTGAAACATTCGATTATCGACTTTCAGTTGTTTTTTATTCAGCTTTACTTTGAAAATTCGAGTGATTTTTGAATACGAGTTCCGACGCAGAACTAACGCGGCAGAAACCGCTCGCATTATCAATGTTGCGTTTGGAGAGGGGACTGCTAATGAACGCACCGTGCGATTTTGGTTTAAACGCTTTCGTGATGGAAACTTTGATTTGAAGAACGAACCACGTGGAAGACCGCCCACACAGGTGAATAACAATGAATTGAAAGAGATGTTGGAAGCCGATCCGAGCCAAACTACCCAGGAATTAGCGGCATGGTTTAACGTTACCTTACCAACTATAAAATAATATGAAAAATGGGTGCCTCATAATTTGACTAATCTGCTGAAAGAAACGCGTGTTGGAACTTATGTTGCCTTGTTGAATCGATACAGAAATGAAGGAATATTGGATCGAATTGTGACATGTGATGAAAAGCGGATTCTTTACGATAGCCGTAAGCGAAAAATGCAATGGCTGACCCCAGGTCAAACGCCACAACAGTGCCCTAAAGCAAAGCTTACCAATAAAAAGGTAATGGTAACTGTTTGGTGGTCTCAGCATGGTGTTATTCACTATAGCTTTCTCCGATCTGGTCAAGCAATAACGGCAGATGTCTACTGTGCCGAACTCCGAACAATGATAGCAAAACTAGTAGTGAAACAGCCCCGACTCATGAATCAATCTTCACCATTATTGCTCCATGATAACGCGAGACCTCATACAGCACGAGAAACCATTTTAACTCTACAGGAACTGCAATTAGAAACTATTCGTCACCCTCCGTATTCGCCAGACCTTGCTCCAACGAAATATCATTTTTTTCGTGATTTGGACAATTTTCTACTTGATAAAAAGTTTTCTTCTCAGGAGGCAGTACAAAATGTTTTCACACAGTTTGTCGAATCTAAATCACCAGAGTTCTATCGCAAAGGCATAAATGACCTTCCCATTAGTTTTTTTTTTGTTGTCGCACCTACTCCACTTCTAAGGTACGTTACATCTCATCACCTTATTTTACAAAAAAACTAATGTTTTTAGGCGGTAAAGGTTAAAGACCGATTCTAGTTGACATACGGATAGGGGGGCCCACAGGCGTAGATTGCTTAGGGCATCAAGTAGTCTTAATCCGTCACTGATCAGAACAAACGTCATCTAAACCCATTTTTCTTAGCAAAAAATTCAATCCCGCATGTATAATCCCGCTTTTCTGATCTAGCAAAAAAGGTGCGGGATCCCGCGCTTGCAGGATTGGATTCCCTAGCTGAACTCATCGAGTCGGACCAATCCGACGCAAAACAGGTAAAGGGTTTAAAGTACTTTTGTTGACCAGCTAAGTTTTGACTCTAACATGTAGGTACACTATAGCGTTTCTACAATGCTGTATGACTCCTGCCTATTTCTAAAACCAGGCATTATTTGGTACTGTCTCAGTTTGACGAGTCCCAACCGCACCGGTGGAATCACAGGCTTTTTTTTGAGGATGGAAATCATTAAAATCATCAATTGACTTCTCCCGTTTTTGGGTGGAGTGAAAGGGTGTATCAGTAATTTACTGACTAAAACCCACTTGTGTCCTCCAGTTGGCCTTTACGTTCTAAGGCCACGGTTACTAGCTCTTTCAAATGTTCCTGCAGTCCTAAGGAATTGCAGGCTGGGCTATTATAAAAGAATTTCAAAATTTATCTTTATTAACTAAACCGAGATAAGAGTAGGTACTAGGAGAGTAGTAAATGCAAAGGTTTCACTTCAATATTGGTTGAGTTATCTGCCACAAGAAATTGGCAATTGACACGTCCTTGTGTATTCTGTTTTTAAATAATTAAAAGTGGTAAGTAGCTGTTCTATTAGCTAAAAAAAAAACTATCTGGCTACTTTCTTCCTTGTCATAGGCATCTTAAAGTTTTTGTCTTTATTTGTTCATCAATGCAAATATGAACAATGAAATGAAATAAATTTTGCAGAAGTTGTTGCCCCACGCATTATTCAAGTGTCAAAATATTCCCGCCACTTCCAGATGTCAAAACTCAAATGAAGACACATCCACACTTTCTCTAGTCATAAATAACACCTCCTATCTTAACTAGGGTTACCAGGCTTCAGGGTTTTTCGCATCACGTTTTTGTGCTTCGATTGAATTTCTGGAATTATATGAAAATGGCAAGATTTTTGAACAGTTAACGAAATATTGAATTCGATTTTAGTTTTGTTTAAAAAACAAAATACTATCTAATTAACACAAAAAATATTGTGAATTCGTATGATGCTTCTTCTATCAATGTACTTCAATATAATACTATCTTCTTTGTTAAAATATTTATAATCAACTTGAACTCTCAATTACAGAAATCAAGTTTTCTGTCAGAATTTTTCCGTTTTATATGTCACCGAATGACTGAAAGCATCATAATATTTTTACCCGTCTGCACTGCCAAGATGGGTAACGTTTTTATAAATTCTGATTAGATTACAAACGCAGAAAATATTATAGTGAACAAATCAATAAATACAAACACAAATATTATATCCGTGACATACAAAAAAAAAAAAAAAAGAATTCACAATTTCACGCGTTTTTTTACAAACTTGCGGTTTTTGCAATAACTCTGTGACATCAGCCCTACTTGGAAGTTACAAGGTACATTCGGCACGACACATACCGCACATTATCATAATAACACGCTCACGCAGCGTTGATCGCGACGAATAATAATAAACCGTAATGGGGCGAGACGCGACTGCAATCTGTGTGTTGCTACCCCTGCTTACGATTCCCAAAGGATGCGTGTGTATGGTTGCAATCGAGTGTGTGGAGAGTTTGTTCTGTGATAGATGATATTAGAATAGTACCTACCTTCGTTAAAACAAGCCTTTGTAAGTTTGATGTCCAATTGTGGATGGTAACGGATGGCGAGTTTTTTTTTATTGAATATTCGGCGAGGTAGCAAGGCGCACTGCTCAGGATATAAACAACTACAGAAAAAGAAACATCCTATAAAAATAATTCGTGTGAAAACTTCAAAACTTACATAAAGTTGTCTTATTTTTTTATAGCCCATGATGAGCTTAGGACGTTTTAAATAATATTAAAACTGTGTCAATAGACGCTTAAAGTCGTGCAAATTGCTGACTAAAATTAATTCAACTAATCTCTATATCTAGCCCTTAATTTCTAGCGAGATTTTTTTTCGATATGATATGATAGAGCGACAGTGTACAGTGTGGTCATATCAGTACTTTTTTGCCGTACATATTTTGTAGCACGTTCATATGTAAGTTCTATTACATTAGTAATTTACTGTTGGACAGTATGTTTATTGCTGGATCGATAAACTGAATGGGAATTGAGTCATGTCATGGCCTATCAGATATTGTATATAAAAGTTATTGGTAGTCAATGTTTAATATTGTTGGATTGCAGTTAAACCAAGGCTTATGTAATAAAAATGTATGATTACTAATTGTATTGAAAACATATATTTATTTTTATATAGGATTCTAACTGTATGTTTAATTCAATAAACTAATTAAAACTATATATAGTATGTATATGTTACGGCTAATAACCGAAGTGCGGCTACACCTAGTTTTAGCCGGCTACAACTAGGTGTAGCCGACCACGTGCGGTTAAACTTAGGTGTATCCTACTTATCTTCGGTTAGACCTAGGTTTAGCCTTCATCATAGCGGCTAGAACTAGGTGCAGCCACACAGCGGTGGTTAAACATAAGTGTGTCCTATTTATCATCGGCTAGGACTATGCTTTCAGTGCAGTTAAGCATTTTGATTTTGTTTTGAGATTCTTATCTTGCATTTTCCAATTGATGTGATTTCGTATCACCGTCGGCCGTAGACTAGACATCTTACACCAGACAAGCCGTGTCAGCCCGAAACAAGATTTTTTATAATTTTATTGAATTTATATATTATTATGTACTTACTAAAATGAAATTGCATACATAATGAAATTGTACACTTAATGTAATGTATTTTAATGTAGAGTTCCTCTGTAGTAAAAATAAGAGTTCAAAAGTATATAAACTTAGGTGTATCCTACACCTAAGTTTAACCGCACGTAGTCGGCTACACCTAGTTGTAGCCGGCTAAAACTAGGTGTAGTCGCACTTCGGTTATTAGCCGTAACATATACACTAAAGGCAAAAACTACTAGCTAAAATATTGAACTATTGAAAACTACAAAATAAAAAAACAATCAGTCAGTGTGTATAAATATACAGTCTATACTTCTGTGGAATTCGCTTCCTTTCGAGAAGTCGAGATCAGGACGGCCACCAGTCTATATGCATTTAAGCGGATGTTGCGAAATTACTTTCTGCACAAATAGTGAAGTCGTCTCAATAACCCCTTTATTTTGCTTTATATAAATATATTTATATGTATATATTATATTAAATTATATATATTATATTATATACTTTTGAACTCTTATTTTTTAATATTCTTTTGTATTTTTATGCACCTGCCACATTTTCTCTTCACCACCCTAGGTTGACTGGTAGAGAATGCCTAAGGTATTAAGACCGCCTTTGTACTTTTGTGTTGCATGAAGTTTAAATAAATAAATAAAACTAGTTTTTTTTTTGCCTATTCGCTTCTCATCTGTCCCGCAAGAACCGCGCAACTGGGTTAAAAAGTAGTAACACTCAAAAAACTTACCGCGGGCAACTTAAGGAACACAAGTTTTAGTTTTTTAGATTAAATTTTACCTTTCCAATAACTAAGTACTTTTTTTTATTAAAATATGATTTTTAGGGTTGAAGAGTTCGCAAGTTGCAACGGTTCTAGTATGATTTCAGACATCGATATAATACCAAATCATCCAATTGTTCTTACGTTTTCGCATCACTATTAAATTTTCACTCCAACGCGCCATTTGAGTTATTCGCGCCATTTTGGCTGTCAAAAGACGAGCGCTGTCAAACGCAACGCCGCGCGTCGAGTGAGATGACATGCGAATTTGGTTTCGAATATCGCCGAATCATCAAATAAATTAATTCGGAATATAATATTTTATATTTTACAACAGTCAATGTATTTATGTGAAATGTTTGCCTAAAAATTATAGACGGAAGGAATATTATTTCCTCAATGAAGTGGTTAAGTTTTAAAACTTCGAAATTTTAAAAACTTAGAAAGTATTTAGGTACGGTACGTTAAAATGAGGCAATATATGTGCCAGTAGCTGACATATAAATTAAAAAAAAAAAAATTAAGCTCAATTATTTTGCAACCCTAGTCAATTTTTTTCTGGATTCTCTTATCATGCACAAAAAATAGTCAGGTGTAAATTCTTGATACTTTTTTCCAACAAACACTCATTACCAGGTGGACGGCTGGCACAGTGGCAGCCTAGCGCGGCAATGCCTGGCATGCCAAACCAACTGGCAATCAATAACGGACGTCGACGGGATTACGCGGGAATTAAACCTGGCAGTATGGGTGGTAGGTACAATCTGTGGGTATTATTTAAACACTTTTGATTCTAGTTTGGAATAAATAGTTTGGTTTTTTAATTTGAAATGTGAATTAGAGGTAAGTATAACTTTTTTTAGATTGTAATATTGTTGGAGAGATAGAGAGATTCAAGTATCAATATTGATTGATACTTGAAACAGTTGTATTGACGGCCGGAAAACTAAACTAAGTATAACTTTGGCTGATAATTAGTAACTAGGCTGGATAATTGCATTTTTTAAATATTTTATTTTTGCTGAAAGTAAAAAATACTCAGTAGTATTATGACATTTATAAAATATTTATTTCTCAATAAATCACAATCTGTATACAATCTAATTGTGGCACATAGAACAACAGATAATATATAATTCTCCAGAATCGTACCTACTAATATGCACTGACACTATTTTGAGGTATTTAATTTCATATTAACATGAAACGCATGCTGCAATTATTCTAAGGGCTTGGCCAATACCGAAAAAAACCAGCCAATGTCAGTTTTAGTTGGGCACCTTTTACTAACATTGCCCGATTAATTTCTGTATTGGACGAATAATCCCATTTCTCTATATTAATCACATTTATAACACAGATATCTACATTTTGTAAACCTATCACAATTAAAATAAATTCGTTATTGTTGGCAACTTTTTAATACGGGAGTTGCTATCTTTAACGCAAAAAAGGTCATTATTATTATAATATGGTAACATTTTTTGTAAAATAATATAACACAGCCGAAACATCGAGATCTACATTACACCGAAATATCAATGACTAGTTTTTGAAAAATACTACTTTTTGATTTTTTCCACTTATAGAATCTTTTTCAGATTTTTTCTACTACGGATACACCGACCACACGAATATCCCATCTAAAACACATACAGATATATAATTTCTGACAGTTAATATTTTATCCAAATCACCAGATCAGAATCTAAGTGATGTCATTGTGCGTCGTACGCTATACAAAGGTATATAATGAGCAAAATTCTCAAATTTATCTCAACAGAGAATTATGAGGTACTTATAGGTTGTGTGAGCAAAAACAGGTTTTAAATGGATTCCAGAATCTTAATCTTCGTTTTCGGAACCTAAAGAATATTCGATAGTCTTCAAATCCCTGTTCATTTCATCGGGAGAATCGTTGTCCATGCCCAAAGTTCGAGATGAAAAGGAGCTCTGAGTCGCCATGCCCGCTAGAATCCCGTTGGACAAAGCCTGCACCGACAAGGCTTCCTGCGACGGGCCCGCGTAACTGTACTGCTGATAAACAGCTTGTATCCTCGCCGCGTTCACTAACGTCTGTATTTTCAACTGAGTATCCAGCGCCAAACTGAGCGGCAACTTCCGCAACTGGCTCGCTATTAACTTCCCAAACATCTCGAACTCGTTCTCATTACCATTCTCGGAATGTTGACTCAGATCTTGCGGTAAGTCCGTATGATCGCCGCTATCTGAATTACTTTTCTTTTGTTTTGTCGGCACCGGGTAGATAGTTGCAAGTGAGGTAGTCAGCGGCGTAGCGATCCCTACTGGAGGATTTAGAAAAGGCGCGGAAGTAACTGGCGGAAGGATTCCAAATGTCCCTTGACTTAAGCCGAATGGAGTGCCGGGGCGAGGGGATGGCGTGTTCAACACGTACGGTGTCGACGAACGCGTTGAGCTGCGACGCTTTCGCGGACTTTTCTTTTCTGGAGACTTACGCTCGCTGAGGTCTTGCACCACGTCGCTGTCGTCGCTCGCCGGGATCTCCAGCAAACTGTTGTCCACCTATCAACAAACGTACAACCGCTTAACGTCAGACCTCATATGTAAACATGAGTAAGCGTCGTAAACAACAAAAAAATAGACTCACAGAGCTCGGTGTGACGATCGCCCGCAGAAACCTGTCTGCATGTTCGAACCACGTGACGCTCGGTCTATACGCATGCGCACCAGCCTTCCTCGCCGCGCGAATCTTCTTCAACTCGACGCTGTACGACGAACGTATGTTTTTTATTTTATTTTTCAATTCTTTAACTGTGACGTCGACCAAATTCAGTGCATTTATTATCTCTATGTATCCTTGCTCCCTTATTTTCTTATTCTTGTAGTGTTCTGAGACCGGGTTCCAGAGGTATTCGCGCTTCTCGTATTCGATAATCATCTGGATGGTGAGATCCTCGCTCCACTTGGGGTTGGCCAGGATAGCGACCATTTTGTTTTAAAGCATGCTATATTGAGCACAGTTAATATTTTTTATTTAGTTATTTGTTATTTAATTTCGCGAGTTTAGCTTTTGTTAGTACCAGGAGCGCAGAAGGGTGCGGGCGGTTCGCATGCGCGCAGCATACTAAAAGCACGTCGATGGGCCGGCACCCCGCGCGGGGGGTCTATTTCGGGAGTAGCCGGCATCACGCAGTCGCGTGCTTTGGAGCGTGCTGTTTCCTCTTCTCGCCGCTCGGAGGCTGGGCACCGAGTGAAACGGAAGATTTGTGGCCGCCGGACGGCCGACTATGCGTACTTACAACGGCGACCGCCCGCCAATCGTCATATTTCAATCGGAGCACTTAGGACCTTTCGCGATATTGAATTTTAGATTTCCTATCGCAGTTAAGATTTGTAATAGTGGCATAGGCAGAATATCTATTGGGAAGCATAGTTACGTTGATGGTTTTGGTTTCATCGAATAGTTGCAAAAACTTTATGTATCAAGATTGTTTGATTGCATTATAACTTTTTGTAATATTAATCTCTAACGAACTATGAAGTAAGCATAACGCAAAGCAATTTAAGTGCCTATTAGGGACCACCCAAGGAATATTTTTATAGACAAGTGTCGCGTCGTCGTCCTTGTTTATGATTAAATAAAAAACTTTATTAGTAATTTTTAAGTAGCCGTAAACGTTTTGCGCTGTATAAAACGTTAAAAAAATGCCACATGCATTTATGTTAGAATTTATCAGCAAAAGCTTTTTTACTACTAACTGATTTATTTATCTTGGAAGTTGGTTAAAAATAGCAATTAATTTTATTATACATTATTAATTTAATTATTAATACATACATTATTTATTTTATTTTATTTAATTAATTAATTTTAATTTATTCTGTTTAAATGAGAGACGGTGTTTCGTTGCTGACGGCAACTTGGAAAGAATTGCCGATACAAAGTCAGACTTTTTTAACCGACTTTAAAAAGGAAGGTTCTCAGTTGAGCTAAATTTTTTTTTGTTACTTTAGAATTCCGTCATTTACGAATCGATTTGATTTTTTTTTTATTTGAAAGTTTCTACTTCCAGATTGGTACAACCGTACAAATTATATCAAAATTCAGTTTTGATGATGGGATCCATAAGAAATTCAGGGGAGCTCTTAAAATATTACAGGCAAATATATAGCGATTTTGGTATAATATTTTTATCAACAAATCAAGCATGTGCATTCAGAAAATACCACTTGATTTATGAAGTAGTACTGATGAAGAATACGAAAAATGGCCAACGGAATTTCACAAACACACAATTGTTAAGCGACTAAGACGAAACAAATTAGTGCTAATAAAAATGGTATCAAGGAACTGATCTGATGATGAAGAATTTAATATAATTTTTGATTGATTATCTTACACGTGAACTCCAATAAATCAAAGTATTCTAGCCATGTTTCGGTTTATTAGAAGTGGTATGAGATGCACTCTAGCTATAAGGTACCATCTCATTTATCTGATGATGAAGCCAAAAGTAGGTACGGGAACTCCGTAATAAAGTATCCTAGCCGTATTTTGGGTAACTGGAATTGTTATGAGATATATGTATATAGGTATTTTGGTTATAAGTGATATTTTATAATGGTTTTATTCTACAAGTGCCTTATTATAGAACATGAGGTTTAGCTGTGAGGCAAGTAAGTACGTTAATGCTATAGAATAAGTTTAAAGATTTACATTAAAGTCACTATACGTGCCTGCTAGGACTGCAGAATTGAAAGAGTCACATCTAAGGGGACCCGCCCAGAGCGACGGAGTCATTTAATGATTTACCATGAAAAAAAAAAGCGTCAGTACTCAAACGTGGTCCGTAATCCCCGCTCGGGCCGTGCCACCGGTCGCGTCGACCCCGGGGAGGCGCGGCGCGGGCCATTCGCTCGTAGCGTGGCACACAGCCTGTGCCGCTGTTCGCGTGCCGCCCGCCGCCCTAACGTCTGCACATGTTTGCCGACCAGCCGATAACCTCATTGTGACCTCCGCATAATTGTGGGAGCTATTTGCGAGATTGGGTACCTTTTTAAAATTGGGTATTTTTGTGGAACGGGAGATACTGTCCTTACATAAAATAAATAAAGTCCCCAATAGCGTAACCATTTAAAAAAAAGGAGTTCTACTAAAAAGCTATATGTTGTCAGTTCAAAAAAACACTAAAATAAAATGCAGAATAATACTTAAGTACTGAAATTATTCCTTACCAAAAACCAAAAAAAAATTAAATAAAATGAATTTCGCGGGTGAATTTGCTAAACGGAGTTTTTTTTTTACAAAATGTTTTTTTTCATATATGATATTTTTTTATCAAATGATATTTTTTACTAAATGATATTTTTTTAACAAATGATATTAATACACGACTGCCCAAAAAAAAACCTAAACGCTCATGTAAATAAATGGTTTATTAACTAAAAAAAGTTTATTTCATTTCACTAAACTAATTGAACAATACTGTTTATAACAATATTGTAACATAAAATATTTCTGTTCACTGATCCGAAGGTAACTTCAGTAGAACTTTAGATTTTGCTTCAATAAATAAAACCTGTACAGCGATTAGACACTTTGTGAAACTTGAATGAGCGATTTCCTTTGTAATTGTATTAATTTGGCAGTTACTATGTGGGATCACGTTGTAGAATATTTTTTTTTTTGTTGTTAGGCCAGAGCAGTGGTGGCCGAGCGGTAACGGCCCCGACTTACGAGTTGTAGGACGCGGGTTCAAACCCAACCAGGCGCATTACTTTGTGTAATTTATTTCATCACCACTGCTCTCAAAACGGTGAAGGAAAACATCGTGAGGAAACCGGCATGTCCTAGAACCAAAAATTCAAAGACATGTGACATTCACCAATCCGCTCCTCTTCTCTTAGAGAGGAGGCCTGAGTCCCAGCAGTGGGAACATTAAAAGGCTGATTATGCTATGCTTATGCTATTATGTTGATAGCCTCGCGTTTGACCGCTATCTCACTTGATGGTAAGCGATGATGTGGCCTACGATAGAGCACACTTGCCTAGAAGCAACCTATTCACTCTTGACTTAAAGACCCCTAGGTTGTAGCTATCAGGAAACAGACTCCTGCAGGGAATTCCACTCCTTAGCTGTACGTACAATTTATGTGTTCCCAAAACGTTTTGTAAGTATGGGTCGGATGTCCACCATGCAAGTACCGGTGGCGCAACGCCGTGCGTCTAGTGGTACGATGATGGAACGGGCTTGGCGGAATCAAATTGTGCAACTGTGTGTCCAGTGCACACTCCCCGAAATGTAAACGATAGAAAACCTACAGGCTACGACAGACTCGACGTCGATGCTCAAGACTTTGAAGCGGCGACGAGTGCATCACTACCGATGATCTTCTTGGCTCGCTTCTCAATTGTCTCTATTGCCACAAACTGGTGTTTGACAGATCCATCCTAAAGATGAGAGCAGTAATCCATTCATGGTCGAAAAGTTGAGCAACTGTTCCGGCGTGAAGTACTGTCTCAGATCCCCAATAAGATAGAGATAAATAATGATGATGAGATGGCGGGACGACCTGGATGTCTTCCTTCATCATCATCATCTCCCTAAACTTTTCCCAACTAGCTTGGAGTCGGCTTCCGTCCGACTCACTATCAGATCTCCATAACCCAGTTACTGGGCGACATGTTACCCCGATGTCTTCCTAAAGAATTGGAAAGAAGAGGCGAATAATCGTGATCTTTGGAAGGAATGGAGGAAGGCCTTTACCCAGCAGTGGGAAAATACTAGTAATAATAAATAAATAATGAAATAGTACTAGGAGGAGATAACTAGGAAGGAGTTAAAATTTGATTGCAGGTGCAGCAAGAGCGAGAGAGTTTAACACTAATATGAACCCATTCCTGCAAAAAAGAAAAAACTGGGCAAGTGCGAGTCGGACTCGCGCACTGAGGGTTCCGTACAAACTTAAAAGGTAAATTGCGGTTTACGATTTATGACGTATTAAAAAAAAAACTTCTTACTAGATCTCGGTTAAACCAATTTTCGGTGGAAGTTTATAAGGTAATGTACATCATATATTTTTTTTAGTTTTATCATTCTCTTATTTTAGAAGTTACGGGGGGGGGGACGCATTTTACCACTTTGGATGTGTCTCTCGCGTAAACTATTCAGTTTAGAAAAAAATGATATTAGAAACCTCAATATCATTTTTGAAGACCTATCCATAGATACCCCACACGTATGGGTTAGATGAAAAAAAAATTTTTGAATTTTAGTTCTAAGTATGAGGAACCCCCAAATTTTATTGCTTTTTTCTATTTTTGTGTGAAAATTTTAATGCGGTTCACAGAATACATCTACTTACCAAGTTTCAACAGTATAGTTCTTATAGTTTCGGAAAAAAGTGGCTGTGACATACGGACGGACAGACAGACACATGACGAATCTATAAGGGTTCCGTTTTTTGCCATTTAGATACGGAACCCTAAAAACGCAAATTATTGCTTACGATGTGACTACTACTATTTGAGCTATACAAGCTAAGCTAAGCGAGACTATTGAAAAATTATAGGTAGCTATAAATGTATGTTTTTCTTCATAATGTAAATTATTTATTATTATTTTATTGTGCTTTTGGGTACAATACTGACTGTCCTCACATACCTTTTAGTATTTTGATATGGAAATATTGTAACATCATTTTTTTTTAAACAGATAACATGTAGTTTCATGCTGGATCTTCTCCATAGGGAACGGAACTGTACTCTAGCTTCTGACGTTTTATGTAAGCTTATGTGAAATAAAAACATTTTTAATTTCATTTGAATCAAAACACCAATTTCAGCAATCACAAATCCAAGTAGACATTCGTCCAACAAGAAACATTATAAACGCGAATAATTAATTACAATAATTTTAATACTCTGTTTAATTTAATTCTAAATATTAATAATGTTGAGTCTAAACTCTGTATTAATAAATATTTCGGCTCAATTAGCATTCCTGCTCATCACTCCTAGTCGAGGATGCTTTGGGGTGAAAACAAATTCCTTTATGAAACTCTTGTAATATTTGATCGCGTATAGGCAAGAAGCTTTACTTGGTCTACTCATATTTGAGTTGTTAAATTATTTCTAGCACTAATTTTATTCAAATGTCTTCTTCTAGGCATGCGTGCTCCATCGTCGGCCACATCATCGCTTACCATCAGATGAGATAGTGGTCAAACGCGAGCCTATCCATAATAACAAAAAAAAAATGTCCAGTTGGATAGTTTTTTTTTATGGCACGTTTGGCGAACTGGTTGAGCGACAGGCTGCTACGCTGCAGAAATCAGAAACGTTTATTTCAAATAAACCAATTACAGGCACTTTCGAATTGTCAAAATGTCGTTCAGTCAAAAAAAAAAGTAAAGCTAAATTGCACGTTCCAAAGCGTAGATCTCTATGGAGAAGAACATGCAAGAAACTCCATGGACACTCTTTTAAATCATATTATGAGTTACATAAATCTTGGTTACATATTTCTTGTTGCTTCTATTATGTGAGCACAATGTAGATAAATAATAATAATAATAAACTAAATTTAATTAAAAAATAGATTTTGAATTAAGCCACTGGCAACTAAGAGATAACCAGTCTCATCTGACGGCACCCGTTCACGAGCATGACGCGTGCATTAGCCCCACTCAGCTCAACCATTTTGAAGGTGCTGCGTATCGCGTGTTCGACTCCCGTATGAAACATTATTATGAACTACTGATAGGTGGTTGATCTAGGTCTGGTTCTGTCTTGTGTATGGAAGTTTGTAGTGTGGGTATCGTAAAAAAAAAACTGCGCTGATCGTCAATGATAAATTAATGATACATGATATTATTATGCAAATAGGTTGAAAAAGAAAACACTTTTAACCGTCAATTTGTTCTTCAGTTTAAACTAGATAAGTCCTACGAACTAACTATCCTGAGAAGAAATACCGAAACAAACTCAGAGGTCAAAGTCTCTTTTAAAGTCAGAGACTTTGACCTCTGCTGCTCTTAAAATACAGCATATAATATATGTAATGGTCAAATCATATGAGAACCATGCAGATGAGTGTCTGAGTCGTAAATCTGTGTTGTTCTTTCCTCAAAAGAACACTTTTGAGAAAAGAACCACACAGATCAGTGGACCTGTCTAGTAGTGCAAGCATTTATCAATATTCGGATTTTTTATTGGAGTTTGATACTAGTCGTCCATTTTGTTTTCTCCTCAAGAATTTATAATCACATACAGATTTGCCTCACTGATTCTAAAAGCAACTTAATTCATTCCTATACATGACCAACACTCCAACTGTAACAGCATCCGTATTTTAATTAAGAAAACTATTATCAGAACAATTGCTCTCCGCTATAATAAAAGCAAAGTGGCAATATTCGTACGTCGACGCGTCTGACATGGCGCGTCAGTGGATGGAAGCGGCGGGGCCTTGGCCTCACGATAAGATACCGAGCAGGGGCGTAGCTAGTCCCACAGGGGCCCCTGTATCAAACATTATTGATAGTTTTTATTGTTTATTTATTTTTAGGGTTCCGGACCTCAAAAAGAAATACGGAAACCTTATAGGATCACTTTGTTGTCCGTCTGTCTGTCTGTCAGGACCTTTATCTTGGGAACGCGTTGAGGTATATATATATGTTGAAATTAAAATCGTATACTCAGGTCTGCGGTCCTTTGAAGCTGTGAAAAAATCAAACTTCTAAGTTAACGTAAAAAAAAGATACGGCCGTTTATGTCGTAAAAAACGTATATTTCGTCTCAAGGGAATCAAAATTCATAGGGTACCTCCCATTGACCTAGAATCCTGTAATTTGGCATGAAGCAAGGTCTCATAGCACATGTATAGGAAAAATTTGAAAACTGTAAATTTTATAGTTACCTCACAAAAAAAACTTTTTTGCGATTCGTAAAAAAATTCGTAACTCAATTCGGGAATTGAATTGTTATCATAGGCAAGTTTTTACGGAACACTCAGTGCGCGAGTCCGACTTGCACTTGCCCGGTTTTTTTTAGTAAATGGACCTTACTGGCATACAATAAAATTGAATAGGGGCCCTACGATAGGCTACGAATGAGACAGTTAGATTAATTGTATACATACCGACTATAAATCGTGCGGGCTCGCGACAGATGGAAGATATTGTTTTGTCATCATATAAGACCGGGCTCCAAAATAGGTTTACTCCTATTTAGACAGGACAAAACTCGATTGAAAATGAGCTCGTAAATTGGAGCAATCTGGACTAGGATAGATGTCGTTTTTATTGTAATCTTATGAAGAGAACAAGCGGAATGAACTATGGAATTGGAACCTTCTATCATATAGTCATTATTTATTCACGACTGGCCTCTTATTAATAAGAAAATTTAAGGTTGTGAATACCTTTTAAGAATTTTTGCACATGTCGGGGCCCCTGTAGCCCGGGGGCCCCATATAATTGATACGGCGGTAGCTACGCCCCTGATACCGAGCGAGATGGGACGGGAAAATCTCGGCAACGCGATGTGAGCCCGTGAAATATGTCCGGGAAATGTGCGCCGCACTACGCTTAAATATTGCTCCGGTTCGCGCGTTATGAGATCAGACTGGAAGTGTTGTCATATTGCAGTGGTGAGGTTTCTGTTTTTTAGTGTTTTAGAGGAAGGAGCAGTGGTGGCCGAGTGGTAACGGCCCCGACTCACGAGTAAGTAGGGCGCGGGTTCAAACCCAGCCAGGCGCATTACTTTGTGTAATTTATTTCATCACCACTGCTCGCAAAACGGTGAAGGAAAACATCGTGAGGAAACCGGCATGTCTTAGAACCTAAAATTCGAAGACATGTGACATCCACCAACACGCACTGGGCCCGCGTGGTGGATTACGGCCCATTCCCTCTACTAGAGAGGAGGCCTGAGTCCCAACAGTGGGAACATTATAAGGCCGACTATGCTATGCTAGTGTTTAAGATGGTTTTCTAAATTCATTTTGGGGGTGTTTGAAGCTGATTGGTAGTTACAGGTTTTCGAGATTTTTTATTTATTTATCCTCTTTAAAATTATCATCAAGAATAACTTCTCCCGCTCTAGGCGGAGTATGCCGCAGAGGGGAAGTGGCTATTGAGCGACTTGTAGTTCAGGGAAGGGTTGAGGGTGTCAGGCCACGAGGAAGGTCGCCTATGAGGTGGACTGACCAGATTAAAGCGGCAGTAAATGGCTCATCATCACTGCACGAATGCACGAGGAAGGCGGCCATCAGAGAGGAGTGGCGGCGTGTTGTGAAGCTTGCCACCAACACCTGAAGTGATGACCACGACCACTCTGTCAAGAGTGATATCGACAAGGAAGAAGGAAGAAGAGGCGGAGCTGGAGCGACAGGGAGTGTCATACTTTCACTGATTAAAATGCACAGTGTTCCTTCAGTTGCCCTTAATGCAAGGGCTATGGTAACTCCTTCGAACATGTAGCCCTGACAGGCGTCGGCCTTAACTGTTCCGTTAATTTTGCTGATATTTGTATAACTTCCTTATGTGGCGCGCGTGCAACACAACGCGTAGGTAGGAACGGCGAGCAATGGATAGCTCGCTGTCGCAAGCCAGTGATCCCTACGGTGCTACGGTGGTCGGAAATCATCTTACAACTGCCGTCGCATCTGGAGCGTCTCAGTCGTACAGGCCCTAATGCGACAATGCAGCTAATAACTAATCTACTTAATCTTTAACTCGCTCTTGGGCGGAGCGGGAGAAGTCAGAAGCATGTCAGGTTTTTACTGATTAAATCCCACTCCTATGTTCCTTCTTTGCCATGCGGTCCAAGACCCCGGGTTTTCCTTTCAGTAGCGAATTCATGGCCCCAGTAGGTTTGAACCCTGCTAGGCATTCAAATGTAAAAACCGCCAATTTTCGACTTGAGCGGTGTTTAGGGAACGATAAGTCTAACGTCGAGAGCAGTGGTGGCCGAGTGGTAACGGCCCCAACTTACGAATTGTAGGTTGCGGGTTCAAACCCAGCCAGACGCATTACTTTGTGTAATTTATTTCATCACCACTGCTCTCAAAACGGTGAAGGAAAACATCGTGAGGAAACCGGCATGCCCTAGAACCAAAAATTCGAAGACATGTGACATCCACCAACCCGCACTGGGCCCGCGTGGTGGATTACGGCCCATCCCCTCTCCTAGAGAGAGTAGGCCTGAGTCCCAGCAGTGGAAACATTAAAAGGCTGAATATGTATGTATGTAAGTCTAACGTCCCTTCGCCCTAACTTAGAGCAGGAGAAATCATCGTATGATTTCCGACCTAAAAAAAAAGCGTATACTATACCACACACATACAACACGCTTAATACACAAAACATCATTATATATAGATGTCAAGCGGTCTCGCGTTGCGTCACTGCACGCGAGCACACCTATGTACGGTGCTATAGTTCAACACACAACGCGAACAAACTTGATACTCGAAAATGTACTTTAAGTCTTGGAAATAAAGGTTGTGGTAGTGGTAAATCAGTGTGTGTGGCACTTGGCTTGATAGGTGCCGGTGGCGGCGAGGCCAAGAGACAGATAAATATCGCTTTATACTCATCGCATCGCTTTGAAGCCGTGCGGTCAGTAATTTTCTCGCTCTCACTGGCCTGGCGTTAGCAGCCTCGTGTATATTTATCACGGTGATATACTAACTCGTTCTCGGCGACGGCTTTTACGATTATTGTTGTTCGCTTTTGTTTGTAGGCATATGGAAAGTCTTTAGCGTTAGTTTCAGCGAGAGAAGTAACGTGGCTTTCTGTTGCAGTTGGTTTCTTTTAGAGATTTTTTACTGCAGTACAGTCAGGCCGAAATATCTTGACTGCTTCAAACTTCGAACAATTGCTTGCGCAGTAATAGTTTTTAAGAATCATGGTGAATGAGTATTGCGTGTTTTTACGAGTACCTATGCGAAATAGTGCAGAACACCAACTTCAGAGTGACCAACGTATTCTGACCGTTCTGTAATAATATAGCGCGTCAGGTATGTTCGCAGCGTTCTTTGCCATCATACTGAAAATATCCACTTCAATTCTGCGTCGGATGCAGGGGAGCATTCTTCTAAGCATTGTTGCTAGCAAGACTGAACGCCACCTAAAGGGGCACCTGCGTGTTCTGTTCATGTTCTGTTGCCAAGAGTCTGTCCGGAAGGTGACTTATATAAGTACCATGTTGTTAAGTTTATCGCCGATTTTGAAATCACTGCCGCGGTCTGTGATTCCTGATAGCTACAACCCAGGGGTCTAGAGTGAATAGGTTACTTCTAGGTGAGCGTGCTCCATCGTCGACCACATAGTCGCTTTTCATCAGGTGAGATATTGGTCAAGCGCGAGCATAACAATAAAAAAAAATCGAGTGAGAGAGTTAGTTTTGGTTTTCATTGCGGCCGTAATTGGAAGACGAGCCAAATATTTGGTTATAGTTTTATTCGTTCACAAAAAAAACATCATTTTGTCTAATGAAAGTACAAGATAAGTATAAATTGCTAGTTTCAATAAAATCACTAGTCAAGCAAGGTAACATAACATCAATATTGAAAGACTTATTTATCAGCGACAGAGCAAACAGCGGATGAGTAGACATCACAGTAACTAGATCCGTCGGTTCAACGTCCATATCTTTATTGGTTACAAGATACGTCAAAAGAACATCCATTATATCTAGACCTCCCGGAATAGTTTTACACATCACTCACATAACTAGAAGTATCACCGACGACGGATCTATAGAATAAGACAGGCGAAATTTCTCTTTATATCAAACAAATTCGTGTAAATAATAACCCAATTGTTACATAGTATATTGTAAGACTAATAATTCTGCTTAAGTCAACTTACGTGTGACTTAAAGCCTACTGTTCGCGGACACGTAGAGCTTCATAGACGCGAATTCGTCATACTCCTGGTGTACGCTTTCTCACAGCTCACAATGACATATAAAACTATGAAACTCTATCGACGAAGTGACAACGTCATGCTTGCTTCGCTGAATGCAGGCTTCATGACGCCTACCGTACCGCATGTCATACGTCGGGGCGAAAACACGTTTTTATTTTTGTAAAACGGTGGTTCTTTGTCGTCCGATGGCATTGTCACAAATTATTGAAAACATACGAATACGCGAGTAATACGCCTCGGGTCGCGGGTTTAAACACAGTCACGCGCATTACTTTGTGTAATTTATTTCATCACCACTGCCCTCAAAACGGTGAAGGAAAACATCGCGAGGAAACCGGCATGTCCTAGAACCAAAAATTCGAACACATGTGACATCCACCAACTAGCACTGAGTCCGCGTGGTGGATTACGGCCCATTCCCTCTCTTAGAGAGGAGGCCTGAGTCTCAACAGTAGGAATATTATAAGGCCGACTATGCGCCGATAAAGCGTTGCTGACTTACGTGCTTATTCCAGACGGTAGATCACATAAAAATATGACTACTGTGTCTGTGACTATCAGACTTAAATCCACCAACCAACCAACCAACCAACCAAACCAACCAAACCGCAACCGACCAAGAATCGACTTAAATTCTTTTGACCACCGCATCTACAATTATACGACCCGCCCCGACTTTTCACCGGCGCAAAACGTATACACAAATCTTCCTCATTAAACTCTTTCTATTAGTGAAATCTATTTCAAAATCCGTTGCATAGTTTAGAAGATAAAGCAGAGAAACAGACAAACGAGGAAATCGTCTTTGTTTTATACTACAGTTTTGTAGTGAAAAATCGTCCAATGACTTCTCTCGCTCTGGGATGGGGCGAGAGGGCATCTCAGGCTTATACTGACTAAAACCTGCTTGTGTCCTTCAGTTCCCTGTTGCGCTCTAGGGCCACAGTCACATTTTTAAACGTACTGCATTGTAAAGATTAATACAGTGATAAAATCAGCAACTAACAAGGCAACTAAGCACAACCGATTTATCTGGATAGAGGTGTGAAATTTTACACAAAATCCACAAGAATAATAGAAAGTTATACTATCAAAGTTAATGCCCTCGAGCTATAAAAGCAAGGAGCACAGAAATCACAGCTATTACCCACAACGGCAGCCGGTTAACCAGCTCGAAAAACGAAACCCTAACTTCTATTTACGATAGGTAAGGCAACACTATAATTTCACAAAGTTACAGAGAACCGCTTCGGTACAAATGAACGCTGTTGTAAATTGACAAGTCTGCGTCGCATTACTACGGAGCAAAGCGCCATTTTGCAAAATGTATCCTCACGCTGTAACATAATGAGGGTGACAGCGGCATGGCGTGGGAGGAACAGGCTGCGAGGCGCGAGCCCCCGGCCCTTTGACGAGCTACCGGCGCGCCGCCGGAGTGGGCTTGGTCGTTAGTGGCACGGTGAAATATTTCTTCGTATTTTTTTTTCGAGTGCGGACTCAGAAATGTTGATAAATAAGGCGTAATGTACATAATTTGGTAAGAGACCACATTTCTTTGACGGTTTTGACGTATATTATTTGTGAAATAGTGTTGGACTGTCTTTTTTTTTGGTTTTGGATATCAGCAAATAACCCCTCTCGCTATAGATGGGGCAAGAGAAAGTGTTAGATTTTTACTGACTAAAACCCACCCGTCTTCCTTTAATTGACCGTTGCATTCTCAGTCCATGTTAAAACTCTCAAACAATACTGCAGCCCTGGTAGTGATTGACTGTCTAAAAATAGACTTAGGTCAAAAATATAGAACAAATAATGTACTGAACAAACAATACTATTTGAATTTGATTTTAATATGATAATCTAGCAAAGTTTACGTCTTCTGTCTCTTCTCAGTGTAATCAAAAACCAGTGTCTATTTATTTAATATTTGTTTCTGACTAAATAACTCATTTAATAAGTCACTGTGCTTGGCTCAAAAAAGAAATAAGCATAACCTTTTTCAAGTCGGTTGGTAAGTAATCAACTCATTTCAGCCATGAATATAGTAATAGAAACAGTGTTCCATAATGAAAATTCCTCTTCGTTAGTTTTTTTTCTCTACCTGTCAATCTTTGGGTTAAAAAGAAAGAAATAAATCTATATTAGATCGTATAGTAATTTATATAAAACTACATCCAAATAAACACGGTAAATTAACAAAATAATAAGTATTATTACGAATAAACATGAACGTTCAATAAAAAAAAATAGGTTACTTCTAGGCAAGCGTGCTCCATCGTCGGCCAAATCATCGCTTACCATCAGTTAAGATAGTGGTCAAACGTGAGCCTATCCATAATAATAATAAAAAAATAGCAAGTATCAAGACCGTTGTAGTCACAGTATAGCCCGTCAGCGCAGGCAGGCTCAGTCGACAGGCGCGAGGCGCGGCCCGGGGCGCGGTGACTACACCTACCGCGACACGCCAGCGATAGCGATAGTAATGCAACGATGTGAATGCTATAAAGTTAGTGCGAGTTTTTGAACGTACTCGATCGTGTTTCGTAAAATGACAGTTTGTACAATAAAGGAAAACCTCTTTTTTTTTAAAAGTTCCATACCCAAAGGGTAAAAACGGGACCCTATTGCTATTCCGCTGTCCGTCCGTCTGTCTGTCTGTCCGTCTGTCACCAGGCTTGTATCTCATGAACCGTGATAGCTATAACAGTTGAAATTTTCACAGAATCACAGATGATGTATTTCTGTGGCCGCTATAACAACAAGAGGGCTCTCATACAATAAACGTGATTTTATTTTTGCCGTTTTTTTTTTTCAAAGGACGGTACGGAGGAAGCCTTCGTGCCCGAGTCCCTCTCGCACTTTGCCGTTTTTTTTGTATAGGTACGTTTCGCCATAGGTAAGTGAACGTAAATTACGTTAAAGTGAAGTATGTTGTTTAAGTACAGAGTATCCCGTGAAATTACACAGAAATATAATATATTCTCACGCGGGCAAAGCTGCTGGGCGAAGTTAGTGCAATATAAGATTTATAACTATCTTAGGGGGCGTCCATTAATTACGTCAGGCGTTTAGAAGGGGGAGGGGGTCAAGTCGAATCTCATCCAATTTCACGTGGGGGAGAGGGGGTCAAAAGTCTCGGCAAGCAATACGTAATTTTTTTATCGAAAAAAAAAAAACTGTAGATATTTATTCCAGAAACTGGGTTAATTTGAGTTAAATAAAAAAATCAAACAAAATTATGTTTTTTTTATATAATGTAACTAGCTTTTGCCCGCGTACATAAAATATAGCCTATGTCACTCAGGAATAAAGCAGCTTTCTATCGGTGAAAAAATTTTAGCAATCGGAACAGTACTTTCAGAGATTAGGCACATCCTACAAAAAAAAAACATAAAAACTAACTACCTACCTCTTTATAATATTAAGAATATAGATTATATAAATATACTAGAATTAGAGATATATCCAACTCACCTAAAATTTACGAATTTGCACGAAAAATGTGCATTTTGAACAATCTCTCGTGAGATTAGAAGTGAAAAGGGAGGACCGAGCCAAATCTCACGACATTGTACAACAGCGGAGAGGGGTCAAAAAAACGTCAAAATCGCCTGACGTTATTAATGGACGCCCCTTTACAAGTCAATTACGCATAAGCATAATCATCAACCTTATAAATTTTCCTACTTCTGGGACTCAGACCTCCTCTCTAGGAGAAGGAATTGGCCGTAATCCACCACGCGGGCCCAGAGCATATTGGAAGTTATAAATATCCGATGATAAAATTTTGACGGCACCGATGGTGCAGTAGTTGAGCGATTGACTGCCGCGCTGCATGTCACGGGTTCGCACGTTGTTGGACGGGAGGCAACAAATTCTTCCAAGGCATTTTGAACTGCCTCTCGGTTATTGAGTTTTTTCCCCGCCAAGAAGTTATCCAAATTCTGGAAAAAGTAGAAGTCTGTATGTCTGTGTCAAGGTCTGGTGAGTACGGTGGATGACGGAGAACTTTCAACCCTAGCTCTTGTAACTTGGAGACCTTCTGCTGTGCAGTATGAGGTCGCGCGTTGTCATGCAGGATCAGCGGAGCGGAACGATTGACCAAAGCTGGTTGGAGATGTGCGAGCTTCTCCATCATTGTGTTCAGTTCTTCACAGTACACATCTGCAGTAATGCTCATCCCATTTGGTAAGAAGCTGTGATATGAAACCAGTACATTGACAGAAGTTATCCATACATCTAGACGTATAAATAAAATTGAAGTGTCTGTTTGTATTATCAAAACAGTTTTTTTTTTTACTAAGTGCACATGAAAGTATATTCGATATCTATAGAATTTTTGTCTGGGGTTACGTACTTCTGAAGCTGATTGGAGCAGGATAATATAGATATCCCGGCTTGATTAGAAGTTAGATTAAGTTTTCGAATTAGGTGCAATGACCGACTTTCCAAAAACAAAGTTTAAATGAATCAGCGATCATGAGTTTGGTATCTAAGGGCGGAAGTCTGTATTTTTCTTTTGTTGTATTTACAAGTGACACTAGTGACAGCGGCTAAACGCGATTATGCGAGCCAAACGTTAAAACGCGATTGCCGATTAGTTTTATTGGTGAATTCCGTCCTAAGTATGTAGAAGCAAACCTTCGTAATCTATCTAAACATCAACAAAATATTTTGCCAAGTACCTAGACGTTATTATTCTCCTAAAGTTTCTGCAAGATTTTCAGGTTAACAATAACAAAGCAACAAAACACGGCTCTAACAAGACCTTCACAAAACTAAAAATGTACCTACAAAAAAAAATTGTGTAAAAGAAAAAATCGTCACTCGGGGAGCAGGGGCTAACGAGCAGTAGAGTAGCTACCAGGGAGGCATGACATTATAGAGGCACGCGCCATTAGACGAACGCCGGGCGGTGGCGGAACGGGCCCTATTTCCGGAAGGAAGCGCGCCCGGAAGCCGCGCCGCGTCCGCCCCGCCTGTCGCTAAGTTACTTCGCCTGCTACTGAATTATGGTCGCTTGGTGTCTGCACTAGATTTTGATACGGTCATGGTAGCCTAGTCTCAAAGTTATTCCGGTGCATTTGCGTGGCTGAAGAAACTGGTATTTTCTCTTGGTTGATTTTTTTACTTACATATTACTAGTAGATTTGTAAAATGTGTTGTACCTGAAAAGTAAGATAAACATAATTTAGTGGGAACTTTTATAATGACATCAAAATCAAACGATATTAAAAACGATTCAAATATATTTTCTAAAATCTATTTATAAATCAACTTGAACTAAAATATGTATTTATTTATACCTGACTGAAGATTAATATTTACCCTTAAAATATAGAGTGATAAGAATTCTATTAACAAATTCCTAAAAACATATTACAAGTATTCCTAAAAAAGTACCGTATGGTGTGGTGTCATGTGCAATTTAGTATTAGGAGCGCGAACATCCAGAATACGGGGCAATACGGGGCATTGCGGTACTAGGGATACAGACGCGGTCAGGAATGACATTAATCAAAATTAAAAGTGGATTAGGACGGGATAGCGCGGAGCGGCGGAAAACCCCGCTGCTAAATGAGGGGAGAGTTTTTGTGTTGTGTTTAAAGTGAGACTGATTTTTGAGGGCAATATTTATTAGTTGTTTAATGTGCTTGTTGATCCGGTTTCCCGGATCGGTCAATGTGGCGACGCTTGGAGGAGACTTATAATGACTAACAAACGAGGGCTTACGGCCAAAATAATGATGATGAACGCCTTATATAGTCTTTAGAATAAAAAGTGCCGCTGCCCCCCCGGCTCTATATTCTTCTTGAAGTACTCGCTAACATTCCAAGTAAATAGTGTGCTGTACATCCATGATAATTGTGCAACAGAGTGGAAAAATGTTGGGGAAAAAGCCTTTTAAGCAACCACCTTTATACGTAGGAATAGTTATGCTTTAAAAAAGTTTATATTTAGCATCTTTTTCTTTAACTATTACTTGGGCTATTGCAGTACTTATTTCAGAAAGTCTGATAGTTTCGTAAATTGGACAGATTTCTGACCCACCTATCTCCTTTTAATTCTACAGACCTATTCTACCACTCTAAAGCGACCAGGCACACATGAAAGCTTTTATTTTATATCGTCGCACGCACACCGATAAAACAGGCAGACACAAAGGATGGCTCGCCTCGTACTCCCGATCCCGACATATGGCGGGGCGGGCCAAATTGATAACTTGATAACACCCGGGATCCCGCAATCCCGCGACCCGGGAACACGCAATCCCGGCCCGGGGCTTATCCGGGGAAGAAAAGATATGCGTTTTAGTGCGGGTCTGGCCGCCTTGCTCATGTTTATTATTTTTATGTAAAATCGTAATTCATCTGATGAAATGATAACATGCGGAACACGTATGCTTTGCTCCTGAGTAAGTGTTGAGCGGAGATACATAACTTTCTGGTTTGAAATGTATTATACATTTTTAGACGAAAGTAACCAGGACCGTCCAAGAGTGCGTTGGCCTAACGATATCATCAACATTGCAGCCCCCCTAGCCAAGTTACGACCGTTTCGTTTCGATTCTCTTGCGTCGAACGCCTCGAGTAGGCCACGCCTCTGATTCCTTTGTTCTGACATCATCTCAACGCTCAGTTACGTGGTCAGAATAAAGGAATCGAAGCCGTGACCTATTCGAGGTGTTCGACGCAAGAGAATGGAAACGAAACGGTCGTAACTTCGCTGGGGGGGGGGGGGGGTTCAGTTAACAGAATGAAGAAGCCCGGCTATATGGACTATATCGTGCACATTGCAGGTTGAGCGACGCATGCAATCGCGAAGTAAAAGACTGGGAAGGCTAACATTCAGTAATGGGATTCCGGATGATGATGAGGGTTTTCAGATTATGCGACAATCCCATGTCCTAATGAATTCGTCAGAAACTCCTCAAGCATTTTACCTTGGGCAAATATCTTCAGTAAACCCACTACTATTATTACTGCTACTTAAAATATAGCCTATATGTAATTCAGGAATAAAGCAGCTTTCTATTGGTGAAGTCGGCAATCGAACCAGTAGCATAGTCGGTCTAATAATGTTCCCACTGCTGGGACTCAGGCCTCCTCTCTAGGAGAGGGAATGGGCCGTAATCCACACGTGACATTCATCGTTGGTGAAGGTCACATATCTTCGAGTTTTTGGTTCTAGGACATGCCGGTTTCCTCACCATGTTTTCCTTCACCGTTTTGAGAGCAGTGGTGATGAAATAAATTACACAAAGTATTAGCGCCAGGCTGGGTTTGAACCCGCAACCTATAACTCGTAAGTCGGGGCCGTTACCACTCGGCCACCACTGCTCCTGGCTCCAATACATACATATATTATAGATAAATTACACCCAGACACAGCAAATGATCTTGCTCGTCACACAAACATTTGTTTTGGGTAGGAATAGAACCTACGACTTCTGGCATAGCAGTCAGGGCCATTGACCACTAGACCAACAGGCCAATTGGGATGTCTTTTTTGTCCTACTCCAGGACATGGTCTAGCCGTGTACCAAGTTCCATCAAAATGTGTCGTGAAGAGGTAACAAACAGACAGCAACATTCACAGTTTTCCTATATCAAAGCCATCTGTAAAAAAATTCCTCGTAAAAAAGTTGCCAATTCTACAGTTAATTTACTCGAAGTGTTTTCCGACAAATGTTTTTCAGAAACTTTCAGGTACCTAATAATGCGACGATACCGACTACTTTTTAGGGTTCCGTAGCCAAAGGGGCAACCCTATTGCTAATAAGACTCCGCTGTCCGTCTGTCTTTCACTAGGCTGTATGTATCTCATGAACCGTGATAGATAGTTGAAATTTTTACAGATGATGTATTTCTGTTGCCTCTATAACAAAAAATACTAAAAACAGAATAAAATAAAAATTAAAGTGCTATGTAACAACAACCGTGATTTTTCGGTCGAATCGGACGACACAATCCCATCGAGGTTGGGTTCGTATGATTCGTCTTCACGAGTACTTTGGTGCTAGATGGTAACCAGGATCTGGTGATGGAGCTGGAAAATGGCCATAGGAACTCGGTAATAAGCGCAATAAGATAAACCTATCGTGTGTGAAATGTTTTGGAATTGTTTTGATGAGTAATTGAGTATTAATTGTAAAGGGTGACTGGTAATTAGTGTACGATACTTAAACACGTGATTGTGCTCATTATAACCAACAATTTTTACTATGGGAACAAACCTCAAATCGCGAAAAAAAAATCAGCTGTTCAGTACATTTATGTTTGCCTAATGTACTGAACAGCTGATATATTTTTCGCGATTTCGGCTTTGCTCCCATAATAAAAATTGTTTGTTATCATGAGCACAATCACATGTTTAAGTATCGTACACTAATTACCAGTCACCCTATATAGGTACTGACCGGTGCTATAAAAGCTTGCTATGAAAAAATCATTTTCATTGAAAACTTGTTTCCTATACTAATTATAAAGAGGTAAAGATTGTAAGTTTGTTTGTAGAGAATAACTTCTGGAAATACTGAACTGAATTTCATTTGAAACTCTTTCTTTCTTTGAAGATCATCCATAAGTGTCACTTGAATTTTTTTTTTTTACGCCAAAAATGTTTGATGTCCAGCGAAGTGGGCACGGGTCATCTACTAGTTAATAAATATCAATATCTCGGTTAACTGCCATCCATATTTAATTTTTTTTTTTAAATAGAGTAGTAACATTTTTTATCGATATACGCGATGACATTGATTTATTCGGATATTTAGTCGGATAAAAAATCAAAACACACACAAAACCATTACCTATTGATTCCTACTTTGCCAGCTGTAGAATGACTCCAATTAGGCTGGTCCTATTTCCGCTTAAACTAGATTAAGTTCCAAAATACTCTCTAATCCCATTGATTTGTCAGACAAATTGTACAGAAGAACAAATCAGGTGAGGACATAATTTTACAGTTGTAATATCTCATTAAGCTAGCGGCGACCCGGGAAGGGGATCGGGAATGGAATTAAACGCCGCCGCCGGGACCGCCCGGCCCGGGAATAAGCACCCCGGGATTGTTAGGCACCCATTATAGAGCTGCTGGATGAGACATTATATTCTTTATCATATTATTTTAATACACCAGGTTTTATTCTGTTCACGATACAGCAACTAGGTAATATCAGAAGAACTGAAATGGTAATGTGGTATTATCAGCTTGGCTCGAATGATCAGGTCTAAAAATACAGGTTTCACAAATAAAAAAGCTTTAAAACGTCAAAATGAGGCTAAGAAACTGTGACTGAAACTGCAGTTGTACAGTTATTTCGCCGTTCACCGCAACGGATCCCGGCTTGAAATCGAGATCGTCTTAGTGCATACTCGAAGTCTCAACTCATGGTTCGGAGACTACAATGGGCCATTTAAGGGGATTACATTGCTCAAACCCTAAAAATACGCTCGGTAAAATGAAATTTCTAGACGAATTCCTTAATGCTTTTACTATAAAAAAATTATACAAATAAACTAGAGTATACGAGAAACACTTTGTGTTGTTTAAAGTTTTTATAAACTTGTCCAAATGTTGCCAAAAAAATTGAGAAAACAGGTCTTATTAAAACTAAATATTAAATTGTCTATAGAACGGCTGGGCCATTTTGTATGATATTTATACTAAAAGAAAGAAAAAACCCTGTTTAACAATTTGTGTTGTTTATATTGACAGATTTATTTTTATATTTTGTAATAATCCACAATAACGTTAATCATTACAAAACTCCCCACCAAGCACCCCCGCTGTACCCGTGACGCTTACTCGGGATTCGTCTTGTTAGTGTCTTGACGACTCTTACGACGAGTGGGCTGTACGTGCGTTTTTTTTTTTCAAATAAGATTTTAAATTAATTATTCTTGAATTAAATCATAGTCTTAATTTAAGAAAAATAATCTTATCATTTAGTATAAATTGTGATTAAGTTTGTAAGCGTAATATAACCCAGATTTAATTAAGTTTTATTTTCAAAATAATCATAGACTATGCCTAAATACAAAAATAAAAGTCAAGTGAAGCGTGGCCGAGCTCTCCAAAACTATTGGTAAGTACCTAAGCGGAGTGGTAAGTACGTACTTGAGTTGATAACAAAATATTTATACTACGCATAGTTCGTACCTTGTTGATTTATTTCAACGATGTTTTTGTTCATCATCCTATGTTAGACTTCGTTGCTTGCTTAGATAAAATTAATGTCTTGAGCTCCTTGATGGTGGAAAACCTCAATCATGATATGACACACGTAAACCAACATGTTTGTACTCATTTGAAAGAGCTCACGGAGACCTATGTGACTGTGAGGAACTGACTTACCTGGTGGTGGACTCCGAAGGTAGGCAGACCTCAATCATGACCAAAGTAAACCAACATGATTGTACTCATTTGAAAGAGCTCAAGGAGATCTATGTGACTGTGAGGAACTGACTTACCTGGTGGTGGACTCCGAAGGTAGGCAGACCTCAATCATGACCAAAGCAAACCAACATATTTGTACTCATTTGAAAGAGCTCACGGAGACCTATGTGACTGTGAGGAACTGACTTACCTGATGGTGGACTCCGAAGGTAGGCAGACCTCAATCATGACCAAAGCAAACCAACATGATTGTACTCATTTGAAAGAGCTCACGGAGACCTATGTGACTGTGAGGAACTGACTTACCTGATGGTGGACTCCGAAGGTAGGCAGACCTCAATCATGACCAAAGCAAACCAACATATTTGTACTCATTTGAAAGAGCTCACGGAGACCTATGTGACTGTGAGGAACTGACTTACCTGATGGTGGACTCCGAAGGTAGGCAGACCTCAATCATGACCAAAGCAAACCAACATGATTGTACTCATTTGAAAGAGCTCACGGAGATCTATGTGACTGTGAGGAACTGACTTACCTGGTGGTGGACTCCGAAGGTAGGCAGACCTCAATCATGACCAAAGCAAACCAACATATTTGTACTCATTTGAAAGAGCTCACGGAGACCTATGTGACTGTGAGGAACTGACTTACCTGATGGTGGACTCCGAAGGTAGGCAGACCTCAATCATGACCAAAGCAAACCAACATGTTTGTACTCATTTGAAAGAGCTCACGGAGACCTATGTGACTGTGAGGAACTGACTTACCTGATGGTGGACTCCGAAGGTAGGCAGACCTCAATCATGACCAAAGCAAACCAACATGATTGTACTCATTTGAAAGAGCTCACGGAGATCTATGTGACTGTGAGGAACTGACTTACCTGGTGGTGGACTCCGAAGGTAGGCAGACCTCAATCATGACCAAAGCAAACCAACATGTTTGTACTCATTTGAAAGAGCTCACGGAGATCTATGTGACTGTGAGGAACTGACTTACCTGGTGGTGGACTCCGAAGGTAGGCAGACCTCAATCATGACCAAAGCAAACCAACATGTTTGTACTCATTTGAAAGAGCTCACGGAGATCTATGTGACTGTGAGGAACTGACTTACCTGGTGGTGGACTCCGAAGGTAGGCAGACCTCAATCATGACCAAAGCAAACCAACATGTTTGTACTCATTTGAAAGAGCTCACGGAGATCTATGTGACTGTGAGGAACTGACTTACCTGGTGGTGGACTCCGAAGGTAGGCAGACCTCAATCATGACCAAAGCAAACCAACATGTTTGTACTCATTTGAAAGAGCTCACGGAGATCTATGTGACTGTGAGGAACTGACTTACCTGGTGGTGGACTTCGACGGTAGGCAGACCTCAATAATGGAAATGCAGAGAACTGCTATTCATTGGAACACATACATACTCCATTGTAACCTAATCTTGGTCTTAAAGTATTTATTGTTTTTTTTATTCTGATGTGTGGCTATTACCAAGCTTATAGATAAAGCAGTACAAACGTCAAACAAATATAACTAAAATTCATTTTTTCAGGCAACTAAGAAAACAGCACAAATTTGGATTACAAAATCAGGAGGATCAACCATTGTCGGAATCCGACGAGACATGTGAACCGTCTGATAAACCATTTGAAGAGGAGGCAGTGCAAAATGTTCCGGTAACCCACCGCATTATTATTTACTACGCCATTTATCGATTTCTTTAGATGAAAATTAGATTTAAGGTTCATCATTTACAAAAACTTGATCACTAGTTGTTTGAGGTGTCCCGTCTATAGATTGCTGGTAAAGTAAACTAATGATCTTAGCGTTATTCCCGATTGCATCGTCCATCATCATCCTTAACTCCTGCTTTGGAGAATAAACTACTTTAACTACTTACGTATTATTAATTAGCTACCTACTTATAGGAAAATAAATTAACGCCAAGTATATTTTTAAACTCTGTTTCCGCTGTACAAACTTATAAGATACTGTATACTATACTTTTATTGGCGACATCAATAATTTTGTTGACAAGAATTTTTGTTTTAGCTTGAACAAGATGAAGCTTTTTCACCAACTTGGATTGTTGAAGAAGAACATTCACAGACTGAAACAAAAATTGTATCCGGAAGAAGAGTAATAGACGTAGATTATTTTTTTTCTAAAATACAAGAAATAGGCGGCCATGGTGCTTTAAACTGCGGTGTACAAAGTCTAAAAATAATAGGAGAGAAACGCGTTGGGCTTGCTTCTAAGTTTACATTAGAATGTTTAATGTGCAAAGAAAAATTTTCTCTTAGTAATGTCACTGGGGATATGGATATTAATACTGCAGCGGTCGCAGGTGCAGTTTCTGTTGGTATAGGATATTCGCAGTTAGAGGAATTTTTATCAGCACTTGACTTGCCCGTGATGACTGAGCCTGTGTACCAAAAACGTCACAATACAGTTTCTGATTCCTTTGATAAAGCACTTATCAAATCAATGAATGAAGCTGCTGAAGAAGAAAAAATCATCGCTTTAGAAAAAGGTCGCGTCAGTAAAGATGGTATTCCCATTATTGATGTTGTTGTTGATGGATGCTGGAGTAAAAGGTCTTATAGAAAGAATTACTCAGCGTTATCAGGAGCTGCAGCCATAATTGGTAGACAAACAAAAAAAATTTTGTTCCTTGGCATCAAGAATAAATATTGTAGCATATGCGCGCAAGACCAAAACAAAAATCAAAACCCAAGAGTTCACCAGTGCTTTAAAAATTTTACAGGATCATCCACCGCCATGGAATCAACTATAATAGTGGAAGGCTTCAAATCGTCTATAGAAATGTATGGTTTAATTTATGGCCGCCTCATTTCCGACGGCGACTCTAGCACGTACGCTAAAATACTGGAAGCGAGACCTTATCCTCAATTTACTGTTGAAAAAGTGGAATGTAGGAATCACCTTTTAAGAAACCTATGCAATAAAATGGAAAACCTGATCACTGACACAAAATATCCCATTAGATTCAGAAAATTGATAACAAAAAAGCGCATTATGGCCATTAGGTCAGCCATACGAAAATACAGCAAAAACTATAACAACTCATCGGAAGATATAGATTACTGCACACAAAAATTATTTGAAGACATTCAAACTGTACATTTACATGCCTTTAACAACCACACAAAATGTAAAAGTTATTTCTGCAACAGTTTACAAACCGTAGAAAACATACCACAAGACTTTTTTACAAGTGCCCTGTGGCAGAAAATATGCTACTACATTAATACTATTGCAGGTCATTCCAGAAGTCTTGTACATGATGTAGACAGTAATATTGTGGAAAGTTTTCACAGCGTTGTAGCCAAATTTGTTGGTGGTAAAAGGGTAAATTACTCGTGCCGGCGTGGATACCAGACTCGATGTTCAGCGTCAGCTGTTAATTTTAATACAAAAAGGAAACCTATGTCTATATTATATAAAACAATTGTTGGCGAAAGTCCCAAGGGCAAAATGAGCACCTTAGATAGAAAATATCAGAAAAAAAGAAGAAGCGTGAAACGTCTCCATTATACAAAACGGCAGACACTTGCTGAAAAAGATACAGAAAAAGATTATGGTGAACACAGTATGAAGCCAGATGTGAGCGATTCCATTTTAAAAGAAATGGAGAAAACGTTTTTGGCTAACTTAGAAAAAACTACTGAAGAAAGAAGACAAATTGAAAGACGAACCATTTTGCAGAGCGAGTCAAGTGAGTGGCTTGAACTACGGCGCTCCTTATTGACGGCCTCTAATTTTGGCAGGATCATTAAAATGAGACCAGATACTAGTTGTGCCAGTATTGTCAAACAACTGCTATATAAAATTAATATAGATGCTGCACCTTTACACCACGGCAGGGAAAGCGAAAAGAAAGCGCTGGATCAGTTATCCAGACAAGAAAATGTTGATATAAGACCATGTGGGCTTTTTATCGACCCCGAAATTCCGTATCTGGGTGCTACACCAGATGGCCTTATTGGCGAAGATGTGATAGTGGAAGTGAAATGTCCACTATCGGCGTTCAAGATAGGGCTTGAAGAAGCCATATTACAAAAAAAAGTTAATTTTTGGGTAGCAGATAAATCGGGTGCTTTGCAGATCAACAAATCCCACAATTGGTATTACCAGATTCAAGGTCAATTACATGTGACTCGAATGGCTAAATGTTTATTTGGAGTATGGGCCAATGACTTAAAACCCTTAAAAGTTGAATACATCAATAGAGATGAGAACTTTTTTGAAAATAAAATGAAATTAAAATTATGTACATTTTATTTAAATTGTGTTTTGCCAGAACTGCTAGATCCACGCCATAGCCGAAATATGCCAATCAGAGATCCCCCGTATATTTTAGAGGCCATAAAAAAGAAAGAAGACAGAAAAATCATGCAAAATTCTGAGGAGTCACAAGAACCAGATATTAGTGAACTTCAAGAAAGCGAACAATTGACACAGTTACCAAACCCAATTAGCGACCAACCAACCTGTTCACGGTTTTTAGATTTCACTGATTTTTAATTTTCACTTTTTGTATTTTAATTTACTTTATTACTTGTATTTTGTTTAATTTTATACTTTTATTTTGTTTTACTTCTTAATTTGTTTTACTTCACTTTAACTATTATTGTCTACTTTAGACTTCTATTTCGTTTACCTATTTTATTTGTATTTTGTTTTACTTCACTTTGTTTAATTTTATACTTTTATTTTGTTTTACTTCACTTTAAGTATTATTTTCTACTTTAGACTTTCTATTTCGTTTACCTATTTTACTTGTATTTTGTTTTACTTCACTTTGTTTTAAGAATTATGTTATACTTTTTGTATTTCAATTGACTTTGTTACTTGTATTTTGTTTAATTTTATACTTTTATTTTGTTTTACTTCTCTTTAAGTATTATTTTCTACTTTAAACTTCTATTTCGCTTAACTATTTTACTTGTATTTTGTTTTACTTCACTTTGTGTTAAGAATTATGTTATACTTTTGGTATTTTAATTGACTTTGTTACTTCGTTTTATTTGTATTTTGTTTTATTTCACTATGTTTTAAGTTTTTTTTTTTATTTTTGTATTATTAATCGACTTTATTATTTAGTCGACTTTATAATTTCTGTTTCGTTTTACTTTTTTACTTGTAATTTGTTTTACTTCAGTTTGTTTGAAGAAATATTTTTTACTTTTTGTATTTTAAATTAATTTTGTAGATAAATTGAAATAAATTATACTTAGTTGAATTTAGACCACTATTGCCTTTTAATACCCACTTTGTCATGTCAACTTACTTATCAATGTAAAGCATCTGTGCGGAATAAGATAAATGTTAAAAACTATATTTTCCTAAATATATTCATAACCAAAAACCGTTGAATGCTTAGATAAATGTTAGAACCTGAGTCTTTCTGTCTATTTCCATTACTGATAAACTTTTAATCTCTAATATGGTCATCATCAGACCTTCAGCAGGTCTTTTGTAGTAGCAACCATGATCAATTAGCCAAATATTGAACACTGGTTCCTCCTAACTGATTCCATTATTGAGAACCGTTGGACGCTGATCTGGTCATCATCAGACCTTCAGCAGGTGTTCTGTAGTAGCAACCGTGATCAATTAGCCAAATATTGAAAACTGGTTCCTCCTAACTAATTCCATTATTGAGAACCGTTGGGCGCTGATCTGGTCATCATCAGACTTTCGGCAGGTGTTCTGTAGTAGCAACCATGATCAACTAGCCCAATATTGAAAACTGGTTCCTCCTAACTGATTCCATTATTGAGAACCGTTGGGCGCTGATCTGGTCATCATCAGACCTTCGGCAGGTGTTCTGTAGTAGCAACCATGATCAACTAGCCAAATATTGAAAACTGGTTCCTCCTAACTGATTCCATTATTGAGAACTGTTGGGCGCTGATCTGATCATCATCAGACCTTCGGCAGGTGTTCTGTAGTAGCAACCATGATCAACTAGCCAAATATTGAAAACTGGTTCCTCCTAACTGATTCCATTATTGAGAACCGTTGGGCGCTGATCTGATCATCATCAGACCTTCGGCAGGTGTTCTGTAGTAACAACCGTGATCAATTAGCTAAATATTGAAAACTGGTTCCTCCTAACTAATTCCATTATTGAGAACCGTTGGGCGCTGATCTGGTCATCATCAGACCTTCGGCAGGTGTTCTGTAGTAGCAACCGTGATCAATTAGCCAAATATTGAAAACTGGTTCCTCCTAACTGATTCCATTATTGAGAACCGTTGGGCGCTGATCTGATCATCATCAGACCTTCGGCAGGTGTTCTGTAGTAGCAACCGTGATCAATTAGCCAAATATTGAAAACTGGTTCCTCCTAACTAATTCCATTATTGAGAACCGTTGGGCGCTGATCTGGTCATCATAAGACCTTCGGCAGGTGTTCTGTAGTAGCAACCGTGATCAATTAGCCAAATATTGAAAACTGGTTCCTCCTAACTGATTCCATTATTGAGAACCGTTGGGCGCTGACCTGATCATCATCAGACCTTCAGCAAGTATTTTATTTTAGCGTAAACCTCAGTTGCCACCAACCCAACCAAACCTGATTCAACATATTCATATCAAACAAAAGAAATACGTAATGTAAGTGTGAACACAAATAAATAACTTTGTACACTGAAAAATTACCTATTGCCTCCCAGAGAGCGAATAAATTAGGCAAATACTGTGTCAATATTGCGTCGCATCTGTGATCTTATTTAATCATCAGCAAATGTTGTTATAGTTTGATTCTCTGTCAGCAGATGGCGCTTTATTTTTAAACATTGTTACGAAGGCCAGATCTCCAAGGACATCGAGCAATGTAATACCCTTAACAGCTCATGGCTAAGTGTAGGTATTTTATTTATTTGAGATGGACAGATATTTGGGTTTTGAGTGGGTGGAAAACATCAAAATGCGCCTTATGACAAACTCTATTGGTGGTTGAATGTTAATAGATAAATATAAATTCAAACAATTAAAAAAAATTAAAACATTCATAACAATGATAGTGAAATAAATTAACCGACATGATTATAAGAGACGACGCGACGACAGCTGAACTTATTTTTTTATTCACCTTTATCATGTATGTAGATTAGCAATAGAAGTTTAATCCAAATTTGGTACAACTGACTTACAATTAGTATGTCCGTTGAACCAATTTCTCTGTCAGTTTTTTAAAATAAGAATTCTTATAAAAATAGGCCGTTTCCAGTCATCCCATGCATCTTGTACCGAGGGTCCAAGCGTAGCCCACTCGCGCAAGTTCGATCAGACACTAATTGGGGTGTGAATTTGCCTGCGGGCCCCTCCGTCACGTCGCGGATCCGAGGGATCTCTAAAAGTTGCATGATGATGTGCTGTATTTCATCTTGCAAAGGGAGGCTTGCGAAGGGAATGTTCGTCTTAGTTGGAAGTTTTAAAACGTCTCTCATGGGCTTAGTGTTTGTGTTTTGTATATTTTATCAATGTATTAGCTTCTGCCAGCGAGTTTGCCCGCTCTTAAGATAAAAAAAGTATCCTATACATATTTCAATGTTCAAGCTATCTTTGTGCCAATAGATAGAAAAAGGCCTTAAAAAATAATAGATAGGAAAGACGGAGTCATGTAACTATGGATAGTAGATTAGCCATGGGTTTAGGTGACCAAATGGAAGTAGACTAGTTTCTACTTCCATAGGTTTAGGACCGTGAACTGACTTTCTTGTATTTTTCACGTATTATTATGATAAATGATATTTATTTTGCGAATAGGTTTTTTAAAAACACTTTTACCCGTCAATTTTTTTGTCAATTTAAACTAGATGAAGCCGGTGTTTCCTAGCTGACTACCCTGAGAAGAAGCACTGAAACAAACTCAGGGGTATTACAAGAAAAGCTCAAGCCTTGGTAACATATTCGTAAATGATGATGACATTCCATGAACAAAAAAAAAAGAGAACGATATTGCTGCCTTTACGAGTAGTACCAGGATGAGTGTGGAACAGGAGCGTAGGGATCAGGAAAAGCACGAGAAAAGAGACACCTATACTCAGTAGCGCAGTTGGGCTGTGAATGATGATGATTAGCATAAAACCGGCGGTTAATGCTTCAAAATAAATGTGTGAACACATTGTAGCTCATATAAGTAACTATAAATTACTGTAAAGCGGTCCTAAGCCAACCACCTCTACATTCTATGGTTTATTTTAGTACTATCTGAAAACAACGCCGCAACGGCTAATTGCTGTTTTAGCATACGTTCGAATAAAGTCTTTTATCGCCTTTTTTATAGTGAAAGTATTTACCTACTGTATTTTATAATTTAAACAAGAATAAAAGAAAAAAATCTTAGAAAAAAGAATTGTATGAGTATTTATCAAACTCTACTTTAACTCAAAAACCTGTCAAAATGTGTCATTTTTAACAGTTTCGCTCCAAATACTCAATTCGGAAACAGGCCAGCATTTATTATTCAAATTACGCCTAACAGTCTATATCGATTCAACTTAAAAATAAAAAAAATCGCTTTAATTTATCAAACACATTCTATAGTTCGAACTTTGAATTCAAAATTCAAATATAGAACGTGTGCGGGCCGGTTGGCGGCACGTTCGCCATTTTACGTAGCGTTTTTACGATGTACCCGATAACGTTTACGAGGCGCGCTGAGTGGCGTCGCCGCGGCTCGCCCCGACTGATTGCATGCGAGTGCGAGGGCACCGTCTGTAGGGCGACTGCCAACTTTATTTTTTGTCGATGTTGGGTTTAATTTTAGAGAATGAAGTATAGATAGGATGATGGTAGAAGTGGTTGGTTTTAAAATCGAGTTATTGGTGGCTATGTTGTTTTTTTTTTAAGAAATTGTCATACGATTGCATAAAATCACAAAGAGATGGATAAGTTTTCGATATAATTTTTGTGTAAGCATATTATTCTCATTTTTATTCAAACAACAAACTATCGTTTAAAAATGCCCGACATAAAAAGAACTAACATCATTTTATCGATATCGACACTATCCGTTCGTAGCCACATCTCTACTCGGGTCGTGTATCCGTGACACATCGTGTAGTGTAGCCGACGACATCGCGCGGCGTATTTTATGCGCCCCGTCGCGCGGCCACGACCGCTCCCGACAGCGCCCGAGCGTCCCCGAAGGGCTACCACAAACAATTTAAACATGCTGTTTAATTTTTTTTGCACCTTCTTTTGTTTTCCTAAACAGAAAGTCTTTAGAGATTCATAGAATGATCGATCTTGTCTGAAAGTGAAATATTTATGATATCGCATTTAATTTATGTGTCCCGTCGCGCCTTAACGCGCAAGATAGCAGTGTTTTAAAGGGTTGACTGAAAGTTCAATCTTTTCTATATTATTTCTGTTTTTTTTTTATCCAGATAGATTATAGCTTCGTTTAGTATGTCGCAATAGTCAGCTCCGAGAATAAGGTCCCAGGGAATACGAGCAATAAAATCGAATAAATTATTAAAATAAACAACATACTTGTATTGAGAAACGACTTGGACAAACGATGATTTGGCACGAATTCAAGAAATCTAATTAACTGGTCGCTTTTGTAGTAATTAATTTAATCCTCAACCTCTTCAAATTTACACTATCGAGTCTATTTTTTTTTTAAACTTTGTTCCAATATTGTGACAGCATGGGCTAAAAAACATCGATAAATAAAGAAGCAGTGCCATAAAAACTCGCAACCCTACTTTAACTGCGCCAAGCCCGTGCGAACCGGGCGGCGACCGGCGACTAATGACCGAAAAGGGCTGCCCTGAGAATTATAATAAAAAATATGTTTTTGTACGAAAAATCTGTTAATTGATAGTCAAAATCAAATGTTTGAAGTTACGAAACACCACGGTAAAGAAAAAAATATCTTTTTAGCCCTTTAACCGCTTGCGTCGAATTGGTCCGACGATTGTACTCGTATTCACGCCAGGGTCGATTTGCAACTGAGTACAACAGTCATCAACTCATCACTAATGATATTCCATTTCCTAACAAAAAAAAACTGTAAAGTGTGCACTCCAGAAATAAAAGCGCTTTATAGACTTTATACTCTAGCCTTCCGCTTGATTTAAGCGAACTATAACTCCTATGCCTTTGATGGTAGTATTAAAAACTAAGGTGCGCTCTGCACACATAATGTTCTGATTTACGGCATCATAACTTGGTTTATGTTTAAACCGTAGCTACCCATAGTTTATGGTGAGGCGGTTACAAGATAAATATAGTGTAGCTTTTCAATCAAAAGTCTGCGATCATCATGGGATTAATCTATGTGGTAAGTCGTGTGAACACGAATACTACGGGCTCTTATGGGATTCTACAGGTTGATGGTGTGAAAATCTTATAGTGTAAACTTAGGTCATGAGCTGTTAATCCGTAGCCTGGGGATAATGGTCTCTTGGAATGATGGTTAAAGAATAGTTCAGCAGCGAGATGTTTATAGAAAACCACTGCAGCAGTGCTATTGAACGAATTCACATTAAAGTACCAGGCAACAAGGGTGCAAAGGAGCACCATGGCTTTTAACAAGAGCCTACCCGGACGCTCTGATTACATCCGGGAGTTTTAAAGATGAAACTAGAATGATTCCGAGAACTCGGACGGATGAGAGCTTACGCATGACGGATTCGGATTCAATATTTTTCGAATTTACATGTCTCGAAGGTTCTTGATGCCTTTAAGGGCGGAATTCATCAATAAAACTAATCGCGTTCTAACGTTTGGCTTGCATAATCGCGTTTAGCCGCTGTCACTAGTGTCACTTGTCTGTATTTTTCTATTGTTATATTTTTACAAGTGACACTAGTGACAGCGGCTAAACGCGATTATGCGAGCCAAACGTTAAAATGGGATTAGTTTTATTGGTGAATTCCGCCCTTAGTACTATATCTAAACTCTCCAAGGACTACTAATCTCTTAACGACATGTAGCAGGCACCTATTCTTAACCAGTAACCAGGAAATCATTATCATCTTCAGTACAGTGGTCGGCGTTGGCATCTCAAAGGCTTATTGAAATCCCAGAAACAGTAAATCCGTCAGTAGCTCGTTTCAGTTGGCCGGTATGCGAATACGTAGCGACTTTCATATGGAACTCATGTGCATTTCCGTAACAAGAAAATTTTACTTGTTGCTATTGATGGTATCCTGATATGGTGGTCTTTCGGATGTGGTGTATAGAGAAGTAAAATGATGAGTTTACTACTATCCAAAAATCATAATTTCTTCTTTTTTTCCACTTTTTTTTCTTTTTCTTCTTTTTTTGCGACTTCTATGGCGTCACATAAGAACTAATCCTGCATCGCGCAATCAAAGTCCTCCGCGCGATTTGAATATATACGACAGCCTGAAATCATCTATCGGGCAGTTGCCCACTAGACATAACACCCGTCTGGCCGGAGGATCCTCCCTTTTCAACCGAGGTTTGCGGGACTTTACTCTCTGTTCCGTATACCTCCAAACCACCAAGTCCGGAGAGCCTATTTTTTGCGTGGGAAAATCATCAAATGACTTTGGGTGGAGTGTGAAAGGGAGTGTCAGACTTTTACTTTCTTAAACTCATAAGAGTACCATCAGTTACCCCTTGCGAGGGTCACTGTGACTCTTTTGAACAATCCGCAGCCCTGTCAGGCATCGGCCGTAAGGGGCCCCGTCAATCTTGCTGACATCGCTTTGAGGCACGTGTGAAACAAAACGCGCTGTCGACCTGGGAAGTTCGGAGAATTTAATGTCACAAGTTATGTATCGGCTCATTACTGCTTTCTGTCCGAATTACCGCGTTTAGGCCCAGATTTGAAGGTAGGTTATGTCATCCATTATCAGAAAATATACTGGGATAACCTGAACTTTTAATCCAAACAAGCTTAAACTTATCTTTGGAAAAGGCAAGGTCTTGGATAAATAGTTTCACATCCACCCATGCAGCCCAAACCTTTCATCCTAAGACTACTACTAATCATATTGTTCATCATCTGATTACATAATTTTATTTAAATTTCAATGATATTTTGAATTTTAAATAAGAAAGTGGTATCAGCTGCTTGCTGATGCCAGTTTCTTATCCCCTTCTAATCCAGGATTATCGCACAAGCGTGTTAAAGATTAGCAAAAAGATTCAACTTTATTCAACCGGATCGGAGTCGAAAACTTTTCCAACTACTTAAGATACTGTTTCCACAGTTTTCCCCCTTTCTCTCTGCCATTCGTCCCGTAGCTGATAAAGGCATTATTATTTTTTTAGTTTTAGTTACAGATTCAAACATTTCGAGTGTTAAAATCATGCCTCCACCACCACATTTACGTCAATCTCACTCAATATTCAAGTTATATCTCAATCGTAATAAAATATACGACGTGAGAACCTCTAACAGTGTAATAAAGGGAACTTTGGCGCAAAACGTTAACTTTTCAGAGGAGAGAGTAGGTGCCGACATAGCACTCGATAGCTAAAGTACTAGGTATACATATGTTGGCAGGAGGTGTGCGCGCTCGTGGCGGGCGGTAGCGCCGTCGGTCGGATGTATAAAGTGGCGCGCCGGTGGCCACATGACATAGCTATAACTCCGCGGTAGCATGACAAACAGCCGCCCGGAGTGGAGTGGAGTCGACAAGTTTTGCTACGGGATATTTCTTTTGTTACAGGTACTTTTCTCATGTGGGAGTTGGCTTTAATCATGATATACTTTGTGAGCAGTTAGTGATTCAATGTTAGTCATGTCAAGGATCAAGGATACCATTCTTATTAGGGCTGATCATTAACAACATTATGTAAAATAAAATAAAAAATCCATTAAGAAACATTTGCGCAGACATCCATCATCATTGATAATATACTACAGTGACAAGCTAGACGTAACTAAGAAATAAAAGAAGTAATCAGCTCTTTGCATTTTCCATAACTAAGCAATGTTCGATAATATACGCGACGATAAGTACGCCAAAACCAAATACAAAATAAACATAACACAGAAAATCCAACATCTATTCTAATTTAAATTTCCTACAACCCGAACCGGCTCACACAAAATAAAACAACCAAAAAAATCTACACCTAATTCGACTCCACCGGCGTATAATGCGCGCCCGACACCGGAGGGCGCCCGTCGCTAAAGCGCGATACTACGGGCTCGCCTCGGGCGGCGCGAACCAATTACCCGCCGCCGCCGCGCGGGCATTTACCCCCTTCCCCGACCACCCGCCCGGCCCCCGACCGAGCACAGAATTACTTATCTCCTCGCGCCGCTGCGATCCTGGTACTCTGCCGCCAGACGTACGCCCGCAATGCGAATGCGCCGCAACTTTTTGTCGCGCGTCCATGCGTCATGCGTGTCCTTTTTTTCATTTTCCGGAACAAAAAAGGTAAAAATATGTCGTGCGACTATTGCGTGCGGGCCGCTGATAGAGAACTGAATTATCATGGAGCTGCCGTTTGAATAATTAAAAGGATATTTTCACGATATCTGTTTGTTTGGTGTTAAATTTAAATAAACATTGTATGAGACTTATTTAAATATAGGCTACACCTTTCTATTACACCCTGTATGTGTATAATTTTCTATATTCATTTCATTTTGCGGATTATAAGTTCAAATATATAGAAAGGCGGATCCAATCGTCGATATCGATAAAAAATGGGATCTTGTGTGTCGCATCCCTATTTATGAGTGGACAATAGATAGCAGAGAATATAAATTATCACTGGTATAGTTAAAGTGTAAAGGGATAAGTATAGCCGCGATAATGTGGAGAGGTGATAATGAAAACGTGCTAAACTGCCGTAGTTAACGTTCCACGAGAATTATAATGAGCTTGCGCTATGGTAGAGGACGGACCGTCGCGTCGCGTCGTAGTGAGTAAGTAAGTACGTTTAATAGATCCAAACAGGACAGATAGGATTTTATAGCAAATATCGGACAACAGTAATGGATGATTTCTGACGTCGAGGATCTATCTCTATTAGCCTGACCCGAGGAGGAATAGCAGGCGGTCGCCTCCTTCTGCGAAGCAGTACCTAATTAATTCCATATAAATATCTATTGTCTTGTCGAAAAGAGATATAAATTTCGTTACCATCAGGATAGCCAGTATACATCGGTATATATAAGTTATATCGATAGATTCCACCTGTAGAATTACCAAACTCTAACTTTTAAAGTGAAAAGAAACTTATTCCTTCTTCGTTGTATAAGTATTGGCACAACATACATGTAAGTACTGGTACTGGTTGCAGCTAAAAATATTTTGAAAAGAGAACACACATTTTTGACATGGAGTCGTTTTTTTTACCTCTTCATTTTTTGGCTTAGTGGTCTTTTGATTCGAAATTCGATTTCTAATTAGCGAGTATTCAGAAATAGAATTTCGAATCGATTGGATTACAAATCTCGATGGATATGTTTCAAAAACTATTTCAATATAGGCCCTAGCTCCCGAGTAGTGCCATAAAACAGTGATTTTCTGAAGCCTACTCCTCCATAACGGCTAGGTCAATACGTTTGAAAAAAAAATATTTATTATAGAATCTTATATATAATTTATCGTTTTGACAGCTATGACGTCACAACATGGCGTAAAAATCGATCCTATTCTTATTCGGCACGCATTGTAGGTCTTAATTGAGTCGCATTTAATTGAGTTTACATGTTAATGTGATTTTAAATCAATTTAAAGTAAGTGCTAAGTTTTCGGTCCCTCCATCCATAGTATTTCAACTAATTTAGCGATGCAATGAATCATTGATCGAAATGGAAGGTTCGTTAATCATTCACGATCAGTAGGCTCCGATTTGAAGGAGATCTGATTTGTGGTTAAGCTTAGTTCGTTAGAAATAAACCATTTTCTAATCGAAATACATATTAAATTAAAGTTACGAAGAGCCCATTGAACGATAGACGATATCGCGGCAGACCAACGCGAAGATGGCAGGACGAATTCGATTCCTACCGAACAGACTGGCTCACAATAGCAAAAGACAGAATTGTGTGGAAATGCGAGAGGGAGGCCTTTGCCCAGCAGTGGGACAGAATAGATAGATAGCTATGAAGAGCCATAAAGTGCTAGTGCAATGTACCAATGCGTTCTGATTATGATTATGATCGATTTTAGCTATGAAGCTGTCAAATCGAAAAAAGTTTAATCAGAATTCAGTTCTTAAATTTTGCTAATCGCTGCGTCACTGTGTGAAGTTTCTGAGTAGTGGCCATATGGAAGAGGAACGCGAATTGTTCTTAACAATGAAAATAAGAAAAAAAAAGTTTTTTTTAATTCTAATTATGACTTAGACAATATATTTAGCTAATTTAGATTAAACAATAACGTTTTTACTTCTCCTAGATTTAAGTAAGACCCAGTAATACAAAGCAAACAAAAACTCTATTGATACGCAAATAAGTTTTCTTTGCAAACCGTACTTTTCAATCAACATTTGACAGATCGAGGTTATTAGCTTTCCTATTCTTATTTGGAACACATAGTACAATATAAAATATGATATGTATGGTATAATAGGTACGACGCAAAGAAACACATCGCGAAAGATTCCTGAATCAGAAATGTGGTACCTACGCCTAAGCGCGAATTTCAGGAGAACTAAACTGCGTTCAAGACCTGTCAGTGTCAATAATCGGCTGAACCACATACAATCAAACTGACTAGGGTTTTATAATGTTTTTTTTTTCTTGATAGGCTCGCAATCGACCATTATCTCACCTGATGGTAAGCGATATTGTGGTCGACGATGGAGCACGCAGGGAATTCTACGCCATAGCTGTACGCACATGTTGAGTTGTGAGACTTTTACTGATTAAAACCATACCCTTTTTTTTAGGCGGGAAAATCGCGGCGCAGCGGGAGATAGTGTCAGACTTTCACTGACTAAAAACCCACTCCTGTTCCTTCGGTGCCTTTCGTACCAGGGCCGAGTCTTCCTTTCAGAATCAGATTCTTGGTTCCAGTAGGCTTCGATCCTGCTGGGCCCCTACGGTTTGCTGACATCACGAGCAGTACGCGCCGTCGACGACTTGGGCTCGGTCCGAACGGTTACCGGATGGTCGGACGGCGAGCTACCCATTGTTCGCCGTCCGCAAGCCCGCGCCTACGGTGGCCGGAAATCGGGATCGTAATCCCGGCGGCGGTTGGGGCGTGAAGACCGTTGCCTCACGCGATCGGCCGCCTCCTTTGCAAGCATTACTGCTTCGCAGAAGCAGGCCACCTCCCTCCGGACCATGGCCTGTACCAAGGCCCGGCATGAGAGATCGTTGCCGCCGATCGCCTCCACGAGGACACGGCAGTGCTCTGCCCAGGCGGGGCACACCTCTACCGTATGCTCCACTGTGTCCTCCGGGCGGTCCACACAATGGTGACACCCGGGCGTTTCTTCCGCACGAATCCGGTACAGGAACCTCCCGAACTCACCATATCCGGTGAGAACCTGCGTCATGCGGAAGGTGAGGACGCTGTGTTGTCTTTCTAGCCACTCCTCAAAGAGGGGACTTACCGCCATAATTATGGCGGGCCCAGCACTGGATTGCGACAGTCGCTGTACTGTGGAACTCTAGCGGGCCCTGCTAGGCCTCTACGGTTTGCTGACATCTCTTTGAGTGGAACATTGCTTAACCTCTAAGAACGACATGCGCGGCTGATATGTTTGCCACACTCCTCTACTAGATACATCACTATCTACGGTATATCTAGGTACATATATATTTTCGGCGCGCCTTTGGAAGTCGCACCCGCCGCCGCCGAGCCGCGCCTCCGTGCAGGGTTGCTACATCCGACTAATTGATTTATTTCTAGTTTCGCACCGGTAACAATATGTTTGGATTACGTAAAGGCCCGGGAAGCGTGAGGGTTGTGTTGTTGTCTATGAGTGGGTTATTGACTCGTGTGAGGATCAACAGTTTAACTACTAAGCCAAGACAATGTATCCAACCGAATCAAGAACAAGTTACACGATGAATAAATGATTATGAATTACGAAATTATGAAATAAAATAAATGATTATGAATTATGAATAGAATATTAATTGTAATGCGGGAATTCGAGCCTTTTCTGGAAAAATGTCGTAAGAGACAATAGAATAGAATAATCTTTATTGTACACCAAAAAAGTAATACAATTTGAGTTTTTGGCAGGAATAGGCTTTCTCTTCCATAATTAAAAATTATCTATGATAATAATTATCATTCTAAAAAATACAACTTATGATTTACAATTCCTAAAAAAGGTCGAGACTTTAAAAAAAATTTTTTTCAAAGAAAAACTGGCAGGAAACTGCTGGTTCTTCTCTATAGGAAACGACCAGCTGGAACCGTGCACTAGCTTCTGACGTTTAATAAGTGCTCATGTGGACTTATGTGAATTAAAAATATAATTCATTTATAAATCTCAGATAAAACCAGTGATGAGATTACAAAAATATCTTACTTGCATTGAAAATTGAATTCGAAACAGAATTTATCGCTTCTGCCATCTTAGCTAAGTTGCATAGTAACCTGTGTTAAAGATACCAGTAAGCAAGCAAGCAATAATTACATTTTATTGAAGAAATAATTGATTAAGGAAGATGATCAAAGGTAATTCAAATTTTTAGCCCACCTCCTGGAATTACACCAGACCAGACAGAGTCAGATACATCCTAAAGTCAAGCACAACTCTGCCATAATTATGGCCTGCGAGACTATTCGAAGAAGTTACATCAGCCCTGGAAAGCAAAGAGCAACTGAAAAAATAGAGGTGAGCTTTTTTGTCAGAAAAAAATTGACAAGAGTGTCAAATTTGCTCCACCGCGGGGGAAACTACTCCATAATTTCTCATCTCAAAAAAGAAACTTAGCCGTATAACATGGCTCCATACTTGTTTCTCTGTTACAAACGTTCAATCAGCATTCAATCCCCAATCAAAACAAACACAGTCAAAATTCAAAGTTCGAAACAGCTGAAAAACAAAATAAAAAATACGTTAGAACTTCGAATATAGCTGCTTCATCTAGAAAACTGAGGTACATCTATGTCTATCTATGGATAGGGTACCCATAGATAGACATAGAGAATGGAGTGAACGGACCTTTGCCAAAGTTGCTACTCCGTAGAAGATGCAAATCGACTGTGCGACTAATACCTGTCTCTTTTCGGTAGGTTGTAGTACTTGTAGTGACGAAGAACGAAAGAGCTCGTAGCTAGATAATACCAGTCAAACGGGGCCCGAAGTCTGTGATCGGTCCTAAGGCCTACACACCTGCGCTTTAGATGACCCGTGGAACGCTACCAACGCTGTAATTAATGTGGCCAGCTTCTTGTTACAAAGTAGTTTTTTTTTATGAAGTCTTGAAAAAATAAAAATAGAATGCTCAGTCCATTCTCCATAGTCGAGCGAGACGTAACCTAACCATAGTAGGTATACGATATCTACAGCGCGGGGCAGCCCTGTGTATAATTTACGAGGCGAGTCGCGGCGGGCCGTCGACGGCGCGCTCCGGCCCGGATTTATGGCGTAATTTTTACAATGGGCCGGGTCGGCCGGATTATACAGTTGTCGGGTCCTGACCGCGGCGGCAGTGTTGAGCAGAAGTGGCCGAAACTCTTTGAATTAACGTATGTGGATAACAAGACGTGCGGTTTTATGATATCCTGGTATTATCACTCTTTCTCTGCTCATTAGTCATACTTTTCGGGGTGATTGTTTTTTCATTTAATTGATATAAACTAGTGCTGGATCCCACCTGATGGTTAGCAGTAATGCAATAATTGATGGTGAGGCGCACTTCTCTCTAGCCTTGAAGACACCTAAATTATAATCCGATTGTTGAGCAGAAGTGGTCGAAACTCTTTGAATTAACGTATGTGGATAATAAGACGTGCTGTTTTATGATATCCTGGTATTGTCAGTCTGGCTCATTAGTCATTAGGAGTGGAACTTTTCAAGGTGATTAATACCAACCCCTGACTATTGTTAGGCTGATACTTTAAGCCCGAGTCGACGGCGTGTTGTGTTTCGCAAGGATGTCAGTAAAACGCTCGCGCCTGCTAGGGAATATTCAAAAGAGTTTCCGGCTCCCTTAAACGAAAAAGGACAACTACAGGAGCATAATATGTGGGCTTTAGTCAGTAAGTCTGACACGCCCTTCCGATCCATCCAGAGCGGGAGAAGTTAGTTGGTAATTTGCCATGTCAAAAAAAAGGCTGATACCAACTTTACCCAGAATATTACACGGTTGTTGGCAGTTTGTTGTAGTGTTTTAAATTTAAAACCAGTATGACATTATGGCTTGAAAACCAATCCAAAGGCAATTAAAATTAGGTTACTTCCGAGGAGCAAACCTTATATTTATATATAACAACGTTCTCCACCACGTATATCTCCCTTATTCGCGGTAAACTCAAAAACTCCTCAACAGATTTTGACACAGTTTTCACCAATAGACAGAGTGATTCATGAGGAAATTTAGGTGTATATTGCATGCATTAGTACAGAATAGCCGAAAATTGCAAAGATTTCTAACCACCGTGCGAAGCTGGACCGGGTCTCTAGTTTTTAGGGTTCCGTACCCAAAGGATAAAAACGGGACTCTATCACTAAGACTCCACTGTCCGTCTGTCTGTCACCAAGCTGTATCTCATGAACCGTGATAACGCATGAAATTTTCACAGATGATGTATTTCTGTTGCCGCTATAACAATAAATAAATAAATAAATAACAATAAAGAGAGCAGTGGTGGCCGAGTGGCGGCCCCGACTTACGAGTTGTAGATCGCGGGTTCAAACCCAGCCAGGCGCATTACTTTTTGTAATTTATTTCATCACCACTGCTCTCAAAACGGTGAAGGAAAACATCATGAGGAAACCGGCATGTCCTAGAACCAAGAATTCGAAGACATGTGACATCCACCAACCCGCATTGGCTCGCGCGGTAGATTACAGCCCATTCCCTCTCCTAGAAAGGAGGCTTGAGTCCCAACAGTGGGAACATTATAAGGCTAACAATGTTTGTTAACAATCAATAAGTACTAAAAACAGTAATTTGTGTAAAAAAAAAAAAAGTTATATAGATATTACATGGTACGGAACCCTTCGTGCGCGACTCGCACTTGGCCGGTATTTTGATAAAGTGCCTTCTCGAGGGGTGCATTCGCAAAACAGAGTCGATGTATTTGTAGTATTTTTTTCTTAATGTCTAGCTCGTGCTTCAACTAAACTTATTATGTACAATGTCAATTAAGTCTTATGTAACCAGTTTGCAAGTTAATCCCTTATGCACTTAGTGTTAATGTCTTAGGGTCATTTTTACAATGGCACGTGCCGACCCTTTGTTGGCCACGTGCGTGGTAGTTTGGTCCTGTCCGGTTCGTGATAGGTGATGTTTTGTAGTGTAATGTTAATATTAGTTTGAAGGGGACCGGTCCGGACGTTTTAAAAAAGAATCGAAGCTGTGTTTTCTTTAGGGCCATTACTTTTCTAAATAATAAGTGTGGAAATATGTAATTTTTAAGTGATCAAGTCATATATCTTACCAGTAGTTCCTGAGATTATTTATTTATTTATTACTTTATTGCACACCATAACGTACTACAGGACAGACATTTATAAAAAATAAGTGTACAATAGGCGGTCTTATTGCACAGGGCAATTTCTACCAGACAACCTTTGGATGGACTGTAACGAAAGGAAAAGGTTTGGGGCTGTCAGTGTACAATAACATAAAAAGATAATAAAATACATAAAATATATCGTCGCTGTAGAATGAATACCTCGTATGTCAAAAAATCATTAATTTTTTTTTTTTGTAAAAATCGTATGAAAACCTCGTATTTTATAATACGGCGAAACTGTGAACCCATTAAATTACTACAAGTGCCATCTATTAAGTAAAACGAAAACCTCTTATCTATGACTCGTCGGCCGTCTTGTTTTCACAAGTGAGAAAACCACGTAAAAAGTGCATGGTGTGGGCGTTGCTGTGTATTATTAAGATTTTTGTGAAAAATTGTGGATAAAGCGATCTGAAGTAAGTTTTATTTAAATTTTTATGTTTTTAAGTACGTTTTGGTTGTATTTTTATAACTGGGGAGTCGTTTAGCAATAAATATGCGTTCGTTTATTTGGCGGGAATATTGCAAGGAAAACCCCGTATGTCACCGGTAATGCAAACCAACTAGTGACATACTAGGTTTTCACGTAAGATTTTAACGGATTTAAATCGTCAAACTATTCACTCCCAATAGTAAAAATAAAGTGGTATCTTAGGGAATCTTGATTTATGATCAATAACGGTTGCAAATATTAGGTTAGTATTGACTTGACAGCAATAAGTTAAAAGTCACACGTGAAAACCACGTATAGTTGTAAATTCAAACAACATACGAGGTTTTCATGTCATGACTGTTACCGATTTTACGGTTTTTCTTTAAAATTAAATTGGTATTATTACTTTTTTTTTAGGTAAAATGTCCAGTAGAGGCAGAAAATTAGTGGCAGCATGTCTTAAGAACTATTCGCCACCAGAAGACTTAATAACCCTTGCTGACATGGACGAATCTCCGTCTTTGTTTCAGGAATTGAAATGTGTCATTCCTCGAGATTTACATCCATTTTACGACAGCTTGCCCCATTCATAATTATTTAATTTGTTTTTGCCTTTTTCTCTTAAGTAAGTATTGTTGTTTCATTGGGTATGTAGATGAAAACGGATTTCGTTTAGTTATGATTAGGTTTAAGTTAATCAGGTTAAGCTTGTAATTCCACTGATCTCTGTGAAAGAAAATCTTACTGTACTGATTTGTTACCAAAAACTTGTTCACATTTTATTCATTAAACATTATTTTTTTAATCTAATTCAGTGTCTTTATTTTGAAAACCTCGTAACTACGTAGACATAAGAACAGAAATCCTCTTATGTAATTTTTCTGGCATAATCCAGTTAAGTAAGGCATTGGTTAATAACATAAATAAGTCCTTTTTATCATTCAAAACATGAGACAAAAGCACATAAAAACATTTTAAACATTGACGAAATTAACCGTTTTTTTCGTTTCCTGTAAAGTTTGGATTTCTGGACATACGAGGTTATCATTCTACAGCGACGATATATACATATAATACATAAATAGGTATATTACCAAATAATAAACTAATAAATATTAAAATATACGACCGAGAAAGGAGAAGAAAAATTAAAGTGATAGGTAATGCTCCTTCACCATCTTTTTGAAACTTTGATTAACCCATACAAACAAACTCTTCAGCTGTAAGTATAAATTTAGAGATTTATGGTCTGAAAAGTCTATGATCAACTGAGTGTTGAAAAAAGTTGAAAATCTCATGCAAAAGGAAGCTTTCAGGTCATATAGAATGCTACGAATAGGTACTTACTGATAAGTCTATGGGCAACTGAATAATGAAAAAAGTTGAAAATTTGCTAATATCGAATGCTTGAATACTGGTGCAGCATGTAGGCTACGCGTAGCAAGTGAGGGACCGGACTATATTGTAGCGTATCACCAATTTCGTAGCATGCATGCAGATCATCAACGTTCTAGGTTAATTCTGCTGGTCTAGGTCTTTTCATAAGGTCATCATGTCAGCCGAAAGACGTCCACTGTTGGACATAGGCCTCCCCAAGTGTCGCCATAATGACCGGTCCTGTGCGTCTCGCATCCATCGGATTCCCGCGACCGTCACCAGGTCATCGGTCCACCTTGTGGGAGGCCTTAGGCCAACGCTGCGTCTTCCGGTACGTGGTCGCCATTCCAGAACCTTTCGTCCTCATCGACCACCTGTTCTGCGAGCAATGTGCCCTGCCCACTGCCACTTAAGTTTGGCGATTCTTTGGGCTATGTCTGTAACCTTGGTTCTCCTGCGGATATCTTCATTTCTGATGTGATCACGTAAGGAAACTCCGAGCTTAGCCCTTTCCATTGCTCTTTGAGTGACTTTAAGCCTTCTGATGAGGCACATTGTAAGCGACCACGTTTTGGAGCTATATGTCATCACTGGCAACACGCACTGGTCATAGACTTTCGTCTTGAGACACTGTGGTATATTGGACGAGAAGACACCGCGCCAGTCGGATTGGCATGGTGGCGTTTTTGTATAAACAGTTCAGCACTTCGATGTACCGATAGTCAATTTTGCACCGTTGCCGTTGGAGAGACTTTAGTACAGTCCAAGTCTCGATCGAATCAAAGGCTTTCTCGTAGTCCACAAACGCTAAGCAGAGAGGCTGATTATGCTCCTCAGTCTTCTGTATAACCTGCCGCAGCGTATGTATGTGGTCCACGGTACTGAAGCCTTTTCGGAATTCAAAAGGTCACATTAACATTTTTGTAAAATCAGACAGCAAAAACAACTTTTTTTAGTAACCTAGCCACTTTTCACATTATTTAATGGCTGGAATTGTCCTTTTTTAGGTGGGAAATGATCTAATTATCAATTGACTTCTGCCGCTCTATCTATGGTTCTTCATTTGCCCTTTGCGTTCTAGGGCCACGATAACTCTTTCATACGTTCAGGCTGAAATTGTCACGAGGTTGTTATATTTTTAGGAGCACTAGGAGCACAGTAATATATTCTACCTACATACCAACAAAACCTAGCTCAACAACAAACAACTTCAAACATATTTTACGTCAGCTAAAAACTTTTACACATACTGCCATGCACAGTGCACCAATTAAGACGTGAATTGCGGCATCAGGAGCATCCGACACCCTCTGTAACTCAGTACTATGATCACCTCAAAACTCGAGTTGGTCAGTTGTTACAGAAGTTTCTAGAAAACTAAACTAGTTTTCACTGACGTAATTTTCGGCTACTGTTTCGTTTATTTTGCTCGGCTGTGTATTGTCTGTACTAGTTCCCTAGAGGAAGGAAACAGAGTGGTGTACCTACGTAAAGAATAAGTAGAAGTACTAGGAGTTCATGAGATGGGAGGAACTAACCACCTATGTATTTCCCCGTTGAGTCGTGGTCGGACGGCATTTGTTTCGAAATGCTGACGGGCTCTATGCTGCATCACCTGCAAGGAGGTTTCGAGTTTGCATTTGAAATTGGAAGTTGCAGTACCTGAGTAAAAACTAAGAAGTTTTTTGTTTTTGTGCTGGTATAACTGACGGTTTTTTTGTATCGTATGTAAGGGACCGTCATTTTGTATTGAAACTGGATAATCGTAGTCTGGTGACAATACAGTGAATCACAATAATTATGCCTTAACGGTTTGACATACATAAATAAACGTTTATGTAAACGGGCCAAAACTTCTGCAGTAAAATAGTAAAAATGTAAGTCATTTTTTTTTCAATTAAGTAATAAGAAAATTAAATTTTATATTAAAAAAAAAATTGGAAATTTTTTGGATTAAATTTTAAGGTTATTAATATTAAGTTTTCAATGAAAAATATTTTTTGCGAGTCAGACTCGTGCACTGAGGGTACGGGTACCCTTACCTATCTACTTATGTAAATAGTTCTATTCCCGAATCGAGTCTCGAAGATTTTTCCGAATCGAAAAAGTTTTTTTTTTTTGTGATGTGTAAACGAATTCACTATTTTCAGACTTTTTCCTATAATTATGCTAAAGGACCTTGCTTCATGGCGAATTTCAGGATTCTAGGTCAACGGAAAGTACCCTATAGGTTTTGCTTTCCTAGTGAGTGTCTTAATATGTAGGTACCTAAACGATCTTATCTTTAGGTTACATTGACTTAGGACTTTGATTTTTTCACTGCTGCTACCCCAATAGCAGACCTGACTATTTGGTATTTCAAATTCATACCTCCAAGCGTTCCTGAAAAAAAAGAATCAAACAAACAAACGAACAACAAAGTGATCTTATATGGGTTCCGTTTTTGCCGACTGAAGTGGGGATCCCTAAACAGGTGTTTTTTTTTTAATAATTTTTAATTTGACCATACCTGATGGTAAGCGATGATGTAAACATCATGCTGCTGCTAAAGCACACGACCCCCAGGTTGTACTGACACTTACCTATCAGGATACAGATTCCTTCAGGGAATTATAATAATACACTATGTTAGTTTTCTCCAATATTCTTTAGTATTTTCAAAGCACGAATCCGTCAGCAGGCTATCGATTCATCCGAGGGTCTAGTTTTTTTTTTTTTATGAGGCAAAGGTAAGCGATTCACAGCATGTGCCTCAGCTAACCCCCATCCCGGTCGCGTCGGGTGTGATGACGCGGAATAATTTAATTGCTGCACACCACGACGCGACTCCGTCCGCCATTGCTTGGCTTTTTTTTTATTTACTTTTGTTTTCAACGCGCACTATGAGGATTTTAAAAATGGTATGTTAGAAAAATAATGTTCGATAAAAAAAAAAACAAATAGGTACGAATCGACGTTTTATCATGATCTTATTTATGGTAGATTTTTTCGGTAAATTCTTGTCAAAACCTGTACACAAATCAAGCGAAAACCGCCACAGAAGACATAGGTTTAATCTTATTAGCAAAAGGATTAGGAAAGCCATAAATTATAGGAATTTAAAAGGTCCCCATTCCAGCTTACTAATAAGCGTTTAATTCCGCGCAGGTAAAAACGAGGTTGGCCCAGGGTTGGTCCAGCATTCATTTTAATCAAGTGTGTCAGGCCCCGATTGCCTGATGAATTATACCACCGCAGGTTTGTTTTATTAATGCTGGCAATGCGGCACGGCGCGGCCAACAATATTTTTAGGCTAAAACTTTTTGGTTTAATTCGGAACTGCATTTGAATTTTGAGTTTTTTCACTTTATGTACTCCTAGTACATATATCTAGTAGTAATCTATACTATTATTGAAAATCTTGAATAATTTGTTTTTTTGAACATGCTCTCTGGAACTACTGGTTCAAATTGAAACATTATTTTAGTGTTGGTTAGCCCATTTATCAAGGAAGGACTCTAGTCTAAACAACATCACACGCTACGACTCACAGAAGCGAAGCTGTAACCTAAGATGCGGGTGAAATCGCGGGGCACAGCTAGTTTGAGATGATTTCAAACCGTAGAGCCATTAACTCAACTACTGACTTTAGAATTATGTACTCTAAGTTGATTTTTAAGTAACCAGTTGTAATAAAAGACCTATAGTTTATGTATAATATTTTATTATTTCATGTTATAGTGGCAATAGAAATACACACTGAAAATTTCAACTCTCGTCTACCTATGGCTCTTGAGATACAGCCCGCCGACAGACGGACGGACAGCGGAGGTATAGTAAATAGGGTTCCGTTAGTTACCCTTCGATTACGAAACCCGAAGAAGTATGGATTGCAAATGTGCACTGTAAATTTTGGAACTTTGAAGTGAGTGCAATAGAGTTTGTTGTTGCAGAGCGGTAGTGAAGCAACATCGTCATTAAAACTATCAGCACAAAATTCTCATCAAAGGCTAACAGTGTTTTCAGAAAATAAATAACTAACCTAAGTAGTAAATTATCTACCGGTGCTTATCTACATTGTTTTGGCGACAATATAAGTTCGTAATCTGTAGAACTCGCGGAACATTGATATTTTACAGAATAAAAACTGAAATTCACGTCCGCCATTTTTTTTTTTCATTAATTGCAAACAGCGGGTGAGGCATGATGTTGACTCGTGTATTCTCGATTTCTCGTTGTGCATAGTAAATATATTCGTCTGCTATGATATTAAAAAAATATACTATACCGCGTACAAAGAGTTTATTCTTGATTTAAGAAAAGCCCTGCAATTTTTAATTAAGAGCAGTGGTGGCCGATTGGTAATGGCCCCGACTTACGATTTGTAGATCGCAGGTTCAAGTCCAACCAGACGCATTACTTTGTGTAATTTATTTCATCACCGCTGCTCTCAAAACGGTGAAAACTTCGTGCGGAAACCGGCATTTCCTAGAACCAAAAAATCGAAGGCATGTGTGACATCCACCAACCCGCACTGGGCCCGCGTGTTGGATTATGGCCCATTCCCTCTCCTAGGAGGCCTGAGTCCCAACAGTGGGAACATTATATGGCCGACTATGCTATGCTATGTTGCAATTTTTAACCGACTGCCAAAACAGAAGGAGGTTCTCAAATCGTCTCATTTTTTTTTTCGATCTTCTTTTCGATTTCGTCATGGAGATCTCTAACAAAGATAGGTAAAACAAATTCGCGTTCCGTAGTTATATGCCTTTCTGTTTATCTTTTATCTGCTATTTCCTTCTAAATAAAGCAACGGATTTTGATACGGTTCCCACCAATAGAATGAGCGATAAACGAGCACGGTATGTATATGTTACCGGCAATCTATATAATCCGGTATTCCTTACAATACCGAATGCGCAGGCGGTAATGTGTGTAAAAGACGAAAGCTGTGTAAAAGTAAAAGAAAATACGTAATTTTAGGGCACGCTGACACGGGTTTGGTTAGAGCTTTCTAACCAAACCCAAGGTTAAGGTTGCTTGTAAGCAAATTACATTATGTTACATATAGCCACAAAAGTTTTTAATTTCCCGTTAATTTTATTATGTATAAGTACTTAGATCCTATTTCTGTCCGTGGAGTTTAAGGTAAGGATCTTGTTTTCTGGAGGTTATGAAAAAAATAACCAAGAAGGTTAAGGCCTTCTAACCTAACCTGCCCATGTCGACCTACCCTAGAATTACGTCAATTCCTTCCCTGCTCTCATCTTTTACACAGATTGAATTTAAGAAATAGAACATCTTTGACTTGCCCGTCATTTTATAATGTCGGTTGGTTAACATTGATAAATATAGACCAAAATCTATTTATTTTACACATTGCCGGACCAGCAGGTACTCTATACAATCCCTAGAAATTACATTACTAGGTAAAGTATGTAATGGACAATAATATTCATAATATTTCATACATTGCCTGAACGCCCCAGGTATTCTATACATCGCCCAGGTATTGTATAAAATACTTGAATTATACAGATTGCCGGTAACCTATATAAAAAATTGCACATGAGTGAAACCAGTGCGGGTCGCTTGTTCTATATAAATAATTGTTGTAAGTACAAAAAAAAACAAGATGTTGTAGAAGCACGGCAACTCGAAAAGGATGTCATCGCAATCGTGACAATTGATCGATACATTCGATACGAGTGACCAGGGCGACATAACGTGACAGGAGGTGCATGCGATCAAGTGGAACAAGCAGAAATGAATCGATCGCTGTTATCGGCACATATCGCCAGTGCCTCCTATGTGGTCGCGGAGCCATTGTTCTCCACGTTTTTGCTAAAACGTGCGCCCGAAGCGCCTGGCGAATATAAATTGAATGCGAACGTTTGTTTAAAATTTCACGCCGCGTCCACATTGTCATGTGCGCATGGATATCGGGGAAAGGTCCCACAACGCACCCATTGGTTTTGCATATACCTGCCTTATTGAACGGTGCATACAACGAGTAGCTTTGAATAGGTACCGTACCGCGATACATACGGTACTGGTTGAGTTATAATCAAGCCAAGGAGACTGCCAGTACTGTTACACATCTTGACATGCTGAATACGAGAGAGCATCGAGATAAAAGCATTCGCTCCTTTTAAGCCAGAAAGCCGATATTTTGTGGAGTAGGTACTAGGTACTCGTACTTTACCCACCAAATACAGTAAGTACCAAGTACATAACTTTCAGTTCTAATTGTGTTCCGCACAGTTTTAGGCTAAGTTTAAACTCGTAATAACAAGATAACGAACAAAATATTAATAATAAGCGGATCTCTGGGGCCGCAGTGAGTTCAGGTGAGATCAGGCTCGCGGGATAGCTGACTCTTTAATAAACATGAGGCAGCAGGCTGGGCCGCTAATAATAAATGAGCGCGGCCCGCCCGGCACGTCTGAACACCCGGCGCGCAAGGGAAACTAGGAGTTGCGTATAACTGCGCTATAACTACAGCTACGTCTTATAACTAATGGTACTCGTAATGATTTGATGAAACCCTAGTGCATGGAGTCAAGGTACACTTATTTGAATCAGGTGGTCCGAATGGCAGGGAAGAACTATAATTAATTCGGTCCAAGTAGTTTTTGCTTTTGACAAGACAGGTCAATATGAACTTGTTTCCGATGTGGGTAAATACAGATGTTTGTGTGTCATCTACTTACTACAACTTTTAAACAATAGGGTTGATTGATAGACATTCCTCTAAAATGGTTACCGTACAACCGCAAACGTCATGTCCTCCAGATATTTGCAACACTTCAAGGTTTTTTCTAATGCGTCGCCAACTTCGCAGGCAATGTTTCATGTGACTTTGCAGCATACGTCTTAGCGGTTTAATAGGTTCTCTGAAACGTTTCGGAATCGAATGGACAAAGTTCTAGTTCAATATCTTTCGGATTGACCTTTCGACGAGTGATATTTCTGTTGTGCTTGTCAATCCCAAGAGTTTTGTCAAACTTTCTGGAGGTTTTGAGAACTGTTACCGATGAAAATTTTGTTTGGGGTCTCTGGATTGTCAATGGGACCGTATCCTCCTTCTTATTAGGTTGACAGTTCGTCACGAGTTATCTCAGCATAGTTTAGAGATTAATTTACTAGCCAATGCCGTGATAAAGGATCACCCAGTCAGCAGGTTGCAACACGTCGCCTCTCAAGTTCGTTACCAGGAATGTATACTCTGTAAGATACTTCTTAAGTTAGCGGTTCTTGCCACCACTGAAGTAGACAAATCTTAAACGTTTCGTCAGACTGTAGGTGTGAGACGTTCCATATTTGAATGCACCAAAGAACTTAAACATAATATGGCTGAGACTGACGAGGATGTGGACGTCCAGACAGTTATATAGCAAGGCGACCTACAAAGGAATTTTTTTTAGATGGGAAATCATCCAATGACATCTCTCGATCTAGGGCGGAGCGAGAGGGCCTATCAGACTTTTACTAAAAACTACTCCTATGTTCCTTCTTTGACTTCGTTCCAGAACCCCGGAGTTCTCATTCGCACAACCCTGGGCCCCTACGGTTTTGCTGACATCTCCTTGATGCGCGCGTGGAACACTACGCGCCGTCAACAACTCGGGCTCGGTCCGGACGGTTACCGGCTGCCGGACGGCGAGCTACCCATTGCTCGACGTCCGCAGACCTGTAAATGACTTCAAAAGGTATCTTTGATCAGCTTAGTTTGGCACGAAACTGCAAATTCTCCATTTTAATTAGAATTCTGCATGAAAAAACTGAAATCTATTAACGTGGTCCCATTGTATACGCGTAACCTAGTGATAAGCCATTGATTGACTTCTTGATTAACAAAGTTCGTGTCAATTATTAAGTCACACACAAGTTTCCTTTAACGACCGACGTTGACGGGCTCCCGGATAAGTAATAACAGCCGCACGGGTTTATGAGGTTAAGCAACGTATGCCGAGGTCAGTTTGTGGATGGGTAACCATCGATTGGATATCGAGACTCCGCTATTCGTCGGAGAGCACGTTAAGCCATTGCTGCTGGCGTCATGTGTCTTTTTCTTTCGTCTTTGACAGTCATTGTGGGTAGTCAGAAGAACACGGAAAGCAGAAATGCCCAACAGTCTTCTTGATTAACAAAGTTCGTGTCAATTATTAAGTCACACAAGTTTCCTTTAACGACCGACGTTGACGGGCTCCGGATAAGTAATAACAGCCGCACGGGTTTACGAGGGTAAGCAACGTATGCCGAGGTCAGTTTGTGGATGGGTGACCATCGATTGGATATCGAGACTCCGCCATTCGTCGGGGAGCACGTTAAGCCATTGCTGCTGGCGTCATGTGTCTTTTTCTTTCGTCCTTGACAGTCATTGTGGGTAGTCAGAAGAACACGGAAAGCAGAAATGCTCAACAGTCTAGGTTGTGGAGGTCTAATAGGCAGTCGCTTCATGCAAAAACTCCCTAACAAGGTTGGGAAGCCACGAGAATTTCCGAAAGGGATACCGTGTTCCTGGAACGCAAAGGCAACTGAAGGACACAAGAGGGTTTTAGTCCGTAAAAGTCTGACACGCTCTGTCGCTCCACCCTAGAGCGCAAGAAACTATTGGACGATTTCGGCTCTTATTGTTCGGAGTTTCCTTTCTCTGGAGCCGTGACTGCCGAAAGCTTGGACTATTGGACCCTGTTGATGATATCTGCGATCCTACTATTTTATACATAATTTAAATTAGGTTTTAACTTGTTTAGGGCTCCGTACCTCAAAAGGAAATAACGGAAACCCTTATAGGATCACTTTGTTGTCTGTCTGTCTGTCAAGACTATTTATCTCCGGAACGCGTGGAGATAGTGAGTTGAAATTAAAACCAAATACTCAGGTCTGCGGTCCCTTGAAGCTGTGAAAAAAATCAAACTTCTGAGATAACGAACAAAAGAGATACGGCCGTTTATGTCGCAAAAAACGTATATTTCGACACTCTCAAGGGAATCAAAATTCATTGGGTACTTCCCGTTGACCTAGAATCCTGAAATTTAGTATGAAGAAAGGCCTCATAGCACAAGTATAGGAAAAAATCTGAAAACTATGAATTTGTAGTTAAGCCACAATTTTTTTTTTACCTTTCAAAATACCTTCGTTACTCAATTCGGGAATTGAACTGTTTTCATGGGTAAGTTTGTACCGAAGTTTTACAGTTACAGTTTTTTTAAACTGATGTAGTTGTAAGATTCGCGCTTGACCACTATCTCACCTGATGGAAAGCGACGATCCGGTCGACGATGGAGCGCGATTACCTCGAACAAGGTGTTATAACACTTTTCTTAACTATAAAATACAGTGAATTACTGCTTAATTCGTTAAATTTTATCCAAAGTCCTTTCCCACTTCTTCACCGCGGTACAGCAATAGATCAAAACCATGTCATTAGTAATAACTCGACCAATCAGTGTATCCTTTATGTGCAATGTTTTGCAATATTGGCCAATCATGTACCCGTCACCCGAAAAGGGTTTCGTTAAAGTCCAACTGAATTTGAATTTGGAACAACAAAAGATTAAGTACCCTTCCGTCCGGGGCAGTCGAATAAAATGCAATGAACGGCAGGAATTTTAGCACAGCTGATTAAGCGAATCCGAGAATATATTATTTGTACTAAATATTCATTTACCTACTATAGATTTTGAGGCAATGCCCTATCTGCATTGGATAGCCCATCCATATTCCATAAATAGGCCTGCCGCCTTAGGGGGCGTAGCCGTCACGTCACCTTAGAAAAAAAACAACCCGGATGATACTCTTGCCGCTTATTAATGAGCTGTGGCATGTAGTAACACCTCTTACAAATTTATGCTAACCTAGTACGGAGGTGGCACAAATCACCTGTTCTTTGATCTTGCTTGTTCTACTTTTCTTCGAGTTCATCCATCCGATGATCCCCATCTTCTTTTGGGCTTATCAATCCATCAAGATGTAATGATAGTTCAATGACTCCTCAAGTTCATTCTTATTATCATGATGTTGATATAAAAAATAGTGAAATTCATTACGAAATAAAGTAAGTCAGCAATTTAATTTGAAGATCGTCTAGCCGTAACAGTCAATGAAGTATCTTAGTATGTTATGTTTTCTTGGTATATTAGAAACTAAAATCACCTGTTCTTGTTTATGAATCAAACGGGTAAACAGTGTCAAAAATAAGTTTACATTATTATTTGTATCTGTCACTATAATAATTACCTATGGTATTGCAAAACACCGTTACTTTGTGAGAAATCCCGTAAAATTGTAAACTTTTTATTTTCTATATGACTCGGGTGCATTGTTAATTTGTCGAATTTGGATGAGATTTATTGTATTTGTAATTATTTATTACCAATACATATAATTTAGGTTACGGGTAGTCTATGCCTATCCATGCTCCAATCAATGCAATGAGACTATCAAGTACCTACCTAATTTAGGAAAGAAGAGCGGTTGGTGGTAGTCTTCGGCCATTTATCAATGATATTTAAATCAATAGATAGGCATCACATTTTAAAAGTTTTCCTAGTTTTACTACAAATATACAAAACTAATACCGTCAAAAACAATGAGTACAATCGTGGGTACAATGATAATCCCGACATTCGCAATACCGAAAAGTTAATGAAGTATCTTTGTAAGTTATGATTCCTTGGTACATTAGAAACTAAAATCACCTGTTCTTGTTTATGAATCAAACGGCAACTTTTGCCGCCGCGCCGCCGGAAAACGATAGAATGGATCTTTGGAACAAGTTGTGCGGCAGTAAACCAAAACAATAAAATAATACTCGTAACTTTCAAAACACTAACAACCCTACTAAGTGAATTAATATTATGTTGCAAGTAGATAATAATGCTATTATGTATGTAAAAAAGAAAAGAATCACCTTATTATTAATTTTAAAATGTTTAAAACCATAAGCAAAATATTAAAAACTACCCATCATCAATGAACTTTATTAGTGAACCGTGGTTCAGGTAAATGTCGGATCGATGCCAGACTTAAATGACATTGTGAACCCATAAATAATGATGTGTCGCTTACCTTGACCGGTGGGGTCGGAATGTACAGCGGAGGGTCATTTTGGGAGCCGCTGTAAACGTCTTGACCCTCGACGGCTGCAGTACACCTCTCGGCGTCGACCACGCTGTATCTGCAAACGATGCCGTCGGCTGGCTTCGCGTCGTAACCAGGCGGCTTCCCGACATGGAAACCCTTCGCTTTTACCCAGAAGCGGAATTTAGAGCTATCGGAACTGTTGCATTCTTCCCCCCGCAGCGTACGCAGGATTCTACCATACTTCTTCAAAGTAATCGTCTTAGTTTTAGCCTGATCCCCGTACGTCTGTATGACCCATGGCTGGTATGTCGCGAATAAGTCTAATTTCGGATCCCCCGTCTGCACTTTCGCTCTCTTGTTGTTGTTTTGTTCGTTTTTCTTATCAGCTTTCGAGCTGCTGGCCGTTGATTTACGTTTTGACGGTTTTCGCGGAGTTTTCTCCGGAATTGCTTCTTGCGTTAACTTTTTACGAAGTCCGCGATCACTTATCATTGCTGCTGCCATGTTTAATAAGTTCTAATTAACACTGCACTTTAAAGTTCATGCTCGTCATTGTAAATCACAGTTTAATTCATGTTTGAATTGATCACAAGTCACTACACATCGTCTTGAAACTCTTTTCTGTTTTCCATTAGGACAGTACGCAACTTGAAGCGTTCTGAGAAACAGTTCGGGAATTGTTTTCGTCGAAAGTTGTCGAACTGAAAAGTTCCCGAGACTCGTGCGTATAACTTTGCGAACGCAAACTTTTGACTGCGAAGTTCGCATCGACCTATAAGGACTTTGTGTAGAGGAAAACTTTTCCCGGCGGGCGGCGATCGGACCGCGGAAGGATGTCGCTCGTCCCTTAACTATGGCTGATTGCAACGTTTTTGTTAATTTATCTTCAGGAAACTGTCTATGTGTTATCCTTCTATTATATGCAAAGCTTATTACATTTTTATTTATCCCGGAATCGGGTCAAATAAATTAAAATTTAAACGTCCAAAAATTCAATCGGACTTCAGTAAACAGTTCTAAGACCATCCAACAGGTGTCAGTCCAGAAGTTGCAGAGAAAAAAAAATTGGCGAACCAAAAATGTCGGATGCGTGCCGTCGGGCTTTCGTCCCGTGCGTAGTTCGCGGCGTGCGCGGAGACGAGCGACAGGGACCTACTATGGCGGCCGCTCGCGGACAGCGCGCGCGGAGTACTGGCGCGGGCCGGGCGCCGGGAGCGGCACGTGCGGGCAGACGGGCCCGACACTAATTGCCCGCAAAACAATCGGGCCGCTCGTGGGCCGCGGGGCGCCCGCAATAATGCTCGCACTTGCCGCCGTCCTTCGAGATAACGCAGCTATTGTTCGATAGATAAGTTCTACTCCGTAGCGCGATAGCGGCCCGTCACGAGTCGTGTGTCGCGCGACGCGGTCCGGCGCGGCGTTTGTAGTTGTACTCACCTATTTTATACAGTATAAAACTTATGAAACTGAGAAGCCTGCAGTATGGTATTGGTCGGCGCGTTTCAAAATGATTACTAGGACTGCAGCCAAAATGCAACGGATTGGAGGCGGTATTAGAGCTTTTCAGATCAATTTTAAATTATATTATTATTTTTTAATTCAATTTGGGAAAAGTTTTTTTGTTGATGTATCTCAAAACTATGATGTAGGTAGGTACTAACCTATTTAAGTAACGAAACATTCTCTAGGTACCTAGTCGCTTCTTTTTTATTTTTTTTGTTTGAAGACCAGCTTGCCTAGGGTTGCGGGATTTATCGAAAAAGTTACCGAGGCCCAGATATGCACAGAGCATCTGAAGAAATATGAGTGAGTTTTAGTTAGTATTCAGTAATAGTCTGACACTTCCTCTCGCTTCACCCAGAGCCAGAGGGGTTATTAGATGACTTCCCACCGAAAAAAAAGTGTTGCCACTACACGTTGTAATAAAAAAGTTTAGTAGAAGTTTCGAAGGGTATAAGAGCTCCTCAAACCCGGATTGGTAGGCTAACTCAAACTTTTCTCCGAAAGCTGCCGTGTTTTATTTATTGGCAACAATGACCAGTGTCAGGTAACGTCTCCTTGGTACCTAATCCTCGAAGCGTACCTGTACTTTGAAATGCACCAAAAGTATTCCTAATAAAAAACTTTTTACAAAAAAACTACAACCGACTTCAAAGTAAAAAAAAAAAACCGAAAAGTGCAAAATAACTTTAATTTAGGAAGTCGGTGTTTCTCGGTATTATTTTTATCTTATTTAACACCTTATTTCTCATGACAATTCCATTTTGCGTTAAATGGAATTGTCATGAGAAATAAGGCTAAACATGGCTAGGATACATTGATGAATTACGGAATTCCTGTGCCTACCTTCCGGCTTCATCATCAGATCAGTTCGATAGTACCTTATAGCCAAAGTGCATCTCATGACAATTCAAATAAGTCTAAACACGGCTAGGTTACATTGATTAATTACGGAGTTCCAGTACCTACCTACCTTCCGGCTCCATCATCATCATCAGATCACTTCGATGATACCATTTTCAACGTAACTATTCAGAACCATTCATTAATTTGTATTGTCATAGTCGCTTAGCTATCTTCATTGTGATATCTATGTGATGTGAGTAGGTATGAAGTTCCGTTGACCATTTCTGGTCTTCTTAATCAGTTCCACTTCATGAAATGTTACTTTTTGACTATAAATGCTTAAGTTCTCGATGAAAATACTAAAATCACTGTATGGTTGCTTATATTTGAGGAGTTCCTTCGATCCCTCATGGATCCCATCATCAGAACTGGATTTAAAAAAAAAAATGGGACCAATCTGGAAGCATATCCTATAGGGGAAAAAAAAAAATTGTTAATCGGTCCATAAACGACGGAGTTTTAAGGTAACAAACATAAAAACATTTAAAAAAAAATACAACCGAATTGATAACCTCCTCCTTTTTTTGAAGTCGATAAAAAAAAAACAAATCAATCCTTTTCCAATCGAATTGAAATCCTATTCTGCACAACCTTTTAAAACTTTAGCTGTCTAATCAAAGCTCAAACCGTACATTAATTAAGGCCGTTTCTCATGCGATCTCCTTCGATATCACATTCTATATTTTTTCAAATAGGTAACTCACAATATAATAAAAAAAATGGGCAAGTGCGAGTCGGACTCGCGCACTGAGGGTTCCGTACAAACTTAAAAGGTAAATTGCGGTTTACGATTTATGACGTATTAAAAAAGAACTACTTACTAGATCTCGTTCAAACCAATTTTCGGTGGAAGTTTATAAGGTAATGTACATCATTCAATTTTTTTTAGTTTTATTATTCTCTTATTTTACGTTAAGTTACTACACACATTTTACCACTTTGGAAGTGTCTCTCGCGCAAACTATTCAGTATATAAAAAAATGATATTAGAAACCTCAATATCATTTTTGAAGACCTATCCATAGATACCCCACACGTATGGGTTTGATGAAAAAAAAAATTTGGGGAACCCCCAAAATTTATTGTTTTTTTTTTCTATTTTTTGTTAAAATCTTAATGCGGTTCACAGAATACATCTACTTACCAAATAGATGTATTCTGTGAACCGCATTCTGGAAAGGCGTGCGAAGAGGCTAATTGGGGATCCAGATTTGGTTAAGTCCAATCTACAAAGCCTCGAGCACAGGCGCAGGGTAGCCAGTCTATCGGTATTTACAGGTTGCATTTTGGAGAGTGTGCGCGGGAATTGCATGACTTGATTCCGCCATCTCCTTTGTACCATCGGACAACCCGACGTACGGCGAGTATCCACCCTAACGTTGTTGAAACTTGAACGGTCCGGACGCGTTTCGCTTCGTCGTTTATACCGCGTACATCGAAGGACTGGAACAATTTGCCTGCTGCGGTCTTCCCGTCCAACTATAGTTTAGGAGTCTTCAAGGCTAGAGTGAATAGGCTCTTAATAAACTAGTGCGCCTCACCATCAATGATTGCATCGCTGCTTACCATCAGGTGGGATCGCAGTCAAACACTGGTCTAAATGAATTAAAAAAAAAAAAAAGTTTCAACAGTACAGCTCTTATAGTTTCGGAAAAAAGTGGCTGTGACATACGGACGGACAGACAGACATATGACGAATCTATAAGGGTTCCGTTTTTTGCCATTTGGCTACGGAACCCTAAAAAAACATGCGAGAGTTAGCGCGCTCATGTCGTCGTCCGGTCAGCTGCCCGCCTGCTGCCTGCCTGCCTCACTCAATGACTCAACTGACGCGCAAGCGCGGCCAAGCGCACGCGCATCGCGAGACAACGACTTCTAGTCTGACCTGTAAACATTTCATGCAGAAGATGTTACTTAAAATTAAACCTTACCTCCCCAAATATACAGACCAAATTGTCTTAACCTGTAATTACACATCTGATGTTTCAAAACAGTAGGATTGACCGGCTGCGCGCGCATTGCGCCCCATTCTGGTGCGCACGAGCCCGCACTCTTGCGCGAAATGTGCGCATGTTACTAGGCGCACATAAAATTAGAAGAGCTGTGGGCTACGGCGCGGCAGGACCACCGACTGCGCGCGCGCCGTTCGCGCCATTCGCTTACAATTTTGTACCTCCCCTTTCGTGTAGCAGCAACTGAAAATGACCTTTATTTAATTTATTTTACGTTATATTTTTGAATGAGTTATGTGTCAGCTTGGTCCAAGATTTTTTTTTCGTTACCAAAAGCCAAAAGTCCGCGTTTTGGTGGGTTCAAGAAAAAAGCCTTCTGTTTTATGCTGCCCTGTGAACTTGATGAACATGTTAGCCATGATTTTTGATCATTATTTTTTTTTATTGATTTTGATCGATTGATCGTTCGATTGTTAAGTCTCCACAGTTGGTCTCAGATTCGATGATCAACGTGGTAATAATAACTGCTGATATACAGGCTGTATGTATTGTGAGAAATTACATGCTTTATTTAATTTAACTATGTAAAATAAGACGATAAATGAATACTTAATCACGATCAAGTTACTAGAACAATTATTTATTTTTGGAAACGAAAACAATGATAAATTCAGGTGTTTTACAAGAATCGAATTAAATTCATATTGATCACATAGATTGAGTAAGAAGAATCGATGTTGCTTCATTGAACGAATTTATACTAGGCTCGCATAACACGTTGAGTCTCTTTTTACAAGAAGTTATCCGTAATCATTGTAGTTCAGCTACTAGCTAATAGATGGCGCAGGTTAATGTTAGTTGGGCTTTCCTAGTGATGAAAATGTTATAAAAAAAAGACGAAAAAATTCACTACCTTCCTAAAACAATAATATTATTTCGAAAAAAAAACAAAATACCAACGTGACTGACTAACTTTTTTCAGCTTTTTTTATCTATTACTAACCGCATTGTGTTTATGCAAGAATACCTGCATATGAAATAAAAACAATCAATAAGTATAATACAATAATAAAGACATTTCAAAACAAAGAAGTCTCAAATCAAATGCACGACAACGTCGAGACTTCGAGAGAATCGTCCCCAATGGATTTAGCTGGTTTTGATTTGGACTCCAATGAATGAGTACTAGGAAAACATGATTAAATAGGATGTTCAAACAAGTTACTACCGGTAACAGTCAGGACTCCGGGCGGAGTTACGTGGTTTTGATTTTATTCCGCTAATTATTACTAAGATAACATGATTAACTAGGAGATTGAAATATTGTCACCGCCAACACAGCAAGTTCTGTCATTGGAGCTGTGGTGATGGTGCGCTCGTTACAAGAGGGCCACGCTGCGCGGGAGTTGGTGGAAGTGGATTGTCGGAATGCTGGGGCTGGACCAACAGAATTACGTGGTTTTGATTTTACCTCATTGAATTAGTACTAAGACCTCATTGTTTGGCAGGAGGCTCCAAATTAAATTGAAGTGATGGGTACACAATGGATGGATGAGACTTACGTGGTTTTACTTTACTGCATTGAAGAAGTACTGAGAAAGCATGACTACGTAGTAAGTGTTAACCACAGCCTCAAAACGTTTTCACAATAGTCTCATTATATAGTACTGCGTAGCCTATGCATTCCTAGTACAATTGTTCCTAAAGAAACTCGAAAACGCGTATGCGCGTTTCCATGAAATTCAAAGCTTACGTATTGCTAGTTGCTACTTCCTCTGTCTGTTGAATTTGAATCGGTCAGCTTCGTAAATATTACTCGGTCTCTTTTCAACTATCAGCGTACTATGAGAGAGATGTTAAAAATGCTGTTCGCTCGTTCGGTATCGGCCGGCGGGCGTATCGGTGACATATTGTGTCTTCTCTCGTAGCCCTATTTACTAGGACAACATGTAAGTGCAGTTGTGGAATAAAAGCAATACACCTTCACAAAACAAATAAAATACTAGATGCACATAAATTTATAAAGGATGCAGTTTTTAGGCTACACGCCGTGTGGGGAATAAAAAGGTCAATAGTAGTACCAGAAGTACCTAATATTTTATTCGCCTATAACGTGAAAATATATGCTCGAAAATAAATTAATAGAAGGTATACGTTTCAAAACGAGGAATATTTATTCGAGATACTACACTAGTTTACCAATAAACTCTTAGTATTATTATGCATAACCAGACTTATAATGTTCCCACGGCTGGGACTCAGGCACAATCTAGGAGAGGGACCGAGGAGTAGTCTTTAGATCTTTTATAAACATAATATTTACTGACTGTATTCAACATTAGGGAATTTAGTGTGTACTGAAAACCCACGCCATTGGCGAAAGATGGCGCTGCCGGCTACGGCTTAAAAAAATTATACAATCAGTTATTTTATAACGCTTATTGTTTTCTGCGGTCCTGGTACAAAGGCGATGCAACAAATCCAAGAACAAAGTATTGGCATTCTGCTAACAGTCGTTTTCAATATTTTAAATTGACTGACTGGTAAGTAAATTTGTGACAATTTGTGACCCACGGATGCCCCCCAAGTTGAAGGGTAAAATCTACAAGTCCGTGATAAGACCTGTCATATTGTATGGATCAGAATGTTGGGCTGTGAAAAAGACGGATGAAAAAAGATTGCATGTAGCGGAGATGAGAATGTTGAGATGGATGTGTGGTGTGACGAGAATGGATAAAGTGAGAAATGAGTATATTAGAGGAAGTTTAAAAGTGGCGCCAGTGACTGAAAAGTTGAAAGGGAATCGTTTGTCTTGGTATGGTCATGTAAAGAGGAGAGATGAAACGCATGTTACTAAAAGAGTTATGAGTATACAGGTGGATGGGTGGAGAGGGAGAGGGAGGCCAAAGAAAAGATGGATGGATTGTGTGAACAGTGATATGAAAGAAAAGGAAGTTAGTGATAGCATGACCGTTGACAGGATAGAATGGAAGAAAAAAACATGTTGTGCCGACCCCAAATAAGATGGGACAAGGGCAGGAAGATGATGACTGACTGGTAAGTAAAGTTGCTATTTCAGAAAAATAGTTAAGGGATGTTCCAAAGTGAATCCCGGTCCCGCGAAATTCAAATGTTCTTTTCAACGTTTTCATAAAATACTGTCACTGTCTGACAGCGTTTCAGAAATGTTTTTTCTCTATGGAAGACCGAAGAACTTTTGTATGTATTTATAGTTGGCCTTCCGACTGATAGATAATTTTTTTTGGTGGAAAATCATGACTAAAGCCCGCCTGTGTATCTTCAGTTACCCTTTGCATTCCAGGGCCGCGCTATCTCTTGCAAATTAACCCGCAAGAGATAGATGACGTGGAGATCTTTGTTTATAGAAATACCTATAGCTACTAAGAAAAGCATATTGACTTTTAAGTAAGTTAGGTTTACTAACCGGCCGTAAATTAAACACACCACTGGCCTTCCACTGACAAAACTGCGATGCAAAGTCGCATCGTAAAAGTCTGCGAGCTCGTACGACGCATCGCAAGAAGAAATAGAAATTAATATTTTCTATTTTATGAAAAAGTCATGCAAGTCATAGTTTTCTATGAGAAAACTATCAAAAGTATTGTTGTTTTTAAGCAAGGGACTTTATGCTGTTATTTATTTTATTGTACCTGAAACAGCGTGCACAATACTCCTTCGAGATCCCAGTATCAGACTTTTACTGACCAAAACTCACCTGTGTTCCTTTAGTTATCCTTTGCAATCCAGGACCACAGTAAAGGTAGAACTACATTGGGCAAACATGGGCCACGCACGTCGATCTAGGCGCATCGGTCTCCGTACATTTTATATGGCAACTTTATTAGACTAATTGTAGAAATCTGGCGTGGCCCACGTGTGCGTCGGTCTAATCTAGTTCCTTTTGAACCACTCCTCTGCCCAGTGGACGAATGTATTTTTTTTAAACGTGTTTCTAAACTACCTCTTAACATCAACGACATCCTCTTAACCAGAAGAAGATCGACCCGTATGGCGTAATAATTAGTATAATTACTAGCCACCAGATAAAGTAAAGTAACATTGTAGTCGAATCAGGTTGTGACAGCACATGGAAGACAAGCACTGTGACTGATATGACATTAGTACTAGGATGACAGGAGTTGACAGGATGTAGATGTAGATCATGCAGCGATACAATCGGCGCGTTGCTAACGCGGGCCTTTCGTACCGCGCCAACCGACACGCTTCGCAGACGAGGCGTAGGCCCTCCATGTCACTTGTCGATGTAATTAATACTTTTATATTTTTGTGGAGCAATAAGGAAATGTTATGTCGAGCGTGACTTCGTCAGGTAAGTTTTGAGCATTAATGTGTGGATATAATAGGACCTAAGAAACGATAGCTGGATTTTGTGAATGGGGTTGAGAAAGAACAGACGAGCCCATATAGTCTGTATTAATTAAGCTCGCCTTTGCGTAATATCGTATTGTTTTTATGTTTATGTACCTATATTCAAGTTTGGTAGTAAAGTTATGCTTTCGTAGGTAGATACTCGTAGTTTAGTAGTATTTTCGCTGCCTGAATGGGTTGCGTGCGTGACGTGACTCTTTCTCGTTAATAATATGTTTACAAGTACGACTTACCTTTTAAAAAATCACAGAATCTAAACGCATATGACGAACGAGAATAGTCAGAATTTTTGATAATTTTCTTTCAGTATGTCATCGATGAACCTCAAAACGGTATGAAACGTACTGTCCCATCCCTATTGGCACCTACTTAACTGGCCGAGCCAGGCAGTGCCGCGGTTTGATCGCTACTCCTCCCCTCCCTCCCCGACGGCCGCCCACCTCCCACGCCCGCGGCTTATCTGACGCGGAAGCCCGTTCACCAGATATATTTCATCTCGCCACTCGACAGTTTTTCTGTGCCCACTGAGTTCAGTACTCCAAGCGCAGTCTGGGTGCTTGGTATTTGATGATAATTTTGTTAAGTAAAAGTGGGAGTTATTCGTAATTATTTGGTTTTCGAGTAGGGAGTCACGGGTAATATTTTAACACAAATTAAGCGGACGCGTTTCAACCAATTTTAGATAAGTTTTTCCATAAATTATCCACACATAAATTATTTCCATATTAAAAAAAAAAACAGGATTTTTCCAACAGATTTTGCTATGAAGAACTGAAAATAGAACATTGTCATTGGTTACACAACTGCAATGTTATCCTTTAATAATAATAATAATATTCCACAACTATCACACAACTTGCAACGTTGTCTAGTCCCAAGCTAAGCAGAGCTTGTGTTATGAGTACCAGACAACTGATAAACTTACTTATATATTTCTAAATGCATACATATTATAGATAAATTACACCCAGACATAGAACAAATGATCATGCTCATCACACAAATATTTGTCCTGGGTGTGAATCGAACCCATGACCTCCGGCATAGCAGTCAGGGCCACTAACCCCTAGACCAACAGGCCAGTCCTTCTTTCTTTGATAGGTCTTTATTGTAAGTACCTATTAATGCCCAATATCTAGATACGAGTATTTTACCATTTACGCGATGGAACAGCCTTTCAGCATTGCATTGGATAGTAGTAGGTTTTACTGTCTCATTCAGTCTATTTTTCCCTCTATCCTATTGGATACCAGTCAGTAATAAGGCCGAAACTGCGCAAAGCGGACGCCCATTTATTAAAAACTTAATTGATTATTATTTTTGTTTTTATTCTGTACCTACCTAAGACCATAAAACAGAATTCAGTTATTTTCGTCACATTTCAGAGTAGTATTATGTAGAATGTGTGTTCCGTCGAAATAGAGATCCGCCGAACAAGTGCATATCGAAGAAGGGTTCTGTGTTCTGTCGAAGTAGTGTTCTTCGAAGCTGTGTGTTGTCGAAGTATGTTCTGTCGGACTAGTGCTTGTCGAATATATGTTTTGTCGAAGCAATGAGTAGTCGATCTATTGATTTTCGAAATTGCGACTGTGTCGAAATAAGTAACTGTCGAAGGTCAGAATGACACTCCGCGTCGGGCAAACGTCGCGTGACATAGCGCGTGTGCCGTGTGCGACGGTCCCCGACGCGAAAATCGGATTATTACCTACGCAGTGTCGCCAGTTTAACATTAACAATGATGTGATGTGACGGGGGCGCGGGGCCCAGGTTCCCGCGACGGATGCCCGCGCGGGTCCCCACAACGGAGCATAAATTTTGTAAGGGACCGCGCGGGGCGTCGGCTTTTCGCAGTTTCGGCCCATACAGTCTCACCATTAAGCAAAGGCCTCGTCTGAGATCTTTCAGGAACTTTTCTCCCGCTCTTCCTCAGTACTCGCCGTACGCGTCTAGTTCACCTCGCCAACTCTTCCTTAGCCGTCCTATCTGCCATTTCCCAGGCACCTACCTACACAAGTGTCTGACCTAACTTTCGGTTTCGGCTTCGGCCTAGTTTCGGCATGAAAATGAGTTTCGGCTTACCAAAGTTGAATTTGAGAGGCGATCAGACATGTTCCGGCCACTGAGCTACGGCCTGCGACTTGCGAGCGACGAAGTGTCATTTTGCCGCATCCGCGCTCGTAGTCATGCCGTAGCCCCAAGCAACGGTTGTAGCAAGTTACAACCGTTTCGTTTCGATTCTCTTTTTATTGATCGCCTCGAGTCGGCGGCCACGCCTCCTATTTAGAGACACAATAGAAAGACAATGAGAGAGCGAACGCTGGCGTTCGCTTGGGGTTTAATGAATTAAAGTGATGAAAATGTTATAAAACCAAGACGAAAAATTTCAATACTTTCCTAAAACAATAATATTATTTCGAATAAAAAAATACCAACGTGACTGACTAACTTTTTTTCAGCTCAATTTACTTGATCAGTATCTATCACTAATCGCATTATGTGTTTATGCAAGAATACCTGCCTAGGAAATAAAAACAATCAAAAAGTTATAATACAATAAATGAATAAGTCTCAAATCAAAATGCACGACAACGTCGTTCCCCAATGGATTTAGCTGGTTTTGATTTGGACTCCGATGAATGAGTACTAGGAAAACATGATTAAATAGGATGTTCAAACAAGTTACTACCGGTCATAGACGGGACTCCGGACGGAGTTACGTGGTTTTGATTTTATTCCGCTAATTATTACTAAGATAACATGATTAACTAGGAGATTGAAACATTGTCACCGCCAAGTTCTGTCATTGGAGCTTTTTTTTTATTTTTTTATTGGGTGGGAAAATCATCATATTAATTATGTCAAATCCCACTTTTGGGCGGAGCGAGAGATAGTGTCAGACTTTTACTGACTAAAAACCCACTCCTGTTCCACCTTTGCCTTCGCCCCAGGGCCCCGGGTTTCACTTTCACACTACCCGTGGCTCCAGTAGGTAGGCTTCGACCCTGCTGGGCCCCTACGATTTGCTGACATCTCCCTGAGGCGCGCGTCGACGGCACGTACTGTTCGTGCCGTCGACGACTTGGGCTCGGTCCGGACGGTTACCGGACGGTCGGACGGCGAGCCACCGATTGCTCGCCGTTCTGTCATTGGAGCTGGTGATGGTGCGCTTGTTACAGGGAGTTGGCGGAAGTGGATTGTCGGACTGCTGGACCAACAGAATTACTGGGTTTTGATTTTACCTCATTGAATTAGTACTAGACCTCATTGTTTGGCAAGAGGCTCCAAAATCAAATTGATACAATGGATACAATACATACAATTGATTATGGATGAGATTTACGTGGTTTTACTTTACTGCATTGAAGAAGTACTGAGAAAGCATAACTACGTAGTGTGAACCACAGACTCAAAACATTTGAATTTCACAATAGTATCATTATTTAGTACTACGTAGCCTATGCATTCCTAGTACAATTGTTCCTAAAGAAACTCGAAAACGCGTATGCGCGTTTCCATGAAATGCAAAGCTTATATTGCTACTTGCTACTACTTCCTCTGTCTGTTGAATTTGAATCGGTCAGCTTCGTAACGTTTTACGATTTGATTTACGTAATGATAAAAGTACCTACTGTTTTTTTTAAGTAGGTTCCTATTTCTTAAAACATAAAAAAACAATCTTTATCGAAAAAAATATAACCGTCCAATAATACAATAAGTATCAACAAAATAACTTTTATTTGATACTCGGTGTTAAATAACGACCACACTATAATAACCAATTTAGAAATTAAACTTATTTTGCACATTTCCCAAGTGTATAACAACCATTACTTATTCTGTGCCTCAAGTCCACTTTTGTACCTGTGTGTTGCATGAAGATTAAATAAATTTAAAAAAAAACAACAACAAACAAATTAAAGACCACTGAATTGAGTAAGTACCTCGTTTCTTTGAAGTTGGTTAAAAAAAATGAAAATTGACCATTCCTCCGTAATTCATCATCATCATCATCATTTCAGCCGAAAGACGTCCACTGCTGGACATAGGCCAAGTGTCGCCACAATGAACGGTCCTGTGCGTCTCGCATCCATCGGACTCCCGCATCCGTTACCAAGTCATCGGTCCACCTTGTAGGAGGCCTTCCAACGCTACGTCTTCCGGTACGTGGTCGCCATTCCAGAACCTTTCGGCCCCTACGGCCATCTGTTCTGCGAGCAATGCCTCCGAAATTACTGAGCCGAAAATTGTTTTACGGAAAATCTGCCTTTCAGTTGGCTGTCAAACGCATTGCATACCTTGAATCGGTTCGAATTTCAGGTTTCAGAAAAAGCTATATTATATACTTACTACATGTTACTTAATAAACTCTCGTTCAGAATCAGTTACATCCAGTAGCCGATTCTGAAGATGATATACTTAGGTATTTTCAGCTATTTTTAATGCTAGGTAATTTTTTGTCCTAAAATGTTCAAGAATAATTTAAAAAAGTTACCCTTTTTGGTAAATTCTTGATTGCGTCACTAACGTGTTTGTGTGTACGTGCGTAGATAACAATATCGATGCTCTACCGTAGTGTGTTCATGCCCATATTATTTGACGGCTATCGGACGGCAAGTTACCTACTGCTCGTCGTCCGCAAGCACGCTCCTACGGTGGCTGGGGCGTGAGGATGTAGGGTTTCAGTCAGTAAAAGTCTGACACCCTCTCGCGCTCTAGAAAGGAAAAGTTATATGTTGATTTTTCACTCAAAAAAAAATCGGCGCTATGGTGGAATATTCGTAAATCCATACATACATGGACTGTTTAAATCATTACTCCTCTTTGTGGTTTTGCCGTAGTCGGATAATAATGCTGCATGCTTACCTTACCATTCCTATTTTCCTAGTACCTACAGAACAGACCTCGATAAAAAAAAATGATTTCGTCCGACATCCTTTGACCTAAATCCCGCTCCACAGCCTGCGGCTTACTATAAGCGTTTAATTAAAAAATTCACGCCTACAAACTCACCTAATTAGTGTCTGTGGGACTTAGCTTTGACTCTGGATATTTCATGTTGTCTTGGTAGGTTGAGTAAGGCTTACGTTGGTAGTCTAGCGTTTTGACTAGGCTGGGATGTCTCTGAGCTTCTGAGTTAATCTTATCTACACTATGATCTTATACATATTATAACTAGCTTTCCAACGCGGTTTCACCCGCTTCTTTGATTACTGCTTCTCTCCCGTCGGTCCTAGTGTGATGTTATCCAATACAAAAACATTTTATCAATTCGAACCAGAACTTCCTGAGATTAGCGAATCCTAAAAAATAAAGAAACTAGCTTTGTAATATTAATACTCAGGTATATTTATTCCCATACTTATAAATTCAAGCAAAACTTCAAATCAAACAATTCTACAAACCTATTTGGCGCAGTCATGAGACGCACAATGTTGGTTTATACTTATTACAGATGGTCGATGGAGCCGAAAGCGACGCAGTGGTGGAAAGCCTCCCACAAGGTGGACCGATGACCTGGTAAGGGTCGCGGGAATCCGATGGATGGGACACGCACAGGGCCGTTTCGTTGCGGCGACACATGGGGGAGGCTTATGTCCAACAGTAAACATCTTTCGGCTAAAATGAAAATGATGATGATGATTTATATAATCCCACATTGAATGTATCTGTGTATCAATCAATATATTTTCTTTTTTAACTAAACAACAAAATATCGGAATAGTAGGGACCGATATCACAGACTACAGTAAGAAATCGCAAATTGGATTGATACTTGAAGTTAGACATACAAATACAATGATATATTCCTTTTTGGTGTGCATTTCAATAAAGAATGTAGGGACTTTGAAGTTATCCTATTTTGGAAAAATACTAAGTACTATATTATACAGAGTGACTTTTAATACAGAGTGAATTCAACACCAAAATGTTCAGTGGCTAAAAAGTATCAAAAAGAAAAACCGGTCAAATTCGAGTCGGACCGGACTTGCATCGGGATCTTGCATTTAGCGAAATTGTAAGATTTGCATTGCGAACTCTTGGTGCGCGTTGGTGTGCGACTGTGTATCTGACTAGCACTTGACAGGTTTTTCATTATTTTTGTTGTTATAGCGGCAATAGAAATACACACTGTGAAAATTTCAACTGTTTTCCTATCTAATGGTTCATGAGATACAACCCGCTAACAGACGGATGGACAAACCGCGAAGGCTTAATAAGTTAATTGCATGTTAGAAACCTCAAACAATCAGCTTTTCAGTTGGGTACAATTTTAATGCTTTTTTTTTAAATGTAAATGTAGGAACAATACAATAACGCGTTCCCGGTGTTGATGGGGCGCTTCAATCATGCGCCGTATGCGCGACAGTCTCAACACCATCCTGCACGCGCTGGCGGACCGGGTGGTACTCTCCGATACTGGCTCGCTGGATACGGGTGCATGCAGTCGTATAGTGATTTTTCATCATCATCGGGAAGTCAACCCAGACTGGCCACTCTAGTTTGTAAGCTCGCATTGTTCTAACAAATATGGATGTAATTGCAAGATGAATCTGAAATAAATAATTTATTATTAATATATGAAACAACAGTTTTTTTCGCGATTCCATGTTCTATCATCGCATAGCCTAGCCCAAAGTAAGAAAGTTCTTGCACTGCCAGATTATTCGAAAGAGTTACTGTGGCAATGAAACGCAAAAGGCCAGGAAGGTGAGTTTTAGTTAGTAAAAATCTGACACTCCCTTTCGTCCAACCTAGAGCAGGAAAAATTATTTGATGATCTCAAAAACAAAAAATCCTCTAAAATATTACCAGCTTATCAAAAGCCTTTAACAATTTTTTCAGACATGTGTCACTTTTTAAACTGCATTTATTCGTCTAAATAAAAAAAAAAAACTTAAATTAGTAATGTTTATACCGGCGCAGTGTTTGAACCCCGGACTCCACAAGCGAAAGCAAATGCTTATCGACGCTTGTCGCACCCACCACGGTAGATAGTTAAAACAAACGCTGGGCGTGTTTTCCCGCACCGAATGCAAGAAAGCGAGTGCTGTCGTGCCGCGAGTACCGGGGCGGCAGAACGCGGCAGGAGTAAATTAGGCGGCGGACACTCGGCTCGGCGCGAGTCGACGCGCGCACTCAGCGATATTGTTATCGGCCCGCCCCGGTTGTGGTATGAGGGCTGGCGGGCAGTGAAATAGTTTTATTATTAAATATTTGTTGTTTGTGTATTTTTTTTTAGCTTCGGTTTGCGATGTGAAAATGAAAAGTTTAAAGATTTTTTAAAAGTATTGTAGGTATTTTTAAATCAAAGTTTAAAAAAAATATTACTCTATTCGCGTTAGCATTAGACAGAAGTTAAAAAGGTTGTTTTTAGGTACACTTTGTAATAAAAGTACAATATATAGGGTGACTGGTAATTAGAGTACGATACTTAAACACGTGATTGTGCTCATGATAACCAACAACTTTTACTATGGGAACAAACCTGAAATCGCGAAAAAAAAATCAGCTGTTCAGTACATTTATGTTTGCTTATTGTACTGAACAGCTGATATTTTTTTCGCGATTTCGGCTTTGCTCCCATAGTAAAAATTGTTTGTTATCATGAGCACAATCACGTGTTTAAGTATCGTACACTAATTGCCAGTCACCCTATATGTATATATATTAATATACATATGTATATTGTTCTTTATTGAATTTATTATAATCAACGTATATACCAGCTGTTATACTTGATGAATGAATGAAATTAATTCATTTAAACTATCAATCTTCTGAATTTATGAGGCTTATAATTAAATACATTATTTAGTTCTTACTTTTACTACTAATGTCCATGTTAAAAATCTAAAAGAAGCAGGGGTTGTCTTGTCAGTACCTGGAACGTTTTTCATTATACTATATATTATTAGTTATTTCTATATGTATGAATGTTAAATGATTATCTTGTTGCCTTGTATTGTACACAATTAAAATGTTTTGTAAGGAGGAAACTGGTTGATACGCCATTTAAAAAAAAAAATTGAAATAAAGTTATGTTTATTAAAAAAAAACATTTCATTTACCTATCTAAGTGTTTAGTACTTACCTTACAATAATCAAATTTATCTAAGTCGGTAACGTAAAAATTTTATATTGAAATTATTATTTATTAAAATTGTTTGAATTTATATCGAAAAATAAATGTTGTACACTCCTGCTTCTATGAACCTCTTTTGTGTTTAATGCTATCGTGAATGGAGAATAGTCTAAAAGACTAATTAAAAAACAAAAGTAAATTAATTAATTGACTTGTAATCTAATATTAGTTTTACTCAAGTACACATATTTTAAAAGTCAAAAGTTTTTATTTCACATAGGCCTACATGGGCACTTATAAAACGCCAGAAGCTAGTGCACTTTTGGGAATACTTCTTTATTTATCAAAACTTTATGTACTAGTAAATAACACTGTACAAAGGTGGACTTAATGCTTTAGGCCTGCCTGAGCCTTGTTCTTTGTATTATTTAAAATATTTAGATAGGTACTTAATAACTTATCTCATTGCGACTGTAAATGTGTGTTTAGTAAAATATAAACTTATCATAAGATGTTGCTACTATAATATTAATTTAATTTAAAAGAACACGTGTGTAGCAGCCCTGTGAGCCGGCGCGACGCTGCGGGGCGGAGCGCGTCGCACGCCAGCCCGGGAACAAAGCAGCCGCGCCAGCGCCACTCACCGCGCGCCTACTACGACCGCGCCGACTTGATATTGGAACATTTTATATTTAATTTAATGTATAATTACTTCTTTTATTTTTCACATTTTAGGAAAGCTTACTGACTAATGTTGGCGATTGCTGTGCTAATACTAATAACATTATAATGATAATAGTAAAACACTAAATTGCTAATTACAAGCTTCCACATATAATATATGTATAATGAAAAAATCATTGCTTCCTGTCCTGTATAGTGTACTGACTCAAAGTGGGTAGAATACCTTAAACTGTTAATATTAATAAACAAACATCAACAATATATGATTTATTTCAAGTGTAAATAGGTGCTTCTTGAACAAAAAATGGCTTTACTAAGAGCATACTATCTGTGCTTGCATTAGTGCAAAAAAAAACTACCAATTTTAATAAGATATGAAATTATTTATTTGTATGTTCATAAAAAAATGTAATCTCTGAAAGTACTAGGTATCAACTATGACATCTTGAATATGTTTCTAGTGTGATAGAGACGTCACGTAGCAATACAATACGAATAGCACTATCCCTTTTTCATGACAGAATAATGATGCCATAGTAAGGGACCCCACAACAATGTTCCTGTAATCCTGTTACGACTGGAACGTATACCATGAATGTCAGAAAAGTGAGAAAATCAAGATAAAGATCAAGATTAAGTGAGTGATGAGTGTGTAATCTGTATTTTTGGTGTACAATAAAGAATATATCTATCTATCTATCTATCTAAGATCAGCACAAACATGAAACAAGGTAAGTCAATGAAGATCAATGATGAAGAATGAGCCAGCCATGAATTGTAAACAATGTAAAGTCATTTGGCTACCTGTTCTGGAGACGACGACTTCAGAAATGAGAGTTTGACGCTATATTTGCGTTTGTCTGTCTTTCCTTCTTACAGAAAAAAAAACCTCATCATTGAGATTGTCTCTCAACCTTCCTAGGTCCATGGATAGTCCGAAGAAGGAACATAGGTGAGGTTTTAGTCTGTAAAAGTCTGACACGCTCCGCACTAGAGCGGGAGAAGAGATTTAATGAATTCCGAGCTTAAAAAAAAACCTTCCTGGGTACGCAGATGAGCTAGTTACAGGATCTTATCGCTACAGATAGTATACTAGGACTGTAGTCAATAATACAAACTGTAATAGATACATACATACTTTGTATTTGGTATACAGTTTACATGCGATACGGCGCGCGGCCTGCTCGGGAACAAACAAAGCGCCTGTGCCACTCACCTTGTGACTACAGCGACTACTACGTCTTGATACTTTAATTTTTATGTATTATGTTTTTAGGGAACTGGCAAGTGTAATTCGAATAAAACTCAATGACGTTTGTGAAATTACGTTTTCGCTGCACAATTCCCCACCTATCATCACCAATTTTTTTTTAAGTAAATCTTTATCATGTGATGGAGAGATAGGATCAGAGTATTACTGACGAAAACCCACCTGTATTCCTTCAGTTGCCGTTTGCGTTCCAGGGCTGCGGTTACCAGTGGCGTAGCTAGGTGAACTACGGCCCTGGGACTAAAAATCTGGGACCCCTTTTTTATGTGGGAAATTATCAAAGAACTTTTCCTGCTTCGGGTTGAGTGGGGGGAAGTGTCAGACTTTTACTGACTAAAAATACTAACTTATCTTTAATCTAAGGTTCTATATCCAGAAGGTTAAATAGGAAAGTAGAAGACGAACAGAGTGTGTGAAAGTGCAACTCCAACACGCGCTTATTTTCCAAATAGATATCAACTATCAAGATTATTCGATTGCCCACTTGGTACATTACCCAATGATTCACCGGAGGCGCGGCGGCCCGCCACCGAGCGCCATCGACATCGTCCCGTATACTGTATATTACAGTCACACAGATATACATTGTATAGGTACATGTTGTATAACTACCTTTTACCTACGACTTTGTTTGAATGAATATCGGTTATATTATTTAACAACGGACGTGAAGTCAGATAAAAAGGAGTCTATGTCTTTTCTTGCGGTTCAAGCTTAGGTACTCCAAATTTCATCAAAATAGACTTAATAGTTTAAGCGTGAAAGTGTAACAGTCATACAGAGTTAATTTCACATTTTTAATATTAGTAACGGGATAATGCACACAAACAAACTCTCCATGCATGCAATCACCAAGGAGATATTCAGCAAACAGTAGGGGCCCAGCAGGGTCGAAGCCCACTGGGACCAAGGGTCTGCTTCTGACAGGCAGACTCGGCCCTGGTATGAAAGGCAACGAAGGAACACGTGTGAGTTTTTAGTCCGTAAAAGTGTGAAATATCCTCCCGCTTCGATGTCATTAGACGATTTTGCCACCGAAAAAAAAGGGGTCCTACCATGAGCTCTTAATGCGATCCATTTGAGAACCTAAATTAATATATAATAAATATAATAAATAAAAATAAAAAAACAGGTCGTTAAAGGGATAGAGCTATATAGGGTGTATAGCTCCACCCTTCTCACTCGTACGATTGACATTTTAACACTTCAAAGATTCAAGATTCAAAGATTCAAAAGCATTTATTTCAAATAAACCATTTACAGGCACTTTTGAAATGTCAAGAAGTCAGTCAGTCAGAAAAAATGATGCTAATTGCACATTCCAAAGCGTAGATCTCTATGGAGAAGAATGTGCAAGAAACTCCATGGACACTCTTTTCAATCATGTTTTGCAATTACAAATATCTCTGTTACATGTTTCTTTTTCCTTCATGGTAAGGCCCGGTGAGATAGTGGTAAAACGTGAGTCAAAAAATTATTTAAAAAAACCGGGCAAGTGCGAGTCGGACTCGCACACCAAGGGTTCCGTACAAACTTACCTCTGAAAACAGTTCAATTCCCGAATTGAGTTACGAAGATTTTTTTTTGTTACGTAACTACAAGTTTTTAGATTTTTTCATATACTTGAACTATGAGACCTTACTTCATGTCAAATTTCAAGGTTCTGGGTCAACGGCCCCTATGAGTTTTGATTCCCTTGAGGGTATCGAAATATACGTTTTTTGTGACATAAACGGCCGTATAATTTTTTTCCGTTAACTTGGAAGTTTAATTTTAATTTTTCACAGCTTCAAGGGACTGCACACCTAAGTATATAGGGTGACTGGTAATTAGTGTACGATACTTAAATACGTGATTATGCTCATGATAACCAACAACTTTTACTATGGGAAAAAACCTGAAATCCCGAAAAAATATCAGCTGTTCAGTACATTTATGTTTGCCTAATGTACTGAACAGCTGATATTTTTTTCGCGATTTCGGTTTTGCTCCCGTAATAAAAATAGTTTGTTATCATGAGCACAATCACGTGTATAAGTATCGTACAATAATTGCCAGTCACCCTATATGGTTTTAATTTCAATTTGATACCTTCACGCATTCCCGAGATAAAGGGTCTTGACCGATAGACAGACAGACAGAAAACAAAGTGGTCCTTTATGGGTTCCGGTTTTTCCATTTGAATTTGAGGTACGGCACGCTAAAAAGAATTTAAAAAACAATAAAATGTGTGTGTGTGTGTGTGTGTGCACTATGTATGTTTAAATGCATACAAATCCTGATACTCCGAAAGTTCAGAAATTTCGATTGATTTTGCACCTTCGATTCCGATTTCGGTTCCGATAAATTTTAATCGGTACTTGTATCGGAAAGTTCAGGCACGCACGGGGAACCTCCGTCCTTCCCTGCCTACAGTCGATTAAGGTAGAACTACATTGGGCAGGGCACACGCGGGCCACGTACGCCGATCTGGGCGCGTCGGTCTCCATACAATCATGTGATCTACATTATAAGTGCTCTACTAGTTAGTAGAGCTATATTAGATCCACGCCACGTGACGCCACGCATCGCGACTCTACATACAAATCAGGCGTGGCCCACGTGTGTGGGGTATACTGGGATAAAAAGTATCTGTGCTATCCCAGGATAATTTACTCAACCTAATCACTAATACACAACAACGCTTATTTTTAGTTGTTTATTTTATAGTCTGGATTTTTTCAGTTATGGTTTAGAACTAATGCATTAGCACAAAAAAAAAACAACAAAAAGTAGTTCTGTGGCCATACGTTATTTTTTTTTGTAAAATAACGATAATAGCTATAGAGCGCCATCTAGTTAAAAAACGTTGTTTGAAAGGAACTGGAAGGTCCCATAGAGAAGTCTGCATAGTGTATTTTTGTTGTAAGGTTGCTTCACATTCATGTCTGTTTATCAAATTCAAAATTAGAACGTACTTCACGTTTAGCTTAGTTGCCGATAGATGTCGTTGAAAAACATTTCTTACCAAGAAAGAAATACTTTACTTAGTGTGTTTTGGTAAATTCTTGTTATGCATATTCTAGCTTACACCTAAACCTAATTTTGTTTTGTTTTAGTCTAATTTACAGATTAGGTTGCATATCAGTAAAAAGTGAGCAAAAATTTAAGGATAACATCAATCAAGTTAAAAACTTTTTTTTTTGTAGTGTGGCACTAGTTGTATCTTTAGAGGTAGGCGGAACAGAGAGTAAAGTCCCGCAAACCTCCGTTGAAAAGGGAGGATCCTCCAACCAGACGGGTGTTATGTCTGGTGGGCTATTGCCCGATAGATGATTTCGGGCTGTTCTATATGTTCTAATCGCGCGGAGAACTTTGATTGCGTGATGCAGGATTAGTTCTTATGTGACGCCATAGATGTCGCTACATCACTCCCCTCCGGAGATCGGAGATCGATGGTTCTTGATGCTTCTTGATGCGTGCCAGACCAGTGGTAGGTTGGTTCCAGTGGGTCGGAACCGAATGCCGCATAGTTCTCGGTGAGTCGGAACTGTCTGCGGTAATGTCCCCAGTGAGTCGGGGTGGTGCTGTCCCAGTGAGTCGGGATGATGCCCCAGTGAGTCGGGGTGGTGCTGTGCGACGTAGTGACTTGACTGCTTGCGTCGACCAGGAGAGGTTCTTCGTGGCTCTTCATGTGACTGGCCGAAGGTGCAGTGTGCTTCGCCAAGGTCGCTGATGAGGCTGAGGGTGATGACCAGGTATGACCAGGTAGGCATGCTGGTGGTCAGGATACCCTTTAAAGCCGTGGGTGCTGGCTGTATGGCTCGCTGCTCGTAAGCTTGAGGAAGTGATGATGACGTCACGAAGTAGTAGCTGCACGAAGGCTGCGCTGACGTTCATTGTCGAAGGTCACCATTTTAGGGGTATGTGGAACAGAGAGTAAAGCCCCACATACCTCCGTTGAAAAGGGAGGATCCTCCAACCAGACGGGTGTTATGTCTGGTGGGCTATTGCCCGATAGATGATTTCGGGCTGTTCTATATGTTCTAATCGCGCGGAGAACTTTGATTGCGTGATGCAGGATTAGTTCTTATGTGACGCCATAGATGTCGCTACATATCTTTGTGCAAAAAAAAACACTTATGTTCTATACATTTACAATTTTATTTAAATTTACGTTAAAATATAATAAATAAGTAGTTTATCGTTTTGATTGTGACAATTTTTTGTTGTTGGCCCAACCAAACTTCTTATCTACAGATACAGACGCCATTCCGTCAACCTTGCACCTCTAAACACTTCATGTTCGCCTAGTACTTGCCGTTTCTGCGTCGAATGTGACGGGGCAAATCCGTATTATGTATCTATTCAGCAAAACGATTGCGATTATTGTGCAATAATTGCTGTTCAATTGCAAATCGTATATTATATATATGTATGCATGTCATGTATCAACGAAAGCCGCACCATAGCAATTTTTCGACAGTGCTGCCTCTATGGAACAATCAATGAACTAAAAATCTACAATAATTATTATTGTATTGTCTGACAAGGAACACACGGTATTATCTAATCAACACATGACAAACAATGTAGAAATTGAATTTAGGTACACAATTTTTGGTAAAAATAATCGAAAAATAAACCTAATTTGTATTTAGCCATCAACGATCGATAATACCGATTGGAAATGGAAAATTTGAATTACGCGGGCGCTTTTTCAGCTTTTTGTCACAATGTATCACCGTTATTTGCCATGAAAACAAGGTGCATTGAATAATTTGTCTCCTTACTTATAATAGGGGAAATCTATAATTTTTTTTTATATTATTGATAGGCTCGCGTTCGATCCCTATCTCACCCTGATGGTAAGCGATGATGTGGCTGACGATGGAGCACGCTTGCCTAGATGTAACCTATTCACTAGACTCCTAGGTTGTAGCTATCAGGAAACACAGACTCCGGCAGGGAATTCCACTCCTTAGCTGTACGCATAATGAATGCATTGATCCCAAAACGCTTTGTACAAAAAAAAAGTACGTTTGGGTGGGATGTCCCCCATGTACCGATGGCGCAACGGTACGTCTAGTGGTCCGATGATGGAACGGACTTGATACTCATACAACAACGACAACATTATTAAAAAAAATGAATATTTTGTAAATTATTGTTTTTGTGAGCCCCAGTTCACAATCTAGTTTTTATTTCTCATGAATAGCAACAATGGCGCGAACACAGATCAATAATAAAACTGTTGGCGCGAACCACCTTTGCCATTATGTCAGCCTAGTATTTGTGAAGTCTACGGACGAATGTGACGGGGTGAATTGGGACGCAGGAATGACGTAATTTGTAATATGACAACATTTGATCTCTCATTGCTATGCTTGCCTGGTATACAAAGTTGTTTGAATGAAATGTGTCAGGGTGATTTGGCCACTCGGCCCTACCCACGAGAGCTCAGTTAGTTGTCTTGCCTGGTCTTGCCTGTTAGCCGCCATATAATTGGGGTAATCTGCAGATAGCACTGACTGACAGAAGTGACAGATAACCTATCTGTCACTTCTCAATACTTAGCACTGCTAATTAATAATTCATCTTTTAATAAATATACTTAGGTACAGTAACTTTAAATGTTTGTTAATTATTAAAGTTGTTTTGTGACGCAACTGTTTTGTAAAAAAATATATTAAAACAAAAAGTGAGTTCTAGGCATCTGAATGTACGTCATTTTTTTTTTTTTTTTTTTTAATTTATATAAACCAGCGCTTGACTGCGATCCCACCTGATGGTAAGCAGTGATGCAATCATTGATGGTGAGGCGCACTAGTTTATCAAGAGCCTATTCACTCTAGCCTATTCATTTGTTCAAAGTTGGTTTGAGGAGAATTTCAATTAGTTCTATTCAAAACAAAAACCACATGAGGATTATGAAAGTGGTTTCGAATTTTCTATGAATAAAACTACAACCAAAATACATTCTTGAAACTTGAAAATGCTACCACGGCACCTAAGGCACCATAACACAGAGAAAGCACAGAGATCCTGCACTCCTATGAAACTACTTCAACGTCATGTATCCCTGATACTTTATAAAATTGTAACGGGGTAACTTTGAACGTTCACCAGAGCGAGCAACTTCTTATCCAACACCGACGAAAACGTGACAATAATAGATGATGCTAACTGCGACCTATATTATGAATAGAGTAACTATTGGATGAAATTACTTATCAATTATCATAATGAATTCAACCAATATGAGCCTTTTCCCAACTGTGCTGTGTTGAGATGAGAACGAGGATTCCATGCCCGCCTCAAAGACATGTCAGGAAAATCGACGGGGTCCAACAGGGCCGACGCCTGCTAGGGCTGCGGGATTGTTCGAAAGAGTTACCGTGGCCCTGGAATGCAAGGGCATTTGAAGGAACACAGCTGAGTGCTTTTTAATAGTCAAAAAAAGTCTAACCCTCCCTCGCACTCTACCCAGAATGCGAGAAATTATTTGATAATTTCCCACATCAGAAAAGGATGGGCACGCCACAATTATGGCGGTAAGTCCCCTCTTTGAGGCGTGGTTGGAAAGACCTCACGGCGTCCTCACCTTTCGCATGACGCAGGTTCTCACCGAACACGGTAAGTTCGGGAAGTTCCTGCACCGGATTCGTGCGGAAGCAACGCCCGGGTGTCGCCACTGTGTGGACCGCCCGGAGGACACGGTGGAGCACACGGTTGAGGTGTGCCCCGCTTGGGCAGAGCAACGCCGTGTCCTTGTGGGGGCGATCGGCGGCGGCGATCTCTCGCGCCGGGCCCTGGTACAGGCCATGGTCCGGAGCGAGGAAGAGTGGCAGGCGGTCGCCTCCTTCTGTGAAGCAGTAATGCTAGCAAAGGAGGCGGCCGATCGCGTGAGGCAACGGTCCTCACGCCCTTACCGCCGCCGGGATTCCGATCCCGATTTCCGGCCACCGTAGGCGCGGGCTTGCGGACGGCGAGCAATGGGTGGCTCGCCGTCGGACCGTCCGGTAACCGTCCGGACCGAGCCAAGTCGTCGACGGCGCGTATTGTTCCACGCGCGCCTCAGGGAGATGTCAGCAAATCGTAGGGGCCCAGCAGGGTCGAAGCCTACTGGGGCCATGGGTAGTGTGAAAACGAAACCCGGGGCCCTGGGACGAAGGCAACGAAGGAACAGGAGTGGGTTTTTAGTCAGTAAAAGTCTGACACTATCTCTCGCTCCGCCCAAGAGCGAGATTTGTCATTAGATGATTTTCCCACCGAAAAAAAAAAAAAAAAAAAAACATCAGAAAAGGAAGAATTGTCTGAAAAGTTGACCTTATTGTAAATTTCAAAGCTATGGGTATGATTGCATTTATTCTAGAATCAAGCTAACTTCTTTACGAACACAGTATAAATCGAAGTCGCCTTCAGCGTCCATCTGTATATGCGCTAAGTCTTCCTAAACCACGCCACAGATTTTGATGCGGTATTCACTAATAGAAAGAGCAACAAACGACAAAGGTTTATGTAGGTAGGTATATAATTTGCACTCGTGCGAATACAAGTGGGCCGGGTCATTAAGTTTCTTATTAAAAGTACCTAACGCATCGGATAATCATTGATATAGTAGTATTACATCAATGCGGATAATGAATTAGCTCTACTAAACGCCTTTAAGTCTATGTTTTCCTGGTATTTTAGAAAAAGACATACGGGCAAAACGATCACTAGAGCAACCTTCAAACCATTCGATACGATACCGAACGGTCTCGTAGGTTTCGTTTGTTTTCAAAAGTTGATTAACTCGACATAATCGCTTTTTGATTGTCTCTAATTACGGCATACGAAAGGTTAAAATGGTACATAATGATAATAAAATAGACCCCCAATGCCTGTACCTGTACGCGATGAGAAAACAGACTGCGTCGAAGCCGGCGTTAGTTTTTTTTAGAACATCATTTTCAATAGAAGCGATTTATCGAAATAATAAGCTAAGAAATTCAATAAGCTGTAACAATAAAATAAAAAATCCGAGAAGAAAAAAAATTCGAGTCTGTGCTAAATCCAAAGAGTAGAATAATATAAAAATAATTATGACGTTTTTATCATCGATTATGTACTCTGGTAAAGATATAGATATTTTTACACTTGCAAATGCCAACGTCCATACTACGTTGAATACACCGGTTCTCGTCCGATCACCGAAGTTAAGCAACATCGGGCGCGGTCAGTACTTGGATGGGTGACCGCCTGGGAACACCGCGTGACGTTGGCTTTTTGCCCCTTTAGTGGTTTTTTTTTGGTTTTGATGAAATCTTAGTATTTTTATAGGTAAAATATTAATCTTATTGTACAGAGGCGGATCATAAGAATACTTTTCTATTATGGTATCCGTTAACTACTTACATAATTTATGTAAAAATAATGTTGTGTAGCCGTTTAGATTAACCTATTCGGTCAACAAATAGTTACAGTTCGGTAAACTACCTCAATATTTGACCAGTCCCTCCTGCAGTCTCGATATTGGTAGCGTAATAGTCGAGAATTCGAGATATAGTGGTCAAGCGCGAGCCTATAAATAATAATATAAAAATCTGGGCAAGTGCGAGTCAGTCTCGCGCCCTGAGGGTTCCGTACAAACTCACTTATGTAAATTGTTCAATTCTCGAAGATTTTTCCGAATAGCTATTCTTTTTTTATGACGGAGGTAACAAAATGTTTTACTGTTTTCAGAATTATTCTTATATCTGTGCTATAAGACCTTGCTTTATGCCTAATTTCAGGATTCTGGGTCAAGGGGAAGTACCCTATGATTTTTGATTTCCTCGAGGTCGAAATATAGGTACGTTTTTTGCTACATAAACGGCCGTATCTTTTGTATCCTTTAACTTAGAAGTTTTTTCACAGCTTCAATGGACAGTAGACTTGAGTTCATAGTTTTAATTTCAACTCGATACCTCCACGCGTTCCCGAGATAAAGGGTCTTGAACTCTTGACAGACAGACAGACAGACAGACAGACAAAAAAGTGATCCTATAAGGATTCCGTTGTTTCCCTTAAAGGATATGTTTCCAGATTGGTCCCATTTTTTTCAAAATCCAATTCTGATGATGGGATCCATGAGGAATCGAGGGAACTCCTCAAATATTATAGGTAACCATATAGTGATTTTGGTATTTTCATCTAGACTTAAGTTCATTAGCATAGCATAGTCGGCCTTATAATGTTCCCACTGCTGGGACTCAGGCCTCCTCTCTAGGAGAGGGAATGGGCCGTAATCCACCATGCGGGCCCAGTGCGGGTTGGTGAATGTCACATGTCTTCGAATTTTTTGGTTCTAGGACATGCCGGTTTCCTCACGATGTTTTCCTTCACCGTTTTGAGAGCAGTGGTGATGAAATAAATTACACAAAGTAATGCGCCTGGCTGGGTTTGAACCCGCGACCTACAACTCGTAAGTTAAGTTCATTAATTACAGTCAAAAAGTAACATTTGATGAAGTGGAACTGATGAAGAAGACCAGAAATGGCCAACAGAACTTCATACTCACATAGATCACAATGAAGGTTATTATAACAATACAAATAAATAAATGGTTCTGAATATGTTGAAAATGGGTATCATCGAAGTGACCTGATGATGATGATGATGGAGCCGGAAGATAGGCACCGGAACTCCGTAATTATTCAATGTATCCGAGCCGCGTTGGGCTTATTAGAATTGTCATGAGAATGATGCACTTTATAAGGTACTATTGAACTGATCTGACGATGGAGCCGGAAGGTGGAAGGTAGACACGGGAACTTCATAATAAAACAATGTATCCTAGCAGTGTTTGGGTTAATTGGAATTGTCATGAGAAATAGGCATTCTGGTTATAACTATCGCAACTAAAAAGTGTGAAATAAAAAACTTTTTACAAAAAATCTTTAATTTCGGAAGTCGGTGTTTCTGTGTATTGTTTGTTTCTTATTTAACACCGACTTCCGAAATTAAAGTTATTTTGATCGTTTCAGTATATTTTTTTTAGTGTAAGTAGTCGGTTATTTTTTTTGTAAAAAGTTTTTTGTTTGCCATACTATCCGGAACTGAGATGCAAATTGCAAAAAAAAATAATAATTTGCAGGATACCCAGGAGCATTTACGTATCGTTACGTACTTAAAGTACTTGCGTATTCTTTCGGTCGGCTCCATAACAAATGAATACGCAAGACCGACATTATATAGTAATCAAAGGTAAGACCATCGTCCATCAGTGCTGAATAAAACCTGCGTGGGGCCTGTGCCTGTAGCAAATTCTACTACTACACCATAATCAAATAGTTCCTTGAAAACATGTTGAAAACCACGGAACAGATAAAAAATAGTATCAGTAGTCATTGATATTGTAGTCCACTACAAATACTACAATCCTATTAAATCCTATGAAACTACTTCAAAATCATGTGTCCCTGGTACTTCATAGCATTGTAACGGGGTTACTTTGAATGTTCACCACCAAAGCGAGTCGCTTCTTATGAAACCCACTAAACGTATGAACAACACATGATGCTGATTACGAGCTACATTATTCATATTATTTTTATATTTCCGTAAATTTGACTGGAACAATTTGCCTGCTGCGGTCTTCCCGTACGATTATAATTTGGTTGTCTTGGGCTCTTTAATAAACTAGTGCGCCTCACCATCAACGATTGCATCATGGGATCGCAGTCAAGCATTAGTTAATATCAATAATTAAAAAAAAAATTGCCTAGCTTTTTCTCAACTATGTTGGGGACAGCTTAACTGGATACAGCTGGGTACAGTAGTACCACAATTCTTCACATGGAGCGACTGCCTACATGTTTCTCTGTTTCTGTCTGTCCTCTACAATCCAGTCACTGAGTCATAATTCAACAAGTTTGACAACATTACTTACCTTTTCAAAGCCGCAAGCTTTGGGGAACACAGATGACACACGCCTTAGCCTCCTGGAAAATTATGGGTGCCTGGTTGTAACTGAGTTGGTGGACAATATGTGACGGGGTAAAAGAAACTAAACACCGCAAGTCGGCACTCGCCAAGTCGTTGATCGTATCTATAATACGAAACTTCTCAAGCCCTTGTTTCCCTGGTACCTACTTCAGAAAAAAGGCGTCCGGCAGGGATTACGTAAATAGCGATTAGCAACAATTGCGCAATTATCGCGCAGTCATCGCGCGATCAATGGCTTAACGTGATAACAATCGGTATTACCTATAAATCGATTGCTAATCGCTCACTGATTGCTAAGCATACCTAAATCCGATCGAAAGAATACTTAATTATCTCATAAAATCACTACATAGTATAAAACAAAGTCGCTTCCCTCTGTCTGTCCCTATGTATGCTTAGATCTTTAAAACTACGCAACGGATTTTGATGTGGTTTTCTTTCAATAGATAGAGTGATTGAAGAGGAAGGTATAAATGTATATTAAAGTAGAGAAACACTGATAATTTTAGATGTTTCTAATGTGATGTCGTAAATAAACACATTTTTTGCGCTTACTTTGCAAACGCTGGCTGAACCCTACGAGATAGATCAAAATAATGTACACACCTTAAAAAGGTCTACAATAAAGTCAGCGATGGTATATGTCTATCTCTTACGGACAACCCACAATAACCATTTTTTATACTTTAATTTTTACGAGAAATAATGGCTTATTTACGAAACGATTTTAAGTAATACAGCATTAATCCTAATCTAATTAAGTACCTTAAATACATTGTGCATTTAATATAGATCAATATGGCTATGTACACCATGCAATTTAAATGAATATTTTCGAAGTTATTAAAGATTTAAAAGGCAGGGACATAGCGGTTGCGGTAGCATCAGCATTGCAGCCGTGCGAAGCCGGGACGGGTCGCTAGTGTTACATAATTATCTCTTTGACCTCATTATATTATGTAAATTGTAAACCGTTACTTACATTAATGTAAAAATCATCTAGTCTGCGTTAGATTATTCTGTCCGTCCGATCAACTGGTAATTGTACATTTTTCTAGCAAAATGACAATGGGATCGTGTTGGAATGACGAATTTATAAAAATAGCAGACTTGGGCCCTGTTCAATGTTCTGATTTTCTGACCGAAAATTAAAAATTGTTGAAGTTACTTAATATAATTCTTACAAACGGTAAATTAATTAAAATAAATTACAAATTTCATGAAAAATTGTGTTTTCGAGATAAAGTTTACATACACCGTCTCTGTAAAGAAAATCAAATATTTTATCTAGCCTAATCAGCTAGATTAGGCTTACCCACGGATATCTATGGGCTTACCTTAATGTTACTTTGAAATTTTTGCTCATAAAATGAGTTTTTTTTTAATATTTCAGGTTCTTTATGGGCCTTCGCACACTTGAGACAAGACTTGTCTGCGACAAGACTGTTTTGTCTACGACACAGCGCACACCATCAAGACAAAACAGTCTAGCGGCGTACGGCCAGTGTTTCCAACTTAGTGGATTTTTCACTAAAACTGGTGGTTTTAACCTCCCATTTAGTTGCGAAAATATTGGTTTTACTGGCTAGTGGATTTTTCTAGTGCTTTAATAAAATTCAATTTCTTACTAAAAATGCGATCACTCGGGTGTAAATCAGCACCATAGAATCCATAATTATCAATCTGATACCGACGATGATGGTGCAAGCAAAAATGAATCGTCTGAAGACGAATTAATACGTATCTGTTATTGAGTAGTAGTTGTATGTTGATAATGTTAATTTACCCAAAAATGGTATTTTGATCAATTGATTGTTAATTTTTATTAGTTATTTTAAAAGGAAACTAATAACCTATATGCCTACTTATTTAATTTCGTACAACACACATTTTTTTTGTGGGAAATTTTTCGATTTTGTGTGAAACCAGTCTCCCGATAGCGTTTGTAGACTCTATGAACAGACGACAGGCTTAGATGCAATCTTTCAGCCACAACACGCTGACTAAACCCAGGATCCACCAATGCTACCACTTGGGCGGCTTCTGTGGGCGAAGTATTCATGTGTTTTAGAAAAAAAACTTTTTCAGACGTCCCAAAGTCACAGTAAACAAATAAAGAAAAAAAAATTTAAGATTAGTGCTAATTTTTAGTTTTCAAAGGTGAAATGTACTCCAACTATAAACACACATTTGTCTCAAAACAGTGAATCATTTCATATAAAGGATACACAAATGAAATTCTAAGTTTGAATTTAGAATTTTCGCATATTATCACTGTAATGGCTAAACTGCCAACTATACAATCATGTGATTTTTTTCATGGAATGAAAACTCTTTTGAGAAGCGATACCCAGCGATACCATAATAGAAAACTATTCTTACGGTCGGCCTCTGGGTAAAATACTAGCTTTTATCAAAATAAAAAACCACTGAAATGAAAATTAAAAAGCCAACGTCACGCGGTGGCCAGGCGGTCACCCATCCAAGTAATGATCGCGCCCGACGTTGCTTAACTTCGATGATCAGACGAGACCGTTGTATTCAACGTAGTATGGACGTTGGCATATTATTATAATCACGATTCTAATAGTCTAAAATGATTAATTATAAAGTAATTGACTGATTGTTGACAAATAACAGAGATGGCAGTAAGCAGAACCGATATTTTTGTTTTGTTATATTATAAACAATTGTGTTTTATTAAACAATTTGTATTGTACCAGTTTATACCACTTTATTCAGCTTTTAAAAACAAATTAATCCTGCAAGACCATTCGGTATCGTATCGAATGCTTTTGAAGGTGGCTCGAGTGATCGTTTTGCCCGCATGCCTTTTTCTAAAATACTAGGAAATCATAGACCTAAAGGAGTTTAGTTGGGCACGCCATAATTATGGCGGTAAGTCCCCTCTTTGAGGAGTGGCTGGAAAGGCAACACGGCGTCCTTACCTTCCGCATGACGCAGGTCCTCACCGGACATGGTAAGTTCGGGAGGTTCCTGCACCGGATTCGTGCGGAAGAAACGCCCGGGTGTCACCATTGTCCGGAGGACACGGTGGAGCACACGGTGGTGGTGTGCCCCGCTTGGGCTGAGCAACGCCGTGTCCTCGTGGGGGCGATCGGCGGCGGCGAACTCTCGCGCCGGGCCTTGGTACAGACCATGGTCCGGAGCGAGGAGGAGTGGCAGGCGGACGCCTCCTTCTGCGAAGCAGTAATGCTAGCAAAGCAGGCGGCCGATCGCGTCAGGCAACGGTCCTCACGCCCCAACTGCCGCCGGAATTCCGATCCCGATTTCCGGCCACCGTAGGCGCGGGCTTGCGGACGGCGAGCAATGGGTGGCTCGCCGTCCGACCGTCCGGTAACCGTCTGGACCGAGCCCAAGTCGTCGACGGTGCGTAATGTTCCACGCGCGCCTCAAGGAGATGTCAGCAACTGTAGTGGCTTAGCAGGGTCGAAGCCTACTAGGGCCAAGGGTCTGATTCTGAAAGGAAGACTCTGCCCTGGTACGAAAGGCAACGAAGGAACAGGAGTGGGTTTTTAGTCAGTAAAAGTCTGACACTATCTCGCGATGTCATAAGATGATTTTCCCACCGGAAAAAAAAAGGCGTGCCGATTTATTAAAATGACAGCTTCGCACGACTGCAAATTCTCGTTTATGCTCTTTCTATTAGTAAATACCGCATCAAAATTCGTTGCATGGTTTAGGAGGAGTTAGTGGATAAACAGACAGATCACAGACGCGGAAAGCGACTTTGATTTATACTGTGTAAAGAAGATTATTATCTTGATTCTAGAATAAATTATACTATAGATTCATTTGTTTTTCGTGATGCGACGCACTGTTCATAATATGTAACTGGTTCGTAATAGTTAAACCCCTACGAGTACCTATGGGAACACTGAAGTGTTTATTGGGTACTACCTAGTAAACTCATTGAAACAAATTCACATGCGAACTATAATAGCTATTAGGAAACCATAGAAACTAAATTAAACATTCCGATGTCATGACTAGAATAAATACCATGTTATCTATTTTCATTTCATTTGAAACATGTAGTCTGGTATAATGAATTAAGTCTTGTCCGCATCTGTACTATTTGTGCATATTTAAATTATTATGTAAACAAATAATAATAACACATGTATCTACGCATTTAATTTTACTAGCCAGGCATTACGCCAGGGTTGCCTGACCAGGGACAAACTCTTTTTTAATTTATTGAAAATTCTGTTTCTATATAATTATTTTATGTTAGTATGATTTTTTTTCCGAAACGTCATTTAAAACATGTGATCCAAGTTTGCCCACGTCTGCAGCAAAATATAGGTTAAGTACTGTTTTTTATAATTATTTTATGTTATTTTTTCTGAGTATGTTGAAACATGTCGTTTGAAACACGTGGCCCGGGTTTGCCCACGTCTGCGCAAAATATGGGTTACTGTTTTCTATCTTCGTTCAATTTACAGTAAGGACAATTTTCAGACAGTAAAACATGGCTTTTTGAGGTGGGAAATCATCAAATAACTTCTCCCGCTCTGGGTGGAGCAAGAGGGAGTGTCAGATTAGCTGTGTTCCTTCAGTTGCATTTGTGTTCCAGGGCAGATTGATTGAATTAATTATGAAGTACATCCAATAATAAGTACTAATACTAACCAAGTTCATATTTAGCATCATCTAAATATCTGTTTTATTTTTTAAAAAGAGTTCCTCGCCCTCGCTCTGATACGACGTTCAAAGTTACCCCGTTACACTTTTCTAAAGTACCAGGGACACATGACTTTGAAGCAGTTTCATAGGAGTGTAGTGGTGTCGTGATAGCATTTTCAAGTTTCAAAAATGTACCCATTTTGGTTGTGGTTTTTATCTGATTTCCAAAAAGGAGGTTCTCAAGTCGTTTTTTAGGGTTCCGTAGCCAAATGGCAAAAAACGGAACCCTTATAGATTCGTCATGTCTGTCTGTCTGTCCGTCCGTATGTCACAGCCACTTTTTTTACGAAAATATAAGAACTATACTGTTGAAACTTGATAAGTAGATGTATTCTGTGAACCGCATTAAGATTTTCACACAAAAATAGAAAAAAACTATTTTTGGGGGTTCCCCATACTTAGAACTCATCATCTTCCTGCCCTTGTCCCATCTTACTTGGGGTCGGCACAACAGGTTTTTTTTCTTCCATTCTATCCTGTCAACCGTCATGCTATCACTAACTTCCTTTTCTTTCATTCCTTTCCCCATACTTAGAACTGAAACTCAAAAATTTTTTTTACATCAAACCCAATACGTGTGGGGTGTCTATGGATAGGTCTTCGAAAATGATATTGAGGTTTTTAATATCATTTTTTTCTAAACTGAATAGTTTGCGCGAGAGACACTTCCAAAGTGGTAAAATGTGTACTCCCCCCCCTGTAACTTCTAAAATAAGAGAATGAAAAAAAATATTAGGGTGTACATTACCATGCAAACTTCCACCGAAAATTGGTTTGAACGAGATCTAGTAAATAGTTTTTTTTTAATACGTACGTCATAAATCGTAAACAGCAATTTACCTTTCAAGTTTGGTCGGAACCCTCAGAGCGCGAGTCCGACTCGCACTTGCCCAGTTTTTTTTTATCGTGTTCTGCGATATCTTCGCCAATTGCTAACAAATAATTATTGTCATTTTTTTTTTCTTTCCTATCAGGTTGTCTTATTTTTTTCTGAAGCTCTTATTTAGAACTTTAGAAATAGATCATGGAACATTTCTATAAATAATAGCAAATCTTCAGTGATTGCTGCAATCGTTTTGTCTGTTTTCATAACATAACATCACGTTCTGTTAGGGGGTATCGCAGATGTGTAAAGTTCGCGTTCAAACATGTTATTGGGGTTATCAATGCGCGCTATAACTCCACAGTAACCCAGTGGGGTTACTGTGGAGTTATAACTTAACCCAAAAATAAAATATACCTAGGTCATGACCTAGGTATATTTTATTTTTCAATGCGAAAGCAATGTGTAAATTGAGCAGATACAGACAGTTTTTCATTCCTTTAGGTAGGTACCTACCATACCAGACGGCGGCAACCTGTCGTGTCCAGCCCAGGGTCATGGTCCGGAGCGAGAGGGAATGGGAAATGGTTACCTGCTTCTGCGAAGCAGCTGCTTACGAGCGAAGGAGATAACCACAACCGTGAGGGAACAGACATCCCCATACCCCAGCATGAGACGCCCCGGGCGTAGGAAGTAGCAGGGCGATTCCACACTACCCGCAGGCACGGTCTTGCGGACGACGAGCAATGGGTAGCTCGCCGTATTTTTTTATTGTTAGTTCTTTTACACAATACTTGAATCCAAACAACTCTATATCTTAGACTAACGAAACAATGCTAGTATTACCCACAATTTAAAAGATGAATTATTAGCTAACTTGTGACAGATAGGCTAGTCACTTCTGCCAGTCACTAGTCATTATTATCTGGAGACAGTCCCTGCATGGCCGACAAATGCTATTAATGAAGAGTTGAAGTTTCCCTCCCTGCATGGGCGGCTAGCAGGCACGGCAAACTGAGCGGCCAAATTGCCCTCACTCATTTCGTTCAAACAACTTTGTATACCAGGCAACCATAACAAGGAGAAGTACAAATATGACAAATTACGACATTCCCCGTCACATTCGTACTTTACAAATGCCTTTACGTAGTACCTACCTATACGGCTCACATAATGGCAATGGTTGCTATGGCTATGGTGGCTATGGTAGCCATTGTCACGGTAATATTATTTATATAGATAAGTAATATTACCGTGCCATTGTTGTCATTCATGATATAAATAATAGAACGTAACTGGGGCTGACAAAAACAATAATTTCCAAACCTTATAAATGAGCGAACAAATATACCATAGTACCTATCTACAAATTACGTCATTCCTGCGTACCAATTGACCCCGTCACATTCGTCCGTAGACTTTACAGATACTAGGCTCACATAATCGTAAAGGTGGTTTGCCATTTATGAGAAAAAAATGCGCCCGCGAAATTATTCTAATTTCGTACCGTCTATTTCTTATTCTGTGGTTCCGTTGTGGTACCACAGAATAGGTAATTAGTACATATACCGTAAAATGTACAAACTTTTGCACGAATTTTGAAGTTTTTTGAATTTTAGAAAAATTCGTTTAGACATGTAAAGAAGTGCAAATCAGAACCTTCACGCTCCTTTTAAAACCGTCCATTAAGTATCGATTTTAATTCAGAATTGATGAGAAATACCCTTCGAAAAGGCCTGACAAAGTTAATGGTATTTTCTCTTCTTTGCCTAGGCACAGAATAAGTAATAGTACAAGGCCTAGGCAAGAATATTGGCAGTTAAAATGTATTTTCAAATTAACAGATTTGGTACCGTAGTGTTCCACAAAGCGTGTGCCGCTGGTGTACCGTAGTGATTTTTTGGTGTATCTCAGAAACATACCTACCTACTTAAGGTTTACCTATCTCTTAAAATTAATAGACAGACGGAAGAAAAAGTAGATCAACCTATGGACTGGGTTCAAAATCCATTCTCCGGGGGTAGCGTTGCCAGATGTCCGGATAAAGCCGGACAGGGTCAGGCTTTTTAGTTGCGTGTCCGGCCAAATTAGGTGGAGTCCGGCCTTTTTTTTTTAGATTTGTCATATTTTCTACTTTATCTTGTATCGCTAGCGTAAGCGGACCGGACTAGCAATTATAGCAGCCAATTTTATAGTTGTTTCATTAGAATTAAAAATATAGTATATACATGTTATGGTCAATAATAAAAAAGTCGAAATTAACTTAAAAAAAATTGTCGGCCATTTTACTTAAATGTCTGGCTAAATTGGCTGGTCTGTCCGGCTTTTCGGATTGAAGACCTGGCAACCCTATCCGGGGGTATTCCTTTTAGACACTTGCCGATTATCGGATAGGTAAAACTCTTTAGAAACTTGTTTAAAACATTTTCGGCTATGTGTGAAAAATGAATATTCTCTGCTTTCTAAGCATTGCATGTTTAGATAGTTTTGTGTGTAAGTACTAATAAAGGGCAAGTGACGCAGGACAGGAGAGGCATTATTTACGGTACTCAAATGTTAGCGGGTGTAGACGTGTCTGTGGCATTCGGTGAAACCATTGTGTGTGACTTTTATTTATCAACCTAGCAGCAAACATGGACACCACACCCCACATTTAGCAATAAAATTTGGCTATAATAAACGGCGACAAAAATAGTACTAGCTTCTGCCAGCGACTTCACGTTCGATCGAAACATAAGTACCCCCATAACCCCAGATTGGACTTTGTCTAGAGGTAAATAATACTCACTAATCATCATAATATATATATCACTTAAAAAAAGTTAATATGTTTAAAATCTTGGACACTTATTAAAGCTCTGACCAGGGGGGTTACCATGACGTTTAAAGTAAGATTGTTTTATTCCTATTCCATTGTGGGTAAGAGATGGCGCTAGACAACCTGTATAGCTCTGTCTCTTAACCACACAAAAATAAGAATGAAACAATCTTACTTTGAACGTCATGGTACAGGGGCTGAAGAACGATGCAGACATTGAAAGCTAAACGTAATTTTTGCAAGACATCATTTTAACTATAATTAGTATAATTACCCACTACACTGCTTGAATGCTGCTGTCGGGTGTCGTAGTCGTCCTCCATGACAACTCGTTGCTTCTGATTTTTTAGCAAAAGAGACCTCTGTCCATATCTGCCTAAATCTTTAGATTTAGCATCAATTCGACTTCTAGTTTTTCACAAACATTAAAACCATGTTGATAATCACGTTTAGTTCCGTTTATCGAAAACGCGTGTGGAACGCCACGCCATCCATGTGTCCAGCCCAAGCTAAAGGCCTATTACACTACTCGATATTCAGACAGTCTTAGTCGATGTCGCGTAGTGTAATAAGGGTTAGACCGGTCTTACTCGGAACAAAAAATAAGACAGTCTGAATATCGTGTGCTGAATATCGCGTAGTGTAATAGGCCCTTAAGCGAAGCCATTGCCAAGCCATGCCATGTCAAAGCCAACGCCATCTTACGAAAATTTGGAGCCAAAGCCAAATTGTCAGCCAAGCCAGCCAGTGACGGTTGGAGAAGCCACATCCAACGACCGAAGAGTACCTATGCCTACTCGTATCGCAATTTTATTCTCTCGTTTTTTGTGCGACATATACTTGACCTTGACAGATAAAAACGCTGCAAAATTATAAAATGATAATTCCGATCCTAAGTAAATAAGCGTATTATTTCACCCCCGTTTCACGTGTCCTGACACCCTGAACGGGGTGGATAATCGGAATTCACTACTGATTGTTTTTCCGAATTTTTACCCCTAGTATAGGTACTTAGTCGATAGTAGAATAATATTATCAATAAAATAAAAACTTGCATCCCAATCCCATATTTCTAAACATCACATTATCATTAAAAAAAATTGAAAATTTAAAAAAAAAACCCGACGCAAAAACGAAGTAAATTATAAGTTAGGCCGCAATGTGAAGAAGTTTAAAGCTAAATAAAATAACAAATAGGAAATACCAATGTATGAATGTACTATAAAAGTTTTACACAAAATTGCGGCCTCTTAGCGACGCGACGCTCGTCTTTAAAATATGCATAGGTTCTTTTAATGAAGTAAAAACGACTGAAAGAGTAATTTATTAATTAACTTGTTTAGAGTATTATTAACTTATTTTTTGCGCCGGGGTTTATTTTTCAATTTTATTTCACCCTTTTTGAATCAATCGCAGAACCCATTACTGTGATAACTGCTTTTTTTTCAAGGTGGGAAATCATCCAATGACTTCGCGTTTTAGGTCGGAGTGGGAGGGCGTCTCACACTTTTACTGACTAAAAACTTAACTTCAACGCGAAACTTAAAACTTTACTTTAAACCGAATCAATTGTGCGGTCTATCAATTTTGATGAAATCTCCGTAATAAAATTATTCATTTTGTCCACTACGAATAAAACACACTTATAATTGATATTTCTTTTATTCGCTTTAAAATTCTGTCCGTTAAAAAAACTAAAAAGTGGCTACCTATTTATAGGTTAATTTTGTACAATTCCCTAAAAAAAAAAACAAAGCTTTAACGCTGTTCATTCTTCATGGTAAGTTGTAAAGGATCGGCGGTTACAATAAATCAATCGGAGCCGAGAATCTGGATTTACCACCACTGGTTTCTGACCCAGTAATGGGGATGTTTATATAGATTAATTAGGCCAAAACCATAGTAGTATATAAATTTATTAGCTATAGTATTTCTAACATTGCTTACTTTTGTATTGAAATTTCTTTCAGATACCAGGGTAGCAGAACATCCGAAAATGTAACCTACTGGCTGGGAAGCGAGCTCGAGCGTTCTGTCCCGTTCTGTTTGAATTGGTTTGGGAAAGCGGTTTTTTTTTGTTATAGATAAACATTTTGTCAACAATAGTGCACGATAAACAGACTTTATTATTTCATTGTGACTTAACAGAACAATGGTTACCTACCGTTCTTGGCACATTGACACAGTAGAAGCGAAAATGCAATCGACATTTATATATAGATAAAAATGAGCATTACGTTGTAGAAATAGGGGCAGTGGCGGATTAAGCCAGCGCAGGGTCTGTAGCAAATTCGACCAATGGGGCTGTGTAGACCTAGTACTATTATTCTCATTCTTATTCTCAATCACCAAAAACCCCGTGGATTTAAGATTGAGTAGGTAAGGTATGTGGAAACTGCAGTAATGAGGGAAATCTAAGAGATCAATGAAATAATGAATAAATGATGAATTATGTATTTGGATTTCAATATATTATATATACTTTGACTAGATCCTTTTTTGCGTTTACGCCCAGGATCCCCGAACACGTGGAGCCTGTAGCATTTGCTACTTTTGCTACATGGCTAATCCGCCACTGAATAGGGGTCATTATGCTATGTACATGTCTAGCTTCTAGACTCTGCATCAATATGCCTTAGCGCTAACCTATCCTACCGGTTTTTGCAGTCAAATGATATAAAAAAAACTACATTCCTTTCGACTGCTTGAGGCACAAATAGTTGGGGCATTATTGGAATTAAATCTAAATCATAGGTATATTTTTCTATAGAGTTACCAAAAAAGCTATAGAATTTTTTTTCTGTTAAATCAAACATGCCAGTATCACAGGTAAAGATTATTGAAAACTATTAAACGGAACATGTTTTACCAATTATTTGTTAAATATGTGCATGAATCTTACCAAGGGATATTGTTTTACCCAGTTACTGGGTTGTAGAAGTTACTGGTTTCATGTAAAATAATGGCATTCATTTGCATCTGGTTAGACTAGAGGCTGACACTAATATGGCTAAACAGATTGCTTGAAGAAAAATGCACTGAAGCAGTTTTGGTAACTCTTAATGTAACCGCCTATCTTTACAAAGCTAAATTTCTGAATAGGATTTTTATCTAGATATTTACACTTTAAATAATTACACTTACAACTTCATGTGATAAATTAAAGTAACTTAATATTAAAAATCGAATTGACATCAGTCAATGAAAAAATTATGCTATTTACAATCCGACAAAGGTGTCTAATGTTTAACACTAGACTGGTAAAATACAACTAAGAATTTAAATAAAATAAAAAATGAAAATCCTAACTTGGCATATTTTCGGTATAAGTACCTACTATGAAATGGAGTACACAAAAATGCAGGAATTAATCGAAGGGTTTTACGCGTTATTTTTTATATTGTTTACATTTATGAATTGTTGCGTCATCAAAATCTGGAATTAAAGTTACAACTTGTATCCTGCGTTTTCATTCACTCCTGTTTGCCTAGTACATACTTCTCAGGTATATTACATTTATAAATACAATAAGGTCCATTTCGAATGATGCAAAGTGAAAAAAGTTATCGGCTATTTTACAAAAATATGTATAATATTCCAAAACATGACAATTTTTTTTTACAGATGTCGCCATATATTTTCATTTTTAACACGTGAAAAATTTGCCTGCTGCGGTCTTCCCGTCCAACTATAATTTAGGTGTCTTCAAGGCTAGAGTGAATAGGCTCTTAATAAACTAGTGCGCCTCACCATCAATGATTGCATCGCTGCTTACCATCAGGTGGGATCGCAGTCAAGCACTGGTTTATATGAATTAAAAAAAAAAAAAAAAAAAATGCCTTGTTGTGGAATATGACATTTTTAGTAAGTTATTGCAATTATAAAATCAGATGATCGCATAGTTGCAGATATCTTGTTCGGTTTGCATCTGACGATTTATTTCAAGTTGGTCATCCAACATTCTCTAGTAACAGACTATTATATTGTCATGACTGCCTGGTATGCTGGAGAATCACACCAATTTTTATTAAGGTTAGGGTGAAACTTTGTGACTGTATGTATGCTTGTTACTTTTTCACGCTCTAACGGCTGAACGGATTTAAATGAAAGACGGTACACGGACAGACTAATGTCCTGGAATAGCACATAGGATCTCTAGATTTTTATCCTGGTAGCATGTTCTTTTGGAATTATTTTCTTCATAAACGCGTTCAATTAAATTGAACACTTGTTCAATTAAATTGAACACTTGCAATGCAACTTAAGCTAAGAACACGCAAATTAAGCTAAACGCTCCATGGTATCTCGCGGTACTCAAATTTTCGAAAGTTTCTATAGTACGGTAGCAAAAATTACATTTGCGGTAATGTCGTTTATGTATTTACACATTTATACCATCAACATAACTATCTAACATAAAAACGAGTTACAACGTCCAGTTTTTATTCATCTTTTATGCTAGATCTACACTGCGGACACGTGTGACACACACGCCGATCTGGGCGCGTCGGTCTCCATACATTTTATATGGAAACTAGACTTGTAGAGCTACACTCGATCCACGCTCACGACGTTGTTCTACGTACAAATCAGGCGTGTTACACGTGTGCGTCGGTCTAATGTAATATCCGACAAGCACTCTCGCGTTTATTCCTCCAGAGTTGCACATCTACGACCAAATACTCCATCTCGTCGGCTCTTCTGTCACCTATGGGTATTGAAGAGCTAAACAAGATGGAGTACGTACCCAGTCGCAAACACACGACTCTGGCGAATAGGACACGAAAACACTAGTCGAACCAATCCGACGCAAGCAGATAAAGGGTTAAAATTGTTTGTGTGCCAAAATAAACGCGACAGCGGTTAAAATATCAAGTGCATTATTTGAGTTAGGTAGTGGAGTGGACTTGTAAACTACCAGGATAGTATGAATGTTACAGTGTTTAACACTTTCAGTACCGACAACATACGATTAAGCTAAAGACAAACTAAGCCCATATATGCTTTGCATTATAACATCTGGACTAAAATTTAGCTTGACAACGTTGCCATTTCGTCGACAGTTTAGAAGCTATGCGTCCGTGTCCAGTAGGCCTCAGAAACATACTTGGCATACGCAACGCTGTCACACGCGTACCACGTAAGTCGTCCATTTTCAAGCAAATTTAAGAGTTTACATGTCATGTATAGCATACGTGGGCTTTGTTTTGTTTGTCTTTAACTTAATTTGTTCATGGGCCCACTACACGTTTCCTGTGTCGTGGATAATACATGGATATTGTTGATTTGTGTTAATGCCCAAGAATCGACTAGCGAGTTTAAATCTTGGTAAAAATATGGTAGGGTCTTTGGCACCAATAATATGGTAGGTAAGGACCTACCATGTAACTGCACCGAAAATGTAAAAAAAAAAATTAGTGATAAGAACCCCTTTTGACCTATACAAATACCATTTTTTTAAAATGATTACATTATAAGACATTTTGGTGTGAACTCTAATACTAATAAACGTTTATATCTTAAAATGCATCACATTTTAACGTTTTTGCCAACACATAGTCCAAATTGTCATCAAACTGTAGTGGCATAGAATTACATAAACATACTTAAGATATCTTACTAAATCTAGGTTCTTAAGTCGTCAAGTATTTTGAGTGTTGATAGTACTAGTGAATTATTAATAAACTTTTTAACACTAGAAGCGCGGGCACCAAATTTGATCCGTTTCATGTTCTTCCTAGGAATATCCCTTTAACAGATCAGTCTAGGCCGTAAAATGGATTGCGTTTAAAGTTCGTGGTAGGGCCTCTGCTCCAGTTAATGTTTTATTATACGTAAAATAGCATTTTTTTTATAAAATCTCGTTTAAACAATAACCATAAAATATTAACTAGAGCAGGAAGAACATGAAATGGGTCGAATTTGGGACGCCCGCGCTTGTGTTAAGAAAGATAAAATAATCTAAGGGACAATGAATGTATGAATATGAGCTGTATAGTTAGGTGTCCAATTCTTCAATGATATCAGTTGAACATACATTTTAGTTACATTAAAAGCATCAGTTTTTTTTTTCTAATATGGTGGTTCCTAACCGTTTCGATTTTATCACCCCTATGGGATAGACGGCGGGTTTCTTAATTGAGTATCGAGTTAAGCATGTCTCAAACCCTACTTAAATGCCAAATTATGACAGATTTTCAGGCTAAAGCATAGTTTGAGCAATACTCAACTTCAAATGCTTAAATCAGAAATCGAGGGATATTTAACTTGGGAAGCTGATTTACCCCCCCAACCTCATCTTCCTCATGCTACCAATGAATATAATACGTCATATAAATAAATACAAATCGACTTAATTAGACATGAAAATTGCACAAAAATATTGAGTAAGTTCTTACAATCATATCACTTCTTACCTATATATATATAGGATGACTGGTAATTAGTGACCGATACTGAAACACATGATTGTAATCGTGATTACAAACAACTTTCCCGAAGAAACTTTTTTTATATTCTCATTAGTATTATCACAATAATAAAACAGCTGTTTAAATACGCGCGCGCGCCTGCGACCGGCGCCCGCTCAGCTGTTAGCCGCGTGACGCCGCCGTACCTACAATAGTGATAGAACACCCGCGCAGCTTGCAAACCCATAGGTGTACGTACCTAATCAGTGAATGTACTTACAAACTAGTGAGTACCTATATAAAAAAAAGTTTATTTGGGAAAGTTGTTTGTAATCATGAGTACAATCACGTGTTTAAGTATCGGTCACTAATTACCAGTCACCCTATATACTTAACTAAAAATAACATTAAAATTTTTAGTGTGGGGTGGTAGGTTAGCTTAAAACGAGGCTCTGACTAGTCAGATTACAATGTTGGGGTATGAAATGTACTGGTGAGCTAGATTCGGTCCAATTGGTCTGTTGTAATTTACCGCCGCAGAATACTAGTTTTACCCCCGCAGCGGTATTTACTCCTAGGTTAGGAACCGTGGATCTAATAAATTCAACTTCAATTTCATTCGAGAATACCGAGTAGTTATAAAAGTAAGACAATTTGGACTAGTTTCATATAAAATACAATAATTAAATCCAAATCTGCATCCTTATATTATATACAAGGATGACAGTTCCTAGTACTGATTCCAGGGCACATGATCTATAGCATGTTTCTTTAGTTTGTGTTTTTTCAAATATTTCGAGTCTATGAACGCTTCTCCGCAAATTGAGCACACGTAAGGCCGCTCTCCTGTATGAGTCCTCAGATGAACAACCAAATTACCTTTCAAGGCAAAGAATTTCATACAAACTGAGCAGCCGAATTTTTTCTCCCGAGTATGAGTGAGTTGGTGAGTCCGTAAATGAGTTTTTGTTTTAAAACGTAAAGAACACAATTGACACGGGAAAGGTCTCTCATTGGTATGTACACGTTCATGCATCAGCAGCATAGCCTGGCTAGAGCACCCTTTACCACAAATGCTGCATTCAAACCTTTTTGCATTCTTCACCTTCATGTTCTTATGCGTCAGTATGTGAGTTTGCATATCTTTCTTAGACGGCAGCACTTCACCGCACTCCGAACAAAGCAACTCCGTTGGATCAACTATGTGTGTGCTCTCAATATGTTGCTCTAATGCCGATTCAACTGAAAACATCTTCTTGCACAACGAACAAGCGTAACCAAGTAATTTACCAAGATTCGTGGTTATTTCTTGCTTGACTGTCTTCATTAACTCTTCTTTCACTTTAATCACTTTTGATTTTGTACAGTCTTCAGATTCTTTGTGATTGGCCAAAGCAGTCTTGTTCTCAAATGACTGGTCGCACTGGTTGCATGCAAACGGGTTCATGTGCGTTAACCTATGCGTTTGCATTGTGATTTTCTGGTGGAACCGTTTGAAACAGATGTCACATTCAAACTCTCTGATGCCGCTGTGTATCATCATGTGACGTTTCAAATTGTTCGGATTGGCAAAGGTCTTGAAACAAATGTTGCAGCGAGGTTTGATATTGTTGTGACCGTATTTGATGTGCTGTGTCAAAGCATTGCGTCTGATAAGCTGGTTGCAGAACGGACAAGTGATTAGAAGTCCTGTACTGCTGTGAAGTAACGTGTGTCCAGTTAGAATCTCTGCAGACTCAAAGCCTTTACCGCACAAGTTACATAAATTTTCACCGGCAGGGTTGTGCTTGTACTGATGCTTCTCATAATCAGCTAAGTCTTCAAACTGCTCTCCACAGTCACATAAGAATGTCCCATCTTCTTGTTGGAGTACTGTAGCTATTTGACTATCATCAGCATATTCTATAACCAACTCTGAACCATCGTATTTGAGGATTTGGAACTGAGAGGAGTCATCACCTTCACAGAATATGACTTCTTGTGACAAAGCGTCTTCGTCTTCATCTTCGTTGGTAACTAGTTGAGAATCTGTCAAGTATTGGATCCTGTCGTTACTTTTCAGCAGGATAGTGCCATCAGAGTCTGTTGTAGTCAATATTTTGATGAAGTTTTTGGAATTAGGCAGGTCTTTGATAACTTCAGAAGCTATATTCTCAATGGTTTCATCATCTTGTCCCTCTTCCATTTCTGCTAACTGCTGTTCATGGGACATACTGTCCTGGGTTTCATCTATGTTCATTGCGCCTTCGAAGTCGTCAGGTTCCTGGCTTTCTTCCTCATTTTCTAGGATAGTAGCTGGTACATTAGCCGAGACTTTGGTGTTGGACATGAGGAAAGATTCGATTGAATCTTCAAATTGACTCTGAGAGCTTTGAGTGTGATGCTGTGTGTGAGTAGTGGCAGTTTCCTCAGTTGTTCCAACATCTTCAAATATTTCTTGTTTAACGTTTGTTATTTCTGATTGATTTTCTTTGTCTTTATCTTTGGGATCATCTATGACCAAGACGTAATAGTAATCATCATCACTATCCGTGGGTTCTTGTTTTATGATAGCCTCAAGTTGTTTAATAGGATCGTTCCCGAATTCTTCGTCATCGACGCTAGTGTCGTATTTAGTTAGGTTATCACTTTTAGATATATCTAAAACCGTGTTGAGCTGTAAACGTAGTTCATTGTCCATTTTGATGCACTGTTTACGGAACTGGTACGCGGAGTTCATGATGGCATAACAATCTGAGCACAGCTTCTGCGGGAGACCATCGTCTGCTTTCACCTGGAATCGAAAAGAACATTATGTCAAAATGGAGGTTTTGGCGGGATGTCTTCGAGTGAAGTTCAGTGGCTGTTTTAATTATTCGCAAATTGATTCTTAGTGGATATTGTCTTAAAAAAATAGTGTAGTTTTGTATCTCAAGTGTCTACGCAACTGGACAATATGTGGAATCATTGAAACATGCGTGATCTGGGTAAAACGGAGCTGTGAATTTTGACTACCTCACTACTTTGCCGAGAAGGTTGACTTGATACATTTGCTGTTAAATACTACAAAAAAAAAACATTAGATTGGGTACGTCCATATTCTAATGGAAAACAAAAAATATTCATACGAAGACATGGTTAGAGCTTAGTAACGAAGAAAAAACATTAACAAAAAAATAAATATATTGAATCGAACCCACGACTCGCAGCGCAGCAGTCAATCGCTAAACTACTGCACCATCATCGTGCCGTCGAAATGGTTATATAACATAATATAGAACCCTGCCCGCTGGTCACATCATGATATGGGCTAGCCCAATCAATGAACACTCTGCGTTCGACAATATGAAGGCCAGATCTTAGAATTGCCGTCCGGCTGTCCGGTAACCGTCCGGACCAAGCCCAAGTCGACGGCGCGTAGTGTTTCACGCGCGCCTCAAGGAGATGTGATAGAACAAACCGTATGGGCCCAGCAGGGTCGAAGCCTACTGGGGCCATGGGTTCGCTTATAAAAGTAAAACCCGGCCCTGGTATGAAATGCAAAGAAGGAACACGAGTGGGTTTTTAGTCAGTAAAAGTCTGAAGAGCGGTAGATGTCATTGGATGATTTTCCCACCTAAAAAAAAAGATCTTGGAATTGAACATCTAAGATCTGACCACGACATATCTACAATTTACTAGTCCTGACTGCGTAACAAAATAATTTCAACCTTTATTTAAACTCGCGAAGGTGGTCGACCATTGCGAGAAACTTGCAAAATGCCAACGAGTAATGGAGGGCAGTACCTATGTTAGATATAGAACTCAAGGAGAGTTAGTAATGCAGAAACCAGACATAGTTCATAATAGTTCTACCCTTAACCTTCCTCATATGTTGGTGAACAAAACAAAAAAAATATTATTAAAATCAGTTCAGCCGTTCTCGAGTTTAAGCGAGACTAACGAACAGTTACTGATTCTTATATATAGATAAATATGTATAGATTATATTGCATAAACTTATAAAAGATACAATGCAATATGATTATTCGACCTTTCTGATAACCCAAATCCGTACTGTGTGATTCACATTCACAATGTACTTATTTTAATTTATTTATATATTTTATAAAAATGTTATTCTATTTAGAGGGCGTCCATAAATTACGCGATGTGATTTTTTTCTTTTGAGCACCCCCCTTGGTGAGACCTCCACTACCGTTTTAAGCTGAATTTGGGAATTATACACAATTACTTAATGGACTTTACCATTTCTCAAACGCAAATGATAACAGGTTTGGTAATGGATAAGAACATAGCTTGCAAAATAAAGGTAACCTTTACACCCCGCGTACCTTAATGTCCTGAAGATGGGAAACGGATATTAGGTATCTTTGTAATGTTATTTTACAAAATAGAAAACTTAATAAAAAATCAAATTTAAAAGATGACAACGCCGTATGAAAGGATGATCAGCAGATGGTGATTTGCAGTTTCTGCCTACACTCATGGTAATAAAGGTGAGTTTTTGTGAAATTATTATTATTGGATACTTATAGAACTTTCTTGTATTTTTTTTTAAGAGTGAAGTGTCTGCCGCTTGCCCAACAAACTGTGGGTGAGTAGCACAAAATTGGTGCCCTGAGACAGTGAGACGGAGTTGCGGCAGAGCATGAAGGAGATGGGGGACGAACTAAATAAATTGCGCCAGAACAGGAAGGAGAAAGCACAGGCCCGTGATCAATGGAATACCTAGAGAGAGTTCTTTGCCTAGGAGTGGGGCAGAATGGCCTAACATGGGATCATCAGTGGACACTGCACACTGAATAAGGACCTCCACACAATAGGCATCACAGATAGTCCCCTGTGCAGAGCATGCTTGGAGGAGGAGGAGACAATTGCGCATGTGCTCATAGACTGCACAGGTGTTACTGAAATACACACACAAACCTTAGGATCACCAAACTCTCTCATTGATGCGCTGAAAAACCTGAGAAACTTAATCTGTTTTTGGAGAGAGGTGGGCTGGTTGGAATAAGCCCACCTAAGGTTATGGCCGCCACGGCCACAGTACAATGATCCGCATAGGACTAAGTGCGGAAACCATACACAGATATAAGACATATAACGGGCTAACAAAAAAAAACTGTAATGTTTCTTGGCAGTTCTTCTCAATAGGAATCAACCAATTGGTACCATGCACTGGCTTCTGACTTTTTAAAAACTCATGTAGGTATGAGATATAAAACTATTTTGAATTTAATTGTAATTAATGTTTTCACCAGTATTGTTTATTTTCTAATGTTCCCAGGAACTTGATTAAATATGTATCAACCTGCCGCTATGTAGAGCAGTGGTGGCCGAGTGGTAACGGACCCGACTTACGAGTTGTAGGTCCGGGTTCAAACCTAGCCAAGCGCATTACTTTGTGTAATTTATTTCATCACCACTGCTCTCAAACCGGTGAAGGAAAACATCGTGAGGAAACCGGCATGTCTTAGAACCAAAAATTCGAAGAACATGTCTTCGAATTTCACATCCACCGACTCGCATTGGGCCCGCATGGTGGATTACGGCCCATTCCCTCTCCTAGAGTTGGAGGCCTGAGTCCCAGCAGTGGGAACATTATAAGGCTGATTATGCTATGCTATTATTATCCAACCTGCCGCTGTGACTTATAGGCTACACTATTGATTGTTTGATGCAACAATGTCATGTTCTAGAAGTTCCACTACTTTTCATAGAGATCTGGCATTCAGAACAATAAAATATTTGTTTTGGATTTTATAAATAAAAATCATTACAGTGTGAATTTTGTGAGTAATTTAAAAAAATTCAAGGGACATCACTGGAACCACCACACCTGTTTTAAAAATTCCACTGAATGTAAGAGCAACCCGCTTTGGTGAGATAGAACAATTAAATTAGATTTTACTTCTTCAATTGCTGTGCCACAGCATTGCATGGTTCACGTTAGGCATATACTTTGAGTACATCAAAAGAGTTTGCATGCTGCTATTACTCTTATTAACTTGAAAACTGGCAAGATATAATTATATATTTTAAGGTTTATGCGTCATATAGAATAGGCGTTCATATTTGATAGGATCAAAAATAGACTGTTTTATAATGTCAAAGAAGTCAAGCCACTAGGTGTAAAATACATAATAATAATAATGATATTCCACAACTATCACACAACACTGTCTAGTCCCAAGCTAAGCAGAGCTTGTGTTATAAGTACTAGACAACTGATAAACATACTTATATATTTCTAATTGCATATTTCTGTGTCTGGGTGTAATTTATCTATGATATGAGATAAATTACACCCAGACATAAAACAAATGATCGCACTCATCACACAAACATTTGTCCTGTGTCTGGGTGTAATTTATCTCATATCATAGATAAGGAAATTCAATTTTCAGCTAATTGCATTTTTGTCTAAGAACTTGCAAAACACTAGAGATGATACGTTTTCTAAGATTAATTTAGGGTAGATACAATAAAGAATTAGTAAAGTTAGTACAATTGCCGACTATGTAAACATTAAAAGCAATATCTAAAGAAAGAAAAATATTTGATTTAAATACTGTATATTATTACCAGTTTCTATTTTGGTGATGCTTTTGCCGCCTTTATTAGCTGTTCTATAGCGTTACTTCGAACAAAATTACTATCACAAACTTCAAAGCAAAATCGACTTCTTCCTCTGTTAAGCAAACGCAATAGCGTCGAAAATCGCTTGCAATCATTGCATTTTCGCGGCGATTCTAAACGTAGAGTGAGGTTATGTTCCATGTCAATAATTTAATAACTGACATACTTGCATGACATTATACAGATAAAAACTCAGAATATATATCATTTATCTCGATACAAAGTACAAATATGGGAAATTTTACGTACCTCGATTGTAGTTACTTCATGAAACTTCTCAGTTACATTTTGTTCCGAATCTAGGAGAGACACTTCAGAATTGGCAGACAAACAACAGCGGCAGAGATCGGACCACGTATCCATTTCAATAGACGCGCATTATTATCCAACCAGTAACACCTGGAAAAATTAATATAAACACTATAAAAATGCATTGTTTTGACAGTTAGTAATCAGAGACCACAATACAATAATAAAGGTATCCAAAGAGTAAAAATTATCTACGGACCATGCCCATAAAGACGATCTATTCAAAATTATAGACAAGAGACGAGCGTACAAAATGGAGGCAACTGCGCAACGGATGCGTCGTCACACTCGTCACGATGGAGATAATGATTTCAACTGTCATGTTGGCACCGCTGTCTACAGTTGCATACGTTTTCCTGTCATTATAGTTCTATTTAGTAATGATCTGTGGCAATTAAAATGCTAAATCATCATCATTAATGTTATTTTGTCATTAAAACAATTTTGTCGATTCATTTTATAGAATATTTTTCTTCTAATCACAGCTAACCACATATTAATTTTGACATGAATGTTCATTCGCATTCCTATTCCTTGTTTATGGTCTACACGTTTAATGATGAATTGATGACATAGTCGGAAAAAAATGATGATTTCAGATTTAATTATTATGCTTTATTTTTACTGGTTTTTGGAGCTTCTTTGTAATATATTTTGTAATATTCTTTGCATAATTTGTATACGTAGAGCATAGACAATAATTAAACGAAACCAAACTGACAGCCGAGCCGAGCATGGACATCTGGAATTAGTAATTACTACTCGACAGACGAGATCTGTGACAAACCATAGAGTACTTTTTAAACTATAAGTGAAGAACGAACTAGATTATTATAATTGGTTGTTTCGAAGCTTCTCAAAATATAGAAAAAATAGTGGTGAATTTGCCATATTGAAACTGACAGGAATACGAACATGTGGCGTCACATATTGTTTAATGGTGCGTTTACACGTGGGCCCAACCTCAGTCAATCACCATTGTTTAAACGGGGTTTCCCCATTTACACAATGGCTAGGGATGGATTGGCCGAGGCTGGGCCGGCCCACATGTAAACGGGGCATAAGAGGGTCCTTCTCCACTCGCCTATCGTCAATGTCGAGCATGGTTTAAAAGCTAGTTGCGTCATCTAACACAATTCAACGCGATGTTTGATGAAGAGGCAATGCGAAAAATAGAAATATCACCTGAAAACTATGTTGGCATTCGGTAATTCCGTAATTTACTCGAATATTTCACAAAATTTGTTCCAGGAAATACGTGTTCTTTTTAAACCTTGTCATAAATCGAAAAATTGTCGTCATTCAGGATCTCGATTAAATGTGCAAAGCTTATAATGATTACTCTTTTTTTTTTAATAATATATATTAAAACTTTTATTATTTCTATTACCTAATAATATAAATAATAGTAGTAATAATAATAATAATCTTATGTAGCTCGTGCAGTCCGTCCGTTGCCAAACTGGAAATCTTCAGGGCCGGATGGGCTGCACAATTTCTGGATTAAGTGGTTTACAAGATCGCACGCTCGCTTGGCATATCAGTTCCAGTCTGCCTTAGAGTCAGGGTCGCTACCCCAGTTCCTAACAACAGGAATAACCCACCTGCTCCATAAGTCAGGTAGTACTGCGGAACCTAAAAATTATAGACCGATCACGTGTTTGCCGACGGTCTATAAAGTTCTTACATCCATACTGAGAAGCAAAATTAATAGTCATATTGACAAAAATTTAATCATGTCACCTTCTCAGAATGGATGTAGGAACGGGTCCCGCGGTACTAAGGAGCTGCTCCTCATTGATAGGACCATTAGCCAACAGGTTCGACGTTCCCGAAAGGATCTGTCGACATGTTGGATAGATTATAAGAAGGCCTATGACTCTGTTCCTCATACATGGCTCATGAGGGTGCTGGAATTGTATAAAATTGATAAAACACTACGCACCTTCCTGATGTCGTGTATGAGGCAATGGAGTACGGTCCTCCGCTATCCAGGATGTCGACATATCCAGAGGAATAGCGAACCTGTAAGGATCGAGCGAGGTATATTCCAGGGTGATAGTTTGAGTCCACTTTGGTTTTGCCTAGCCTTGAATCCTCTAAGCACACTGCTGGAGAATTCAGGTCTAGGCTATCGGTTGAAGAGAGGTGGTCAGGTAATATCTCACCTACTTTACATGGATGACCTGAAACTTTTTGCCCCCAACAATCTGCAACTGATGGAGCTACTGAAGGTAACTGAAACCTTCAGTAGTGCCATCAGGATGGAGTTTGGTGTAGACAAATGTGCGGTCATGCATGTAAAGCGAGGGGAGGTTGTGGAATCCGTGGGCACTCAACTCACGGATTTCATAAACCTGAGATCCCTCTCTCCAACCGAAACCTATAAGTATTTGGGTATGTCGGAAGCTCTAGGCATCAATATCACTGACATGAAGCAATCGTTGAAGGAGCGTTTCTTTGGACGCCTGAAGAAGGTATTCAATAGCCTTCTTTCAGGCGGAAACAAGGTGCGCGCCTTCAACGTTTGGGTCATGCCGGTATTGATGTACTTTTTCGGCGTACTCAAATGGACTCAAACGGAACTTGACGCCCTGGATAGGAAGGTCCGCACACTGCTGACTGCATATCGAATGCATCACCCACGATCGTCGGTGATGAGATTGTATATCCCGCGGAAGTGTGGGGGTCGAGGTTTTTTAAATGCTAAGACCCTACACAACCGCGAGGTATGCAGTCTCAGGGAATATTTCCTAGCTGCCGACGTGGGTATGCATCGAGATGTAGTGACAGTGGACAAGGGACTTACCCCGCTCTCCCTGGCTAATGAGAACTGGCGCAAACCGGTAGTGCTTGACACTAACGATCGCAGGGAAGTATGGCAGAGCAAGGAACTTCACGGACGCTTTTTCCGGGCCCTTCACGGGCCCGATGTAGATCAATTGGCGTCCGTAGCCTGGCTGCGTTCCGGTGACCTCTTTGGGGAAACCGAAGGTTTTGTCTGTGCAATTATGGACGAAGTTATCATGACGAATAACTACCGGAGATTTATTGTGAAGGACGGCACGGTTGACATATGTCGGGCATGTCACCGTCCGGGAGAATCAATTCGTCACATTATCTCTGGTTGTTCTCGTCTAGCTAACGGAGAGTACTTGCATAGACACAACCTTGTAGCCAGGATTATCCATCAGCAACTTGCTCTGAAATACTCTCTTGTGGAATCGGAAGTGCCGTACTATAGGTACGAGCCCGATCCAGTTCTTGATAATGGTCATATCACTTTGTACTGGGATCGGTCCATCATCACTGACAGGACTATTGTAGCCAATAAGCCTGATATAGTGGTGGTGGACCGAAGCGAGAGGCGTGCAATGATTGTTGACATATCCGTTCCGCATGACGAGAACCTCGTGAAAGCCGAGAAAGATAAACAAATCAAGTATATTGACTTGGCTCGCGAGGTTGTCGACATGTGGGATGTGGACTCGGCGATCATTGTACCGATAGTCGTGTCGGGCAATGGCTTAATAGCCAAGAGCCTCGACCAACACCTTAGGAGGCTCGCGTTACGCGACTGGATCAAGGGCTTGATTCAGAAAGCGGTACTCCTGGACACGGCTCGCATTGTTAGGAGGTTCCTTTCTCTGGAGCCCTGACCGCCGCGCCGGTAGCTTGGACCCTGTTCCCGATACCGGTGGGATACTATTTTTTATATTTTTAAATGTTTTATTTTTTATTTTTGAAATATTTAAAAATGTAACTAATATGAATGTGAATGAAATAATAATGTACCACTACCGGAGCAAGGATACTATCTCATGTGGCACATCTGTTTCACATTGTAGCTTCTGCTACAACTTGTCATAACACACCAGATCAAAAGCTTTTAAAAGATCTAAGAAGCATGCATTTATGTGTTTCTGTCCGTATAGTAATGTAGTCTGCTTGAGACAGAGCACTCTCAGTTGACAACTCGGGTCTGAATCCAGACTGAGCGTCACAGTGTCGTGAGCGTGGGTCTGGCGACCCATGACCGTCATGACAGTCATGGGTATTTTCCCGATGATTTAATGCATACAGTCGTAGTGCCGATTATCAAAGATAAGACGGGTGACTCATCGGATCGGCCTAATTACAGACCGATCCCGCTTGCGACTGTCATAGCTAAGGTGCTGGACAGTTTGCTTAACCAACAGTTGGGAAGGCATTTGCATGACGCTCAGTTTGGATTCAGTCATGGCATGACTAACACACAAGTTAAATAGTGCAAGGACTTTACAGGAAACGAAAAAACTGTGCGGTGTTGAGAGGCCAGCCGACTTGCACGCTATCACTACTTTTCAAATTATGGCTTCTGATTGGTTGAAATCTATATCACGTGACCAATGGTTAGACGCGCAATGAGCAGCTCCATCTAAAGGCATTCAAATGTGAAAACCGCCAATTTTCGACTAGAGCGGTGCAGTTGTAAGCTGACGATGGACGATTGGCGGCTATGCACGCTCTGCACCGTCGGTAAAATTAGGTACCGTTTTATTTTTCGAGTATATCCGCTGGCACTAATTTCCTCAGTTGCTAACCGAATTGTTTGTCTTAATTGGTTAAACAGAACTGTGATCTCTTCTTTAAAACTTTTTCTTTTAGACACCCCCAGTTGATATTTAGGTAGTGCACATAAAGGCGACAGCGATAAATTAGCAGTATCATCTAGGTTTTTTCAAAAGTACTATATAATTATTATCTAATTAGTATCGTTTAAAGGAAGTGATTTTGTTGAAGTACGGGTATGGGTGAGCGTTACGGTAAATAAAGAAAATGACGTTTATGCTAAATCATTTTGTTCAAAATATTTTATTTTAATTATCTTAATAAAAAAAGGTCTATGCAGGGGGTGCCTTGATCGAATTTGCTACAGGCCCCGCGCTGGCTTAATCCGAGACTGCTATTGAGTAAGCTTCCAGTACGGCATTTCTCCTGGTCTGACTGCCTGGGTAAAAGACTTCCAAAGTGAACGGTCCGTAGTTGTCGTCAACGGTTGCTCATCGGAGCCCATGAAGACTAATGCCGGAGTTCCTCAGGGGTCTGTTCTCTCTGCAACTCTCTTCCTGCTGCATATCAACGATCTGCTGGTCGAATCGAATCAAACCGAATCGGATCGAATCGAATCAGATAGACTCAAAGGGAATCGAATCGAATAGAATAGAATTGAAACGTTTCGGACGAATCAAATCGAATTGAATAGAATCGAATCGGGCCGAATCTAATCGTATCTAATCGAATAGAATAGATTTATCAATAAAATTTTTGTTTCTTTTGTATTTTCTGCATTTCCGTGATGTAGGTATATTTTTGGTATTATGTTCTCGTTTTATTTTATTTTCTAACCCACATAACAACATAAAAATTTAAAAACAACAGCAATCAATCACTCAACCACACAATGTTAATTGTTCTTTAAACAAATCAATCAATTAAATCACTGACCAATCATGCCGTCAAAAATAAAAAAGAAATAGTTATCGAGTGTATTTAGAACATTTTAATGAACTAAGCAAGCATAGTCATATTATTATCTTAGGTGCATCTCTAGGTACTTATTATTTTCCTTTTTGAAGTCGCTTAAAAATAAATGAACAATAAAGTTTATTCTATTCTATGAACGCACTAAATTGGTCCCAATTTTTTTCGCGCCCAAAACGTTCGTTCAATCAGTACGAAGGTTTTATTTACGGCCTAAAAAGGAAAATCATTAATACAGAAAAACGGCTGAATAAACCTTCTACGTCGATACTTGGATGATGGATGGATTCTGAAGGTACTATTCAATCAGGCACTGGGAAAATGCCCTCTCATGCTTAAATCTTACCCCTACTATTCGTCTTTTAGCACCTATCTAGTAATAAATGAATTAATACGTAATCCTCCAGCAAAAACATCCTTTTTATCAATTTAACAATTTTGTTGCTATGTGAGGTAGTTTTATGATCAATCGATTTGTATCGTAAATGTATTGTTTCAACCTAAAATTTGACGTATGTACGTCATTGTTTACGTGTATACACATGTCCGCCTGGTCCGCCGCCACCGCGTAGAGGCGATCGGCGGCGGCGACCTCTCGCGTCTGACACTGGTTCAGGCCCCCTAGCCAAGTTACAATTGTATCGATCGCGCCGAACGCCTCGAGTAGGCCACGCCTCCGATTCCTTTGTTCTGACCACGTGACTGAGCGTTGAGATGACGTCAGAACAAAGGAATCGGAGGCGTGGCCTTCTCGAGGCGTTCGGCGCGAACGATACGATTGTAACTTGGCTAGGGGGGCAGGCCATGTTCTGGTGCGAGAGAGGATGGGAAGAGGTCGCCTCTCTAGTGTAAAACAAAAGTCGCTGTCTCCTTCTGTTTCCCCGTTTACTTTTAAACTTCACAAAGAATTTTGATTCGGTTTTCACCAATAGAAACAGTGATAAATGAGGAAGGTTGTGTTTATATTTGCATCGGGCGAAGCCGGGGTGTAACTAGTTTATTTATAAAAGAAGAAAAAAAAAGTTACTGTGAAGATAGTGGTGCTTTAAAAAAAAAACAACATCACTAGCTTCTGCCAGTTTGCGGCTTTACCGATAAAAATAAGTGTCCATTTATTTTATTTATTTATGTACACACAAACACTTAAAAATGAAAATAACAAAAGCAGATAGAAGAACACAAAGGTACTGCTTATTTCAAATGAAATTTCTTCCAGCAGACCTGCGACTGGAGAGTTGGATGAGAGATGTAGACACGTCCATGTCCGTTTTTACGATACAAATCATCAAACAACTTCTTCTGCACTGAGTGAAAGGGGAGTCAGTGTCAGAATGTTACTGACTAAAGCCCACAGTGTTCCTTTAGTTGCGCTTTTTGCGACGGCTACGGTAACTCCTTCGAACAATCCGCGGTTCTGGCCGGCATCGGCCCTAGGCGCGCGTATAACACAACGCACCATAGACCCGGGCTTGTTCCTTGGGCCGCCACGGGTAGCTCGCCGTCCGCAAGCCCGCGCCTACAGTGGCCGGAAAGCGTCCTGTGAAGTAACCTATGTTCTAGTCTAGGACATGGTTCACTTGTGTGTTCATCCAAGTCCACTCACCCCGTTAAGACATGGAGATGATGGAGAGGTAAAAAACAGACAGAGTTACTATCGCATTTATAGGTAGCATGGTTACAGGTAAATCAGATCGTAATAAACTCGATTACAGCCATTCGGCACTGGTAGTGGTTGAAGGGAAATATTTCAATAGAAATGATTGGCAGCACATGCTCTCCGTGTAAAATCTTCTATTTTCCTAACTTTTACACGAACATATTGATTTATTTTAGACTAACTTTAAATAAAATAATAATAATAATACTTTATTTTTCACTCTACACAAAGTATATACAAAAGTTTCATAAAATAGACAATAATGCAACATATAAAAACTTTGTGAGAGTCTGGAGTCCATACTAGGATACCCTGTGTGACGGATCACCAGGCTCTCACCCCAAAATGCCGATGCTTAATTATTTATAATACTAAACAAATGACAAAAAAAAAAAGATTTGAACATTATTAAAAATAAACTTTAGCTGGCAGCTACGTCCGCATAAATGAAGAAATAATGAAAAATAAAGCCGACAAAAATTCAACAGTAAATTTAATATCAATAATAAATTGTTTGATGATTTCTCCGGTCAAAAAAAAGGTAGGATTGAAAGACTAACTTTTGGAGTTAATATATTTTGAAAGCAACTCACGACATCATCTTTATCCGCCTTTTTTTGACAGATACGAGACGATTCTTTCCATCCAACTTTTTCTATCTGAATGTGAAGATGGGTAGAGAGGTAAATCATTCTTCATTTTATTCCATTCTCTTTGTTGTTGAATAGCTGGAGATGTTTGTAGATCTTTACATGGAGGCGTTGTAGTTGTATATGGGTGAATTAAAGAAGGTAAATGCTCAGGTTTGTCCCATTCGCTTAGAGTGGGTGAACATTTCTCGGAGTCGATTGGATATTCTTCATATGATTTTCTCTCTTCTTTTCTGCCTTCAATATTTGTACGTCGAGATATGGAATAATCAATATTAGGTCTTCGGTCTGCTAAGCCAAGGTTATGTTCAGGAGTTGTGGATATAATTTTTAGTTTTCTCAGTTTTTCTTTTAAGTTCCTATTTATTGATGGAATCGGTACAAACATTTTGTGATCATTTTTGTCAAAGTAAACGACTATAGGTTCATAACTGTCATCGGGCATGAGGGCAGGGTTTGAATTAGATCTAAGAGGATGTTTACGTTCCAATTTATTTTTTGCAGCTGTTCCGTAGTGGTACCTCAAATCTAGTTTTGACCTAAAATAACTCTTATCATGGTTTGATGCTTGCATGTATGCAGGAATATACAGCACCCAAAACCAGCAAATACCTGCAACAGAGGACGAAATATCGGTCAGCTCACTTCACAAACATTTAAACATAGTCGTCAGTTTAGTTTCACGAAAGGAAAGTCAACGACGGATGCACGAGTGAAACTCATCAGTTATATTTTTGAATCTTAGAAGTCCCGGGAAGCTATTAGCATATTTTGTGATCTCTCTAAAGCATTTGACTGTGTTGACCATAATACTCTGATCAATTCTCTCTGGCAGCAAATTAAAAGTGTTCATTGATTAGGCGACGTCCTCGGGGTCTTTAGTAAAGACGGGCATCCCTCAGGGTTCTATTCTTGGCCTTTTCCTTTTTATAGGTTATATAAATGTCCTTCCTTACATGATGGGTAATTCAGCCGAAATAATTATATTTGCTGATGACACTTATTTTATTTTAAAAATAGATAAAAATCGAATGCGAATGTCTTGCATATCAATGTCAAAGTCTGGCTATTCTTTGAAAATGGTTCGCAGGTAATAACATCTAGTTTTCAGTCCTTTAAGTTGTCCTCAATCTAATTTTTGACACCGTTACTAGAAGTACAGTCAGAGGTCAAAATTTCAGTTGCACCCTGCCAATTCTAAAGTGTGTAAAATTTCTTTGTAGTAGAAGTTCATTGGTCCGCTACTAGTTGAATCAATACTTTAGATTGTATGCTAAAAACTGAACATTCAGTCATGATCATTGACCCTATTCTACAATGAAATTTTAGACACTAACATTAGTAGAATGCAATTGCACTTTTGACCCCTGACTGTACAACGCTGCTCAACTGGTAAATGGTGGACATGCCACCGATACGTACAAAGCGTTTTATTTATGTAAATTTATTACAGTCAAATTTAATATTTTGGGAATAGATTCATTGTGCGTATCTAAGGAATGGAATTCCCTGCCGCAGTCTGTTTCATGATAGCTACAACCTAGGGTCTATCAAGAGTGAATAGTTTACTAGGTAAGGGTGCTCCATTGTAGGCCACATCATCGCTTACCATCTGGTAAGCGATGATGATGAAGATGACGAAAATAATTATCAAACGTGAGCCTATCCATAATGTTGGCGCGGGCTTGCGGACTGTGAGCAATGGGTAGACGTCCGATCGTAGGGGCCCAGCAGGGTTTTTTTTTTAGTAGGGAAAATCGGGAGGGCGTGTCAGATTTTTACTGACTAAAAACATTCCTTCCTATTTCTCCGTCCTGTTCCTTCTTTGCCATTGTTCCAGGGCCCCGGGGATCTCTTTCACATCACCCATGGTCCCAGTAGGCTTCGACCCTGTTGGGCCCCTACGGTTGCTGACATCTCCTTGAGGCGTACGTCTTACAGTTCGGGGATATTTTTTTATTGTTATAAACCCGTGCTTGACTGCGATCCTACCTGACGGTAGGCAGTGATGCAATCGCTGATGGTGAATCGCACTAGTGTATTAAGGGCCTATTCACTCTAGCCTTGAAGACACCTAAACTATAATCGGACGGGAAGACTGCAGCAGGTAAATTGTCTCAGTCCTTCGATGTACGCGGTATAAAAGATGAAGCGAAACGCTTAGTCCGGACCGTAGATGTTTCAACAACGCTAGGGCTTGCCGTACGTAGGGTTGTCCGATGGTAGAAAGGATCTTACCTGAAACTAGTTTCATGATTGCACAGGTACTTCGACTTCACATGTTTACATGGTAGTGAGAGGCTTGGCGCGAGGTCATCTGAGTGTGACCTGCAGAAATATAATAAATCTGCGGATACCATTAATCGAAAAATTAAAAATTTTGAAACACTAATATTATAAAAGCGAAAGTTTGTGTCAGTGTGTGTGTATTTGTATGTTTACCTTGACACTGAAACTGGTGAAGGAAGGAATTGAATGATGAAATTCGGCACACGGGTTGCCGAACGGGACGGGAACGGGTTGGGGTTCGGGTTTGGCACGGGTTGTCATGGAATAGCTCATAAGTTGCTTTTTATCCAGCGAGTAAGTTACACTTGCTGTGCGATTGTGCAGCACTAGGCTCCAAAAGACTAGGGTATCTGGGCCAACCATTTCCAAGACCAGAGGACTACAGGCTCAGCCCTATCAAGGCCATACTGGGACTCATAAAGGAGGTGCACGGAGGGCTAGGGATTGAGTAGACAGGAGGGGCATAGCACAAAAGATCCAGAAGGGTTGAAGTGCTCTGGCCCAGGTCCAGCCCCACAATAAGATAAGATAAGATCCAGCGAGTATGTTCCCTTGCGATATTTTTCTACTTTCAAACGGGTGAAGCCGCAGCAGCAGCTTGTAATAAGATTAATTTAAATTCAATGTCCCTTTTAATAGTTTTTTAAGCTAAGATTAAGATAAAATATTAGCTATGGGCAGATTAGCAATGGCGGATAATTTTAAACATTTAAATTAACATTGTAAAATTTAATTAAAACATAATTTATTTTGTTTATGGGGATGGTTAATAAGGAACCTATAGAAGCGTACCTAAACTCCATTCGAAATATGACTAGACATTGAAATTTTAATTTGACATTTTAATTTATTGACCATTTTAATTTATTTTATTGTTCTGATTTAAGCATTTTAAATTTCATTGACATTGTAATTTTGACATTTTCATTTATTGAACATTTTATTAGTCTATTTTATTGTTTTCGTATATTATTATTTGTTTATATTTGATGATGAACTAACGTAGATATAAGAATTACTAACATATATTGAGGACCAAATGTTGTCTAGTTAATAAATTATTATTATTATTATTTAAACAAACATTTTTAGGGTTAAAGGGTATAAAGGGATCCTATTAAGACCTGCGCACACTTGAGACAAGACTGTCTTAGACAGAATTGTCTACGACGTCGCAGACTTGTCTGCGACAAGACTGTTCGTCTACGACATGGCGCACATCATCAAGACAAAGCAGTCTATCGGCATACGGCCGGTATTGCCAACTTAGTGGTTTTTACACTAAAACTGGTGGTTTTAACCCCCCATTTTGTTGCGAAATATTGGTTTCAGTGGCTAGTGGATTTTTCTAGAGCTTTAGTAAAACTAAATTTCTTACTAAAATGCGATCACTCGGGTGTAAATTAGTACTATAGAATCCATCAATTTGATACCGATGATGATGGTGCAAACAAAAATGATTCGTCTGAAGACGAATTAATACGTAGCTGTTATTGAATAATTTGTATGTTGATTTAACTACTAATGTTAATTAACCCATAAGTGGTATTTTGTTCAACTGATTGTTAATTTTTATCACTTATTATTAAAGGAAACTAATAACCTATATGCCTACTTATTTTATTTTGTACAACACACATTTTTTTAGTGGGAAATTTTGCGATTTTGTGTGTGGTATAATTTTTTGTTAGTGGTTTTCAAAGTTGATTCTAATGGTAAGTTAGTGTAACTGTTGGCAGCGATGGATGTCTCAAAACAGTCTTGTCGCAGACAAGTCTGCGGTGTCGTAGACTAGTCTGCGACGTCGTAGACAAATCTGTGTCGTCGTAGACAAGACTCTCTAAGACAGTCTTGTCTCAAGTGTGCGCAGGCCCTTACTAAGACTCCGCTGTCCGTCCGTCTGTCACTAGGCTGTATCTCATGAACTGTGTTAGCTAGGCAGTTGAAATTTTCACAGATGATTTATTTCTGTTGCCGCTATAACAACAAATATTAAAAAAAAAACAGAATAAAATTAATATTTAAGGGGGCTCCCATACAACAAACGTGATTTTTTTTGCCGGTTTTTGCTACGGACGGTACGGAATCCTTAGTGCGCGAGTCCGACTCGCACTTGGCTGATTTTTTTTACTGTCCATTCAACCGATGACGGGATCGTTTGAAAGAGAGCAAAGGGTAATTGAAGGATATGTGTGATTTGTAGTCTTTAAGAGACATTCCCTCCTGCTCCACCCTATAGCGGGAGAAGTCATTTATTGATTCCCCACCTTAATAAAAAGGATTATTACCGTAAGTTAGTGCGCCTCACCATCAATGATTGCTTTCCTGCTTACCATCAGGTGGGATCGCAGTCAAGCACTAGTTTATATTAATTTTAATTTATACCCAGACAAAATTTAAATTTCAAAATTCAAAATGTTTTTATTACACATGTGAAATAAAAACATTTTGAATTTTGCAAAAGAAAAACCACACATAGATAGATAGCCCATGGGCATTGCATATATAGGGTGACTGGCAATTAGTGTACGATACTTGAACACGTGATTGTGCTCATGATAACAAACAATTTTTATTATGGGAGCAAAGCCGAAATCGCGAAAAAAATATCAGCTGTTCAGTACATTAGGCAAACATAAATGTACTGAACAGCTGATTTTTTTTTCGCGATTTCAGGTTTGTTCCCATAGTAAAAGTTGTTGGTTATCATGACCACAATCACGTGTTTAAGTACCGTACACTAATTACCAGTCACCCTATATAAAAATGAATCCCTTATTCTCTTAGTCACGCCATCACGCGTGAACGGTTGAACCAATTTCACAATTTTTTTTTTGTTGTGTTTGTTATTGTCAGGAGAAGGTTCTAATGAAAGAAAAAAAAAATGATAGTAGGGTAGAGTTGGGTAGAGTAGTCACTTGATGGGAGCGAAGCCGCGGGCAAAAGCTAGTAAACAATAAAAAACTCTAAGTTGAGTTTTGAAAATCGAGCTATCCTATTTGTGGAAATTAGACACACCACCTCTTTAGTGGAACCACAGCCTTAATATAGGATTATAATGAAACGCTGAAATACACGAATCTATGATTAACTTATTTATGGTTAATTTAGGTACATACAGTTATAATAATTTAATTAAAAAAGTAGTTAGGTACGTGCATTGGGCTTATCAGTCGCTGGTTTGCTACTGACGTCTCAATATATAAGAATTTAGATTTTTAACTATGAATTATATTGTATGTAAGTATTTATTTATTATATTTTTTATATTACACCATTATATAATAAGCCTTTTAATGTTCCCACTGCTGGGACTCAGGCCTCCTCTCTCTAGGAGAGGGAATGGGCCGTAATCCACCTCGCGGGCCCAGTGCGGATTGGTGAATGTCACATGTTTTCGAATTTTTGGTTCTAGGACATGCCGGTTTTCTCACGATGTTTTACTACACCGCTTTGAGAGCAGTGGTGATGAAATAAATTACACAAAGTAATGCGCCTGGCTGAGTTTGAACCCGCGACCTACAACTTGTAAGTCGGGGCCGTTACCACTCGGCCACTACTGCTCTCCTGTACACTCTGTCTGTACACCATTACTCTTATAAAAAGGAAACTAAAACATATACATACAATGGGCAGCCTTATTGCATTTTACGATCTCTTCCAGGTAACCTGGAATGGACAGTAATTTCCTGGACAAGAAATGGTGTGACAAAACCAATATTATCCATATAATTCGATACCAGAAGTATGAATTAACGTAAGGGACTTTTACCTAAAATGTAAAAATGTACCTTACGATGATTGATGTAAGGGTATTTTACGCAAAACGTAAAAATGTCCCTTACGTTAGGTAATTCATATTTCTGGTATCGATATATTACTAGCTTCTGCCAGCAGCTTTGCCCGCTTGAAAGTAGGTTTTTCCACACAAACTTTGCATCCCCGCTTTATCCTCTTAGGGGGTGAGTTTTGGAAAATCATCTCTTAGTACTCATCTGTGTTATAAAAGAACCAGCCAGTTGTGTCCCTGTGCAGAATTTCGTACTCCTAGTCCCAGTATTTCAGGCTGTGCGTTGATATGTCAGTCAGTCAGTTTCTCCTTTTATATATATAGATAGATAATTTATACATATTGAAAACTATAGACAGAGAAATATCAATAACGACTATCAATATTTACAGCGACAGGTAATGTATATCTAGTCTTTAGTATCTAAGTATTCTCTTTTTTCTAGCCTGGGTTATGGGCATAATATTGGTCGAAAGTCCTGGGTGGGCCAGACTACTAACGCTGGTTCGGCATAAGAACTTCTTTTGAGAGTTCATACTGGGCACGTGGGTGCGGAAAGCGGTGCGGGCTGCTCGACGCGGGACGCGTTCGTGCTCGTTACGCCATCGCGTCATGGCTCAAATGAAGTTTATATTATGTTTTAGTAAGTCGCACCTCATGCCCGCGTTTACTATCGCCCTACATTTACCATGGCCCTCGCAAAGGGTATCTGAAGGAATAAAGGTGAGGTCTGATACAAGCTCTTGCTCCACGCAAAGGAGTCATTTGATGACGTAACACGTAAAAAGTTTAGTTTTCTCTTTTTGTCTATTAACATAAGGCACAGGTATCTTGACTTGTTTTTGTAACAAGCGTTCCCTATCTCAATGTGCCGGGCCCGAAGTATTCGTATACTCTTGCTACGTAGATGATCCAACACCGGGCGTACTCCAAAAGAAGGCAGACCATCAATTTGGTTCAGTGATGGCCTCAGTAGGCTTCGAGTCTGCTGGGCCAGACATCACCTTGAGGCGCGCGTGGAACACTACGCGCCGTCGACGACTTAGACTTGGTCCGGACGGTTACCGGACGGCGAGCTACCCATTGCTCGCCGTCCGCAAGCCCACGCCGGTTGGAAATCGGGATCGGAATCCCGGCGGCTAGGACGTGAGGGGCGTTCCCTCGTGCGTGCGGCTGCCTCCTTTGCTAGCATTACTGCTTCGCAGAAGGAGGCAACCGCCTGGCACTCCTCCTCGCTCCGGACCATGGCCTGTACCAAGACCCGTCGCGAGAGATCGCTGCCGCCGATCGCTCTCACGAGGGCACGGCGGTGCTCTGACCATGCGAGAAGAATTATTTTAAGATTGTTTTATCTCTGTTACAGTTACTAGTTGGCTCTTCATCCTGCATCATTTTACGCTTCTACAGTCATCAAGTTACGCAGAAGACGTGAATGTTGGTGCTGATAGATTTAGTTCTCAAACTTGCATGGACCTATGCAGGGACGGGAACTTAAGAAAACGCAACCCTGACTTGCCCGCGCTGTACGATATAATACCTTTACAGAAGCCATCTAGAAGGACTAACTATGATTTTCAACCAGGTTACAATCTTAATTCCATTCAAGATGTGGTGATGGATGTTCTATGTGATTGTGATAGTTTTTCTTTACGTGTTAATATATAATTTTTTAAATATATTATTATGGCCTTTTGATTTTCTTTTATTATTAAATTTATATATATGTAAAAAAGGAGAAACTGACTGACTGACATATCAATGCAGAGTCAAAACTATTGGAAATAGGAACATGAAATTTTGCAGAAGGCTTCCTTTTATGGTGTAGTCGAGCACTAAGAAGGAGTAAATTCAATTTGGAATGGGATGAAAAGAGTGAAATTCGTTTGTATGCACTATCTCTTTTTCACAACGAGTTTGTGATGGCAATGGTACGTCATAGTCGGTAACATTGTCTATTTTGTAGTTTGTATGTGGCAATATAGATGTTGTTTCAATATCACAGTCATGTTTGTTAACGGATATATTCGTGCATAGTTTTCAGAAAGGCATTTGACAAGGCCGACTAGCCAATAAATTCCACAAAACGTGATAAATTAGCTTGTACTGGTTTGTGTTACAAAATTCTTTCTTTCATTCAAAACTTAAATGTCAATGAAAAAACTGGCGAATAAAACAAGTAATTGGCAAACTACTTTCAGATACCAACATTGGGTTCCACATGGGTCTAATCTAGGCCCTCTTCTACCTAACGGCATGAACCGTATCTAAGAACCATACTGAAATGTTTTACCGTTCTTACAAGAAATCTAATTTCGTATAAACAAATGTGAAAGTTTTTATATTAGGAAGACTTTTTGAATGTGGATGTTTGTTTAACAAGTACGCTTAAACAGCTAAAGGGATTTGAATGAATTAAAGTAAATATGAATGAGAAAACAGAATAATATAATATCTATTCACTTTCTATAAGTGCGAAGCGGCTGTTAAAAGACACCAAACATTAGAGTAGATCTGTACGAAGATCTCTATTCAATGTAGCCTTCAAGGCTAGAGTGAATAGGCTCTTAATAAACTAGTGCGCCTCACCATCAATGATTGTATCACTGCTTACCATCAGGTGGGATCGCAGTCAAGCACTGGTTTATATATATAAAAAATAAGCAAAATACGTTTTGCTTATTAAATAATTTAATTCAGTCGTAACTACACCTCCGTCACGCGGTAATGTGTTATTTTAAAATGTTGCAGGGGTGTTGTTTGTCCACACGATAGCGTTGTAAACACTACTAGTAACAGCTTGTTCAAGGTGTAAAAAAAATACTTTTGCATAATAATCTTTTAATGTTGACCTTCACGCAGAACAATATTCTTAAAATACATTACCATTTCACTTCTTTACATTTCGCCATGTCGGGGCAAGCTGTGTTCATTCTTAATCCTTCATAATGTTTAAGCAATTTCATATAATCAGCCCAGTGTTGTACTGCAGCATTCTCGTATTGGCTTACTCCACAATCACATAGTAAATCTATGGCATTTGGAACTGGATTGTTTCCTGGTTCAACATGCTTAGATGTTCGGTACACCTTAAATTTTATCGGCGTCAGGTTCTGTAGAAGTATTGAAAGTGTGGGGCTCTGTTTCCGTAAATTTATATTCTCATCCCTGCATAGGTCTTCGCAATATTTCGGATTGTGTCTGTGGGAAGAAGCGAAGGTATTGTCTGTGTAAATTGCCGACTGCACCAATGTGCTGTGGTGTAGTATGAGGATCCAGCAAATGACTGTAATAAATTATACTTTTAAAATATTAAAATAAAAGGTGTGTGCTTAACACTACACGATAAAAGTGAAAACTCCATCAACCAGTAACTGCCTGATGGTTGATTTTGGAATGTTGTATGTGTTCTAATCACGCAAAGGACTCTGATACCGCTGTGTAGGATTTTGAATATTAATTCTAAGGGCCTGTACAGACTACGTTTTTATTCTATTGAAGGTCTACAGACTGCGTCTGACTCGCGTGCAGTGAATCGCGTCTGTATTGCTACAAACGCGCGTCAACGGCGCGTTTAAAAAACGTGGTGTGCACAGGCCCTTATTTGGCGATATAGGGGTCACTACAACAAAATACAATATTTAAAAAGTAATAACTTGTAAGTTTAAGTAGTATAGTCCTTTCTACCATCGGACAACCCGACTAACAGCAAGTATCCACCCTTACGTTGTTAAAACCTCTACGGTCCGGACTAAGCGTTTCGCCTCGTCGTTTATACCGCGAACATCGAGGGACTAGAACAACTTGCCTGCTGCGGTTTTCCCGTCCGTTTATAATTTAGGTGTCTTCAAGGCTTGAGTGAATAGGCTCTTAAGAAACTAGTGCGCCTCACCATCAACGATTCCATCACTACCATCAGGTGGGATCGCAGTCAAGCATTAGTTTATAATATTAAAAAAAAAAAACATTTACAACGAGTGAGCAGTGGCACGTTGATAAGCAGCGCAGCTGCCAATTGCTTAATCACTGCACCAATCGTACTGTCAACGTTTTCTGTTTATAATTAACGATTTATTAATTATTTAACTATTTATGTAGAGTAAGAGTTATGAGTATACATGTGGATGGGTGGAGAGGGAGAGGGAGGCCAAAGAAAAGATGGATGGATTGTGTGAACAGTGATATGAAAGAAAAGGAAGTTAGTGATAGCATGACCGTTGACAGGATAGAATGGAAGAAAAAAACATGTTGTGCCGGCCCCAAATAAGATGGGACAAGGGCAGGAAGATGATGATGATTTAACTATTTATGTACACACATAAAATGAAAGAGAAGAAGAAAACAGAAAAATAGGTACAAAGGTGATGCTTATTTCTAAAGAAATCTCTTCCAGCATACCTGTGAAAGATCATCATCATTATCATTTCAGCCGATAGACGTCCACTGCTGGGCATAGGCCTCCCCCAAATGTCACTACCATGAACGGTCCTGTGCGTCTCGCATCCATCGGATATCCGCAACCTTCACCAGGTAATCGTTTCACCCTGAAGGGTGCCTTCCAACACTGCGTCTTCCGGCGAAAAAAGAGTTGGAAAAAATAGAGATGTAGACACCGTGTGTAACAGTAATAGGAAAATAAGTACACACAAAATAGCTATCCATAAAATAATATAACAAACAATTAAAGATATAATATGCTAGTTAATAAAAAAAACTTGTACAATCTTACGGGTAATAGAATCCATCCATGTCATATTGAGACGGCAAGTGGTTGCAGCTCAATTTGAAGAAATCAGGTACCTTCTTCTTATTAGGTGCTAATTACTTCAAGTAGTAAAAATTTTACAGTAATTGATTACCACGGTGGTAGTACACAGGCGGACTTAATGCAACAAGGCATTCTCTACCAGTCAACCTGTGGGTTAAAAGAACACTGTGGTAGGTGTGTAGTGTACTATCATCATCGTCATCATCATCATCATCATTATCATTTCCTCCCCAAGTGTCACCACAATGAACGGTCCTGTGCGTCTCGCATCCATCGGATTTCTGTGACCCTCAGGTGCTGACCTGGTGAGGGTCATCGGTCTACTTTGTGGGAGGCCTTCCATGACTGCGTCTATCGGTACGCGGTCGTCACTCCAGAAACTTTCGGCCCCAACGGCCATCTGTTCTGCGAGCAATGTGCCCTGCTTACTGCCACTTAGTTTGGCGATTCTTCGGGCAATGTCGGCAAACTTGGTTCTCCTACGGATAACTTCATTCCTGACGCGATCACGCAAGGAAATTCCGAGTATAGCCCTATGCAACTTTAAAATATAATAAGATTCTTCAATTTAATAATTTTGTTCAAATTCTTAAATCCCAGGATTTAGTCGTCATTTCTCGTCATGTTAATGATCCGGGATTTTAGAGGCGGTATTATCAACTCTATGTTACTTACTTCCTCAAACTTGAGGTAAATATACTTTTCCTATTCCCACCTCTGGTCTTAACATGGCCTTATGTTAAGACCAGAGGTGGGAAAAGATGTAATTGCAGTCAGTGGGACCGCACCTTTACACAATAGCTCTCAAGCGTGTAGCTTCGCCACTAATTAATTAATTATTTTAAACATAAAATTATAATAGACTAATAAATTGAAACAATACGTTTTAACCAGCGATAACACTAAGCTAATCTATAAATACCTTGACTTATAAGTCAAGCCTATGTTATCGAAATAAATTATGAGGACTACGAGTTTATATCCACGTAAGTTTTTCTTTTTTTTTGTTATATTGTACGCATTTCAAGTTTAACGTTCAAAATATACCTCGTTTCGTACCTACCATAGAAAACAGTGGTCCTGGAGGACGGCGCCTTATCTGAGAGACCTAGGCGCCATCGCCTTACGGTGATGGCGTACGCTATTCGCAGTAACGGCGCGCCATGCGGGGAAACGGCTCGTCATCCGGGATACTGGTGCGCCGCTCGGGGGATCCACGCGCCATAACGGTAGCAGTGCGCTATCCAGGGTAGCGATGCGCCATCCGGGGTAACTGCGCGTCGTTTGGGGGACCTGCGCGCCATCAGGGTAGCGCTGCATTATCCGGGGTAACTGCGCACCATTCGGAGGAACTGTCAGGGTAGCGCTGCGCCATCCGGGGGAGCTATCAGAGTAACGCTGCGTCTTCTGGGCAACTGTCCGGGTAGCGCTGTGCCTTCCCGGGTAATAAAGCACCATGTGCGGTAACAGCGCGCTTTTTGGGGTAACTCAGAACGTCATCAAATTAACTACCATTCTGTTGTTCCCTAACTCGTTTCGAAGCATTGATGTGCGTTGATTAGCAGCAACATTTAAGCTATGCGAAACCGGTGCTAGACTAAAAAAAAAGTATACCTAAGCCTCTCTCCAATCCTCAAACATTTGAGGATTGGCCCTGGTTATGCTGATTCTAGATTCAGATAGATTCGTTAGATTTGGCAGTGTTGTCTGATTGTTCCGGCTGGTTGTTACATTTCCTATTTCCATCCCTTTACTGCACATGTCTTTCGCCTTTGTGTGAGTGAGAGGGACTGAGTAACACGGATGCCACTTGTCGGGGTCTCTTTCAACAAAATTCGAAATTGTTTGTGTCTTGAAAACAGTGTTGTGCGTGCCGAGCTGTGACGAGGATAACCGTATCCTACCTATCTTTTCCCACGACTCATCAATCTCACACCGTGCACTAGCCTAATTTCAAATAGGGAATATCCATGCAATTTTTTTATTTGCAAAATTAAATCATTTTTAGCCCTATTATACAAAAAAAAAAAAAACTGGGCAACTACGAGTTGGACTCGCGCACTGAGAGTTCCGTACAAACTTACCTATGAAAACAGTTCGGTTCCCGAATTGAGTTGCGAAGATTTTTCCGAATCGCAAAAAAAAGTTTTTTTTTTTGTGACGTAATTACCTATTTACAGTTTTCAGATTTTTTCCTATACTTCTGTTATGAGACCTTGCTTCATGCCAAATTTCAGGATTCTAGGTCAACGGGAAGTACCCTATGAATTTTGATTCCCTTGAGAGTGTCGATATACACGTTTTTTGCGACATAAACGGCCGTATCTTTTTTTCCGCTACCCAGCGAAGTTCGTACCGCCTAACAGTCAATGAATGTAGTATATCTTTCGATATAGTCAACCGATTGCAATGAAACAAAGTCTAAGTAATATATCAAGTTACAAAAAAAATTAATGTATAAAAGTTATCTACATCGATTTCGTATATTTTACGTGATGCGCGCACAACTAAAAACTTCTACAGATTTATTTAATGTATAGCTTGTTAGCAATATTTCACTTGAACCGCACCAACAGAGAGGCCCTTTACTATTTTTTGAGTTTTATCTTTTTGAATTAGGTACATCGCGTAATTTTAAGTTTCGGAAGAGCGAAGTGCCCTAACACAGGCAATTTTGTCTAAAAGGGCACTTCCGCCACTAAATGTAGTACAAATTTTGAGAAAAGAAAATAAATTATTTGTATTTGTATTTTTTTTTCAGTCATTGCCTGTCTTCTCATACTACAGTTTCTTGAATACGTGAATACATCACCGGTAGCTGATGTAATTTCAAGACAAAGCGAATTGCTGCAACGTTTACGAAAACAGCCGTTAGGTGTGACACCCATTCCTGTATATGAAGCCAATGATCCAAATCAAGATGAACTAGCTCTTAGGCGAAGACATAAGAAAAAGAAAAAACGAAGATGGAAGCCTATAGTAGACGAGGGCCCAACCACAAAGCGAAGGCCGTGGCTGGTGGAGTTGTATGACATGACTTTGCCACGTGGTTCATTCTAATAATATATATATTTTTAAAAGTCTGTTGGTCTCTAAATTTTGTCGAGTTTATCATCTTCCTTCCAGACTCCCACAACCCAGTTACTAGGCAACACGATACTAGACAGACTGATGGTTTTTTTTTATGTGGGAAAATCATCTAATGACAAATCCCGTTCTTGGGCGGAGTGGGAGATAGTGTCAGACTTTTACTGACAAAAAACCCACTCCTGTTCCTTGTTTGCCTTCGTCCCAGGTCCCCGGGTTTCGCTTTCACACTACCCGTGGCGCCAGTAGGCTTCGACCTTGCTGGGCCCCTACGATTTGCTGACATCTCCCTGAGGCGCGCGTGGAACAGTTCGCGCCGTCGACGACTTGGGCTCGGTCCGGACGGTTACCGGACGGTCATCGGCACGGCTGGAAATCGGGATCGGAATCCCGGCGGCGGTAGGGGCGTGAGGACCGTTGCCTCACGCGATCGGCCGCCTCCTTTGCTAGCATTACTGCTTCACAGAAGGAGGCGACCGCCTGCCACTCCTCCTCGCTCCGGACCATGGCCTGTACCAAGGCCCGGCGCGAGGGATCGCCGCCGCCGATCGCCCCCACAAGGACACGGCGTTGCTCCACCCAAGCGGGGCACACCTCAACCGTGTGCTCCACCGTGTCCTCCGGGTGGTCCACACAGTGGCGACACCCGGGCGTCGCTTCCGCACGAATCCGGTGCAGGAACTTCCCGAACTTACCGTGTTCGGTGAGAATCTGCGTCATGCAGAAGGCGAGGACGCCGTGTGGCCTTTCCAACCACGCCTCAAAGACTTACCGCCATAATTGTGGCGTGCCCAGACAGACTAATGGTCAGACTTTCTGGCGTCTGACTACCTGTAACGATTGTCAAAAATCTACGAATGCCAACTGGCTTAGTAATAGGGTCCCGTTGGTGCCATGCGAATACGGAACCCTAACTTAACTGGTGGTGGTAAAAAATCCGAAAGCAAAAAATATCAATAAGTGCTCATTAGCACGAGGACGATTAAAAAAATAAAACACGATTCCGCTTGCAATGTGAACCTCTATCCGTCATGACTTATCGTGTTTTCACGTTTCATGCTCAATCATCAGTTGATTCATTTCCCCCAAGTCACAGGCTATAAACCTAGTTTGGGGACCAGGAGATAATACTTCATGCCAATTATACTGAACCTTTGTGAACAATTTATTGAAACGAACTTATTATCTATTATTATTGAGTGTGAAACGTGATCATCATTTCAACCGAAAGACGTCGTCGAGTGTCGCCACAATGAACGGTCCTGTGCGTCTAGCATCAATCCGATTTCTTCGACTTCTAAGCGGCATTCGCTATTGACAGGACCGCGAGAAACGTTTAGGAGTCTCGTCGATGCGTATGTTTGTGTGCGTGTGCCGTTTCGAATATTTGTAGGTAGTTTCCGTACTGGTCCATATATCTATACTGTGACTGTACTGTAGGCCATACAAATATTAGGTCCATGCGGGAATCGAACCCGCGACAGGTAGCGCAGCAGACAATCATGCCATTTTTTTTCTTTTGTTTTCGGTGGGGAAATCATCTGACATCCCCCGCTCTTGGGCGGTGTGGAAAGGTTCTGGAGTGCGAACACGTACCGGAAGACGCAGCGCCGCAAGGCCTCCTACAAGGTTGACCGAAGACCTGGTGAGAGCGTATTGTGGCGGCGACACTTGGGGGAGGCCTATGTCCAGCAGTGGAAATCTTTGGGCTGAAATAATGATGATGAAGTACGACATAGAGTTCTTGTTTTTTTTATATTTTTGTAGAAATTATATGGTTTTTCAGGCAAAGTGATTTTGCCTTGGCCTTGACATAAACTATCGAAAAAGTTCGACACTAAAAGCCCGCAGGCCAATTTTATGAAATTTCCATTACAACAATCATTGTACATAATAGAAGGCACACAAACCAGGTTACTACACTTCATTTGTTTAACAACTTCAAGCGAGCGAGCGAAACAGATATATGAGTGTAGTATGAGAGCAACAGGGACGGAAAACAATAGAGCACTGAAGGCATGCGAGCAGTTTGTGGATCGCACAAAGGATTCGGGGTCACGAGGCTAAAGGGGGAGAATCACCCCAAATCAGGGGAGAATTACAAATGTTCAAAAGAGTTACCGTGGCCCTGAAACGCAAAGGGTAACTGAAGAAACATAGGTGGGTTTTAGTCAGTAAAAGTCTGATACTCCCTCTCGCTCCCCCTTGAGCAGGAGAAGTCATTTGATGATTTCACACCTTGAAAAATAAAGGGTCTAATTGTAATGTTAACAACCAAAAAATGTTGGCAACCTCGAAAGGCTCAGTGTGACCGGTAAAGTGGATGGGAAAAGGTCTCGCGGGCGTAGCCCAATACCAACGTATTGTGCGCGAGTATTGCACTCTGGCTGGTGCCAGAGTACCTATTTCTCATGACAATTCGAATTAACCAAAACACTGCTACGAAACATTAATTTATTATGAAGTTCCCATCCACCTCCCGGCTCCATCATCAGGTCAGTTCGAAAGTACCTTATAGCCAAAGTGCATCTCATGACAATTCTAATAAACCCAAACACGGCTAGGATACATTAATTAATTACGGAGTTCCTGTGCCTACCTTCCGGCTCCATCATCATCATCAGATTACTTCGATGATACCATTTTCAACATAACTATTCAGAACCATTTATTTATTTGTATTGTCGTAGTTACTTCAATATCTTCATTGTGATATCTATGTGAGGATGAAGTTCCGTTGGCCATTTATGGTCTTCTTCATCAGTTCCATTTCATCAAATGTTACTTTGTGACTGTGAATGCTTAAGTTCTCGATGAAAATACCAAAATCATTATATGGTTGCCTATAATATTTGAGGAGTTCGCTTCCTCATGGATCCCATCATCAGAACTGGATTTTTAAAAAATGGGACCAATCTGAAAGCATATCCTTTTAGGGGAAAAAAAATTGCAAATCGGTCCATAAACCACGGAGTTCTGAGGTAACAAACAAAAAAAAAAATTATGATAAAAAAAAATACAACGGAATTAATAATAATAATAATATTCCACAACTATCACACAACGCCGTCTAGTCCCAAGCTAAGCAGAGCTTGTGTTATGGGTACTAGACAACTGATAAACATACTGATACTAATCCTCCTCTTCTTTTTTTTTAAGTCGGTTAAAAAGCGGACTCAATGCCTTAGGCATTTTCTACCAGTCGACCTTAGAGTGATGCAGAAACATAACACGGTAGGTGCTGCTTAATGGTAAACAAACAAATAGAAAACTAAAACAATAATTTGCTGTATTTGTAGGTAATTTTGTATTATTTATAAAGATGCGATTGTTTATTTATTAAAAATTCATGCAATACAAAGATACAAAGGTGGACTTAATGCCTTAGACATTCTCTACCAGTCAACAAAAGGTAGTGAAGAGAAAACATAGCAGGTGCATAAAAAAAAAATATTAAGAAAAAACAAAGGAATAAATGTAGGTATATATAGGGTGACTGGTAATTAGTGTACGATACTTAAACACGTGATTGTGCTCATGATAACCAACAACTTTTACTATGGGAACAAACCTGAAATCGCGAAAAAAAAATCAGCTGTTCAGTACATTTATGTTTGCCTAATGTACTGAACAGCTGATGTTTTTTTTGCGATTTCGGCTTTGCTCCCATAATAAAAATTGTTTGTTATGAAGAGCACAATCACGTGTTTAAGTATCGGTCACTAATTGCCAGTCACCCTATATATAAAATAAACATACATATATATTTAATATAATATAAACCTACATATATACATATAAATATATGTTACTTATATAAGGAAAATAAAAGGATTTTTGAGACTACTCCGCTAATTTTGTTGAAAATAAAGCAGCAACAGCAACTTCCACTTAAATTCATACTGACTGGTGGCCGTCCTGATGTCAAGAGGAAGCGCATTCCACAGAAGTATGAACTGTATATGAAAGGAAGAATGAACAAACTCAGAATTATGAGAAGGACAAAGCAGTAGAAGATTGTTAGAAGAATGCTGATTCTTAGCACGGGAAGAACATAGATATTGAAAGTGTGATACAAGATAAGAAGGAGGGGTAGGAGAGTTGAGCAGAGAGAAAAGTGTAGTTAGTGCGCGCAAACTTATTCTCTGGCGAATGGGAATCCATTTGAGCTCAGATCTGTAACTAGAACTATGGTCATATTTTCTTAAGTTAAATATGAACCGGATGCAGTTGTTGAGGAGCCTGTCAAGCTTGTCTAGCAACACCGCATTCAGGTCAAAGTAGCACTATCTCACTTGATGGTAAGCGATAATGTGATCGACCAAGTAACCTTTTCACCCCAGACTTCCAGGTTATAGCTATCAGGAAACACAAACTCCGGCAGAGAATTCATATTCCCTTAGTGAATATAGCACAGCATAATCATCAGCCTTATAATGTTCCTACTGCTGGGACTCAGGCCTCTTCTCTAGGAGAGGGAATGGGCTGTAATTCACAGTGCCAGTTGGTAATATTTCGAATATTGTGTCGTGGTCGAGAATATAGCGAAATAATTTCCCAATACTAGCAACACTGCGCTGAAAGACCGCCGGGAATCGGGAGCTTGCCCGAACGTGTTTCAGTCGCTCGCGGGAGCTCGACCTCGTCACTCGGTCCCGAGCCGTCGACTGCTACAATCGAACAATCGAATTAAAATCGAGCACTTAATTCACAATAACCTCACAAAACATCAATAAAATAACAATCAATTTTAATTTATTTAGGTGACAGTAGAGTTGTATCGTGTCTCGTGTTTCATTTTTGAAATGAAAGTAGGTTGTGAGAGTGCACAGGATCCGCTAGCGAGACCGGGATATTATTAAAAATAGGCTGTTTTCACCCTGTTGTTGTGAGGGCGAAGCCAGGTGAGTTCGCATTTATTATTTATAGAAGCATTTTCTTCTTGCTGTGACCAAATTGACTAGGGACTGTATCCTTACAGAGTGACATCTGTATTTTAGATTCGTAAAACGGTATTTTCTTTTTTAAATTTTCACAATTGCTGTTGCATTTTAAAAGGTTAATTTGCGTTATAATAGTACGCGGTATATTTTGAAACATAGAAGATATTCGCTGTTGGATATTTAAACGAAAAACAAGTATCTATATTTTTAAGATTATCACTTTTTTTTTATGTGATTGGGCTATAAAGTTCTTGTCGTAATGTATGAAGCAGTTTAATAATAATAGTAATATTTATTTATAACAATCAGCACTGGATCATATAATTAAATTAAATTCAATTAATAATTATGAATAAAATTTGAATGAAAAAAAAACATTTTCTATGTCTAAACAAAAAACTAGTGTGTAAGTATATTTTTAAGATTATCACTTTTTTTTTAAGTGGTTCAACTAAGATGAATAAGTTATTGTCGTAATGTATCAAGCAGTTTAAAAAAACTCTTTCTATGTCTTTATATATTATGAATATTATAAAAATAACGTAAATCGTACTTAATAAATGATTATTTAAGCCGATAATTTATCTGTTAAATTCTAACTTAATAAGTACAAGTTTTTCACAGATCACATGGTTTTCTTTAGATATTAAGGTATCTAAACTGAGTATTTTGATTTGTGAACGTATTTTTTTATCGCCTTTTGATCCTGTAATCTGTCTATTCGACATTGAACGAGAAGTTAATTAGTTCATTTGTTTGAATTTAAATTAATTTAATTCATATTTAAATTAAATAGATTACATTCAATGGTTTCTTATGTTCCATTATTGAAACTTATATTCTATTTAAATACCATACACAGGCATGTGAAGTTATTTTTTTATACAAAAAAATAGAAAAGGAATGGGTATTTAATAACAATAATAATTCAATTGTGATGTCTCTAAAATTCAACGTGCCTAATGTTAATTATATAGTTAAATACAGTCCAATACAATCCAATTAAATACAGTCCAATACAATCCAATTAAATACAGCCAGCCCAATACAAATAGTAAGTCAGATATTTATTTATCCTTTGATATGCCCATGCAATGGAAAGGGCTATGCTCGGAGTTTCCCTGTGTGATCGAATCAGGAATGAGGATATCTGCAGGAGAACCAAGGTTACCGACATAGCACGAAGAAACGCCAAACTGAAGTGGCAATGGGCAGGGGAAATTGCTCGCAGAACGGATGGCCGTAGAGGCCGAAAGGTTCTGGAATGGCGACCACGTACCGGAAGACGTAGCGTTGGAGGGCCTCCTACAAGGGGGACCGATGACCTGGTAAAGTTTGCGGAAATCCGATGGATGCGAGACGCACAGGACCGTTCATTGTGGCGACACTTGGGGAAGGCCTGTGGCCAACAGTAGACGTCTTTTGGCTGAAATGATGATGATGACGCCCATATAATTATTAATGATGGCATCTTATGTCGATATAGGATCCTGTGGTGCTCTTCTTTTTAATCTTTGGAATGTTGTGTTTTGGGATTTAGTTCATCGAATTATTTGTCAGGCGGTTTGGATGCATTAGCTATGCTTTTTGTAAGTTTTGAGAACCTACTACTTCATTTTTAACTGTTATTATTTGTAGAACCGGACAGGTCGTTATGGCAACACTTGGAGGAGTCCTATGTCCAACAGTGGAAGTCTTTCGGCTGAAATGATGATGATCATGATTTGTAGAACGTATAAAACCGTACTTTAATGACAATTTTTTACAAGATTTTATTACAATTTTTTACAAGTAGAGTTTGTCAAAAATTTGAATACAAAAGAAGTATGGGTTTAGTTTTGCTTGATTGAGTAATTAACAAAATGTTTAATTAGCTTTGTAGAAAAATAAGTATAATACATATAAGTATAACATACATACATACACACAATAATACAACACATTCATTGTCCGTACAGCTAAGGAGTGGAATTCCCTTCCCGAGTCTGTTTCCTGATAGCTTAAGTCAAGAGTGAATATGTTACTTCTAGGCAAGCATGCTCCATCGTCGACCACATTATCGCCTATTATCAAGTGAGATAGCGGTCAAGAGCGAGCCTATCCATAATAAAATTTAAAAAAAATACCTGACGTAGGGGTAAGAAGACGGTGATAATGATTTTTAACACAATCCCGTATTTTTTAACACAGGATTGTATTAATAAATATATTTCAACACACTCGGAAATCAGTTCCTACCTTTTTTAGACTTCCAAGTTACTGTTTTCCGCACTAGTGTGGAAAAGTGCACAAGCTCTTCCCCTGCCACAATTTATTACATTTATCGTATCAGGTTGGACGCTAAACGACCCCCACGAGTCGCTGGTCAATCCCCGTTTATTTATTTCTTCGTAAGTGTATTCGTCGTTATAAACACGTGGAAAGTCACTGCAGCACTCGGCTCCATAACACCCTCACCTGCGGCTTGGGCGAATGCCGCCTCGGACGCAATGACAAACTTTCTTCACTTCTATCAAAATGTACTATTTTAATACACTTACTGAAAACCCCACTTCTACCCCCTCTTATTCTATCTACTCTATCACTTTTAGGCGCGCAATGAAATATATTTCGCACTAGTGCGGCAGCCAGCCCTCACCACCATGGGATCTGGAGGCAACAGGCCTTGCACGCATGCACGATCTGCGCGTGGAGATGCAACGTCGGGGCGAAACTCCGCTGCCGCGACAAGTCGCGGCATGGCGGACAGAGCTCCAGCGGGGTCTCATGGCGGAATGGTGACAGCGACTATCGCAACCCAGTGCTGGGCACGCCATAATTATGGCGGTAAGTCTCCTCTTTGAGGAGTGGCTGGAAAGGCAACACGGCGTCCTTACCTTCCACGTGATGCAGACCTGCACCGGATTCGTGCGGAAGAAACACCCGGGTGTCAACATTGTGTGGACCGCCCGGAGGACACGGTGGAGCACACGGTGGAGGTGTGTCCCGCTTGGGCAGAGCAACGCCGTGTCCTCGTGGGGGCGATCGGCTGCGGCGATGTCTCGCGCCGGGCCTTGGTACAGGCCATGGTCCGAAGCGAGGAGGAGTGGCAGGCGGTTGCCTCCTTCTGCGAAGCAGTAATGCAAGCAAAGGAGGCGGCCGATCGCGTGAGGCAACGGTCCTCACGCCCCAATCGCCGCCGGGATTCCGATCCCGATTTCCAGCCATCGTGGGCGCAGGCTTGCGGACGGCGAGCAATGGGTGGCTCGCCGTCCGACCGTCCAGTAACCGTCCGGACTGAGCCCAAGTCGTCGACGGCGCGTGCTGTTCCACGCGCGCCTCAAGGAGATGTCAGCAACTGTAGGGGCCTAGCAGGGTTGAAGCCTACTGGAGCCAAGGGTCTGATTCTGAAAGGATGACTCGGCCCTGATACGAAAGGCAACGAAGAAACAGGAGTGGGTTTTTAGTTAGTAAAAGTCTGACACTATCTCCCGTCCCGCCCAAGGGCGGGGGATGTCATAAGATGATTTTCCAACCGAAAAAAAAGCCCTCACCACCATTTATTATATTTATTGTATCAGGTTGATCGCCAGGCAGCCCGCAAGAACTCACACGAAAAAAAGTCAAGTCATTTTTCAGAATAATTTGTTACTAAATATTATATTTGCGAAATTTTATGTGTTGAATAACATCGTTTGTTACACATAGGCAGTTTCTAGGCTCCATATTGGCCTCGCTTTTGTCTCAGGTGTCTATTCTGCCTCGTCTGCAATGAAATGTATTATTAAAATTTTCCGGTTGCTGGATCCTCTCCACGACTGCCGCAACCCCGCGTGTCGCTAGTTCGCCGCTTGGTACGACTCTTCCTGCGCCAGGACCAGCGTGTCGTCTGCGTCAGGGAGGTCGCCACGCAGCACGTAGTCGTATCCGATGTTCCACAAGGGCGGTCCTAGTACCGATCCCTGCGGAACACCGCACGACATCTTTCGCCGTTTCAAATCTCCCTGGTGACTGGGATAGATGATGAACTTGTCCGTCAGGTAGGCCTCGATCACACGACAGAGGTAGTTAGGCACCTGGTGATACCTGAGTGCCCTCCTAATGCTACTCCAGGACAGGGAGTTGAAGGCGTTGGCAATGTCCAAAGACACCGCCTATAACAAAGCAACGCGGCGGCAGCACTGCAGCCGCACTGCCGTCGCTCAGCACTTTGCGGCTAATTTGAAGGCGCCCTTAGGCTCGCAATGAAGTATATTTCGCACTAGTGCGGGATGAAAATATTTTTTTTATGAAGTGCAATACACTTCATAAAAAAAATATTTTATATATTGTATTGGGCTGGTCACCGGGCAGCCCCTAGTAAAAACTACCTCGACGTTCGAAAAAAATCCGCTAACCATTTCATAATCATCATCATTATTTCAGCTGAAAGACGTCCACTGTTAGGCATAGGCCTCCCCAAGTGTCGCCATAACGACCGAGCCTTCCAACGCTGCGAGCCATTTCCCACAATTAATTTGTAACTAAAATATTTACAAAATTCTATTAATTTTTATCGAGTGTGTTAAAAACTTCGTTTGATACTCGTGGTCCAAAAATACTATTACATTTATTTTTATCAAACGCTCATCAATCTTTTAAAACTTTAAAAAGGCTTTAAAAGTAATCTGAAGATACTTTTTTTAAAATTATTATTTATAAGCTCGGGCTTGACCACTATCTCACCTAATGAAAAGCGCCGATAAATTCGAAGATAGAGTTTGGTCACTACAATTTCTCTGACTACTGAAATAAAACTTTGTAATAGTTACCTTAATAACATATTTTAAACTCAGACATGTAAAAATAAGTAAAGTTCATTTATTTTATTTTTACGCTAATGAAGGGAGATCTACCGATCTCCCGAAGCGAAAACTTATTGATATGTGTATCCTGCCCGTCCTAACCTACGGTGCCCAGACATGGTCGCTCACTGATTCGCAAAAGTTTCACCTTGGGGTTTGTCAACGAGCAATGGAGCGCAGCATTCTGGGTGTCAAGAGGGCCGACAGAGTGAGGAACACCACGCTGCGTCAAAAGACGGGAATTATGGACGTCGGAAAAAAGGTTGCCAGGCTAAAATGGGATTGGGCGGGTCACATCAGCCGCATGCACTCTGACCGGTGGGCAAGAGTCTCCACAAAGTGGGTACCTGAAGATGGACGACGCCGCCGAGGTCGACCTGGGAAGAGGTGACGAGACGACCTAGAAGCCTACCGCAAAGACTGGTTCGAGGTGGCCCAAGAAAAGAATACCTGAAAGAAGTTGGAGGAGGCCTTTGCCCAGCAGTGGGACAGTAGAGGTTATTAAAAAAAAAAAAATTTTTTTGTCGATAAGTGTCAGACACTTTCCAGGAACCAAAACGTCTGATAGAAGTTTTGGTTCATTGAAAGTGTCTGACACTTATGATACTACTTTAGAATAATATTCTACAAAAATATATATAACAATCAGCCATAAAAATTAAAGTGAAGTAACTTACTTTTTGTGCCCTTTCTCACCTGGTACCTGCCCAGGGGCCCCAAGGGGGAGCTCCACAAGCACACAGGTATTCAAAGCACATGAGACGCTACGGTTCACGCTAAGGTTTCATCAAAATAAGTTACGTCAGACCGCTCTGGGATCTTGGACTATAAGAAAGTAGTGGCCAGCCCCGGATTCACATGGGTTCAAATTATACACACAAACTATCCTCGTTTATCGCTCTTTCTATTAGTGAGAACCACAACAAAATCCATTTGGGAGGATTTAGCGGATAAACAGAAAGACGGCACGGAGAGCGAATTTGTTTTATATTATGTTGAGATGAAAGAAAATGGCTGACGTTGCCCTCGTATTTATAACAAAACTTTTAACTCAAAGCTTGTAGTTTTCATTATTAAAAAGTTACCGATCGTTGGTTTTCCTACTTTCAGTCATGTCAGTCATAAACAAAATGTGAGATTTTTCAAGTTATTAGTAAATTCTATGTGTTTGCGAATTTACCGCGTATATAGCGCGTATATCGAAGGATCGGAACAATTTGGCTTCCGCAGTCTTTCTGTCCGATTACTAGAGTGAATAGGCTCTTAATAAACTAGTGCAATTTACCATCTACAATTGCATCACTGCTTACTATCAGGTAAAATTTGTTTATTTTTTTTTTGTTTTTTTGTTTGTAGGAGGTCTCTGAAAGTCAGTACTTTCAGGACCAGTGTCCGATTGGTAATTTTTTTCACCGATAGAAAGCTGCTTTATTCCTGAGTGACATAGGCTATATTTTATATGTACGCGGGCGAAGCTGCGGGCAAAAGCTAGTTATTAACCGACTTCAAAAAAAGGAGGACGCATAACTTCGTCGCTTGCCAACCGATTTGAAAAATTCTTTGTTTGTTGGAAAGGGTATACTTCCCAAATGGTCCCATAGTCACCAAATCGGGATCTGATGATGGAATCTTAGTGAACTCGAGGGAACTCCTCAAATATTATAGGCAATCATATAGTGATTTATGTATTTTCATCGAGAACATAAGCATTTACAGTCAAAAAGTAACATTTGAGGAAGTGGAACTGACGAAGAAGACCAGAAATGGTCAACGGAACTTTATACTCGCATAGATATCACAATAAAGATACTTAAGCGACTATGACAATACAAATGAATGAATGGTTCTGAATAGTTACGTTGAAAATGGTGTCATCGAAGTGATCTGATGATGATGATGGAGCCGGAAGGTAGGCACTGAAACTCCGTAATTAATCAATGTATCCTAGCCGTGTTTGGGCTTATTAGAATTATCACGAGATGAACTTTGGCTATAAGGTACTATCGAACTGATTTGATGTTGGAGCCGGAAGGTGGAAGGTAGACACCGGAACTTCATAATAAAACAATGTAACCTAGCAGTGTTTGAGTTAATTGGAATTATCATGAGAAATAGGCACTCTGCTTATAAGTGTATCGCAACTAAAAAGTGTGAAATAAAAAACTTTTTACAAAAAAAAAAATAACCGACCACTAAAAAACACTAAAAGAATCAAAATAACTTTAATTTCGGAAGTCGGTGTTAAATAAGATACAAATAATACCGAGAAACACCGACTTCCGAAATTAAAGTTATTTTGATCCTTTTAGTGTTTTTTTAGTGAAGTCGGTTTTTTTTTTTGTAATAAGTTTTTTTTTTGAAAAAGTTTTTTATGAATTGAAGCATTGGGGTCCTTATCTTCTAAGTACTTACGAAATATAGTGTCTAAAGGAAACGTATTGCATCTTTTATTCTGTGAATATTTCTTGTTTTCTAAACGTACTACCGTAGCGTGATTTATATTGTTTTTCACGAATTTTGTCGCTCGAGTGGTTGATTTTTTAGGGTTCCGTACCTCAAAGATTATTTGATTCCATACGGTTAAGACCCTTTATCGCGGAAACGCGTAGAGACATCGAGTTGAAACTAAAATCATATACTCAAGTCTGCGGTCTCTTGAAGCTGTGAAAAAATCAAACTTCTAACTTAACGAAAAATAAAGATAAGTACGGCCGTTTATGTCGCAAAAAACGACAATATTCGGACACTTATCGGAGGGCTGGATGGTGAGCCATCTATCGCTCGTCGTCCGTAAGAACGCACCTACGTTGGTGATGAATCGCCCTGCGACTCTCGACGCCCGGGGCGTCTTCTATCGCGACGGCTGGGGCGTAAAAATGACCGTTCAAGGTTGTGGATATTTCTTTCGCTGAAACTATCAACTACCCGGTTGGTAGATGAACCTTAAGAAATTACAGTTACAAAACTGTATTCAGCAGCAAATCGCTACGGCGTCGAGTTTTATAATAGCATAGCATAGTCGGCCTTATAATGTTCCCACTGTTGGGACTCAGGCCTCCTCTCTAGGAAAGGGAATGGGCCGTAAACCACCACGCGGGCCCAGTGCGGGTTGGTCACATGTCTTCGAATTTTTGATTCTAGGACATGCCCTCACGATATTTTCTTTCACCGTTTTGAGAGCAGTGGTGATGAAATAAATTACACAAAGTAATGCGCCTGACTGGGTTTGAACTCGTAAGTCGGGGTCGTTACCACTCGGCCACCACTGGTCTACGAGTTTTATAATGGCGTTAATAAAAAAGAATGAGAGATATCAGGAAAATACTTTTATCTACCCACATTCACGTGAATGCGATAGAATGCGAAGAAATGCGATGGAATGCGATGGAACGTGATGGAATGCGATCGAATTCTTTTGAATACCACAGAATGCAACGGAAGGCGAAAGAATGCGATTGAATGAGACGGAATGCGATGGAATGCAGTGGAAAGCGTTTGAATGCGATGTAATGCGATATAAAGCTGTGGAATGCCACAAAATACGACGGAAGGCGAAATAATGCGATTGAATGAGACGGATTTCGATGGAATGCGATGGAATGCGATGGAATGCGTCGGAATACGTTAGAATGCGATGGGAAGATGGAATGCGATCGAATGCGATGGAATACGACGGAATGCGAAATAATGCGAAATAATGCGATGGAATGCGATGGAATGCGATAGAATGCAATTGAATATAATTGAATGCGGTGAAATGCGGCGGAACGTGATGGAAAGCGTTCGAATGCGTTTGAATGCGATGGAATGCGATTGAATGAGACGGAATTCGATGGAATGCGATGGAATGCGGTGGAATGCTTTTGCATGCAATGGAATATAATTGAATGCGGTGGAATGCGGCGGAACGTGATGGAATGCGATAGAATGCGGTGGAATGCGATTGAATGAGACGAAATTCGATGGAATGCGATGGAATGCGGTAGAATGCGTTTGAATGCGGTGGAAGGCGATAGAATGCGGTGGAATACTGTAGAATACCACAGAATGCGTCGGAAAGCGAAAGAATGCGATAGAATGAAGCGGAATTCGATGTAATGCTCTGGAATGCGTCGGAATTCGTTGGATGGCGATGGGACGTGATGGAATGCGATCGAATGCAATGGAATGTAATGGAATGCGACGAAATGCGGTGGAATGCGGAAGAAAGCGATAGAATGCGAAGGAATGCGAAAGAAAGCGATGCAATGCCGTCGCATTGCATCGCTTTCCGTCGAAAGCTAAAGAATGCGGAGGAATGCTACGGTTCGCGATGGATTGTGATTGAATGCGACGGAATGTGACTGTATGCTATAGAATGCTATTGAATGCTGTGGAAGGCGATTGAATGCGATGGAAAGCGACGGAAAGCGATGGAATGTGAAAGAAGGCGATGGTATACAATGGAATGCGAAAAAATGCTATGGAACGCGATGGATTGCAATGGAATGTAATGAAATGCGATGGAATGTGGTGGAATGCGGTGGAAAGCGATGGATTGCGATAGAAAGCGGTGGAATGCCACAGAATGCGACGGAAAGCGAAAGAATGCGATGGAATGCATCAACGGATTCTACCGCATTCCATTATTCAGGCATTCCATTACATTCCATTGCATTCCATTGCATTCGATCGCATTCCATCACGTCCCATCGCATTCCATCGAGTTTCGTCTTATACCGACGCATTCCAAAGCATTCCATCGAATTCCGTCTCATTCTATCGCATGCTTTCGCTTTCCGACGCATTCTGTGGTATTCTGTAGCACTCCACCGCATTCTAACGCATTCCACCGCATTCAAACGCATTCTACCGCATTCCATCGAATTCCGTCTTATTCTTTCGCATACTTTCGCTTTCCGACGCATTCTGTGGATTTCTGTAGCATTCCACCGCATTCTATCGCATTCCACCGCATTCTACCGCATTCCCTTGCATTCCATCGAATTTCGTCTCATTCTATCGCATTCCACCGCATTCTATCGTATTCCACCACGTTCCGCCGCATTCCACCGCATTCAATTATGTTCCATTGCATTCAAACGCATTCCACCGCATTCCATCGCATTCCATCGAATTCCTTCTCATTCAATCGCATTCCATCGCATTCCATTGCATTCGAACGCATTCCATCACGTTCCGCCCCATTCCACCGCATTCAATTATATTCAATTGCATTCTATCGCATTCCATCGCATTCCATCGCATTATTTCGCATTATTTCGCATTCCCTCGTATTCCACCGCATTCGATCGCATTCCATCACGTCCCATCGCATTCTAACGTATTCCGACGCATTCCATCGCATTCCATCGAATTCCGTCTCATTCTATCGCATTCTTTCGCTTTCCGTCGCATCCTGTGGTATTCTATAGAATTCCGCCGCAATCTATAGCATTCCATCGCATCAAACGCATTCCGACGCATTCCCTCGCATTCCATCGAATTCCGTCTCATTCTATCGCATTCTTTCGCTTTCCGTCGCATCCTGTGGTATTCTATAGCATTCCACCGCTTTATATCGCATTACATCGCATTCAAACGCATTCCACCGCATTCCATCGCATTCCATCGAATTCCGTCTCATTCAATCGCATTCTTTCGCCTTCCGTTGCATTCTGTGGTATTCTATAGCATTCCATCGCATTGCATCGCATTGCATGGCATTCCATCGCATTGCATCGCATTCCATTGAATTCAAACGAATTCGATCGCATTCCATCACGTTCCATCGCATTCCATCGCATTTCTTCGCATTCTATCGCATTCTTACATATTCCACGTGAATGGTGGGTAGATAAAAGTATTTTCCTGATATCTCTCATTCTTTTTTATTGAGGCCATTAGAACTCTTAGACCAGTGGTGGCCGAGTGGTAACGACCCCGACTTACGAGTTCAAACCCAGTCAGGCGCATTACTTTGTGTAATTTATTTCATCACCACTGCTCTCAAAACGGTGAAAGAAAATATCGTGAGGGCATGTCCTAGAATCAAAAATTCGAAGACATGTGACCAACCCGCACTGGGCCCGCGTGGTGGTTTACGGCCCATTCCCTTTCCTAGAGAGGAGGCCTGAGTCCCAACAGTGGGAACATTATAAGGCCGACTATGCTATGCTATTATAAAACTCGACGCCGTAGCGATTTGCTGCTGAATACAGTTTTGTAACTGTAATTTCTTAAGGTTCAACTACCAACCGGGTAGTTGGTAGTTTCAGCGAAAGAAATATCCACAACCTTGAACGGTCATTTTTACGCCCCAGCCGTCGCGATAGAAGACGCCCCGGGCGTCGAGAGTCGCAGGGCGATTCATCACCAACGTAGGTGCGTTCTTACGGACGACGAGCGATGGATGGCTCACCATCCAGCCCTCCGATAAGTGTCCGAATATTGTCGTTTTTTGCGACATAAACGGCCGTACTTATCTTTATTTTTCGTTAAGTTAGAAGTTTGATTTTTTCACAGCTTCAAGAGACCGCAGACTTGAGTATATGATTTTAGTTTCAACTCGATGTCTCTACGCGTTTCCGAGATAAAGGGTCTTGACCGTATGGAATCAAATAATCTTTGAGGTACGGAACCCTAAAAAATCAACAACTCGAGCGACAAAATTCGTGAAAAACAATATAAATCACGCTACGGTAGTACGTTTAGAAAACAAGAAATATTCTCAGAATAAAAGATGCAATACGTTTCCTTTAGACACTATATTTCGTAAGTACTTAGAAGATAAGGACCCCAATGCTTCAAGTCATAAAAAACTTTTTCAAAAAAAAAATACAACCGACTTCAAAGTAAAAAAAAAAACACTGTAAAGTGCAAAATAACTTTAATTTCAAAAGTCGGTGTTTCTATAATAGTTTTGTCTCTTCGTTATTTAACATTTGCACTTTACAGTGTTTTTTAACCGACTTCAAAAAAAGGAGGAGGTTATTCAATTCGGTTGTATTTTTTTTTATCATTATTTTTTTTTTTTTTTTTTTTTTATGTTTATTACCTCAGAACTCCGTCGTTTATGGACCGATTTGCAAAATTTTTTTTTCCCTCTATAGGATATGCTTCCAGATTGGTCCCATTTTTTTCAAAATCCAGTTCTGATGATGGGATCCATGAGGAATCGAGGGAACTCCTCAAATATTATAGGCAATCATATAGTGATTTTGGTATTTTCATCGAGAACTTAAGCATTTACAGTCAAAAAGTAACATTTGATGAAGTGGAACTGATGAAGAAGACCAGAAATGGTCAACGGAACTTCATACTCACATTGATATCACAATGAAGATAGTTAGCGACTATGACAATACAAATAAATGAATGGTTCTGAATAGTTACGTTGAAAATGGCATCATCAAACTGATCTGATGATGATGATGGAGTCGGAAGGTAGGCACTGGAACTCCGTAATTAATCAACGTAACCTAGTCGTGTTTGGGCTTATTAGAATTGTCATGAGATGCACTTTGGCTATAAGGTACTATCGAACTGATCTGATGATGGAGCCGGAAGGTGGAAGGTAGACACAGGAACTTTATAATAAAACAATGTAACCTAGCAGTGTTTGGGTTAATTGGAATCGTCATGAGAAATAGGTACTCTGTTTATAAGTGTATCACAACTAAAAAGTGTAAAATAAAAACTTTTTACAAAAAAAAAAATAACCGACTTCATTAAAAAACACTAAAAGGATCAAAATAACTTTAATTTCGGAAGTCGGTGTTAAATAAGAAACAAACAATACCGAGAAACACCGACTTCCGAAATTAAAGTTATTTTGATCCTTTTAGTGTTTTTTTTAATGAAGTCGGTTATTTTTTTTTTTGTAAAAAGTTTTTTTTTAAAAAAAAGATTGGTAACCTGGGATGTTTCCATGTTTGGAGCTGTGAGGAGATTTGATACAGCAGACATGGCAGTCAAATCTCGAACTATAGATTTTTCACTATTACTTTATCTCTGATTCTAAGAATCTTTATTGTTGTGTAAATAATAAAGATTAACTGGGAATATTGGTGCTTTTGTCAATTGAAATAACAATTTACTTAGCTTTACTCTACATAATATTACATAGGTACATTCATAGGTATCAGCCATATTTTTATACGAATACGAGCAAGCTTGAAATTGGAAGGTAGTTCGTAAAAAGAAACACAAGTACCAGGGTGGCAGAAATTATGGGATCTCAAAGCTCAAAGCGTGCTCGTGTACGGTGTGCGACCGTAATTGCTTCCTGTGGGGAAACTCGGCATGTGAAGAACGACCTCTCTCCACCCTGTTGCTACCAGGCTGCCATAAATCTGAGGGAGATGTAATTAAGCCAGCTGTACTCAAACGTCATCGGGCTTGGAGCGCTTTCCTTTGCGTCGCATTTTTGATTTCATTATGTCGTTAAATTCGGTCAAGTGATATTTGAACTCGTGAATGTGTTTATTAGGGAGATTTTATGTGACTGTTGCCAGTTTTGTAGCATTTTAATAGGTGTTTTGCTTACAAAGGAATTCAAAGATACATCATCTAGAGGTAGTTTAAAAAAGAATTCGAGATATATTAAATTCATCGACACCAACTCAAGTATTGACTTTAGGTTAGTGTATTTTAAGTTCATTTTTAGGTGACCATTTGTGTTAAAATACTTCTACAAACAGTATAAATTTCAATGGAATTTGAACTTTGTCACTATGTCATAGAGTTTATTGTTCCGAAACTTGAAAATATGAGCAATATATATAAAATGGTCGCGGGTTCAAACCCAGTCAGGCGCATTACTTTGTGTAATTTATTTCATCACCACTGCTCTCAAAACGGTGAAGGAAAACATCGTGAGGAAACCGGCATGTCCTAAAACCAAAAATTCGAAAACATGTGACATCCACCAACCCGCACTGGGCCCGCGTGGTGGATTACGGCCCATTCCCTCTCCTAGAGAGGAGCCCTGAGTCCCAACAGTGGGAACATTATAAGGCCGACTATGCTATGTTATATAAAATAGTGGTAACACTAAATATCTAACCCACATTTTCATAAGTCCTAATCTCAGAATCAATTTGGAAGTATTTCTACTTTGTGACCGAGCAATACTTTCTGTAATGCTGGGTAACTTACCAGGACTTCATATTCATAAAGCCATAGGATTACACTTGTAAATAAGCGCTTAGCCTACGTTGTAGACGCGGCATTAGGCACAAGCGAGCGAACACAGCTTTCATTTAAAATTTTAAATGTATACTGTAAAACAGGATTTTTTTTCAACTTCATTTTAATTGTCAACTGTGATGTGGTGACCTCATTATCATCAGGTGTGATACAGTGTGTTTCTGGTTTATTTTTAACTGACTTCAAAAAGGAGGAGGTCATATGATCGGTATATAACCTCCTGATGATGAAGCTTTTTTTTTTCGGTGGGAATATAATCTTATGACCCTCTTGGGCGGAGCGAAAGATAGTGTCAGACTTTTACTGACTAAAAACCCACTCCTGTTTCTTCTTTGCCTTTGTTCCAGGGCCCCGGGGTTCACTTTCGCACAACCAATGGCCCCAGTAAGCTTCGACCCTGCTGGGCCCCTACAATTAGCTGACATCTCCTTGAGGCGCGCATGGAACACTACGCGCCGTCGATGACTTGGACTTGGTCCGGACGATTACCGGATGGTCGGACGGTGAGCTACCCATATCTCGCCGTCTGCAAGCCCGTTCTTACGGTGGCTGGAAATCGGGATCGGAATCCCAGCGGCTGGGGCGTGAAAGGCGTTCCCTCGCGCGTGCGGCCGTCGCAGAAGGAGGCGACCACCTGCCACTCCTCCTCGCTCCGGACCATGGCCTGTACCAAGGCCCGGCGTGAGAGATCGCTGCTGACGATCGCCCCCACGAGGGCACGGCGGTGCTCAGCCCAGGCGGGGCACACCTCCACCGTGTCCTCCGGGTGCTCCACACAATGGTGAAACCCGGGCGTTTCTTCCGCACGAATCCGGTGCAGGAACCTCCCGAACTTGCCATGGCCGGTGAGAACCTGCGTCATGGGGAAGGTAAGGACGCCGTGAGGTCTTTCCAGCCACTGCTCAAAGAGAGGAACCAACATTGGGTTGCGACAGTCGCTGTCGCCATTCCACCATGAGATCCCGCCGGAACTCTGTCCGCCATACCGCGACAAGTCGCGGCAGCGGAGTTTCACCCCGGCGTTGCATCTCCACGCGCAGATCGTGCATGTGTGCAAAGACTATCTGATGATGAAGCTGGAAGGTAGACATCGGAACTCTGTAATAAAACAATGTATTCTAGCCGTTTGGAATTAAAGGAATTATCATGAGATGCACTCTGGCTATAAGGTACCAACGAGCTGATTTGATGATGGAATTGTCATGCAATGTTTTAAGTGGTTTTAATTATTAAATTCTATAGTACCTTACTATAGAACTTGCACACTATTTAAGTTTGACTAAAAATTGTTAAATAAAAAACTTTTTACGAAAAAATACAACCGATTTCAATTAAAAAGAAACACTAAAACGTGCAAAATAACTTTAATTTGGAAGTCAGTGTTATTATATATAAATAATAATAACAATAATAATCCCATCGCCGTATTTCTACGTTGACGTCGTGGTTGGGCTTGCGTGCTCCAATATACCCTAGGTCTGTATCGGTAAAGTTTGCTTTGCTGTAATCTGCCTAGGGTGAGGGGCCAGACTAAGAGAGATACAATCCGCAGTGCAGTTTTGTGGCGAACTGTTGGGCATTAGCGACCCCACGGACCCGATCTCCCGGGAGAATTCTTGTTCTTCATCTCCGGCTTGCCTTTATTGGCCGGCCGTAGTGAACACTGACGAGGAACTGAGCTCCCACCTCTCTCTTGCCTTTATTGGCTGGCTTGAGTGGAGATTCGCAAGAGCAAACGTGCTCGGGAGAAGGATGTATAATCCAGTAAGGTGCTGGTAGGGATCTTGACCGTACTTCCGGGATTGTCCTGATAGCCGTGGTATACCTCTCCACTCCTTAAGCACCTCAGGATATGTTGCCCTCTTGTTGCTACGTCACTTCGTGCTAGCGGCCGTTTTTGGGGGCCCATTTATTGAGTGTGCAAGTCACCCCCTGCCTTTTTTCGATGCATATTAATAACGTTGTTCAGGCAGGGGCCATAGTCTTGACATAGTTCCATGTTACCAGTCCACTTAAGACTCCAAAAACCATAGCCCTATTATCTTTGTTCTCCATATGTCGTAACAGTTTTTCAATAACCGGGGGTTGTCCTTGGGTGCACTAGCATAGCGCGTACAGGGATAATCGTCGGTTGGTATCATGTTCCATTATAATTGTCTAAAGGGCCTCTGCGAGTTGGCTTTGGCTCCTCGTACGCCTCCCAAAGGTCCAGGACCTCAGGGTCCTGAGATAAATAAAATATATAAAAATAACAATAATAAATCATTTATTTTCAGGAATCTGGGAACAGAGATAAATACCTTACAGACTAAATATATTTATAGTAAATTAAATACAATTTATTGTTAATAAATAAGACTACAAAGAAAGTTCGGGAAGCTGCGCGGTATCTTCTCGTCCAACATACCACAGTGTCTCAAGACGAAAGTCTGTGACCAGTGCGTGTTGCCAGTGATGACATATTCAAAAGATTCAAAAGATTCAAAGATTCAAAGATTCAAAGATTCAAAAGCATTTATTTCAAATAAACCATTTACAGGCACTTTTGAAATGTCAAGAAGTCAGTCAGTCAGAAAAAAAAATGATGCTAATTGCACATTCCAAAGCGTAGATCTCTATGGAGAAGAATGTGCAAGAAACTCCATGGACACTCTTTTCAATCATGTTTTGCAATTACAAATATCTCTGTTACATGTTTCTTGTCGCTATCATGTGAGAACAATGTCAATAATGTAAAAATAAAAACTAAATATAGATATTAAAATAGCAACTGGCAGCTAAGAGATGACCAGTCTCAACTGACAGCGCCCGTTCACGGACCTGACGCGAATATTAGCACCACTCAGCTCAACCATTTTGAAGGGAACCGAATGATCCAACACACGCGCCACCATCAGAGAGACATTTGAGTGAGCATGACAAACTCTCAACTGCCATGCTCATTTATGACAAACAAATCCAATAGTAACCTAAAAACCATAAAATAGCTCCATGGTACTCACATTTACAAAGTTTGAAAAAAATGCTTCTACATTATACAATACTAAATACAATAATAATTAACTACAATAATACTTTACAAATTTAACAAATTCAAAAAAAAAAAAAACATTAAAGAATAGTAATAATAGTTTCAAAACTAATCAATTTGTACCCACGGTGGTAGTGGAGCTGGACCAGCATTGAGCCAAGCATTTTTATCTTGAATATAATCCTCCAACTTATAATATGCTTGCCTGCATAGTGTGCGTTTAATACAAGATTTAAATTTCGTTTCATTGAGTTCTAATATTTGGGGAGGTATTTTATTATAACATTTCAAACAGTACCCCATGAAAGAAGAGGCCACTTTAGCCAGTCTGAAACCTGGTTGAACTAATTGGTCCCTATTTCTTGTAACATAATTATGTCTATCGCCTCTTTTGCTAAAAAGATGAAGATTTTTTCTAACGTACATGATGTTTTCATAGATATATTGACAAGGCACCGTCATGATGTTAATATCCTTAAACAGTTCCCTTAGAGAATCGCACCGGCGGAGACTGTAAATAGCTCTGATAGCTCTTTTCTGTAGAATAAAAATTGAGTCGATGTCTGCAGCCCGTCCCCATAGTAAGATACCGTATGACATGATACTATGAAAATAACTAAAATAGACTAGTCTAGCGGTATCAACATCCGTAAATTGGCGGATTTTTCTAACAGCATATGCAGCTGAGCTAAGCCGTCCTGCAAGAGATGTTAAATGAGGACCCCATTGTAGCCTTGAGTCAAGCGTTATCCCCAGGAAAACAGTTTTGTCGACAAATTCTAGTTTTTCATCGTTTAGTATTACGTCACAATCACTACTTTTAACATTCGGTAAGGAAAATCTTATGCATTTAGTTTTTTTCCCGTTTAAAACTAGATTATTAGCAGTGAACCAGTTTTGGACCTGCAGTAGTGCGTTATTTTCGTCGTCAAGATTATTAGTCCTTCTATTTATCTTAAAAATCAAAGAAGTGTCGTCGGCAAACAACACCATATTAAGTTTATTTTGCAACAAATAGGGTAAATCATTAATATAAACTAAAAATAAAAAAGGACCTAAAATTGAACCTTGGGGTACCCCCATTTTCCCATTAAATCCCGACGAATTGACACCGTTTATTTGAACTTGTTGCTGTCTGTCAATCAAATAAGATTTTAATAAGCTTAAAGCTGTTTTGCCTAGTCCGTAATGCTCAAGTTTCAGGAGTAATGTTTCATGAACCACACAATCAAACGCCTTAGACAGGTCACAGAAGATGCCTATAGCATCCTGTGCCTCTTCCCACGCATTAAAAATGTGTTTTAGTAAGGAGACACCAGCGTCAGTTGTACAACGTCCTTTGGTGAAACCATACTGTTTATCGTGTAAGATGTTATTTGTGTTAAAATGATAAAGCATTTGATTTAACATCACCTTTTCAAATATCTTGCTAAAAACCGGCAACACGGACACCGGCCTATAATTATTAGTGTCTTTACTGTCCCCAGATTTAAAAAGTGGTATCACTTTACTATATTTCATCAGATCCGGAAAAACTCCTTGATCTATACACAAATTAAATATTATAGCTAAGTACGGCGCTATAGTCTCAATAATTGAGGTACAAACTTTGATAGACATACCCCACAAATCTTCTGTCAATTTAACCTTGATTTGTTTAAAAGCTTTTATTACAGATAAAGGGTTTATATGCTTAAAGTTAAATTCAGTCGAACAGGCTGCAACGTTCGCCTGTAATAAACTAAAAGCATGCGATGGCGACGAATTTAGGGCTTCAGTAGTTTTACTTGGTATACTGGCAAAGAAATTTACAAATTCTTCTGCAACTAATTTGTTATCGCTAATAAGACCATGATGTGTCTCCAATGTGTAATCTTTGTTATGTATTTTGTTCCTGTTGGTTTCATTATTTATAATTTTCCAAACCGTTTTTATTTTATTATCTGCCGATTTAACTTTGTTGCTAATGTACAAGGCCTTAGCTGCCTTACAAGTGTTTTTAAACATTTTTGAATATGTAGCAACATACTTATTAAAAGTTTCAGTGTTAATAATAGGCTTAAGGCCATACAGCTCAAAAAGTCTTTCCCTACTTATTCTGATTCCTTTAGTTGCCCAGTCACTAAACCTAAACTTAGGGCAGATACTTTTAGTTTTTTTCTCAAAAGTCTTATTGAACTCAGTTTGGACTATTGAAAAAAAATCGTTATACAAAAAATTACCATTCTTCACTTCAAGATTCCAATCACCTAACTTGCTAATTAAAGTGCTGTTAAATTTATTTAGTTTACCGGATGTTATTGGTCTGGACTGAATCTGCACTTGTTGTATGGGTAAGTTGGATTCAAAAGTTACCATTAGGCCGCTATGATCAGAGGGCAGATAATTTACAATGGCCTTTTCTAAATAGTTGCAGCAACAAAAAACATTATCGATACATGTAGCAGTAGTTGTCGTAGTTCGAGTAGGTTCTATAAACACATTAAATAAATTAAATGATTTGAAGAGATTTATTAATCTACTGCTATCTGAATTATTTTCTAAAATATTGACATTAAAGTCTCCACAGATTATTACTAATTTGTTACCAGTTGCAAGTTTTGCCATAACATCTTCCATGACAGACTCAAAAATAGAGTAGTTTTGATAATTAGGGGGCCTGTAAACGCACACTATGATATGCCTATCCAGCTATGCTATGCTATGCATATGGCACTGAAACATGGTCGCTTACAATGGGCCTCATCAGAAGGCTTACAGTCACCCAAAGGGCAATGGAAAGGGCTATGCTCGGAGTTTCCTTGCGTGATCGCATAAGGAATGAAGATATCCGCAGGAGAACCAAGGTCGCCGACATAGCCCGAAGAATCGTCAAACTAAAGTGGCAGTGGGCAGGGCACATTGCTCGTAGAACGGATGGTCGATGGGGCCGAAAGGTTCTAGAGTGGCGACCGCGTACCGGAAGGCGCAGCGTTGGAAGGCCTCCCACAAGTTGGACCGACGACCTGGTGAGAGTCGCAGGAGTGCGGTGGATGCGAGACGCACAGGATCAGTCGTTGTGGAGACGCTTGGGGGAGGCCTATGTCCAGCAGTGGACGTCTTTCGGCTGAAATGATGATGATGATGATGAAATAAGACTACTGACTATGTTAATAATAATAATAATAATAATAATAATAATAACCCCATCGCCGTATCTCTACGTTGACGTCGTGGTGGGGCTTGCGTGCTCCAATATACCCTAGGTCTGTATCGGTAAAGTTTGCTTTACCGTAATATGCCTAGGGTGAGGGGCCAGACTAAGAGAGATACAATCCGCAGTGCAGTTTTGTGGCGAACTGTTGGGCATTAGCGACCCCACGGACCCGATCTCCCGGGAGAATTCTTGTTCTTCATCTCCGGCTTGCCTTTATTGGCCGGCCGTAGTGAACACTGACGAGGAACTGAGCTCCCACCTCTCTCTTGCCTTTATTGGCTGGCTTGAGTGGAGATTCGCAAGAGCAAACGTGCTCGGGAGAAGGATGTATAATCCAGTAAGGTGCTGGTAGGGATCTTGACCGTACTTCCGGGATTGTCCTGATAGCCGTGGTATACCTCTCCACTCCTCAAGCACCTCAGGATATGTTGCCCTCTTGTTGCTACGTCACTTCGTGCTAGCGGCCGTTTTTGGGGGGCCATTTATTGAGTGTGCAAGTCACCCCCTGCCTTTTTTCGATGCATATTAATAACGTTGTTCAGGCAGGGGCCATAGTCTTGACATAGTTCCATGTTACCAGTCCACTTAAGACTCCAAAAACCATAGCCCTATTATCTTTGTTCTCCATATGTCGCAACAGTTTTTCAATAACCGGGGGTTGTCCTTGGGTGCACTAGCATAGCGCGTACAGGGATAATCGTCGGTTGATATCATGTTCCTTTATAATTATCTAAAGGGCCTCTGCGAGTTGGCTTCGGCTCCTCGTACGCCTCCCAAAGGTCCAGGACCTCAGGGTCCTGAGATAAATAAAATATAAAAAAAAATAATAATAATAACTCTTTATTTCAGGCTACTAAGGCCCATAGACACTATACATAAATAAAAATCTTAAAAATAATAAACTAATACATAATAACATTCTAATAACACTTCACACTGCACTTGTTCACTTTGTGCTGTTTCGTGGCACTTACGCCACCGAACAGCAACACCGCGTTGTTGTTATTAGAATCGTCGTCTTCCTATAAATTTCCCAACTGGAATATGTTGGGGTCGGCTTCAAGTCTATCCGGATGCAGCTGAACACCAGTAGTTCACATGCCTGCCTATCTGACCTTTTTTTTTTAGGTGGGAAAATCGTCTAATGACAAATCGCGCTCTTGGGCGGAGCGGGAGATAGTGTCAGACTTTTACTGACTAAAAACCCACTCATGTTCCTTCTTTGCCTTCGTCCCAGGGCCTCGGGTTTCACTTTCACACTATGACCTTCACAATCCAGTAATTAATAAAAATAATATTATTCTACAACTTTCACACAACGCCTTATAGTCCCAAACTAAGCAGAACTTGTGATACGTGAACGCTCATCACACAAACATTTGTCCTGGGGGGGAATCGAACCCACGGCCTCCGGCATAGCAGTCAGGGCCACGAACCACTAGGCTAACCGGCCAGTCAGAAATTAAACAACACGATACCTCTCGGCCCATGTTATCGATAGCGTATAGAGTTCCACGCGCGCCACAAAGATGCCCGCAAACCGTAGGGGCCCAGCAGGGTCGATATCAGCTAGGGCCATAGGGACAAGTATGTAAGGGCTACTCGTGGTCCTAGAACGCATTGGGCAACTGAAGGAACATAGGTGTGGTTTTAGTCTGACATGTATTATCTCGCTCTACCCTAGTGCGAGAGAAGTCATCATTAGATGATTTCCTATCTCAAAAAAAGCCCTTGGCAAGACTGGTGTCAGATTTACTGGCTTCTGAATATCCGGAACAACTGTCAAAGACCTACAAATGACAGCCGGGACCATGGAGGAATTTCGATATGTTGAGATGGTCACCCATCAGTCTGACCTCGGTAAGCGTTGCTTAACCTTGGAGATCGACACAGGCAGCTGTTATTATTATAACCACGAGCTACTCTTTTTAAAAAAGAGAACTTTAAGTAATATTTCAATCCATATCATCACTAACTTCATTATCGACTTTAGCTTGGTGTATTTAAAAGTCATTTTTGAGTGACTATTAGTATTGAAGAGGTTCTCCAAAAAGTATGGATAGAAAATTAATTAGATGATTGGAATAAGGAATATATGACTCGACACGACAGACGTTGTTTTATGACTTTTTGGTTCTAAAAAAAGTACACAGAAAGAATAATAAATTCCTAAATAAAACGTTTATTTTGGAACTAGATTCTATATTTTGTTAGTAACCAATTAAACTTAGAGCTAGTGTTAGTAACATAGAGAACAAAATTTCTCGTAATCAGGGGCCTCGACTCCGTGGGTGCTCGGCGGCGCGAGCACCCACGGAGTGAGAAATAAACAGTGGATGCCGAACACCCATAAGAATAGATATCAAGAAACAGATCAGTAATCGCCTTTTACGTATAAATTATAACATTTCTTGGTAATGAAAACTAGTTTCATTTTTATTTAATGGTTTCATTTTATATTTTTATCAAACATAATTAGTAATTAAGTACGCAGTATGTAAGAAGGACATTTATTTATTTGTTGGTCGATCAGTGTGCATTTCTCTTCTCATACTTCGCCACTTTTTCGATTCCATCAAATGATCATGAACACCCATGAGGTTTTCTAAAAGCCGGCGCCCCTGCTCGTGATCCAAGCTGCGAGCAGAATCTAGTTACGTAATTATGAAGATAGATTCTATTTGAATAAAACTCATTAAGAACATCTAGTATGCGCTACCTAAGTTTCAGCCTTCTGCCTCAAAGTGCCGCGTGTAGCGCCCTTTGAATATCTCTAAAGTTTCCGAATAAGATGAGCGAACGAATAGAGCTGCGGCTGACAGGCGTTATACCTATTAACATTGGTAGGGTAACCATGGGGAATGGCGCTCAGTTAAGGCGCATAGTTCCTTGAATATCTGGCAGGAGTTAAATGCACACATACTTGTACTGCCGCTTGCACCCGCATAGAGCCCCGCTGACCTTTAAAACCAATTATTTTTGCGAATTACTGATCGATTTACATATTATTATGCTATGTACATTCCGAAGAACACTTAACTAGCAATTTTTTTGTGTAAACCTACTTATTTCTAAAGATCAAAGCCGTTTGAAAGAAGTAGGGAAAACAAGCGAAAAAATATCATGCCGTTAAATTTTATTTTTGGCTAAAGTACATATTTGTCATGCACAAATATCTTGTTGATAATGTTATACATGAATCTATAATAAACATTATTTTTTTTTATACCACCTGCTCGATAATGCCCTTATATACGTCATACAACCATCACTTAAAGCAAGTCATTATATCCATAAGGAGATAATGCAGTATGGGCGATCCCTAGGGAATAATGAGATTTGAATTTGGAACGTGAAAAACCGTCAGCATTATGTGAATTAAAATGTAGTGCATCAAACAAAAATATTCAAATTTCAAACTGACTAAAAAAAAGTAATGAACAAGCGGGAGCGTTATAGAAAATTTAAACTATAGAATCTTTGAGTAGTGAATTTTGTTTGTTTCAAATCTCAAAACATTTTGAGTGATAGTTAAGATTAACTGGTAAATAATACTTATATTTCTGTATTATATGATTTTTTTTACTAAATTGTCTTTTAATTATCTCACAGATGGTGTAAAAAGTAGAGTATCCAACACGGGGATAAAGCTGTCTTTGTCTTGGGCGGCTTGAATTCCTCACTTCACTCAGGTTTCTTTATTAACTCCCTCGCAATGCTCGGGAGTTAATTATATAAATCCCTCACTGTCGTTCGGGATTAAAATTAGCAACCTTCGTTTTGTTCGGAATTCAACATCCGCCACCCGCGACTTAAAGACACTGCTTTATCCCCTAGTCACATAATCTACTATTAAATCTATTGACCTAGTCGTTACCGAGGAGTAGGCTTCAGAAAGTCATTGTTTTATGGTACTTCTCGGGAGCTAGGGCCTTAAGGAGAAAACGCTATATACTTTATTTTTGGCTTTGTCGGCGTGATTGTACTAAATATACCTTTGTCAGTCAGTGATAAAGTAGCATTCTGCTGGTGAAAGAATTTTTCATATCGGTTCAGTAGTTTTCGAGTTTATCTCTGGAGTACACCGACCGCCTTCAGCTCTTTGGAGATAAAATTTTCTCAGACTTTAACTTTGGGTGGTTCATTGAGTCCAAAGACAAGTTAGCTTGCTAGGAAACTCGGCGTTCTTGCAAAGGTCCGGCGGTACTTCACACCAAGACAGCTTTTAATGTTATATAAAGCACAGGTCCGTTCGTGTGTAGAGTACTGCAGCCACATATGGGCTGGTGCTGCAAAATGCCACCTGGTAGCTTTGGACTCGGTGAAAAGGCGTGCAAAGAGGCTAATTGGTGATCCAGATCTGGTTAGGTCCAATCTACAAAGCCTTGAGCACAGGCGTCGGGTAGGCAGCCTTTCGGTGTTTTACAGGATGCATTTTGGAGTGTGTGCGCAGGAATTGCATGACTTGATTCCACCATCTCATTTCTACCATCGGACCACCCGACGAACGGCGAGTATCCACCTTTACGTTGTTGAAACCTCTACGGTCCGGACCAAGCGTTTCCCCTCGTCGTTTAAACCGCGTACATCGAGGGTCTGGAAGAATTTGCCTGCTGCGGTCCCGTCCGATTATAATTTAGGTGTCTTCAAGGCAAGAGTGAATAGGCTCTTAATAAATTAGTGCGCCTCACCATCAACGATTTCATCACTGCTTACCATCAGGTGGGATCACAGTTAAGTACTAGTTTATATCAATTAAAAAAATGACAAACAATAAAAACTTTTTACAAAAAAAAAATAACCGACTTCACTAAAAAAAAACACTAAAAGGATCAAAATAACTTTAATTTCGGAAGTCGGTGTTTCTCGGTATTGTTTGTTTCTTATTTAACACCGACTTCCGAAATTAAAGTTATTTTGATCCTTTTAGTGTTTTTTTTTTCCCACTTTTTAGTTGCGATAGACTTATAAACAGAGTGCCTATTTCTCATGACAATTCCAATTAACCCAAATACTGCTAGGTTACATTGTTTTATTATAAAGTTCCTGTGTCGACCTTCCTCCTTCCGGCTCCATCATCAGATCAGTTCGATAGTACCTTATAGCCAAAGAGCATCTCACGACAATTCTAATACGCCCAAACACGGCTAGGATACATTGATTAATTACGGAGTTCCTGTGCCTACCTTCTGGCTCCATCATCAGATCAGTTCGATAGTACCTTATAGCCAAAGTGCATCTCATGACAATTCTAATAAGTCCAAACACGGCTAGGTTACATTGATTAATTACGGAGTTCCAGTGCCTACCTTCCGGCTCCACCATCATCATCAGATCACTTCGATGATACCATTTTCAACGTAACTATTCAGAATCATTCATTTATTTGTATTGTCATAGTCGCATAACTATCTTCATTGTGATATCTATTTGAGTATGAAGTTCCGTTGACCATTTCTGGTCTTCTTCATCAGTTCCACTTCATCAAATGTTACTTTTTGACTGTAAATGCTTAAGTTCTTGATGAAAATACCAAAATTACCATAGGGTTGCCTATAATTTTTGAGGAGTTCCCTCGATTCCTCATGGATTCCATCATCAGAACTGGATTTTGAAAAAAATGGGACCAATCTGGAAGCATATCCTATGAAGGGAAAAAAAAATTTGCAAATCGGTCCATAAACGACGGAGTTCTCTGAGGTAACAAACATAAAAAAAAAAATGATAAAAAAAAAAATACAACCGAATTGATAACCTCCTCCTTTTTTTGAAGTCGGTTAAAAATACAAATCTATCCTCTTTATAATATTAAATAATAAATGATATTTATTTTTCAAATAGGTTTTAAAAAACACATTTGCATCACATCTGACTGGCCTGTTGGTCTAGTGGTTAGTGGCCCTGACTGCTATGCCGGAGGTCCTGGGTTCGATTCCCACCCAGAACAAATGTTTGTGTGATGAGCACGATCATTTGTTCTGTGTCTGGGTGTAATTTATCTATATATGTATGTATTTAGAAATATTTAAGTATGTTTATTAGTTGTCTAGTACCCGTAACGCAAGTTCTGCTTAGCTTGGGATTAGACGGCGTTATGTGATATTATGAAAAAAAAATAATTGACAGTTTCAACTAGTTACCTTGAGAAGAAACACCAAAACAAACTCAAAATAAGACGAGCGAACGAATAGAGCTGCGGTAGACAGGCGTCATATTTATAAACACTGCCCCCCAAGCCAAGTTACAATCGTTTCGTTCGCGCCGGACGCCTCGAGTAGGCCACGCCTCCGAATCCTTTGTTCTGACGTCATCTCAACGCTCAGTCACGTGGCCAGAACAAAGGAATCGGAGGCGTGGCCTACTCGAGGCGTTAGGCGCGAACGATACGATTGTAACTTGGCTAGGGGGGCTGGTAGGGTAACCACAAGGAATGGCGTTTAGTTAAAGAGAAAACCCTGTATCATTATCATGCCTGCTTAAAAGAAAACCTTGTGCAAAATATCACGTTCCTAGACCCTGTAGTTTCGGCTGTGCGTTGATATGTCAGTCAGTCAGTTTCTCCTTTTTTTATATATATAGATTATTGGTTTCTATTTTCAAATACGAAAAACAAGCAAACGTACAACTATTTGGTAATAAACATTTTAATTCAAAGGGAGCTGATGACGTGATGACAGTCGCGGGAATCCAACGCAAGACGCACCGGATGCGAGACGCACCAGACCGACCGTTGTGAGAGGGAGAGGCCTATGTTCGATAGCGGACATATTTCAGCTGAAATCGTGATGAGATAAATATTATTTCGTAATCAGATAACTACCACTTTTTACAAACGAGCAACAGAAGAATTTAGTACCGTTTCTGTGAATTGCGAGCAAAGCCACATGGATAAGCTTGTATTAAGTCATTTAACGTGTTTATGGTGTTTGCGGTCTTGGAGCTGAATATGTGGCGATGTTTGCAGTTCGTCTCTAGAAGTTCACTCGAACAGTTAACACTTTATGACGGTTTTAAAGTAGTTGGAAACGCTATCAATATACTTAATCGAACTTAGTTATATGGAGGAAGATGAAGGCTAACAAACAATGTTATTTGTTATAGTTCTAAGTTTTCAAATGCAATTGTGAAGGTTGGAATTAAGAGGGCCCTTCAACACACGTCTATCTTCAGCCTGAGTATAGTTTAAAAGCTTGTTGGTTCATCCAACGCAATGTTTGATGAGTGGGTTTTTAGTCAGTAAAAGTCTGACATGCCCTCTCGCTCCGCACAAGAGCGCGGGATGTCATTAGATGACGATGGATCCCCTAAGGGGGTAAAACGGGGGTAGAAGTTTGTATGGAGAAACCTATTTTGACGCGGGCGAAGCCGCTGACAGAAGCTAGTATTATATATAAAGAAATAAGTTTATTATAACAATATTAATAATATAAAACATACATATGTGATGAATACTTTACATTACGGTCGTAATGCGAGGAAATGAGCTTAGTTTAGGAGACAGTGGTTCTAAAAACACGGACATCGTTTTTTAGCAATCAATATGTTACTATGAAAGGGAGAAGTCGAGGTCTTTGCCCAACAGTGAGACGTAACAGGCTGATTAGGTACATCTCCTATTTTTTTGTAGTTGGGAAAATCATCCAATGACATCCCCCGGTCTTGGGCGGAGCGAGAGGGCGTGTCAGACTTTTACTGACTAAAAACCCACCACTCCACCACACCACTCCTGTTCCTTCGTTGCCAGAGTACCAGGACCGAGTCTTCCTTTCAGAATCAGACCCTTGGCCCCAGTAGGCTTCGACCCTGCTGCATGCTGGGCCCCTACGGTTTGCTGACATCTCCTTGAGGCGCACGTGGAACAGTAAGCGCCGTCGACGACTTGGTAGATGTTCTATAGTTTGTTGTTTTGTGATATTCAGGAAGTGTGCGTCGGAATCACGTAATTTAATTTTACCAAGCCCGTTCCATCATCGGACCACCAGACGTATGGCAATGCGCCACACGGACACCCCATCCATACGCATTAAACGTTTTGGGAACACATTCATTGTGCGTACAGCTAAAGAGTGTAGTTACCTGCCGAAATGCTGTGGTTCCTGATGGCTACAACCTGGGGGTCTTTAAGTCAAGAGTGAATAGTGAGTAGGTTACTTTTAGGCAAGCGTGCTCCATCGTCGACCATATCGTCCTTTTTAATCAGGTTTTTTATTTAACCTATTAATTGCTGGACTTAATCTCACTTTTTCAATTGTTATTATTGTTTTTTTTTTATTGTTGATAGGTTCTCGCTTGACCGCTATCTCACTTGATGGAAAGCGACGATAGGTTGACGATGGAGCGCGTTTACCTAGAAGTAACCTATTCACCCTTGACAAGACTCCCGGGTTGTAGCCATCAGGAAACACATATTTCGGCAAGGAATTCCACTCCATAGCTGTACGCACAATGAATGTGTTCCCAAAACGTTTGGTGCGTATAGGTGGGATGTCAACCACGCAACATTGTATCCAGTCTGTGCTGCACTGCTGGGTAAATACGTTCATTCCTTTTATTATTCCCGGCTCTGGGGGCTTTTCTTGCCATTTCTCAAGGAAGACATCCAAATCGTCCTGTTATCTCCTTCGTGGTCTGCCACGTCTTGATTTCGGGCCGCTAATTTTATGTTTTATGGGCTTGCCGAACGATCGGCATGCAGTAGATATGTCCAGCAGAATCTTATTTAAGCTAGGGCAGTCAAGTCACATCAACGATCTGTGGTTTGCAGAGCAGTATAGTTTTTTGAATGGTTTCGCATAAGATCCGTTAGTTTAACATCAAGTATATGTATATAGGAACCTCTGGTATATGTTAGTGTAGCAATGCGCTCACTAGGCGCACGGGCTACACACTGAACGCGTCACCGCGGCCGCCACCCATATTTATAGATTCGGAACTAACTGCCTCGAAACCCTCGGGTAGCGCGATATTTAAATATATTGTATTAATTCTAAATCCACTTGGCAAAAGTAAATATAATACCATCACTACTTGCGACACCCAAAATGTGAATGTAAATAGACACAAATTGACAGTAAATATGTTTTCTTTGCCATCCATATTTTGGATGTATTTGCATGTGCAATTTCATTTCTATGGATAATATAGGTTTTAGTCTTCCCTTCTCCTAAACTAAAATAATAACAACGGACAAACGTAAGCTATATTTTTATTACGTTCGTTTCGGAACGTCGTGCTTCATAAAATGGACAATATTTCTTTTTTCATGGTCCACTGGGCCTTTTGGTTGTAACTGTTTTATTAAATTTGACCGCTTTTAAGAATTACTGTTTTACAGAGACATGGCTTTGGGATTATTTGAATAGACTTTCTTCTCAAAATCGTTGTTCACTCATGTTATTCTAGTATAGGTAAAGAAGACCAGTGAAAGGATGGGATGAATGTGGGAAATATGGATATATTATGACTAGAAAACAGATGACTAATGAGATGACAGCAGGTAAAGATGAAAGAAGACATGCTACAATCCCGACTAAATTAGGACTAGGGCCGCAGGAAAATGATGGCGATGAAAAATGAGGTCAAACTAAAATTTTGGTATAATACTACGTCTGCCAAAGACACTACATGTTTCTAATCGTGCAACAAGCAAGTTCTCTTCAGTACCTTTCTATATTTTCCAAGTAGTTCAATGAAAAGTCTTCACAGATAGGTGGATACGAATTTCAAGCGACATTTGAAAGTACTATTAAAGATGGTTTTATTTTAAAAAGTATATTTTGAAAGCTTGTTTGAGTATCGACTACTTCTGCTCATGTAAATGTTGGTTTGCATTTTATATGTGAAATTGAAGTGAGACGGGGCTTGTTATAAATAGTGGTAGTGATGGCGAGGATAATTACGATATAATTAGTATTTCAAGAGCCAAGCATGTCTTAGAATATTATTTGAAAATTCTTAACACACAGAATATTTAATTAATTTTGAACGTCTCTAACATTCCGTCCATTGCTTAGTAAGATAGTCCTCTTTATATGTTTTGATTCCCTGGTACATGTGAATATCATTCAACTATTTCACGATCTTCTGTTGATCTTCTAACCTAGTTTTTGTCTTGATTTTCCTACATTCTTGGTACAGTTTTTTGGCTACCAATCAGAAGAGAACATTATTTATGTATAAATGTTCCTTTGAATAACATAATAGTTGAGAATAAGCCACCCTTATTCACTGATTACAATACACATACGATGAAGTAGAGACACCCAGACGGTAGTCTCACTCTAAACACAATAGGCTTAATTCTCAATAGGGCACGGCGTGGGCCAGTCATCGTCAATAAATTGGTCGTTTCAGCCTCTTGAGAAACCGTAAATTGTGCCAACAAACAGGTTTGAGGGACACTTAGCGTTATAACTACGCATTTGTCAATATACTCGTATATATATATTTACAAAAAAGTTTGGGTAGGATAGGAAGTTTTATTCTACACTGATATTATGAAGAGGTAAAAATTGTTTTTTTGTTTGTAGGACTGAAAGTACTAGTCCGATTACTAATATTTTTTCACCGATAGTAAGCTGCCTTATTCCTGAGTGTCATAGGCTATATTTTATGTACGCGGGCGAAGCTGCGGGCATAAGCTAGTTGATAAATAAGTGTGTCTGAGTAAATTAAATTTGTATGGGTTTATAAACCGCTGTCTCTTTTGTGTCATGGTGTCCTGGTATAATGCAAGTCTTGATTCGAGACATAAATGGATAGAATATTCTGTATAGATACAGAGTAGAGATACAGACAGACCGAACGAAACCCGATTTGCAGCTGAAACCGAAACCGTAACGAATGTTTGGCTCCTTATCAAGTTTTGATCGTGACAGAAACCGAAACCGATACTGACGCAGAAACAGAAAACTGTCAAAAATAAAATAATGTTACAGTTATTCCTATCTGTATTCCAATATAAGTAATTATCATCTATCATCATTATTTCAGCCGAAAGATGTCTACAGTGGAACAAAGGCCTCCCCCAGGAACCGCCACAACGAACGGTCCTGTGCGTCTCGTATCCATCGGATTTCCGCGACCCTCACTAGGTCTACCTTGTGGGAGGTCTTCCAAAGCTGTGTCTTCCAATGCGCGGTCGCCACTCCAGAAAATTCCAGCCCCATCGACCATCTGTTCTGCGAGCAATGTACCCTGCCCTCTGCCACTTAAGTTTGGCGATTATTCGGTCAATGTGTGCAACCTTGGTGGACATCTTCATTTCTGATGCGATCACGTAGAAAACTCCGAGCACAGCCCTTTCCATTGCTCCTTTATTTATTTATTTACCTGGCAAGTTACTGTACCAGCATGTCTACATATTTTTTTTTTTAATTCTTAGTATTGTGGTTTTTGAATGTTGTGTTACTTATATTGTTAAATTTTCAACCATTCGACATAAATGTAAATTTGTTGATGAAAAGTATGAATAAATCCTTTGGGGAACTTTAAGCTGAGCTTTTGTATTCCGATATGAGTTATGCTTAATTATATAGTTATAAGGTTTCATAAAATACTAAATAATCGAATAAATCGATGATCACACATTTTTTTTTTTTTTTTTAGGTGGGAAAACCATCTTATGACAAATCTCGCTCTTGGGCGGAGCGGAAAATAGTGTCAGACTTTTACTGACTAAAAACCCACTCCTGTTCCTTCCTTGCCTTCGTCCCAGGGCCCCGGGTTTCACTTTCACACTACCCGTGGCCCCAGTAGGCTTCGACCCTGTTGGGCCCCTACGATTTGCTGACATCTCCCCGAGGCGCGCGTGGAACAATACGCGCCGTCGACGAATTGGGCTCGGTCCGGACGGTTACCGGACGATCGGACGGCGAGCCACCCATTGCTCGCCGTCCGCAAGCCCTCGCCTACGGTGGCCGGAAATCGGGATCGGAATCCCGGCGGCGGTTGGGGCGTGAGGACCGTTGCCTCACGCGATCGGCCGCCTCCTTTGCTAGCATTACTGCTTCGCAGAAGGAGGCGACCGCCTGCCACTCCTCCTCGCTCCGGACCATGGCCTGTACCAAGGCCCGGCGCGAGAGATCGCCGCCGCCGATCGCCCCCACGAGGACACGGCGTTGCTCTGCCCAAGCGGGGCACACCTCCACCGTGTGCTCCACCGTGTCCTCCGGGCGGTCCGCACAGTGGCGACACCCGGGCGTCTCTTCCGCACGAATCCGGTGCAGGAACTTCCCGAACTTACCGTGTTCGGTGAGAACCTGCGTCGGAAGGTGAGGACGCCGTGAGGTCTTTCCAACCACGCCTCAAAGAGGGGACTTACCGCCATAAATGATCACACATAAAATATGACATGCATAGACAATTGAGGCAGACGTGTCTATCACAACCGTCAGCTCAAAGATGTTAGTTTCGGACGAGCTGAATATTCGGCCACTTTTTGGCGAAAGCCGAAACCAGGTTTTTTGGCCGAAACCGAATGTTCGGTTGGTTTTTTGTGTAGACCAGTTAATATGGTAGGTATTAAATAAGTATAATAAAAAAGTGGAACAAATATTAGAAAATAATCTATGAGTCTGCAGAGTTTACAGTGTTCACATATTGACATTATAAAAAAACTATATAAAAATAAAAATATTAAATGAACTGAACTGCACAAATTTATTTAAACAGTGTATACCTCCGCCAAAGAGCCAAACCCCAAAGGAAATACTAGCTCGAATTTATGAGTAACTAAACTAAAAAAATATACTGTACCATCGAAGTTCAATAAATCATTTTTAGGGTTCCGTATCCCAGTAGGCAAAAATTGATCCCTTATATGCTCATTCTGTTGTCCGTCTATCAAGACCCATTTTTCAGGAACGCGTGGATGTTATTAAGTTGAAATTAATATCAAATATCTCAGGTCTGCTACTCCTTGAAGCAGGTAATATAGCAAAAATGCAACTTCTAAGACAACGCGAGCTAAAAATCAGGCCATTAGGCTCCTTTTATGGCGCTTAAATTAATTTTGCATTGTGGCAAGCATGGTCCCATAGCACAAGTAAATGAAAAAATCTGAAAATTTCTAGTTACATTAAAAAATTATTACTTTTTTTGCGATTCAGAAAAATCTTTGAGACCTGATTCTAGAATTAAACTACATATTTACATAATTTGGTAAGTTTGTACGGAACCCGGTGTCCGTCTCCGACTCGCAAATGCCCTTTTTTTTCTTAGAGGCTAACTTTTAACACAAAATCTCTCACAAGCTGTACGTGTGTTAATCAATCAAGTAGCAACTATAAGGCGGTGTTAAGACGGGATTATCAAGATCCCTGGTCTACTTAATCTTGCGTAAAACTGTAATGTGTCTTAGTCACGGAGCCAATGTGTTCAGACAGTGAAGATCCACCTTTATAGATTAAGTTTAAGCGATAAAGAACTTCTTACGTCAATAGGCTATCGTAAATTCATATGTTAGTTAATTTATATAGAAGAAGAGCTGGTAGCTAAATAATAAATGCTGTACCTAGACATCTATAAGGTAATAGTAGCAGTTGCTTTATGGTTAAGCAAGGTTTGTCAAGGCCAGTCTGAGGATGGGTTTCCATTACTACTAAGGGGTTTCCACTGACGAGAGAGAAAGAGAGGACCACAGTGAAGCACGGAAGACACCTTTGAAGTCTCCCCAGGGATGTAACTTTTTCTTTTTAAGGGTTCTGTACCTCAAAAGGAAAAAACGGAACCCTTATAGGATCACTTTGTTGTCCGTCCGTCTGTCTGTCTGTCTGTCTGTCAAGACCCTTTACTTAACTTAACATCTGAGTTAACGAAAAAAATATATGGCCGTTTATGTCGCAAAAAACGTGTATTTCGACACTCTCAAGGGAATCAAAATTCATAGGGTACTTCCAGTTGACCTAGAATCCTGAAAGAAGAATGCCCATACCCCGTACCATATTGCGTCACAAGTATATTAATACCAAAAATAATGTTTTATTTGTAAGTACAATGTACTGATTTCTCACCGCTTTTTTTAACCACATTAAAAAATATCGTTAAAATGATATTAAATGATTAACAATTCCTACTTCCGAAAAAAATAACGTCATTTCAGAAATCTTTACGTTCCGATTACAGTTGTCAGTTATTTTCGTAATCTGACCAAAGAGTATGTAAAGCTAACGCTTTTAATCTGACAATTCTTATAAATAAATGGTTCGCCTAATTAATTTTATCTGCTATGTTAGTAAATAAGATCTTATAGTAGAAAATAATTAAACTGCTAAAAATGAATTCTGTTAAATTATTTTATTTTAGCTCACCATTTTATAAAGTAAACATTGCGTATATCAGAAACTGAAAACTTGACACTGTCAATTTGGTTATAATGACATTTTGGTATTTTGTTGTTATAGGTAGGTACTAACGTTTATATCGTTTGATGTTTTCGTACTGCATTTGAGTAGTTCTGGTAGTTTTATTGAATAATAATTAATTCAATACTTCTATAATAACTATTGACAGTGTTGAGATAGTGACTCATAGTGTTGCAAGTGGCAAGGTTTGTAAAATGGGCGCGCGCGGCGCACGTTAGGGGCGCGCAATTCGCGCGCATGCATTTCCATTTGCTTTCTGCGGGCGCGAGGAGAAGCGCGCGGGCCGCTTGCGCGCGGTTTGGCACCGTTTGCGCATGACGCGAAACTGGCATGCGAAGGGCACGATGATGGCATGGGAACGGCGCGTTAACTAGAAATGCACGTACGCAACTCGCTAGCGGCGTATTCGCCAGATGTGAACACGCCCAAAGAGTTATACATAGAATATACCCAATGGCTCACGTGAATAGATGGAGAGGGAGGATAAAAAAAAATCGGATAGATTGTGTGAAGAAAACGGAGTCAGCGTGACGGTTGACAGGATACAATGGAAAAAAAAAATGTTTTGGGCCTACCTCAAGTAACATGGGCCAAGGGCAGGAAGATGACGATGATTTGATACTATGTACCCTAAAAGTAAATGTTTTATCTGACTAACAATTACAAATTCTTTATTTGTGTTACCTTGATAAGTACCTACGAGTATGTTCACGCGAGAAAGTGGCAGTGAAGCCGGATTGACGTCAATATTAGTTATTTGTCACTAAAATAATTCGACTAGGTAGGTACATCAGTTTTTTCACACAAATGCATTAATAACTAATGTAAATAGATTAATATAAATACTATGTAAATATGTAATAAAGTACGCTACGAGCAACGCTATCATTACGACGAGACCATCGACTCCTCTCACTGTTACTGCGCCTATAAATGGTTGCCGATAGCTCTGTCCTTATCCAGCCTTAGTTATTCGTCGGTCCGTGAGGTTGCGGATCGGCAATGATAAAATCCGGTCCTATACACCCTTCATTCTTCCCACCTTCCGTCTGTTGCCTTAGGTCTCAATAGGCAACAGGCTTCCCGCACTATTATTTATATACGTATACAACATGTAACAGAATAAACGCAAGACCTGAAAGTAGTTTGCTCAGAATCGGCTTCTGAATCGATTCCCATCATTATTTATATGTGTTAATTTTCTCCAGAAATATCCTTCATTTAATCTAAATTAGGACCACTGCGTAAAACCAACGTAATCAAATATTTTATTTAGGGAATTATAAGCCTTAGCTCAAAGTAATAAAAGCCCATAAAAATGCACGGCTGAATTTGTAGATCGCTTAATATCCATCCATACACACACGTAAAAAAATCAATACATTTTAGAATAAAGTATGATAGTGTGCGAAAGGTAAAATATTTAATTTAAGAAAGATTAGTCTTTATTTCCAAGCAATACGTCTTACTTAACTGCACAACCGAATTTGTAAAAATAAAAATATCATTTCTATCCTTACCTACACACACACGTAGGTTTTTACATTTAAGCTAGTTAAATAAAAACATCATTTTAGGAAATTTCAAACTTATCTCAAAGCAATAAAGCTTTTTTAAATGCATTACTGAATTTGTAATTCCGCATTCACAATATTTTGTTGAGAAATGACAAAATATTAGAAAATCAAAGGTACGTTTTTTGCAAACGCTAAATCAATATGAAAGAGCGAGATGCAATAATTTACTGACTTAGCCCTTTGAGTTGCCGCATTTGTTTGATATGCCGCCGGCGCACGTGCCGCCAAATTAGTCATTCGCCGGCAACCGACAAGTGAATTACGCAATTTTGTTGTTGTTTCTGTTACTTATTTGTTTACGCGCGCGATGGCGTTCCGGTACAGCAATATCCAGTACACTGAGATGGTGAGGACACTGGCTCATTGCGACGATAATGTGGAGTTAGCGTGTCGAGTCTTCAATGAACGACATGGTACCAGAGTGAGCGCAATGCTAGGTGCAACTCAGCGCCTGAGGGACTTCGGTACGTTTCGTCCTAACACGGCCTTGGATAGAGGGACGAATGTGCGCTCTACTCGTTTGCAGGAAAACATTCTCGATTATTTCGATGAACATCCAGAGAGCAGCACGAGGGAAGCAGCGCCGTTGTTTGACTGCAGCCACATGTACGTGTGGAGAACGTTACGTGCTGATGGCGAACACCCCTTCCATCAACGACGTTGTCAGGAGCTAATGCCGACTGACTACTTGCCACGACTGCAATTTTGTAGATGGTTGTAGGAAAACTGGCAACGAAACATCATCTGGACGGACGAGAGCACCTTCACACGAGTTGGTATTTACAACCAACATAACATGCATTTGTGGAGGCACGAAAATCCACATGCATGTCGTGTAGACTCATTTCAGCACAGGTTCTCCGTGAACGTGTGGGCGGGAGTTGTAGGTACACACATACTCGGCCCTGTGTTTTTACCGAGGTTGACTGGAGATACCTACCTACACTTCTTGCAAGAGATATTGCCCCAGTTATTGGAGGAGGTCCCTCTCTCGTTGTTACGACGACCCGTGTTTTACCAACATGATGGAGCTCCCGCGCATTTCACGTGGAACGTTCGACGGCATCTTGATGCGGAGTATGGCTCTCGTTGGATTGGACGTGGAGGACCTATAACGTGGCCTCCCAGATCTGCCGATCTAACACCGTTGGACTTTTTTTTGTGGGGTCGAATAAAATCGCTAGTGTATGTAAACGAAGCAACCAGTATAAATGACCTCAAACATAAAATTGAACTCGCGTTTGTTAAAGTGAAAAGTGAAACTGAAGTGCTTAACAAATTAAAAATTAACTTAAGAAAACGTGCAATAATGTGTATCGAGCAAGGTGGTGGACATTTTGAAAATCTTTTAAAAAGAGGACGAAGAAGAAGTATTTAGTGTAAATAGCTCAGGTATGTACCTTCGTAATACGATTTTACTACTGTAAATACATAAATGATTGAAATCTTTTAAACGCTGAATATGTTTTATACCTACGTAATAATAAAACCGGCCAAGTGCGAGTTGGACTCGCGCACGAAGGATTCCGTACCATTATCGACAAAAAACCGCCAAAAATTCATGTTTGTTGTATGAATAACCCATTTAAATATTAATTTTATTCCGTTTTTAGTATTTCTTTTTATAGCGGCAACAGCGAAGTCTTAACAACAGGGACAATTTTATCCTCTTGGTACGGAACCCTAAAAATGTAAACACACTGACGAGTAGGTGGTAATATCGCGAAATCGGTTAAAAGACGCGTGACATGTCTGACTTTAGGTATTGCCGTACTGATAAATCGCAGTGGGATGAAAGGTTGCTCAATTTAAAAATACTTTCTTAGCTATCCGTAGTTGAACTGAATTATTCGAAGTTCAAAGCCTGTAGTAGTAAGTGTGCGGACGGCGAGCAATGGGTAGTTCGCCGTTCGGTCGTCTGGTAAGATTCCGGACCAAGCCCAGTCGTCGACGGCACGCACTGTTCCCGCGCGCCTCAAGGAGTTGTCCGAAAAACGTAGGGACCCTGTAATAGGGTCGAAGCCAGCTGGGGCCCGGGTTCTTTTTCTAAAAAGCAGGCCTGGACCCAGTGCGAAAGACAACGTTGGAACGGGGTGGGTCGTTTAGTCAGTAAGAGTCTGACACTGTCTCTCGCTCCGCCCAAGAGCGCGATTCGTCATTAGATGATTTTTCCCACCATAAAAAAAGCCTGTAAGTGTGATGGAAAGATGAAATCATTATTTTACTAGTTAGGCAACTAACAATATTTTTTTATTTTTTTTATTTAGCCTATACGGTCCCACAGCTGGGCAAAGGCTGGCAACAATAATTAATAGGGTAATATCACAACTTACTAATATCAGCTAGGTACGTAATATTCGGCCATTAAACGTAAAGATACATACCTAAGCTTACATGCATTGCTTTCTATTCCTACCTACATGTTACGTAGGCACGCGCACGAGTGTGCGCTATGAGTGTGTGCGTAGGGATACAGTAGTATGCTCAAACATTATGCGTCCAGCTAGGACAACTATTTTATAAAAAAAAACATAGCGTTCTTTAGGTAAATCGAATTACAGATGTTTCTTTAGTTCTATAATTTAATTTTCTAATTGGGGTGTCTGAGGTCTTGCGTTTATTCCGTTACACGTTGTATATTGTAGCTATATGGTTAGGGTTAGGTTGTTAGGTGCAGCTAAGGGTGATGATAGGCTACAGTCAACCCCTTTACTGTAGCTGAATGTAGAACCCAAATCCTGTAAGTGAAGTATTGCGTTTTTTGATTCGAGAAATCAAACTAAAACACGTAGTAAGTTTGTTTAGGTCTTGATAACTTTATAAATAAATAAGTAAATAAAAGACTAAATCATTACGACTTTTAAGTCATAAGGTTCTTCAGTATAGGCCTAGGTATAGCGTAAAGATATTTCCCATGCGCGACAAAAGCCTGAGCGTAGGTAAATAACGTCACAATATAGGAGCGAAGAAATCCGGGCCCTAACTTATCGCATAGATATCAATAATAATGCAATACACTACACAGCAATTTGGCCTAAAACGCATACCTATAGTATAGAATGCAAATTATAATAATCACTACGGTTAAAAATTGCTATGAAATATGATCAGGCGTTTTCAAACTATTTTAATAATATCTCAAAAATGTGGTTAAATATTAACAAAATGATTTTAGATAGTGAAAATTTAAATAATAACTATACTCTTGAGAGTAAATTTGGTTTGACGCAAGTTGGTACGGATCCACATACAAATTTGGGCAATCTCTTTTGGCATGAAGCAAAGTCTCATAGTACAAGTATAGAAAAATATCTGAAAACTATAAATTTGTAGTTATGTCACAAAAAAAAAACCTTTGCAATTCGGAAAAATCTTCGAGACTCCATTTAGGAATTGAACTGTATACATAGGTAAGTTTGTACGGAACCCTCAATGCGCAAGTTCGACTCGCACTTGTTTTTTCTTCCAATGCTTTGCCCGCTCTAGGATGGAGCGAGTAGGCGTTACACTTTTAATGACTAAAACCAGTCCCTCAGGTCCTTTGCGTTGTAGGACCACGTGTTTCCTTTTTAATAATTGCCCGGGGCCGTAGCGGACATCGAAGCTGCTCAGCGCCCTTACAGTTTCACTGACATCTCTTTGAGGCGCGCGTGGTTCACTAGACGCCGTCGAGGACCCGTGCTCGATCCGGACCGACCAGGTTACCAGACAACCGTACAGCGAGCTACCCATTGTTCATCATCAGGCCAGCCCGCAAGCATGGGCGGTTCTGTGGTAGTTTTTAAAGAGGTCACTGGACCCATTCATGTGCTGAAGATCTTCACCAGGGTGGTTTTAGTGAGGTAAACATCCCACACTCCCTGATCTTTTCCCCAAAAACTAAGCGCCTTTTGAAGGTTTACCGCCGGTAGCAAAAAAAATGCTCGAATAAAAAAAAAGACACCGAAATTTTTGCTAAGAAATTCAAGATGAAAATTCCAATGAATACTGAAACAGCAATGATTTATTTAATTGGGCTATTAATAATAATTACATCTCATTTCAAATTTTAATTGTCTACATCTATTTTATCCTTAAAATGAATGCAAATAACTACAGTTTTGACTTTGCTAACGACTAAACTTTTAACGTAATTAAATCATATTTCATCCCATAAAACATGTCTGGAACATTTTAGGTTTTAAGCGTCATTCTGTTTCCAGCAACTCGAGGGAGCGGGACAACGATATACGCGTTGTCAAGGTTAGAAAGGGACGGTGTATGAATAATTCATGTATTGTGATTCGGTGCAGAGTTATCAGCCTTCTATTTTTGAAATATTTTGTTACTTTTTTTTTTAGTGTTTTTAAAACTCACTACTAATTTGAACATATGTTTATTTGTTGATTTTATGTTTGTAAAAGGTAGTTTTTAGAACTATTGGTATATTGATGAAAATTCTTTCATTCATTGATGCGTTATTTTTCCTTAAAAAGAAAAAGCGAAAAATTGTGATCTTTAGAATGTTTGGAGGGAGACTTTTGCCCAGCCGTGGGACAACATGGGTTAGAAATAATAATGTTTTTTTCTGAGGAACTATTTCGGAAAAATGCTTCCTTGGTTTACGAAACCAGTTTATAAATTAATATGTGTAGGTCATTGATTCAACGGGGTAAGTGTGAAAACGTAACAAACAGACACACAAAGTTATTTTTACATTTATAAATATTGTGGGTCACATAACTTCTCTCGCTCTGGATGGAGCGTGAGAGAGTGTCACACTTTTACTGACTAAAACCAGAGGCCCTGCGACAAGCTCTTAATAGAAGAAATAAAGAAAGAAAAACATTTTATTTGGCGGAACAAGGCGCAAATTTAGAACTAACAAATTATAAGTATATTATGTGAAAGAAATATGCGCCACATCCGCGCAAAACGGCCGAACGCTCAGCATAATGCCGTGGCCACACGCAAATTGCGATGAGTCTACGGCGCTGGTTTTCAGCGTTTTTTTTTTTAAGGTGGGAAGTCATCAAAATGACTTCTCGCGCTCTGGGTGGAGCGGTAGGGCGTGTCAGACTTTTACTGACTAAAACCACACCTGTATCCTTCAATTTGGATTTCAGCGTGGGCCGGTAACGCGATCCATTTGACGACTTAAACTGAACTGCTAGAAAGGGATGGAGCTATAAGGTATATAGCTCCATCCCTCTTCGTCGCTCGCATGCCTAATATTTTAACACGTCATGGTACGACTCACCAAGGTAACTCTGGATCCAAAATAGTTACTAGTAAAAGGGTGAACTTTAACATGGATTGAGCATTCCATTCGATTAATTCTCTGTGTTCCCGACATATGCTTTGCATACGTAAAAGATTCGATTAATTCCAGTCGTGCTTGTTCTGTGGGTACCTACGTGAGTTTAGGTACGTATAGCTAAATGTTACGATGACAATGGAAATTGATTTGCTTCATTGATTGGACTTCCTTTGTTTGAGTATCGAAGTTACTTCCTTAAGAGGAAGTCAATCGCAAAAACTGTGGTTTTGTAAATATTTACTAAATCTATTCAGTTCTTTATTTATTACTAACTGGTGCCTGCGACTTCGTCCGCGTCAGACTCGTAAAACAGCATAATGCCATTTATTTAAAGTGGGAAATCATCTAATGACTACAGAAGCTCTAGGGAGGAGCGGGTGAGCGTGTCAGACTTTTACTGACTAAAACCATAGTTTTGTTCTTTCAGTTGCCTTTTTGCGCTTTAGGACCACGATTTTCGATTTTAAAAGTCGACCCATGGCCCCAGTTGGCTTTAGCCGTGCAAGGCCCCTACGGTTTAGCTGACGTTTCTTTAAAGCGCGCGTGCGACACTACGCGCCGTCAACGACTCGGGCTCGTTCTGGACGGAAACCGGACGGTCGGACGGCGAGCCACCCAAAGCTCGTCGTCCGAAAGCCCACGACCACAACGCCATTTGGTCACAATTTCAAGAAAGTTTTTTGCATAGAACTCAAATTCTTTTACTTATTTTATGACTTTCCATCTCAAAAAAAAGCAACAGCGGAAGCACCAAAATCCCAAAAAACCAAAACTTTTACAAGAAAGAAGAAAAATAAAACACGATCACAGCTCAACAATGAATGCTTTTAACTTCTATTTTAAGATCTATTACATAAATAAACGCAGACCGACATCTATAAACAATCCATCAAATTAAATACCGACGGAATTTTCAGAAATCAAATGAAGAACTTTCATAAAACAGCCTAATGGTTTTTCTTGAAGAATTTATGACAGAAATCCATTTTGTAACACAACGGCTGATTCTATCAATACTATAAAAATAGCTACTAAACGATAAACTTTAAAACACGTAATTCTGTACGATTTTCACGCAAAATATTCTTAGTAATAATATTAATAGTTTTTTCTTAAGTGAAGGTTGAAGTACTCAAAAATCATATAAAGATGTATCTAACGTAACGTACGTAACGTCTTGTTGACTTCACGTGACCCGGCTGGCTTTTGCTTTGGACAGATGATAAGCATTGCCATACAGTATGGCAGCGTGCCGCCAGTCTTTCTGGTACATAACCAGTCGATAGCGATGCGGAGGAATTTTTTGACGCCATCTTTCAAGGCTAGCTTTAAAATTTACTGTAATGACTTTATGGCCAAACTTAAGTGGCAGTAGGCAGGGCACATTGCTCGCAGAACACATGGTCGATGGGGACTAAAGGTTTTGGAATGGCGACCACGTACCTGAAGACGCATCGTTGGAAGGCCTCCCACAAGGTGGACCGATGACCTGGTGAGGGTTGCGGGAATCCGATGGATGCGAGACGCACAGGACTGATCATTATGGCGACATTTGGGGGACGCCTATGTCCAACAGTGGACGTCTTTCGGCTGAAATGATGATGATGACTTTATGGCAGACTTGGCGCTTGAATTTTTGAAGTATTTTGCAATGAATATCTATCCCTACATCGCAATTCTTAAGTCAAAATTAGTAGTAAGTCTACTAACTTTGAGATTGGTGAGTTGGAGGTTGAAACAGTACAGTCTACAGTCCTATTTTCAGTCGTTGATCGAATATCACTGTCTAGAATTTCAAAAATAAACTAAAAACAATGTTACAGCTCTAATGACAGACTGAAACACGATATGCTGCCGAAAGCGAAACCATACTAGTAAACGAATTTTTGGCTCCTCTCAAATTAAAATTCAAATTCTTTATTGCGAACTAAGTGTGAGTTAGGAGATGTTAACAATAAATGCAAGGTTCTTAGAACTTAGTAACCTGTTAAGGCATTGCAACATAAATAGTTAAAACATTGCAAAAACATTTAAAAGAAAAAAAAATATATACATGCTAAATATTACAGGCCAACAGTTTACATTATCTATTATATTAATTGTCAATATTCATATATTTTACGTTACTCTAATATGAAAACTGCCAGATCTAACCGAAATTAACACGGTAACAAAGAAAAAACCGGCCAAGTGCGAGTCGGAACGTGCACTGAGGGTTCCGCGTACAAACTTACCCATGAAAACAGTTCAATTCCCGAATTGAGTTACGAAGATTTTTCCGAATCACAATTTTTTTTGTGACGTACGAGTAACTACATATTTACAGTTTTCAGATTTTTTCCTATACTTGTGCTATGAGACCTTGCTTCATACCAAATTTCAGGATTCTAGGTCAACGGGAAGTACCCTATGAATATTGATTCCCTTGAGAGTGTCGAAATACACGTTTTTTGCGACATAAACTGCCATAACTTTTTTTTTTCGTTAATTCAGAAGTTTGATTTTTTCACAGCTTCAAGGGACCGTAGACCTGAGTATGTGGTTTTAATTTCAACTCGAAACCTCCTGCTTCGTGGTTGGGTTTACTCCCGTTTTAAACGTACCTTTGAGCCTATCCGATCTTGGATATGATATGAAAGATAGTGATATGAAAGAAAAGGGAGTTAGTGATAGCGTGAAGTGTGACAGGACAGAATGGAAGAAAATTACATGTAGCACCCCAAGTAATATGGGACGAGGGCAAGAAGAAGCTGATGTTGAACATATTCGCTTAACTGTTCTGTTTGATGTGGAGGGAAGTGGGAAAGATGTATTTCTTACTCCTTCACTCTTCTTTTCTCTCGTCTTATTAGGGTTCCGTACCCAAAGAGTAGAACGGGACCCTATTACTAAGACTCTGCTGTCCGTCCGTCTGTCCGTCTGTCATCCGGCTGTATCTCATGAACCGTGATAGTTAGGCAGTTGAAATTTTCACAGATGATGTATTTCTGTTGCCACTATAACAACAAATACTAAAAAACAAAATAAAATAAATATTTAAGGGGGCTCCTATACATCAAACGTGATTTTTTTTTTTGCCATTTTTTTTAATACGGGCGGTACGGAACCCTTCTTGCGCGAGTCCGACTCGCACTTAGCCGTTTTTTATTTTATTTTATTATTTTTTATTAATGATAGGCTCGCGTTTGACTATCATCTCACCTGATGGTAAGCGATGATGCTTTTTATGATGGTCAATACTACATATTCTAGTTGTATTCTAGCTTTCAGGAATTGCAGTAGTTAGGAATATACGCTAGATTGTCCAAACAATCTTAACAATCTTGTCTATTACTATAAAAAAATCCATTAACTTAATAATGTCATCGAACTCAATGTCATTCGAGCTCCCCGTACTAGCCACCATTAGACAAATAAGTCGATAAAAACGTATTTACATATTGTTGTGATTGAGGGTTTAACTTAGTTGACCTTGAGGAAACATTTGACCTCATGTAAGGTCACGCAAGGATGAATAGTCAGGTCTTGTAATAATTGTTTAGTATATTAGTTTACTAGCTTCTGCGCTGATTTTGCTTGCTTGAAAGTAGAAGGTTATCCCCAGGGGAATGTTCTCCTCTTCGGAAAATAAGGTCCTGGGAATGGTCTATTTAGAGGTGTGCGGAACAGTGTCCTCTTTGCGTCGTTTATCCTCAATGCTGAGTGTCATGACCTCGACGAATAATTTTCTTATGGACTATATTTCGCCATGTTGTTCTAACTTCGGCGATGTGGATGGCGTCACAGCCTGTGGTCTCCAGTGTAGCACAGATTTGGTCTGACCAACGTATCGGACTACGTCTACTTTTCCTGTCAGCAGTAACTTTTTCAGGTTATCAACTCTCTCAGCTCTCAGCGATCTCTCGCGCCGGGCCTTGGTACAGGCCATGTTCCGGAGCGAGGAGGCGTGCAGGCGGTCGCCTCCTTCTGCGAAGCAGTAATGCTAGCAAAGGAGGCGGCCGATTGCGTGAGGCAACGGTCCTCACGCCCCAACCGCCGCCGGGATTCCGATCCCGATTTCCGGCCACCGTAGATGCGGGAGCGGACGGCGAGCAATGGTTAGCTTGCCGTCCGACCGTCCGGTAACCGTCCGGGCCGAGCCCAAGTAGTCGACGGCGCGTACTGTTCCACGCGCGCCTCAAGGAGATGTCAACATCCGTAGGGGCCCAGCAGGGTCGAAGCCTGCTGGGGTCATGGGTGATGCGAAAGAGATCCCGGTGCCCTGGAACAATGGCAAAGAAGAAACAGGAGTGGGTTTTTAGTCAGTAAAAGTCTGACACTATCTCCCGCTCCGCCCAAGAGCGGTGTGATGATTTTCCCACCCGAAGAAAAAAAAAGCACCAAGATACTTTTGAGCCTTATATTTAAAACATGCAATTAGCAGTTCACAAACACATAAACTCTTATATACAATACACTCAACCCACACCCGGAACAGCTGTCTGGAGGTCATACAAATATTTATTTCGTGCGGGAATCGAACCCCTGACATGCAGCGCAGCAGCCGATCGTTCAACCACTGTGCTAACCGTACTGTCAACTTATTAATTAGTTTAGAAATTATGTTTTACTGCGTAAAGACTTGAAGGCTTTTAAGTGAAAGTTTAACCTTTACGTCGCAAAATAAAGGTAGATGGTACTAACAATTTAGTCGTTTTTTTTTAGGTGGGAAAATCATAAAATCATCTCATGACCTCCCCCGTCTTAGGCGGAGCGCGAGGGCGTGTCAGACTTTTACTAACTAAAAACCCACTCCTGTTCCTTCTTTACCATTGTTCCAGGGCCTCGGGGGCGTCAAGTGTTTCATGCAGTTTCTTGTATGACGTCAGTATGTAAGCTGTAGTTCGAAAAAGGAGTATTTTCTGTCCGTAAATAGTAGAATTCAAATCGTATCAGTTTGCTTTCTTGCTACGAAAGTTGTAACTGGCGTAGCGGGTCCGCTACGCCGTAGCATAGAGGCTACGGCGTAGCAGAGGCTACGGTGTAGCAAAGAGGCTACGGCGCACTTACTTTCTTCATAAAGAAGTTTTTCTTGCTTTTTGTTAAAGCCTCTTCGAGTGATGGTAATTATTCGGGGTATAACGGAAAGGGTAGTCACATATTATATACTACTTATGCCACACCGGACAGTCACCGGACAGGCGCGTTATGTAACACGAGCGCCTTAAAGAGATTTCAGCAAAATCGTAGCGGCCGATGCCCATTGGGAATTTCTGGAAAGATAACTTATGGTCCTAGAACGCAAAAGGGCAACTGAAGGATACAGGTGTGGTGTGTACGTTACAAGTCTGATACGCCCTTTCGCTCGATCCTAGTGCGAGAAAATCCATTGGATGATTTTTCACCTAAAAAAAAAACCTTACAATAATACCGCAGACTTCCAAAAGACAATAATGAAGACAATAATCCTAAGACACAACACCGTCTATTTGCAAACTAAAACTCGCCAATATTTCTTATTATTATATTTTAGACTCTATTGGACTTTAATGTATTCAAAATCGTTGTGTGATCTATCGACTTGAGCGTCGGATTATGTAAAGTGGGTTCCGTAGCAAATATTTATGATTTGTGCGCGACCCATCTTAAAGGCGTAATATTATGCGGACAAAGCGCTTCTTAGGGTCTGTTCACACGGACACGCGACCCGAAACATCGCTGCGCACAGTTGTTAAGATAGCGATACAATATAGAACTATCTACACTATTGTCTACATCTCTTCTAATCTCTCCTTTCGCAGGTCTGCTGGAAGAAATTTCTTTTTCAAATAAGCAGTATCTTTGTACATTTTTTTATAATAAGACATCTTCTTCTATATATTTGTGTTTTGTACAAAAAAAAAAATCGAATTAATTTGATGTTTTTAATTCCACGATGCATTCGAATTGTCTAACTAGAATGTCTACGTTTTGTGTAACAAATAAAGTTTTTTTCAGTTTCAGCCATCAATCTTAGAAGTCTTCCTATGCGATGTTGGGATATACACCCCTAATTTTTAATTAGTACAAATATTTCAAGGGCTTGTTAGAAAAGGTCTTGTTATTATTTAAATAAAATCTCAATAAATAATATTCAAAACCAGCAAAGTTATTAGCGTTTGTTTATATCCCAAAATGTCACTCAATTTATGGAAATATTGTACAGGCTATTTATGAATGAATAAATGACGATCAAAATGGAAAAACACTGCGCGTAGTATTTTCTAGTCGCAATTGTTATGAATTATTGATTCAATTATGACCAAATTTTCGTGGACAATTTTGTGATTTCGTTTTTTTTTTACTTTTGACTACACAAATGTGATCAGTAACGGGTACGGATAGAGACCCATTAATTTTTGGAATTATTAAAAAATAGTGTTTTTTTTTTTTTTTCAGGGCCACGGTTTCGAGTATATTTATTGCACACGGTACTTAACAAATTGTGAACTGGTTACAATAAGTGTGTACAACAATATAATAAACGCTCATCCTGAAAGTGGTATGTCCAGAATCAGCTACTGTATACTGTATCGGTTTTGGATATTAAAAAAAATACCTACTGATAAAATCTTGATAAATCTTGATTGCGTCACTGGCGTGATTGTGATATCGATACTAGTGCACTACCAATGTATTACATCGATGTCCATATTATTTGCCAAGTAAAGTTTCAGTGTTTAAATTATGATTGTAACATAATATTTTAATTGGGGTATAATAAAAGGGTGTGCATTATTCCAGTAACATGTTGTAGGCGTCCTCCACATTAGGCGTGCGCGTTCTTCGGGCACGCGGCGCGCACGCGGTACTCGCATTGGCGTTTAACCCCCTTCAGTCAAGTCAGTCACAACAAACAGTAGTGGGCTGCGAGGATAGCAGGCAAAGGGATAAGAACGCGACGCAAGCGCCGCGTGCGCGCCCCGCGCACTCTCCACCAGGGCAGCAAAACACGACGCACACGCAGCGTGCTCGCGGCGCGTTCGCGGCACCCGCGCTATTCATACGCCCGAGGAACACGCACGCCTAATGTGGGGTCAGCCGTAGAGTCGTGTCGCGTCGCGTCTCAGTGTATACTGACCCTTAGCCTTTTAAGTAGGAAGCAGATGGGCCGGAACGGAAGTTGTGGGTGATTTATTTGGAAGCAGGACCCTTTGGTAAATATATTGTTTACATTTTTTAGGGTAGGTTTCGTGAACTTTTTGACATTCGTTATGGGTAGAAAAAACCAAGGGTTTAAAAGAGTGAATCTTTTAAATGTTCCCACAGCCTTAGTTTTTTTCTTGTAGCCCTAGAACGCAAAGGGCAACTGAAGGACACTGGTGGTTTAATCACTAAAAGTCTGACACATCCTCTCATTTAAACGTACTATAATGTTCGTAATCGTCTGTAATGCGCTTGTCGCCTTGTGAGTCGCATAGCGTGTATTGGTTCATCTGGATGGATGGAGAGGAAGAGGAAGGCCAAAGAAAAGATTGATGGATTGTGTGAAGAGTGATATGAAAGAAAAGGGAGTTAGTGATAGCCAGGGGCGTAGCTATGTGAGCAACAATTTTAGTCATTAAATAACCTCTCCTGCTCTCGATGGAGTGGGATGGAGTGTCAGACTTTAAATGACTAAAACGAGTTGCCGTAATTAAAGTAGTGCTACAACCTATTTTATTTAGATTTCAAAGGTGGGAGAATTTTTCGGTAGCTCAAGAGGTTTGTTAATCAGGTTATGAGGGCCCACCGAGCTTGGGCGCCTCGGAACACTGCCCTGAAAGAAAGAAAAAGAGTTTATTTATGTCAAACATGGCGCATACCTTAAAAAATAAAAACAAATAACAATAACGACTTATATTATAAGTGATAGGATATGCCTCACATCCGAGCAAAACGGCCAGCGCTCAGAAAAATGCTGGGGCTCGTGTTACACAGAGCCACAGCGCTGATTTTCAGCACCAGGCGTCGTCGACAGTGAGACGTTGATCGGCCAGCAAGGATTACATATTATATACTTAAAATCACTGAATAAACCTGCCTAGCCCTTTGCTAGCTACCCGAGTGGTGATAGCATGATGTGTGGATGGATAGAATGGAAGAAAAAATCCCCCCCCTCCAAATAAGACGGAACGAGGGCAGGAAGACGATGATAGTGTGTGTATGGGTCTGTCGGCTGCGCATGTCAGTGCCATTTCTGACTTATGCTTTGAATTTCTTAAGTCTAAACAAGTTTTCAATGAAAATCATTTTTTCATTGCAAGCTTTTATAGCGCGGTATAAACCTTTGTAGTTAATACTCATCAAGCCAATCCAAAAGCTCAAACACGATAGGGTTATCGGACTTCTATGGCCACCTTCCGGTTCCATCATCAGATTAGCTCCATGTCATAATAATATTGCATTGTCACCTGATTTACACATGCATGCAAAATTTCAAATCAATCGATAACCGGGAAGTGGATGAAATCTAATTTCATCATCATCATCATCATTTCAGCCGAAAGACGTCCACTGCTGGACATAGGCCTCCCCCAAGTGTCGCTACAATGAACGGTCCTGTGCGTCTCGCATCCATCGGACTCCCGCAACCGTTACCAAGTCATCGGTCCACCTTGTAGGAGGCCTTCCAACACGCTACGTCTTCCGGTAGGTGGTCGCAATAAAAAAAAAACTAAGTTGCAAGATTTGATTACAGACATACAAACATCGGGACAGCTGAAACTAATAATAAAAGGTTGTAAAAAGCATTTTCAAGTACCCTCAATAGATTAATCTAGAACAAATCGCTATAGTTTACTCGGAACCGTCCATTATTTGTATAAGCGACTTTAATGGTCGATTTCCTCACGGATTACGCCTTAATTATTTAAAAAACAATGGACTGGAACACGCGATGGTCTCGAACAGAGGGCCCTACCACGAACTCTTAACCATTCCATTTGACGACATAAACTGGATGGAGCTATACACCCCTGTTTATTAATTAGTATAAAAATAAAATAGTGCTGTATCCGTATCCGTTACTGATCACATTTGTGTAGTCAAAAGTAAAAAAAAACGAAATCACAAAATTGACGACGAAAATTTGTCATAATTGGTAAATTCATAATTGAATCAATAACAATTGCTACTAGAAAATACTACGCGCCATGTTTTTCCATTTTTATCGCAATTCATAATCAATAGCCTGTACAATATTTCCATAAATTGAGTGACATTTTGGGATAAAAATAAACGCTCATAACTTTGCTGTTTATGAATTTTCTTTATTGAGACTTTACTTAAATAATAACGAGACCTCTTAGAATAAGCCCTTTAAGTATTTGTAATAATTATAAATTAGGGGCGTATAGGGTATATAGCTGCATCTCTCTTTCTCGCTCGCACGATTAACCTATTAATACATCTCAAGCTTTATCATAAAAAGACCTAAGTCAAAAAAGGATGTTTGAAAATTGAACTATAAATTATATGACTTAAGATTCAATTTTCAAGTACCAGTTTTTGACTTAGGTTTCTTTATGATCAACCGTGCGAGTCCTCGTGGTAAGGCCCCTGAAACCTAATTGATTCTCGACGGCTATCGTGTTACATTTTATAATGGTTGATTAAGTTGGAGTGACTTTTGGGCCAATTGTTGGCTTGTTTTGCGTTCGATATACAACACTATTTTTAGTTTATGCGAAATCTGAATATAGTTTGTTCAGAATCAGTAACTGAATGGATTCCAATAGTTTTTACACCATGTTATATTTTTTCCCAAAAATATTTAAAAAGTTGGACACCACCGACATTAAGTACAACACAGGTCACGGCAGGTCACAGCGGGCATTAGGCAACCCCTCAGTCACCTGGATAGCCTGGTGACTATGTATTTTTGCTGATATAACAAACTTATAACTTTGTGATTTTTCATGATACAGTCATGAAATTTTGTACATAGATTCTTTACATAGAAATACTAGACACGTGTTTCAGGTTTCGCATATACTAAAACTAATGTTGTAAGTATATAGAGCAGTGGTGGCCGAGTGGTAACGGCCCCGACTTACGAGTTGTAGGTCGCAGGTTCAAACCCAGCCAGGCGCATTACTTTGTGTAATTTATTTCATCACCACTGCTCTCAAAACGGTGAAGGAAAACATCGTGAGGAAACCGGCATGTCCTAGAACTAAAAATTCGAAGACATGTGACATTCACCAATCTGCACTGGGCCCGCGTGGTGGATTACGGCCCATTCCCTCTCCTAGAGAGAGGAGGCCTGAGTCCCAGCAGTGGGAACATTAAAAAAGGCTGATTATGCTATTATATGCTAAGTATATAAAACCACCAAGTGCAATCCTATTTTGTATCCAAGCAATCTCTATCCATTCCAGGTTACCTGGAAGAAATCGCCGAGTGCGATAAGGTGGCCAATTGTACGTTTTTTGTTAAATATTGGAAATTGTAATCTTAGTGTACAATAAAGTTTATATAAATAAATAAAATAGCGGACCTGATGGAAGTCCAAATGTCGGTTTTTCGTCTCAGTGAAGCGGTCATAAAAAAGTCCTAGAAGTCATTTGCATCGCCACCTACCGATTCCAATTGTAAATCCAGGAGTCCACTCAATGGCAAAGCTGTGGACAGTGCAAAGGGCAACTGAAGTAACACTGGGGTTTTTTTCGGTGGGAAAATCATCTTATGACATCCCCCGCTCTTGGGCGGAGCGCGAGATAGTGTCAGACTTTTATTGACTAAAAACCCACTCCTATTCCTTCGTTGCCTTTCGTACCAGGGCCGAGTCTTCATTTCAGAATCAGACCCTTGGCCCCAGTAGGCTTCGACCCTGCTAGGCCCCTACAGTTGCTGACATCTCCTTGAGGCGCGCGTGGAATAGTACGCGCCGTCGACGACTTGGGCTCAGTCCGGACGATTAACGGACGGTCGGACGGCGAGCTACCCATTGCTCGCCGTCCGCAAGCACTGGGGATACTAGTCATTGAAAGTCTGACACTTGCTCTCGCTACGAGTGGGTTGTTGTTTGATGATTTTCCAATCCGAAAAAGGAGTCCACACAAAAATCATCAAAATTGGACTAGATTTGGGGAAAATTGGATGTGATAGTCGGATAGACCGGTAAAAAAACAGTCGCACGAATGATTCTATAAGGGTTCCGTTTTTCATTCGGACATAAAGAACTCTAAAAATGTATATAATATGACTAGGTTCTTAAATATCGCTCATGTACCTACTCGTGCATGTAAGCCTTTCAAGATATATAATGTCATATGTTTGGTTGGCATCGAGCCAGTCTTGCATCTTGTTCTCATCTGTTTTGACACTATCTTATCTTTGTATCCCTATTTCGCTTAAAAATTTCTTGCAATAAATTCCACAGCTTTTGTGACCCAAATATGGATGAATAACGCAAATAAAAAATATTGAATATTGGAAAGAAAAAAATTAAAAAATAGTTTTTCAAACTGCTACCCGACATGTCAAATCTCAATAACAATTGTGGCTTATTGTAAGCGTATTATTTTTGTTTTTTTCATATTTTTTAATGAATATATAACTTTAAATTTATTAAGGAAAATTGGTGAAAATTCAGGTATCTTTCTCTCTACTACACAAAAATTATAATTTTAAAATAATTTATAGAATAGTTTTTTGCTTACAGATTATAGAAAAATTCGAAGAAATTGGTTTTGATAACCGATTCTTTAAATTAAGTACAAAAATCAAGTTCTAACCGACCTTTTGACTCTGCGAGCCTGGTACTCTCGGAGATTTAAATTTCTAAATTGGAGATGCGTGTCCTTTATCAATTCCTATCATAAAATCTTTTTTTATTTAGATCCATCTCATTTAATTATTCTTTTTTTATTACAATTTTCTAGAAAAATCTGCCTTAGCAAAGTCGCTCCATATTTCAGCCAAACATTTATCCAAACCCAAAGCCAAAACAACACATTTAGGTTTTTTCCTCTACCGACGAAACCAAATTATTAATTAGCTTACTTTAATACGACCCTGGTAGTTTGGTACACAAAATATAACTTAATCACCTTATTTTAAGGTTTCTTTTACTCTGGACGTTATGCTTTGTTAGTTATTTCACGTAGAAATGGAATCGCAGGTGGTAACAATACTAATGAAAGATTTAGTATTATTAATTACGGTTTTTATAGGTACTCGAATGCTGGTGGAATATTTTGTGGTGAAACTGGGTTAGGAATAGCATGTTTGGAGCTAGATTTAATATTACAACATTTAGTATTTGGGTTAGGTTTCATGCCGGTTTTGACGAGGTTACTTCATAGTTTACGTGCTTTTGACTGTGACTTCGTTCACGTGAAAGAATGTTGAAACCTATCCTTCCTTGGGGTTCCAAACTTACTCCAAATCAAAAATCAAAATCAGGAAGGAAGGTTCAGTAATTTAACCGTGAAAGCGTCGTCATTAAGGAGCCGCTGGAAAGACGTCACGGAATCCTCACCTTCCGCATAACGCATGTCCTCATCGCACATGGTAAGTTCGGGAGGTTCCTGCACCGGATTCGTGTAGAAGAAACGCCCGAGTGTCACTATTGTGTGGACCGCTCGGAGAACATAGCGGTGCATACGGTGGGGGTTTGCCTCGCTTGGGCAGAGCACCACCGTGTCCTCGTGGGAGCGATCGGCGTCAGCGACCTCTCGCACCGGGCCTTGGTACAGGCCATGATCTGGAGTTTCTGCGAATCAGTAATACTAGCGAATGAGGGAGGAGGTAAGGCCGTACGCGTGAGGGAACAGACTTCCTCAGCCTCAGCCGCCAGGATCTCGACCCCAATTTCCAGCCACTGTAGGCGTGGGCTTGCGGACGACGAGCAATGGGTAGCTCACCGTCCGGCCCGGTATTCGTCCGAACCAAACCCGAGTCGTCGACGGCGCGTAGTGTTCCACGCGCACCTCAAAGATATGTCAGCAAAACCGGGCCCAGAAGGGCCAAGGCCTATTGGGACCATGGGTTGGCTTCCGAAAGGAAAACCCCTTTGGGTTTCCGTTTCAGACTTTTCCTGTTTCTTAGCGTTCGAAGACCGTTCCTGGAAAGCTAGGCAAAGAAGGAACATAGGTGTTGTTTTAGTCAGTAAAAGTCTGATACGCCCTCTCGTTTTGCCATAGAGCGCGAGAAGTCATCAATAAATGATATTTATTTTGCAAATAGATTTTTTAAAAACACTTTTACACGTCAATTTTTTTTGTCAACTTAAACTAGGTGAAGCCGGTGTTTCCTATCGATAACTTAAAAAAAAGTAAGTGTGGAATTTGTAAACGTGATTAACAATTTATAACTGTATTATAAGTTTTTTCCAACTACGGTACCTGAGTTTAGCGAAATATCATGTACATATATACTGGTATAATATAGGGTGTTTTTAATATCGTTAGGATTTTATCAAGCATGCGGCATTGCTCCGCATGCGGGGCTACTGCCCAATATCACGCACCGCATCCCGCGTGCGTGTTCCACGCATTACAATAAATACTTGTATGAAAAGAACATTTGCGGGTTCTACGCGTGCGGAGCTATCCCGCATGCGTGATGAAATCCGCACGATATTAAAAACACCCATAGGCTGCCGGATTGTTCAAATGTAATGTAACCACAGTCCTGCCCCCCTAGCCAAGTTGCAAACGATGAACGTGAACGCTTAGTAATCTCCAATAGATTTTCAACTTTATACTTAAGAGCATAAAGTTGAAAATCTATTAAAGACTACTGAGCGTTAGCGACCGGAACGAACGAAAACACTATGTAATCTTCAATAGATTTTCAACTTTATAACCAATAACATAAAGTTGAAAATCTATTGAAGATTACTAAGCGTTCACGTTCATCGTTTGCAACTTGGCTAGGGGGGCTGGAAAGCAAAGGGACTAACAGAAGGAACACGTGTGAGTTTTAATCAGTAAGAGTCTGATATTCCCTCTCGCTCCACCCAGAGCGTGATGAGTTACTTGATGATGATTGGTGATGACCATAGTGATGATTGTAGAACATAACTGATCTTTTTGAGAAAACTTGGAAAATTGTGTAAAAAAAAAACCGTTATTCCTATTGTGAATGACACTTCTATTTCCGGAGTCTGTGTTTCCTGATAGCTAATAACCTGGGGTTTTAAGGTCAAGAGTGAATGGGATACTTCTAGGCAAGTGAGCTCCATCGTCGGCCACATTATCGCTTACCTGATAGGCTCGCACTATCAATATTTGCCACACAGATTTGCTATACAAGTCCTGCAACGTACTGACTGTTCACCAGCTTTTCATCGCGTCTGGCATTAAAACAACACACCAGGCTTCCCTTCTACCCTGAAAATACTAATAACAGACGGAATGATATTGTATGCAATTCCAACACTTTTTCAAAATATGTATGTAAAAAGGTATTTCACATTTTTAGGCCCATTTTTGTACAATAGATTAAATAGAAAATTAGGATTATATAAATTAAATTATTATAGCTGTAAAAAGATTACTGTGCAATACTTACTCAGCATCTCTACGGAGAGATTTGTAAATAAAACATGCTTTGCTTTTAGTTAATTAAATTTAGGTTATTTAATATAGTGAATTTAATGATTGTTAATTTATTATTTCTTAGGTTCTTAGTACTTTTTAGCCTGACAAACAGGTCCAACCTAGTTTAAGCAAAAATCCAATATATGCGTTATAATTGTTTTATGTATCTTAATTTAAATATGCTACTTTTATTAAATAAACGATATTCTATTTTAATAACTATACAAAAAGTATACACACGTCGACCAGATTTAACCATTAAAATGTTGCAAAAACAGATTGTAGGATGTGATTATTATTATCTAAGTTAATTTCAATACAATTTGTAACACCTACGTCCAGTAAGCTGCTTTATTCAATATTGTTTACGTAACCCGTCTAGTCTCTATCTCCAAATGGGTACAATACAACGTGTATAAATGCGTTGAAGTGTAACGTAACCTTATCTGTAATGTTCTGCTTAGGTTAACACAAAGGCTTCTCACTCCACCTAGATCGCGGGAAGATATTTGATGATTTTCCACATGAAAACAAGGGTTCATAATTTTCTTGAAGTTAGGCTTCATTTCTCTGAATCTACTACAGACAAGAAGTTATCATCGTTTTGACTGGCCTGTTGGTCTACTGGTTAGTGGCCCTTACTGCTATGCCGGAGGTTGTGGGTTCTATTCCCACCCAGGACAAATGTTTGTGTGATGAGCACGATCATTTGTTCTGTATCTGGGTGTAATTTATCTATAATATGTATGTATTTAGAAATATATAAGTATGTTTATCAGTTGTCTAGTACTAATAACACAAGCTCTGCTTAGCTTGGGACTAGACGGCGTTGTGTGATAGTTGTGGAATATTATTATTATTATCGTTATCACGATTTCAGTCGAAAGACGTCCACTGTTAGACATAGGCCTCCCCCAAGTGTAGCCACAACGACCGGTCTTGTGCATCTCGCATCCATCAGATTCCCGTGACCCTCAACAGGTCATCACTCCACCTTGTAGGAGGCCTTCTAACGCTGTGTTTTCCGGTACGTGGTCGCCAAGACGTTATACTACGAAGTTATGAACTACCCTATATAGCTCCATCTCTTTAACTGAACTTGTTTAAAGGGATGGAGCTATATGAGGGTGTATATAAGCTCCATCTCTCTTTCTCGCTCACACGACTGATATTTTAACACGTTATGGTTAAGACCCCAGTTTCTTATTATTTCTTAAAGTCCTTTAATATTTCCGTCTATTCTAAATATCCCGAATATTTTGGTATTGACATTCACTATTTCTAATAATATCACTTTGCTTAGAACCCAATGCATTCCAGACTATTGACTGACCTGTTGGTCTAGTGGTTAGTAGCCCTGACTGCTATTGCAGGAGGCCGTGGGTTTAGTTCCCATCCAAGATAAATGTTTGTGTGATGAGCACGATCATTTGTTCTGTGTCTGGGTGTAATTTATCTATAATATGTATGTATTTAGAAATATATAAGTATGTTTATCAGTTGTCTAGTACTCGTAACACAAGCTCTGCTTAGTTTGGGACCAGATGGCGTTGTGTGATAGTTGTGGAATATTATATTATCTACACTAATATTATAAAAAGATAAAGTTTGTTTTTTTGTTTGTAGGGGGTAATCTCTGAAAGTACTGGTCCGATAGAAAGCTGCTTTATTCCTGAGTGACATAGGCTATATTTAATGTATGCGGGCGAAGCCGTGGGAAAAAGCTAGTTATTAATATTACTACTATCTTCAACAGAAATGTGAAGGAGCTTCGGGATCTCCAGTTAAACGCTCAATAAACATTGAAATAGGTTATAATTATAAATCTAAGCATCTTATAATAATTAGTCCTAAGACTACAAATTGATATATGTTTAATTAAAGATAAACATGGCTGGTAAGTAAGGTGTTATTAATTAAAATTGACACACAATAGCTCTTGATAATATAACTATTCAATCGGTGTTGGAACAATAGATGCAGTTGGTTAGGAGACAATTGTTACTGTAGCTTTGTTTAAGTCGGTTGCAATTTTTTTTAATATAAAGTGACTGGCAATAAGATATATTTCTTTGAAAGTTTACTATCTTTATATATAAACATCATCGTTCATCATCGCTGAACTGATCAGGATGGCTTCCAGTCGATTCACTTTTAAGGTGAAGGCACGTGAACACATTCGCAGGAAGTTGGTGTAATCATCACAGCGTTGATTTGTTGGATTCGTTTTTCATAATTACATTGTTAATTTGTAAGTATGTATCTAAGTATATATATTATATATATTATTTGTATTTCTTTTCTATTTCTTTCCTATTAAGTTGCACCTACCATGTTTTGTTTCTGCACCACCCTAAGGTCGACTGGTAGAAAATGCCTAAGGCATTAAGTCCGCCTTTATACAGTGTTTATTACTAGTGCATAAAGTTTTAATAAATAAATATAAAAGGAGAAACTGACTGACTGACATATCAACGCACAGCCGGAACTACTGGGACTAGGAGCGTGAAATTTTGCACAAAGCTTCCTTTTATGACGTAGGCGAGCACTAAGAGAATTTTCCAAAATGTACCCCAAGGGGATGAAACGGGGTCCAAAATTAGCATGGCAAAACATACTATTACGCGAGCGAAGCCGCTAGCAGAAGCTAGTAGGGAATATGAAATAATATTTGTAATCTAACCAGTTTATCAATAAAGGAATATGAAAAGTGGGAGAAAATCAACCGAAATGTAATAATTTTAAACAAATATACTCGTATATATGTCTCTATAACCAAGACGCTGTTACCAGTAGCGGCCATCGGATTTCTTAAATCAAAAATTTTTGTTTGTCGGAATACGTTATGACGTTTTTCTAATTTTTTCCTATACTTATAACTTCGCCGCCGGGATTCCGATCCCGATTTCCGGCCACCGTAGGCGCGGGCTTGCGGACGGCGGGCAATGGGTGGCCCGCCGTCCGACCGTCCGGTAACCATCCGGACCGAGCCCAAGTCGTCGACGGCGCGTATTGTTCCGCGCGCTTCAGGGAGATGTCAGCAAATCGTAGGGGCCCAGCAGGGTCGAAGCCTACTGGGGCCATGTGTAGTGTGAAAACGAAACCGGGGCCCTGGGACGAAGGCAACGAAGGAACAGGAGTGGGTTTTTAGTCAGTAAAAGTCTGACACTATCTCCCGCTCCGCCCAAGCGCGAGATTTGTCATAAGATGATTTTCCCACCAATAAAAAAAAAAAAATACTTAAAATTTATTTATTTATTAAATATACACACTATCTTTACAGGCTGAATCTAATACAATAGTGGATCCCAAACCAAAAAAAAAAAAATAAAAAAAATGTCATCATCTTACACTAACATTTACCTAAAAATTTAAACAATACTAAACTCTATTACAATATATACTACTAACTATAAAAATAAACTTATTTATAACTTATGCTATGAGACCTTGCTTCATGCCAAACATCAATAACCGTATCTTTTTTTTTCGTTAGCTTAGAAATTCGATTCTTTCACTGCTTTAAGGGGCCGCAGACTTGAGTATATGGTTTATTAATTTCAACTCGACACCTCCACGCGATCCCGAGATAAAGGGTCTTGACAGACAGACAGACGGACAACAAAGGGATCCTATAAGGGTACCGTTTTTTTCTTTTGAGGTACGGAACTCTAAAAAAGAAAAATAAGCCTATTTGGCAAAGAGTGAAGTCGGGCTATTGATAATGTCGAAAGTAGGTAATAGTGGACCTACTAGGGCTGCGTTATTGTTCGAGAGAATTACCGAGGCACTGGACCGCTATAGAGATAAACTGAAAGTCTTAAAAACAATCTGACACGCTCTCTCGCTCCACCCTGAGCGGTAGAAGTGTTTTTTATGATTTTACACCTTGAAAAGAAGAGATTGGAGGATTGAGTACACATGTACAGAAAGCTGCTGCATAAATTGTATAGATGCTGCATCAATATTTTAATGTGAAAGGGATACCTACTTTTACATCAAAATACTTTAGAAAACATCGTCCACATCGTTGCTTTCCATCAGGTGAGGTAGTGGTCAAGCGCGAGCCTACCAACAATTAAAAAAACCAGCCAAGTGTGGGTCGGACTCGCGCATGTAGGGTTCTGTACCGTTTGTAGCAAAAAACGGCAAACAAAATATTCAAGGACTCAAAGCATTTTATTTCAAATAAACCATTTCTAGGCAAGCGTGCTCCATCGTCAGCCACATCATCGCTTACCATCAGGTGAGATAGTGGTCAAACGCGAGCCTGTCAATAATAAAAAATAAAAAAAAACTTTTGAAATGTCAAGTCAGAAAAAATGATTCGAATTGCATATTCCACAGCGTAGATCTGTATGGAGAAGAATGTGAAATCACGTTTGATGTTTGGAAGCCCCACTGTAGTATTTGTTTTATTTTGTTTATAATATTTGTTGTTATAGCGGCCACAGAAGTACCTACATCATCTGTGAAAATATTAACTGTCTAGCTATCGCAATTCATGAGATATAGCCTCGTGACAAAGCGGAGTGATAGCAATAGGGTCCCATTTTTACCACTTTTGGGTACGGAACCCTAAAAAAAGGGGGGTAACAAGTTGATGACGCTGTCTGTACCTACTTTTAAAAATTAAATAAGAAAATGGAATAGCTTGTTCCAGTGTTCCCCGCAGTCCAACTAGCTTCATACAAAGTCCATTTTATATTATTCTAATATCATTATTTTCACGCCCATTTCGTTGAGTCCATTCGAGTAAGGAATGTAGAATGGAAATAGATTTTTCAGTGTTCCTCGTGAATAATATGACAGGGGCCTACTTTGTATTTATATTTTCGGGCTTCCACGACTAAAGCGCGTATTTTGCGTACGGGTTGGACAAATGCGTCATTCGATCCACCCCAGCTCCTCCAGGAAGGCCAGCAGCGCCTTGGTGTTATTGACCATTTCGCGGAGGTTACCTGGGTATCCGAAGTATTTTGCCCTGTATTCAGCGACAACTGGGCAGCTTAGAAGCAGATGTGCTGCTGTCTTGTCCTCCTCCATGCAGGCTCTGCATAGGCCATAGCCTACTTATGTAGTACGGTTTTAGTATTTTAATAATATCAGGATATTTTGTTGATGGGTTATATAATAAACTTAGTTATGGTGCTGATCCATTACTTTTTATTCAGGTGGTAAATCTCCCGCTGTGGGATGGAGCGTGTCAGACTTTTACTGACTAGAACTCACATATTGACGGAGAATTACAAGTACTAACTGAAATTTTTCTTGAAAATCATCTTTTTTTAAATTGATATAAACTAGTGCTTGACTGCGATCCCACCTGATGGTAAGCAGTGATGCAATCTTTGATGGTGAGGCGCATTAGTTTATTAAGAGCCTATTCACCCTTGAAGACACCCAAATTGCAATCGGACGGGAAGATCGCAGCAGGCAAATTGTTCCAGTCCTTCGATGTACGCGGTATAAACGACGAGGCTAAACGCTTAGTCCGGACCGTAGAGGTTTCAACAATCTAAGGGTGGATACTCGCCGTACGTCGGGTTGTCCGATGGTAGAAATGAAATGGTGGAATCAAGTCATGCAATTCTCGCGCACACTCTCTAAAATGCATCCTGTAAAATACCGAAAGGCTAGCTATAGGGTAGCTAGCCTGTGCTCAAGGCTTTGCAGATTGGACTTAATCAAAATTGGATCACCAATTAGCCTCTTCGCACGCCTTTCCACCGAGTCCAAAGCTGCTAGGTAGCATTTTGCGGCACCAACCCCTATATGGCTGCAGTACTCCACACACGAACGGACCTGTACTTTGTATAACATTAAAAGCTGTCCCGGTGTAAAGTACCGCCGGACCTTTGCCATCGCCATCTTTTTTCAGTATCTTTTATCGCTTTAAATTTAAAGGCTTTTTTTGCGTGCTTTCTATGTGTCAACCCATGGCCCTAGGACTTCGGTCCTGCTGGGCCCCTACGGTTTTGCTGATATCTCTTTGAGATGCGCGTGGAACACTCCGCGCCGTCAACGACTCGGGTTCGGTCCGGCCGGACGGCGAGCTACCTATTGCTCGACGTTCGCAAAACCGCACCTGTAGTGGCTTGGTAGTCGGGGTCGGAATATACCTTCTAACTAAACAAACGTGTACATTTTATGGTTACTTCTTAACTTTTAAGGAACACTTACTACACTATCATAAAATATATATTTTGTATATTAAAGTATGAGTAGGTAAATATTATTCTCACTACCAAAATAAATTAAGTACTCATTTTTGCTTTCCAAGGAATCAAACGCCAGTTTAAATTTTTGTGAATTTTTGACTACGACAGTTATCCTCGTGGATTGGAACCACGCGGTTTGCATCCGCGCCAATTCCACCGTGTCTGAACTAGCTCTTAAGGGTGGTTGGCACTTCACTGTCGATATGATCCTTCATTATTGTGCATTTTGCGTTCTAGGGCTTTTTTTTTTTTTTTTTTTTTTCGGTGGGAAAATCATCTTATGACATCCCCCGCCCTTGGGCGGGGCGGGAGATAGTGTCAGACTTTTACTGACTAAAAACCCACTCCCGTTCCCTCGTTGCCTTTCGTACCAGGGCCGAGTCTTCCTTTCAGAATCAGACCCTTGGCCCCAGTAGGCTTCGACCCTGCTAGGCCCCTACAGTTGCTGACATCTCCTTGAGGCGCGCGTGGAACAGCACGCGCCGTCGACGACTTGGGCTCGGTCCGGACGGTTACCGGACGGTCGGACGGCGAGCCACCCATTGCTCGCCGTTCGCAAGCCTGCGCCTACGATGGCCGGAAATCGGGATCGGAATCCCGGCGGCGATTGGGGCGTGAGGACCGTTGCCTCACGCGATCGGCCGCCTCCTTTGCTAGCATTACTGCTTCGCAGAGGGAGGCGACCGCCTGCCACTCCTCCTCGCTTCGGACCATGGCCTGTACCAAGGCCCGGCGCGAGAGATCACCGCCGCCGATCGCCCCTACGAGGACACGGCGTTGCTCTGCCCAAGCGGGACACACCTCCACCGTGTGATCCACCGTGTCCTCCGGGTGGTCCGCACAATGATGACACCCGGGCGTATCTTCCGCACGAATCCGGTGCAGGAACCTCCCGAACTTACCATGTCCGGTGAGAACCTGCGTCATGCGGTAGGTAAGGACGCCGTGTTGCCTTTCCAGCCACTCCTCAAAGAGGGGAATTACCGCCATAATTATGGTGTGCCCAGCACTGGGTTGCGATAGTCGCTGTTGCCATTCCACCATGAGACCCCGCCGGAGCTCTGTCCGCCATGCCGCAACTTGTCGTGGCAGCGGAGTTTCGCCCCGACGTTGCATCTCCACGCGCAGATCGTGCATGCGTGCAAGGCCTGTTGCCACCAGATCCCATGGTGGCTGGCCAGCAAGGAGGCTCGCCGCTTCGCGGGAAACCGTGCGGTATCCCCGCACCATCCGTATGGCCATGACCCTCTGGCACGCGTTCAGCTGGGCCGCCGGTCGCTTTCGCAGTGACGGCGCCCACACCGGCGCCCCATAAAGGGCCATTGACTGGACGATGCCTGCGTAGAGCCTCCGGCAGGAGGCGTCTGGACCCCTGAGGTTGGGCAGGAGCCGCTTGAGGGCAGCCCCATTCCGATTCAGTTTGGGAGCCAGACGTTGGAAGTGCTCCTCGAAATTCCACCGGCTGTCGAGGACGAGTCCCAGGTACTTCATCGTCGACCCGACACCGATGTGAACTCCTCCTACCGTTAATTGGGAGCGCCGAGGCGGCGCGCTCCGAGGGCCGTGAAAACACATGGCCTCGGACTTTTGCAGCGCCACCTCGAGTCCCAACTGCTGGATCCTATTAACAACTATCGCAACCCCGCGTGTCGCTAATTCGACCGCCGCCTGGTACGAGTCTCCCTGAGCCAGGACCAGCGTGTCGTCTGCGTAGCAGACCACGCTGACCCCGTCAGGGAGGTCGCCGCGCAGCACGTAGTCGTAGCCGATGTTCCACAAGGGCGGTCCTAGTACCGATCCCTGCGGAACACCGCACGACATCTCTCGCCGTTTCCACTCTCCCTGGTGACCAGGGTAGATGATGTACCTGTCCGAAAGGTAGGCCTCGATCACACGACAGAGGTAGTCGGGCACCCGGTGATACCTACCGGAGTGCCCTCCTAATGCTACTCCAGGGCAGGGAGTTGAAGGCGTTAGCGATGTCCAATGACACCGCCACGACACACCTGCCCTGGGACACCGCATCCCCCGTCGTGAGAGCTCGCACGCGCATGATGGCGTCCACCGTGGAACGCCTCCTGCGAAAGCCGAACTGGCCGTCCGCCAGATCCGGCCCCACCCGTGTTAGGTGCGCGACGAGGCGGTCTGCAATTACTCTTTCAAAGAGCTTGCCCACCTCGTCGAGCAGCACAATGGGCCGGTACGCGGACGGAGAGTCCGCAGGGCGCCCCGGCTTCGCGATAAGGACCAGTTTCCCCGTCTTCCAGCGAAGTGGGAATTGGCCCCTCTCCATGCATGCGCTGAAGAGCCCTCTTAATCGAGACCCGAGAGCCTCCATGGCCAGGACCCAGGCTTTCCCAGGCAAGCCGTCGGGTCCTGGGGCGGTATTCTTGGCACTCAGCCTTCGTACCGCCACACTCATCACTGCCTCGGTCACCTCTGGAGCATTGAGCGGGGGAGAGTGTTCCCCTCGCGCAGGGAACAGAGTGCTTACCACACCCTCCACAATCTGAGGCCGGAGACTCTGCGTGAGTGGGGGAGCCCAGGGGTGTAGTTTTTCCCGCACCACCTTGTAGGGGCGTCCCCACGGGTCTCCGTTCAGAGTCCCCAGCCACACGTTGCGGGCCTCCAACTTGGCCCGCTTTATTTCCGCTCGGAGGGTGCGCTTTGCCACTCTGTATCCCTCGTACAGCTCCGCCTCTCTGGCCTCCGCATCCGGCGGGCGGATGCGGCGACTGCAGTGTCTGGCGTACCGGCGCCGCGCAGCATTGCACGCATTGCGCAGTGCCGCAATCTCCGGCGACTACCAATACACCTGGCGCCGGGCACGTCCTGGCCGAACTCGGGGCATTGCCACGTCGCAAATTTGCGACATGGCCTCCCGGAACCACTCTGCCTCGACGTCAATGTCGACAGGCCTGTCCGGTGCTTGCACCCAGGCCTGTACCATCGCGGCTTCCAGGAGGAGCTCCCGGTCCAGCTGCTTCAGCGCCCAACGCGGACCACACGGGGTCTGTTGGACCGGCGCGATCGAGGTCTGGGTGGAGATGTCAAACCGAATGTACTGGTGGTCTGTGTACGTCTCCACCCCCTCCATGACGCGCCAGTCGACAACACGTGGCGACAGAGCAGGGCTGGCGAACGATATGTCCACCACTGACTCGCCCTGCATCCGCACACACGTGGGGACAGAACCCCGGTTTAGGACGACCAGGCCTGTCTCCAGGGCCCAGTCCTCCACCATCCGACCCCGCTGGTTCGTGAACCGAGAACCCCAAGCCAAGTTCTTGGCATTGAAGTCCCCGCAAACGACCACGGGGAGGGAACCAAACCTAGCGACGACGGCATTCAGCTCCACAAGGGAGATGTGGAGATCGGCGAGAGTTCTGTTCGGGGACAGGTAGACGCCTACCACTGCAATGTCCCCGAACCGTGCTGCCACGCAACCCCGTCCCCTCGTGACGGCCTCGAGGGACGGAGTACCAGCGGCGGCCGACGAAATTAGGGTCACCGAGCCGTTCAGGTCCTGAACCCAGTCTCCCCTGGGCAGGACATAGTACGGCTCGGAGACCACGGCGATATTGATCGACCACTGCGCCATGCTTTGGAGCAACAGATCCTGAGCGGGGGCGCAGTGGTTGATATTCGCCTGGAGGAGACGTAATGGAGCCGTATTTAACAGTCCATTACAGTCTCCTCCCGAGCCCCTCGTGAGGGCCCTTGCCGCGGTGGTTGCGGCGGCGACAGCAACGGCAGCCAGAGAGGAGGCTGCGGCGGTGAGGACGTCGGGGTGGATGGGCCTCCGGACCTTGCCCTTGGCTTTGGAGGGGGGGTCGCAGGACCTGCTCCCAGCCCGGTGATCGGCAGGCTTGCCTGCCGCCGCACATGCGTAGCAGTGCGGCGTTGCTCGGCATTCAACCGCCTTGTGACCGGGCTGACCGCACTGGAAGCAGCGGTCACTGCGGTCCACCTCCGCGGCACAACAGGCCCCCACATGGTGCCCCACGTGGCAGCGATAGCACCGCAGAGGTCTGGGCTCCAGCAGTTTCACCTGTGCGGAGACCCAGCCTACCAGAAGCCGTCGGCCCTCCCCGGTGATGGTCTTGGCCGCCGACACGGGGCAGCTAACAGTCACGGCTCGCATGCCCGTGCTGTCAGCACGGATGGTGCCCGCCCGAACCTGCTCGGCAGCGCATCCTCCCGCCCTGACGATGGCGGCCACCACCTCGTCCACCCTGACGGAGTCGTCCAAGCCCATGATGCGCATATCAATGCACTTGGTGGGCCTGGACACTCGGGCCTCTTCCGCGTCCAAGGACGCCCTGATCCTTGCGGCCAGGGCATCCGCGGCAGGGCCACTGGCCGCACCAGGGACCTCCAGCATTCGGCCCCAGTTACGGTGCGCCTCATGCGGAAGCCTCCAGAGGCTCCGAGCTCGCCAAGGTGGGGCAACACCGCCTGCCTTGCCTTTTCCATGACGGCGTCATACGTCACGCCCTTCTTTTCCGCGTCTGGCTGTAGTGTGATAACTACAGCCTCGGAATTCGGGGCGCGAAGTCTGGCCGCCAAGGCCCGCTTCTTGCGCTGCTGTCGCCTCGCGCGCTTTTTGTCCGCCCTAGACGCCTTGCCTGCCTTCTTCTTGGCCCCGACGACCGTCCATTCGGCCGAGGATTCTGCAGGCGGGGTGGGGGGCAGCAGGGGCGGCCTAGTCGCCGTCATGGCAGGAGCCCTCGCCGCTTTAGGGGCAGGTGCTGCTTTACGCTTTGTGGGTGGAGCCGTCCCTCCCTGTCGCTGCTGCTGCTGTTTGGCCGCTGAGGCCAGCCTCGCAGGCTCCGACGCCACGACCCCGTGCCCGGCTTGCCCCGGCGGGCCCGCCTTGGGCGCAGCAGCCGTGACCGCGGTGGCGACGGCATATGACACTGCCTTCCGCTGGCCGGAGGCCGAAAGCGGGGGACGCAGCACTATGCCTTCCAGCAAAGACAGCTGCTGCTGTATCCTTTGCTGGAACTGCTCCTGCTGCTGCTGCTGTTGCTGCTGGAGAGCAGCCAGCTCCTGCCGCACCAGTGTCAGTAGCTGGGCCTCCGGCTCGGGTTGGGGCTGGGGTTGGTTTTGCCCCTGCTCCTGCATGCGCCCCCCTTTTTGTGCCTCCTCCTGGTGGTCAACTTTCCGGGCACCTAAGAGCTCAGCTCGGAGCTTCGCGGCCCTCTTATCTAAGCAGGCGTCCATAGCCTCCAAGATAGAGGTCGCAAACTGGGCGATGCCCCTTTTCTTGGAGCCCTTCTCCCTCTTCCTTGACATGGCTGTCGAGGCGTCGACCACCAGCTCCCCAAGCAGCCTGCGTGACTCATCAGCGGAGTCTTCTCTGGCGTCTGGCTCGCTGCCAGACGGCCCCGAGGGGTCAGCCCTAATGCTGGTCGCTGCGGGGTAGCGCCCCTCCGCGGAGAGCCTCTCGGCTCTCTCAGCAGCCTCGTGGGAGGTAAGCCCCCTCCCTCTTCCTCTCGCTCGGCTCGCACCCCGACTGCTGGTGGAGATACTGCGGGCCGACGCAAATTCTCCTTCGGAGGACGATCCGTCCCCCGATTTGCCGCGTTTTCGGTAAAAACGTGAGTTTTCACCGAAAACCACTTCTCCCTCGCACTCCGAGCTCTCTGGGCTCCTCCCCTTCGATGCGGCATCGGACTCCGACCGCCCATCTCTCTCCCTCCGTTCGTTGTTTTTATTATTTTGTGTTTCCATTGCTGTTCCCACGAGTAAAAACTTTGTGTACTTGCTCAAGATAGTGGTTCGCACTAAAGACTAATTTAGCTACCCATTAGTCAAGCTAACAACCTCCCTCACGGTGCGCCGCCGCTTGGAGATTTGGGGTAATTTTTTATAGAGGTTGTCTTCCTCGCGGCCCGGGCAGTTAAGCCAGGACCCTCGACCCCCATCAAAAGTCAGAAACATGACCTTGGACAATGTCTGGGGCTACGAGACTAACGGTGGCAGAAGGAGGAGTAAGTCTTCCTCCTGTCTACCCGGTGGCAGGGTGAGTGCTCACCGAGCTCGCTCTTACTTCGCCGCTGTGCCCTCTGCTATTGCAGAGGGACACGCGTTGAAGTGTTCCTTCGGACAGAATATTCGCAGGCGGACATCGAGACCCCTTAGGCAAAAGTACCCAAGGGGAGTCGTTAGCCGCCTCCCAGGGTGCACCGTCCCGCAGACTGGCCTTCACTCCGGACGTATCCTCAAGGGAACTACAGCCTGCGGGCACTCGAGGAGGTTTTCTGTCGTAGCATCCCTGCGTTCTAGGGCTACGGTAACTCTTTCAGAAATTATTTTAGGGGGCCGAGTCACCCGCGTCCGTAGGAGAACACCTGAGGCAAGTCCCTACACGTGGTCCCCGGGTGGTGCTAATCAGGTGACACTAACTGGTGGTAGGTTTCGACCGTTGGCTTGCGACCACCCACTGAGCAAAGACGTGCCGCCAAACGGCCTGGCCGTGTTCCGGTATGATGCTCAGTGTAGCCAGTCTAGAGGAGTTGGGTCGAAATAGCTGTTCCAGCGCAAGCAGACCATCCTGGTTCGTGCTGATATGGAGGAATCGGGAGGCTAGTCGCGGAGGGTAGCGGGATCCGAGGCACGGTTGCCGCTGGCCGACCGCAGGTAGCTGGGGGCCCAAGTAATGTGCTAGCCACACATGAAAGGCTGCCCCGCCAACTGTCGAAAAATCCCGGAATGCGCCATCGTGCTGGTTGGCGACCAGACGAGAGGGCCCGATGGACATTCTCGGGGGGGCTCGGGCGTCCCCGCAGTCTCCAGACTAGTCCCCCAATGATGTCGTCCTTTCAGTGCGTGCCTGAAGGTTAGCTGTGTGGAACCTCATTTCACTTCCTTCTCCTCTCCTCCCTTCACTCAAATAAAAATGAAAAGGAAAAGAAAGAGTCAAGATAAACAGCGGCTGCACTCCCTCTCTCACAAAGTGCACCTCACTAATATACGAGGTCTGCACTCCAATCTCGTCGCAGTCCACCACCACCTCGAGACTGAAAAACCAGCTCTCTTCTTCCTTTCGGAGACGCAGATCAGAGGTCCGTCCGACGTGTCGTACCTTTCTTACCCAGGTTTTACCTTGGAGCACAATTTCAAACCACGTGCGGGTGTATGTATGTACGCCCGAGACGACATCTGCTATCGGCGTCTCCGTAACCTTGAGGACTCCAGGTTCTCGACGCTTTGGACTTTGGTGGACACAGGCCTAGATAAAATAATCTACGCTTGTGTCTACCGCTCGCACAGCGGGGATCAGGAGACATCTGGGCTCACACAGCATCTGAGTGAGGCGGCGGATGCGGCTCAGCAGCGGTACCCTTCTGCCCAATTGGTGTTACTGGGGGATTTTAATGCCCACCACCAAGAGTGGCTTTTCCCGTACCAGTCCACAGACCACGCTGGGCGAGAGATGCGAAAGCTAGCGCTAGCATTAAATCTTACCCAGCTGGTCCAGGGGGCAACGAGGGTGCCGGATGTGGATTCGCACACAGCCAATTGCCTGGACCTTTTGCTGACAACAGATCCAGACCGCTACTCTGTGTCGATATGTTCGCCTTTAGGCGGTTCCGACCACTGTCTGGTTAAGTCTGTGTCTGTCTACTCCCCGCCCGATCCCAGCCCTAGGGGCACCCGGCGGGTTTGGCGATACAGGTCAGCAGATTGGGATGGCTTGCGGTCTTTCTTCGCATGCTATCCTTGGCAGCCCACTTGCTTTTCTTCAGATGATGCTTCGTCGTGCGTAGATGCCGTGACGGATGTGTTGCGACAGGGGATGGAGTACTTCATCCCATTCTCTGACGTAACAATGTCTGGCCAAGCTCGTCCATGGTTTGGCGCCGAATGTGATCGCGCAGACGCGCTTAAGCACGCGGCATATCGAGCTTGGGCCGACGCTCGTGCGCGCAAGGCAAGCGACGTGGCTCAAAAGAAGAAGGCCTTTAACAGGGCTGCCAAGTCCTGCAAGAAGGTGTTGCGGAGGTCTCGGTTTGACCACATAAGCCGAATTGGGAGCAAACTTGCTTCATACCCCGCAGGTAGTAAAGCGTTTTGGTCCCTGGCTAAGTCGGTTGAATCGAACTTCTGCCGTCCGTCACTTCCGCCACTGCTGAAACCCGATGGGTCGCTGGCTCACACCGCTGAGGAGAAAGCAAACTTGTTTGCCTCTCTTTTTGCGGAATATTCTCGTCTGAATTCTGGTGACGCACGGCCACCTGTTTCTCCTGATGGATGCGCGACGAGGATGTCAGACGTTCGTATCCATCAAAAGGACGTTCGTAGGGTCCTGCGTAACCTCGACGTGAACAAAGCTAGTGGCCCCGACGGGATACCAGCAATTGTACTTAAAACTTGTGCGCCTGAATTGTCTCCGATCTTGACACGCCTATTTCGCATCTCATATGAGACTGGAAAAGTGCCGATTGCTTGGAAGCAAGCTAACGTGCAGCCTGTGCCCAAGAAGGGCAGTCGAGCTGACCCAGCAAACTACAGACCCATCTCTGTTACGTCCATCCTCTGTAAGAGTATGGAACGGGTGCTTAACAAGAAACTTCTGGCATACCTAGAAGCTAACGACATCCTCAGTGACCGGCAATACGGTTTTCGCCAAAATCGGTCCACTGGGGACCTTCTAGCGTATGCCATTCACATCTGGAGCGAGGCCATCGAGAAGCATGGGGAAGCGCTTGCCGTCTCCCTTGATATCTCGAAGGCTTTCGATAGGGTCTGGCACGAAAGCCTTATTGCTAAGCTTCCTTCCTTCGGCCTACCCACTGGTCTGTGTGATTGGATCGCAGACTTCTTGAGGGATCGATCCATCCGAGTGGTTGTTGATGGCTACTCCTCCGGTCAAATGGATATTAATGCCGGGGTCCCTCAGGGGTCGGTACTCTCGGCAACACTGTTTTTGCTGCACATAAATGACTAACTTAAACCAGGTATCTTTGGGTATGCAGACGACAGCACTGTTGCCGAGAGATATGTGTCTGACGCACGTGCTAGTGGGTCACAGATCCAGTCATCCCGAGAGGCTATGGTTGAACGCTTGAACTCGTCCTTGAAGGCGGTTTCCGATTGGGGCGATGCCAATCTGGTCAAGTTCAATGCAACTAAAACCCAAGCGTGTCTTTTTTCCGCTAAACGGAGTCAATTCCAACCGGCTCCATCTTTCCGAGGTGTGACCGTGCCAATAACCGACCACCTTGAGCTTCTTGGGGTAACGCTGTCGTCTACTCTAAATTTCGGCTCATACATTGAGGCAAAGGCTCAACTGGCTGCCAAAAAATTGGGGATCTTAGTAAAGGTGAGACGGTACTTCACGCCGGAACAGCTGCTCAACCTTTATCAAGCGCAAGTACGATCGTGTATGGAGTACTGCTCTCATCTTTGGGACGGGTCTGCCAAATACCAGCTTGATGCGCTAGAGTCGATTGAGAGGCGAGCCAAGAGGATCATCGGCAATGATGCACTTGTTGAGTCGAAGCTACAAAGCCTTGGGCATCGCCGCCGAGTTGCTAGCCTGTCGGTTTTCTATCGTTTACATTTCGGGGAGTGTGCACTGGAATTGCACAATCTAATTCCGCCAAGTCCGTTCCATCATCGGACCACTAGACGTACGGCGTTGCGCCACCGGTACATGGTAGACATCCCACCCATACGCACAAAACGTTTTAAGAACACATTTATTATGCGTACAGCCAAGGAGTGGAATTCCTTGCCGGAGTCTGTGTTTCCAGATAGCTACAACTTAGGGATCTTTAAGTCAAGAGTGAATAGGCTACTTCTAGGCAAGCGTGTTCCATCGTCGACCACATCATCGCTTACCATCAGGTGAGATGGTGGTCAAACGCGAGCCTATCATTAATATAAAAAAAATAAAAAAAAAATAAAAAAATTACCGCATAATTCATATAGGGCCCAAAACACAAAACTGCGATGCCACGTCACATCGTAAAAATCTACGAGCATGCACGACGTATCACAAGAACTTGCGAATTGATTCGCATCGCACATTATATGGTCACAAAATTGCATCGCAGTAATTCACATCGCAGCTGTCTGCGATACGGTGTCGTCTCGTATCGCATCGCCGTCGGCATTTTGTTGCCTAGATTTTGAGGTTTACTAGATTTACCTAATTGCGCTACGTTCGACTCTGGCGTCTATTTCATCGGCACTGATAATGTTTACCCATATTTCAGCATTTCCTTGCTGCTTTCTTTCAAACGAAAAAATAAAATATATTTGACCGCTTATTTGAATTTGAATTTACATTTATCTAGATGGTGAAAAAATCTCTGTGACAGAAAAAAAAGTGATCCTGTAAAGGTTCCAATTTCATTTTAAAGTCGGAACCCTGAGAAAAACCGTCCATCTTTTTCCCGCCATACTTCAAATAACAAATTGCTTCCTGATAATGGTTAACTTAATGATCACAACCAACTTGGTCGCAGTTTAAACTTGGAACACTTGGTACCACGATAAGTGCACCCAATTCCGGCCACTAAGTACCAGGGAAGTAGGAGTTGGTAGACTATTAACTTATAGGGTAGTGGGTTAAAACACTCGTGGTGGATATTTAATTAGCATTTTGTATGGTTATGAGGTCTTGGTGCGTTTTAGCCGAATTAATTGTAAATGCCAAGAAATAGGAGTAATTTGTATTCAAAAGGTGTTTCCAGAAGAATATTTGCATGTAGCTTTGCAAAAAAGTTTTTAGTTTTATCTAGCCCTTACTGTCCCACTGCTGGGCAAAGGCCTCTCCCAAGTCCTTCTCCATTTAAAAAAATATATTCAAAAGAAGTCCTAAACTTTCTTATCTCACGCCGCCGCCGACTCAAACCAGTCCTCGCAGTACGCGTCCAGATATACAGACAATTAAAATTTTTGGTTTAATTAAGTAGTTTTAATGCAACCTGTATATGTATTGTTGACGGCATGGTTGGCGCAATGGTTGAGAGGTGGCTACTGCATGCGGATCGCTGTTTCGATTACCGCATAATAAAATCTACATGTTCCGGGTCCCGGAATAATTTCCGGGTCTGGGTGTCTTGTTTCTGTGAGTTTACATGCTTGTAATGTTTACATAAATAAACAAAAAGCATTTATTTTAGGCAGCCAATAGTACCCATACAGCAATTACAAAATAAAACACACACACATAAAGAAATACATAATTACATAGCCAGCAATGTCCGATATAAGGGCAATCATCGCCAGAACAGTATTGGAGCTGCCATGCGCTTGCGCATGGTGGTGTGGAAACAGTCGGTGCGCGCTTCCGCAAACATGCCCGAGGCACTACAGAAGTGGGGCAGCCCCAACACCACCCTGAACGCGTTTACGTGGGCGCTTCCACGATACAGAAGTAATTCCAACGGAGGGGCAACGCTTGTTTTGACAAATAATAAAAATAAAATGTTTTGTTGCTGGTCCTGGTAGCGACCGAATGAAATCGCTAGAGACTTCTCTGTTGTCTGTGACTGTTTTGCACTGAGATATAAAGATTGATTGATTTATTTATTACTTCTAAGTGATTGATTGCAAAATCAAGATTGAAATTGATGGGTCAGTTAGGGTCAGCTCACACTGAGGTGCGACGCGGTGCACGATACGTGCACTATTGTATATTTATAAAGATTTTTAAATTTTGTGCGGTGTATAGTGCATTCGAATAAGATGTACCTACGCCTTGTTTATATTCTATTAAATATATAACATAAATTTGTGCCCTCGTATCCTCAATTTTTTTTTGTTGTTTTATGCACCGGCCATGTTGTTTCCACCGCCCTTGGTTAACTGGTCGAGAGTGCCGGCGTCTATACTTTTTTATTTTTAATAAATAAATAAACCTACCCGTGAGCCAAGTTTTATCCAAATCGGTGCAGACAATTTAGCGTGGAGGAGTATTAAACATACACGCGTTTTTTTTTTTTTTTAATTTTCACGCGTACATAATACCTGAATCCTATGGATGCGAGACGCACAGGACCGTTTGTTGTGGCCACGCTTGGAGCAGGCCTATATAATAATAATAATAATAATCATTTTATTTCAGCAGTGGTGGCTGAGTGGTAATGGCCCCGACTTACGAGTTGTAGGTAGCGGGTTCAAACCCAGCCTGTATTACTTTGTGTAAATTATTTCATCACCACTGCTCTCAAAACGGTGAAGGAAAACATCGTGAGGAAACCGGCATGTCCTAGAACCAAAAATTCGAAGATATGTGACATTCACCAATCCGCACTGGGCCCGCTCGGTGGATTACGGCCCATTCCCTCTTCTAGAGAGAGGAGGCCTGAGTCCCAGCAGTGGGAACATTAAAAAGGCTGATTATGCTATTATTATGCTATTTTTTTTCAGGTAAACAGTACCTAAACAATAAATACCTTATAGACTAACATACATAACTATATTAAATTATTTTGTTAGTAATAACGATTTAAAACTATGTTAGTAACACTTCACTTCGCACTATATCGTCTTGGTGCTGTCCTGTGGTGTTTGTCCGCGGAAGCGACGGAACACCACGCCCGGGCGGTGGTAAAAATTCTTCTTTCATAACATGGTGCAGAAAACAGATCGGTACTCGCACCACAAACGCCTTAAAATTGATAACAGCCCCCTAGCCAAGTTACAATCGTATCGTTCGCCCCCAACGCCTCGAGTAGGCCACGCCTCTGATTCCTTTGTTCTGACCACGTGACTGAGCGTTGAGATGACGTCAGAACAAAGGAATCGGAGGCGTGGCTTACTCGAAGCGTTCGGCGCGAACGATACGATTGTAACTTGGCTAGGGGGGCAGAAAATATAACAATCAATAATATCAATTGATATCCAACAATGGACTTCTCTCGGATGATATAATGATGATGAAGATGATGATGATGATGACATGCACACATACATAAATACGAACTTTCGACTTTATAACATTAGTGTAATAAAAAATAAAATGAAATTAAAGCATTTATTTCAATCACACTATTTATTCCCGCTTAAGGGTAGAGCGAGAGGCTATGTCAATGTTTTTAATGTAGATTTTTTCAAAAAACAACTATTAGCATCTAAAAATAAAGATCGTCCAAACAGGAGTGAGGCGACATGACAGTGCGACGTGACTTCTATTCCCAGTTCAATCTGTGTGAACGCTGGGCCTCTCCTCCGTGATATGCCACGGTACGACGTGATATGTCACTTTAGTCGCCTCTGTGTGAGAGAAGCTTTAGGTAAAAGTGCCAGGGTAGCCCGCGAAATCTTAAGAGGACCCTTCCCGATCTGTTTATCGTTAACGTGATCATGGTTTAAAAGCTTGGTCACTGTTTGACAAAGAGGTAACATGAAAACAACAGAAGTGCGAACCGGACTTGTGCACGAAGGGTTCTGTACCATTATCTACAATATCGAGCAAAAAAGTCATGTTTGTTGTATGGGAGCCCCTTTAAATGTTTATTTTATTCTGTTTTTTAGTATTTGTTGTAACTAATTAACTATCACGGTTCATGAGATGCTGCTTGGTGACTGACGGACAGACACACGGACTGCAGAGTCTTAGTAATAGGGTACCGTTTTACCCTTTGGGTATAGAACCTTAAAAAGAGAGGTAACGCCGGAACGCTTTGTTGGCATTCAGCAATTCCGTCACTCACTCGACTGAAAATACATGGTCGCTTACAACGGGCCTCATCAGAAAGAAGGTTTAAGTTACCCAAAGGGCAATGGAAAGGGCTATGCTCGGAGTTTCCTTGCATGATCGCATCAGGAATGAAGATATCCGCAGGAAAACCAAGGTCACCGACATAGCCCGAAGAATCGCCAAACTTAAATGGCAGTGGGCAGGGCACATTGCTCGTAGAACGGTTGGTCGATGGGGCAAAAAAGTTCTAGAGTGGCGACAGCGCACCGTAAAACGCAGCGTTGGAAGGCGCCCCACAAGGTGGACCGATGACCTGGTGAGAGTCGCGGGAATGCGGTGGATGCGAGATGCACAGGACCGTTCGTTGTGGCGACACTTGGGGGAGGCCTATGTCCAACAGTGGACGTACTTCGGCTGAAATTAAATGAAAATATGTATTTTTTTGAAAAACATTAATAGTTTTAAAAAGAAAAATTTCGTCATTAGGAATCTCGATTAAATGTGCAAGGTTTTTATAGCTATATTTTCTTTACTTTTTAATTTTTGAGTATATATGAAGGACCAAAGTTCACGCAAATTAGCAGATTTTCAGAGGCCTTTGGAATAGTCTTACACAAAATGATTTGATTTCAGTAGAAACCTAGATAATATCCACAAGATATCGGTGTTTCCAAAATAACTAAAGAAAGATGTGTAATAATGTCATAATATCCACAAGATATCGGTGTTTCCAAAATAACTAAAGAAAGATGTGTAATAATGTCATAATATCCACAAGATATCGGTGTTTCCAAAATAACTAAAGAAAGATGTGTAATAATGTCATAATATCCACAAGATATCGGTGTTTCCAAAATAACTAAAGAAAGATGTGTAATAATGTCATAATATCCACAAGATATCGGTGTTTCCAAAATAACTAAAGAAAGATGTGTAATAATGTCATAATATCCACAAGATATCGGTGTTTCCAAAATAACTAAAGAAAGATGTGTAATAATGTCATAATATCCACAAGATATCGGTGTTTCCAAAATAACTAAAGAAAGATGTGTAATAATGTCATAATATCCACAAGATATCGGTGTTTCCAAAATAACTAAAGAAAGATGTGTAATAATGTCATAATATCCACAAGATATCGGTGTTTCCAAAATAACTAAAGAAAGATGTGTAATAATGTCATAATCACGTAAGAGGATTGTATGAAAATGGACCTCGGGAAGGACGCTCTTAATTCACTTTAAGAGCGTCCTTCCCGAGCTTCAATCTCGCGAAATTCAAATTTTCTTAATTTTTTTGCATTTTACAGGTCAGTTTCAAATTGTATGTTGATTAAAATATTAAAGAAAATAACCTAAATATATTTAGTTCAGCGCTATCTAGGGAGTACAGGATCGTAGTTTTATACAACATTATTTTTAGTAGGTATATGCGAAACCTGAATATAGTTATGATATCTTATGCGCACATAATTTCGAAGGTACACTGACTTCTAAGAAACAGGTTATTCCTAGTTTAGAAGTCAGAGTCTTTTTGCTCTGGCTCACTTAGCTATGCTCCAACAATGTAACATTTGTGTATGTTTTGGAATAATAAAGGTTTATTATTATTATAGTTTATTCAGAATCAGTAATTGAGTCGATCCCAATAGTTTTTACATCATGTTAGATTTGTTCCCAAAAATATTAAGAAAAGGTCACAAGCTGGACACCACCGACACTTACAAGTGCAACACAAGTCACGACAAGTCATAGCGGGCATTAGGCGAAAGCGCACAGCAGGGTGCAGGAGTAAAACCACCCCTCAGTCGCCCGGATGGCCCGGTGACCACGTACTTGTGCGGACAACTAGGTACGTAACAAGATAATAACTTTGTGATTTTTCATGATAGAGTTTTGAAATTTTGTACATAGAATCTTTACATAAAAATACTAAACAGGTGTTTTGGGTTTCGTATATACTAAAAATATTGTGGTATAGAAAAAAAATAGGGCTGTCTGAATGTCTGCTAACGTTCACCATTCAAAAAAGTACAGCAATTTTTAATGTCTCGCGCACACGACTGCTCCCGAAGATAACGGGACCGAGACGAGACAGCGACGTGAGCTCGGTCTAATCGGGCCTATGTTGGAACGATTTGTATTTTCAGATAAATAATTTGGTCCACCCTAAATTTGCTATGTTAGTAAATATACTTTGAAGAAGTAACTAGTATTTATAATTATGTATTATAATGATTTAATTTAGATAATATAGTATATTTTTAATTTTCTAACTTATTTGTATAAACTGTGTCTACATCTCTCATCCAACCCTCCTGTCGCAGTCCTGGTGGAAGAAATTTCATTTGAAATAAGCAGTACCTTTGTGTTCTTCTATCTGCTTTTGTTCTTTTCATTTTTAAATGTTTGTGTGTAAATAAATAAATAGATTTGAAGAAATAAGTAATCGATACTAACATACATTACTAACTGATCAACGTTGTTCTACCATATAAATTATCAAAAAAAAAAAAAATAGGGGTGACGGTGGGAGGGTAGGAAAGTTAGAATGGACTACGACCTACCAAATGTACACAAAAACATTTAATAAAAATCGGTCAATCCGTTTGGGAGGAGTTCGATCACAAACACTGACACAAGATTTTTATATAGGTATTAGATGAAATAAAGCCTTGTTTGTATATATGTAGGTATTAGATAAAATAAAGTCTTTTTTATCATATAGATATTAGGTGAAATAAAGCCTTTTATTCATTTGATAAAACGCGTTAATTTCTGGAACTATTAGTCAGCTTGTAAAAATCTTTCTGTATGGGAAAGCCAGGTTATTGATGATATACCTATAGTTTATATAACCTCATTTTACAACCCACAGAAGTAGAGTATTTTTTGGAGCTTATCATACAACTTCTGCATGGTGATGAGATACATTAAATCGAACACAAGACCGAAAATCGTTAGCCAACAAATAATGCCCATAAAATGAATGGAGTGAGTGAACGAACAACATTCGTAGTTCCTAGTTCGTTCCCATTCGATTATCACAGCCATTTGTGCGCCCAAACTACTGTTTAATAGGTGAAGTGGAAGAACAATGTTGATTGTTTTGACAATGTGATTTACAATGACCGGGTGATATACGGTAAACTATTTTGAGCCGGTTGTATCTATACTACTACGTTTGGCTGGGCTCCTAGTAGATGATTGCCGGAAAATGAATATGGAAAAATACGATTGTAATGCAAAGTATAAATGAGCCTGGTGACAGACGTTTGTCATCAGGCTGTATGAACCGTGATAGCTTGACAGTTGAAATTTTCACAAATGATGTACATATTTCAGTTGCCACTAAAAACAGAATAAAATAAATATTTAAGTGGGGCTCCCATACAGGAAAAGTGACTTTTTTTGTCGTTTTTTGCTACAAACGGTACGGAACCCTTCGTGTGAGAGTCCGACTCGCACTTGGCCGGTTTCTTTAGTCCCGATGACAATGCATGTTTATGGTGAGCATATGAGCATAACATGAATTGATATCCAGAAATAGTTTCTAGATCTCTTCAACGGTCTACATCACAGACACGAAATTTTGTGTAGGTAATTAATTGATAACCGGTTATAAATGCTTGTTTTTTTACTAAATTTATTTCACGTACTGGAATGCTATTAAGTCCGCCGCTGTACGTTTGTGCATAAAGTGCTTAATAAATAAAGAAATAAATGCCTTCTGCAAGGTGGGAAGGTCTGAAGGACCGGTCACTGTGGCGACACTTGGGGGATCCTATGTCCAGCAGTGGACGTCTTTCTTTAGTTGAAATGATGAATATAATGATGACGCTCAGATTTTTATCAGTCAATTTACATGAGCAGATCTGTACTTTTAGAGAATGACTTTTACAAACATATTAATACAAAATTACCTGAATATTGACTGTGTGTGATGGTTAATTATCTGAATGTATAGCACCAATTTTTTTTAAACAATCAGTTTAAAACAAATGGTGCTATTACTTTCTTCAGTATGATCAGTCGAGCTTGATGATTTTGGCGAGCAGTGAATAATACAAGATATCAAAATAATTAAGTCATAGCGAGTCACAAATAAGCATTTATCTCTTTAGTTTACTGTACGGAATTAACTAATATCGGTACTCGACGAAAAGGAACTTACCACGACATCATCAAAACCGATCACTTTGTACCAGGCAAACAAAGGCTGATAGGAGCTCGGGATGCTTCTTAAAGACATATTCGCGGTGTCCTGGCGTCGATAAATCACGCTGAGCCAACAACGTTCACTCATTACAAAACCGATCAAGGTTGTGAGGAGAAAAGCCTGGATTTTTATTAAAAAGTATAGATAGCTCCATTTCGCGGTCATGATGGATTAGTAACTATTATTAATTTTGAGCTCATCATTCATCTTCCAGTTTTCTAATCACGAAATTTTGGCTATTCATTGCCTCTTCGTGATTATGCGCTCCTGCTGTGTTAAAGTATCTACATTAAAAATTAGGTCAGAACGTAAATTAGGTCGAAACATAGGTAGAAGCCATGCAATTATTAACGTTTAGTATTTGACCGTAAAAAAATGATTAATAAATAAATAATTATGTCGGTGAGACAATTAAAATTCTTTAAAAAAGCTGCCAAACTGCCGTTTGAAATCGTCGCTAGAGGCAATAGAGTAGAGTGAGGCGTTGATGTCAAATGATATTATTTTATTACTCGTGTAATTTTATCGTAGATTTTTTTGTTCTTCTATCTTTGACATTTTATAATAAAGGATTCATATTGGTAGTTTAAGGTGCGGTTCTACTATGTCCTCATTCTTTTTACGAATAAATCGTAACTGCGCAATACTGCGACTCTCAAATCTCAATGTAATATTTAATCGCACTTTTACGGCATTAAAAATATTTTACATTCAATTTTACTTAGCTAGGTACACTTAAACGCCTTAACTTATCAGAGGCACCAATTGGTGAGGACAAAAATGGTAGCCCTCATTCCTCAAACAAAAGTTATCTGACTATTGAAAAATCAGCGCTAAGAGCAAAAAAGTTTATTGGAACGTCAGCACCGATGGAAACAAACGGTTTTTGATCACGCCCCCTATCATCCACCAAAAAAGTGATATTTCATTAATGGTGGAAATGTGGATGAAGAGCCGTTTACGTTTTTTTATCATTCATTCAGCCGAATAACATACTCATCCATTTATCATATAAGATCTTCAAAAGAAATCCAACTGCCGAATTCAATTGCTTCAGTAATTCTTAAATCAAAGTTGCAGTACCAAGGTATCATAACATAAGAGCGGTCGTTTTTTTGTAATGGAGAAATCACAAACTACTGGACTGATTTAAAAAATTTTTTCACTAGTAAAATCTTACATGTGGATAGATGGATAGATGGAGAGGAAGAGGGAGGCCAAAGAAAAGATGAATAAATTGTGTGAGAAGTGATATGAAAGAAAAGGGAGTTAGTGATAGCGTGACGAGTGACAGGACAGAATAGATGAAAAAAAAACGTGTTGCGCCGACTCCAAATAAAACGGGACAAGGGCAAGATGATGATGATACAGTAGAATCCGTTTATTATGACTATATTGACCAAACCGCTTATTATGAAGTAATTACAAGGTGAAGTTTGGTTTCCTTTTTAAATTCTTTATAACAAAGTCGGATAAAATGACTTCGCTTTTAGTGACATATCGCTTATTATGACCCATTTTTAATAAATTGTGTCCTGTTATAGTGAACGACATGATTCCTAACACCTTCAGCAGTGTTCGGGAGTGTCAAGTGACACCCGACGACGCGCATGCATGGCTTGTTTTTGTTTTGAGTCTCAGTGGGTAATAAAAAATGAAAAATATACATATTATTACATATTTGTAACGTAATTATTACGTACAATTTTTATTACGATTTAACAAGCGGTGTTTCTCTCTATTAAAATAAATACATACTAACAAAAAACAGAAACAGAACATTGTTTATTTTCTACGAAATGCTTTGTATGACGTCCGCTTAGTATGACGTGTTTGTTATTTCCCTTCGATGTCATTATAAACGGATTTTACTGTAGTAAAATGCTACTTTATTCCAGAGTGACATAAGCTAATACTGTCAACATTTACGTGGGCTAAGCCGCTGGCAGTAGTTAGTATTAAATAGCTTAAATTATATCAAGATTTTAACATAGTCGATGAGATAAAACGACTTGAATTTCAAGTACGAATCCTTCAGTTCAACCTAAATTGCCAGTAAAATATTTTTCGAACCTATCAAAAAGTCGTTTCCTTCCGATAACAATACAATGGTTATCCGTGAAGATTACACCCAACGTAATCGGTAAACAATTCCTCCTAATGTATGGTACCCTAGTCCCCTACATTTATGAGTTTCGCCTCATAGAACTGATGTGTCTTCATTAGTACATAGTTGACAAGTTCCTAGTCGAAGCTGGGACGTAATTGCGATGGGAGAATGTAGGGTAGTTTGAGTATCTCGATAGGGGTTGAGTTGAGCAAGAAAATTAAGGGTCTGTTGTCAATTTTAGACATTTTAAAAGAGGATATAGTAAATCCTTTTCTTGTTTTAACAAAAAAAATATTAGTCTAAGGAAATATCTGCGTAGTTTTTTTTTAAGGTGGGGAATCACCCAATGACATCTGTCGCTCTAGGGCGGAGTGGTAGGGCGTGTCAGACTTTTACTGACTAAAACCACAGCTATGTTCCTTCTTTACCCATTGCGTTCTAGGACGACGGGATTCTCTTTTGGTAGTAAATCCATGGCTCCAGTAAGCTTTGGCCCGGTTTTGCTGACTTCTTTTTGAGGCGTGCGTGGAACACTACGCACCGTGACGATTCGGACTCGATCTAGACGGTTACCGGACGACCTGACGGCGAGCTAACCATTGTTCGTCGTCCGTAAACCCACGATATTAGTCTCGGTGTGTTGCAGAGAAGTTTCTTGCATAGATTTTTCTGCCTTTGGGAAGCAATGAAAATGGTTAATGGACATTTTAAATACCTATGATTTTATTAGCAACACGTGTACCTAAGTAGTAAGAGTAATTTTGTTCATCTACCATCTTTTTGTCAGCTTAATATATCTCCCAGATTTTAACTAAAATCGTATCTTATTTTTCCGACGTGGGAAACGCGTCGTGTTTTACGCATGTCGATAAGGGATGTCAATAAAACTGATGGGGTCCAGTAGTCCCCAGAACGCAAAAGGCAAATGAAGGTATAAAGGTGGGTTTTAGTTATAAAAAGGCCTCTCGCTCCGTGCTAGAGCTGGAGAAGTCATTTGATGATTACCCACCTCAAAAAAAAAAAAATATTTTTCGTCAACTCACTTTATCGTTACCTGGGTCAACCAAATGTAACATCTTATAAAACAAACTTTCTAATTGTTTACGCATCGCCCAACTTCACGAACAAGTTAGTATGGACAGTCCTCAGTGTTCCGAAGTCTCGAACAATGTCGTTCGTATAATGAGGGCAGCAGAAGTTCAGGTCTATTGTGATCGTCCAGCAAGTTTGTGGCACCAAACTGCGGCGTCCGTGATGAGGGAAATTCATTTCGCAACTGTCTTTTGTCTAGTTCGTGTATTGTGAAGGACGCTTTGTACCTGTTCGATATTATGTTCTCGTGGCGTTATGATAGCCTGGTACCAGTGTTCGCTTTTTATTTGTTTTCGACCGTTGAATACATTGCCTGGCCATTAGGTTTATAGTTTTTTAATACAAAAGATAAATAAAAATACACTTTTGTTTTTGAAAAGAAACCTTCAAGAGATCCTTCCTGCCGGAGTCGTGTTTCCTGATAGCTACAACCTAGGGGCTTTAAGTCAAGAGTGAATAGGTTACTTCTAGGCAAGCGTGCTCCATCGTCGGCCACATCATCACTTACCATCAGGTGAGATAGTGGCCAGACGCGAGCCTATCAATAAAAAAAAAAGATTCTTCAAGAAGTAGGAGAGAAACCCTCCCCTTCTTTTTGATACCAGATATACGGATCCATTATTATATCATCATCATAGTGAATGTTAGTAAATATTTGATGTATTAATGTGCGAAATTAAAACAAAACACTTTGTCTTTGGTCATGTGGATAGATGAAGATTCAAATGACAGGCTGGCGAATTGCCAAGCTTCTAAATGTAGAGTTCCGGGCTCGAATCCCGATTCGGAACAACTGTACGTTCCAAATCTGGGCACCAGGGCTTGTGTTTATTACCACAACAGCATTTTAATGGGTTATTAGTTTACTTATGACCATTTTAATGTGACCCAACTCACAAGCATAGCTATATTGAGTTATTTTAACCGATTTGAAACACAGCAAACTTCCAGCTGAATATTTAAACCACAACGACCAGACCTGTACGTCTCACATGCATCTGATTCTTCCGATCCTCACCAGGTCACCGGTCCACCTAATGAGAAGCTTTGCAACGCTGCATCTTGCGGTACGTGGTCACCACTCTAGAACCTTTCGGCCCTATCAACTATCTGTTCTGCGTACAATGTGCCCAGCCCACTGCCACTTAAGTTTGGGCGATTCTTTGGGCTATGTCGATAATCTTGGTTCTCCGACCCCGCTGGTTCGTGAACCGGGAACCCCAAGCTATGTTCTTGGCATTGAAGTCCCCGCAAACGACCACGGGGAGGGAACCAAACCCAGTGACGACGGCTTTCAGCTGCATCAGGGATATGTGGAGATCGCCGAGAGATCTGTTCGGGGACAGGTAGACGCCAACCACTGCAATGTCTCCGAACCGTGTTGCCCCGCAACCCAGTCCCCTCGTGACAGCCTCGAGCCGTTCAAGTCCTGAACCCAGTCTCCTCTGGGCAGGACAAAATACGGCGCGGAGACTACGGCGATTTTAATCGACCACTGCGCCATGCTCTGGAGCAACAGATCCTGAGTGGGGGCGCAGTGGTTGATATTCGCCTGGAGGAGACGTAATGGAGTGAGAGCCCCACGAGAGGGCCCTGCCGCTGTGGTTGCGACACCGCCACATAAGTTTGGGCGATTCTTTCCACTATGTCGATAATCTTGGTTCTCTTGCTGATATCTTCAATCTTGATTCGATCACGCAAGGAAACTCTGAGCATACCTCTCGCTATAGCCCTTCGGTTGACTTCAAACCATCTGATAATTATATCAATGATCATCCATTGATATAGTTAGATTTGATATAGTTATGTATGTTAGCCAATAAGGTATTTATGATATGGGTACTGTTTACCTGAAATAAAATGATTATTATTATGATTGTGAGCGACCACATTTCAAAGGCATAAGTCATCACTAGCAACATATAGGGTGACTGGTAATTAGTGTACGATACTTAAACACGTGATTGTGCTCATGATAACAAACAATTTTTATTATGGGAGCAAAGCCGAAATCGCGAAAAAAATATCAGCTGTTCAGTACATTAGGCAAACATAAATGTACTGAACAGCTGATTTTTTTTTCGCGATTTCAGGTTTGTTCCCATAGTAAAAGTTGTTGGTTCCTGAAATATTAATAATTGCATACGCTGCGCGTGAGTCTCCACAAAATGAGTGTCTGAGGATGGACGACCCGTCGAGGTCGATATGGGAAGAGGTGCCCAGGGGACTTGGATGCTTACCACAAGGGCTGGTTCGAAGAATAGTTACTTGGAAGAAGTTGAGGAGCTCTTTGCCCAGTTGTTGGAAAGTATAGGCTACATTAAAAAAAAAAAACTTATAAGCAGCTAATACTTTGAAACAAAAATTATGTCAAGTTCGAATAACTTCCACTGTTTGAACACAGCTCGTACAGTCGCGGAAAATATTTTAATATCTTTGGAAACAAGTTTTTCCAAGTTATATTAAGTTCTGAGACGGTACTACCAAATGTCGCGCCGATTTTACGCTGCAGTCTGACTCCATAACGGCAGTACGTACTTACAATTTTTTATTTTATTTTGTATAATATTTGCGTTTATCCTCTAAGGGCGGAATTCACCAATAAAACTAATCGCGTTTTAACGTTTGGCTCGCATAATCGCGTTTAGCCGCTGTCACTAGTGTCACTTGTCTGTATTTTTCTAACTAAACGCAATTATGCGAGCCAAACGTTAAAACGCGATTAGTTTTATTGGTCAATTCCGCCCTAAAAGGTTTATTTAGTACATACAGACACTGTATTTCTGAGCCTTTATTCTAAGTCCTTTTGAAGGAATCTTTCTCCAGTCGCCTCGACTTAATCTTCATGAGAATGAAAAAAATACCTCGATTAATGTCTATAAGAACAAGTTCCATCTGTCAAATTGATTGGATTGAATGGAGGAAGTTACTTAGGAGGGATATCGGAGAGATAATTTTGCATTAAAAAATAACCATTTATTTACACCTTACTAAAGTTTCTAATAGGTAATATAATTCAATGTTGACTCGAAAGACACGAAGCGCCATCTAGCGTCTAGTATTAATTTGTTTTCAGGTTGACCTTTTCTATACTCCTGACAACTTAGGTATATGCACGATGATCAGTTCAGTGGTTTAGGCGTGAAGAGTAACAAACAAACATACTTTTGCGTTTATGACATAGGTATAGTATTACTTTTTTATTTAGCCTATACTTTCCCACTGATGGGAAAAGGCCTCCCCAACTTCTTCCAGATATTCTTTTTTTAAGCCAACTCGAACCAGCACATCCCAGGTTGGTCTCGGCGACGTCGTCCATCCTCAGGCGCACTTTATGGCCACTCTTGCGTCTCTTAATTTCATTGTTCTACACGAGAACTGCATATAATCAACTACCTTTGACATTAAAAACTTCATAAAGTTTTAAAATCGCGCACGACTGCGCCAAAATCTATTCCATTGCAGTTCTAGATTCTATAATATTCATAAAAAACATCGACTTCGGAAGCACGCTAAAAAGACTCTGAACCGATATTATTTCATATACTTGCCACGTTTTTAGCTACACCTGCTACAGGCTAAATTGAACTTAAGTGCTGAGAATATAAAGCCGATAAGGGATGTAGTTTAAACTTGGTTTTATCAGCTAAGTTTGCCCCGAGCTAATAGTTTTCCAACTAGCATCCGTGTTCGGAGATGGTATCTTATATCGAGATAGTGGGGAATTGAATTGACTTTACGCTTTGAGGACAGTTGAAAGTAAGGAATATTAGATAGAAGTTAGCCATACAGTTTAGAGTTTGAAGCAGCTTTGTATTCAAGAATTATAAGGGTGTGTTTCCACTGACATGGAGCTGGGTGAAATCAGAAACATTTATTTCAAATAGACCAATTACTGGCACTTTTGAATTGTCAAAATGTCGGTCAGTCAGAAAAAAAAAACAAGTGAAGCAAAATTGCACGTTCCAAAGCCTAGATCTCTATGGGGAAGAACGTGCAAGAAACTCCATGGACACTCTTTTAAATCATATTATCAGTTACCTACATAAATCTTGGTTTCATATTTCTTGTCGCTTCTAATATGACTGTGAGCACAATGGAGATAAATAATAACGAATTAAAAAAATATAAATTAAGTTTAGCCAATGGCAGCTAAGAGATGACCAGTCTCAACTGACGGCACGTTCCGTTCACGAGCATGACGTGTGCATCAGCCCCACTCAGCTCAACCATTTTGAAGGGAACTGAATGACCCAATAACACGTGCCACCATCAGCGAGACATTTGTGTGAGCATGACAAACTCTCAACTGCCATGCTCGTAATGTCAAACAAGTTGTAACCTAATAAAAATGCTCCATGGTACTTCACATTGACAAAACTTGAAAAAAAAAAAGTGCTTCTACATTATACAATGCTATTATTTCCTTTAGTGAAGTGGAGAGGAGCGGACCATGTAGAGAATAAGCATAATAAAATATATTTTTTCTGCTAAATTAAACCATTTTTAGATTTTATAAACAGCTAAGAAAGAATTTTTGAAATATCTTCATTAACAACGAAGTTATAAAGCTTCAAACTTGTTAATATGAAAGAGAAGTTCGACGTGCCATACAGCTGCCAAAGAACGTGGCGTTTTGACGTGAGCTGCTTTTTCTATCAATTTTGGTATTGTTTTCACTGTTAATATTCTTTTTTTGTATAATATGTGTTGATAAACTGGATAAATAACATTTTTTTTTTTCATGCAATTGACCAATTGACCAATCACACTGCTCGAAATATCCCCAACATACGTAATTGAAGTTGTGAGTGCTGTACGGTTATTTCTTTAATACGGTTGATTAAAATTATTTAAACGAACAAAAAAGAATTGGATAAAAATGAATTGGAAAAAAAAATCCAACTCATTTATTAAAAGTTATAGCGAAGAGCTTTGATAAAAAAAACTAAGTAGTACCTACCTACTTTCATTCGCCACCCGATACGGTTTCTTTTATTGGTATTAATAAGTATTCAAGACTGGTTTCAAAATTGATGTTTATTAATGGGTAATTCGTCAACTCGTACCGCATACCTACGGCCCATATGGTACGAGTTGCAGAAAATAAAAGTAAATTATATTTTCATTGGTCAACTCGTCCAACGTTTCTTTTTGTATGGAACTTTAAACCTTATCAACGTTTGGTACAGTTAGTAACACAAGATTAATAATAATAATTTTCTTAGTTTCGTTTTGTTCACAGATTATTTGTATTTCATATTAAAAAAAATTGACGAATTAAGAACCTTCTCTTTTTTGATGTCGGTTAGAAAAGTCAGTAACAACATTTTTTTATTGTTTCACTTTACAAGCAACCGCACAAGTTCATGTATTATCCGAAACTAATAAGAATGGTAGACTTGCTATAGGTACCAAGATTTTAAGGGAAGATGTCCAAATGGTTGTATACTTTTATGCTCATGTTACAGCTAACACTTTTAACTTTATCTAGAAGTTCCTGAGCTAATGCCACGTAATTTTCTGCCTTTTCATTTCTTAAGTTATTTTTGACGAATATGACGAAAGATTTCCAAGCCGCTGATTCCAAATTATTTATTAAAATTATAAAATTGTTGTTTATCATCAAAGTTCTTATTTGAGGCTAGTCGAAAATACCAATCGTTAGCTAATTTGAATAAACAAAAATAACTCCTATAAAAGTTTTTTTTTTGGTTCTGACCAAATCATAGTATACCGAACGTCAATCATGCTAGTTTATCACTATTGGTCGCCCATGGTCGGTCGAAGTCCTTAATATAGATCTTATAAAAGTCAAAATACGCCTTTTTGCGAAAACCGACTTTTTAATTTTTTTTCTTCCCATATACACCCTTTATGCAATAATATGTATTCGAATTAATTAACCAACTGTACCTAGACGATATTACCGGTTATTAACATAAATTGGCGGAATGCGAACACAGTCAACATACCAAAATTGGTATTTTTTTCAGATGTGGATAATTATGAAATTACACGTAATTTTGACGTTCTAAAACTTCTATACGACTTAATATCAAGTCATTCATTAGTTCATTATATTATCAGATTACCAGCACCAAAAACTTTATATTTTTTGCAGACCTGTGCAAGTCTAAATCTAAAAAAACTTTACTGTTAGTTATAATATGATTGTTGAATCTTTTTTAAATTTTGTTGATTACTTTGTTTGTTATCTTTGTATCTGTATTTTGTTGTGTATTATTCTTATCACTATTGATTGTTTAAGAACTGTAGAGTTTATTTGTAAAATTCATTTTAAAAATGTGATATTCAATTATAAAACTATCATAGAAACTAAAGATTTTTTGTAGTATTGAGTTAAAAGTTAATAATGAATCCTAGAAAGCCTCACTTACAATCACACATTTCTATTATATTATTAACAATTTTAAAAGTTTTAATTTAAAATGGTTGATTATTTTATTTAAATTTATTCATTATTATTTATTTATTTATTTAACGATTTATGTACAAACACAAAATAAAAGATTAGAAGAAGGAAACAGAAAAATAGGTACAGAGGTGATACTTATTTTTAAAGAAATCTCTTCCAGCACATCTGCGAAAGGAGAGTTGGAAGAAAAAAATTATAATTATTAATTAATATCTTTATAAATGTTGACTATAATCTTTATGACGATTGCTTATTATTATACAACATGTAACAGAATAAACGCAAGACCTGAAAGTAGTTTGTTCAGAATCGGCTTCTGAATCGATTCCCATCATTATTTATATGTGTTAATTTTCTCCAGAAATATCCTTCATTTAATCTAAATTAGGACCACTGCGTAAAACCAACGTAATCAAATATTTTATTTAGGGAATTATAAGCCTTAGCTCAAAGTAATAAAAGCCCATAAAAATGCACGGCTGAATTTGTAGATCGCTTAATATCCATCCATACACACACGTAAAAAAATCAATACATTTTAGAATAAAGTATGATAGTGTGCGAAAGGTAAAATATTTAATTTAAGAAAGATTAGTCTTTATTTCCAAGCAATACGTCTTACTTAACTGCACAACCGAATTTGTAAAAATAAAAATATCATTTCTATCCTTACCTACACACACACGTAGGTTTTTACATTTAAGCTAGTTAAATAAAAACATCATTTTAGGAAATTTCAAACTTATCTCAAAGCAATAAAGCTTTTTTAAATGCATTACTGAATTTGTAATTCCGCATTCACAATATTTTGTTGAGAAATGACAAAATATTAGAAAATCAAAGGTACGTTTTTGCAAACGCTAAATCAATATGAAAGAGCGAGATGCAATAATTTACTGACTTAGCCCTTTGAGTTGCCGCATTGTTTGATATGCCGCCGGCGCACGTGCCGCCAAATTAGTCATTCGCCGGCAACCGACAAGTGAATTACGCAATTTTGTTGTTGTTTCTGTTACTTATTTGTTTACGCGCGCGATGGCTTTCCGGTACAGCAATATCCAGTACACTGAGATGGTGAGGACACTGGCTCATTGCGACGATAATGTGGAGTTAGCGTGTCGAGTCTTCAATGAACGACATGGTACCAGAGTGAGCGCCAGGACAATGCTCATTTCAGCACATGTTCTCCGTGAACGTGTGGGCGGGAGTTGTAGGTACACACATACTCGGCCCTGTGTTTTTACCGAGGTTGACTGGAGATACCTACCTACACTTCTTGCAAGAGATATTGCCCCAGTTATTGGAGGAGGTCCCTCTCTCGTTGTTACGACGACCCGTGTTTTACCAACATGATGGAGCTCCCGCGCATTTCACGTGGAACGTTCGACGGCATCTTGATGCGGAGTATGGCTCTCGTTGGATTGGACGTGGAGGACCTATACCGTGGCCTCCCAGATCTGCCGATCTAACACCGTTGGACTTTTTTTTGTGGGGTCGAATAAAATCGCTAGTGTATGTAAACGAAGCAACCAGTATAAATGACCTCATACATAAAATTGAACTCGCGTTTGTTAAAGTGAAAAGTGAAACTGAAGTGCTTAACAAATTAAAAATTAACTTAAGAAAACGTGCAATAATGTGTATCGAGCAAGGTGGTGGACATTTTGAAAATCTTTTAAAAAGAGGACGAAGAAGAAGTATTTAGTGTAAATAGCTCAGGTATGTACCTTCGTAATACGATTTTACTACTGTAAATACATAAATGATTGAAATCTTTTAAACACTGAATATGTTTTATACCTACGTAATAATAAAACCGGCCAAGTGCGAGTTGGACTCGCGCACGAAGGATTCCGTACCATTATCGACAAAAAACCGCCAAAAATTCACGTTTGTTGTATGAATAACCCATTTAAATATTAATTTTATTCCGTTTTTAGTATTTCTTTTTATAGCGGCAACAGCGAAGTCTTAACAACAGGGACAATTTTATCCTCTTGGTACGGAACCCTAAAAATGTAAACACACTGACGAGTAGGTGGTAATATCGCGAAATCGTTTAAAAGACGCGTGACATGTCTGACTTTAGGTATTGCCGTACTGATAAATCGCAGTGGGATGAAAGGTTGCTCAATTTAAAAATACTTTCTTAGCTATCCGTATTTGAACTGAATTATTCGAAGTTCAAAGCCTGTAGTAGTAAGTGTGCGGACGGCGAGCAATGGGTAGTTCGCCGTTCGGTCGTCTGGTAAGATTCCGGACCAAGCCCAGTCGTCGACGGCACGCACTGTTCCCGCGCGCCTCAAGGAGTTGTCCGAAAAACGTAGGGACCTACCCTGTAATAGGGTCGAAGCCAGCTGGGGCCCGGGTTCTTTTTCTGAAAAGAAGGCCTGGACCCAGTGCGAAAGGCAACGTTGGAACGGGGTGGGTCGTTTAGTCAGTAAGAGTCTGACACTGTCTCTCGCTCCGCCCAAGAGCGGGATTCGTCATTAGATGATTTTTCCCACCATAAAAAAAGCCTGTAAATGTGATGGAAAGATGAAATCATTATTTTACTAGTTAGGCAACTAACAATATTTTTTTATTTTTTTTTATTTAGCCTATACTGTCCCACAGCTGGGCAAAGGCTGGCAACAATAATTAATAGGGTAATATCACAACTTACTAATATCAGCTAGGTACGTAATATTCGGCCATTAAACGTAAAGATACATACCTAAGCTTACATGCATTGCTTTCTATTCCTACCTACATGTTACGTAGGCACGCGCACGAGTGTGCGCTATGAGTGTGTGCGTAGGGATACAGTAGTATGCTCAAACATTATGCGTCCAGCTAGGACAACTATTTTATAAAAAAAACATAGCGTTCTTTAGGTAAATCGAATTACAGATGTTTCTTTAGTTCTATAATTTAATTTTCTAATTGGGGTGTCTGAGGTCTTGCGTTTATTCCGTTACACGTTGTATTTATAATATTTTTTTTTTTTTTTTATAGTTAATCCTACATGTATTAATGTTTTCTATTACGTTGTGTGGTTATTGATGTCAAATTTGTGATGGTTTAATAATTTCTGTTTATATGTGATAGTTTTGTGGTGATTTAATATTTTATAGAAAATTCGTAACTTTCTTTATTATTTCCACACTAACACTTTTGCTGCTGATTGTACCTTTTGTTATTGTGATAGTGACGTGGGACGAGTTGACCAATGAAAATATAATTTATTTTTACTTCCTGCAACTCGTACCACATGGGCCATAGGTATGCGGTACGAGTTGACCAATTACCCTAATAAAAACTAGTTTAATTTTTATATAATGGTTTCATTTTATATTTTTGTAAAATATAATTAGTAATTAAATACGCAGTATGTAAGTAGGACATTTATTTATTTGTCGGTCGATCAGTGTGCATTTCTCTTCTCACACTTCGCCACTTTTTCGAGTCCATCAAATGAGCATGAGCACCCATGAGGTTTTCTAAAAATCGGCGCCACTAGTTACAATGTCAACTATTTACTGCAGCCGACATCTATCATGCTACCAACGCAATAAAAGTCAAAATCGGTTGAACGGACGGCAAAAAAAGATTTGCAAATGAACTTGTTGAGTTCAGCGCCATCTAGCGTGAACGTGCCCGTAGCCTTCACTTTAACATTCCGTCCAAGTTTCTGCAGTTTTCAATACTTTCACGAAATTTAATCAAATTCAAACCAAAAATTCGAAGACATGTGACATCCACCAACCCGCACTGGGCCCGCGTGGTGGATTGCAGCCCATTCCCTCTCCTAGAGAGGAGGCCTGAGTCCCAACAGTGGGAACATTATAAGGCCGACTATGCTATGCTATTCACCTAATGTAGGTATGTGTTTTTTTTTATAGCCTTTAATGTGTCCGACTGCTGGGCCAACCACCAACCCTTTTTCCTCCTAAACCTCTCTGTCTAGGGCGATCTCTGGCCAAGTTTGCCCCGCAAACATGATCAGGTCGTCACACCACCCTTGTCGCGGTCGACCTCGACTGCGTCGAACTCCCTGGGGCCCAAGTCTGCTATTTTTATAAATTCGTCATTTCAACACGATCCCATTGTCGTTTTGCTAAAAGTTCGTAATCTGCTAATTCATAATGATCGATCATTGATCGGTCAATGGTCTGGTAATAGAGTTGCGGTAGAACGACAATATCGAGCTTATTAAAAGCAATGAATGCACAATGACGTTCTAATGGTAGGTCACTGATATAAGGAACTGTCAAAATTTTAGCAGATTACCGCATACGGCAGACATTCTTTTGACAATATTTACGAGATTACCATTCTATGCCACTTCTTTCAATGGAGTGTAAGTGGTTGACCACTGGAAAGTCATAATGACGCTATTATATTAGTAGATTACCAAACTTGTCAAAATCAACAATTATGAAATCAATGATAGACCATTCTGACACTATTGTAATAGCAGACTTGAGGCCCTGGTCATACTGGATGTGTTTCTTATAAAACTTAAAATTAAAACGACCAATCAAAACGCTGTTCTCAAAACCGCAACCTAGAACAAATGAGGACAAAATTAATTTAAGAGTTTGCGCAAAGCTGAGGATTATGAACAAAAGAAATTTAATTAAAGAGACTTAAGAATAGGTATCGTTAAGCACGCCAGTTGTGGCCCGCGTACAACGGGTTTGTGCGAGTAATTTATGTGTCTAACTGTACTTTTTGTTGTTTTTGCATTTTGCTCTAGTTTCTGTTGTTTGAGGCTAATTTATAGGGTCCGTACTCTTCTAAGTCTCTAATGCCCGTCCATCAGCGGGTTGTATTTCATGCGCTGTACTAGGATGACAGAAGAAATTGTTACATTAGCTTGTATGGCTATTGTCGTCATAACCAACTTGGTTATGTCTGTTTGTACTTTTTGTGCTCTGAAAATACTGAATGCGAAACTCTTTGGTGGCTTATGGCGGATTTCTGAATTGAGTATTTTGAGTTAAGAACGTCTCAAACCATACTTAACTGCCAAATTTTGACAGGTTTTCTGGGCAAAGTAGAGTTTGAGTAATTCTCAACTTCGAATGCTTAAATCAGAAACCGAGGGTCAGTGACCATTACTTTTGAGTATTGCTCAAAAGTAATGGTCACTGACAGTACAGTACAAACTGCCAGCCTATTTCGTACCACTACTGGGCCAAAGGCCTCCCTCGAGCGATCACTTTAAAAAAAACTGGGCAAGTGCGAGTCGGCCTCATGCACTGAGGGTTCCGTACAACTTACCTACATACGAGTATGTGAATAGTTCAATCCCGAATGGAGTCTCGAAGAATTTTCGAATCGCAAATAAAGTTCTTTTAAATTTTTTGTGTTTTCAGATTTATTCCTATATCTATACTATATGACCTTGCTTTATGCCAAATTTCAGGATTCTGAGTTAACGGGAAGTACCCTATGAATTTTGATTTCCTTGAGTGTCGAAATATACGTTTTTTGCTACATAAATGGCTGTATCTTTTGTATCCGTTAACTTGAGAAGTTTGATTTTTCACAGCTTCAAGGGACCGCAGATTTAATTTCATAGTTTTAATTTAAACTCGATACCTCCACGCGTTTCCGAGATAAGAAAGACAGACAGAGAGACGGACGGACAACAAAGTGATCCTATATATATAAGGGTTCCGCTTTTTCTTTGTGATGTACGGAACCCTAAAAACAATAGCATTAATTATTCCCTAAAGTTCGCAGTCAAAATTACCACTGCCAAACGGCCAACGTTTGTAAATTGACCCTAAAGTGACAGCAAACACTGGCCGACACATCGCCAATAAACGGCCCATCACTAACCTAATAACGATTGACATGAGTACATGACAGCCAATCAGTTGCCTGGTTTATGACGCGATTGCTAATTACTAGATCAACCATAATAACTTAACAGTAGGTACCAGGACCACAGAGTGCCGAGAAACTTCAGTGGCGACATTGTCAATACTTTCTATTTGTATAGAAAGCGTGTCAGTGACAATTGACGGGGCCTGCTAGGGCCGATGCCTGCCAGGGTAATAGAGTTTGAAAGAGTTACCGCGGCCCTCGAACACAAAGGGCAACTGAAGGAACCCATGTGAGTTTTAGTCAGTAAAAGTCTGATACTCCCTCTCGCTCGCTCTCGCTGGAACAGAGAGACAGAGTTATTTGATGATGTCCCTCAAAAAAACAGCGTGACGTTGTGTCGTGACGGTAAGGTTTTTGACTTCCATCAAAATTCACAGAATTAGGACTTATCGGGAAGATGTTACTAAAAATCTGTGGAAAAATAGAGAAGAACAGACACGCTTTTGTAGTTATTCTTCTATCCTTGTCACGTAAAATGTCATTTATATTGTACGTTATATGCATACGACACCCACAACGAACAAGGTTGTAACATTATTAACCTAAATGTGATAGTGCCATGTTTGAATTTTGTTTGGACTGTAATCCGAGATACTGCCTTGTTCGATGCGGGTGTCGTGTCACAGTTCATGTTGATTTCAAATATATGTAATGTTTAAAGATTCATGAACATTTACTTTGTATAATTTATATACATATTATTATAAACTAATACTTTTTTTTTTATTGTGTCTTGTCTTTTGTCTAATTGTTAAAAAAACGTTACAAAAAAAAAACCCGTTAAATATTGGTTATAGACGAAGCTTGTGCATAAATAATAATACTCCTAGTCTCCTAGTACCTAATTTCTTCTTTACTTGCGGCCGGTTTTTTTTCATCCAATGAATTTTCTCGTTCTAGAGTGGAGCCAGAGGGTGTGTAAAATTTTTACTGATTGGGACTCACCGATGTCCTTCAATTGCTCTTTACATTGTAGGACCACGGTTTTCCTGTCAGTAATTCACCGTAGCACGAAGCTTATGCACGAATAAAGCTAGAATTACATTAGACCGACGCACACGTGTAACACGCCTGATTTGTACGTAGAACGACGTCGTGTGGCGTGGATCTAGTGTAGCTCTACAAGTCTAGTTTCCATATAAAATGTATGGAGACCGACGCGCCCGGATCGGCGTGTGTGGCATACGTGTGCGCAGTGTAGTTCTACTTTAAGTACCTGGCCTTGGTACAGGCCATGGTCCGGAGCGAGGGGGAGTGGCTGGCGGTCGCCTCCTTCTGCGAAGCGTAATGCTAGCAAAGGAGGCGGCCGATCGCGTGAGGCAACGGTCCTCACGCCCCAATCGCCGCCGGGATTCCGATCCCGATTTCCGGCCATCGTAGGCGCGGGCTTGCGGACGGCGAACAATGGGTGGCTCGCCGTCCGACCGTCCGGTAACCGTCCGGACCGAGCCCAAGTCGTCGACGGCGCGTACTGTTCCACGCGCGCCTCAGGGAGATGTCAGAAACTGTAGGAGCCTAGCAGGGTCGAAGCCTACTGGGGCCAAGGGTCTGATTCTGAAAGGAAGACTCGGCCCTGGTACGAAAGGCAACGAAGGGACAGGAGTGGGTTTTTAGTCAGTAAAAGTGACACTATCTCCCGCCCCGCCCAAGGGCGGGGGATGTCATAAGATGATTTTCCCACCAAAAAAAAAACCTTAAGTACCTAATTTTTTCATTATTTGCAGCCGACGCGTCGGCTGCCGACGTCGCGACGTGGTGTTCTATACATTCTAAGCTCTATGGTATGATTGTAGCGATCAAATTAGTTGATGAAAATTATTATCTAGGTACTGTCAAAATGTTTGAGACCAGCCTGAATAATGTGTCGTCACTATGGCTGAAATTAATAATTATAAAATACACTAGCAACTTGCCCCGGTTTCTCAGTCAGAGTAATTTAAGTTTATGTACACAGATTTTTCTCATTTAACGCTCTTCGTGTAGATGTGGACGACGAGCAATGGGTATCTCGCCGTCCTGCCGACCGGTAACCGTCTGTATCGAGCCCGAGTCATCGACCGTGCGTAGTATTCCACGCACGCCTCAACGAGATATCAGCATAACCGTAGGGGCCCAGCAGGGCCGAAGCCTACTGGGGCTATGAGTTGACTTCCGAATGGGAAGCCTGGGGTCCTGGAACGCTAGGCAAAGAAGGAACATAGGTGTGGTTTTAGTCGGTAAAAGTCTGATACGCCCGTTCCGTTCAAGAGCGGGAGAAGTCATTATATGATTTCCAACCTTAATAAAAAATTCGCTCTTTCTTTTAGTAAATAGCCATATCGAAATCTATTTTATTTATTACTAGGTTTAGAAGAAGTAAGTTGAGAAACAGACAGCCAGACTGACTTTATTTTATACTAGCTTTTGCCCGCGGCTTCGCCCGCGTACATAAAATATAACCTGTCATTCAGGAATAAAGCAGCTTTCAATCGGTGAAAAAGTTTTAGCAATCGGACCAGTACTTTCAGAGATTACCTCCTACAAACAAAAATACAAACTTTACCTCTTTATAATATTAGTGTAGATGTAGATTATGGACTAGATTTCGCCCCCGACTTCGTTCGAGTGAATATCGTTAATTGCGTATGCGAAGTCGGAAGTCGGAGCCAGATAAAAAGTAGCCTTTTTGTTTAAGTACTCTTTAACACATAGGTCTAAACCCGTCAGGGAAAATCAAAAGCAAAACCACTGCGGGTTATTTAGTTACGGGCCGAAGCAACAGTTATTACGTTGAAACTCGAATGAAGCATCATTCTGCTTCAAGAGGTACTTGGTCATCGATGACAAAGGGAAAGAGACGGAGTCTTAGTAGTAGGGTCTGTTTTTTTACCCTCTGGGTACGTAAAACTAATAAGCATAATCAGCTTTATAATGTTCCCACTGCTGGGACTCAGACATCTTTTCTGGGAGAGGAAAGGGGCAGTAATCCACCACGTGGACCCAGTGCGGATTGGTGGATGTCACGTCTTTGAATTTTAGGTTCTATGACATGCTGTTTCTCTTCATTCTGTTTCTTCACGATATTTTCCTTCACTGTTTTGAGAGCACTGATGATGAATGAAATTACACAAAGTAATGCGCCTGGTAGGGTCTGAACCCGCGACCACTCGTAAATCGGGGCCGTTACCATTGGGTCATCGCTCTTCAGCTCTTAAAATATAGATCAGTACTAATTATCAGTGAAAATATTTTTGAAATCCATCAACAAATGACTGAGAAATTAATTATTTGAGTCTATGCATAACGATTGCAGTTTCTCACTGAAGAGTTGTCATTTGACCTAGATGAGATTGTCGCACCACAAATCGCTTAAATGCACAGGAGTTTTATTAAGTCACATGTGACTACGTGAGCTCTCGCGCTGTTCTAAGTTATCTTAAGTAAAACTGTCTTATTTTTTATTTATTGATATTGTGACGGGGGTCATATGACGTCACAAACTGGAACGCCGCGTGAAACGAAATTGTTCTTGCAAGCGCAATTTTAAAAGTTCCATAACCTTTTGATTTGTTGAGATATTTTAATGATTCTTTTTTATTCAGGTTACCATTTACTTAATTTTTTCATAATTATTTAATTAAAATATGGAAACTTTTTCAGTCATGGAACAGAATATAAATAACTGTTTTTCAATAACAAAACTTTTCTGCGATAAAAATTGAAACCACCGCCTTTTTGTAAAATGGTGTTAAACCAATTTTTGGACTGATTCATCACGAGCGAAAGGACAGGCTTTCAGAACATGCGACGAGGCTATTCTTCATAGTCAACTGGCGAACTGCAATTTCCTAACATATCTGATATCCTGGTATAGCACCGACCTACGGAGTGGAATACGGATGTAACACATTCTAATGTTTTGCAGTATTTGATAACAAACGTATCGAGCCGGCTTTCTTTTTCTTTTAGAGACCGCACTTGTTTTAATGATTCCACATATTGTCCAGTTACGTAGACTTGAGTTACAAAATTACATCAATTTTGCATCACAATGTCCACTAGGAATCAATTTGCAAATAATTAAAATTCGAAAAATTGTCGCTAAAAACTCCCAAATCAAATCTTTGTATTGATTAAATGCTGCAAAAATATTTAAAGCCCTGTCTTTTAAGCTAGGTAAAGCACAGAAGTTACAGAAGTTTATTATGGCTGCTGGACATGGGTTTTCCTGCTCCAAGTTTACTTCCTGTCTTTTTGTATCCAGTGAATTCCCGCGGCCTTCGCCAAGTCATCAGTCCACCTAATGGTCCTCCCATAAGGTGGACTGACATTACGTTTTTGCCATCAATGGCACTTAAGTATGGCAAATACATATTATTATTGTCGTTTAAGTATTTTGACTTTACTGATTCTCTCGTGTAATATTGTTGCGTTCCTCCCATTCACATTTTAATGCCGTAGTCAAGATCTCACAAATATTATAAAGGCGAAAGTTTGTGTATGTATTTGTTAATTCATTACGCTCAAACAGCTGAACGGATTTGGATACAAATTGGCACACGAGTAGACCATATCCAGAAATATGACTTTTTATTTCGAGAGTACCAACTATTTTTGGTACGATGCACTTAAGCGACGCGGCTAGTAGACGCTAGTTTTAAATAAAATCAATAGTAAGTAGGTAACTAACATACCTATTAAATTATAGATACGTACATTGGCCAACTAGAAACCAACACAACTTCACTTGCAAAGGAAGTTTAAAGCTATTCATCAAGCACTTGACGGGTTGACAGGCTTTCTATACAAGCAGTGAAGCCATTCCTCACAGTCAATACAACCTTTAGTGCTTTACGCTTCTGATGTCCTGGTACCGACCAGCTCTTGGATGTATTGAAATTGTATTTTTGTTTAGGTTTAAAAACTTCCTAGTCAAAATTTCACTGAAAGTAAATAGTTTACAAGGTTTAAATGACCTTTTAATTGAAGTTGACCTGAAAAACAAAGCAGCTGTACACATGAGTAAAGTTTAAAACACCGATCTTGACGGGTTGGCTGGTATATATGTCATGGCCAGATCTTAGAATTGATCACTTCATGATATGGCCAATTAAAACTGGCCAGATCGTTTTAAACGTTAAAGTTTGATGATATGTCAATCTTCGTTTTTAATTTTACCTCCACAATCCAGTAATAGGGATCCTTTTTTGATATCCTAGGGACCTTCTAGGGACCTTAGTTGTTCCCGCAGATTCTACCAACCTGAAGTGCTGTCGCGTTGCGTCGCGAAATTGTAAATACGTTAGTCGTAATTATAGTCTAAGTAGTAAGTAAGGGCGAGGTCATCCTCAAGGTTGACGTTAAAAACGCCTTCAATTCAGTTAACAGGGACACTTTGTTGGCTGAAGCAAAAAAAGAGCTACCTGAAATTTTCGGCTTTTTGTGGCAGTGCTATAGGCACCCATCTAAATTATTATACAAAGATAATGTTTTGGAATCTGCAGTTGGATGCCAACAAGGTGACCCTCTCGGGCCAGTCATTTTCAGCTTGGCTATTCATCCAATCATCCAACAGTTAAATTCAAAATTTAACGTGTGGTACTTAGATGATGGAACTCTGGGAGGTGACGTAGAAACCGTTTTAGAAGATTTCAAATTTCTCAAAAACCAATTCAAATCTATTGGCCTTGACCTCAACCATTCAAAATGTGAAATTTTTATTTCAGACAATACCGACAGACAATCGATTCTACAGAAATTTTATGCAATAGCTCCAGAAATCAAAATTTTAGATAAAAGTTCACTGCACCTCCTAGGTTCTCCAATTTTGGAAGACAGTTTTTCTTTATTCATTGACGACAAAATTGAACGTTTTAACAACATTTCAGAAAGACTATCCAAAATTAACCTTCATTCGGCTTTCACCCTCATACGGTATTGTTGTTTTGCACCAAATTTCATGTATTTTCTCCGCTCTTCCCCTTTATGGAAGCAGCCACATCTCTTGGACAAAATTGATCAGACCATTCGATATACCCTGACTTCCCTCTTAAATGTGGCCCTGGATGACCGAGCGTGGCTACAAGCTACGCTACCCATTCGTTTTGGTGGGCTCGGCATCCGCAAAATTTCTAGTGTAAGCCTACCGGCGTTTCTGTCTTCGGTCCACAGCACTCAACAGTTACCAATAGAATTTTGACTCCATCATTGGTTAGCTGTGAGGTGCCGTGCTTGGCCGATGCCGTAAGCGCCTGGAAAATGGCTTGCCCGGACAAGGCGTTGCCCGAGAACCCATCTTCCCAGAGACAGTGGGATGAGCCGCTCTGCAGTTTGGTACGGAATAACCTTATTAACACGTCTACCAATACTGCTGAGCGTGCCCGCCTACTGGCTGTGGGTGAATGGGAGTCGGGCCTCTGGCTACAGACACTACCGTCGCCCAACATAGGTACTATGCTGAGTGACACCACCTTCCGGATCGCTACATGCCTGCGATTGGGTGCTCCTAGCGGAGCTCCACATCGGTGTCAATGCGGTGAAGCAGTCGACCGCCTCGGGCACCATGGCCTATCCTGCAGTAAAAGCGCTGGTCGGATAGCTAGGCACGCAAGCATTAATGACATCATCCGTCGAGCTCTTGTCACCGCCGGGGTGCCAGCTGTTCTAGAACCCAATGGCTTGGCACGCGACGATGGAAAGAGACCAGACGGGATGACCATAATGCCCTGGAAGTTAGGTAGGCCTTTGGTGTGGGATGCAACATGTGTCGACACCCTTGCGCCATCCCATCTTCTGAGTACGGCAGGCTGTGCTGGGGCGGCTGCTGCAAGTGCAGAAAACCTCAAACGGCGTAAATATAATAACCTCATCGGAGGTTATATGTTTGAGCTGTTTGGGGTTGAAACACTAGGGCCATGGGGTCCGAGCGCTCATCGAGTTGTCCGTGATATCAGCAAACAACTGGTCGACTCTTCGCGTGACCAGAGGGCTGGGCTTTTCTTCGGACAAAGAATCAGCATTGCTATCCAACGTGGCAATGCTGCCAGCGTTCTGGGCACTTTTCCCATTGATATCGATGTGGATGAATTTTTTGATGCCCAATAATTTCTTTTTCTACCCGTTTTTAAATATTATTATTTTTAGTTAGTATAAATTCCTATTTATTAATTAATATTTATTAGTTTTGATGTTAGTTCTAGTTTTAGTAAAAGTGATAAATAAAGTAGTAAGTTTAGTCAGATTGACATAGAGTTATGTAAGTAAAATGTTGTGTAAATTTAAACGCTAACGTAAAGTGTGTGTGTGGTTATTAGAACAGGTAGCCGTGCCCGCCTCTTTACATTTTTTGTGGGAGGCCTTTGCCCAGCAGTGGGACAGCATAGGCTATTAAAAAAGGGACCTTTTGCCTGGACTGGTATCACGAGTTTTTGGCAGGATTTCTTCGAGTGAAGTTCAGTATCAGTTTTTATTATTCGCGAATTGATTCATAGTGGATATTGTGATGTAAAATTGGTGTAGTTTTGTATCTCAAGTGTCTGCGCATCTGGACAATATGTGGAATCATTAAAACAGACGCGATCTCGTTAAACTGGAGCTGAGAATTTTATTGTAGTGTTGACTACCTCAGCGAAGTTTGCCGAGAAGGTTGACTTCATACATTTAGAATATTCTAATGGTAAACAAATTAACTATTGATACGAACACATGGCTTAAAGGACTTAGTATCCAAACGTAAAACATTACCAAAAAAGACTGGTACCACATTTTCTGGCTTCTGACTAAGGGCGTCCAATAAGATGTCGATGTCCAAGATCTGTAAATGACAGCCGGGACCAACGGCGCGGCATAGCATAGCATAGCATAGTCGGCCTTATAATGTTCCCACTGTTGGGACTCAGGCCTCCTCTCTAGGAGAGGGAATGGGCCGTAATCCACCACGCGGGCCCAGTGCGGGTTGGTAACGGCGCGGCGCTACGTTGTTTTCCGAGTTTCGGAGGAATCTCTTTATATCATGACGGATTGATTAACCTCGAATTTATTTATTTTATTTTATCTTATACATACTAACATGATCTTTCCGTTTGTTGCAGGAACATAAGTGTGGAGTGAATGCGATGATCCGTTCTATGTGACGTCAGTCTAGTGCGTGTGAGTGTGTGAGTGACAGTTAACACAAGATGGCTGACCCCGACGCGTTCGATGACGAGGTATGGTACATTCTACTTTTATTTTCGGGAATAACCTAACTTTTAGACGACTATGGGATGTACACTGAGACGCGAAGTAGCGCAGACTTTCCATTTAATGGTTTCTTTTTTATGAGTGGTCTCTAGCCAGGACTTTGAAAACTTAAAACTAAACTAAAAAACTAATTTAACTACGCACTAAGGGCACCCCCTGTAGGATACAGACCTCGTCTTAGGGTGAATGCTCCAGAGTAAATTCGAGAAATGCGAATTTTCGAACGTTTTTTTGTAATTGGCAGTTAACTGTCGGATAGAAAAAAAAAAATATTTGCGGTAATGACATTATGTATTGTCTCGAGTAGTTATGACTAAAAAGTTGATGAATGAGCACAACCCTACTGTCGTAGTGCATCATCGCCCCCGCACTATCATCTGTGACAGTCGAACAGAGGATTACGTTTTTACGGTGTTATATTTTTTGAATAGTTTGAAGTTATTTATTTAATGTTTTATGTTTTAAAACTGCGTTTATCTCTAATGGTATTTACAAAATGACTCTCAAATAAACCATTAAAATAACTCTCTAACTATCCAACACTAAAACAAATTTTCAAAAAAATAAACATACTCTTCAGCTTTATAATATTAGAATAGATGTTCGGACAGCCCTATCTTTACTATTTAAATCTATGCATGCAACATAAATATATAACTTTGTTTCATTTATAAGATCGTGTCTCGATTTGAGCTGGTTCTTTATCCGATCTGAATCCGCGATATGACTTATCAAAGTAGCTATTGTAGCAGGTGTAACGCATCAGATCCGAACTCCGTCCACTCAAATTCAGTATCTACATTTCCAGTTCAGAACACGAAACTCGAATTCAGTGTGCAGTGCTCAGGTGCAGTGTGGAACCGCACTAACTGTTGGTAAACAGTAAACATAATGGCTATGGTAAGCCATGTGGAAGATGCTGGGACGAGCTTGACACAAGTCATAAAACCAATGAACAGAAATTAACATTATTCCTGGCCGTTTAGGTAGCTGGAAGTTGTGAGGAGGCCTCTTGCAGCAGGAGTTTTTTTTTTTACTTACAAGCTCGCGCTCGACGATCGATGATCTGGTCGATGATGGAGCACGCTTGCCTAGAAGTAACCTATTCACATTTGACCTAAAGACCCTTAGGATGTAGCTATCAGAAAAAACAGACTCCGGTGGGAAATTATACTCCTTAGCTGTATGCACAATTAATGTATTCTCAAAACAGCTTGTGTGTAAGGGTAGGGTACCATGTACCGGTGGCGAATTGCGCCGTATGTACGTCTGATAGTCCGATAACTATTTATTCATACACAATAACAACCAGGATCTTATGAGTTAATAGGGTACAACAATGAGCGGTTTTATCGTTAATCGAGATCTTCTAAGATTAAAATTTTTATTTATTTTGAAATTTTTTCTTTACTTTTTATTTGTTTATATAAAAAAAGTATTTATTTACATTTAAAAATACTAACTATAATTACAATAAAATAAAATACAACATGCATTCGGCCATCACCATAATTCGTTTCTGCTGTTTCGGCCCTAAATTAACATATTTCCTTCGCGCTTCTCATTTATGGAAACACCCCCATCTTTTGGAAAAAATGGACCAAATTATCCGGCATACTCTTACGTTAATTTTAAACGTGGCCATGGATGACCGAGCTTGGGCTCAAGCTTCCCTTCCTATCCGTATGGGTGGCCTCGGCGTCCGCAAAATTACTAGTATTAGTTTACCAGCCTTTATATCCTCGGTTCACGGCACTGAGAAATTAAACAGGAATATCCTATCTTCCTCACTGATTGATTTCAATGTGCCGTGCTTCGTCGAGGCTATAGATACCTGGAGACTCGCTTGTCCGAATTCTAATCCGCCCGATGAACCATCTTCCCAAAGACGGTGGGATGAGCCGCTCTGCAAAGTAGTTCAAAAAAACTTGATTGAAACATCTACTGCTCCTGCGGAGCGTGCGCGCCTGCTGGCTGTGGGAGAGTGGGAGTCGGGTCTCTGGCTTCACACACTACCATCGTCGAACATAGGCACCTTGCTTGATGATAATACTTTCCGCCTCGCTGCTTCCTTACGTCTAGGCGCTCCCTGTTGTTCTCCTCATCGCTGCCACTGTGGCGAAGTCGTCAACAGCCTCGGACACCACGGTCTGTCATGCAGCCGAAGTACGGGTCGCATAGCACGACACGCGAATATCAACGATATCATCAGACGTGCTCTTGTCTCCGTCGGCGTTCCAGCCGTATTGGAACCCCATGGCCTGGCACGCGACGATGGCAAGAGACCGGACGGCATGTCGTTATTCCCATGGAAGATGGGTAGGCCTTTAGTATGGGACGCTACTTGTGTCGATACTCTTGCGCCTTCCCATCTTCCTAACTCGTCGTGTTGTGCTGGTGCTGCCGCTGCGGCTGCGGAGAACCTCAAGCGGCGAAAATATAATAACCTTGTTGGAAGTTATATTTTCGAACCGTTTGGGGTTGAAACTCTCGGTTCGTGGGGTCCGAGTGCTCACAAGTTGTATAAAGATCTGTCAAAACGTCTAGTTGACACTTCGCGTGACCCAAGGGCTGGCTTTTACCTCGGACAGAGGATAAGCATTGCCATACAGCGTGGCAATGCCGCCAGTCTTTTGGGCACATTACCAGTCGACAGCGATGTGGAAGAGTTTTTTGACGCCATATTTTAGTTTTAGTTAGTTGTAATTAGATTAGGGTTTTTATTATTATTTATTTTATTAGATTAAAATTATATTATAATCGTTAGTCTAGGTTTTTATGACTTCACATGTCTTGGCTATTTTATTATCATAACCAGGAACTAATCCCTGGGCAAACATGTATGTTTTTTCTAAAATTCTTGTTTAAATGACTCAAATAACACGAAATTGCGGTAGGTACGAATATCTGCGGTTTTATGGAAATCTCTGTAATTAGGTGCCTCTTAAAACTAAGCGGATTTCCCCCGCACCTGGTCGCGCTCTTATTCTACCTACATTCCTAGTACGTCAGCTAGTAAAACTACCTCATTTTCATACAGTGCAGTAATATTACCTTGATATTACGGAAGCAATGCAGTTTCCATGTTGTTTTAAGTTAGATTTTTTTTTCTTCGTTCTGGTATCCTGGTAACAAAGCATAAAGTTTTGTGTGTATATCGTACCGTATTGCTCCAGCAGTATTCTTTCTAATTTTGAATGTAAATAATAAGGTTAGTTACTTTAAGTTCTATATTTCTCTAACTTTACTTTAAACTCAACGTACCAATACGCGATTGTACGTACGACGACGTAACCAATCCGTACCTAATTAAAGTATCTTTGACACGTTCTTAACTTATATTACACAATACAGGAACCTGCCCCCTTAGTATTTGTTTTCTGTGCCCTTGCTAACAGACTTCATTACGCGTGAATGTCGAAAATTATCCCAGGGGAATATAGGATCTAAAAGATGACAGGAAAAATTTCAGCTTGATAGAATTGGTGACATTAAATCTGAGATTGAACTTAAAAACTGTCACCAGACTGATTAAAAAGTGACCTATTTTTTCAGTTTGAAATTAGAACTCAGACATGAAATAAATTAGGTACATACTTGCTCTGTGGTACTCGTACATACAGTAAATTGCGTGCTTAAAAGCGTTAGGGGTAGAACGGCTTTTCAAATAAGCGTATTAAAGAAATGATTATTTCATATTAGCGGTTGGACGGTAATTTGGTTACAAAATCCATAAAGCTTGATTATTATACTTTTAATAAAGTTTCAAATTTGATAAACTTTTTTTGTTATCACAATCAAGAACAAATTAAAGTCAATACTCAATCGAACAGTATTTATTGCACCCTTTCAAACTCTTTTTAAAAAAACCTTTTTCATATAGTAGCCTCGTGTTCCAAGTTTGAAAATACGTCAATTAAAAGTATATTGGCAGCAGCCACTGGGTGCTTTTATTTTGCTATATTTTCGTTCTAACTGCATTTTTACGACTTTTTTTGGATGGACGAAATATATTCGTTAAATATAGCTTTATTTCCCAGTTGGAGTTTTATCCGACCCGATTTTTTTTATGGTAAACAAGAAAACGAAATCGGATGTTGCAGATTTATTCTGATGACATTTTAATTTACTTGTGAATTTGCCATCGTGTGCAGCGCAAGAAAATATACAGTTGTGTAGCCAGTCAGTCAGCGGAAATGAGGGACGGAAGACTTATTTATTTATAATTAATTCAACGGAAAGTCTACCAAAAAATTGTATGTATATTAAACGAAAAACTGATAATACCAAAACTTTTAATACAAGTTGGCAAACAGTGGCCAAAGCTGACACATTGTTCTGTAAGAAAGCCAGATTCGTATTTTGTATTCACCAGGCATCCATACATGAATAGATAGATGCATGAGTTCGGAATTCAAACAGGTCGGTTGCATGAAGGCGTTCTATCACGTACTAAGGTTTCAGCAACGCAATGGTAGAATTAGGTAAATATTATGCATTTATGTATAAGAAATGGAAGAGGTGTGCAGGAATCGTGCGTAGTTTTCTGTATTTTATATTTTGACTTTTTGAATAAATATATTGGGTGAGTTTCTCGGTATTAACCCGACCCCCCCCCCCCGGTACCTATTAAGGTAATAGTGAAAAATGAACTGAAGATGAAATGGGGCGAATTTGTCTGTTACTTAATAAAAAAAATGCAAAGTAGCAAACTTGTTTCAATTTCTCATTATTTTAATAGCTTTCAGAAGGCTCTCAAAGAAGATTATTGTGAAGATCTTTCAAAGTAGGCCATAACGTCTACAAAAAGGATTAAAATACAATATAAATAAACCTGGTACTACTGATTGGGTTGTTCCCAGAGGTCCATGATTCTACTGTTGTTCATTTCCCACCGAGTACATGAAAAAAAAAGTTTCAAATGTTCCTACATCAATTTCCAACGGGTCCGTGAGACTTATAAAAGTACAGTCAGTACAAACCATTTCTTGTCTATCTTAAACAGTTTATTAGCCTTGGGAAAAAGAAATAGTTACTGACTACGATTATTTTGATTTACTTACTATGATAATTCTGAAACTGTGATTTATATTATAAGTCTATTTTAGTGTAAGATTAAAATTATTTACTGTAATTGTTATAAAACTATTTTTTTTCATGGTTATGACCATTCACCTCTTTGGAGACATGCATGTTTACTGTTTCATAAGTACTGCGTATATGAAATAAAAATATTCATTGTCTTTTTATCCCTTATCAAAGCTTTTACTGCTGACTGTACCAAACATTTTCAGAGATATTTGTAATTACAAAACATGATTGAAAAGAGTGTCTTCTCCATAGAGATCTACGCTTTGGAATATGCAATTAGCATAATATTTTTTTTCTGACTGACTGACTTCTTGACATTTCAAAAGTGCCTGTAAATCGTTTATTTGAAATAAAATGCTTTGAATCTTTGAATCTCTCATGGATTCGTAGGGAAAGAAAATATTTAATATTTCAAAATGACGTGGACTCATTGGGAACTAATGTTTGAACTTTCATTTTTCGAGAACAATAGTCTCGTGGACCTTTGGGAATATTTATATGTGCCTGTTACCTAGCATTTTAAAAGATTCCAAAACGTCACCACCTAGTAAAATAATAATAGTATCTACTACTTTGATCCCTTTTTCAACAAAAACCCTTCTTATTATCTCGATACAAAACGTCAGGCTGTTATAAAGTAATATTTTTTTTCTAACCCTCAAGTAACTGTATTTTGATCGCGCCGGTTTCCGAATAAAACTGTTGGGGCCGCCCGAAACCCCAATATTTTATACATCGGGACCTTTTTAATAGAAAATATTTATATTTCGATCGAGTGAGTATTAAAACTGGTAGTTACTAGTTCATTTGGACTACTAGGACCACAGAGTTACATTAGGGGTAAAGTTAATTTGTATACAGCATAATCAGCTTTATAATGTTCCCACTGCTGGGACTCAGGCCTCCTCTCTAGGAGAGGGATTGGGCCGTAATCCACCACGCCGCCGCCGGCCCAGTGCGGGTTGGTGGATGTCACATGTCCTCGAATTTTTGGTCCTTGGATATACCGGTTTCCTCACGATGTTTTCCTTCACCGTGAGCAGTGGTGATGAAAATAAATTACACAAAGTAATGCGCCTGGTAGGTTTTGAACCCGCCACAACTCGAAAATCCATTTACGAGTTGTTTTAAGAGCCCACGCCATCGCTCTACAGCTCTTAAAATATAGATCCTTAATAATATATCAGTGAAAATATTTTTGAAATCCAAAAATACAAATCACAAAATAATGACTAAGAAATTAATTATTTAAGTTTACGCATAACGGTTGTTAAAATTAATTTGTGTGACACTATTAAGCTGTTGATCCCCGCATTAACGCCGGCGTTCACGCGCCATTGTCTTACTATTGTGTCTCTAATTACGCACTCAAAAGGTTAAAAAATAAAATGTAAGAATTCAATCGCTGACAAAAATATGTTTTTTTTTTCTGTAATAAAAAAGTATTTATATGCCATTTTTTAGTAAATAAAAGACTGGTCCGACCGAGCGATAATATAATTGATCAAATGTTGTTATTTAAAACAACTTTTTGTGGTTCATTTACCGTTCACGTTACGAAACAACGTTTGTTTCATAACTTGAACGCAAATGGCATTCATTTCACAGTTATAATAACTTCTCTGGGCTATGAACATTTTCATTTTACATTTTAATTACTCCTGTCATAGACACGATTTAACATCATAATTATGCTTTAGTCGGTTAAAACAAACTCCTAATTGTTTATTATTTAACTGGCTTAAAAAAAAAGAGGGTGGATATGCATTCGGAGCCTTGGATCAGTCCATGGTACAGGGTGAGAGGGAATGAGTGGTGGTCATCTTCTTCTGCAGCAGTAATGCAAGCAAAGGAGGCGGACAAACCGTGAGGTGGAGACTAGCATCACGCCCCGACCCACGCCGAAGACGACCAAAGCGTCGCGGCGTCGGTAGTCACAGGAGGATTACCGGCCAGCGTAAGCGCGGACATGCGGACGGCGAGCCATGCGTAGCTCGCCGAGATTAAAAACAACTGCAAGGGCAAATGAAGGAACATTGCAGGAACCGTGGTAATTCATTCGAACAATCCCGTAGCCCTTTTTTTACTTAAAAAGTCATCAAATATCGCTCCCCCACAGTCTCAGATTTTTAGTGACTAAAACCCGGTGTTCCCTTCAGTTACTCTTTTTGCGAAGGTTACTGTAACTTCTTCGAACAATCTGCAGCCCTGGTAGGGTTTACTGACATCTCTTTGAGGCGCGCGTGGAACACAACGCTCCGTCGACCCAAGCTTGCTCCTTACCGGACGGCCGGCGAAATTACCAAATTCTAAGAACCTATGCAACCCTAGTCACTCCATGGGCTAGTTAACGAAATTTTCGGGGCTCGCTAGGGCCGATGCCTGCCAGGAGTTGCAGGACAATTTCCGGCCGGCGACCGGCTTACGGACGGCGAGCCATAGGTAGCTCGCCGTCCGTAAGCCGGTCGCCGGCCGAAAATTTCGTTAACTAGCCCATGGAGTGACTAGGGTTGCATAGGTTCTTAGAATTTGGTAATTTAATAATTTCTCTAAACATTTTATAATAAGGTTCGAAAGTTCATGCCAGACCATTCACCTTTTTGTAAGACCTTTACCCATACCTATTATTAAAATGTACTAGATATTTATAAATGGGTTAAAAAAAGATTTTTCCTTCACATTTTTTTTTATTTAGGGCCGTCGAAATTTTAAAAAAAATTAAGAAGGAAAATTAATAGGTTGTTTAAAAATCCTTACTTTTTACCCAACTGTGTTAGAAAGGGGTTATGTTTTTTGAGTGTATGTATGTATGTGTACCTATAATCTTTGGTTGTTGCATTTTGGTTTGAGAGGAGTCATTAGATTTATCTTAGATAAAAAATAATTAATAATTAAAATGGTGGATTTTTGTTGCTAGATTATGTTTTAAAAATAGTTTTACGTAGTCATGTAGGGTATCAAAATAAAGGGCTCAAAGAGACAATTCAAAGCCATTAGGTACGTGTTAAAATGTAGGAAATAAAAAAGTTGACAGTGCCGTAAAACCAGACCGCAAAAAACGACTAAAACAGTTCAAAGCAAGTCACTTTAGGCAGTTGATGTCATCAAATCTATGATTGAATTGAAATAAATTCTGTAATAATTAAATAAACTAATACTATAATAAGGTGATATAATAAGGTATGTATCCACCCTACCAATGCTAAAATGTCGAAAATTTCTTTGTAGAAGAGGGTCAATAGTTCAGCACTGATTTAATTGGTAGCACAACTAGTTTATTCAATACTTTAGATTCTATATCTAAAGTATTGAATAAACTAGTTGTGGACTATTGAACATCTACTATAAAGAAGTTTTAGACACTTTAGCATTGTTAGACTGCAACTCCACTTTTATACTTTTAACATAGATTTTGTACGTGTACAAAATCAATGCCGAGTTTCCTAAAGAACTGGCCTAAAACACTAAAACTTCTTAAACTTTTTAAAATAACGTTTTAACGTTACTCCTACTAAAATAAAATTAATTAAAGAAAACCAATTCAGTTTGGAAAGAAACGAACAGTTTCATACAAAAACGGTTTGGTAAAAGGATTTCCAGCGTTCTTTTCGCGTCCGTCGACTAATGCTCCATTGTAGTGAGCTGGCAACTTCTACGTTAATAATGAGCTCGTAATGAATTCTTGGCAACCCTAGACGATCTTCAGGGCTGGCGAGAACTACTTTGAAGTTTTACCCCAGTAGAAGTTTTATTTTTTGAGTGTATGTATATGTAGGTCAAGTGAGTTCGATACTCAAGTCGCCCATAAGACTCACCACCATATGGCAAAGAAGAATCTTTGATTTCTTTGGCCACATTGCCAGAAAGAGAGGTGATAACCTGAAAAAGTTACTGCTGCCACGAAAAGTAGATGGGAAAAGATTCAGAAGCAGGAGTCCGATACGTTGGTCAAACCAAATCTGTGCTACACTGGAGACCACAGGCTGTGACGCCATCCACATCGCCGAAGTTAGAACAACATGTCGAAATATAGTCCACAAGAAAGTTATTCGTCGAGGTCACGACCCTCAGCATTGAGGATAAACGACGCAAGTAGGAGGTATGTAGGTATGTACGTATATTTCTTTGATACACTCTGGAGCCTAAATGGATTGTCGCATATTAGCTTAACAGGTGTCGTTAGATTTGTCAGTTTTTCAGTCAAAAAGGCCATAAATATTTCCAACCTTCCACGAGAAAGTGGACGGTCACTCGCTACCTGGAGGTCAAATATGCAGAAAGAGATCCAGTAAGCGAGTCTGAGTATACAGACAAGCCTGAATAGAGCTCTCTAGCGTAGACGTATGAGGAGACCCGACGCCAGCTAAACAGAGAAGATGGCTGGACAAAGAAGATAAAGAAAGTGTCGGTAGATTTGTCTTACGTTTTAAAGTGACAGTCTGAGCAATAACCCAAGACGCGGGCGAAACCACGGGAGACAGCTAGTCATAAGTAAAATACATAATTTTATTTAAAATCGCAATATTAGTCAGACTGCTTTTCTAGTTTAAGAGATAGCCTCATAGGTTCAGTGGTCGCAAACACTACTCCTGGGCATGAATGATGTCCTCATGGGTTATATTTCTAGGTCAGGCGAAGTGTTATAGAGTTATTCATCTGGGTTTTCACAATATCAGCCCATCTGGATTTGTGCCTGGTTGATTAGCAATGTGCCTTTTATACATGGACTTTAACGTAACTGATGAATTGTGGATATTGTACTAGGAATACATAAAACCAAAGAAAAATAAAAACGGAAAAAGGCGTGATATGAAAGAACAAATATTATGTTTCTTTCAAAAATATAGGCTTTGCCTTTGTTGGCTACAGATACTAACTTTTTTTTATTACACTTACCATCACCGTATGTATGTAAAGACAGCTGTAATTTTTTAGTAAAATGAACATTATTATTGTATATAAAGATGTTCTTCTAAAAAAAAATGATTTGTGTTAACCCTAAATGCTTAAGCTTATTAGGGTGGCAACTCCGCGGCAATCTCATAATTGACACATTTTTATTATTGTAAAATGAGTTTAAATTATAGCTGTAGCTTAAGAAGAAACTCCTCAGTGATTCTGCTTCCCTGGTAGTTTTAATTACTGAAGGATTAATTCTCAGTAGGTAATTAAAAGGGTAGGTAGGTAAACCTTGTAGTCTCAAATTGTATTATAGATATTGAACACTAACGTCCTCATCGGGTCAGTGATAGTAAACATTTCTGTTGTTCATGAGATACTGAGTCTGAGATACTGTTCGATTGCTAAGTCGGGCAAATGGTTAATAGGTAGGTAGTTCAATCCTCAATTTTATAGTTTTTTTAACTACATGGAACTTAAATTTAACTGGCTAAGTGCAGTAAACTGGGACCATCAGTTTAACGTATTTCCCAATTTACGGTTGGTATGTAATTAATGGGCACCCATCTTCGTACAGACCTCGGCTAGCCACCACCGAATCTAGCCTTTTCGAGTTTCTTTGTTTGGTTGAACGTAGCGCGTTCTCTCAGAAAATATTGGTTCGAATTGAAAAATTCTTTTAGTGTTGAATAGCCCTTTTATCGAGGCAAGCTACCTTTAGGCTATATAACGTAACGCCACGACCAATAGCAATGGAGCAGTAACCAAAGATGCGGATGAAACCTTACATGACTTGATTCCACCATCACCTTTCTACCATTAGACAACCTGACGTACGGCGAGTGTCCACCCTTACATAGTTAACACCTCTACCATCCGGACAAAGTGTTTCGTCTCGTCGTTTATACCGCGTACATCGAAGGATTGGAACAATTTGCCTGCTGCGGTCTTCCCGTCCGATTATAATTTAGGTGTTTTCAAGGCTAGAGCGAATAGCCTTTTTATCTGTGGGGAAATCATCTTATGACATCCCTCGTCTTGGGCGGAGCGGGAGATAGTGTCAGACTTTTACTGACTAAAAATCCACTCCTGGTCCTTCGTTGCCTTTCGTACCAGGGCCGAGTCTTCCTTTCAGAATAAGACCCTTGGCACCAGTAGGCTTCGACCCTGCTGGGCCTTTACAGTTGCTGACATTTCCTTGAGGCGCGCGTGGAACAGTACCTACGCGCCGTCGACCACTTGGGCTCGGTCCGGACGGTTAACGGACGGTCGGACGGCGAGCTACCCATTGCTCGCCATCCGCAAGCCCAGAGCGAATAGGCTCCTAATAAACTAGTGCAAGCACTAGTTGATATCATTTGAAAAAAAAACCGCGGGGTCAGCTAGTCGTGTATAAATAAAAGGGATATTTTCATTACCAGGCTCCTTTTTTCTCAAGTTTTTCTAAAGAAGTTATTATGTATAAATTCTCTCGTTTTTTAATTCGTAGATAAGCCTGAGTCTTCCTCTAAATGCGAATGAATGCTTTTAATTTTGAAAGAGCTTAGCTCTGACTCGCCCAGTTGTTTCTCGTTATTTTCCTATTAGATCACATTGTGGTGGAGATTTTCTTATATTATGAGATACAGATCAGTATAACGTTAAGCTTTTTTTATTTATTTACATTTACCAACTTTATTACTTCACACCAAGAAAATCTACATTAATATTATAAAGAGGTAAAGTTTGATTTTTGTTTGTAGGACGTAACCTCTGAAAGTACTGGTCCGATTACGAAATTTCTTTCACCGATAGAAAGCTGTTTTATTCCTGAGTGACATAGGCTATATTTTATGTACGCAGGCGAAGGGGGCAAAAGCTAGTACCTTATATAATGGTAACCTATTAAAATTTAAAAAGATGGGAAATCATCCAATGACTTACTCACGCTCTAATGTGGAGGTGAAGGGTGTGTTAGTCTTTTACTGAAAGAAAATATAAAGAAAGAAGAAGAAAGAAAGAAAATATGACTAAACCCATACGTTCAGTTACCCTTTCCATTCTGGGACCACGGGTTTACTTTTCAGAAAATCCCTGCGGCCATAGCGGGCATCAGCCCTGTTGGACCCAAGGCCGCAAGACCGCGCCTTACGTCGCTGGTACTGCGTATGTCCGTTTCTTTTGCTAGCGTTACTACTTTGTAGAAGGAGGCGACCGCCTGTCATTTCCCCTCACTCCGGACCGTGACCTGAACCAGGACCCGGCGCGAGAGTTCGCCGTCGCCGATCGCTTCCATGAAAACACGGTGGTGCTTCACCTAAGCAGGGCATAATAATTATGGTGAGACGTGTAAATAGCCTCATCTGAAAAGGGGGTGTTTTAAGACAACCAATATGGCGGTGAAATTAAGTTTATATTACACAAAATTAAATCCCTGTTGACGATTCCCTGAGACACCAACACCCAACAACGTCGATAGCAACATCAATGTCCACGTACCTTGCTAATCCAGGGACCCCACTCTGCAGGTAGGAATGCGCCTCGTTCACGGATGCGTGGTCGGTGTGCCGGCGAGCTAATCTGGATTCATCCACCGGTGGGCTGGTCAGAACTCGTGAAACCAACACTGCACTATAAGGTCTCAATGTCTCTCAGTAGCAGATACACTTATTACACGAGAATTCTCAGGTTCTCAACATATACGGGATTTATATCGCGGAGCGGTTTTTATTCGACGCAATGCGAATATAGCGGAGCGGACCTCCACCGTATGCTTCACCGTGTCCTTCGGATGGTAACCTTAAACTAAAGCACATACGTCATAATATTATTATGATATACTAGCTTCTGCCACCGGCTTCGTCCGCGCTACGTCCGACCCCCGTTTGTCCCCTTAGGGGTTGAATTTCGGAAAATCCTCTGTTAGTGCTCACCTACGTCATAAAAAAGGCAAATTTCGCGTTCATGATTCCACTTGTTTCGGTTATGTTTTGATATGTCCGTCAGTCAGTTTCTCTAGGTTGCGATATTAAACAGATTTTTTTTTTATTACATTATCAAAATAATACACCGAAATGTCTAACAATCTGCAATAAAATAACGTTCCTCATTTGTATAAGTTATGTATTGTCTTGCTTTGTAACATAACACGCGGTTTCAAAGCTCTTTCTTGCATCTGAAAACAGCTGAACCTTGTGGTACTGGCTGGGCCCTGAAATACAGGTAATCTCGCTTAGCTCACGAGTCAGGGTATCACTTTTTTTGTAAGCCAGTGTACTTTTTCAGTGTATTTAAATATCTTTACTATACATAGATTGTAATAAGGAACTCCAAAAAGCTTTCGGCGACTTAATCTCTCCCCCATTGAGCTGCCAAAACCATGCTTGGCTTACAACGTACTTAATGAAATTTTGTCAAACGCAGAATTACAAAGTCCGGAAAATCATTTACGGCGGAAATTATTAATAAGGTTTTAATTATTAGGTGAGACGATTTATATAAAAAACTTTTTACAAAAAAAAAAAATAACCGACTTCACTTAGTGTTAATTTTTTTTAGTGAAGTAAGTATGTTTTTTTTTTGTAAAAAGTTCGGACAGGGAAACAGGGCCCTGTTTTTCCCTTTGGATACGGAACCCTAAAAACTATCTTCTGCCTGCGGCTAGGTTTCTCTTTACAAACTTTGGACCCCAGTTTCATCCCCTAAGGAGGTGAATTTAAGAAAACCTTCTCTTAGTGCTCGCCTACGTCATAAAACGTAACCTTGTGCAAAATTTCACACTCCTAGTCCCCGTAGTTTCGGCTGTGCGTTGGTATGTCAGTCAGTTTCTCCTTTTATACATATTATAGATTAACTTTTGCCAGCGCGGTTTGTCCGCGTGAAAATAGAAACGTGTCCCAAGATAACATACTCCCGTGATAAAAAGTCCGTTATACCAGGACATGGTCTACCATAGTTCATTCCAATAATTTTTTGCAATTGCCACCTGGAATTAGCATTGCCATGCAACGTGGCAATGCGTCACGTCTTCTGGGCACGTTTCCGACATGCCCAGATGACGGTTTTAGTGGACTACGATATTCAATTTTAATTGGTTTTATCTATATATATAAGGGGAAACTGACTGACTGACATATCAACGCACAGCCGAAATGACTAGGATTAGGAACGTGAAATTTTGCACAAGGTTTCTTTTTATGATGTAGGCGAGCACTAAGAAAGGATTTACCAAAATTCTCTCTCTAAGGGGATGAAGCGGGGTCAAAAGTTTGTATGGAGAAACCTACATTCATGCGAGCGAAGCCGCGGGCAGAAGCTAGTATTGTATATATCATGTATCTAGTTCAGTTATAAACATTAGGTAGTTAATATTAAAGCCATTTACCTAGATTTAATTATTTTGATATTAAAAAAAGAATTCACCAACTTTTTTTAATAAAAATTCTACTCAGTTCCACTTAACTATTCACCAGCACTCCAGAAACGTCCTGTTACCTAACACTAGCAGAATAAAAAAGACGCCAACAAGGCGCTATCAATAAATGGTTACTTCTAATTGGTTTCAGTCCGACGGCTCCCAATTACAGCGCAGTAGAGTTTGCTTTATGAGGCCCTAGTACTAGCGAATATTGTTTTAAGGGTTTTTAAATGAATTCTTCTTATTATACCGTTGTCGATGAGTTACTCCACCGGAAAAAAATGTAGAATTTACATACAAACTTTTTGCTTTTATAAACAACCCTTTAGAGTATGCATTTTAGTATCATGGATTGGTTTTTACCCGTAGTCCCGCTTGTGGTTTGTTTCTCGAAAATTCCAGAATCAAAAATTAGCATAAGGTAACTTTTTAGGCCATCAACTATTTTATGAGCAATGTTTTGTCTATTTCTGATTTGAAAACGAACATATCAACAAGCAAATAGGCAAGCTTAACGAAGCGAATTTTGATCCTTAGCCTACGTAAATTCTTACTCACATATATTTTCATAAGAATAGTCAGTAAATAAAAGAATCCCTACTATTGTATACCGTAGACATTTAGCTAGCTAGACGCTTGTTTAACAATTCAAATAATAGCGGTCTGACTGACAGCTAGCAATTACTGTGAAGCTCCAGAATATGTTAAGCGTACCACTGACAGCAAGAATAATTGTTTTAAAATTCAACGGAAAAATGTTGGCACATTTTGAATAACTTTTTGTTTTGGTTGGATAATGCAGTGCAGATGTTTTGCTTTATCGATTTGGTAGTTAGGAAGTCTGTTGTATTAGCAGATAACTTTGAACTGTGCGAGCAATTTACCCCGTTGGCGTCTCCCGACCACTGCTAGGTGTTTCTGTTTACCTATACTCCGTTCACGATAGTATTAGACAATAGAGCTTCATAGAAGCAGGTGTGCACAACATTTATTTTTCGAGATAAATTCAATCAATTTTAGTAAATAATTTTAATATTATAATTTTAACAGTACCTACCTAGATAAATTTGATTATTGTAAGGTAAGTACTAAACACTTAGACAGGTTTTTTAAATAAACATAACTTTATTTCAAACAATTTTACAACTTTTTTTAAAATGGCGTGTCAACCAGTTTCCTCCTTACAAACCATATGAATTGTACACAATACAGGGCAACAAGATAATTATTTAACATTCATACAAATAGAAATAAATAATATTATATAGGTTAATGAAAAACGTTCCAGGTACTGACAATCCTTGCTTCTTTTAGATTTTTAACATGGACACTAGTAGTTTAGGTAAGAACTAAATAATTTATTTAATTAAAAGTCTCATAAATTGAGAAGATGTATAGTTAAAATGAATTCATTTAAGTATAACAGTTGGTATATAAGTTGATTATAATAAATTCAGTATCAATCTTAACTGTAATAAAGTACAATATACATAATTATGTTGTAGGTACTTTTATTACAAAGTGTACAACCTTTTTTAACTTCTGTCTAATGCTGTCGCGAATAGAGTATAGTTTTCTGAATAAGTCGGTTGCCGGTGTCTACTATTTAAAAGGCAGGTTCATGAATTGACTTATTTTAAAAATGTCACTAAATTTATCTATTTAATTTGTGAAAAAAAATTACATAATGGAGAAATTTTGAAGTAATTATTATTATTTGTATCCTTGTCACTTTAAACGTCTTTTGTGCTGAATGTCGTAGTCACTATGGCGTTACCGTCTTGTGACGTCAGACGCATGAGTACTGTTTCAGTTATACACAGATTTCGAAATGCTTACAACGTCGTCATTTTTGGGAATTTATAATTAATATTTAGTTTCCTCTAGCCTTTGAGAAATATATAAAAATATCCATTCAAAGACCTTAGAATTTATGGAGGCCTCAACCCTGCAATGGACGGCTGAATTAATCAAAATCTCTACTTATACTAAAACTGAATTATGTGTAGATAAATGCTTGTCGCTGGTTCTCAGGCCACACGTTTGTGTCGCTACTCCAGACTCCGATAGGAATGAAATAGTGTCAATGTTATTATTGTGTTCGTCAAGTGAAATATCTAGCTGTTTCTATTTGGTATGTATTAGGTTTGTATAGTTTTAATTACTAGGGGTTCACAAGCAGTAAGAGTAGTATCGTCGTCGGTATGTTACGATCTAAATAAGGCCCTGGTTAAATAAGGTTTTTTTTTAAAGTGTGTCTAAATACTTTATGAGCAATTACAAGTCAAAAAAAAATTTAGAGTGTGTGGTAAATAAATAACAGTTTTGTTCAACAAATATGCTCGTTCTCGGATTTTTGATTATGAGATCCTTCAATGGCTATCTTCAAATAATTTCATCAGTTTAAGTCCGTTTGCTAATGGTTTAAACTTTCACTTACTTTGTTCAACTATTTTCTTTAGTCAAGTAGGCATAGCACGATTGTCTAGCAACAAAATATTCATAGTTCTAACTTGCTATGAAATTGTTCCGTGGATACCGTTTAACCTTCGCTAAAGATACGAATGGTAAATAAACTAGTATTAAAATAAGCCCAGGGCTGAAGACGTTCGTGCAAGTCAATTTCATAAACGTAAACAATATAATCCTTTCAAAATAATATTCAAAGAAGTAAAAGATAAACTATCAATTAGCTTTTCTATATTTTGAGACACGCGAGGATCATAAATAAAATAGATTATACGAAAGGATTTCACTATGTCGCCGTCGGGGGAAATAGTTTTTCCAAGTACTAGGCTGACATGCGGTGGCAAGAGGTTTTCTGTAAATCCGTCGCGGGTGAGATACACGGTATGAGGAAAAATCCTGAGGCCTCGTTTACGCCAGAAGAGTTTCTTGACTCATAGTTGATTATCGAAAAAAGATAATAAAGTTCACAGGAACACATGTAAACTGTTTGTACGTATATGATATTGATATATATGATAGTGACCGGTTGGTAAAGAAAAAAATAATCAGGTTTCTAGTTGGCAAGCTATATAGATCTAGCATATCATCTTGCCAGTCTTGAGTGACGTTATCGTAGGCGAGTTTATGTTTCTTGGCTCGGTGGTAAATTGTGAACTCATGAATGCAATAAATTGCCTTTATCTCTTCCAAGTTCGAGTTTCGCAAGTTCAATATTCTTGCCTCTAGTCGAGAGTATCGCTTTGTGTAAACGAGGCTTCATCCTTATCCTTCGCGGTTTAGTTTCGCTGCTTCGCTTCATGTTGCCTTAGTAGATGGGAAGTTTTATGGTGTGGTATTTTGTTTTTTTTTTTTATGGAGATCTCATGACAATCTGTTATTTTGTCATGTATATAAAAAGTGGAGTTATGGAAACTGTTATTGGTCGGTTTTTAGTGCACTTCATGTTTGTTTAGCTGGTTAATAGAATTGATTTTAAGGTAAAATACTAAAGTAACCGCAAAGTTAAAAAGCTTCACAAGATGAACCGATGACCTGGTAAGGCGGTAACTGGATATGAAATGCATAGGACTAGTCGATAGGACAAATCCAGTGGAGAAATGATCGTGATTACTCTAGCTTTGATTTACCTTACCCTATTTACTCTATTTAGTTTCTTGAACATTCCTAATGCATAACATCACACAACCTTCATTGGAAATTGTACTTTGCTCCTCCATAAAGGAAGTAGTTTAACTTACTCAGTAAATGTATTAAGAAACTTAACGTACAACGATGTCACTTAGAAACAAAACCAACTTTAACGTACGGTATTGAACTTCCAAAGAACTGGATCGTTTATTTAGAATTTCTGTATAGTTTCTTTGTGTTGATTGGTAAAACAAATTTATAAAGAAATAAGTTTGGTAAATCTGAATATCCATAATTATATCGAAGTTAATATTTATTGTACAGAGATTTTTTATTTATTTATTGTTTCTCGAAGTTAATCGGGAAGCAGATCCGATTATGAATATCTCAAACTTATAGAAACCTACATTTTAACTTGAAAAAGTGCGGGAAAAAACTAGTTCTTAAAAAGTTATATACTTTGTAATTTTTTAGGATAAGCTGTACATACACATCTGCGTATCTATTTAGAAAGTATCAGCGTGATGCTATGCTATGGACTGGTGTAAACAATATGTACCTACACATACGATTACTATAATCTCGGGAGATTGAAGCTAGAACTACATTAGACCGATGCACACGTGTAACACGCCTGATTTATAGGTAGAACGACGTCGCGTGGTGTCGCGTGGCGTGGATCAAGTGTAGCTCTGCAAGTCTAGTTTCTATATAAAATGTATGGAGACCGACGCGCCCAGATCGGCGTGTGTGGCGCACGTGTTAGCAGTGTAGTTCTGCCTTTAAGCTATTATTTGTTGAATAGTTCCATTGTTTATTTCGGAAATACTTAAACCGATCTTCATCAAAAAACGGGACCCAAGGAAAATATTGTTCCAAACAAAAAAGAATCATCAAAACCTGGCCAATTTGTGAAGTTAACACTGAACAACAAACAATAAAAAAACATCCCGTTATATATAGTATTGTACCAGGTAAGTATAAAATGTAAGAGTCTGTTCCGTTCAGAATTCAATTCGATACGTAAGCAAGTGATATTGTAATCTAACCACAGGCTCCTCAGCGTTATCCACTAATGCCACCATTAAATGTAAAATTGCCATTAATTCCATTTACTATGATACATAACAAAGCTTAGCCATTTCATTCAGATGTTATTACCAACCATGCTGCGCCCGTTAGGGTTGGCGAAATTTACAAAAATATTGTTGTTGCTAAATATCCCTTTAAATATAAAGGCGTTTTTCCTTAAAAGCTGCTTTTAGCTTTAATAGCGTTCATTTGTACCATTCATTTTGATGGACTATTGTAACAATAAGTTTGATTGCCTTTTCATGTAATTTTACGAGCGTTTTGATAGTATTCTGCTTCTAAATGTATCTAGTAATTTCTGAACAATACGAAAATTATTTTTAATTTTTAAGTTTTTGCCTAGTAAGGGCTTTTTTTAGGTGGAAAATCATCCAATGACTTCTCTCGCTCTAGAGCGGGGCGGGAGGGCGTGTCAGAATTTTACTGACTAAAACCTACTCCTATGTTCCTTCTTTACCTTGCGATTCAGGACCCCGGGTTTTCCTTTCAAAAGTGAACTCATGGTCCCAGTAGGTTTCAACCCTGCTGGGTCCCTACGGTTTTGCTGACATCATGAGGCGCGCGTGGAACACTACGCATCGTCGACGACTCGGGCTCGGTCCGGACGGTTACCGGACGGCCGGACGGCGAGCTACCAGTCGCTCACCGTCTACAAGCCAACGCCTTCAGTGGTTGGAAATAGGGGTCGGGATCCCTAACTACCTCGGTAGTTTCATGGTGACAAGCGAGACTAATGAGCGTGGAGGGGTTTTATTACCGGGTCGGGCAAAAAGTGCTGTTGGGGATTTTTTCTTGGAGTTTGGAAGTTGGTAGTGTGACCATGCCTTGGAAAACACGTGGCGCCGTTGCTTCTGCGCCTTGTTTTTTCCCAGTTGTGTCGAATAGGCGTCCCGTCGGACTAGGAGAATATAGGCACAGAGAGTGTACCCGCTTTTTAAACTCACTTGTCTTGTTTGTGTAATATCTCCTGAGAACTTGGCTAATCTCTGTTGAGATTGGTTACTGTGAACGAAATTCGGTCGGAAGGATTATGGGGGTCAGTTTCCAATCTAATCGAATGCAGCTGAATAGCGACTGCCTATCGGAACTCCAGAACCCCATATTTAAATAACACCATAGCCCTTTGGCAAGCTTTTTTTTTTTGAGGTGGGATATCATAAAATTTTAATGACTACTCCAGCTCTAGGGTGCAACGAGAGGGAGTGTCAAGCTTTTACTGACTAAAACCCACCTGTGTCCTTCCATTGCCTCAATTGCGTTCTAAATATAATAAACTAGCTTTTGCCCGCGGCTTCATCCACTTACATAAAATATAGTCTATGTCACTCAGGAATAAAGCAGCTTTCTATCGGTGAAAAAAATTTAGCAATCGGACCAGCCCCCCTAGCCAAGTTACAACCGTTTCGTTTCGAATCTCTTTTCGTTGATCGCCCCGAATCGGCCACGCCTCCTATTCCTTTGTTCTGACCACGTGACTGAGCGTTGAGATGACGTCAGAACAAAGGAATCGGAGGCGTGGCCGGCTCGAGGCGATCGACGAAAAGAAAATCGAAAGGAAATGATTGTAACTTGGCTAGGGCTGTACTTTCAGAAATTACCTCCTACAAACATAAAAACAAAAAAACAAACTTCACCTCTTTACAATATTAGTGTAGATAAACAAGAGAAACTTTATTAAATAAAATCATAAAAAAATAGCATTTATTGTTCATGTTTTGTGCTTGACAAATTCGTCCTAAACTTATCTCTGTATTGTTCATGTTTTGTGCTTGACAAATTCGTCCTAAACTTATCTCTGCCAACCCTAACTATGAGTAATAGCATGTTACTAGCAGGTATTTCTAATATCCATTCATTACTACATTTAATTAAACGTTATTATTGCTGCATAAGCGTATACCGTAGGTTTTATTATGTTATGACTAAGCAGGAAGAATTTCTCTTTATTTATGTTTGCCTGGTACCTTAAGAAGTTCGCATATTAAGTTTTAAAGAGAAAAAAGTGCATAAAAACATCTATCTTCTTTAATACGTAATTTTTCTGTACGTGTATATGTCACATTTCTGTGCGTATTTTTAGAAGGTACTGACGGCGCGTTATGTTCCAGGCGTGCCTCAAAAAGATGTCAGCTAATGGCCGGGCCCACTACGGCCGTTGCCTGCTAGGACAGCGGGATTGTTAGAAATAGTCACCGAGGCCCTGGAGCGCAAAGTGCAATTAAAGGAACATGGGTGGATTTTTGTCAGTAAAAGTCCGACACGCCCTCCCCCACCCAGAGTGGGAGAAGTTATTTGATGATTTCCCATATCAAATATAGGGGTTACTTCAGTTTCTTCCCGTTCAGCTTACAAACCTAGTAAATATTAATTAGCATAATCGGCCTTGTAATGTTCCCACTGGAAAGACTCAGGCCTTCTCTCTAGGAGAGGGAGTGGGCCGTAATCCACGGACGCGGACCCAGTGCCAATTGGTGGATGCCAAATGTTTTCGATTTTTTGATTCTAGAACATGGCATTTCCTCACTATTTTTCCTTCACGGTTTTTAGAGCAGTGGTGATGAAATAAATTACACTAAGTAATGCGTCTGGCTGGGTTTGAACCCGCAACCTACAACTTGTAAGTCAGAGCAGTTACCACTGGGCCACCACTGCACATGTTACAAACCTCGGTTAGGTTTACTTACAAACTTACCCATACATTCAACTACGAGCTCCGCAGCGAAGTAAATAAAATATTATTTACTCTTACGGAAACTTTATTATATTCCTCGTTATCGATACCCCGTAACTAACTACAAGGAAGTATACTCATAAGGAAAAAGAAAAAAGAAAAGCAAAAGATATAAGGATATATTTTTTATATCGAAGTAATACCAATCCGTCACCAACCCTGTAATGCCGAAGCCATGCTGGAGTTAAGACGCAATGTGTGAAAGAAATTCAGAAGCGAAATATATAAATAATAAAGATAGAATAATGTTTTATGGTTATCCAGCATTTATCTAAATTCAAATTGTATTTATTTGTTTGTTACTCCTTGACTACTAAACTAATTTTCTGTTGGTTTGACATGATGTTTTCACCATTTTGGCTGCTTCACTCCTCCCATCTTTGGAAACGGTCACTTTCTATATATAATATTAAGTAAATTGTATTTGTTTTTTTGTTTGTAGGAGGTAATCTCTGGAAGTACTGGTCCAATTGCTAAAATTTTTTCACCGATAGAAAGCTGCTTTATTCCTGAGTGACATAGGCTAAATTTTATGTACGCGGGTGAAGCCGAGGGAAAAAACTAAATAGGTTTTATTTTTTTTATTTTTATTTTTTCGGGTGGGAAAATCATCTAATGACATCCCCCGCTCTTGGGCGGAGCGAGAGATAGTGTCAGACTTTTACTGACTAAAAACCCACTCCTGTTCCTTCGTTGCCTTCGTCCCAGGGCCCCGGTTCTTCGTCCCAGGGCCCCGGTTCTTCGTCCCAGGGCCCCGGTTCATCGTCCCAGGGCCCCGGTTAAATACGTTGACATAAGAAATATAGGTACTCAAATAAAATAGTAGCTAAATACAAAAATTTTACATTGTCGTGCGGGTAAAAGAAAATAGTATCTACATATTTGTTGTATCAGTGAAGTCATTACCTACATATCGTTTCAATCAATGAAAAATATTTTTATTTCAAATAGGCCGCCTACATAGGCACTTATAAAACGTCAGAAGCTAGTGCACGGTCGTGCTAATTGGTCGTTTTCTATGGAGAAGAACCGGCAAGAAACTCCATGGTTACTCTTTTAAAAAAATTGTTGGTCTTACAATATTTCCATATTACAGTATAATTATGTAGATAATTATTATGTAAGGAAAGTGTAAACCAGTCAAAATTGTACCCAAAAGCACAATAAAAATAATCATATTAAAAAAGGTGAGTCGTAATAGGAAGTAATATTTAATAAGAATTCGTGGAGTTTACAGTAGTGTTCTCACATTCACGTTATAAAAAGAGGCTATACAAAAAAAAGCAAGAAAAATATGAATAATAACAACTATCAATAAATTCTTCCTAAAGGCAAGTCTATGGTAATTACATTCTTTTTTATTGCACGTAACTTTTTATTTCTGATTTGTTAATTTAAGCTGTTGATCCCCGCATTAACGCCGGCGTTCACGCGCCATTGTCTTACTATTATGTCTCTAATTACGCACTCAAAAGGTTTAAGCTTATTTATTTAACTTATTGGGTTATGTAATTTTACATAAGTGTTTTTATTTTAGTTTTCTTTGGATGCTATAATTTTACTTATCAAATGATTTGAATGTTCTTATTAAGTAAATATATTTTAATGTGAAAAGTGAAAATTAATTTAATTTAAGTATGGAAAACATTGACTCATTTTTTTTATAAAGGTAAATCTTTCAAGATGTTTTAAAGTTTTTTTGAATAACGTGTAGGATTTGATCTCTTTTCTGTCATTAAGCAATTTGTTGTATAATTCTGCTCCCTCATGTAGTAAGTTTTATCTTCCGTAGTTAGTTCGAGGCATGGGCGCCAACTCCGTGGGTGCTCGGGGGCTCGAGCACCCATGAGAAATAAACAGTGGGTGCCGAGCACCCCTGAGAATAGACATCAAGAAACAGATCAGTAATCGCCTCTTAGGTTACGTATAAAATATAATATTTCTTGATTATAAATAATGGTTTCATTTTATATTTTTATATCAAACATAATTAGTAATTACGTACGCAGTATGTAAGAAGGACATTTATTTATTTGTCGGTCGATCAGTGTGCCACATTTCGCCACTCACTTCTCACACTTCGTCACTTTTTCGAGTTATGAAATGAGCATAAGCACCCATGAGGTTTTCTAAAAGCCGGCGCCCCTGGTTCGAGGTCATCTTAGGCAGATATTGTTTTTTCATCTAGTGGTGTCCTGTCTTTATAAACGTTACTATCTTCGATTTTAAATATAGTCTTTGACAACCGAGTATGGCAGCAAGCCACGATTCCTATCCGCCTGAGTGGCCCCGGTGTCAGCAATATTGCGTCTATAGCTGCTGAGGCCTTCAAGCACCTTAAAGTCTAGGCAGATTGATTTTAACCGCCATAAAATTGCCAATCAACAAAGTCACCGCTCCTGAAGATTATTCTATGTTACTTTACGTCTCCTCGACGAACAATGTCAAAGCTCTATTACGACAAATACGCTTTTAATCCGACAGACATATTTAAACCCTTGCTCGCATTTTCCGCCACCCACGAGGCACTCTACATACTAAACCAAGTAATCTTATACCCAAAAATAACAAAGGGCTTACATTCAAGATTGACAATAATACATCTTATCATCCTATTTATTTCTGTTTCCCTAGTACTCGTCACTAGTAACAACAGCAGGAATTGAATAAAATAAAATTCTATTCTTTTTTCCCGTTGTTCATCCCCCCCCCCTGATCTCAAAAGGGATTTTATTTTACTTAGGCCGCGTTTCCACCTGCAAGTAAAGGATCATGACCAACGATGTATGGAAATCCGTCTTAAGTTGAAGCACAATAAATGTTTATTTAATATAGACTACGCTTTATATACTATTAAATAAAAGTGTTCATTTTCACACAAACACCCGAGTTTTAAAGTAATTAAACAAAAATGGAGATAACCTACAAATTATGTCTAACCAACTCGCAACTTGTAAAATGACCACAGATCACTCATGTAGGTACAAAACAACATTGTTAGTTATCATCCGTCTGTCATCTGGCTTGACAGCTGCATCTGCGTGAGACGAAGCACAAAATAAATATTATATTATCGGAACGATAAAATACATATACAGTACGTTATGGTATTACTAATTACTTAGCTATTTAAGATATTGATATTATTTTTGTGATGTTTTTGTCTAAAGGTTCATACTTACGTACAAAGAGTATAGTAATATATAGCTTACGTAACTCGTACAAATGAAGAGAACGAAACGTCAATCATGACTGGAAATGTACCTAGCAATCGTTAATTTACTGTTTATCTTAAAATCATAATTCCGGATACGAAAACAGAATTCCTGAAGTGAAAAGCTGTAAAAAAATAAGCAAATAATTTCTATATTAATTTGATTTTCGTTCACGCATCTTTGCTAGACTGCTTTTGGTCAATCTCCTTTACTTACCCCACCATGTAATTCAATTTGCATGCAATTGCATGCAAATTGCATTGCATTCGAAGCATCTAGTTGAATAGAGTTTTTATTTTATTATGGCGACATACCTCAAAAGTATGGAGTTTAGGATTTAAACAATATTTTTATTTTAACCTAACCTAACCCATACTTTGAGGTATATTGCCGTAATAAAAAAAAACTGTATTAATCTAGATGCTTCGAATGACACTTGTTTCAAATCTTTTGGTACTCGCTAACAGATTTGAAACAGGTGTCATGTTTTGGGACAGTTTCACGCAATGTCCTTTGTCAATTATTTTTGTATAATCGTACAGGGCTCGCCGAACCGCATTCAAAAATGTATGATAGTACTATGCTATGAATATATTTAAGGTCTAAAACACTTGGGTTAGGTTAGGGTAGGTTAACATAAAAATATCTTATAAAACCTAAACCCATACTTTTGAGTTATGGCGGCTTAGTAAAAAATTCTCGTCTTGCTAAGATCTTTCAATTGAGGTACCTTTCAAATCTGTTGGTCGATGTAAGAGTTGGGGGGACGTTTTGATGCATCGTCCTTTCTTTTCAAAATATCTACATAATAAGAACGACGAACAACCGATTGATTACATTGTATCTCGGTAGCCCGCAATATAATGCAACAGGCATTGTCGCAGGCATCGTTGGCTCTGGACAAGTTTCTCTTATTTTTCTAGCTATATCTCTTTCAATATATCTGGATGAAAAATTAACGCATTACGGTGTTTTCACCACTGCGTCTGCAGCCTTAGTAGATGTTGTTGTTGACGGCGCGTACTGTTCCACGCGCCTCAAGGAGATGTCAGCAACTGTAGGGGCCCAGCAGGGTCGAAGCCTACTGGGGCCAAGGGTTCGATTCTGAAAGGAAGATTCGGCCCTGGTACGAAAGGCAACGAAGGAACAGGAGTGGGTTTTTAGTCAGTAAAAGTCTATAACACTATCTCACGCTCCGCCCAAGAGCGAGGGATGTCATAAGATGATTTTTCCACCGAAAAAAAAGCCTTAGTATATGTTACAATACATTTTGGTACAGTGACATTTCAATAGAGCATGTCAATCCCACACTATTTGACATTTAGAAATTGTTATCAGTGAATGAATGTTACTTTTTCGACACCTTCAATCACGAAGTTAGTGTGTCGCGGCGACATTATTGTCCAACCATTTCATACTAAAACAACTCTATAAACGTGACTTCAGACGGTAATAATACCGCGACGATTCGACGAATGACATTGAGCAAAACGTCAACTCGCTACGAAATACTCGCTATTGGAACCGAAACTATGTTTTGAAACAAATATTTCTACCACTGACGAAGCTTAGGGCCAAAACACAAAATTGCGATGCAACGTCGCATCGTAAAAATCTACGAACTCACACGAAGCATCACAAGAACTTGCGAATTGATTCGCATCGCACATTGTATGATCACCGAAATGCCGCACGATCGTCATCATGATCGCATCGCAGCAATTCGCATCGTAGGGTTTTGCGATGCGGTGTCATATCACAATAATTTAGTACCCACCAATCACATACAGTTCACAAAACCAGTTGGTTTTATTAGATTTCCATACCACTTCGTTCTAAGCTGCGCTCACAAAAAAGGCCACAAACCACGACCCGTGCTCACCCCATCACAATACTAAGTCGATATCAATACACTGCATACCTAATACTCTCGCAGCGGGCGCTGGGTCTCCTAATTTGCATACTGAGTAATTTCAAACGTACGTTTGGATTGTAGGAGCCTCGGCATATTGGTTTGGGGTCTCTATCCTTCAAATTTACATGGGATAGGGCGTTTTATAGCGGTTTTTAGGGCTTTGGATTATTCAGGAATGGTACAAAATTTGGTATTGTCGAAGTTTCTGAAATTATCTGGGATAAGCAAATCGTTTTGTGACTGTTTGGTACTCGTAACTATTGAAATATAGTCTATAAAAGATCACCTTTCATAATATACTATTGTCTTTTCCACATTTAGACACTTAGAACCGAACACAGAACCGTTAACTAAGGACAGATTCTGCTCTTTTCTGAGCTTCGTCCCAACTATCAGCATGTATCAGAAGGGCCGTATCATCTGCGTATGTATAAATAGAACAGTTTGAGAGCGCTAAATCACATAGTTTATTTACATGCACTACAAAAAGTGTAGGCCCCAAGATGGATTCTTGTGGTACTCCGTATGGCAGTCCATACTTATCACTGATGTATGTGCCGATTTTAACGTACTGCGTCTTGCTTGCTCAGGCAGTGTTTGCGAGCTACCTGTCTGAGAATGTGTTCCCAAAACGGTTTGTGTGGTAAAAAAAAAATATCTTAGTTGACTGTCACGAAACGAAGATGAACCTCTAACACAATATCTATCCAGGAGATTGGTAGCTGCTATACTTAGGCACTTTACCTTAAAGCGGTCGCGCGGCATCGAATCGACCGCACTCGATATATTTACGATCATAGTTTCAAAATTACTCGTCAAAAGAACGTATCATCTCTAGTAGCTTGTCATTAGATCACTACTGACGAAAATAACTCAATTTCCTCTTTCTACACTCCTCTTGAAAGACACAGAATGTGTGTGTTTAGGTCGTGGCGCAGGCGTCGAAAAGACTACACGCGCGTGCCTTGTATTTTTACATTGACGAGAAGACAGATTTTGAAGAAAATTAGACCTAAGTAGATGAAAAACTCTTTGATGCCAATTATTCGATCTCTTGAAGAATATTAAAAAAATACAAATTAATTGGAGATATGATCAAGACTCACAATAGAACTCTTGTTATGTCGGGCAGAATTGATTCCTAATCCAAAGAAACCAGTTTAACTTCAAAATTTTGTTTTGAATTTAAACAAATTATTGTTTAGTTGAAAAATAGGTAATATATGAATATAAAAATAAATTATCATGAATTAATCAGTTTTCTAAGTTCCTGAAATCTCCTATCGGTCTTTTAGGTTACGCACGACTGCTAATGTTTCAAATAGTCGCGCGCCCGCTTGAAGGTTAATAACACTTGATATGGCTATGTTCGCAGTTTATATGTCTACATTCATTATTAATTCACCGTAGTATCACAGGATCAGATCTAAATTACGGTCTGAAATCAGTATTTTATCTTCCTATCTCACATGCAATTAATATTCCAACCAGCCCATAAAATAACCCATAGAGAAGCGAAACTCTATTAGTGTTGAGCATTAACTCCGGTTTGAATGTCCCATTTAAATCTTGATCCGGAATTCCGATCGAAATTAACTTTAGGGCAGTTTTATAGTTCAAGAGCCTTACCATGACGTGTTAAAATACCAAGCGTGCGAGAGACCAAGAGGGATGGAGCTCTACACCCGATATAGCTCCATCCCTTTAACAGTTCAGTTTAGATCGTTAAAAGGATCGCGTTAGGAACTCGTGGTAGGGCCTCTGTTCATCTCTGCGTTCCTAGTACATGACTTGGGTTGATAATCACCGGAAATCGTGATTATGGAAATCACGTTTAATTATGTAGATTAGATAAAAATGGCTTGCAGTAATACCAGGATAACAGGCTGCCGAGAAAGTCGGAAAGGATTATGTTAATTTTATTTGTACATATTTTAATTAATCTTATTTGCTTGCGATGTTCGAATAAGTTCTGCGTAATTATGGAGCGTCTTTTTCCATTGAATGTGAAGTCAAGATATCAACCAATTTCTATTATCACATATGTTCCGAAATATATGCACTTGATATGGTTAAGATCCAGGTCATAAGTAAAACCGGTCAAGTGCAAATCGGAGTTCACACGAAGGGTTCCGTAACATTAACTATATAACTTTTTTAAACAATTTATTTTATTCTGTTTTTGTATTTGTTGTTATAGCGGCAACAGAAATACATCATCTGTGAAAATTTAAACTGTCTATCACGTTTTGTGAGATACAGCTTGGTGACAGACGGAAGGACAGCGGAGTCTTAGTAATAGGGTCCCGTTTTACCCTTTGGGTATGGAGCCTTAAAAATTGTACTGTCAACAAAGGAGATAAGTAATTAGATTGTCAGATATAGTAGAAGTTTTCATGGAAACTGATGGATGAATATGACTTCTTTATCATGGATGCGTTCACTAACATAACTATATAATATATAAAAGGAGAAACTGACTGACTTACATATCAACGCACAGTCAAAACTATTGGGACTAGGAGTGTGAAATTTTGCACAAAGAAAAAAAAAAAAAGAAAAACTGTTTATTCGCGCGAAATGACGCAATCTTAAAACTAGCTAACAAACATTATCAATTGAATAGGGAAGATATGCGTCACATCCGCGCAAAACGGCCGAACGCTCAGCATAAAGCTGCGGCCTCACGCATAATGCGATGAGCTCACAGCGCTGGTTTTCAGCGTGGGCCGGTGGTGTTGACATAAAGACGCCCGAACGGTGCAGCGTACAACGAGATTTCGATAGAAGGTTTCTTTTTATGATTTAGGCGAGCACTAAGAGAGGATATTCCCAAATTCACCCCTTAAAGGGATGAAACAGGGGTCCAAAGTTTGTATAGAGAACTCTACTCTCACGCGGTCGAAGCCGCTGGCAGAAATTAGTAAACTCATATACTTACACAAAACATTCAAGCTAGAACTACATTAGACCGACGCACACGTGTAACACGCCTGATTTGTACGTAGAACGACGTCGCGTGGCGTGGATCTAGTGTAGCTCTACAAGTCTAGTTGCCATATAAAATGTACGGAGACCGACGCGCCCAGATCGGCGTACGTGGCACACGTGTGCGCAGTGTAGTTCTACCTTCAGACTTGGAACACCTATCTGTAGGCCATACATCTCTTCCATGCAGGAATGGAACCCTCGTCACCCATTGCAACAGCCAATTACTCAATCATTACGCCAACTGTATTGTCAAATACCTATTTATATTGTTCTTAAAACATCAAACACTATCGATTATTAAGGATTGGAACAATTTACCTGCAGTGGTCTTCCCGTCTGATTATAATTTAGGTGTCTTCAAGGCTCTTAATAAACTAGTGCGCGTCACCATCAACGATTCCGGGTTTTGGTACAGGCCCTGGTCCGGAGCGAGGAGGAGTGTCAGGCGGTCGTCTCCTTCTGCGAAGCAGTAATGCTAGCAAAGGAGGCGGCCTCACGCGTGAGGCAATGGCCCTCGAGCCCCAGCTCCCGGGATTCCAATCCCGATTTCCGGCCACCGTAGGTGCGGGCTTGCGGACGGCGAGCAATGGGTAGCTCGCCGTTCGACCGTCCGGTAACCGTCCGGACCAAGCCCAAGCCGTCGACGGCGTGTAGTGTTCCACGCGCGCCTCAAGGAAATGTCAGCAACCGTAGGGGCCCAGCAGGGTCGAAGCCTACTGGGGCCATGGGTGATGCGAATGAGATCCCCGGGGCCCTGGAACAATGGCAAAGAAGGAACAGGAGTGGGTTTTTAGTCAGTAAAAGTCTGACACGTCCTTTCGCTCCGCCCAAGAGCGAGAGATATCATAAGATGATTTTTCCACCTAAAAAAAAAACCATCAACGATTACATCACTGCTTACCATCAGGTGAGATTGCAGTCAAGCACTGCTTTATACCATTTAAAAAACAAAGTATTTTCCTCAAATATTTGAAGTAACTGGAGAGTATATTTAAATTAATTCAGAAAACTGAGTTAGAAAGAAGATAAAACTCTTAAATAAGACAAGTATTATGTTGAAGAAGCTTTAAACTATAATATAACAAAACTTTTTCAAGTATTCGAAGTCTTCTATAACCAATTGAAAACGTGAACATTTTCATCTTTAAATAAAGTTTTGAGTAAGATAATGTTATCATATTAATATTATAAAGGATTTTTTTTAAGTGGCAAATTTATCTTATGACAAATCCCGCCTTGGGCGGAGCGAGAGCTTTGGCGGGAGATAGTGTCAGACTTTTACTGACTAAAAACCCACTCCTGTTCCTTCTTTGCCTTCGTCCCAGGGCCCCGGGTTTCACTTTCACACTACCCGTGGCCCCAGTAGGCTTCGACCCTGCTGGCCTACGATTTGCTGACATGTCCCTGAGGCGCGCGTGGAACAGTACGCGCCGTCGATGACTTGGGCTCGGTCCGGACGGTTACCGGACGGTCGGATGAATTAGTATGGAAAATACATTTTATTATGGAAGCATTCCTGCAAAAAAAAAAAAACTAAAATTGTCGGTTATGATGTTTTTCCAGAAAAGGCTAGACATGTTGTAGGTATATCTCCATACTGGCAAGTCTAGTCGTCAAGGTGACTCCTCAAAAACATGCTTATAAAGCTTACTAACAATAAACCTCTAACTGGCCTTCACGACTTGGCCGTATCGTTTGTTTTCCACAACATCGGCTAATAACTTCACATTCTCGTAAATAAGCGGCAGATATATTTTCTGTTTCGACACGTCATCTCGGCGGGAAAGTTTGTGATAAATACTCTCGCGAAGTTGCGACGTATGGCGGAATTTGTGACGTATGGTTGAACTTCGAATGTGGGTACCGTATCGGTGTATTAATCGGAGATAAACCAGAAGGGAGAGGGCGAATTTTGTTATGTTAGTTAGCCCGATATGGGTTAGGAAATTATGGAATGATGAATCAGCGGGTAATTACGCAACACGTAATGGTTAATGCTTTTAATGTTGTTACTACAGTGCCGGACTAAGTCATTTTGGGGCCTGTAGCAAATTCTACCCAGGGGCCCCTAATTCTTTATAGCATAAGCATAACAAACTTTATAATGTTCCCACTGCTGGGGCTCAGGTCTCTTCCTTTTCTGTCTTTACATAATATCTACTTATACTGTAAAATGGAAATATAGTAAGAACATTTTTTTTTTTAAAGATTACTCTTTTGGATTCCATGGAGTTTCTTGCCGGTTCTTCTCCATAGGAAACGACCAATATGGAACCGTGCACTAGCTTCTGACGTTTTATAAGTGCCCATGTAGGCCAATGTGAAATAAAAAACTTTTGACTTAGACTTTGACTTCTCTAGGTGAAGGAATAGGCTGTAATCCACCATGTCTTTGAATTTTAGGTTTTAGGGCGTACTGGTTTCCACACAATGTTTTCCTTCACTGTTTTGAGAGCAGCGGTCATGAAATAAATTGCATAAATTAATGCGCCTGGTTGGGTTCGAACCCACGACTTAACAACTCGTTTTAAGTTTTTTACCAACACTATTCTATGGGTTCATTGTGGTCTGAAATAAATAAATAGATTATAGATTTCACTTAGATATTAGATTTCACGCGGCACAAGTACCTTGGGCCTTACCATGATGTGTGTAAAATGTCAAGCGTGGGAGCGAGAAAGAGGGATGGAGCGATACACCTTATATTTGAACAGTTGAGTTTAGGTCGTAAAATGGATCAGAAATCAGAAACGTTTATTTCAAATAGACCAATTACAGGCACTTTTGAATTGTCAAAATGTCGGTCAGTCAAAAAAAAAAAACAAGTGAACCTAAATTGCACGTTCCAAAGCAAATCTCTATGGAGAAGAACGTGCAAGAAACTCCATGGACACTCTTTTAAATCATATTATGAGCTACATAAATCTTGGTTACATATTTCTTGTCGCTTCTAATATGTGAGCACAATGTAGATAAGTAATAATAACTAACAACAAAAACGAATTAAAAAAAAAAGAAATTAAATTAAGCCAATGGCAGCTAAGAAATGACCGGTCTAAATTGACGGCACCCGTTCACGAGCATGACGCGTGCATCAGCCCCACTCAGCTCAACCATTTTGAAGGGAACTGAATGACTCAATAACACGTGCCACCATCACCGAAACACTCCTTAAGAGCTCGTGGTAGGCCCTTTTGACTTGTTTTTGTACGTCTAAGCAGGGCCTCCTCTAATGTGTGGGGCCCGTAGCAGTTGCTACTCTGGCTACGAGGTTGATCCGGCACTGTATTAAGTTCATTACTTTATTTATATTGTCGAGCAGTCGAATTAATCAACATAATGGAGGAACAAGGAAGAAAGGAAACACAGCAAAAATAAACAAGCAAGTATAGATTATTTTATGTTGTAGTTTTGAATGTTTTTTTTTCCGTTAACTCAGAAGTTTGATTTTTTCACAGCTTCAAGTAACCGCAGACTTGATTATATGGTTTTAATTTCAACTCGATACCTCCACACGTTCCCAAGATAGGTTTTAACAGACAGACAAGGCAAGCGTGCTCCATCGTCGACCACATCATCGCTTACCATCAGGTGAGATGGTGGTCAAACGCGAGCCTATCATTAATAAAAAATAAAAAAAAAGACAGACAGACGGACAACAAAGTGATCATATAAGGGTTCCGTTTTTTTCCTTTTGAGATAACGAGCCCTTAAAAAAAAATCAAATTCAAAACATTTTATTTCACGTAGGCCTACATGAGTAGGCACTAACTAACTAATAAAGCTTCTCCAATTGGTCGTTTCGAGAAGTACTGTCATGAAACTCCACGGTTACTTTTTTAAAATGACGCTAACGTACTCAGGTAGTTGGCGTTTTTATAATTGATTTTTTTATACTGTAATGCAAACGCAGCAGTCAGGGCCACTAACCACAAGACCAACAGGCCAGTCTTAGTTTATTATTATTAAGATTGTTATTTATGTATAGTGTCTATGAGCCTTAGTAGCCTGAAATAAAGAGTTATTATTATTATTAATATTTGCTGGGCGTCAGACACCCAGCACTGCCCCCCTAGCCAAGTTACAACCGTTTCGTTTTGATTCTCTTTTCCTTGATCGCCTCGAGTCGGCCACGCCTCCTATTCCTTTGTTTTGACCACTTGACTGAGCGTTGAGATGACGTCAGAATAATGGAATCGGAGGCGTGGCCTACTCGAGGCGATCGACGAAAAGAGAATCGAAACGAAACGGTTGTAACTTGGCTAGGGGGGCAGTGCTGAGTGTCTGACGCCCAGCAAATATAGAATTGAACTAAATATTGATATTTGTGTACCTACTGGTGTTTAATTTATTTGTGGTGTATTTATTGATGTACTAGTAATTAGCTGACCCGGCGAACTTCGTACTGCCTAACAGTCAATGAATGTAGTATATCTTTCGATATAGTCAACTGATTACAATGAAACCAAGCTTAAATCCAGTTACACACAATTTTAATGTATAAAAGTCATCTACATCGATTTCGCACATTTTACGTGATCCGCGCACAACTAAAAACTTCTACAGATTTATTATATGTATAGATTAATCTTTCTTTTCTTTCTTTGTATATTGCCAACTTACAGCCCTTTTAATCGAATACCCGCCGGAAGTCAATTAAAGTCCTAAACATTCACAGGAATTCAGAAACGGAAATAAATAAAAGTTAAAGGGTTTTCCGCTATATAATGAAATAATTAGATTATAACAATTTTCCGCATCACAGCTGTTGACTTTTTCAATTATCATTTTGTTTGGTTTAAGGAAAAAAGGTAAGTTCGTTCTAAAAACCAATTTTGTTAGGAAAAGGTCAAGGAAACGGAAAATGGTTAACAATTTCGGAAGTTTTTAATTGATTGTTTGTCGAACTTACAAAAATAAACTTTAGGTAATTAAGGGTTGATTGTTAAATCGTGAGACCACTTATATCATGAAATAGTAAACAGGGGTTTTTACCATGACGTGTTAATATGTCAGGCGTGCGAGGGAGAAAGAGGGAGGCAGGGGCGTGGAGCTACACACAGTACACACCACGCGCGCCTCAAGGAGATGTCATCAACCGTAGGGGCCCAGCAGGGTCGAAGCCTACTGGAGTCAAGGGTCTGATTCTGAAAGGAAGACTCGGCCTTGGTATGAAAGTCAACGAAGGAACAGGAGTGGGTTTTTAGTCAGTAAAAGTCTGACACTATCTCCCGCTCCACCCAAGAGCAGGGGCTGTCATTTGATGATTTACCCACCGAAAAAAAAACCCCTATACAGCTTCATCGCTTTAACAGTTCAGTTTAGGTTGTTAAATGGATCGCGTCAAGAGCTCGTGGTATGGGCTCGGTAATTTATTATTAAGAAGCTTTTTGCTATGACTTCATCCGCGTGAATGTCGGTTATAGCGAACGCGAACTCGAAGTCGAAGCAAGTTCCAAGGAACTTGCTTAAAATTTGGTACGGAGGAATCTTGAACTCCAAGGAGTTCAAGATTCCTCCGTACCAAATTTTATCTAAATCGGTTCAGTAGTTTAACTGTCAAAGCGTAACAGACAGACAGAATAATAAAAATATTTTTTATTAAAATCATTTAAAAATGCAAACATCAGTGTCGCCCTGGCTCTTGTACTAGGATATCCTGTATCACAAGAGCCAGACCTCTCACTATACAGGGATTATAATACAGAATAACTTTTACATTTATAGTATTAAAAGTATACATAAGGTTTTTGACGCCACGAGCTACGAGTCACGACGCACGCACGAGCTTTGTCAGAATTATACTTTTGACGGCATTATATCACCTAAAACAAAAGCCGTATGGCAAAAAAGTGATTTTTCAGAAGAAGGACTGGAACAATTTGTCTGCTGCGGTCTTCCCGTCCGTTTATAATTTTGGTGTCTTCAAGGCTAGAAAGCAAGGCTCTTAATAAACTAGTGCGATTCACCATCAACGATTGCATCACTGCTTACTATCAGTATCAGGTAAGATAGCAGTCAAGCACAGGTTTATATCATTTTGAAAAAAAAAGGTCGTCATAAAGTTTTCAATTTAATTATTTACTCGATAAGAAATTGAAAGTCAATTACTGAGCTTGCCTCAAAATTGCAATTACCTCTACGATCTGGACTAAGCGTTTAAATACCGCGTACATTGAAGGACTGGAACAATTTGCCTGCTGCGATCTTCCCGTCCGATTATAATTTAGGTGTCTTCAAGGCTTTTTTTTTTTTTTTTTTTTTTTTTTAAGGTGGGAAATCATCCAAATGACTTCTCGTGCTCTGGGTGGAGCGCGAGGGCGTGTCAGACTTTTACTGACTAAAACCACACCTGTATCCTTCAATTACCCTTTGCGTTCTAGGACTACGGGTTTCCCTTTCAGAAATTCTCCGCGGTCCTAGCTAGCGGGCATCGGCCCTGCTGGGCCCCTACGGTTTGCTGACATCTCTTTGAGGAGCGCGAGGATCACTACGCGCTGTTAACGACTGGGCTCGGTCCGGTTAATTACCGAACAGCCGGACGACGAGCTACCCAGTGCTCGACGTCCGCAAGCCCGCGTCTACCGTGGCTGGTAGTCGGGGTCGGAATTACGGCGGCTAGGACGTGAGGACCTTCGTTCCCTCACGCGTGCAGCCTCCTCCTTCGCTAGCATTACTGCTTCGCAGAAGGAGGCGACCGCCTGCCATTCCTCCTCGCTCCGGACCATAGCCTGAACCAGGGCCGGACGCGAAAGGTCGCTGCCGCCAATTGCCTCCACGAGGACACGGCGGTGCCCCGCCCAAGCGGGGCACACCTCCACCGTATGCTCCACCGTGTCCTCTGGGTGGTCCGCACAATGATGACACCCGGGCGTTGCTTCCGCCTGAATCCGATGCAGGAACCTCCCGAACTTGCCATGTCCGGTGAGGACCTGCGTCATGCGGTAGGTGAGGATGCCGTGTTGCCGCTCCAGCCACTCCTCAAAGAGGGGACTTACCGCCATAATTGTAGCGTGCCCAGCACTGGGTTGCGACAGTCGCCGTCGCCATTCCACCATGAGATCCCGCCGGAACTCTGTCCGCCATGCCGCGACTTGGCGCGGCAGCGGAGTTTCGCCCCGGCGTTGCATCTCCACGCGCAAATCGTGCATGAGTGCAAGGACTGTTGCCTCCAAATCCCATGGTGGCAGGCCAGCAAGGAGGCTCGCCACTTCGCGGGAAATCGTGCGGTATCCCCGTACCATCCGGATGGCCATGACCCTCTGGCAAGCGTTCAGCATGGCCGCCGGTCGCCTTTGCAGCGACGGCGCCCACACCGGCGCCCCGTAAAGGGCCATGGACCGAACGATTCCCGCGTAGAGCCTCCGGCAGGAGGCGTCTGGACCCCCAAGGTTGGGCAGGAGCCGCTTTAGGGCAGCCCCGGTCCGTTGCAGTTTGGGAGTCAGACGTCGAAAGTGCTCCACAAAGTTCCACCGACTGTCGAGGACAAGTCCCAGGTACTTCATCGTCGACCCGACGTCGATGCGAACCCCTCCTACTGTTATTTGGGAACCCGGTGGTGGCGCGTTCCGAGGGCCATGAAAGCACATGGCCTCGGACTTGTGCAGTGCCACTTCGAGTCCCAACTCTTTGATCCTGTCCACGACTGTCGCAACCCCACGTGTCGCTAGTTCGGCCGCCGCCTGGTGTGACTCCCCCTGCGCCAGGACCAGCGTGTCGTCTGCGTAACAGACCACGCTGACCCCGTCGGGGAGGTCGCCGCGCAACACGTAGTCGTACCCGATGTTCCACAAGGGCGGTCCTAGTACCGATCCCTGCGGAACACCGCACGACATCTCTCGCCGTCTCCACTCTCCCTCGTGACCAGGGTAGATGATAAACCTGTCCTTCAGGTAGGCCTCGATCAAACGACGGAGGTAGTCGGGCACCTGGTGATACCGGAGTGCCCTCCTAATGCTACTCCAGGGCAGGGAGTTGAAGGCGTTGGTGATGTCCAAGGACACCACCACTACGACCTTGCCCCGGGACACCGCATCCCCCGTCGTGAGGGCTCGCACGCGCATGATGGCGTCCACCGTGGAGCGCCCCCTGCGGAAGCCAAACTGGCTGTCCGAAAGATCCGGCCCTACCCGCGCTAAATGCGCGACGAGGCGGTCTGCAATTACTCTTTCAAAGAGCTTGCCCACCTCGTCGAGCAGCACTATGGGCCGGTATGCAGACGGAGAGTACGCAGGGCGCCCCGGCTTCGCTATAAGGACCAGTTTCCCGGTCTTCCAACGAAGTGGGAACTGGCCCCTCTCCAAACATGCGCTAAACAGCCCTCTTAGTCGAGGCCCGAGTTCCTCCATGGCCAGGACCCAGGCTTTTCCAGGTAAGCCATCGGGTCCTGGGGCGGTATTTTTAGCGTTTAGCCTTCGTACCGCCACACTCATCTCTACCTCGGTCACCTCTGGAGTGTCGTCGCCATCGCCGTCGTGGTCCGCGTCGGACATCGCGAGAGGCGGAGCCATTGGCGGGGAAGAATGCTCCTCTCTTGATGGGAACAGAGCGTTCACTACACCCTCCACGAGCTGGGGCCGGAGACTCTGTGTCAGCGGGGGAGCCCAGGCGCGGAGCTTATCACGCACCATTTTGTAGGGGCGTCCCCATGGGTCTCCATTCAGAGTCCCCAACCACACGTCGCGGGCCTGTAGTTTGGCTCGCCGTATCTCCGCTCGGAGGGTGCGCTTCGCCACCCTGTATCCCTCGTACAGCTCCGCCTCTATGGCCTCCGCATCCGGAGGGCGGATGCGGCGCCTGCGGTGTCTGGTGTACCGGCGCCGTGCGGCAACGCATGCCTTGCGCAGTTCCGCAATCTCCGGTGACCACCAGTAGACCTGACGCCGGGCACGTCCTGGCCGGACTCGGGGCATTGCCACGTCGCATACTTCTGACATGGCCTTCCGGAACCACTCCGCCTCGGCATCTATGTCAACAGGCCTGTCCGGTGCTGACACCCAGGCCTGTACGATAGCGGCTTCCAGGAGGAGCTCCCGGTCCAGCTGTTTTAGTGCCCACCGCGGACCACACGGGTTCTGTCGGCCCGGCGCGGTCGAGGTCTGGGCGGAAACGTCAAACCGGATGTACCGGTGGTCTGAGTACGTCTCCACCCCCTCCATGACGCGCCAGTCAATGACGCGCGGAGACAGAGCGGGGCTTGCGAACGATATGTCCACCACGGACTCGCCCTGCATCCGCACGCACGTGGGGACAGAACCCCGGTTTAGGACGACCAGGCCTGACTCCAGGGCCCAGTCCTCCACCATCCGGCCCCGCGTATCTGTGTACCGGGAACCCCAAGCCAAGTTCTTGGCGTTGAAGTCCCCGCAAACAACCACAGGGAGGGATTGAAACCCGGCGACGACGATGTTCAACTCCATAAGGGAGTTGTGGAGATCGGCGAGAGTTCGGTTCGGGGAGAGGTATACACCTACCACTGCGATGTCCCCGAACCTTGCTGCCACGCAACCCTGTCCCCTCTTGACACCCTCTAGGGACGGGGTACCGGCGGCGGCCGACGAAATTAATGTCACCGAGCCGTTCAGATCCTGCACCCAGCCAGCCCTGGGTGGGACGTAGTACGGCTCGGTGACCACGGCGATGTTAATCGACCACTGCGCCATGCTCTGGAGCAACAGATCCTGAGCGGGGGCACAGTGGTTGATATTCGCCTGGAGGAGACGTAATGGAGCAATTATTGGCATTCCATTACAGTCTCCTCCCGAGCCCCCTGTGAGGGCCCTGCCGGCCTTGCGGCAGCGGCGGCTGCGGCGGTGACGGCGGTGGTGGGGGAGGGCCTCTTGCCCTTACCCCTGGCTTTGGTTGGGGGAACGCAGTTCCTGCTCCCAGCCCGGTGTTCGGCTGGCTTGCCAGCCGCTGCACACACATAACAGTGAGGTGCAGCGTTACAGGCTACGGCTTTGTGGCCGGGCCGACCGCACTGGAAGCAGTGATCGCTTCTGTCCACCTCCGAGGTGCAGTGGACCCCTGCATGGTGGCCCACTTGGCAACGGAAGCACCTCATAGGTTTGGGCTCACCCAGACGCAGACCCAAACAGTTGGGGAAACCCAGCCCACCAAGAGCCTTCGGCCCTCCCCAGTTATGGCCTTGGCCGCCGACACTGGGCAGCTCACCGTGACGGTTCGCATGCCCGTGTTGTCGGCACGGATAGTGCCTGCCCGCACCTGGTCGCCAAGACACTTTCCCGTCCTGACGACCGCGGCCACCACCTCGTCCTCCGTCACGGAGTCGTCCAGGCCCATAATGCGCATATCGATGCATTTCGTGGGCCTGGATACTCGGGCCACCTCCGCGTCTAGGGACGCTCGTATCTTCTCCGCCAGAGCGTCCGCGGTGGGGCCGCTGTCCGCACCAGGGACTTCCAGCATGCGGCCTCCGGTTGCGGTGGTCCTCATTCGCAATCCCCCGGCGATGCCAAACTCGGTGAGGTCCACCGCCCGCTTCGCCTTGGTCATCACCTCGTTGTAGGTCGCGCCCTTCTTTTCCGCACCTGGCTGTAATGTGATCACTACAGCTGCGGATGTCGGGGCGCGAAGCCTAGCAGCGAGGGCCCTCTTCTTGCGCTGCTGCCGCCTTTCGCGCTTCTTGGCCGCCCTAGCCGCCTTGCCCACCCTTTTCTTCTCTCCGACCACTTGCCATTCGGCGTCGGCCGGAGACTCTACAGTTTGGGGTAGCGAAGGAGGCCGGCTCGCCACCGCAGCAGGAGCTTTTGCCGCCTTGCCTTTTTTAAGGGGGGGAACAGGTTTCCTCTGCTGTTGCTTAGCTGCCGGGGCTGGCCTCGCGGGTTCCGACACCACCGTAGACCCGCGTTTTGCTTGTCCCGACAGGCCCGGCTTGGGCGCAACAGCTGGGATCGCGGCGGCGGCGGCGTATGATGCCGCCTTCCGTTGGCCGGAGGCCGCAAGCGGTGGGCGCAGAACGATGCCCTCCAGAACGGAGAACTGCTGCTGCACCCGCTGCTGAAACTGCTGCTGCTGCTGCTGCTGCTGCTGCCGGAAGGCAGCCAGCTCCTGCCGCAGCAGGGTCAGGACCTCGCTCTCTGACTGGGGCTGTGACTGGGGCTGTGACCGTTTGCGTCCTCCTTTTGGCGCCGTCTCGGGGCCAGCTCCTCGGAGACTGGCCAGGTCCGCCTCGAGCCGCCCAATCCTCTTATTGAGGGGCTCCAAGACGGTACCCAGTGCCTCCGTAATTGAGGTCGTGCCTTGGGAGATAGCTTCCCTCTTCTTTGACTTCTCCCTTTTTTTAGACACGCTCGTTAAGGCGGCGACCACAACCTCGGTGAATCTGGCCATCGCCTCCTCCATGCCATCTGGCTCGCTTGCAGAAGGCTCCGAGGGACTGCCCTGACCGCTAATTGCCCCGGAGTGGCGCCCCTCCCTGGCGATTTCCAGGGATCGCCTGGCTGCATCCTGGGCAGTGAGCCCCCTACCCCTTCCTGTCTTGCGGCCCGCCCCCCGCCCAGCGGTGGAAATCTTGCGGGCCGAAGCCTCATCAGAAGACGACCCCTGACCGACTCCCGACATGGGGCGCTTCCGGAGGAACTGGTTCCTCCTGGGAAGGGTGTCAACCTCCATTATCTCTGGGGTGAGCGAAGATCCGGTATCGGAATCCGACACCGCATCTCCGCTCACCTCCCTAAGGCCGAAGCTCCTGCCGGCCTGTTCGGTACCCGCTGGCGCCGCGGATGTGCTGGGAACGGGTCCCAGGGACTCCGCGCTACCGGCGGGTGAGCCACCCTGGCTCAGTGCGTCCACAGAGGACGGTACGGGGTCCGAAGACCCGAGGCGGTAATTGCCCCCCCCAGAATACGAGGGGCAGCCCGAGCTCTGCTCGGGGAGGGATTCTCCTGCATGCAGGTACCCTCCTGGGGTAATATTATTTTTATTACTCGCGCTCATAGTGGTGCTGAACACAGCTTTGCCTTTTTGTCAATGGGGTGGGGTCCCCAATAAACACGTTCGCCATCATGGTCGTGTCTGATATGCAGACATGTACCAGAGGCGAACCCACTCTCCAAAACCCACTGTCCAAAAACACCAACAGCTGTTGGTGCCGATGCTTTTGGACAGCGCACCCTCCGTGGCGGTCCGTCTGGACTCCGCCCTGAGTGTGTTCCTCTTGGTCTGGTCTCTCACTTGAGGCCTTCCGGCATGAGTAGCTCTACCGGCATAGCCCTCAAGATCACAGAGACACGCAAGCCCCACCACGACGACAACGTGGGAACACAGTTGGTGGGGAGGTGTCTTCAAGGCTGGAGTGAATAGGCTCTTAATAAACTAGTGCGATTCACCATCAACGATTGCTTCACTGCTTACCATCAAGTGGGATCGCAGTCAAGCACTAGTATAAATGACAATAAAAAAATGGCGTCATAAGGTTTTCAATGTAAGTATTTTTTACCTTCTTATTTACTTGATTAGAAGTTGCGAATCAATAACTGAGGAATATCAACTATTCGAACACAGACTTTGACCATCAGATTACAAATTATTTGTCTTGATTAAAAAGTTAAATGTTAGCTTAAAAATTGCAATTAAAAAAAAAAAACAGTATAGTATCTAACACTTTTATTTCAAGTATTTCTTCAGAAACAATTAGCTATCCCCTCGCTTTGATCAAAAATTCTTGAAGGGTGAATCAATGAAAGCATTTGAAACGGCACGAATTCATTTCGACTTCGATTGATATTCCGTTGTCGTAATCAAACTTTGTTGCGGGTATTTTGTCATGTAACTGTTGGAGGACCAATTTTTTTGTTCTTGTCATGATCCATGCTTGATCCGTCTTCTATCTATTTAGCCTATTAAGTCTCAATACTGGGAAAATACCTCCCTCTCCACTTGTCACATAACTATGTCTTTTTTTTAAGGTCATAATCATCCAAAGACATCTCCCGCCCTTGGGCGGTTCTGGAGGGCAGACTTTTACTGATTAAAACCCAGTCCTGTTCCTTCTTTGCCCTCGTTCCAAGGCCCCGGGGTTTCTTTCGGATCACCCCACCCATGGCCCCAGTAGGATTCGACCCTGTTGGGCCCCTACGGTTGCTGACATCTCCTTGAGGCGCGCGTGGAACACTACGCGCCGTCGACGACTTGGGCTCGGTCCGGACGGTTACCGGACGGTCGGACGGCACGCCTACGGTGACCAGAAATCGGGATCGGAATCGGCTGGGACGTGAGAGCCATTGCCTCGCGCGTGAGGCTGCCACCTTTGCTAGCATTACTGCTTCGCAGAAGGAGGCGACCGCCACATAAATGTCTTGTGGTGTCACTTATTGCATATTGCATAAACGCACCTTACATTTAGTATTTGGAGCCATGGGTTGACTTCCGAAAATGAAACCCGGGGTCCTGGAACACAAGGCAAAGAAGGAACATAGGAGTGGGTAGTCAGTAAAAGTCGGATACGCCCTCCCACCCCACTCCAGAGTGAGAGAAGTCATTGGCTGATTTCTCACCTAAAATACATTAGATTTAGTAGTCCATGTTAATATTTAAATCAAAATCATTTAGTTCAGTGGCAACACGAAGCCTACCTTTAGCGTCTCTCACTCTTTTGCTTTACCGTCGCGAGATACGGATTAGATTTATTTTCGGTAATCTAATCTATCTAAACTAAATAGTAATGCTTGTAGTTAGTTATATCGGTTCACTATTGGTTATAACTACAACATGTACCACTGTGTAACAAATAGGTACGTACTACAAGTTGAACTTTTACTTTTAGCTCCGATCATCACCCACAAGAGGATACAGGCAGAGTGGGATCCTCTCTGCCTGCAGACAACAGCACCCCTTTTCAGCTATTTAAACTACTAGGCAAACATAAACGTAAAAGAGTGACATTCAATAATTACAAACTAAACATTAACCTAATTCGTTGACCTGGCAGGGTTCAAACGGAGTCCTTTATTAATATGTCGATTACAGAGTCAATTCGTGAGTAATTGATGGCCATTGCTTATAAAGTAAACATGTTTGTGGAAATGTTTTAACCTTTTGGCTCGATGTAATATTAAACAAACACGGCGTTGTTATAGTTACACGGCTACAGTAATCATGTTATTTTGGTGGATACGTTTTTTCTGCAAAATACTTTGTATTTATTGAAACAATTGGTTTGAGAAACGCCAGTCACTAATGAATTATGACTTCATGTCTTTTTGTAGTTTAAGAATCACTTCGCGTAAGTTTGAGTGCTATCTTAGACTATGAGACCACCTTCTCTTGAGACAGTATCAAAGCATTCTTACAGTTTATTTTAAAATTGATGAAGCAGTTCCACTCTATCTCTATTCATCATAACAGTTTCGATTTGAAGGAATCAATTTAAATCTAAGCCTCGACTCAAACTACGAAATACCGATGCCATTCCTTTCCAACTACGCAAGATCGACTGTCGAAATTCTCCATTTCTGAACCCGTAATTACAGTCATAGCTATGAATATAACAGCAAACGGTACTAGGAGATGAGAACCAATACAGATATCAGTGAAATACTAGCCATACTGTTTATTTTAATTGACAAATATAAGCGTTGGTACACAGCGTTTGGAGCGTGGCCAATTGAGCACCGGGGCGTTACACTAAATGTTAATGCGACTAAATGCATACTATTTTGCGGTTATGTGCTTACATTGACCTAGGTGGTAGGATTAAAAGATTGGACCCATTTTAGTACTTATCTTTTAATGTTGCTTTTTTTTTACAAACTTGCTATTACCAGGATGGGTAGGAAAAAAGGTAATATCAATTAAATTCGTTGCTCTAAATAGGTCTACGTTATGGAAGAACTGTTTTGTACAAGCTATACATATAGATTTTCTTCTACACTTGGAAAGGAATTGGTATTTACCAATTTAAGTTTGTTTCTGATATTTATTTATTTGATTCAAAGACGAATTTCAGTTTTCTTTAAACAGTATGAAAGTCCTACATAAATTAGAGTCTTATGGCTTTCGTATTGTCTTTCAAAATTAACTATGGCTTTCAAAATTATAGGAAATATTTTAGTATGTACTCGTGTACATACTAAAATATTTCCTATAATTTTCTTTTACTACTTTTTTTAATGGTTGATGACAAATCGTTCACGATAATGCTTTCGGAGCGAGTAGCGACCTTCATTTTGACTGTAATTGATTTATTGCCGTTGTTATTTTTTTGTCGTCAAAAATATTATTTTTGAGCCTTTCAAGTTATTACCATGTTAGTTTGTGAGAATGGGTAGAAATGGCAGTATCATCTTGATCAGTTTGTTGTTTCGATTTTTTGTTCAGGTACTGTGATTTTTTCTCAGTGTATGCTTAAGGAAGTGAAGTACTAAGAAGAGCCGAAGCAGAAGGCTCTTATTTCCAATAGTGGGCACAGATCGGCCTAGTTGTTGATCAGTGAGCAGACTAAAAGTACCAGGTAAATATAAAATATAGGAGCCATTTTGAGCACAGGCATAGGTCTTAAAGTAGATATTATTGAATCGCTCTTAATTGTCATAACAATACAATATGTTTTATGTTTACGATAAACAACTGAAATTAATATTAAATGACGTTTTAGTATTGTGAAGTTTAAATCACATGCATTGTAGTTTTTGTGATTTTGACCTGATAAAGTATAAGAGCCAGAGAGCAAAACACACAAACTAAAATGTCAGTTTTGGCAAGCGAAGCCGCGGGCTCGTTATACCCTAATATTAATGAGAGTTATACACCTGGGGACTTTTGGGAGCGAGCTCAAATAAACATCTGCGATATTAAATATTGATCCAGAGCCAGAATATGTGGAAATGGCTCCAGTCCCACGAGGACACAATGATGTATGACTATGAAGCTTCAACTTGCTGAAGTACTAGGAGGTCATCAATTAGACGGAGGATCGATTAGACAGACATTTAGATGATGACAGAATTGAACAGCTGCTTTCGCACAGAGTTTGGATAAAGTGGGGTTTTACGGCATCCACGCTATTTTTATGGAGCAAGAGGTAATAAAAGGTATACAAATTATTCAGAAATGTACGTTATTTTATTAGTATTAAGTGTCTACTTTTCATTATTTCGATTTATTTATTTACAACAATAATACATATTTACACCACCAAAAAATTAACATAATAGTTTTTATTCTTAAATATTATAATATCTATTTTATCATTTCCGAGCACTACTAACATACGTAATTTATCTTCTTATCTAGACGACCAACATCTTCACTCGTTAATACCAGACACTAAAAAAAAAGAAAAGCAAATGAAATGTGACCTAGAGAAACTAATTTATTTACTTTATGGTGAAAGCTAAAGGTTCAAGCGAGGCCAAGTTCCCGCTAGATGGCGTTAATTCAATATTTTTAGTATTATTTTGTTGTTAATGTATGGGAGCATTATTAAGTCAAAGAAATGATATTTGCTAAAATCGGACATTCGACTTTATCGAGCTTAGTCAAATTATTATCTCAAAATTCACCTTATTCTGACTGTTCACGTAGGATAATTATAGTGAATAAGTTATAGCGCCATTAGCCTGGTGGTCTAAGATCGAGATTGACCTCAAGAAAGCCTAATTGCCAAAATTGACAACCCAGGACAGACTGTCCTGACGCAGAATTGTGAGGAGACCCGTCCTAGATAATTGTGGGTTAAGCGCGCCTGTGTGCAGTCAGGGGTCAAAAGTGCAGTTGCATTCTACCAATGTTAAAGTGTCTAAAATTTCTTTGTAGTAGAAGTTTCATAGCCCACAACTAGTTTAATCAATACTATAGATTCTATGCTACAAATCAAATCAAGCATGAACCATTGACCCACTTCTACAAAGACATTTTAGACACTTTAGCATTGATGGAGTGCAACTGCACTTTTAACCCGTGACTGTACATCACCTGTGTTAATTTTTATTAACTATAAAATTTGTGTACAATAAAGAATATTTAAGAAGGACAAAGAAGAAGGAAGTTACAGCGTTATACTCAAGCGCTATAGTTGCAAGCATGAACAATGAGGGTGTTTTAAAATGACGTTCACCAGGTGACAGCACTGAGGCGTCAGGTCCAGGCTCCTGTCGAAACGCTTATGTTAATGACATTAGTTAGACGTCAACGTCATGTATACGTCAAAAGGTCAAAGGAAATGACCTCGAAATGAAATGACGGCTACGGCGCCAACTGGTTGTGTGAATTTTCCTGAAAACCCTCAATGACTTTTTTTAAAGTGGAAAATCATTCAATGACTTCTCTCGCTCTTGGACGGGGTGAGAGGTCATGTAAGACTCTAAAACCCACTCATTTGTTCCTTCTTTGTTCCTTCTTTGCCTTGCGTTCCAGGGCCCCAGGGGTCCAATTTCACTTAACCCATGGCCCCGGCAGGCTTCGACCCTGCTGGGCCCCTACAATTTGCTGACATCTCCTTGAGGCGCGCGTGGAACAGTACGCGCCGTCGACGACTTGGGCTCGGTCCGGACGACTGGACGGCGTGCTATCCATTGCTCGCCGTCCGCAAGCCTACGCCTACAGTGACTGGAAATCGGGATCGGGATCCCGGCGTCTGAGGTGTGAGGGTTGTTCCCTCACGCGTGCGGCCGTCTCCTTCGCTAGCATTACTGCTTCGCAGAAGAAGGCGACCGCCTGCCACTCCTCCTCGCTCCGGACCATGACCTGTACCAAGGCACGGCGCGAGAGATCGTTACCACCGATCGCCCTCACGAGGACATGGCGGTGCTCTGCCCAAGCGTATGCTCCACCGTGTCGTCCGGGCAGTCCACACAATGGTGAGACCCGGGCATTTCTTCCGCATGAATCCGGTGCAGGAACCTCCCGAACTTACCATGTCCGGTGAGGACTTGCGTCATGCGGAAGGTAAGGACGCCATGTTGCTTTTTCAGCCACTCCTCAAAGAGGGGACTTACCGCCATAATTATGGCGTGCCCAACACTGGGTTGCGATTTTCGCTATCGCCATTCCACCATGAACCCTCAATGACTTGTGTTAATTAATAATGCTCCCATACACTGAAAACAAAAATGTTGAGTTTAGCGCCATCTAGCGAGAGCAGGCCACTATCGGACCCGTAGTTTCACCTTAAACTAACATATACTCATACCGATCGTATTTCCTGGGCATTCTTGCGTATATGTGTTGGGATACCATAACTGGTTCGGTAGAAGACATGGCGGTTTCCGTTTTGTTCTCAACTGTAACTGCTGCCTTAGTAGTCGAAGTCTTTGCTCTAGCAAGACTTTGCAAGTACGATTCGTAAAGACTCATTCCTGGTAACACGGAATTATCTTCTGCTGGTTCCAAAGGCACATTTACTGGATCGTATGGTAACGTCAACATGTACTTTCCAACGTCAGCGTAATAAGGTCGTATTTCATGTTCCCTTTTAGTTGCGTTTGGCGGCATTTTCGATGTTGACGTAGCGGTTGGTGGATCTGTAGTTGAAGGTCTGATGTCCTCGTCCCAGATGACGGAGTCTAGCCACCGGACTAAGCTGCTTATCTTTGGGAAGGCGTGTGTTCTCGTGTATTGGGCACAGGGGTTGATGAATGATGATATGGCAACTAGGGTGTTGTTCTGAATTACTGCGCCACCGTTGTCTCTCTGTAAGAAAAGTGGCCGTTGATTAATTGGCTGCGTTTATTGACTATAGACCGCAACACGCTGAGCACCAGCCAATCCCTCGGCTATGTGCCTACTGTGCTGTCAAAAATTAAATATTGTCTCTTCTAATACGAGGAAATTGATTTGCTATGCAATTTTTTTTGGGTTATATAATTCTTAAGGACATGGCATTTTCTAATATGTTAAAGGAAAGTATTTTCAAGATTTGTAACTCTGAGTTGTTTCAAGGTTGAACATTGCCCAGCGTTTCTTTTGAGTTTTGAAAGCTACCATTCCAGTCGAGCTACCCCAAAAGATGATAGGTACTGTATCTTAAAATTAACTGCACTTTGTAATTTTCTGAATATTACATATCTTTCATTTTTATCTTTGCAAAAAATTGTGGAAATTATTTACAGCTTCAATAACCAGATAATATCGCTATCCCTCGTACCAGGAATACATAAACAACTGCATGTTTTATCCCCATTTGTTTTTATTCTTCGTCCCATTGACATTTACAAATGATCTCATAAAACAATGTGGCGGAACGAACCAGATGATTTATATGTTTGTGCTTCCGTGAGCATATCGAGTCAGTTTAATTTTATTGAGCTATTAACACCATACGTAATGATGTTTACTTAACCTTTTATTGCTAAACTATATTCGGAACTGAGAACACAGTAGTCATCAAAGTGTTATTGCATCTTTTGTAAATATAGGTTAGTTGTTTTATTACAGTACAGGGCGCTTATAAATAAGCGTATTCATGTTTGTACGTTTCCTTATTTTGAACTTTAAACACTGCCATTTGAATTTTTCAATTCATGTACTTTTCTAAGTTTCTCTTGGATATTACTGACACCCCATGCCTCGGAAAGCACCCTCTTAAAATTCAAATCACAAAATTGATTTACTAACTCCACGATGACCAACTGTAGGTTTCACTGATCAAATTATTTGACCCGTCAACCGATTGATCGGCAAGAAAGCCATCATATTTCACCCCTAATCTCATGAGAACGACATTCAAGCACGGGATAAAAAATAACGTGTTTCCTCCTGACAGAGGCCCTTGACGGAGGATCCCTTATGGCAAAATTTATCGGTCCTTACTCGGAGTTGAGTAAAATAAATAGACTTTCGAATTCGTTTTATTAGGTAGGGCTAAATTGACCAATAAGGTTGAAGCATTAGGAGGAAATACCTACTTTTTGTCTTAGCCTAAAGGAAGAATAAAATTTTATGCTAAATGAGATTTGAAAATTGAATTTAAAGGCGCTAGTTGGATTTCTAACGATTATATTTATTTGTAATAAGAACTCAATTTCGAAGATTTTGGTTGAATGATAGCAATATTAGGAAAACATCGTGAAGAAACCGGCATGTCCTAAATCGAAAAAATTCGCAGACATGTGTCAACTACCAATCCCCACTGGGCACGCGTGGTGGAATATGGTCCATTCCCTCTCCTAGAGAAGAGACCTGAGTCCCAGCAGTGGGAACATTAAAAGGCTGATTATGCTACCTCAATAATATTTATCAAAAAATTTGGATTTGTAAAGCATAATGAGTCTAAGCAGACTTAAGATTATTTATTAGCAGTTAATTATAAGATTTCACCAATATTTGCAATGAATGTATGTATGTACAACCTATATATATATATATAAACGTCTATATAGCGTAAGTAATTAATCAAAAACTTTCTATGTGCAACTGAACCACAGCTATCCAATACAAAATCTACTCCTTAACCTTGAAATGACGAGAGTTTTCGAAAGCAAATGCCTACCAAAACATCTAGTCGGCAAAGCTATTAATCTGATTAAGATTAACTTGGAGAAAACATTAATTTTCGATTAAGAATGTTACTCAAGTATCGATCAGGAACACAGAAGTGTTTGGAGGTGACCCAGTTCCAACCTTTCAAATAATTACTGTTTAATGCTTAAATTCTTTGTTTATTTTTGGTAAAGTTGAGATTGTTTCGATTCCCGTGAAATTGTTCCTTAATTTCACGATCTCATTTCCTATTGCTTTAGTAAAGGGTTTGTTTTGTGAGACTTAGTGTATCATTAACATGTAATGACGCAGTTAAACACAGTGTAATTTAATTACATTAAAGTTATTATCAACATACCCTGCAAAAGTGCCTGTTAGGATCCTGAACACCTCCTATGCAAATATACTGTCCTGGTAGCATCTTCGTATCGACCTCGCAAATTGCAGGATCAATCACTGGGGAGTTTACCACTCGCATGTGCTGAAAGAAAGTAAAAGATTATTTAGTTTTATAATTCAAGCTTTAGTCATAAGGATTTTTTCTAATATTTATTTTTGTATACAGGTAAAGAGCCTAGTCATCTAAACCATGCGTTGGGATTGCCTTTGTTTGCTTTTTGTTTTAGGAGTTGAAGTGATATAAGACGTCTGTCGTTTTTTGTATAATATGGTGGTAGAGACTAGTTCCAGTCCAAAAAAAGAGGTCTCTGCCCTCAATCGGGATCGATAACATTGGAGAGTTTATCGAACAAAACTATATTATTCATTTAAAACTAAAGTCTTTGTTACGCACATTCTACTGCGAGAAATTCACATCCCTAGCGTTTTCCTCACTATTGTTACAGTTCAACGCAGTCCCTTTTCTCCACATATTTTTAATCTGACGTCATAATATAAATGGTCTCACAATCTTTGGACTTATATCGTGAACCCGTATTTCAATGTTTTTCTTTTTGGCTTTCTGATATTTATGAAGGCCTAGTAAGTGTTACTACTTTAAACAATAGTGGCAATTGCGGGCCTTGCCCCGTTAGAGTGGGGTAGTGCCAAGTAAATAGCAAAACTACAAACAGGTTTGTATATATGTGCTTTAAAATCACACTAATGGTATAAAGGCGATAGTTTGTGCATATGTGTGTTTGTTACTCCTTTACGCTGAAAGGGCTGAACAGACTAGGGTGAAACTTGGCACACCGGTAGGCCATGTTCTAGAATGGACATATGATACTTTTATTTTTTTCGTAACCTGTTTAGTATGTACATCAAAAAATGATTAGTTAGAAACATCTACATAGACAAACTATCTTCTGCAAGTGGCTTTTGAAAACTGTCCCAAGAGAACATATTTGTGTGTGTTATGTGTGTCAGGATATACCTAGTCTACCCGTGTGCCAAGTTTCACCCAAATTCGTTCAGCCGTTTGAGCGTGATCTAGGTACTGAATGGGAGACGCACAGGACCGGTATGATGCGGTGACATTTAGGGGGAATCGTCATCCTTCCGTATGGCCGTCTTTCAGCTGACAATGATGATGATGATATTACTCACCCCATTAGGAGTCCATGCGATGATAGAGGCCAGGAATCCGAGCGCGATATCATCTTCAGGTCCCGGTAGCCTGACACTCTGCACTTGAGAAGTGAACTCCATCGGAGCTTCAAGCTTGACGGCTGTCACGTGAAGATCAAAGTTGTTGATCAGTATTTTTATCTGGAATTAAACACAATTAATTTTTTTAAAGTGGTTTTATGATAACAGCCAGTTCAAGGAGACTATTTATTTATTACATCCTTTATTGTACACCAATACAAACATAAAAAGAAACTAAAACTAAAACACATACGTACATACAATACAACCAAGACACAACACATACTCGTACCAACATACGAGTACCAAGACGTAAACAATTGACCCGTCGTCGGTCCTGACTGTCATTTGTAAATTTTTTACAGTCGTAAGGCAGTCGGGCAGTCACAAACCACTAGTCTTGCAAAGGGATATCGTGTTTTTCAGTTACTGGGTTGTGAAGGGTCGATACGCAGTCACATCATGTGAAATAAGGTTAACACCGAACTACTGTGGCATTATCGTCATACTTGAAGGCAAATTAATCCAGGAATGTAATATAGTTTGTAGGGTCTGATAGCCTGGAACGTAAAGGGAAACTAAAGGAACTCGGGTTAGTTTTAGTCAGTAAAAGTGATACACCCTCTTGCTTATAGAGCGAGCGGAGTTATTTTATAAATTCTGACCTCAAAAAAGTATTGAAACTAAAAATATGTTACAATAATCTACAAAAAAAAAATACAGAAGGCAACTAAATTAACTTTTTATTTCCGTAAGACAGCTGGCAGCGTAATTAGATTGAGTCAGGTAGTAAATGTTTAATTCGAGGAGTTAGTACGTAGTTAGTAGTTGTATCAATTCCTTGAAAATGCTGAGTATATTATTATTAGAATTGGGTTTATTATCGTTCGATGAGGAATAAATTTGGTTTTTAACTATTTCCAAATAAGTAGGCCGGCTACAGAAAATGGGTATCAAAAGACCTCGGCAGAGACCAGGAAAGCATGGATAAAAGGAGCGTCTCTGCTGATGGAGCTATTATGATTTAAATCGAAGATGAGTATCAGTACTTATTCTTGCTTCAATATTTCAAGTTCATGTCAACAACCTACCTATAAAGTTTTCGCGCAAACAATGAATATATCACAAAAGACAGATTCAACAAACTATCCAATCAAAACGCTAGCGCTAAAGGTTTAATCACCGCGCTTTCCAGTCGGATCAGTGTCTAGTACGCAGACGCGACGGGCTAGACGTAAATAAAATATGAATAGTGTTCAAATGGAACCTGCTGACACTATCTATTCTCCTAGTACATGAATTTCGTAGTTAAATAGCAACGTGCTATTTGTAGTTTTGACCTGATTTGATGAATAGGGGTAAACTTCGAGTTTGTCAATAGTTTGGTTTAAAATTAATGTATATTATTCGTAAATTTACCTAAAAAGTTATCAAACATATGATTGAAATTCATTCACTACAGCCGGTGTAAAAAAAATCTCTTAACTGTAATCACAGGGCCAGATTTTGCAAATGTGCAGATCTATGTAGGAGCGAAAAATGTAAGCAAAAATAATCAACATAAATGTAAATTAACTCTCGAACGTAAGCTCAACAAAAAAAACTCCCTACCGTCGTTTCAAATTGAAGTTTTTACCTCACAATCCTCGCTTTTAGAGCCTTTTTAACCAAATCTACACGTCCAAAGATGCTCATACGCCGAACGACAATAAACGAACCCAGTAACCGACTCATTACCAGGCCCTCCGCTGTCGCAGTAAAGATTTTACGCTCCGAATAAAAACGTCTGATATCACCTCTCATTTGGTTACGTTATTACATTTTCATGACACTGTTATTACCTTTAGGTTTTCAGAATAAGTTGATGTTGTTATCACTGTAAATGCTTTTGTTTTTGCTGATTGGGAATAATAATTGTGGAGATTACGTTTCCTGTGGGCTTCATTCGTTCCAGTAGCTTTTTTACCGATTTGAAATGTTCTTTGTTCTTTTGAATGAATATTTAAAGGACTCAAGATTAGAATCGAAGGCACGAAGTATCTTATATACTCATCCTTACCAATGTTGTTAAAGTGGAATTTTACTAAAAAAGTGGAAACTAAGTAAATTGATTAATTTCGGTAGAGAGGTTTTTTTTGGGTTTAAAAATCATCTAATGACAAATCCCGCTCTTAGGCGGAGCGCGAGATAGTGTCAGACTTTTACTGACTAAAAACCCACTCCTGTTCCTTTTTTGCCTTCGTCCCAGGGCCTCGGGTTTCACTTTCACACCACCCGTGGTTGGTAGAGAGGTTAATAATACCATAAAAAATCTAATATATAAAAATCTTTTCGAACTCCTTCGAAACGGCTTGACCGATTTTTATTATTTTTTTTGTTTATGTCTGGTAGGTCTGAGAATAGGTAGTAGGCTATTTTTTACCCACCAAAGGGGGGAATTTTCGACCGAACATCGTTTGCCGAGTCAGCTAGTAACCAAATATCTTTCACATAGGTCTATTTATATTTTTTTAAATCAATATTTACTCGAAGTATTGCTTCTAAGTGTTGATAATCCAAAGCGATAGTCCAATTTTGGACAACGTGATTGTTTGTAAGAGTCATCGCGGCCCCGGAACGCGAAGGGCAACTAAAGGAACGCGGGTGGGTTGTATTTAGTAAACGTTATTTAATGAATTCCTAACTTCAAAAAATAAAATAGTACCATTTCTTATCCACGATATCAAACAATACATAGGCAATAAGCATCAATTTTAATCATATTTCACATAATTATGTTTCTTTAGAAGTTAGTTATACAAGTATAGATCTAACCAGGCAAACAGAGAGACGAGGAGGATCAACAAGGAAAGTCGTATAAAACTCAGTTAAGTGGAAAAAGATAATGAAATGACAGGGCTGCGATAAATTAGTGGTACGACATTTTGTCGGCCAGTAACGGTAAGGGACCTTTCATAATATAATTATTTTGTTGGAACTTGGAAGCTTGTTAGAAATGTTAATAATAGGTCTTTATCTATGAAATTGCTGTTTTTTAAAACGGGTTGCTTTGAAGTGTTATTATATCTTGGGATTGACTTGGAATTATAAGTTCAAACAAACTTTATATTACAGGTACGTTAATTTTTGTTTCGAAATTAGGTATTTATTGGTTTCTTTGTGTTTTGTACTTTTTGTAATATCGCAGTACTTATAAACATGAACGCTAACAAAAAAAAAAGTTTTTTTTTGTATTAAGAGTTCCAACGTAGAAACTCCACATTTCAAAGGGTAATCAATATCAATGACGTATACCTACGACTTTCTTCTAACAAAAGAACTCTGTATTCTTGGTTTAAAAGCTTTCGTTTTGGAAATTTTGTCTTGTAGCTGCCCTGAGAAGAAAAGTTATTCTTGAGATAAAATTTCCCACGTGAAAGTGATTGAAACAAAAATAGACATCCCATTCATTAGCAGTTTTAGGTCTATATACATCATCAATATTGCATACCGCTTGAGACACATTGTTTCCATCACGGTAGAACTCATATTACAAAATAATGCGAGCTTTCTTAGATTTCATACAAAAATGGTTAGAAGTACTGCGATATTACAGAAAAAACAAAACGCACAGAAACCAATAAATACCTAATTACGAAAAAAGAATAATGTACCTTTAATATAAAGTTTATTTGAACTTATAATTCCATGTCAATACAAAGATATAACACATCAAAGCAACCCGTTTTAAAAAAAAAAGCTGCAATTTCATGGGTGACATGGCTGCAAGACCTATTATTTGATAACTTAAACACGGATGGCTATATGATAGATAAATTTTTTACAGTTAATCTAAATGTCAAAATTATTTTCCATCGAGTCGCAATCGCTTTTAGCTTTTCAGTTAAAATTATTGTTTTTATTAAAGTTCCATACCTCAGTCGGCAAAAACGAAACCCTTATAGAATCGCTTTATTGTCCGTTTGTCAGTCTGACCATCTGTCCGTTTGTCCGTCTGTCTGTCTGACCATCTGCCCGTCTATCCGTTTCTCATGTATATAAGTTTATCCTCTTTAAGAAAGCGTTTATGTAATAAGCTAAAATAAACTTAGAGCAATGAAAACATCAAACATAGAGGTCAGCATAATTTAAAAATAAGGCCGTTTAAGCTTCGTTTATGGTGCTTATTTTGACATTCACAAGGAAGTCAAAACTTATAGGGCCTTCCCGTTGACCAAGATTCCTGAAATTTGGCAAGAAGCAATGTTTCATAGCACAAGTAAATGAAAAAATCTGAAAACCGCAAATATGTAGTGACATCCCAAAATAATTACTTTTTGCGATTCGGAAAAATCTTCGAGACTCGATTCGGGAATCAAACTATTTTCATAGTTAAGTTTGTACGGGACCTTCGGTGCGTGAGTCTGATTTGCACTTGACCAATTTTTTATTTTACTAGAATATTAACAAGTGGCTTCGCCCACGTAAAAGTCGGGAATTATTGCAAGGGAATATAGGTACGTTCAGGAGTAGATCTCCTGGGATAAAAAGTAACCTATATCTTAATCCAGAACATAGTCTGAAGAAGTAAAAAATCAACGGATATACTTTCGCATGTATAATAATGCGACAACTTATGCCAAATATCTGTCACCTTGATATTTTTTGGAAAGGATAATAAGGAGATCAGATTGCTTAAGATTTTCGGCAATAACTTTGACACAATTACCCAACTTCCAAATAAGCACAATTTACTTAAATGTCTTGTTTGTTGTGTTAACTTCCTTCCGACAGCTAAAAACGCGGAAAAACAGGTAAAAAGAGCGTCAATACAACAACAAACCCAATCTAATTCTGTTAGTAGGTTACATAAAAGTAAACTTTACCTTATAGAGAACCCCTGTTTTGTTGTTGTAGGAGCTGCCTACCCTCACTGTGAAATTGCCAAGATTCTTGTGTGTCACATACGATGTTATGATGCTCCTGGAAACAAAAGAACGTTGCTTTACATAAATTACGGAGAACAATGGTTTTGCGAAAGTAGGGCTTAGTTTTGGGTTGGTTCTGAAATTGGTATTGTGTCGAAAATTAAAATTGTGATGAGTTATTATATTATTTGTCTAAATTGAATACAAGATGATATTTTTGGTAATGGTAATTGTACCATACCGCTCATTTCGTTTATCATTATTGAATGATAAGCGAAATGAGCGGTTTTGACAGAAAAGCGTATTTCTGTTTTCATTGTTTTCCCACTACACATACATAACAAACAAAATAATACCATGGAAAATTTTCAAACAAATTACTGTCACTATACCATTATGTTGTCAGCTTATCATGACCAAACATAATACGAGTACCAGGGTCCTATAAATAATAAAACAGCTATTAATACATATATCTACCATCAATGGTTTACCTTGAGCATAACGTTGTATTGCTCCCTTTTTCGACTTTTATCCTACCTATTACTACTTGTCAGGTATGGGTTTGCCCAGAGGGTAGGCTTTTCAACGATTTGGGTATTGGCTTAGGGTTGTCATTGAATGGCTTTGGTTGGACTTATGCAGTTCTAATATAAATATAGCGAATTTTATGTAGCAGTTGAACAAATACATCTGGTGATAGATATTTGCAAATGGTAAGTAGGACTTAGTGTTAGAAGGGACAGATTGTCGTTCTCAATTTGTTCGATAGGTACATATAAATATTTGAATCAGGTGTTCTAATAATCTAAATTAACGGAGCGTGGGTTTATAGAGTGGTATACAAAAATTAGTAACGCTTTAACTTATAAATCATACATAAGATAAAAAAATAAATAAATTTTAAGTGTCTGTTTGTAATGTCAAAATAACACCTTCATCTATATGCATATAAAACGATGTACTGTATAACAAAGAAAATTGTCTTATGTCGGTTTTGACGGCAGCTGATATTACAAGGAGTAACCTTATGCTACTTACAATAGATTTAGAAAATGTAAAAACTAAGGGATCTGCGCAAAAACAAACATGAAATTGCCATTTGTGTGGTTTTAGGAGTTTGACGCAAACGAAGCCGCGGGCAAAAGCTACTATCAAAATTAATTCGTGTCGACTTAATTTACATTTCCTACGACTCTATTAAAAACTTTAGTTAGCAACTTCTGCAAAAAACTTTCATTACCAAACGCACTGACACCATACAAAACTCATTCATTTTTCACTCACCAAGTACTAGGCACACATAAAACTACACAACATGGACGACCCTATCGTATACTTTCCGTATAAAAGGACCACGACGTATCTTTCCCACATTGTTGGTCCTTTCGAGGATATTAGTGGGCTCTTACACAAACTGACTTGGATATTAGCGGGCTCAAGTATAAACCCTGATGTTTAGTAACATGGTAAAATAGGATGATTTATGTATCTTCAGACGTTTATTTTCGTCGGAAGTCGGATTATTAGATAGAAGGTTTTCTATTTCCGAAAGATGACGCTTGTTGACAAGCACTTATTTATTTGATTTGATTTTTGTTCTTCAGTTACAAGAATGGGGATGAGAGCCTTGAGTATGGAGAAAATGAGCAATATAGTTTATAACGGTTTTCTGAATTGAATATTTTGAGTTATAGACATGTAAAATCCTACTTTAATAATGTTTTTTAAACGCCTTGTTGACACTTTCCCTACCCGACAGTTAACTTTTTTTTACCTTGGACATAGGATAAGAATTGCCATACAATGTGACAATGCCGCCAGTATTTTGGGTACATTACTAGTTGCTGACGATGCCATATTTTAGATTTATGTTTAGTTAGATATGAGTACTTTATTGCCGAATATTGACAGATATTCAGGCTAGAGATATCGATTGACTACCTGACAGAGACGCCCGAGCGTCAGCAGTCTCAGTACAATTTTCGCCCACTGCACTGTAGGCGCGGGCTTGCAGACGGCGAGCAATGGGTAGCTCACCGTCCGGCAGGTCGGTAAGGACCAGGCTGCAGTTATGGCCGACGCCTGCCTATAGTATGCTGCGGATTGTTCGAAGGAGTTACCGTAGCTCTCGTAAAAAGGGCAACTGAAAGAACACTGTGGGCTTTAGTCAGTAATTGGGTGAAGCCATTTGATGACTTTGTTTGACAATTTCAAATACATAGAAATCGGTGTTTAGTTTATATATATATGTTTCAAACTTTTTTAAATAAATAAATTTACAAAAAAAAAAAAAAAATAACCGACTTCACTAAAAAAAAACACTAAAAGGATCAAAATAACTTTATTTTCGAAAGTCGGTGTTTCTCGGCATTGTTTGTTTCTTATTGAACACTGACTTCCGAAATTAAAGTTATTTTGACCCTTTTAGTGCTTTTTTTAGTGAAGTCGTTTTTTTTTTTTTGTAAAAAGAAGTTTTTATTTCACACTTTTTAGTTGCGATACACTTATAAACAGAGTCCCTATTTCTCATGACATTTCCAATTAACCCAAACACTGCTAGGTTACATTGTTTTATTATAAAGTTCCTGTGTCTACCTTCCACTTTCCGGCTCCATCATCAGATCAGTTCGATAGTACCTTATAGCCAAAGTGCATCTCATGACAATTCGAATAAGCCTAAACACGGCTAGGATACATTGATTAATTACGGAGTTCCAGTGCCTACCTTCCGGCTCCATCATCATCATCAGATCACTTTAATGATACCATTTTCAACGTAACTATTCAGAACCATTCATTTATTTGTCTTTTCATAGTCGCTTAACTATCTTCATGTGATATCAATGTGAGCATGAAGTTCCGTTGACCATTTCTGGTCTTCTTCATAAGTTCCACTTCATCAAATGTTACTTTTTGACTGTAAATGCTTAATTTCTCGATGAAAATACCAAAATCACTATATGGTTGCCTATAATATTTGGGGAGTTCCCTCGTTTCCTCATGGATCCCATCATCAGAACTGGATTTAGAAAAAAATGGGACCAATCAGTAAGCATATCCTATATAGGGAAAAATAAAATTTGCAAATCGGTCCATAAACGACGGAGTTCTGAGGTAACAAACATAAAAAAAAAATGATAAAAAAAACCCGAATTGATAACCTCCTCCTATTTTTTGAAGTCTGTTAAAAAGGGACTACAGTCCCTTGGAGCGTTTGGGCGGCTAATAGACATCGTTAGTAGTAAATTGTTAAAATCAGTAGAAATAAAATACTAGGACAACAGGTATTGACGCAGGTAGCACGTAATTAGAATGCGTAGTGATTTTGTGACTAGTTTGAAGCAACCACGCTCTTTTTAGGTATCCAATTTAATGCTTTCTTCTCTAGATGACAAGTTTTTTTGTCATAAAGTAGGAAGGTTTCAGACCCGCCATAACTTGTAGAATACTGATTTGCATGTAATTGAAACACGAGCCGAATAAATTCGTCTGTAAGGCAGTCCTTTGAATGAGGCCATTGAATTTCTGGGTAGGGTCGAGGGTTTGTATATTCCAACAGAATTGACTTTCTAACTTTACAGGTGAAATCACACTAGTATTGTAAAGGCGATAATTTGTATATGTACGTGTAGATGCGTGTGCGTGTGTGTGTGTGTGTAGATGTTGTTACTCTTTCTTGCTCAAACGACTGAACGGATTTGAATGAAATTAGCACACGGGTAGGGTTGTATCTTGAAATAGAACATACGATGCTTTTGAACCCGAAACGATGACCTGATTAGGGTCGCAGGAAGTCGACGGATGCGAGACGCACAGGATCGTTCGTTGTGGCGACTTTTAAGGGAGGCCTATGTCCAGCAATGGACGTCTTTAGGCTGAAATGATGATGAATACCAGGAGTAATAACATTTCACGCGGGCGAAGCCGCTAGTACAAACTAGTACAAAATAAATTAATGCAATATTGACAATTACAAAAGAATTTTTCCGGATCTGATTTCAGTGACTATGGCACGAAAAACTTTATATTTTTTTGTAACTCTCTCATAATATTTAAATTTATTTAAATGAAAACATTTGATTAAAAATCTAACCTAAACTAACAAAAGCCCATAATAATAACATTTTAAAATGGCAAAATAAAAGTTTACATTCAGCCCAAAACCTTTTCAGCTCATAATAGACGAGGTAGATTTGCAAACATTTGTTTATCACGAGGCAAAGGCAAAAGGCTATACAGTCAACGCAATGCGTAAGTATGACTGGGTCGAACATGTTCATCTCTTTCTCTCCTACTGAATTTTGAATGTTAGAGCGAGATAGCAACATAACCCTTGGAGTATTTGCTGAATAAATGAGTATTTGCCATCGACTAAGGGGTTTCGTAATCTTGTATTAATTTAACGTAAACAGTATTCCTAATTGGTGCATTAACAGCTAAGATAAACGCTGTAAATGGTTGTTTGAAGTGCCATTTATTGAATGTCATTGAAATAATTGTACAGCGATCTAAATTGATGTGGCAGATATAAGTACTAGGAGGGCAGCATTAGGCTGTTTTACATCCTTTTAAATTGTGCTCGTCCCGCTTTGGGTGGAGAGAAAGAAAGTGTCAGACTTTTACTGGCTGTAACCCACCCGTGACCCTACCTGCCTTTTGCGTTTCAGGGCCACGGTAGTTCACAGGTCTTTTGAACACTCCTGCAGGCCTGGTAAGCATTGGCGCAAGCGAGCCTTTTCGTCGATTTCGACCTGGTCCTTACCAGACAGCGAGTAAACTACTGTAAGTTATCGCTTCCATTACTGCTTCCACAATGGCCTGGACAAGGGCCGGATGCGAGAGGTCGCCGCCGCCGAAGACCTCCATTAGGACACAGCGGTGCTTCACCTAAACTAGGTAGATCTTCGATTTCCGCACTTAGTCCTTGGTGGAGCAGCCTTCTCTTCACCGTGTCTTCCGGGCGATAGGGAGTTTTACACCTTGAGATTCATAGAGCCCTGGTGGCTGAGCCATTTGGTTTGACTGAACTATCAGTTAACTTTGGAAACTAGCTGTAAAAGTGACTCCTGGTTTGTAAACAACTCTGTTTTTACAAGAATAAAGAAACATAGTCGAAGGTTGCAAACAGAATAATAAATATTGTGTTAATATTTATATGTGTCTGGTAAAGTTTTCTCCCTCTTATATGGTTCTTATCAATTTGTATCATCAGTGAATTGTGTTCTATAACTAAGTAAAACTTATCTCTACAGGTACTATAATAAAATTATAAATGCGATAGTGTAATTATCTCTCTGTCTGATACGTTTTCATATTACGGCGCCGATTTTGATCTGCTTTTCAGTTATGGAATAATAAAACACTTAGTAGCTAGTTTTCATGTTACATTACTTGGATATGTTCAAGTTTTGTCATGTTCTTTTTGTATGTTTTCTGATCTACTCGTAAAATACTGATCAGCTACCTTAAACAATTTCATCTTCTTCTCGATATCCCGTTAACTAAATAAGTGGCAAGGTACTATTTACATTTCATATGTCAACCGGAATTGTTTGTTTAGGTCCGGTCCAACCCTACAGGCAGGTACAATTCAATTGGCCTTAATATAAATGGAACAACCAATAACATGGTGGGCTCACTCGTTGGTCTCACGGTCGCAATATCTACTGCTGAATATTTCCTGTGGTCCTGGTCTTTGATTTCAAAGTCGGAAAAAGTGTTTCCGAGTTTTTCATTGGGATGTCTCAGTGGCAAGTCTGGATTAGGCTCGTAAGCTGAAATGTACCTATAGGGCACATTTTTTCTCCTACTACTGGACATAGGCCTCCCCCAAATGTTGCCATAACGACCGGTCCTCTGCGTTTCGGATCCATCGGAAGCCCGCAACCCTTACCAGGACATCGGTCCATCTTGTCGAAGGCCATCAACTCTGTGTCTTCCGGTACGCCACTCCAGAACCTTTTAACCCCATCGACTATCTATTCTGCGAGCAAAATATACACGGATACAACTTTGTATAACCCTTTGGGGAAATCAAGCCTGATGTTTTATATGTACTGGCGACTTAGCGACCCGTCCTGGCTTTGCACGGACGCAAACTATACACACAAACCTTCCTCGTTTATGGCTCATTGTATTAGAGAAAACAGCATCAAAATCGGTAGCATGGTTTAGGACGAATTAACGGATAAACATAAAGATAGACGCAGAAAATGATTTTGTTTTACACTATGCAGGTTGATTACCTACATAGTTTACATTAACATTATTCTTACGTCTTTATAAAGATTCCACAGACGTCTTATTTATTATGAAATCCTAGTACCAGAAGGTAAGATTTTCATTTTTCGGTTGCGAAGTCCTTTAATATCGATTAACAATAAGAATAAAGAATTTATAAATGATTTCACTTCAAAAATATCTGTTCTTTTGAGAAATATTTAATAAAGGATTAGACAGAAGGATCCGGATTTACGCCAGAACAAGCCCATTCCTACAAATTGAGCAGCAATACAAATGCCAGTATCACTTTGCCCTTTGAATTTTGCCATTTAATATACGAATTTCAATCTACTAAAAACTTGAGCGTCCTACTGACCTTTACCCAAATAATTTTGCCGGAGTGAACCAGATGCAAACCAATATTTAATTAACATTGGCATCCGATCTGATGATAGCTATTTCGTGAGATAGGCTTAATATGAAGCTCTAGTTTTTACACCAGTTACTATGCAGTAGGTGTAGAACCATAGATATCCATGTAGAACCTAATTTTTGTTCCCGGATAAAATGTTTACTACGTTCTAGACTAGGACATGGTCTATCAGTGTATGAAATTTTATCCAAATCCATTGAATTGTTTATGCGTAAACAAACAGATTTTGATAATATTAGGGGTTAAAGTATGAAAACTTGAATTTAATTATTTTTTTAATTAGCAGTTTTAAGTCCATATACATCATCAATATTGCATACCGCTTGAGACACATTGTTTCCACGATAGAACTCATATTACAAAATAATGTGAGTTTTCTTATATTTCATACAAAAATTGTTACTAGTACTGCGATATTACGATATTGCGAAAATACAAAACACAAAGAATCCAATAAATACCTAATTTCGGAAAGAGAATAACGTACCTTTAATATAAAGTTTATTTGAACTTATAATTCCAAGTCAATTCAAAGATATAACATTTCAAAACAACCCGTTTTTAAAAAAGGCAATTTCATACTTTAACCCCTATTATTATAGTTTACAAATAGGAAACATGTTTTGTTGGTTAAAGCTACACTCTGGAAGTCCAAAATTGATTATACTATTTATCACAAAAAAAAAAAATGCACGATACATATGTATGTTATGATTTCGGGAAACAGCTATCATAAAATATCATCATCTTCCTGCCATTACTCATGTTACTTGAGGTGCGAACACTTTCATCTATTCTGTCCTGTCAACAGTCATACTATCTCTGACCCCATTTTTTTCCTTCACTTTTCATACAATCCATTCATTTTTTTTTTGGCCTTTCTCTCTCTCTCAGTTCATCCAAACTACTCTACTACTACACTACTTTTGTACTATACTACTTTTGTATACATAAAAGAATACATATAAATTAATCTAATGTCTGTCGTTACAATCGGCATAATACAGATAAAAGTCAGAAATAATTGACTGTTAGTGTTGTGGTGTATGTGATGAACCATGTAAGGTTAAGACAGAGTGCTTATTATGTTACCAATTAGTTCAAAACCGCTAATGAAAACACTCGTTGTCTTGTTGTTAGCGATTTCATAAAGGTTTTCATTTGTGATTGTGTTGTATGTTTAAAAAAGGAAATACAAATTTCACGTCGTATTTCAACAATTTCAGAACACTTTCTGCTTTGTGATTTGCAGCAATTTTTCATTTTAGGACCGTATCGTAAATTAATTATTAAAAAAAATAATACTCCACAACTATCACGTACAACACCGTCTAGTCCCAAGCTAAGCAGAGCTTGTGTTATGAGTACTAAACAACTGATAAAATTACTTATATATTTCTAAATACATAAATATTATAGATAAATTACACCCAGACACAGAACAAATGATCGTGCTCATCACACAAACATTTGTCCTGGGTCGGAATCGAACCCACGACCTTCGGCATAGCAGTCAGGGCCACTAACCACTAGACCGACAGGCTAGTCAATTCAAGTCAAAAACAAAATGACGTTCTCATAGGTATACTCGCCTAGTCACAGCATATTTTTTTATATTTTTTGAGAAAATTCAAAATATTTTTATTGCGATCGACAAGAGCAATTGTACCTTAATGGATATACCTTATAAGTCCTCAGTGTTTTTTATGTTAAAACTTTTGAATGTTTTTATAATTGTATCAACAGAGATACGCTTAAATTCAAGGGTTGGTATATCCTTAGTGAAATGTTCTTTTAAAAAAGATTCAGCTAACAAAAATGAAGAAGGGAGACATTTCTTAACTTCGATGTTGGTGAAAAAGTTTTCTAACGTCTTAGCCACTTTTTTATTCTTGGCAAACTGTAGAAAATAATGTAGGTACCATAGTTTACATTGGGGTCTTGCGAATTCAAATTGGCTGTTGAGAGACTACTAAGAACATTATTATTAAAATAATTTAATTTGTTTCTAGCAAACGTTTTAGACTCTGCAGTTGAATCTAATTGTAACTTTTTGGCTAACTCGAAAGATACGAGTTAGTCAAAATCCTTATACATATTAAGTAGGTACTCGTACCTGTTGAATATAAACCTCCAAAACTAAAATATAGGGTTTTCTAAAGGAATTAAACTCGGAAGAGTTTAAAAAATTGTGGTTCGAAATACAAGGTTTTAGACAGAGTAACCAACGTCTCACACTTGTTCAAGTAAGTTTTGCCAAATAATTATTTCTGTCTCATTTCCTTAAATAAATAGAGAAAGAGAAAAAAAATACTCACGAATCAAAACATTTCGACAATGTAAGTAGCCAATAAACATTGAGTATGACAGCGCTGCAGATGTAGGTGCCATTCTTGTTCAGGGAGGCAGCATACGGGTATTCGTACACCTGCGTCACGGTCGGGCCTATCTTCTCCAAACTATCGTCCAAGTCATGGTCTCCTGGTAGACGAAAGATTTATTTAAAGAGTTTATTTTTGTGCTATGGAGAGAATTAGTAAAAAATAGTAAAATTATGAGATAAAATCCTTTATAGATATTTATTTATTTATACATTTATAGGTACTTTATTGCATACCATGATTACAAATTGAAATTATAATACAAAAAAAAACATACAGTTGGCGGCCTTATCGCACTTGGCGATTTCTTCCAGGCAACCCAGAATGGAAGAGACTGCCTGGACACAAAATGGGGTTGCACTTGGTGCAAATATAAAAGTAAACAAAACTTGACACTTAATACTAAAATAGATACACATATACATATTTACGAAATATAAATATATATGCAAGAGAATAAGTGATGAAACGAAGACATGATAATTCAAATCAAATCATTATTCTCTAAATTACGTTTTCTGTACCTAGGTTTCACCACGAATTTTCCGTCAGTTTATGACCACGATCAGTGGGAAACATCAAAAGCTTTTCAAAGACGACATTCATGTTAATTGTCGAAACGTTCTAACAAGATATTAGCAGTAGACGTGAAAGTTATATGCATCGCTTATCTTCATCATTAATATTAAACTGAATACCATTGAAGCTGCAATTAAAATAATGACGTGATTTTATCTTCCAAATGGCTCCAAAATTCTATGTAAAACTTTATTTCTTTACGAGGTGGGGAAATCATCAAATAACTTCTCCCGCTCTGGGTGAAGAGAGAGAAGGGTGTCAGACTTTTAGTGACTAAACCCACCCTTAATCCTTCAGTTACCTTTTGCGTTCCAGGGCCGCGTTGATTCATTCGAAAGATTACTCAGATGTAAAACTATTCTTAATATGTACGAGTATATGAGAGCTGTTTATTCATATGTGCTCCTGGTAACAACTGAAAACTTGACTCTAAAGTCCCCAACTAGTTTGGGTGGAGCTTGGGTCCCTGCTAATCAGATGACGATGATTTCAAATTGCTAAATTCAGTGTTAACTGCCAAACTACTAAAACTATTGCAGTTTGACCCTTTATTGCGGTCAATGACATTTTCTCCAACACCTATTTAATTACAAAACAACCCTGATATAATTTTAGTCACATCAGTTTTAACACCTTAGGCAAAACTAGTCCTTATAACAATAGCTTGAAATGTATAGTTGCTTGAACTTTGTTCCATAATATATTGTGTTGAGATAATCGGTCTCGGCAGGTAGCGGTCTGGAGATTTATGAAGGGGAACATTAGAAAAATAGGTCGTTTATAAAAGGAGTACTTATCTTTGGTTGGTTATGATGAATGCCTAGTATGCGTACATTATAAATGTAAGGATTTTTTTGTTTTTATTATGTTTATTAGAATTTTAAATAGGTATTCTCTTTTTGAGGTGGAATATCATTATGTAACTCCGAGAGGACTCCTGGTGGGGTAAGAGGGAGTGTCAGGCTTTTACTGACTAAAACTCACCTGTCTTCTTTCAATTGCCCGTTGCGTTTCAGGGCCACGGTAACTCTCTTATACTATCTCACAGCTCTGGCGGGGTATAGTACAGATTCTGATCATTTCATAATTTTTTTCAATACACTTACTCGAAAACCCGCTCTTATCCCACCGTTTTTATGCACGGAATAGACTGTTTTCCGCACTAGTGCAGAAAAGTGCGAGTGCTCTCCCCGCCACAATCGAACGCCCCGCGTCGAACCCCACGAGTCGCCGGTCAACCGTTTATTCATTTCTTAAGTGTATTAAAAAAAGTCGTTTGATACACGTGCACATTTATTACTACAGCCCTCGGCTCCATAACACACTCACTCGCCTACGGCTCGTGCTAATTCCGCCTCGGTCGCAATGACAAACTTTCTGCACTTGTATCAAAATGTACTATTTTAGCTCGCTCCTATATTTTACAACCCTAAAATCGTATCAAAAGACGATTACATTTCTTTTTATAATAAAACATTTCGCTACCAATAGCGGTAGCGATATCCGCTTAGGCATATGAGCGTATGATATCTATCATCATTACCATTTCAGTCGAAAGACGTCCACTGTTGGACATAGGCCTCGCTCAAGCGTTGCCACAATAAACGGTTGTGTGTGATATCTATACATAAAAATAAAAAACTAATTCCCAAATGTATTCATCACTTCAGAACGGCTGCATTTTTTTTTTGTGTTTGTAATTGTCAGGACAAGTTTTGTAGCAAAAAAAATTGCAAGAAACCGAAAAAAAAAATTACACCCGGGCGAAACCGGGGAAGGCAACTAGTATAATATAATAACGTGAGTAAATATTATATGCAAGTTTATTTCCCGTGAAAGACCCGCACGTAACAACCATTATTTACATTGCACCCGCATTAAACGCAAAATACAACGAAAAACAAAACGTACTTTTGTTCACTTTTCTCTCGTAGTAAAAACATTCATTTAGTTTAGCTAAATGAATGTTTTTACTACGATATAACTTACTACAGACAGATTTATGTACATTATTGTTCGATAGTACGCCAAAGTTATACAATGAGTGAAACCGTAAACTAGTAACATTAATTATTATGAGTTACATGCTTTATACAACCGTTTATCAAATCCTTGAAACTAACGATCTTTTGGTATCGTAATAATATCAGTCCTTCAAGCTGAACAGGCCGAAACTATTCAAGTAACTCTGTCTGTCTATTCGTTTGCAACGTTTTTATTCCTAAACCGCTGAACCAATTTTAATAAGTCTTGGTAAGAAATAGACTGGACGTACGCGTAGGAGTCTTTATAATGATTATGACAGGCCTGTTGGTCTAGTCGCCGGAGGTTGTGAGTTCGATTCCCACCCAGTACAAATGTTTGTGTGATGAACATGATCATTTCTTCTGTGTCTGGGTGTAGTTTATATAATTATAAATACACACACACACAACATACACACACACACACACTCACACACACACTTATATATTTCTAAATACAAACATATTAATATATGTATTTAGAAATATATAAGTATGTTCATCAGTTATCTAGTATACATTCCACAAGCTCAGCTTAGTTTGGGACTAGATGGTATTGTGTAAAAGATGTGGAATGTTATTATTATTATTCGAATTCGTGTCTTTGGGATGATTTTTGAGATACACGGGGGTGAAGCCACTGGTAAAAGCTAGTAGTCAATATAATTAGGAACGCGTCTGATTTTCTCACAAGTATTTTTTTTTTACCAAACTATTTTTACATCTAAGAATATTATTATATTACTAGAACGTATGCGACGTTAGATACGTGGTCGATTACAATGGGCCTCATCAGAAGACTTAAAGTTAACCAAAGGGCAATGGAAAGGGCTATGCTTGGTGATCGAATCAGGAATGAAGATATCCGCAGGAGAACCAAGGTTACCGTCATAACCCGAAGTGGCAGTGGAAAGGGCACATCGCTCGCAGAACAGATAACCGTTGGGACAGCGAGGTTCTGGAGTGACGATCGCGCACTGGAAGACGCCGCGTTGGACGGACTCCTATAAGGTGGACCGATGTGCATGCATCTAATGATAAAGACTAAATAGCATAACAGTTAGGTTTTCTACTTTTTTTTAGGTGGGAAATAATCAAATTATTTCTCCCACTCTGGGTGGAGCGTGAGGGAGTATAAATCCACCTGTGTTTCTCCAGTTGCTCTTTGCGTTCCAAGGTAACTCTTTCGAACATTCCCGTAACCCTGGCTGGGTCTTGTTTTTCCCATATGTTAAGGAAAATATGTACTACAGCACATCTGTATTTCATTAGGTATATTTATATCCTGACTCCAGGTACACTAAACCCGACCCGGGACCAATAGACCAACGTCGCAGTCTCGAAAATTAACGCTAAATCTCTAAAATAAACCCATATTTTAGGTGTGTATTCCGATCTACCTCTTAGACTGCACTGAACTCCAAGCTAACCTAAAATAACATATTTGCTCGCCACTATCGTCCCACGCCAGCCTCACTTGTTAGTCTAAGGATTTCGCAGCGCAGAGTTATGATAATCGATGGGTTTCAACTTCATCTTAGACTTTGAGGGTCCTCTATCTGTTAGCGCAGACGAAGTGAGGCCAAACAACTACCAGATTTGATAAGACTAAAACTATAAGACGAAACTTATACAGGGGAGCGGATTTAGATTAGTTAAGAGGGTCCTTTTTCACTCGCCTCTCGTCAACATCGAGCATGGTTTAAAATCTTGTTAGTTCATCTAACGCAATTCAACGTGATGTTTGACGAAAAGACAACGTGAAAAAAGAGAGATAACGCCTGAAAACTCTGTTAGCATTCGGTAATTCCATGATTTACTCGAATATTTAACAAAATTTCTTCTAGGAAATACGTGTTTTTTTAAACCCTTAAAAGTTTTTGAAAAAAATTGTCATCATTTAGAATCTTGATTAAATTTGCAAGGCTTCTATTGTTATAATTTTTTGACTTTTTAAATTTTTTAGTAAATTATGTAGTGTCAAAGTTTATGCAAAATAGCAGATTTTCAGAGGTCTTTACTGGATTAGTTTTACACAAATTATAAATTGATTTCAATAGAAACCTAGATAATATCCACAAGATACCGTGTTTCCAAAATATCTAATGAAAAATGTGTAATAACGTTATAATCGCTTAAGAGCGGTTGTATGAAAAACAGTGAAAATGTGTCGAGTTGCATCCTCTTAAGGCGCATTAAGGTGCTTAAAACCGCTATTTTGATATATAATAGATAAAGAGGATCAGGTAAATGATATCCCATTAGTTTTATCACCTTTATAACGATTCCACTGCTGGGACTCGGACTGGGCCGTAATCCACTACGCGGGTCCAAAGCGGGTTGGTGGATGTCACATACATATCTTCGATTGTTTGGATCTAGGACATGCCGGTTTCCTCACGATGGTTTGATGAAATAAATTGCGCAAAGTAATGTGCCTGAGTTTGAACTCACCACCTACAACTCGTTAGTCGGGACCTTTACCACGAGGCCACCACTGCTCATTTCTATTAGCGATATTGACAAAAATCTAGAATTTATGGAATTTCCCTACGCCACTTAAATGACATGTGATTAATGTCAATAATTTTGGAATATTAAAAAAACAACCACATATTGTATTGTTTGCTGACGATACGTCGTTAATTTTTAAGATCAATAGACGTTCCACAAATCTTGATGACGTAAACAATGCTTTACAGCAAGTCCAAAACTGGTTTACTGTTAATAATTTAGTATTAAATGGAAAAAAAACTAAGTGCATAAGATTTGCGTTACCGAATGTTAAAAGTAATTACTCCGATATAGTATTGAACAAGGAGAAACTCGAATTCGTCGAGAATACGGTTTTCCTAGGGATCACGCTTGACTCGAGGCTACAATGGGGTCCTCATTTAACATCTCTAGCAGGTCGGCTTAGTTCAGCAGCATATGCTGTCAGAAAAATCCGTCAATTTACTGATGTGGATACTGCGCGACTAGTTTATTTTAGTTACTTTCATAGTATCATGTCTTACGGTATTTTGCTATGGGGACGGGCTGCAGATTTAGAGTCTATTTTTATTCTGCAGAAAAGAGCTATCAGAGCCAATATAATCTTCGCAGACGCGATTCTCTTACGGAACTATTTAAGGAAATAAACATCCTGACGGTCCCTTGTCAATACATTTATGAAAACATTATGTATGTTCGGAAAAATATTCATCTTTTTACTAAGATAAGTGACAGGCACAATTTTAATACTAGGAATAGGAACAAATTAGATCAACCTCGATTCAGATTGGCTAAAGTACATAGTTCTTTCATGGGGTACTGTGTAAAATTTTATAATAAAATACCAGTTGAGATTCTACAACTAAATGAGTCCAAATTTAAAGGTTGCATTAAACGCACACTATGTAGACAGGCGTATTATAAACTGGAAGATTATATCCTTGATAAAAACGCTTGGCTAAATGCCGGTCCGCGCGGTCCTCCGCAGCCTCAGCCACTTTTACCTTCAAATTAGTTTTTTTTTTTATATATCTATAAATATTAGAAGAGATACTATTCCCCTTTTTGTATTGTTGTTTTCGAAATGTTTTTTTTTTATTTTATTTTATTTGTTTATTTCAATAGAGCTTATGATAATTTATTCACATTTGTATTTGGAAACAGTAACATTGTATAATGTAGAAGCACTTTGTTTTTCAAGTTTTGTGAATGTGAAGTACCATGGAGCATTTTTATTAGGTTACAACTTGTTTGACATTACGAGCATGGCAGTTGAGAGTTTGTCATGCTCACTCAAATGTCTCGCTGATGATGGCACGTGTTATTGGGTCATTCAGTTCCCTTAAAAATGGTTGAGCTGAGTGGGGCTGATGCACGCGTCATGCTCGTGAACGGGTGCCGTCAGTTGAGACTGGTCATCTCTTAGCTGCCAGTGACTTAATTCAATTTCTATTTTTTTTTTTAAATTAGTTTTTTTTAAGTATATTTTTTATTTTATTTTAAGTATTATAACTTATCTACATTGTGCTCACATATTAGAAGCGACAAGAAATATGTAACCAAGATTTATGTAACTCATAATATGATTTAAAAGAATGTCCATGGAGTTTCTTGCACGTTCTTCTCCATAGAGATCTACGCTTTGGAACGTGCAATTTAGCTTCACTTGTTTTTTTTTTTTGACTGACTGACATTTTGACAATTCAAAAGTGCCTGTAATTGGTCTATTTGAAATAAACGTTTCTGATTTCTGATTTCTGATTTCTGAATATTGATAACAGCCCCCCTAGCCAAGTTACAACCGTTTCGATTGGATTCTCTTTTCGTCGATCGCTTCGAGTCGGCTACGCTTCCGATTCCTATAAAGGAGGCGTGGCCGACTCAAGGCGATAAACGAAAAGAGAATCGAAACGAAACAGTTGTAACTAGGCTAGGGGGGCAGGTGACTGTAAGGGGTGGTCAGGAACGGACACAGTTAAATGTGATATCGAGGTATCAAAAAGAGGTGAGGTTTGCGTGCCCCCAGATTATTTGGGTATAGCAAGTGCCCAAAGAATCTAGGGCCTTCAGAAACACGATATCTCTCTAATCTAAAGTTCACTCACTCCATTACTTAATTAACCCACTTATCCTGAAAATCACAGCTGTAAAACCTTTCTGTCACATATATTTAAGGTTGCCAACCATACTCAAAAATAGAGTATTTTACACTATATCATGTAGGCGTACTCTATAATCTATAACACTAATAGAGCACGCCAAAATACTCTTTTTTACAGTGTGAAACTCACTATACTAATGCCAGTCAGGAAATAATTATGATGCATACCTATTACCGTAACCAAAAAATTCGACTTAACTGAGAGTCTTTTCGGTCATGAATGTGAAGTCGTAAGAAGAAGGCCTCACCATCAATGATTGCATCACTGCTTACCATCAGGTGGGATCGCAGTCAAGCACTGGTTTATATCAATTAAAAAAAGAGAGGAACAGGGCTTCATTTAAATTGATGAAATTAACTTCTTATCTATCTAAATTTAGAGTTAGAATGTTTGAAGTCGTACAATTCTTTTGAAAACAATGAAAAATTGTTATGTGCCGCAAAATGTTCCAAAAAATACCTTTTTAAAATTATGATACTCTATTTATACGTTACGGACGTATAAAAAAGAGTCTCTTTATTTACCTCCTTTGAAATTAGATATTCTCTATTTCTTCTAATAAAAGTTGGCAACCCTACCTCTATTCCTTGTTGCAATATCTAACTAGTTACCTTTTACGGTACCAGGCGTACAGAGCATGCTAAGCTCTAGATTATTTGGGTAATAAAGCAGTACCTAAAGAGTCAAGAACCTTCAGAAACACACGGTATCTCCCTCTAATCTAAACTTCACTCACTCCATTACCTAATTAACCCACCTATCCTGAAAATCACTATACTGTAAAATCTGTCTGTTACATCTACTCTTAGTAAAATCCGAATAGTTAGATATGCTGGTACCAGGCGCAAATACACATACTGAAGTGGATTGAGCGCCTAAATAGATTACTCGTGTACCGGTGATTGCCTATGTCGGTTGTGTGAAGCAATAAGTGTTCACATTAATGGGATAACAGGGAATGTTTGGGCAAATTTCTGTTTCCCGCAAAGATAATTACAGAGTATGAAACAGGTAGGTATATGAGCTAATTGAAACTTTTTTTTTTGGAAGCAGAGAAAGCAGAAATATTCAGTTTCAAATTCAAAGCGCTTGCAATATAGCTTCTTCGACTGGAAAACCCAAAAAAGTGGTAATGAAAACCATATGCAGAAAATATACCGGAAATAAACCTTAAAGCTCGCAACACATTTCTACGAGTTCACTTTCATTTATAACTTTCATTACAGTTCACTTTGAACTGAAACATTTTGAAATCTACCTCCGAAAACTATGAACTCACGCAAAAAACGACACGTTTGTTCAACTATTACATTAAAACAAAATTAATAAAAAAAATGTGTGCGTGTACTAGCGTACACTCGTAAGAAGTGACACTTCTTTATGACGTATATAAATATATATATATGTATTTATATATATGACAAAGGTACTACATTTACCAATCCCTACTCCGCTGGAGAAAGTATACTTCGAATCACGCGTGGTAGGGATAAGAAAAAGATGGCGCGTAACGGAAAAATGTGACGCGTAACGAAAAAAATGTTACACTAAATTTTTTTCCAACCCCGATAAAGAAGTTTCACTTAAAAAAAAAACATTTAGCGGTCGCAGACCACAAAAGCAGTAGTTATCTTAACTCCACATTATACGCGGTCGCAACAGCTGTTCGTAAAACTGGAAACTTCTGAGTACATTGTTTGATAAACGCTTTGGATTCTCCCTAAAGTGGGAAAACCGAGCAAATAAGTGGCGAAATAGTCCGAATTTTTTTCGCCCCGAATAAAGTTTGGGACGAAAGTTTGACCGCAATTTACAGTGGAGTGTCCGAAGGTTGCGAATTATATTATCTACTCGTATGTGAAGTTTCCAGTTTTTGCGATTCCGTCTCTTGTGGCTTGGGTTAAAAAACATAGGTGTTCATCAGTATAATTTGTGCAAAAAAAAAAATCTATGCTCTCGCTTTGCATGCTGTCCTAGTACTGAGAAGGTTGCATACTGAAGGGAACCTAACAGTATGAAAGCTGCTCTGATAGAAAATAGGCGGTTATTCTGGCAGGTTTTGATTAATCAGGAGAATTTAGAATCACTTTAAAATATTGGACAAACAGCCGTTGGTAGACCTGTCCTTGCCTACCTTACATTATGGGAATAAATTATTTTTTCGAGATTTTTTAAATGCCCAGTTCTCCACAACAATCGCAAGATATGGAGTTTTAGGGAATATTGCTTAGCTACTGACGCAGGTTTGCATTGAAATATAGTGTTAGTGGGTAGGGAACTTACACTGCTCTCCTTTGTTAATAAGAACTGGCGAAAACCTGTAGTATTTGACACTAACAATCGCAGGGAATATAGAACGCTTTATCCGGGCCCTTCACGAGCGATGTAGACCAATTACCGTCCGCAACCTGGCTGCGTTTTGGAGGCCTTTTTGGGAAATAGGTTTTGTCTGTGCAATTGTGGACAAAGTTTTCTTGACGAAAATCTACCGGAAAATTGTGAAGGACTGCACGGTTGACCTCTGTCGGGCATGTCACCGTCTAGGGGAATCACATCCATTGCCTCTGGTTGTTCTCGTCCAGCTATCACGGATTTTGATTCGTCAGGAGAATTAAGAAACACTTTTCTCATTGACAGTGACGTAGATGAACTTTTTGATGTCAGGTGAATTCTTATTTTATACTTTTTTTGAAATGAGAAAACTAGAGCTTAACTGCGATTCCACCTTATGGTAAACAGTAATGCTATCGTTGACGGTGAAACAAACTAGGCTATTAAGAGCCTATTTACTCTAGCCTTGAAGACACACATAATCGGACGGGAAGACTGCAGCAGGAAAATTAGCATTCTATTGTTTTCAGTTCGTATAATTAACTATCAAGTTATTTATTATAAAGTTTAGTTGTTTATAAGTATAGTATTAATTAGTTCAGTATTTTTAAAGTATGTAAAAATATATATTTATTAATAAATTAACGAAACAAATACGTGTGTTTTATAAAAATAAATCAATGTGAAATATCGGACAAACAGCCGTAGGCGGAATCGTCTTGGCCTTCTGTAAACCTTGGCATTCTGAAAATATAGGAAAAAATGCCTTTATTTAACGTAAATACCCCTAAAATATCTGTCTTATTTCAAAAAGTCGTTAACTATAAGAATCAGTTTCCAAAAGAAAATATCTTTAATCAGAAACTCCTCAAGATAAATTCTGGTCTTCATTTGAGCTATCAATAAAGATCTGCTCAAACTTTAGACAAAACGAGAGTTATTTAAAAAGTTAATCCTTTTAACTGAACAACGTCTACAGTTCTATCCATCAATCAAAGAAGTTGTTTTAAATGTTTCAAACTAGAGCATTCTAAGTACTTGACAGTCTACAGAAAGTTTTTGACTATTATTACAAGACTAACTCTTCTTTGAAGAATAAGTTTTATCAGCTATTTTCAAATAACAAATGAATCTTTATTTATTTAGGGTTCTGAACATAAGTCGGCAAAAGGGAGCCCTTATAGGATCACTTGGGATCACTAGTTTAAGGTATTGTGGGACCAACTTTAAATTATTATTTTTTGTCATTATATATGTAGAAGCTTGTAATTAGCAATTTAGTTATTTAACATTGTCATTATGTTGTTATTAGTCTGTAAGCTTTCCTAAAATGTGAAAAAATAAAATAAATAAATAAAATAAAAACTTTATTGTCCATCTGCCAAGACACATTCTCTCAAGAGCGCGTGAAAGTATGAAGCTAAAATTACTATCAAATGCTCAGGTCTGCAACCCCTAGAAGCAGTGAAAAATAAGGCTGTTTAGGCTCCATTTATTTACTATTTTGACAGTCTAGACTAGCCTGTTCTGTCCCACTTCTGGGCAAAAGGGTCCCTCCACTGCTCCCATCTATCGTGGTCTCACGCTTCCTCCTGTTCTGGCGAAATCGGTCTAATTCGTCCCGCACTCTAGTTCGTGATCTGCCGACCCCGACTCACTGTTTTAAAGCAACAATTCTATGCTACTTTAGCCCACAGCTTGTCCGGCTTTATTCTCTAACATGTGAATGAATTTTTTTTTTAAATAAAAGGAGATAACGAATAACCTAAACCAGCTGTCGGAAACGTTGAAAAGTAATTTAAATGGACAACGCCTTATTTATGTGAATTCAAGAGCTCATAATTGGTACTAACACAAAAAGAACAACCTCATATTATTATAACTTTAACAAAAAAAGTCCAAACTTAATAAAGAAAGTGTAGAGAATTGGACTCGCGTACAAAGGGTTCCGTGCAAACTTAGCTGTGTAAGTATGTACATATTTCAATTCACGTGTCACGAGTCTCGAAGATTTTTATTAATCGAAAAAAAATAAAATGTTTTGTGACCTAACCACAAATTTACAGTTTTCAGACTTTTTCGTTTACTTGTGCTATGAGACCTCTTTGAAAACTGAAGTACGTTACGTGAACCCTAAAAATGTTGTGACGTTAAATCTCGTGTTAGGAGTTGTTTTCACAATATGTTATCGCAAACTCTTAGGGACTTTGTGACGCTACACACGAAACTGAGCGGAGTTAACCGATCATATTGACTGTAGCTCTTCGAGATTCTATTTTGTGACAGCATTATAGTTGTTTTAGGATCAAGAGTAAATCAGACTTAATATTAAAAAGGCGAAGGTTTGTATGATGATGTGTCTGTATGATTATTTGATGAGAAATATCGAAAGATAAAAGAAGTGTAGATTTTTACCCAATAGTGTAACAAAAGTCTAGCCTATTAATCAACCATTGTAGTAGTGGATTAGGGTCTCTTCCTCGTGCAGTCTAGGTGCCTAGTACCAGATGTGGGATTATGGTCTGATTATGCAACGAGAAGAAGTAAACATAGAATAGAACAAAATAATATTTTTTGTTTTTGTAATACAATTCACATATATGTATTTGACCATACAGCCCCCCCTAGCCAAGTTACAACCGTTTCGTTTCGATTCTCTTTTCGTCGTTCGCCTCGAGTAGGTCATGCCTCCGATTCCTTTATTCTGACGTCATCTCGACGCTCAGCCACGTGGTCAGACATAGGAATAGGAGGCGTGGCCGACTTGAGGCGATCAACGAAAAGAGTTTTGAAACGAAACGGTTGTAACTTGGCTAGGGGGGCATGTATCTATAGCTCTTGTAAGTAATACGCTCCTGGTATTTTGAAGAACAACATCAATTATAGTAGTATGAGTACCATCATCATCATCATCATCTTCGTCATCATTTCAGCCGAAAGGCAGACCTCTACACTTGGGGCTATGTACCTATATCAGTGACTATTGATGGACATAGGCCTCCCCCAAGTGTTACCACAATAGTTGGCCCCCTGCATCTCGCATCGGTACCAGTACCATTTCAATGAAATTATACAAAGCCTTTGTTTACCTTAACGTTTTTCTTATCAGACATTGTTTTCATGCACGCAACGAAACTGAGAGCAGCAATGGACCACTCATATTAATATTATTAGTTACTAACTTTTTTATTGGGAAATGATAAAGTAACTCCTCTCGCTCTGGGTGGAGAGAGAGTATCAGATTTTTACGAGACTCTAAGTAAGTAAATAAGTAAGATGTCATTTCATCTATATAACATAATTATAAATTCTTTTAGGTTTCCCATTAATTAACATATTGAATTTTTTATAAAATAAAACGTTGCCTAAAGTTAAATGCCTGCTATCTAATTACTCCTGTATTTTTTTTTAATTCACGAACTCACGTATACTTAGACTCGGAACTAGAACAGACTAATATTTGTTCTAAGCGGGATTTAAATCCGTGACACGCAGCTCAGCAGCCAATCGCTCAACTGTGTCATTTATTTTTTATCTTTATTTAAAAGTTTACATACCCGATGAGCCTTGTTCGTCTTCTTCATGCAGCTTTCCATTTACTCCAAAAGCACATAGGACAAACAGTAGCACCCACATATTCAGAGCAACTGTTTCAGTATTTAGCAACTGGCAATTAAGTTGGTTTCGATTAGCGTCATAGACCAACGAACGAATAGAACCGGTATTCAAAGTTTAAAAAAAGAACACTAATATTTGCAAATTAGCTCTAATTTCAGAAGTCTGTTTCTATTTTAATAAAGTTTTTTTGTTGTTGTTTTGTTTGATTAGTTGATGATTTTGTAAATAAGTTTTTTTTATTTTTGTTTACATACGGTTAGTGAGTTACATATTTACTAAGATCTTTGGTGCTAGTGCGTTATTAATAAATGTTGTTCTTCGAGGGTAGAAAAAGTTTATAGTTTAATTGTTAGCCCAAATGCACTGCAGGAACGCTTGATAGAGTTACCTAGGTCCTGGAAGGCAAAGAGCAACAGTAAAATTCTGACATGCATGCAGTCTCGCTTGTACCCAAACCAAAACCCTTGTACTTTTAGAGCAAATATCTCTCTCGTGATCGAATCAGGAATGAGGATATCCGCAGGAGAACCAAGGTTGCCGACATAGCACGAAGAATCGCCAAACTAAAGTGGCAATGGGCAGGGCACATTGCTCGCAGAACAGATGGCCGTTGGGGCCGAAAGGTTCTGGAATGGCGACCACGTACCGGAAGACGTAGCGTTGGAAGGCCTCCTACAAGGTGGACCGATGACTTGGTAACGGTTGCGGGAGTCCGATGGATGCGAGACGCACAGGACCGTTCGTTGTGGCGAAGCTTGGGGGAGGCCTATGTCCAGCAGTGGACGTCTTTCGGCTGAAATGATGATGATGATGATGATCTGACCTCAAAAAATAGTGGAAGTCAAGTATTGAACTGTTTTGGTGATTATGTCAGCTAGATAATTAGACTTTTTGCATCTACTTTTTTTCCCGGTAGGAATCGGTCAAGCCCGAGTCGACGGCGCGCCAGTAAGATATGTCAGCAAAGTGATACCGACCGATATTTATTTATTTGCAGGAATATTCGAGAGTTACTGCGGCCCTGGAACGCAAAGGAACACAGTAGGGTTTTTTTTAGTAAAAGTCTAACACGCTGGGCTCTTGCTCCACCTTTGGACGGGAAGAGTTACTTGATGATTTCCGACCTCAAAAAAAAACATAAAAATCGGTATTCTTTTTCCTGAACCAAGCTTTGTGTATACGTCAACACATGTCATAGAGAAAGATATGTTCACTTCCGCATTCATGATTACATTATTCCACAGAAATACAACGTTATGGAAAATGATACGAAGTGAAATATTCGGGAATCAACATTTTTAGGTATAACTAAGTCATGTTAAAAATAAACAAGTATGTTATAGTTTGATACAAGATAAAAAAAGTAATTCCATTTTTGTTGTCATTTTTTGATCTATGTGAATTGCAGTTAAAGTTTTTAATACAAAAACAAGAAATCTGAAAGTCCACTACTAAACAGTTCATAGGTGTACCAGGGCGCCAAAACGCGCAGGATGTTTTCATCTCGCAGCCAATGTTTGTGTCAACAGCGATACTAGAACGGCAGTTTGGGGGAAATTGCTCTGCGAACGACCTATAGTGTTTCCTTTACGATGCCACATAGAACTTGGCGATACAACAAACTTTTTGTACGAATAACTCTGTATCACTTCACCGCTTCAATTTACTTAAGGCTTCGGTAAATGTTTATCGTTAGAAGGGAAGTCGCTATCTGTTTATTTTCTTTCGGAAGTGGTGAGTTTTGGTGACGGAAATTCTGATTTTATGGTTTCAATCTTTTATGATGTCCTGGTAATAAAATGAAATGGTAACGGCTGGTTAAGTGGCTATCTGTGTATTTCTTATGTTTTCCAAACCATGATAATGGTCTCTAACTATCAATATTAATTTTTGTTATTACAGAAATCAATTCAGTTTCAGTTTTATTGTACGAGTGTTATGGTGTACTAATGGATGGTATTAAAACGGGATGTGATTTGCAAAGCGTCCTTTTTTGGTAATAATTTTCAGTCAACGAATGAACTTTATTTTCAAGAATGAATAATAAAATGAGCTACATTTTTACATATTACAAGTAAATTATGACCTTTATTCGCCGTGTTACTTGATGTTTTAAGAAACGTGTAATGAAACTATAATTATTTCTTCTCTAAACTCATCATCATCTTCCTACCCTTGTCCCATATTACTTGGAGTCGGCACAGCACGCTTTTGTCTTCACTGACTGCCTTTCCTTACATAATTTCACTCCACACACAATCTTTCCATTTTGATTTTGGCTCCCACTTCCTCTCCATCCACTCACACGTATACTCTATAACTGTTTTAGTAACGTGCTTTTCATGTCACCTCTCTATATGAACAAAACAAGACAAACGATTTCCTTTTAACTTTTCAGTCACTGGGACTTTCAAACCTTCTCTAACATGCTCATTTCTCACTATATCCAATCTTGTCACTCCACACATCCATCTCAAAATTTTCATCTCTGCTACATGCAATCTATTTTCATACGTCTTCTACAGCTTTTGTGCTACACTACGTATGAATAAATTATTGTATCACTTAGCTCTAGTAGGTACAGGATGCTACCACATCGGTTTAGTTACGAACATGTTATTAATTCATATCCCCTGAGTTTTGTGCGGCAACTAAGTAATTAAATCACCCCATCTCCGCCATACTGCTGATATCCTGGTAAGCTACAGGTGCTGGGTTCATAGTTCTAGTCGGGAAATTAGTGAATATTTTGTAACTTTTGGCATGGGTAACCTTAATTTTGAAAGGAAAACTTTAATGAACTAGATTCGTAATCTGAGGCTCAATGCCTAAACCTTGAACTTTCTTTAATCTTACTGTTCCAAGTTTCCTAGCCTAAGTTAAATTAAGTTGAAACTTTTCTGTTCAACGAACATCAAACTATAATAAACATTTCTAATTTATGAACTCTCTTGTAGCGCAGTGACGTGTCTGTTCTTTTTTTTTTTGTATAGCTCATGGCGTTAGGTAAGTTACAATGTGATCGACGTTGAAGTACGGTCTTGAGTTAAAGACCCTCTGGTAACAGGAAACTCAGACTCTGGCAGGGAATTTCACTCCTTAGCTGGAGCTCTTTTATGTTTTGACCATGAATGACGGTTTTTTTAATTTTAAATTATATTTTTTTCTATTGAAATACTTACAAAAAACTGGGCAAGTGCGAGTCGGACTCGCGCACCGAGGTTTCCGTACAAACTTATCTATGAAAACAGTTCAATTGCCGAATTGAGTTACGAACATTTTTCCGAATCGCAAATACGTTTTTTTTTTGAGACGTAACTACAAAATAGTTTTCAGATTTTTTCCTATACTTGTTGTGTGTAAACCTTGCTCCATACAAAATTTAAAGATTCCAGGTCAACGGGACGTGTCGAAATACACTTTTTTTGCGACATAAACGGCCGTATCTTTTTTTCCGTTAACTCAGAAGTTTGATTTTTTTACAGTTTCAAGGGACCACATATATGGTTTTAATTTCAACTCGATACCTCCACGTTTTCACAAGATATAGGGCCTTGACAGACAAACAGACGGACAACAAAGTGATCCTATAAGGGCTCCGTTTTTTACTTTTGAGGTACGGAACCCTAAAAAAGATAGTAGTAAGTAAATATATACATAATTTTTAAGCCACAAACTTTTAAAAAAGATACAATCCCTCATTAGATCGGGTCTTTTGATACAAAATCTTTCACATTTGCCTCTCGGCTGTAAGGACCCGGCTCAAGATAAACCGATGGGCTGTAATAGGTTGTCACCCGAGCAGGCACTTGTTAAGATAACGACCCATTAACGCCCAGAGTGGATATTAAGGCCAGGGGGGAGTCAGTTACGACCTATTGAGACTGATTTTTCTTTTTCATGTTATGTTTGGAGGTAACGATATGGTTATGGGTAGGTAATTGGGCTGTATACCTTGACATCTCGAACTCTACAAGATTGCTGAGGCCCTGGTTGGCGAATCAGGAGGTTGTTTGTTTGAAGTTGGCGGACGAACTCATCATGGTGCTCGGTATTTATTTTTTGACGTGGATCAGATAACTCCTCCGGTTTGGGGTGGATCGAGAGGGACTGTCAGACTTTTACTGACTAAAACGCACTTGTGTTCCTTCAGTTACCCTTTGTGTTTCAATGGTGCGGTAACTGTTTCGAACAATCCCACCCCATGGCACTCTGTACTGGAATTCAAGACAATTTTCTTCTAGAAAAATAATCTGAATGTCAAACATGACTGACGGGCGACGGCACGCTTGGCGCTTTGATTGAGGAATTGGCTGTTACACTATGTATCGCGGAATCGATTCCCACACGGAACTAATATTTATCGGAGTACCTGGTGACCCTGATTAGAAAACACAAGAGCCCAACCAAACTATTAGAGATCGACATACCGCCTTTACAAAAAATATTCAACTTGGTGGCCGTTGAAGGGTACACAAAAACCTCGAGCACAGGCGCAGGGTAGCCAGCCTATCGGTATTTTACAGGTTGCATTTTGGAGAGTGTGCGCGGGAATTGCATGACTTGATTCCATCATCTCCTTTCTACCATCGGACAACCCGACGTACGGCGAGTATCCACCCTTACGTTGTTGAAACTCCAACGGTCCGGATTAAGCGTTTCGCTTCGTCGTTTATACCGCGTACATCGAAGGACTAGAACAATTTGCCTGCTGCGGTCTTCCCGTCCAACTATAATTTAGGTGTCTTCAAGGCTAGAGTGAATAGGTTCTTAATAAACTAGTGCGCCTCACCATCAATGATTGCATCGCTGCTTACCATCAGGTGGGATCGCAGTCAAGCACTGGTTTATATGAATTAAAAAAAAAAACCAGGTACTCCATGGCACCTTTACACCAATCTGTCGCCAGAACCGCTACCCATTGACGATGGAAAATTGCCACTTGGAAAACGTATTGTTCAACGGCCAAGTCACACAACATTAACTACATATAATAATAAAGAAATCGCAGTAAGGAACCTAAAAAAAAAAAAAAGACTTGGCACGACTTTGTCCAGATTTCTTTACTTTTTAGAGATAAACAAGCAGCTCCATCGAGACTTGGCTAGTTTTTTACAAAATGTTAAAAAAAAAGCATTTATTTCAGGCAATTTAGCACCCATACAACAATCACAAAACAGAACACACAAACATAAAGAAATACACATTTTACACTATCGGACATAGCCAGCAACATGTCTGCTACAGCAATGTCCGATATAAGGGCAATCAAATCTGCCGGCAATCATCGCCAGAACTGTCTTGGAGCTGCCCCGCACCCTGCGCACCAAGGACGCGCACCGCTTGCGCATGGTGGTGTGAAAACATTTTGGTGGGATAAGACCTACAAGAAGTTACTCCGGGTCTGGGTGTCTTGTATTGTTTGTGATCGCACCCATAGTAGAGCTGGGGCCACGGGTAGTGTGAAAGTGAAACCCGGGGCCCTGGGACGAAGGTAAAGAAGGAACAGGAGTGGGTTTTTAGTCAGTAAAAGTCTGACACTATCTCCCGCTCCACCCAAGAGCGCGATTGGTCATTAGATGATTTTCCCACCTAAAAAAACCCATGGTAGAGGAGTCCTTTCTAGTCATCTCAAGCTCAAGCGCATCATCATTGAACTGTCAATTAGCGTCATGTAAAGGCAGCTTTCATGCTAGACAAAGCTCTGATCTTTGCTGGGAGCCTGGTAGCAACTGGATGAAAGTAGGCGTGGTGCAAATAAAATGGCATGAGATTCGGGAAACCACCAGCAGTGGACTACCTACTAGGCAAAAGGCCAATGATGATGATCAAAGGTATCTTCGACCTTGACGCATTATCGGATTTGTATTTAACAAAAAAAAACTGTTTATATTTTTTTTGTACATAATATACAACATTATTTTTAGTATACGCGAAAACTAAATATAGTTTCGATTCCAATCATTTTTATACCATGTTATATTTATTCCCAAAAATATTTAAAAAAGGTCACAAGTTGGACACCACCGACACTAAGTACAACACAGGTCACGGCAAGTCATAGCGGGTATTAGGTGCCAATGCCTAGCTGGGTGCGGGAGCAAAACAACCCTTCAGTCGCCCGGATGGCCCTGTGACCATGCAACCAACATGGTAACATAACAAGCTTATAACCTTGTGATTTTTGATGATACAGTTATGAAATTATAAATACATAGATTCTTTACATAAAAATACTTTAGACACGTGTTTCGGGTTTCGTATATACTATAACTAAAGCTGTATACAAAAAAATATATTTATAGAGGTAATGTTGTTATTATAATAGGTTTAAAAACCAGGCATTTTTTATCCTAAATTCTCTTTTGTAATAATTAATCTTAGACTTAGTTACGTTAAAGGAAAACATCGTGAGGAAGCTCTAGTCTAATGGTTTGGAACCGCTAACGAGGAGTGAGCAAGTATGATAATTAATCGTTCTTCATAATGTGTTGAAGCAGCCTTGGGCTTGCAGAGGAACTATAATATACTGGTACTATTAATACAACTTACAAACGTAAATAATATGGTCACATTTAAAAGTTGTTGTTTATTTATGTTTTAAGCTTATTTATTTTAGAAAAAAGGTATTAACAAATTAAAAACACAATCACTTTACTCGACGATACCAGGACCTCATACTCATCAGTAGTGCTTGTGACCACAAGACGAACGAAGCAGACAAAAGTGTTTAAAAAAGACTATAAAATAACATTTATTTTGCAACATTACCACATCTTCAGACACATCCCAAAATGGAATTTATCTCTACACACTTCTGAAACTCTGGTACCTAACTATGCTTGAACAATTTGCTGGATAATCGTCAGTCGACCGTCCCTAAGAGGTGATTGGATCGATTTAGTTACATGACACCTGAGCAATGCAGGGTACGAGAATGGAGGCCTTTGTCTTCGTAATGGGGGTCAAAAGGACCAGGAAGTCATAGGAGAATGTTGGTTCATTTTGATTGATGAGCAATCGTATTGAATGACTCGTATGGCGCTATCTCAACGATGCCATCTATCATGCTTTGTTAAAATACTTGTGTGCTATTATTTCTTATTTTTTATGTATATATGTGTTAGATTACTGGTAAAGTTTTCTCGGCAGAATGTCATTCTATGAATCGAAAATAGTGAATGTGTGGCTATTTATTACACACTAAACTTCTCTGCGAATCGGTAGGTAAACACGTTGATCCTTGCAGTAATCTGTAGATATATACAGTCTTTATGGGTACCTTTCGCGCCGGGCCCTGGTTCAGGCCATGGTCTAGAGCGAGAGGGAATGGTATAAGCAATTTTCTACTAAAGGAGATGGCCGCAAATGTGAGGGAATGGGCATCCTCACAGCCCAGCCGCAGCCGCCACCACAGGAGATGTCTCGGACGTCGGGAGTCGCAGGGCGATATGGCCACCGTAGCCGTGGGTTTATGGGCGACAAGCTATGGTTAGCGTCGCGTCCTGTCCGAGTAGTGGACGGTGGGTATTGTTCTACGTGGGTCACGAAGAGACGTCACCAAAACCGTATGGGCCAATCAGGGCCTATTTTTTTTTTTTGGTTGGAAAGTCATCTAATGACAAATCGCGCTCTTGGGCGGAGCGGGAGATAGTGTCAGACTTTTACTGACTAAAAACCCACTCCTGTTCCTTCTTTGCCTTCATCCCGGGGCCCCGGGTTTCGCTTTCACTCTACCCGTGGCCCCGTAGGCCTCGACCCTGCTGGGCCCCTACGATTTGCTGACATCTCCCTGAGGCGCGCGTGGCGACGACTTGGGCTCGGTCCGGACGGTTACCGGACGGTCGGCCTATGCCCGCTACAAAAGGAAATCTGTGGTCGTAGAACATAATATTTAAAGGCCAACGGAAGGACACAGGTGTCGTTCTAGTTAGTAAAAGTCTGACACGCCCTCCCGCCTCATCATAGAGCAGGACTTCTCCTGCTCTAAGATGAGGCGGGAGGGCGTGTGTGCGTCATTCGATTTGGATGATTACACATTTAAAAAAAAAAGGCTTCCACTCTGCCCACAAGTGACTGTGTAGCATGATATCCCTTGAAAGAAAGAAAGAAAGAAAAACAGTTTACTTACGCAAAATGACGCAATCTTAAAACTAGCTAACAAACATAATCAATTGATAGGGAAGATATGCCTCACAATTCACATCCGCGCAAAACGGCCGAACGCTCAGCATAAAGCTGTGGCCTCACGCATAATGCGTTGAGTTCACAGCACTGGTTTTCAGCGTGGGCCTGTGGCGGTAGCCTTGTCAAGACTAGTGTCAGAATTCCGCCTTCTGACCAGCAGTATTTTTTTTTGAGGTTGTAAATCATCCAATGACTTCTCCCACTCTATGGTGAAATGCGAGGGCGTTTCAGACTTTTACTGGTTAAAACCACATCTGTATCTTTCATTTGCCCTTTGCGTTCTAGGAGCATGGTTACCCTTTCAAATATTCCCCGTGGCCCTAGTGTGGCGGATTGGCCTAAAATCTCGTTGTCTTTCTGTCGTAACCGGTGACGTCATATGTTAGTGTGAGCATCTTTTTTCTGTTACATGTCAGTTTCCCCTTTCTACCATATTTGAAAGGTTTGTAACTTACTTATTTTTTAACGGATTTGAAAAATCTTTATATTGGCGCTTTTTTTAGGGTTCCGTACATCAAAAGGAAAAAACGGAACCCTTAAAGGATCACTTTGTTGTCCGTCGGTCTATCAAGACCTTTTATTTCGGGAACGCGTGGACGTATCGAGTTGAAATTAGAAACTTAGGTCTGCGGTCCTTTGAAGCTGTGAAAAAATAAACGAAAAAAAAGATACGGCCGTTTATGCCGCAAAAATAGTAGATTATGTGACTAGGGGATAAAGCAGTGTCTTTAAGTCGCGGGCGGCATGTTGAATTCCGAACGAAACGAAGGTTGCTAATTTTAATCCCGAACGTCAGTGAGGGATTTATATGATTAACTCCCGAGCACTGCGAGGGAGTTAATAAATAAACCTAAGTGAAGTGAGGAATTCAAGCCGCCCTAGACAAAGACAGCTTTATCCCCGTGTTGGATACTCTACTTTTTACACCATCTGTGAGATAATTAAAAGACAATTTAGTAAAACAAATCATATAATAGAGAAATAATAGGTCTTTACCTATGAAATTGGAGATTTTTAAAACGGGTTGCTTTGAAGTGTTATATCATTGGATTGACTTGGAATCATAAGTTCAAATAAATTTTATATTAAAGGTATGTTATTCTTCTTTTGAAATTAGGTATTTATTGGTTTCTTTGTGTTTTGTATTTTCTGTAATATCGCAGTACTTATAACCATGAAAGCTAATAAAAAACGTTTTTTTCATATTAAGAGTTTCAACGTAGATACTATGCATTGCAAAGGGCAAACAATATCAATGTCGCATACCTACGACTTTCTTCTAACAAAAAAACTCTGTGTTCTTGGTTTAATAGATTTCGTTTTGGAAATTTTGTCTTGTAGCCGCCCTAAGAAATAAAGTTATTCCTGAGATAAAATTTCTCACATGAAAGTGATTGAAACCAAAATAGACATCTCATTCATTAGCAGTTTTAAGTCCGTATACATCATCAATATTGCATATCACTTGAGTCCCATTGTTTCCACGGTAGAACTCATATTACAAAATAATGCGAGTTTTCATAGATTTCATACAAAAATGGTTATAAGTACTGCGATATTACAGAAAATAAAAAACACAAAGAAACCAATAAATACCTAATTTCAAAAGAAGAATAACATACCTTTAATATAAAATTTATTTGAACTTATGATTCCAAGTCAATCCAATGATATAACACTTCAAAGCAACCCGTTTTAAAAATCTCCAATTTCATAGGTAAAGACGTAAGTAAGTATTATTTACGAGTTAATCTTAACTATCACTCAAAATGTTTTGAAATTTGAAACAAACAAAATTCACTACTCAAAGATTCTATAGTTTAAATTTTCTATAACGTCCCGCTTGTTCATTACTTTTTTTAGAAACTTTTTGTATTGTTTTTTTTTTTGTTAGTGGCCAGTTTGAAATTTGAATAAACTTGTTTAGAATAGAATAGAATAGAATAGAATAGGACTTTATTTGCTAAGAATGCAGGTACATACAAATAGGATCGAAAATAACATAATAAAGAACCGTGTACATTCTGCCTTGTTGGCATGCAAATACAATACTTATTATACAACTAAGTTGAATAAGGCAAATATGTAGTTATAATGTATCATTTAGGAAATCCTGAACAGAATAATAACATTTGTCTACAAGTAATTCTGTAAAACATTTTTTAAATTTCATCAATGGCAAGGTTTTCATGTGTTCAGGAATTTTATTAAAGATAACAGGAGCCATACAGATCACACTTTTTTTTAATAAGCTAGTTTTAAACGTGCCTGTGCATAGTAGGTTCTGATATTGTGATCTTAATGATGTATACCGTTTTCTGGTTTCTGTTAATGTTGCAAATAAATTACGGTTTGTTGTAACAAATATTGCTAATTCGAGGATATAGAGGCATGGGAAAGTTAATAATTTCTGAGACTTAAATATGGGCACACAACTGTCAGTAAGTTTGAGGCCAAATATAGCTCTCAAACAGCGCTTTTGAGCTTTAAAAATGCTTTCTCGTTCACTACAGTAACCCCAAAATATTACACCAAACCTTAAGATAGAAATTACGAGACCATGGTAAGCCACTAATGTTGTTGGCAGATTTACTTTTTTGGATAGGTTGTATAACATAAACGCGGCTGTGCTTAAACGTTTACATATATCTTCTGCTTGCGGCTTCCATGTTAACTGGCTATCAATTAAGATACCTAAAAAATTTGTGCTATTCACTTTATCGATAGTTTGGCCATTGAAGTTGATATCCATGTCACCTGTAGATATTCGTTGGTGAAAATGCATAGTTTTAGTTTTTTGCAGATTTATAACTAAGTTATTATTGTTAAGCCATTTTATTAAACAGCTGATTGAGTTATTGATGTCATTTACGTATGAGTTTTTATTGATACATGAAACAATTGAAGTACTGTCGTCTGCAAATAAAACCATTGGATTAGATATATGACGTGGCAGGTCATTAATATATAATAGGAAAAGTAAAGGTCCGAGGACACTTCCCTGTGGGACTCCATATTTTATTTCTTTAAATGACGATAAATATTTTAGTTCCTTCTTAGATTTTAAACACAGGCTTGATATCTCTGTACATTGTCTACGGCCTTTGAGGAAAGTTTTTATTAAATTTAGAGCATTGCCACGAATACCGTACGCATCAAGTTTGGTTAAGAGAATATCGTGGTCCACGCAGTCAAAAGCTTTCGACATATCGGCATATATTGCACATACCGGTATTTTGGAATCTACTTTAGGCATTATTTCATGGAGAAAATCAAAGATGGCCATGTTTATATTTTTGTTTTTCCTGAAGCCCTTTTGTTCATCACATAGTATGTGGTATTTAGTTAGGAAGCTGTCAAGAGATTCATAGATGATTTTCTCTATGATCTTTGAGAATATAGAAATAAGAGCAATTGATTTACCATTTCATCTTTATCATGTTTTTTTATATACTGGTATAACTATTACGCTTTTGAGACTTTCAGGAAATACGCCAGACTGTATGCTTACATTAATAATGTGAGCAAGGGGCTCAGCTATGCAATGTGCAACAAATTTGATAACTGTTGTTGAAATGCCATCGAGGCCAGAGCTCTTTTTATTTTTTAGGTTTTTAATTATACGTATTACATCTTGGGGTATAACTGGGGCTATAAATATCGTATGTGGGTTTATATTTATGTTAATGGTATCGCGTAACGTATGTTTAGATATGCCAGAGGTTTGTTCAATGAAAAAGTTATTAAAAGACTCAGCTATTAAATTAGGGTTTGATATTATTTCATCTCCATTTTAATGCACTACATTTTAATTCACATAATGCTGATGGTTTTTCACGTTCCAAATTTAAATCTCATTATTCCCTAGGGATCCCCTATACTGCATTATCTCCCTAGGAACATAATGACTTGCTTTAATTGATGGTTGTATGACGTATAAAAGGGCATTATCGAGCAGGTGGTGTAAAAACGACACTCAAGGGACTCAAAATCCATAGGGTACTTCCCGACCCGACCTAGAATCCTGAAATTTGGCATGAAGCAAAGTCTCATAGCACAAGTATAAGCAAAAATCTGAAAACTGTAAATTTGTAGTTACGTCACAAAAAAAAAAACTTTTTTTGCGATTCGGAAAAATCTGCGTAACTCAATTCGGGAATTGAACTGTTTTCATAGGTAAGATTGTACGGAACCTTCAGTGCGCGGCGCGAGTCCGACTCTCACTTCCCCGGTTGTTTTTATTATTTTGACTTCGCACGGTTGCATTTAGCCAGTGTCACGTTTAGAAAGTATTAGGTTTTAAATTACTTTAAGTTACTTTGTGTTCCATTAGAATGCGGATGTAACACATTTTAATGTTTTTGCAGTGTTTGGCAGCAAATGTGCCAGGTCCGCCTTCTCGGCAAGCTTCACTGTGGTTGTCAGAACCTACTACAATAACTGTCAACCCCATTTTACTAAAATCGCGCCTGTTTCAATGATTCCACATATTCTCTAGCTGCGCAGACAGCGGTGTAGGCTTGAGATACAAAACTACACCAATTTTACATCACAATGTCCACTAGGAATCAATTTGTGAATAATTAAAACAGCCACTGAACTTCACTCGAAAAACTCTTGACAAAAAAACTCTATTGGCGACTTTGAAGAAAGTTAGTTGATGAGGCGTGTAAATAGCCTCACCTAAGAAAGGTGGTGTTTTAAGACGACCAATATGGCGGTGAAAGTATATTTAAATTACACAAAATTAAATCCCTGTTGACGATTCCATGAGACACCAATACCCACTACATCTATTTGCAGTAACAAAGCCCACGTACCTTGCTAATCCAGGGACCCCACTTGAAGGTAGGAAGGAGCCTCGTTCACGGGTGCGTGGTCGGTGTGTGGGCTGCCGGCCGGCGAGCTAATCTTGATTCATCCACCGGTGGACTGGTCAGAACTCGTGAAACCAACACTGCAATATAAGGTCTCAATGTCTCACAGTAGCAGATACACTTATTACACGAGAATTCTCAGGTTTTCAACATATATGGGATTTTCTATAGCGGAGCGGTAAACATTCGACGCATGTCGAATGGCGGCGGAGCGGGCACCTTTTTTTTTGCGGGGAGACGCCCTCTGTCGTCTTTAGCGAGCGTCTCAAGGAAACATTCGATACGACCAATGGGCGCTGCGGTCGTAGATATTGGTGAATGGAATCCTCAACAGAGACTCAATTGTCTTACTTTTTCTTAAACTAAATAATGTTTTTATTAAATTGCGGAGAATGCGGGAGAGGTAACTAATTTATATTATTTATTCTCTAAAAATATATACACATTGAGAAAAGGCATTGACGCATCACCATTAGTTTTTGAATACAAACTAGCTGACCCAGCGAACTTCGTACCGCCTAAAAGTCAATGAATGTAGTATATCTTTTGATATAGTCAACCGATTGCGATGAAACAAAGCCTAAGTAATATATTAAAGCTAGAACTACATTAAACCGACGCACACGTATAACACGCCTGATTTAGTACGTAGAACGACATCGCGTGGCTTGGATCAAGTGTAGCTCTACAAGTTTAGTTTCCATATAAAATGTATGGAGACCGACGAGCCCAGATCGGCGTGTGTGGCACACGTGTGCGCAGAGTAGTTCTTGCTTCATTATATCAAGATTTACACACAATTTTAATGTATAAAAGTTATCTACATCGATTTCGTACATTTTACTTGACGCGCGACTACATTAACACAACTAAAAACTTCTGCAGATTTATTATATGTAATGTATAGATAATTAAAAAAAAATAGTCACCGAATTGTCACGTTTAACCGTGCACCGCGTAAGTGTTAAGGGAAACGAGATAATTTCCCTAAGGCCAAAAGGAAATTGGTATGTGCTAAAGTTTTAGTTAGAGAACTCCAACGTACAATCGAGCGTGCGTCAGTGATAGCAAAACCAGTATTTGCTTTTTTTATTGTAGGTGGGAAAATCATCTAATGACATCCCGCGCTCTTAGGCGGAGCGCGAGGGCGTCTCAGACCTTTACTGACTAAAAACCCACTCCTGTTCCTACGTTGCCTTTCGTACTAGGGCCGAGTCTTCCTTTCAGAAGCAGACCCTTGGCCCCAGTACGCTTCGACCCTGCTGGGCCCTTACGGTTTGCTGACATCTCCTTGAGGCGCGCGTGGAACAGTACGCGCCGTCGACGACTTGGGCTCGGTCATCATGGCTAGGCATCTACGGTGACTGGAAATCGGGATCGGGATCCCAGCGGCTGGGGCGTGAGGGTCGCGCCCTCGCGCGTGCACGTGCGGCCACCTCCTTTGCTAGCATTACTGCTTCGCAGAAGGAGGCGCCCGCCTGCCACTCCTCCTCGCTCCGGACCATGGCCTGTACCAAGGCCCAACGCGAGAGATCGTTGCCTCCCGAACTGACCATGCCCGGTGAGGACATGCGTCATGCGGAAGGCGAGGACGCCGTGAGGTCTTTCCAGCCACGCCTCAAAGAGGGGACTTACCGCCATAATTATGGCGTGCCCAGGCCTCGTATTTTATCGAAATCTGGTACTATGCTAGGCCAACTTAAAGTAGTCTAGTAAGTGCTAGTAATTTAAAGTGTCACATCTGGCGTGTGGTGGACAGTACTCATTATTATTTTTTTTAAATAGAGGATAAATATCTATACATATAAAAGGAGAAACTGACTGACTGACATATCAACACACAGCCGAAACTACTGGGACTAGGAGCGTGAAATTTTGCATAAAGTTTCCTTTTATGACGTAGGCGAGCACTAAGATAGGATTTTCCAAAATTCACTCCCTAAGGGGATGAAACGGGGGTCCAAAGTTTGTATGAAGAAACCGACTTTTATGCGGGCGAAGCCGCTGGCAGAAGCTTGTCTAATATGTATAAGTAAAACAACCTCGTGTCACAGTGTTTGTTATCGAACTCCTTCGAAACGGCTTGATCGATTTTTATAAAGCTTGTATATATTTAGTAGGTCTGAGAATAAATAGGTCGCAGGCTATTTTTAGCCCTCCTACCCCCACCCCCTATTTTTTAGGATTCCGTACCCCAAAAGGACAAAACTTCCGTTATGTTTCCCTTATAGGATCACTTTGTTGTCCGTCCGTCTGTCTGTCTGTCTGTCTGTCTGTCTGTCAAGACCCTTTATCTCGGAAAAGCGTGGAGGTATCGAGTTGAAATTAAAACCGTACACTAAGATCTGCGGTCTCTTGAAACTGTGACAAAATCAAACTTTAAGTGAACGAAAAAAAAAAACTTTTTTCGCGATTCGAAAAATCTTCGAGACTCCATTCGGGAATTGAACTATTCACATACTCATAATTATGTAGGTAAGTTTTTACAGAACCCTCAATGCGTGAGTCCGACTTGCACTGTCTGTCAAGACCCTTTATCTCGGGAACGCGTGGAGGTATCGAGTTGAAATTAAAACTGAACACTAAGATCTGCGGTCTCTTGAAGCTGTGAAACGAGAAACAAAGATACGGCCGTTTATGTCGCAAAAAAACTTATATTTCGACTCTCTCAAGAGAATCAAAATTCATAGGGTATTTCCCGTTGACCTAGAATCCTGAAATTTATCATGAAGCAGTCTCATAGCACAAGTATAGGAAACAAACAGAAATGTAAAAAAAAAATGCGATTCGGAAAAATCTTCATAACTCAATTCGGGAATTGAACTGTTTACATAGGCAAGTTTGTACGGAATCCTCAGTGCGCGAGTACGAATCGCACTTGCCCGGTTTTTTTGATATTTTATATAGCAGAACAACGTTTGCCGAGTCGGCTAGTATTTCCACAAAATACCTACCAATAAAATGCATAATTATTTCTTGATTTTTTTTAAAGGCCACAGTGTCTGGGTGGTTATCTAGACACGCCGAATGTCTAGATGTGTCAAGCGAAGTTCGCAAAGCAAAAGGGTGACAGATCGGCAGTGGGTCATAGATTGCATGAACCATTTTAAGCCACTTTCGACCCCTTGAACTTGAAATCTATTTGTCCTATACGCTGGTAATTGCATCAACCTTTTTCATTGTTTGTATATAAAAACTATGTAGTGTTTACCTTTTAGCTAAACTTATTGACCGAATGATTGAGACCAATGTATGTGACAGTATTGCCGTCAGTTTTTTGATGTAATTAGATTTTTTTTTTTACGTGAATCTTTCCGATATTTTAATAGTTATTCTGCGATTCGGGGAGTTAAAGCTCATTAAAATTGATCCGGGCTGGATCAAAATCTCGAGTTATAAATGGTGTAACTAACACGACTTTGATTTATGAAACTATATATGTAGATTTGAATGTTCTTTGCTACTTAACTTTTTCAAGTTGGTAAAAACTTACCAAGTCGCAATATTGAGTAGCAAGTAACAAAAAATTGTTCTATTAAAGCAATTGATTAGGTTTTGCATGACAGGAGCTATGATTTAAAGAACTCCGAGACAATTGGTATACCTACAGTTAGATCTGACTTTTTTACAGGCCGTGCTGTTATAGAGAACTTGGCATTACATCACATTTATGTATGTTTTAGTTGGGATAATGTATTATTTATTTATTTTATTATTTATGTATACACAAAAAACAGAAAAAGACAACACAATATAGACAATAGTACAAAGGTACTGCTGAAGCTGCTGGTGCTGCTGTAGGTGCTGCTGGTGGTGCTGCTGCTATTTTCTACAAGATAACTTTTCAAACGTTTCTTTTTTTTGTTCTTAAGTGGCAGTGAGTAGGACACATTACTCGCATTCTTCTCGCATGATTCTGGAGCGGAGACCGCGTACTCGAAGATGCAGTGTTGGTATGCCTCCCACAAGATGGATCAGTTACTTGATGAGGGTCGCGGGAATTCGATGGATGTGACACGCACAGGTTTAGCCGTCGCGGCGACACTTTGGGGAGGCCTATGTCCAACAGAGGAATTCTCTCGGTAAAATGAAGATGACGATGAACTTTTCAAATTAAACGTAAACACGCCGTCTCACCTGCCACGGAAAAACGGTTATTTAGCGTGGCAACCCGAGAGCGTCTTTTGTATGCCGTCCGCTAGAGGGCGCTTAGGTAATTGACGTACGGCTGTGACACGTTCGAGCGGTAACGGCTCGCGCTCAAAATAAAATCTCGCTAATAAGTGAGTTTGTCAAGACTGTTCTTTGTGCTAAAGCTGTTTTCCTGAACAATAAACTGTTATCGTTATAAGTGAGTCTTAATTCGCTCCCCACCGACGCTATAGTTACAATTTATTCTACGTCCCCGGATCACACTCAAAATCGAATCTGGGACACTTCGCCTCTCTTCGTTTCAACTTGGACATAACCCTGCCACTCTCAAAATACAAAAAAACCTGACTACCGCAAAATAACGGTATTTGTACCATTGTTCCTATTTCTCATAACTAGTCCTTATTAACTAATTTATCATCTTAAGACTAATTTTGTAATCTTATCATTTTTATTCCAATATTATAATTTTATAAGTTATAATTTTAATGATTGTATTAGTATTATCACTAATTGTTTAATTCGTAATATTAATTCAAATTAACCCATCACCTATTTATTATTGTCACTCTAATTGTTTAATTCACGGTTTTAATTCAAATTGACCAATGACCAATTTAATTCAAATTGATCAATGACTAATGTCACGACCTTTATATGTTGACCCTTTAGCTTTAATTTGGGGTACACTACATAAATACGAAAAACTTTATTCCGAAAGTCACAAATACGAATTTCAAAATACCGATTTTCATAATTCCGAATGGTTCAAAATTCCGAATATAACATCTCCGACTTATCATTACTCCTATTTTTATAATTCCTAAATTTCAATTTTCCTAACGTTTATAATTACTATTCTCAAAATATCGAGTTTCAATAGATCGAATAACAAAAAGTCCGACTTAATGATAATTCGAAACATCAGAAATACGAATTCCGATTATTAAAATACCGATTAGTATAATTCCGAAATAATAACGCCTTGTAAAACGGTATAGCAAGACAAATAAACACATAATTGCTCATCAGAGAGAAGTGTAATATTATGTATAGTATGAGGGAGTAGAATTAAAAAACTAATGACCGATGCGTTTTCCTACTCATAATTGCATAGATTGTTTACAGTTATTATCCTTGTGTATATATATCCTGAGTAATTAATTAGGTATCATACTGCTTGTTTTACCATATAATGTGCAATAAAAATATTTTGTTTCCCTGGTCACAATTCTTACCTAACATAACCTAAATGATTCACCAACAATAGAGGGGATCTGGCACTCGACTGCCGCTGCCGCGGCACGCTCGCTTAGCTTGCTCGCCTTCGCGCTTTATTAGTCATAGTTCTAACCTAACCTAACCTAAGTGATTCATCAATAATACAGGGGATTTGCAGCATGCAAGCAGGCATGCAGCATGCAAGCAGGCATGCAGCATGCAAGCAGGCATGCAGCGTGCAAGCTGACATGCAGCATGCAAGCAAGCATGCGACATGCAAGCAGGCATGCAACGTGCAAGCAAGCATGCAACATGCAAGCAGGCATGCAGCATGAAAGTAGGCATACAAGCAGGCATGCAACATGCAGCAAGCATTGTTTCTGTCACGGCTCCGGCGCTGCGGGGTTTGGGCGACCCCACGCGAGCTTATCGTCGCAGATGGTTTTAACGCTCACCACCGCAGCTTCGGCTTGCTGGCCGGCGTTGCCGGCCAGCCTCAGCCACGGCGGCGGTCCTTCAAACCACCTACTCCTCAGCTCGCGGGCCGCCCCACCCCTCCGCGCCTACGCGGGTTTAAATTACACTCTAGGGGTAGGGCAGACAAGACTGCGTGAAGTCGGTTTTGCAGCGATTCGTTTCTGTCACTAAATTTTGTAGCACAACATGTGGACTTTTAGTTTATTCGAAATATTGAAAATCGGAATATCGTTTTTCGGACCGAGAACCCTTCGAGCACTTGATTCTTCGAACGTATGAAAATCGGAAAACTAACAAATCGCATTTACGACTTTCGGTAAAATAAATTTCGTGATTTTTAATAATAGACATTATAATTCTTAGGTATTATGAAATTCGGACTTTTGAAAATCGGAACATCGAAATTCGGAATAAAATATTTCGGAGTTTTTGGGTGTTCCCTTTAATTTGACATCATTTATTAAAATATTGTGTTTTATGTCTTATTTCTTAGAATTTTTTTGTGAATTTTTAATTTTTCCATTTTTCACCTAGTTTTATGTGCATGCTGTCGTCTACTGTAACTGAAGGAGCATACGTCAAAGGACCCCATGCCTAGTTGTGATTTCTATATATCTGTGTGTGCTTTGTTGGAGATCCAAAATAAATAAATAGAATAGAATTCGTAAGAAAAAACTCGCTACTACTTGATATAAGTTAAACCTAATATTACACAAAGGTGAGGAAAGATGCCAAGAAAAACGCTGAATAACGGCAATATTGCCGCCGACGAACATTATCTTACAAATCGGATCATCTTTCAACCGTCTTTTCCAAATAAATCAGCGTATCTATTCATATCATTCCAGGTACATATTTCAGTCGTTTCGGGCTCACCGCTCTCTTCGGTCCTAGATTCGAGTTACTGATTACTGTCTATTATCCCTAAATCTATTGCCTGGTAGTCCTTTAGCCCTGGTAGCACGTAGGTATAAGAAAAGTGAAAGAAATGAACAGAAGGTACGTACATATCTTACCCTTTTTTTCTTTGAGATGGTAAATCATCCAATGACTTCTCCCACTCTAGGGTGGTAGAAGTCATCAATGGGTAGCTCGTCGTCCGGCCGTCCGATGAGGACTGAGCCCGAATCGTCGACAGCGCGTTATGATGCCCAGTAGGCCCGATGCTCGCTAGGACCACAGGGGATTTCTAATAGGGTACATGTGGTCCTACAACGCCAAGGGCAACAAAAAAATAGGTGGGTTCTAGTCAGTAAAAGTCTGACACTCCCTCTCGCGCTACCCTGAGCAGGAGGAGTTATTATGACGATTTCCTACCACAAAAAAGAACGTGGAAGTTACTACAGTGCTAATTTTGCTGCAAGTTCTTACCACGTCCACTACCACAGGACTTCTGAACTCCTTATCACGTGACAGCTAACACTAAACGCTTAGGTACGTGAATCTAGGGGTACGTGCGACCACGTTGTACGTGCCGGTCCGCTGTCAAAAGCAATTGATCATTTTACTTCGACGCTGAAAACCGTTATTACAGAATCGTGACCACGCTAAATTTTATAGGACTCTGGTACCCGGGTTAGGGGCCCGTGGGGTTTTATTGATTTGAAATTAAGGTAGGAACTTGGGGATTCAAAATGTATGAGATATTTTTTGCACAATCATGCCATTACTGAAGGGAAACCCTTTTGCAATGGTTAGTTTTTGTCAAAATAAAATTATAAATCATTCTGCTCATCAATATCAAAAGACTGCTCGTATTTCACTAGGTACATTTGAGTAATCATGACGCATAAAAAATACGGCCGCATAGAAACCCTATAGGAATGCTGCCAGTCTTCTGGGCATGTTTGCGGTGTACCCGGATGACAGCAATGTGGAGGAGTAGGTACTTCAAGTCACAAGTCCTAAGTCTTATATGATTTATTTTTGTTTATACATCATGTATGTAGATAGGCTGTAAATATTCGTCGTTAATATTTGAGCCATTTATGCACCTACATATATTTCTTTATGATCAGGAATAGGATTGCAGAAATAATAGTAATATCAGACTTGAAATTACTAACTTCGTTGAAGTAGTAGTCGAGAAGAGAAAAAGTAACTGGTCTTATACACAATGGTCTTACAACGTCATAATAACATGAAGAAGATCGGCTGTGCTACGGAAAAACAAAGCAACTAACGTATTTTTCAAAATCAGTTTTTTTACATATTTGGAACATTTTGCCTATAACGGACACTGCTACATTCACAGAATCATCGAAAAGGCTTTATTTTTCGAGATAAAAGTTTGTAAAATAAAGTAACTGCAGGTACTTGTCCAACATATCTACGGTAAAACAAAGTAAACCACAATGTCTAAGCAAAAACAAAGTATTTGCACGTCGATTACATTGTTTTTACGTTGTGAAATGATTTAATTGGCTTTTCATTTGATATATATTTCTTTTTTAGCCCATTTATCTAGCTATAAGAAAATCAATCAACTCTACTTTGTTTTTGAATTGTTAAAAATGGCCAAAATGGTAAATTTGTTAACGTAAAAATAAAGCAATTAAAATGACAAATGTAAAACAAAGCAACTGAACAACAGTTGCTTTGTTTCTTTATTGTAAATCAATTCAAGCTATTACTATATCCCATTTACTTGGTTTTTAATAATGCTGTCGTTTATTTCAAAATTTCAAATGTCTAAATTATTTGACAATACTCGATTTTATCACATTTCTGAACGCACTTTTCAAATGTTACTTTTCCCACAATTAAACTTGTCGAGTTGTCAGTTACAACTTCGTGTCATAAGTTTGCCGAGGCTGTGATTCTTGTGTGTTTTGTTTGGAAAATGTTTAAAATGCAAAATAGTAGTTTACATTCGAGAACCATAATGGAAGCTTATAATAGTTTTCAAGCAATTGTTTGTTTAATTACTATGTAACACCTATTTATTTTTTTGTTTTGATTAATATGTACTTTGTATCTTATTTTTTGTTTTATTTAAAACTTCATTAAATGATTACAACTTCATCATCATGATCATCATTTCAGCCGAAAGACGTCCACTGCTGGACATAGGCCTCCCCCAAGCGTCTCCACAACGACCGATCCTGTGCGTCCCGCATCCACCGCACTCCCGCGACTTTCACCAGGTCGTCAGTCCACCTTGTGGGAGGCCTTCCGACGCTGCGCCTTCCGGTGCGCGGTCGCCACTCTAGAACCTTTCGGCCCCATCGACCATCCGTTCTACGAGCAATGTGCCCTGCCCACTGCCACTTCAGTTTGGCGATTCTTCGGGCTATGTCGGCGACCTTGGTTATCCTGCAGATATCTTCATTCTTTATGCGATCACGCAAGGAAACTCCGAGCATAGCCCTTTCCGTTGCCCTTTGGGTGACGTAAGCCTTCTGATGAGGCCCATTGTAAGCGACCATGTTTCAGTGCCATATGTCATCACTAGCAACACGCACTGGTCATAGACTTTCGTGGTATGTTGGACGAGAAGATACCGCGCAGCTTCCCGAACGCTGCCCAGCCGAGTCGGATTCGACGATTGACCTCTTTCTCAAAGTTAGACCTACCCAACTGGATTGTCTGTCCCAGGTAAACGTAATCGCCTACAACTTCGAGTGCAGAGTCTCCGATTTTGATCGGAGTGGGTGCTACATGGTTATTTACCATGACTTTGGTTTTGTCCATGTTCATTTTAAGACCCACTCTTTCGGAAGCTCTACTAAGGTCATCGAGCATTGTAATGAGCTCCTCCGTAGTCTCAGCCATGACTACTATATCGTCGGCAAACCGAATGTGAGTGATGTACTCGCCATTAATATTAATGCCTAGTCCACTCCAGTCCAGCGGGGCTATTGCGTAACTCTGTTGACAGTTCAAGTGATGATCACTTGTTAACAATGTGCATCATTGAACTGTCAAACAGCTAGTTTCGTATTGCCTATCTTCAGTGACCAACTGCAGTGACGTCATTAGCCACTGGTGCATTTGATAGCCACCGTAACACGTTTTGACAGATGTTATTGTATCGATACTTTTAAAATTGCGATTGTGTAAGGTTTTGAAGCTGTATAATAGTCGATAAAATTTTAGAGTGGTCACAATAGGCACCGTATTTTTTTATAATTCACCACATTTCCACCGTAGTTTGTTAGTCACTTGTGTGATACGTAATACCAATTTTATGAAATTGTCAATTGACAACTAAGTTTAGTGTGCAACGAATGCTAGTTGTCAACTGTTATTGAAAAAGTTAGCCAATAGCCCCCCAGAACCCTGAAGACATCCTCTATTGCAGCCGTAAACAGTTTCGGAGAAATGACGTCTCCCTGCTTCACACCCCGCTGCAGAAGGATAGGTTTCGAGGTCCGGTCCTGATGTCGGACTGACATTGTGGCGATCTCGTACAAACACTTCAGCACCTCGATGTACCGATAGTCAATCTGGCACCGTTGGAGAGATTGCAGTACAGCCCAAGTCTCGATCGAATCAAAAGCTTTCTCGTAGTCCACGAACGCTAAGCATAGAGGCAGGTTATACTCCTCGGTCTTCTGTATAACCTGCCGGAGCGTATGTATGTGGTCTACGGTGCTGAAACCTTTTCGGAATCCAGCTTGTTCGGGAGGCTGGAAGTCGTCAAACCTGCGCGCGAAACGGTTCGTGATGACTCTGGAAAACAGCTTGTAGACATGGCTCAGAAGTGAGATGGGCCTGTAATTCTTAAGCAGGGCATTGTCGCCCTTCTTAAAGAAAAGTACCACCACACCTCTGCTCCATGCCTGAGGCATCTTTCCCTCAAGCATGACGGAATCGAACAACCTCTGAAGGGCCTTTAGGGCCAGTTTTCCACCCGCCTTCAGGAGTTCGGCTGTAATTCCGTCGTCACCCGACGCCTTATTGTTTTTAAGCTGCTTCAGAGCCATCCTAATCTCGTACAGGCTGACGTCCGGGATATCTTCGGTATAGTGCCGGGTTAATCTAGCTCTTGGGTCGTTTGCTAGATTCGTTGTAGGTTTTGTGATAGACGTGTACAGCTGTCCATAGAATGCCTCGATCTCTCCCAGAAGCTCCGATTAGGCGGATATGACTCTGCCACCGTCGGTCTTCAGTTTCGTGAGCTGGCTCACGGTTACAACTTATATCAATGATTTTTAAATTTATTTTAGGTAACCGGTATATACATGCCCTATTCCTTGAGTGACACTTACAATCTTAATAAATCCTAAGATGAACTAGTTTTTACAATTCTTACAAATTATGTGATTCAAAAAAGCAAAAGCCAACAAATCTTATAGTAGACATATTAATTTTTAAATGGCTTCATTGTCTTTGTTAAAAACCATTAAATGCATTTGCTTTGTTATTAAAACTAAAACTTAACTTGTCCATCTCTTTTAAAATTATTTAAAAAGAAAGTGATTGTAATTACTTTCTTACTGAATTGTTCTTTTTATTTATTATTAATTTTATGTCTATAAAAAAATATTTTTTTCAATTTAAAGGAAAGTTACCAAAAATTACTCAAAAAATTGCTTTGAAACAGATAGAACTAATTATTTTACAAATTATGAAATAACAAAATTACTGAAGTTGTCGCCAGTACGTTTTAAATTTGTGATTTTCGGTTTTTTGCTCCTCCTGATAATTTTGCTTGACTGCAATTACTTTATTTTTCCGTAGCGCAGCCGAGATACCAAGCACCTAAATAAAAAAGAAATAACCTTGTATTTTTCATTCAAGAGTGAATAGGTTACTTCTAGCCAATCGTACCTACTCCATCGTCGACTTCTTCACCGCTTACCATCAGATGAGAGAGACGTCAAACGCGAGCCCATAAACTGTGATAAAAAAGAGGTTTATAAAATTGGTTTCCTTTTTCGTAGTAAAAACCTAGACTGATAACTACATGTGTGCACTAAAAACTTTTTTTTATGTACTTGAAAAATAGGGACTCGATGTTGAATCGTACATTAGGGTCCCGTATAGACTCTAATTTGCTGTCGCCACGAGTTCTTTTCGTGACTAATTTTATTTACATTATAAGGTCATACTACTGACCTACTCCGGTTCTTTAATACATAAACCTACCTCGTTTATCGCTACTTCTATTAGTGAAAAATGCATCAAAATCCGTTGCGTTGTAGGAATAAGTAAATACACGTACAGAAGAATTATGTATATAAAGATACACTAGCAACCCATCCCAGCCTCGTAGAGGAATTATAAATCTTTGAAATACTCGGCTTTTAAGTAATATATAGCATGTATTATACACCTAAAGTTACCCGATGAATCAGATCCCAAGAGTTTAACTTATTGCCAAATATATACAATCAATTTAGACAAGCAGTCCCAATTGACCAATCAAAGCTGGTTGAATATTAATATTGTTTGCAGTAATTGAAATTTAGTAGGTACTAGGACATCATATTGACTTAGTAGGTAAGTAAATTATTATTAACATACGAATGCTACACCAAATGTAATTGTTATTTAGTAAAACGGCAAGTGCAGAGTTACAGAGGGCATCATATTTTAAGTTTGTAACATGAACGTGAGAGAAGAATTAAGATTGTTGCTATCGTGGATAAACCTGGATCCGGATGGCATAGAAATGAGGGAATCAGCACTGGAAAAATGAATCCAGTAGTAGTCAATTCGAGCTATGGATGAACGAATGAGTGAATGATAATCGAAGAATCCTTTTTTTTGAGGTGTGAAATCATTAAAAAACTCCTTCTGCTATAGGTAGAGTGAGAGGGAGAGTCAGACTTTTATTAAGTAAAACCCGCTAGTGTTCCTTCACTTGTCCTTGGCGAACAATCCCACAACATGACAGAAAAATCCTAACAAACATTCAGAAGTGGCTCTACATTATGTAGCAAGAAAAATACAAAATAATATTCATTCAGTCGGTGTTTCTATAATAGTTTTGTCTCTTCGTTATTTAACACCGACTTCCGAAATTAAAGTTATTTTGCACTTTTCAGTGTTTTTTTTTTACTTTGAAGTCGGTTGTATTTTTTTTGTCAAAATTTTTTTATTTTACTCTTTTTAGTTATGGTACCACCACTAAAAAGTACCCCTCAGCCAAACTTAAATACCTTATAGCCAGAGTGCATCTCATGACATTTCAAATAATCCCAAACACAGTTAGATTACATTAATTTATTACAGAGTTCCGGTGCCTAACTTCAGGCTTCATCATCAGATCAGTTCGATATATTCCCCCTCCACTTTCAGTCAGTCATCGACTACACGTATAAACAAAGCTATTTTACTTGTTACGACGGTTCTGCTGTGATCCTATGAGGAGTTCTGTTCCATATCTTCGAAGTTCATGATCAGATCATAACAATATTTCTATGGGACCAACTCGGAAGCATAACCTATCAATCAAAAAAAAAAAATTTCAAAATCGGTCCACAATTAACCGAGAAATCTGTGAACATACATAAAAAAAAACATACATTCAACCGAACATATAACCTCCTCCTTTTTGAAGTCGGTTAAAAATGAATATAATTTGTGGTAAATAAAAAATCTCAGTACAGTAGTAAATACAGTACTGAGCGACGCAAAAACGCGACAACCATGCGCCATCCATTTTTAGTGAAACATTCTTACGAACCATTTCTATGAAAATGTGTTGTCGTATCGCTGTCATAATTGCATTGCACCTGCCTATGGAAACATGTAATTGGAATAATGCACACTCCTATAAACATCAATTAGAACATTAAGTTACGATCATAATTTAAACACTAACATTTTACATAAACATACTTCGGTAGATTTTTTTTTAAGAAATTAGCTATCCTTACTGTAGGCAATAATATGAGCATCGACGCACTACACTAGTAGCGCATCGGTATTGGTATCTACGCATGTACAATGCGTTCCAAAAAAGAATAGGATCGATTTCAATGTTGTGACGTCACGTCATACTGTCAATTCGCAAGAAATTAGGCAAAATTGAAGAACTCAGAGATGAGCAAAATTGAAGAACTGGATTCTGATTAAACTTTTTTCGTTCAGTCTGTAAATAAATTAGATTTTAAAAATTTCTTGTTTTGCTCACCCTATTAATTATTCGATTTGACAGTATGACGTGAAGTCACAACATGGCAATCGATCCTATTCTTATTTGGAACGCATAGTGCACATCAACACTCTAGTGACTATCAATATTTATAAAAAATCACAAGTCATTTTTTATTCTAAAATAATCAAGATTTATTTCAGATAAAAAATTAATACCTATCTAAAAATATCTGTATTCGAATCAGTATTCGATTCTGAACATACCGCCTGTGAGACCGTCATTGTACCCATAGATTAAAGTTTATTTATAAGTTGTGTTACTAACAACTTATACATAAACTTAAATCTAATAATATTTTGGTGTACATAGCATATGTTACGTGTAGTATACTTATACAGTACCTACATCCATTACCCGTTTCTATTATACTACCCGTTTATACCCGTCAACCTATGATGCCCGCGTATCTCAAGAAAAGTTTTAAGCTTGAAAGCCAAAGAAAAATTGCTGGGATCACTTGGATGCTCCTCGTCTGGTATAATTTATCCATATCCGGCTATAAGGAAGAATGAGCCGTATGGCGCTAGACTAGGGAATCATAGTGAAGAAGATCCAAGCACTTTATGTAAGATAGAGAAAAAGATTTATTAGAAGGTGGCTTGACCCGCATGATAGTCGCAAATTAACCCGTGGAACATAGTACTGTAATAATAGAATTCCCAAACTTTTCACACAACGCCATCTAGTCCCAAACTAAACAAAGCTTGTGCTATGATTACTAGACAACTGATAAGCATACTTATATATTTCTAAATACATGCACATTATTATAGATAAATTATACCCAAACATAACAAATGATCGTGCTCATCACACATACATTATTTTGTCTTGGGTGGGAATTGAACCCACGACCGGCAGTCAGGACCACTAACCACTAGACCAACAAGCAAGTCAAAAATACTGCCGAGATAAAAAGTACCATAAGTGCTATTCCAGAACATGGAGTACCCGTGTAGTCGTATAGCTTACAGTAGCCAGACACGATTATTTGTCGTCACGACAAAGTGGAAACGTAGCCTAAGTCTCCGAAAAAAACCACACAAAAAAGAAATGATAACTTTAATGTGCAAGAAAAATTCTCAGATATTTATCACCCTTAAATCTTTCCTAAAAGTGTAGCCAACATGGTCCATTGTGTAGACGAGTCATTACAGCAATTTTCTCCAAACTCTCTACATGTAGCGAAGCTAACGACATCTTATGACGTCATCACTGTGACGTAACGTCTAAATGACGTTTAATGTTCAGGATGTACGCTTGAGATAGCAGAATTGAAGTTGTAGGTAGTCTAGATTGCAGATAGCACAGAATAAGAAATAGCAGATAGATACTAACTACGGGATAGAGTTTCTGGAAGAGTTGCTGACGACCCGGACATAACATTTTCGGCCATAGTGTCCGAATCAACACATTTTATTTTCAACGTTTTTTTACTAACGATTTGGACACCACCAAATTCGTATTGAAGCTGTTTAGTACAGTCAGATAAAAAAGTTAAAAAAAAAAAACAATTTATTACCGTAGTTACCGCCTTAAATACACCCTAAAATAGTTTTGGTAACGCTTTTTTTCCTCATCTACTATATTTTAAATCTTTTTTTAACTGACTGTACTAAACAGTGTCCGAATCGTCAGTGAAAAAATGTTGAAATAAAAATGTTCTAACTTAGACACTATCTGAATATATTGTGTCTTCTCCCGCTCTAGGTGGTATGGGAGGGATTGTCAGACTGTTACTGAAAGCGAGCTCGAATATATATATACGAGTATATATATTTAATCGTATGACACTAATATTATAAGACGGTGTGTTATAGAGAGAAAGAGAAAGAAAGAAAAAAAGTTTATTCACGTCAAACATGTTGCATACCTTAAAAATAAATACAAATAATAACAACGACTTATATTATAAGTGGTAGGGTATGCGTCACATCTGCGCAAAACGGCCAGCGCTCAGCTATATGCCGGGGCTCGTGTAAGACAAAGCCTCAGCGCTGATTTTCAGCACCAGCCGTCGTCGACGGTAAGACGTTGATCGGCCAGCAAGGACTACATAATTATATACTTAAAATTACTGAATAAACAAAACCAATAACAAAAATAACAATAAACCATTACATATACAAAAAGGGGTACAAAAATAAAAACAACAAAACATAGTTGACAAAAAAGCATTAACATAGTCGATTATTATAGATTTCGATGAAACTTGGCTCAGGGATAGACCATGGTCTACAGGACATGTCCTGGAATAGTATATAGGATACTTTTATCCCTGGAGCATGTTGCCCTGGGGACAATATTCTATTATCACGCAGTCGAAGCCGCTGGCAGCACCTACTAAATAAATAAAAGACAACGACTAAAAGCCTCTAATTTTAAGTGAAAAGGAAGGTACAATGAATCGACTTGTAAGACACTCAATCTTCTCCGAGTGATCTCACAGATTACGCGGTTTAATCCCAAAACGTTTAAGAAGTTTAATTGAAAAGATTAAAGTTTTATCCGGACGTATTTTTAGCGCTCGCACAGATCTTGCCCGGATAGTCTTCTTGTGTCAATTTAATTCTTATACAGCGTGATTTTATATAACATCACACCAATGTTATAAAGGCGACAGTTTGTATGTATGTGCGTGTGTTTATGTATGTTGGTTAGGTACTTCTATACGCTCAAATGGCTGAACAGAATTGGATGTTAAGAGGTATGCGGAACATCTTGTACAATCCCGTAAAACCTCGTTAAAAAGGGAGGATCATTCTCCAACCAGACGGATGGTGAAAAAACTTATTCTATAAAAACATTTAAAACTGTATGTTCATTCAGTGTAAGTTAGGTATGGAACTAATAATAATAAATCATTTATTTTCAACCATCTTGACCCATAGATATATACATATATACCTTACAGACTAACATATATAAAGTAAATACAATTTATTATTAGTAAATGCCAAACTTAAGTGGCAGTGGGCAGGGCATATTGCTCGCAGAACAGATGGTCGATGGCGACCACGTACCGGAAGACGCAGCGTTGGAAGGCCTCCCACAAGGTGGACTGATGACCTGGTGAGGGTCACGGGGATCCGATGGATGCGAGACTCACAGGACAGGTCATTATGGTGACATTTGGGGGAGGCCTATGCCCAACAGTGGACGTCTTTCGGCTGAAATGATGGTGATGATGAAATGAGACTATTATGACTATGTTAGTCACACTTCACACTACACTATATTCACTTTGTGCTGTTATGCGGCACCTGTCCACGGATGCGACGGAACACCACACCCTGCGGCCAAAAGTCTTCCTTCAACATGTGGGGCAGAAAAGTGTTAGGGACTCACACCACGAACGCCATAATATTGACGTTACTTTACTAATAACTCCCTACAAACTACAGAGTGCTTTACTGCGTCTACAATCAATTTAACTTATCAAAGACCATTTAAAAGTTTAATTGATAAGTTCAAAGTATTAGGTCTAAAACTATGAAATTGCCGTTTTTTAAAACAGGTTGCTTTGAAGTTACTGCGATATTACAGAAAATACAAAACACAAAGAATCCAATAAATACCTAATTTAGGAAAAAGAATAACGTACCTTAAATATAAAGTTTACTTGAACTTATAATTCCAAGACCATCCAAAGATATAACACTTCAAAGCAACCCGTTTTAAAAAACGGCAATTTCATACTTTAACCCCTATTATTATCCAGCTTGCTAATATTTGTATCCTTCCCTGTCCCTGTATTTCTCTTTTATTCGCAGGAGTCCATCACTAAGTTTTTATACCGGGACATAAAACCTAAGTTACTCGCAAGTTAGGTCTTAACTCTCATGTTAGATCAGGTAATTAAGTACAAGCATCAAACTGGTTGACACATAAAATGAGTGGATTGAGGACATCACTATATATAGGGTGACTGGCAATTAGTGTACGATACTTAAACACGTGAAGCGATTCAAATCCTAGCCGTTAGATGAGAAACCCACCTGGTGGCTGATCATAGCTCGAACCATCCTTGACGAGCCGCCTTGACCCATCATATGTAGGGTGACTGGCAATTAGTGTACGATACTTAAACACGTGATTGCGCTCATGATAACAAACAATTTTTATTATGGGAGCAAAGCCGAAATCGCAAAAAAAATATCACTGTTCAGTACATTAGGCAAACATAAATGTACTGAACAGCTGATTTTTTTTCGCGATTTCAGGTAATTTGATACAGTGTACTATTATTAGGTAGGTACAAACAACAAAACGTAGATCAGTTCCAGTGCGTCTTCACGCTGCGACGGTCTGGTTGAGAGTGTCCGCTGTCCTAGCAGTTCTCTTCCCCAAACACTAACAACTAAATAAGTAATCTAACTTTTCTACCGTGCACTCTCAATAAGGTTCAGTTGAAAACCAGCGTCAGGCAACTACCACGAAGTTGTCTGGCATTTTTGCTGAACTGGACCTATTTGGTGCAGGCGCGAGACACACAATGCTAGTTATTTTCTTTATTTTTTTTTATCTTAAGTGATTACATGTTGTTTCTACATTGTGTGTATCTGTGTAGTGTATTTATCTGTGTATTTTTCCTTCTTTCTTTCTTTTCAAGCTGGTAGCCAAAAGGTAACGCCTGACTCAGTTAAAGCGGCCAACTCTAGTTCTTCTAGTATACCTATGTTGTCAACAAAGCAACTGCCGGATACGACATGTATAATTATTTTCTACGCGTGTTTGTCACCCAACTCTTCCTAAATGGCTCGACCGTTTTTGATAAAATTTTGGGTGTATATTTAAATGGGTCGCTGAAAGGCGGCTGCCTGGTAGGCGTTGCTGCAACCGGGTTCTCAATTTTTCATCCATAATAAAGACGTCCTTGTCGATTTCGGTTATGATGACTGATCTCTATCATCAGTAAAACTACGGGTTGCAACCATGTGCTCTAATATGGCTAATATAGCCTATCTTTGCTCTAAAGGATCGTGCACAGTGCGGACGCATTGTTGTATGGTCAAGAGTCGAGTTCAGTGGCAAACGACTAGATAAACGAATAGCAAAAGACATCGAACTGTTAAAAGCAAAAAAAAAATATAAATTAAGTTTATTACGCGTATGTCCGGTTATGAGACCCTAGTATTTTTTTTAAATTAATTATTATTGATAGGCTCACTATTATTAAGTTAAATAAATAAATAGATGATTTTCGCAAAACAAAGTTACGAATGAATAGCTTACTTCTAAGAAAGCGTACTCAATCGTCGACCTTATCATCGCTTACCATAAGGAAGGTAATAAAGAGAGTGGTCAAACGCCAGACAATAAAAAAAAATTTGCTTCAAAACCACCGAAACCTAGGAAAAACTAGCGGCCATATATTTAAACAGAAACTACCCACTTAACAGGTGAGTTTCCACTCCTCCTTACACCACAGATAACTGTAAAAAGTAACGTAGCGTTAAAACAAATTGTCTATGGGCGCACCATATAAAACTAAGTTAGTACCTCCCTACGATGCCGTTATCGTTGGTACAACACTAAATTGCTGTAATGGTCGACATTCTGGCGGGAAAATGGTACTGCGCCTCGTATCCTTCAGTGTGAGAATATTATTCTTTTATTTTTAATTAATGGATGATCTCTGTGTTTCATGCGATATGGTAATCTTGAGGGTCATTCAATTCCTTTACTTTCTCTCGTATGGTCTCCTGGTTCCCTGGTATTTTACTGGGGGGAAGTTAATAGTGTTTGCTTCTGATTTTGCAGTTTAGTGTAATGAGCAGCAGTATATTAGGTTCTGAAGATAATGGTCCCCGCATTCTGTGCGACACGAAAATGTGACAACCGGTTTTTCTATAATAAATGATATTCATTTTGCAAATAGGTACACTTTTACACGTTTTTTTTTTTTCGTTAATTTAAACTAGATGAGGCCGGGTTTCCTAACTTACTACCCTGAGAAGAAACACCGAAACAAACTTAGGGGTCAAAGTCTCTTTTAAAGTCCATATAGCAAACATGTACCTATGGTGAAATCATATGAGAACCATGCAGATTGGTATCAGAGATGGCCTTTTGAGGAAAGAATCACACATATTTGAGTGGACCTGTCTAGTCGGTGCAAGCATTTGTCAGTATGACGAACAACACCAAAGAAAGGACTTTTGGGCCACTGACATTTGATTATTGAATTTTTACATAGGGCAATTTCTACGATAAAATGTCGCATTATTGGCCCACCTGCCTGTGGAAGTCTTTCTATCGTACAGTATAAATTATGAATGAAACAACTTCCAGTCTCACAACTTTTACAAATCTAGTGGTATTTTTTGATACTTCTTCCTAGTTTCTAATTGCCTGGTAGTGAAGTCGCGTTGACCTGCAAGTTTTCATGAAGCGGATCTAAAACTTTCAGGAAACTAACATCGTACACAACTTCTTGTTGGGAAGTTTGTTGCGCTACTTCTTTACAGCTTAATTATTGGGAAGTGTGGGCGTTTTTCAGGTTATCATTTATAATTTTTAATCTCTAAAATAGTTGCTGAATCTCAGTCTGATTTGATTCACGGCTTCATTTAAAAAACTTATCTAATGTGACTTTAACTGTAACCAAATTCACGACTAGCTTCTACCCGCGGCGTCGCTCTCGTGACTCCTGGTACATGGTCGCCACTCCAGAACCTTTCGGCTCCATCGACCATCTATTCTGGGAATAATGTTCCCTGGCCACTGCCGCTTAAGTCTGTCTGTCTGTTCACGATAAATACTAAAAGCACTAAATGGATTTTCCTGCTGTTATCACCAACAAAGTGATTCATGAGGAAGATGCCGAAAATTTTAAAGATTGGTAACACCCATGCGAAGCTGGGCGGGTGTTCAGTTCAGTATAACGTAGAAACAAGTATGTTTATGGTACTCGACGAAAGAAGCTTCCAATTAGATACCTAATTTATTCAAATAAAAACTTTTATCTTACTAAATAAAAATAAAAAAATAGATAGATTTTCCTTAAATAAGCTTTATTGTACCCTAAAATTGCGACACTACTTTTAACAATATTTTTAATATAATAATAATATCTAAATTTAAAAAACACCGAGCGAAATTCAAGTACAAAGTGTCCAGTGCTGCCTATAAAATGTTGGAAAATCACTAATCGTTCCTTGACAATATTAATCCATCATTTTCATAAAACGCTTCCAAAGTTATCAACGTTTGGCTATGACGTATCGTGGCTTATCGGTGGCAGGGGCAGCCATTTTGTTTTTTTTTGACAGTTATAATTCTTTGTTTGAAATTGTATTGCTAGGCTTTTGTGATTGATGCCAAATGGTTTTTGATATCCAAATGGTTTCCGTTTGGTACTAAGTTTGGTGATAGGTACTTCCTTTTGGATAAAACAGGAGTTTAGTGTAGTTCAGTGCGAGTTAGTTGTTTAACAAAAAACTTACTGTAAGACAACTTTGTACATTGACAGGTCTGGTTCTTATGATAGATGATCTCCTAGTACAAGAGCTAGGACAACACTGATGTTTGTGTCTTAATAAATAATTAAAATGAAAAGAACAGGTTAATAAATCTTTAGGTACTTACTCGTATATTTTAAATTGAGAATCCGAGGTGTACCTACTTATATCGAATTTTAGAAAAACAGTTTGTTATTTTAAAATTCAATCTCCAAATTGCAACCCATAGTTTTCATAGAGCTTTTTTGATACAAATGGTCACTTAAAAATCACCTTAAATCACACAAAAATAAAGTCGATACTTGAGTTTGTGGCAATGTATTCAAATTTTCTTGAAATTTTGTTTCAAGTATAGCTTGTATTCATTCACATAATAATAACGTTTAAGAAACCCATATTCTTATTTGGTTTCGTACTATAAGAATTAGGGGAGGGGAGTGCACCACTGTTTACTAACGCACGTAAGAACTATAATATTTCCGGTGTTGATGGCTGGACTCGGCCGAGATTGACCGAAATTAGGTTAGGAATACTATTACACCAACGTTTGCCCGCGGCTTCGTCCGCGTAGAAATAGAAAATATATGCTTATGTTACTCAGTAAAAATGTAGCTTTCTAATGGTGAAAGAATATTTTAAATCGGTCTAGTAGTTTTTGAGTTAAATCGTAACATACAAACAAACAAAAAATCAAATCTTTCCACTTTATAATATTAGTTTAGATATTATACTGTTTTAAGCTGTTAACAATTTAGTGGTCATTTGTTTTCTTGCATATATACTCGTATTTAGTATGTATGTATTAATATGTCTATTCTACGTAAAACCATAATTATTTGCACAAATTGCAACACTATTTTATGTCCAGGCAACCTCTGTTCGCTCCAGGTTACCTGGAAGAAAGCGCGGAATGCCATAAAGTCGCTAATTGTATGTTTTGTTATCTTGCTATACAATAAAGTGTATTTAAATAAATAATAAATATATGCAGATCTCTAGAAACTTAATGAAATCAAATTGAGAGCTGAGAACAAATGGAAAAAAACTTAGGGGTAAACGAATTTTCCTTTTCATCCAGACATTATCAATAATATCGTTTATCATAATCGCACTTAGGATCGTCATTTACTAGAGCGAGAAAAAGAGCGTATTGAAAGAAAGAAAGAAAGAAAAAACGTTTATTCGTACCTCACACATACATTAGAATTACTTAAGTATGAAAAAAAAAACATTAAAATCTGTGCAAGGCCAAAAAGGCGCCTAACTCAGCATATGCTATATTTAAAACGATAAATAATGCAGCGCTGGTATTCTGTTAGGGCCCGCAGTGATGCCACTGATATTGCTGACAGCCTCATGGATTCCGCCGCGTGCAGTCGCACTCCGGCTCTCTTTCTCCCTCTGGTAAATATAAGAGATAGAAACATAGGAAAGCGCGATTCGGAGCGGCCAGATGTAACTCATTCCTAATGGAGTATAGTCGTTGGACTAGCCCTTTGCGTAGAGATCCAGTTAAAGCAGGCGGTAAAAATACATCAGTCATGGCTAGATCAACTAAGGCCACGGACGCGTAGCTTTATAGACGCGTATTCGCGTAGTGGCGTTGCCGCTTCTTCGTAAGCCACTAGTAGTGCCTCGTAGTAGATTAAAACACTGTGACAAAAAGAAAATTTAAAATTTACAACAAACTACCCGATAAAATGAGAAAACTCAATGACTTAGAATTTAACAGAACATTTTATAATTGGCTATGTTTTTATTCAGTTGACGACTTTTTGAATTTCAAACCTGTATGACACTAAATTTTATTTTATTTGATATCCAACTATTAATATTAATATTTTGACATCTTATGTTATTGACATTTTAATCTTGTGATAAATATTGACATTATCTTGATGTATGCTAAACTGTACCGACCATGTATGTACCTAACATAAATATTTGCACGACTTAAAAGTCGAATGCAGTGAAAGCATCTGAAATTGTTACCACCAAAATGTACCTGTATTCTAGCAAATAAATCATTCATTCATTCAATCATTTTTTTCGTTTTGTATGTAAGCTTCACGCAGGCGTACACCAAACGTATAATGACTAATACGCGTCTATGAAGCTACTCGTCGGCCGACAGTAGGCCTTATTCTAGTACAAAATTTTCCCCCATCTCCTGCCATCATCATCTAAGAATCGTCTAAACATATCCCCATTGTTTTCAGAAGTTGGTTGTCGGAGGTCAGAACCAGCGCAACTGGCGCGGCATCCTCATCGCGCTACTGGTTATCGTGGCGGTGCTGGCCTTGATAGTGACATCAGTAGTCCTGCTGACACCGCCAGACGAGGGACCGAGGGTCAAGGGGAGGAGGTTGAGAATACAGGACCTGCTCACGGAGGAACTGACGCCTGTTAGGTGGAATGGGTCGTGGATTTCTGGTAAGTGTTTTTTTAAGGTTATGCTCTGATTACTTATGTTGTCCTGGTCCTGCGGTAGACCTATTCTTGTGATTTGATTAGGGGAGATATTTGTGAATAGAAGATCTGCTCACAGAGGAGTGATGCTTCTTTGATGTTGACTTTTTGTGACTGTTATCAGAGATGATTTGACTAAGCGAGATGGTTGTGGGTACCTCTTGCTAACAGAGGTATTGACGCCTATTCTATTATGTGGAATAACTAATGGAATTATGGTGAGTATTTCTATGAACTTGTTTTGTTTGTAGGGCTGTACTCTGATTCATTATGTTATCCTAGTCTCAGGTAGACCTATGGAGTAACGATAAATCAGTTTAAGAATACTTTTTGCATTTGAAAGATCTTTTAAATGAAGCCCTTTTACTTGCGCTAACACGGGCTCATTTTGTAAGGAATATTAATTGTTGTCCAACCTCGCTCGGGCCGTAGTTTTTGTTACAAATCAAAACAAACCATTCGGTACATTCAATCTTTAAGTATGCAAAAACACCAATGTAGAGGAAAACCATCATTTATTTACAAAACATTATTATTCGTTGACCGAAGCCTTCGGGTTTCCAAAAGTACAAAATAAATATCGACTTCACATTAGTTTTCGGCCCACAAAGAAGTGCCTTTTTATATTCCTTTCGATATTTGTTTTATGAACAAAGTTTTGCGTTAAAGACTAAAAAAATATATAACAAGAAACACTAAGAATCCTGTGAAAATAACAAAAAAGGATTTTTGGGGCAATACTGGCATACTAAATCTCTTGTCTAGGTATTTTGTAAAATCTTTCAATGTAATAATATTAGTGTTTTATTTTTTAAGGGATAAAAATACGGTTAGTACCTACTAGGACTTACTTCTATAGAATTATTTTACGAAGATTTATTGTAATATCGGCTTGTAAGCGTCCATTATTCTGTCACGTGGTTAGACTGGGAAATAGAGTTGTTTGCGACTTAGCGATGAAGTCTATTTTTAAATGACATTTTCTTTTGTTACTATTTTTGGCTTGGATACTCAGTCCTTTAAATTATGTTTTCGTATGAATAGTTAATTTGTTTACCATTAGAATATGGATGTGCACATTCAAATGTTTTTGAAGTATTTGGCAGCAGATGTATCATGTCAACCTTCCTTTTTTGCCTTCTCGCAAATGTCGCTGAGGTAGTTCAACACTACAATAAAATTCTCAGCTTCATTTAACGAGATCGCGCATGTTTCAATAATTCCAATTTTGTACAACACAATATCCACTAGCAATAAATTTGCAAATAATTAAAACAGCCACTCGACTTTACTCGAAGAAATCCAGCTAAAAACTCGACATTTTTGTAAATGGTTTCACCAGCGTGATTCTGTAACAATATTGTTGGTTTAGATTTCACTATTGTTTTCAATTTAATTATTAAAGACCTAACTAAGAAAAAAACTTTACCGAATTTTAAATTTTATGTTGAGAATTTATGAATCCTTTACTTTTGGGATGAATACTTGTCAAGCAATAGAGTTTGACAAGTTCTGAAAAATTATGACAACGTAGGATTGTATATAGATGTACCTATCTACTACTCTGGAGTTAAGTTTTCCGTAGTTACCAGGAGCACTTGGTGGGGCCAGAAAACTGGAGGGAAGTTGCTTCCTTCTGTGAGACCGTGATGGTCCAGAAGGAGGCCGACGAGCGAGATCGTGAAAGGGTCGATCCCATTCGGAAAAGAAAGCGTCGGGGAGGCAACCACCTCGATGCCTAACACGCCGAAACCCCGCTTCATCCAATGCAAGTGGGACTTTGAAACCACAGGCGCTCAGAGTGGGGACTCTGCCCATCGAGTGTTTCCAGGGAAGACGGTGGCACAGTAATCACGTGCTGCCGTGCACAGTGAGGCCTATGGGAGAGCGATATACAGTCTCTTTAGGAATATGCCATAATAGGCGATGCACAGTGGGGGTTCTGGAATGGTCTTTTGAGGGGTGGTATTATTGAAGTAAAAATCCTACACTTCCCGAACTTACCCGGGAAGTGTGGGAAAGTCCGAGCACCTTTTAAAAATTTCCCCTCAAAAAAAAAGTTACCAGGAGCACATAATAATGAATAGCTCTCATAAATGTATTATAGGATTTTAAGTATAGTTTTTACAGCTGCGGAATTGTTCGAAAGAGTTACTGTGGCCCTGGTACGCCAAGGGTAATTGGAGGAACACAAGTTAGTTTTAGTCAGTAAATGTCTGACAGTCCCTCTCGTTCCACCCAGAGTGGAAGAACTCATTAGATGATTTCCAACCTCAAACAAAAAAGGTTTGTAGACATATGCAGATCAACCAAATATTATCTTTTGCACAACGAACAAATATTAATTAATGGTAAATTTTATAAATATTTACGCTTTCGAAACAGAATGAATAATTTTATAGTAACGGAAATCAACATAGTTGAATTGGGGCTCACTAAAAATTAATGAACAGCTTGATTTTATATTCAGAATATTTCTTATATCATATTTAATAGATCACTGGGTTTTATGTATTGTTTTTTTTTAGGTGGGAAATCATCTAATGACATCTTCCGCCCTTGGGCGTGGCGAGAGGGCGTGTCAGATTTTTACTGACTAAAACCCACTCCTGTTCCCTCTTTGCCTTCGTTCCAGGGCCCCGGGGTTTTCTTTCGCATCACACATGGCCCCAGTAGGCTTCGACCCCTACGGTTGCTGACATCTCCTTGAGGCGCGCGTGGTACACTACGCGCCGTCGACGACTTAATGGGCTCGGTCCGGACGGTAACCGGACGGTCAGACGGCGAGCTACCCATTGCTCGCCGTCCGCAAGCCCGCGCCTACGGTGGCTGGAAATCTGGATCGGAATCCCGGGGGCTGTTTTATGTATTGTTAACATGATGATGGTTGTATTGCTGTTGATCTTTCATTAAGCATGTGTATACAGGGTATTATGCACACGTGTAGTCCTAATCAAGTATTTTAATTTCGGTGGCAAAAACCGGAAAAATAAAATCAGAAACACAAGATTACCTGATTTTGGCAATTTTTGTGTTTAGGGTTTTGTACCTAAGTTTGTAAAACGGAACCTTTATAGAATCACTTTGTTGTCCGTCTGTCCCTCTATCTATCCGTCTGTCCGTTTGTCCCTTTTTGTCAAGAACTCGTGGAGGTATGAAGCTGAAATTAATATCAAATACTTACTTAATTAAGTCTATTAACCCTTGAAGCAGAATAAAATAGATTATAATATTGATTTATTTGCTCAGAATGCAGGTATTTACAATAAGGTGATAGAATAATCAAGTGGCAATGGGCAGGGCACATTGCACGCAGAACGGATGGCCGTTGGGGCCGAAAGATTCTGGAATGGCGACCACGTACCGGAAGACGTAGCGTTGGAAGGCCTTCTACAAGGTGAACCGATGACTTGGTAACGGTTGCGGGAGTCCGATGGATGCCAGACGCACAGGACCGTTCATTGTGGCGACACTTGGGGGAGGCCTATGTCCAGCAGTGGACGTCTTTCGGCTGAAATGATGATGATGATAGAATAATATTAAAGTATCCTTTCACATTCTACCATTTTGGCATACAAACATTAATGCTAATTCATCATCAAACATATAACATTGATGCACAATTAAAATTTATCAGCTAGAAAATCCGAGAAGTAGTAATATTTGTTAAATAGAAGTGCAGTTAGTTTCTTTTTCAAAATTGTTACTGGCAGCAGTGAAAAAATCGAACTTCAAGTCCACACAATAATAAGGCCCATTATGCTCTGTTTATTTTGACACTCGCTAGCAAAAAAGAAAAACTATATACTCAAGTCTGCGGTCCCTTGAACCTGTAAAAAAATCAAACTTCTGAGTTAACGGAAAAAAAATATACGGCCGTTTATGTCACAAAAACGTGTATTTCGACACTCTCAAGGGAATCTAAATTCATAGGGTACTTCCCGTTGAAATCTTGAAATTTGGCAATGAAGCAAGGTCTCATAGCACAAGTAAAAGAAAAAGTCTGACAACTAAAAATGTGTTGTTACGTCACAAGAAAATTATTTTTTGCGATTCGCAAAATCTATGAAACTTGATTTAGAAACTGAAATATTTACATAGATAAGTTTGTACGGAACCATCGGTGACCCCTCACTTGACTGGTTTATTTTTAATTAGAAGTCGATCGCAAGTTTTTTATAAAGTTTATTTTTTAAATTACTTGAAATTCCTTAAATAGACAACTATCATGTTGTTAATTTTCATTGGCAGAAAGTTTTTAAAATATGACTACCTATTTCCGTTACAGCCTGTATAATCGCAAACAGAATAGGTTCCGAATCTGTTGCTTGCTTGCCAAAAAAAAAAAACAGGCACAATAAAATTATACAACTAACAACTCATACAACACTCCTATCGCAGGTCTGCTTGAAGAAATTTCGTTTGAAACAAGCTGCACATTTGTGCTCTTCTATCTGTATTTGTTCTTTTCACTTTTAAGTGTTTGTGTGTACGTAAATAAATATTATTTTAGTGTGCCTGTTTCTCTAGTGACTGTTTACGTCTGCACTTGGTCGTTTAAAACATAATTTTAGGACTCTCTGAGACAACCCTAAGGAAAGCAGTACGCTTACCTACAGTGTCTTAAAAACTAACAAAATGGCTCATAACTTTCAAGTATCTACAACCATTAAGATGAAATGTGTGCTTACATTTAATATAGTCCTTAGACAATGTAACATTAGTTAAAGTTTATGGTCTACTGGTTTATAATGAAAAGTTTATCATAACCTAAAGTTGAATACAGTGAATAGCATAGAATACACTTTATTGTACACTAAAATAGTAACAACACCTTACAAAATGAATAAGTAGTTATGAGAAGTGATAGTTAGTATGTTATTGATGAAACTCGTTAAAGGACTTCGTTGAGGTTAGAGTTTTCCCTCAACGAAGTCTTTTTAGCGAGACTTTTAACATTTTAATATTTGTTGCCTCACAGCATTGACTTGAACTTACACTTACCCTTTGCCAATTATGTTGAGGTCGGCTTCTAGTCCAATCAGATGCAGTTGACGTACCAGCATTTTAAACGGTGCGGTGCTACCACCAATATGACTTCTAATAGTAACTGGGTAATGTTATGAATTTTTATAATAGCACATATCTTTTTTTCGTAAACTGTAACAATTATAGATAGGCCAATAAATAAATAAATTCAAGATGGTTTAAAATGTGACTGACGAATCGCCCTTTCAATTTCTGTTAGCCTAGTATGACCAACGATTTAGTTTCACAGAATCGGTAACATAACTATGTTGACAATGGTTGCTTTGAAATCTATTGGATTAAATAACATTTTCCATGAATTACTTAATTTATTAGAGATTTCAGCTAAGTACCTAAGTACATTAGCACCGGTTCTGTGAAATAGAATAAATAATTTTCATTTGCAAATGCTTTTGAAACTGAAATTCTGTTAATTAAGAAATTAAAATACTTAAATAAATATTATGTAGGTAGTGTTCCATGCAATATTGTGAACCTATATGAATATTGAATACACAGAATGATTTTTACTGAGATAGTATTGAAAAATCCTAATTTAAAAAAAAAAAAAAAAACATGACGGAACAACAAAACATTCTAATTTACATGACTTGTCTAATAAAAAATGTTGGTCCTTTTTACAATAGGTACTTAGGTATTATTATGAACATCATCTTGCACTTGACCAAAAAAGTTACGTCAAAATGATGTTCATAACAAAATCAAAGACAGTTTCCCCGTACCTATGTCTTATACATTCTCATTTCTCCACACAGCCCCAGTTATAAAAACTATACTGTAAATATATCAATTCAATGTTTAAAACGAAAATATCTCACGAACTGAGCTTTTTAAACCCTGCAAAATCCGTGGCATGAAATTCTCAAAAACTACTTTTAAGGTAACTTGCTCCCCACATCGCAAACATAAGATCTTTCAAGTATCCTACATAAGATCTCTGCATGTCTGCAGCCCTGGCACAGAAACGTCATGCGTACATAGTGCACTACTCTAGTACTTGCCAGTACCGCGCCCCCCTTTGAAAGTACTACATCTCCATACCAGTGCTACTTTCCTAGTACCTTTGTGGAACTTTTAAGTGGACTTTAGTGTTGAAACGCTGAACGGAGGTGGAAATATTCTTTTTCTTTACCTAAGCGGGAAAATCGTTTGCGAAGGAGGTTCTTGCAAAATATCTTGATCGTGCATTTGTGATATACTGTGAAAAAGATATTATTTAATTTGTACCATGTTCTATTCCCTATGAAATTAACCTCAATTTATGTGAATCAATTAACAGTACCTATATCCTATTCAGGGAGCCGTGAGACAAAAGGTAAACAAACCATATATAATACTACTAAATTATAGACCACAGATACAGCAAACATTTTACATTAAAATATGACGTTTTGTCATCGGGCGGGTTACTGCCTTTCTTTCTTTATCTTTTTCACTATCGATCAACTTGTTGATACGAGGTACCGCTTTCAGATATTTTCGTTGAATTCTTGTTCTTCGCCGAAGAAAAAGCGTGCAAAGAAAACGCCAATGCATTCAAAAGAAAAGGAGACTGTTATTAATGTATTCAAACACGTCGAAGAAACATATTATTTGTTTACATTTTGTCGTATTCGTAAACGTATTCTTTGTTTACATTTTGTCTCAAGCCCAGATGAATAGAATATAATTACATAACCTAATAGCAATCAAACAATCATTCTAGTCTGATTTGCGTAATCATGTTTCTGAAATGTTAACACAATGTGTAATAAACCGAACTGGATATTTAGGCATCCTTTGACAAATATTTCACTATACCAAAAAGTAAGCAAAAGGGGAAACGGAAAATTCAAACCACACTTATGTAACATCGACCAAATACAATCCTGCAAACATCGTACGTCAAATATATTCTAAAATCCATTCCTTCATCGGAAAATCCCATTTTATTAACTGAAAGAACTTCTATAGACTGCTTTTAGTTCCTTTGACTTTTGCTTACTGCGATGAAAAATATGTCACACTTCTTTTGACGTCGTGTGTCTAAACTTGGAAAGGCAAAGGGTAGTCTAAATTGAAAATATGGGGTGGATCAGTGTACCTAAAAAGGGGTAAATAGGAATACAGAAATGAATAGAAACGAAACTATACATGCTAGAAACGTAAGGTCCTTCGCAGGTGCTTCGTTGTTTCTGTCTACCTAGTACCTCAATGGAGAAAAGTGCATTTTAATAGGTTTCTAGATTGTTAAAGATTTAGATTGATTCACAAACAACTGGATGTGGATTGAATTTGGCACACGGATGGACCATGTTCATGTGGAATAGGATTTTTTGTTTCAAGATAATGCTTCCATATGATAAAGTTGTAGGTACTTTCTTGGGGGCGCAGCCGAACTAATCCCAAAAGTCCGGGTGCCTTTTGAAGCTTTCCTCTCGATGAAATAAAAGGCTTCACAGGTCTGAGACCTGAGAAGTAACTTTTCAATGAATTTACTCGAAAACCCGCTCATATCCCTACCATTTTCGGCACGCAATTTACTGTTTTTCGCACTAGTGCGGAAAAGTGCGCGTGCTCGCCCCCACAACAATTTTATTACATTTATCGTATCAGGCTGGGCGCGGCGCGACCACCACGAGTCGCGTGTCAACCCCAGCCACGGTTGTAACGAATCAAAATGCTCCGTAAGTCTAAACGTAGACTGAGAGTGTCTTTTATTACGCCCGTTATGCATCTTTGAACAGGCCGCTCTTGTTATATGGTTAGGAGTTGTGTGTTTTTGAAAAATGTGAAATCGGTACCTACGGTTTATAACATAAAATATATTCAGATTTTCTAAAATTATATGGCAAATAGGTACCTAATTGATCTGAACCTATACACTTACTTATATCCATACTTTAGAATGTATTTTTATAAAGTCATCAGCATCACTTATCAGTGTCAAGAGATTGTTTACATTTAGTTAGGTATCTAAACAAATGAAAAAAAAAAAAAAAATGGAGTGGATATAACTTTGTTGGTTTTGTGTGTGCGTTATTTTCGTTCATATGTAATTTTTAAAAGGTGGTAGGTCTACTTAAATTGAATGATCTTTAAGGTTATTGACTTTTTACGCGAAAAATGTCGCAAATATGTACTTGAAATAAAAACTCGATAGAATATTCGATAAAGAATTCGAAAATAATTTTTGTTAGTGCGCATCAAGCGGCAGATCAAACAAGCGTGTGACAATTTATCGAATTAGCCTTGCAAGAAAGGCCGCGCGGCGCAGGTACATTTCTAAGCCCACAGCGCGGAGTGCGCCGGGCCTGCTAGTGTCTATTTAAAAACAACCCCAAGGTATTTAAAAATTAATTCATTCACCGTAATACCTTTATAAACAATAAAACCGGACCTAGATTAGCTAAATAATGCCTAAATTACTAACTTAAATTTAAGGGTAAATACCCGAATTAATTGGTATCAGGGAAAACTTATTACCTGAAGGTAAATTATACTCAAACAAATAAACTGGAGGTAAGGTAGCGGTCAGGTATGATTTTCAAACCGAGATAGTTTCCTATTGTTTGAAGTGAAGTGATGGTTAATTCAATTAGTCTTTAAATATTTTAGATGTGACTTGCTTTGCAAAATTGTTCGTTCAAGAAAACACTAGGTATCACCAAATACAACAAACTTTTTTTTTTTTAAGAAAACTTTGCCACATATTAGACGTATTAAACATTTTCATTTATTACTTACTTATTATCGTGGGTTTTTTTTTTCGGTGGGAAAATCATCTTATGACATCCCCCGCTCTTAGGCAGAGCGCTGTAAGTAAAAGTCTGAACTTTTACTGACTAAAAACCCACTCCTGTTCCTTCGTTGCTTTTCGTACCAAGGCCGAGTTTTTCTTTCAGAATCAGACCCTTGGCCCCAGTAGGCTTCGACCCTGATGGGCCCCTACAGTTGCTGACATCTCATTGAGGCGCGCGTGAAACAGTACGCGCCGTCGACGACTTGGGCTCGGTCCAGACGGTTACCGGACTATAATCGTGGGTGCGGTGACAAACATGTAGTCTCGCAAACACAAGACACCCAAACCTAGAACAACAATCTGTAGGCCGTATAAATATTTGTTCCGTGAGAGAATCCAAGCCACGCACACTACAAGTAAAATCCCATAACATAAAGTCGTCTTCTACGTCTATCTGTTTATTCGTTAACTCCTCCTAAACCTCCCAACCGATTTTGATGCGGTTTTCACTAACAGAAAGAGCACTCAACGAGAAAGGTTTATGTACCTATATAATTTGTATGCGTGCAAAGCCAGGGTGGGCTACTAGTCTCACATTAATTGACATGCCTCACTAGGACGCCATGAAGGCGTAGCCAGATGACGTCAAAAATAAATGTATTTTGTTACGTGATTAACTATGGCCAGGTGAGGTAAGTACCATAGAGCTGGTGCTTCTTGGCTGCATGAACTGGCAGTTCTGTCATGGCGTCCTAGTGACGCACTCACCTTAGTAACCATGATCAACAAAGTATTGAGGTTGTTTTGGCTAGAGATTGAAATAACAAGATGACACCAGGGGGACAGAACCGGAAAGTAGGTATGTCAGAGAATAAACGAGGTTTCTACTAAGTAGTGGGTGATTCGATAATAATTATAATGAAGACGTTGACGAATTAATATGTATATGTAATAACTAGCTGAGGCCTGTCGATTCGTCTGCATCAGATTCTTAAAATAACACTATTAGGAAATATCACAATTTCAATATTTTTTTTTATTGCGCAGAATGTTTGTTGTCTACAAGGTGGACCGATGACTTGGTAACGGTTGCAGGAGTCCGATGGATGCGAGACGCACAGGTCCGTTCATTGTGGCGACACTTAGGGGAGGCCTATTTTCAGCAGTGGACGTCTTTCGGCCGAAATGTTGATGATGATGATGATTGTTTCACTGAAAGGCAATCAGGTTCTCTTCCGTTAGCTGCAGCTAAGAAACAATGATCAAGTGATCATCACTTTGGCGAGATTAATCCATCAAGCTGCGGTTTCTTATAATATATTTTTTTGGACATCATGTGCCTGCATTTGTTTTTCGGCTGGCAAATCATCAAATGACTTTTCCCATTCTAGGTGATGGCCGTCGAGGATTTCACAGTTCTGAGCACTTTAAGAAGTTTCTAATGATTTTTTTTAACTTCAACACTGAAAATATTCATGATTTTTGCTAATCGACATCTTCAACCATGCTCTGCTGATACTTGAAATCGATTACCGTTATATTTCGTTTTTTTTTAGTTTAGGTAACATCTGAACTACTGATAACATTTAGAATCATATGTGAAAATCGTCGTATTACGTAATTATCGTCAGTTTTATGATCATTACTTGTTTTTTTCCTGTGATTAGATTGATAAGTTTTTATTTTTTTGTGAGCTCTAATTGACAGAACTATTACTAAAAGTAATTAGGAACTATAGAACTCGCCTTTGTGCACCGAAAGCACTTTTAAAATCTTGGTTTTGGAAAAAATTATCTGCTACCGGAAGTTAGCAGATCATATTTTCATATGAATTTTTTCCAGGAAAAACACCAGAACTTTTTGTAAAAAGTATCAGGAACTCCAGAACTATGCTGCATGCGAGTAGAACTCTAATTTTTTTATGCTCTGCTGGAAAATGATCTGCTAGGTTCACGGCCATTTCTAGGTGGAGCGAGAGGGAGTGTCAGACTTTCTTCTAAAATCCACCCTGTTCCTTCAGTTGCCCTTTGCGGTCCAGGATCATGGTAACTTTTTCGACAATTCCCCAGCCAGCACTGCACTTGCAAAACTAATTACGTAGCTATCTGTACATGGATTCCAACGGTCAGCCACTAGACGTAGATCGATTGCATTCTATCAACTCAACCAAATAGATAACAACGAGCGAACTTGCGGTCAGCATTACACACACACAAACACACACATACGTACACTCACGCTTCACAATTGATCAGGGGACCATGACGTCTTAAAATATCAAGCGTGCGAGCGTGGAAAAGGGATGGAGCTATTAATACATCCTATATTACGGTGTTTCATGTTATTTTTTTCATTTGACTTTTCTTGAATTCTTGGTATCCACTCATGCACAGTGTTCATATACCAAAAATCACCATAATCGGTTAATATTTAGAGGTTGTGCAGCGAATACGTACGTCATTAGTGAAGAATAAATTTTTAATATTATTAGTTATTTACAGAGCAGGGAAGTAAGTTTTACTAGACACAACAACACATTAGTAACACTTGCTACCCTCCACTGTAAAAAATAATAATAATAGGTCTTTACCTATGAAATTGGAGATTTTTAAAACGGGTTGCTTTGAAGTGTTATATCATTGGATTGACTTGGAATCATAAGTTCAAATAAATTTTATATTAAAGGTATGTTATTCTTCTTTTGAAATTAGGTATTTATTGGTTTCTTTTTGTTTTGTATTTTCTGTAATATCGCAGTACTTATAACCATGAAAGCTAATAAAAAAACGTTTTTTCATATTAAGAGTTTCAACGTAGATACTATGCACTGCAAAGGGCAAACAATATCAATGTCGCATACCTACGACTTTCTTCTAACAAAAAAACTCTGTGTTCTTGGTTTAATAGATTTCGTTTTGGAAATTTTGTCTTGTAGCCGCCCTAAGAAATAAAGTTATTCCTGAGATAAAATTTCTCACATGAAAGTGATTGAAACCAAAATAGACATCTCATTCATTAGCAGTTTTAAGTTCGTATACATCATCAATATTGCATATCACTTGAGTCCCATTGTTTCCAAGGTAGAACTCATATTACAAAATAATGCGAGTTTTCTTAGATTTCATACAAAAATGGTTATAAGTACTGCTATATTACAGAAAATATAAAACACAAAGAAACCAATAAATACCTAATTTCAAAAGAAGAATAACATACCTTTAATATAAAGTTTATTTGAACTTATGATTCCAAGTCAATCCAATGATATAACACTTCAAAGCAACCCGTTTTAAAAATCTCCAATTTCATAGGTAAAGACCTTATTAAAAATTTAACCTTTACTGATGACGTACTAGCTGTATGAGAAAACTTTATGGAACACTGTGCACGAGTCAAAGTCAAAGTCAAAAGTTTTTATTTCACATAGGCAGGCACATGGGCACTTATAAAACGTCAAAAGCTAGTTCATGGTTCCAAATTGGTCGTTTCCTATGGAGAAGAACCGGCAAGAAACTCCATGGTTACTCTTTTAAAAAAGTGGTTGTTTACAATATTTTCATATTACAGTATTAATAGATATTATGTAAGAACAGTGTAGACCAGTCAATATTGTACCCAAAAGCACAATAAAAATAATCATATTAAAAAAAAAAGTGAGTCGTAATAGGAAGTAACCTAAGAATTCGCGGAGTCTACATTGTTCTCACGAGCAAAGTCAAAAATCGAAAATTTAAAATCATGAAACACCTTATCATAGGGTTTTTTTTTTCGGGTGGGAAAATCATGTAATGACATCCCCCGCTCTTGGGCGGAGCGGGAGATAGTGTCAGACTTCTACTGAGTAAAAACCCACTCCTGTTCCTTCTTTGCCATTTTTCCAGGACCCCGGGGATTACTTTCGCATCACCCATTGCCCCAGTAGGCCTCGACCCTGCTGGGCCCCTACGGTTGCTTACATCTCCTTGAGGCGCGCGTGGAACACTACGCGCCGTCGACGACTTGGGCTTGGTCCGGACAGTTACCGGACGATCGGACGGCGAGCCACCCATTACTCGCCGTCCGCAAGCCCGCGCCTACGGTGGCTGGAAATCGGGTTAGGTTAGCTCCATCCCTTTAACAGTTTAATTTAGATAGTCAAATGGTTCGCATTAAAAGCTCGTGGTAAGGCCCTCAGTCACCGCTGTACCTCGCTAATTCCGGAACCACTAACTACGGTATGAATGACTGCACATACTGAATTCTGGGAATCCGATTATTAGGACCACAGAGCACTTAAAGCGTGGTCACTCTCGGACTGCATTCAAAAGAAAGAGATACCTAAAAACGAAATGCTTGAAAATATGAAACATTTTTTCGATTTCTACAGATTTAATTTTAAAGTTAAATCACTGATAAAACGTTACTTGTTGAATTTTCTGACAAACAATCACAATGATTGCATGTATTTTAGTCCAGTTTTTAATCGATAAAAGTAATTTTTAGAAGCATCTTCGTGATTTTTTTCTATCGTACTAAATTATGCATGTCGGCGCAGAATGCCGATCAGCATTGAAGCTCTGTTCAGATACTCTGTTTTGTGGTTGATGGCTGGGTATCGAGCAATAAACAAACTATTCCAGATTACACAACTAATTTATTATGATGCAAGCTTTAGGTATTCACTTCACACAACGAGTCGTGAGGCAGTCCCCGAAACTAGACGTTGTTCGCACGGCTGCCGACATAGGAAAAAGCTCCGGACCTCTGCGGTCGGCACCTTTATCTGCTCGGTTCGTGCAAACGTCAGTGCGGATTCTGTCAAAGTGACATGTGTCACATTTCACTTACCACGTTCATTCGTTCTCAAGCTTCCGTACTATTGACTTCTCCGACATACTTTTGCTCATTGAAAAACTCGCAATTAGCTCCTGTAGTCCCCTTAAACGAGATAATAGAATACGGTTGCTCCCCCGCCGGAGTCGCCCATGTGAGTCAGGAGTCACAGGGCGATTTTCGGCCGCCGTAGGTGCGGGCTAGTGGTCGGTGAGCAATGGGTAGTTCACCGTTCGGTAAGGACAAACCCAGCGACGGCACGTTGTGTTTCACGCGGGCCTCAAAGAGATGTCATCCAGAGCTGATGTCTGCCAGAGCTGCGGATCGTTCGAAAGACTCACAGTGGCCATTGCAAAAGGGCAACTGAAGGACTGCCTGACTCTTTCTCTCACTTCACGAGAGAGAGCAGGAAAAGTCCTTTGATGATTTCCCACGTAAAAAAGAGAATACTAGAGCTGCGTTATTTTTTTTTTAACGTCACGGTGTCTGCTGAGATAAGAGCCTTTTTGTCTCGCTGCCTCGCACAATTTTTTTTTAGTTGTAATTTTATTTTAGTTTTTGATGTGAAACGTCTATTGACTTGACAGTAAAACCAAATCGGCAGCGAAGGCTTGGTAATAGGATTCCATAGGACTTACGTAAATAAAATCTGCTTTTCAGATTATTGAAAAACCACGTGTTTTTACCAGAAATTGGGCTTTACACCTTATCTACCCTTAAACATATACCTGGCAATCCATATGCAGCTTCACGAAATTCAGCCCATTCATTACGAACTTTAATCGTCCGTCCGTGGAACACCTCGGCACACATGATTTATTAACATCTGTAATTCTATGTATCCCTGGTAATTTTAGACCATTTATCTTCGAACACATTAACGGCTCATACGTAAACATTCAGAGAATTTATTTTGGGAAAATCTTCGCTTTTCCGGTATTTGTTTTTAGAGAAAAAAAATTAAATGATTTGGTCTTGTCCGGTTTTAGAATGAATTTATGGAGATTTTTTGCTGCTGACTATTGAAATTTTATCTTTCGTAAGGTATTACGAAAGATAAAATTTTGATGTCAATCAATGTTGTTTGAGCGCAGCTTTATTGTATTAAAATATTACCATATTTTACTACAATAAAGCTGCGCTTTTAATTTTTTTTTAGTTAACTACAAATTTTTAGTTCATTCCGTTTTTAAAAAAAAATGTTGGTCCACACTAGAAATACCTCCTGTATAGTGGGTGCGTTCACAAACCTGTGAACTCATACATACACAAGACCCCCAGACCCGCGACACGCAACAAAATAGTTAAGTATTATATTATTATTATTATCTTTTTTTTTTGTTCATTATTTATGTTGTTTTATTCAGTCCATCCAAAGGTACTCTGGTAGAAATTGCCTTGTGCAATAAGACCGCCTATTGTACACTTATTTTTTATAAATGTCTGTCCTGTAAGCAATAAATAAATAAATAAATAATAAAAAAACAAAATTCAAAATATTCAAAGTAAATAACACTTTAAAATAGGTAATTTGAGCGTTATATTTAAATATAGATTATGTTGGTTTATAATAAAGTATATTATGTGTATATAAATTAATAATTTGGTCGAGTTACTTTGTGATTTTTCATAATACAGTTATATATTCTTTTCTATATTAGATATTTTGTATATATATATATATATATATATATTTCTATATTATATATTCTGTTGTTGCTGTTTCGCACATAATAAAACTAATGTTGTATATAATATAGTAAATAAAAAAAATTGCAAATTAAATCAGTCAATCTATAACATAGATAAGAGGCCCTACCACGAGCTTTTAGCGCGATCCAATTAACGACCTAAACTAAACTAAAATAAAGGGATGGAGCTATATTATAAGGTGTGTAGTTCCATCCCTATTTCTCGCTCCCATGACTGACATTTTATCAAGTCATGGTTAGGCCCTAGGAACTTCATTTAAAATCTTCTTAGATTCGGACAGAAAGTGTATTACACAATGATCAATTACATAATAGCAAATCCGATTTTTACTAAGTACATCGTTTGGCTGGCCTGTTGGTCTAGTGGTTAGCGGCCCTGACTGCTACGCCGGAGGTCGTGGGTTCGATTCCCACCCAGGACAAATGTTTGTGTGATGAGCACGATCATTTGTTCTGTGTCTGGGTGTAACTTATCTATAATATGTATGTATTTAGAAATATATAAGTATGTTTATCAGTTGTCTAGTACTCATAACACAAGCTCTGCTTAGCTTGAGACCAGACGGCGTTGTGTGATGGTTGTGGAATATTGTATTATATATTGTATTGTATTATCGTATGTGTAATAATTTTCTGAGCATTTAATTTTTTTAAATATTAAAATCCGTCAAGAAATGGTGGATTTATTAAAGTTTTTCTAAACGGCTACTTGGAACTATCGCTGGACTGTTTACGATGACGTCATCTGTCATGATCCGTGCGACGAACGACTTGATCGTATTCATTCGCTGGTGGAGACCAATCATGACAGATGACGTCACAGCGAGTCGCTTCATTCTCGGGCGCGTTTCTGGAACTAATACACTAAAATTGTTGTATCTTCGTCATTTTTGGTCCGATTTAAATAATTTCTTCACAGTATTTACTAATTTTTTTTACGCTATAAGTCTGCATTCTCCACAAAAATCATGACTGATCCTCATTGGGATACTGTTCTCATTATTCCCAGCATTACAATTTCAGCTGCAAGTCCCGCCATCCAAGTAAACTTAGTAATTACCTTGCTTATTAATGCTAATGTAATTGCAAAAAGTTTGTAACAGGTATAATACTAGACAAGTTAAAATACAAAGGAGTATCGTTCCTTGTGTTGTTTCTTTAGTCTTGAGTTTGTATCTTTAGCATTTATGTTTTTAATCTGTTTCTTTTTCTTTATGCTTGTGTATCTCTGACTGAAGATATCCGCAGGAGAACCAAGGTTGCCTACATAGCACGAAGAATCGCCAAACTTAAGTGGCAATGGGCAGGGCACATTGCTCGCAGAACAGATGGCCGTTGGGGCCGAAAGGTTCTGGAGTGGCGACCGCGTACCGGAAGACGCAGTGTTGGAAGGCTACAAGGTGGATCGATGACCTGGTGAAGGTTGCGGGAATCCGATGGATGCGAGACGCACAGGACCGTTTATTGTGGCGACATTTAGGGGAGGCCTATGTCCAGCAGTGGACGTCTATCGGCTGAAATGATGATGATGATGATCTCTGGCTGGCTTTTCTTTTTAGTGTGGAAAATCATGAAAAAAATGCTCCCGCTCTGGGTGGAGCGAAAGAGAGTTTCAGTCTTTTACAGACTAAAATCCACCCTGTACCTTCGTGATCCAGGACCACGGTATCTCTTTAAAAAAATCCCGTGGCCCTAATCAGCCTCACTGGGCTTCTACAGTTTAGCTGACTTCTCACTGAGGCATGCGTGGAATACGGCCGGACGACGAGCTAGCTATTACTTGTCGTTTGCAAGCCCGCGCTTATGTCCAGAGATCTCCCGCTGTTTACACGTTATCATCATCATCATCTTCCTGCCCTTGTCCGGTGTTATTTGGGGTCGGCGCAATACGTTTTTTTCTTCCATTCTGCCCTGTCACTCGTCATGCTATCACTAACTTCCTTTTCTTTCATATCATTCTTCACAATCAAATTTTTCTTTGGCTTCTCCCTCTCCTTCTCCATCTATCGACGTGTATACTCATAACTCTTTTAGTAACATGCGTTTCATCCCCCCTCTTCACTTGACCCTAACAAGACAAACGATTCCCCTTCAACTTTTCAGTAACTGGCGCCACTTTCAAACTTCCTCTAATATACTCATTTCTCACTTTATCCATTCTCGTCACACCTCACATCCATCTCAACATTCTCATCTCCGCTTTTTCACAACCCAACATTCTGATCCATACAGTATGACAGGTATTATCACAGATTTGTAGATGTTACCCTTCAACTTGAGGGGCATCCCACTGTTTACATGTTTCAACTGTTAATTACCTATTGATATATTTACAGCAATAAACTCTCCTCACACAAACGAGTGAAACAAAGGAATCCCGCCAATCCGATCCGCCACCATCAATCGACCGTCGATTTATTCCAAATTCAAATTCCACAATACAATATTTATTCATAGAAATCGGGACAAAGTTCCGTTCTCCTCTAAAAGCTTTTCAACATTTTTTTTTCTAACTCTAATGGTTTCACGAAGTTTGTTGCGTTGGTATTCAGAGATATTTTTTAGAGTGTGGTACTTAAAAGTACCAACAGGATCGTAATACTTAACTCTATATTTCAAGTTATGGTCAAGGAGTGTATATTATGTGGGCTCGACAAATAGATGTGTGATTAACGCTTGTGCGACAAAATTGGACTGCGACTCACTTTATTTTGTATGCACGCTTGTGCGACACACTGAAGTTCGACATCATGCTGGTATGACAACGATTATGCGACAGTAGTTTGACACTACGGTAGTTCGACACTACGATAGTCCGATACTACGGTAGTGCGACAAACAATAGTGTGACTACGTACTACTTGTGTAAGTACTGTAATTCGACAGTACGGGAGTGTACGGCCATCGTAGGCGCGGGCTTGCGGATGGCGAGCAATGGGTAGCTCGCCGTCCGACCGTCTGGTAACTATCCGGACCGAGCCCAAGTCGTCGACGGCGCATAGTGTTCCCCGCGCGCCTCAAACAGATGTCAGCAACCGTAGGGGCCCAGCAGGGTCGAGGCCTACTGGGGCCATGGGTGATGCGAAAGAGAACCCCCCCTGGATAGAGGGCAAAGAAGGAACGGAACAGGAGAGGGTTTTAGCCAGTGAAAGTCTGACACGCCCTTCCGCCCCGTCTAAGGACAGGAGATGTCATTGGATGACTTCCCACCTTAAAAAAAAAGGTAGTGCAGTGTTACAGTAGTTTGACACTACCTTACCTGTCAAGATAGCTGGACGGAGCCCTGCTCAGCGGGGCTACTACTTCTGGGTGGTTTAAAAAAAATGCCCGGAGTACCCTAAAATATGTTAATTCTTCATGTCGCACTACAGTAATATCGAGCTTTAGTGTGTCGCACAAGCGTGCATTTGAACTAAAGTGAGTCGAAGTACAGTTTTGTTGCACAAATCCATTTGTCGAGCTGACGTAGTACATTTAAGGGCCTATTACACTACGCGATATTCAGCACACGATATTCAGACTGTCTTATTTTTTGTTCGGAGTAAGACCGAGGACCGAGGGTAGTGTAATCACTACGCGAAATCGACTAAGACTGTCTGAATATCGAGTAGTGTAATAGGCCCTTTATGGTCAAGCGAGAACCCATCAATAATATAAAAAAATGCTTTTAACCCCAATAGGTAGCTAACTAAACTAAGGAAATATGTTACTGTAAAAAAAAAGTTTATTAAATAAACCTTGACCCAGGGTCTCAATAAAAAATGTCGAAATAAATGTCGGACACGTCCTTGGTAGATTTTTAGAAACTTTTAATTGAAATAAAAGAACAAAATGTTTTAAGTGAATGAGTGAGTACCAATGTAAATACTTTTTGTTTTAAGTAGACACCTTTTTCGAGACTAAGTGGTACTTAGAAATGGTTTTGATTTAATTGCCATTAATGAAAAAATGTGTTAAAATAACGTAGGGTTCCGTACCTCAAAAGGAAAAAAACTAAACCCTTATAAGATCACTTTGTTGTCCGTTCGTCTGTCTGTCTGTCTGGCTGTCTGTCTGTCTGTCAAGACCCTTTATCTCGGGAACGCGTAGAGGTATCGAGTTGAAATTAAAACCATATACTCAGGTCTGCGGACTTGAAGCTGTAAAAAATGAAGCTTGTAAATTAACGAGAAAAAAGATACTTTGGTTTATGTGGCAAAAAACGTACATTTCGACACTCTCGAGGAAATCAAAATTCATAGGGTACTTCCCGTTGACCCAGAATCCTGAAATTTGGCATAATACAAGGTCTTATAGCAAATCTGAAACTGTAAATTTTTAGTTACGTCTCAATTTTTTTTTTTTTTTGGTGTTTTAAAAATCTTCCGAGACTCCATTCCGGAATTGAACTATTTACATATGTAAATTTGTACGGAACCCTCAGAGCGCGAGTCCGACTCGCACTTCTTGTTTTTGTTTTTTACTTGGGAACTCATCAAATAATTTCTTCCGTCTTGTGTGAAGCTGAAGTGAGAAGAAGTGTCATACTACTACTGATTAAAACCTACAGAATTCCTTCAGTTACCCTCTTTGCGAGGGCTATTCCTTTGAACAATCCGCAGCCCTGACAGGCACCGGCCCTAACTAACCCCGTAAATTTTGCTGACATCTCTTTAAGGGGCGCGTGGAATATAGCGCTCCATCATCCCGAGTTTAGTTCTTAAAGGACGGCCAGATGGAGGGCTACACATTGCTCGCCGTCCTAGCTATCTATGTACCTACAGTTTTCTTCTTTTATACTATAAAGCTGAAAAGCTTGTTTGTTTGGTTAGCATAGCATAGCATAGCATAGTCGGCCTTATAATGTTCTCACTGCTGGGATTCAGGCCTCCTCTCTAGGAGAGGGAATGGGCCGTAATCCACCACGCGGGCCCAGTGCGGGTTGATGGATGTCACATGTCTTCGAATTTTTGGTTCTAGGACATGCCGGTTTCCTCACGATGTTTTCCTTCACCGTTTTGAGAGCAGTGGTGATGAAATAAATTACACAAAGTAATGCGCCTGGCTGGGTTTGAACCCGCGACCTACAACTCGTAAGTCGGAGCCGTTACCACTCGGCCACCACTGCTCTGTAATTGCTCTCGTTTGTTTGGTTTAACGCTTTAATCTCAGGAATCACTAGTTCGAATTGAAAAATAGTTTTAGTGTTTTTTTTAGGTGAGAAAATCATCCAATGACATCTCTCGCTCTTGGGCGGGGCGCGAGGGTCTGTCAGGCTTTTACTGACAAAAAATCCACTCCTGTTCCTTCTTTGCCTTCGTCTCAGGGCTTCGGTTTTCAATTTCACACTGCCCGTGGCCCAGTTGGCAGTAGTTTCGACCCTGCTGGGCCCCTACAATTTAGTATTGAATAGCCCCTTTATTAAAAAAGGATATAGGTTTGATAACGTTATGATTATTAGGAGCGAAACAGTAACGAACAGTTTTAACCAGTGGTTTGAAAAATTCTTATTGTTTTTAATAGTTCAATTTTTCAGGCAAGCTATTAACACTACGCCACAACATTTACAAGCCGAGCAAAAAGGAAACGTCAAGTCAGCAAAACGTTGAGCGAAAAGTAAAAGCAAGGGCGGGTAAAACCGCATTACACGCCTAGTCAACAACAGTCGTTGTTTGCGAAATTGCTTGATTTTGATTAATTTATCTCCACTAAATTGTAGATCACACTTTCCTCTCATGCATCTAAATCAGATTAATTGAACAAATTAATATTCCTATTAGGTACGTCCATTAATTAAATAATTTAGTATACAGTGCTCTGAATTGACCTTTATTACATTAGACGTGATTAATCATGTTGGCTAACTTCTACGAAAATGTATCTTTTTTTAAAAGGGAAAACATACTCATTTGTTTGTTTGTATTCAGCACAAAATCTCAATATATATTAAGTTCAAATTTTTTATTGTGACTTAAGTAAGCGGCTTATACTAGACTAGATTCTGCCAGCGGCTTTGCTCGGGTTTCTCCATACAAACTTTGGACCCCCATTTAGTTCCCTTAGGGGGTGAATATTGAAACATCCTCTCTTAGTGCTCACCTACGTCATAAAATTTCACGCACCTAGTCCTAGTAGTTTTGGCTGTGCGTTGATATGTCAGTCAGTCAGTTTTTCCTTTTATATGTAAAGAAAATAACTTTAATTTTAAGAAAATAAATACACGTTTTAACAAGGACTAAATAGAAAATATTTTTTCTCCATTTTAATAAAGTTTCTTTCCCCTTTAATTCTTTAGTTGTACCAGGATCTCATAATGACGCCGTACATAATTTATAGCAACACGCCCGGCCCGAGAAAGTAACTGGTGGCAGAAATTATGCTTTTATGTGTATAACTAAGAAAATTGCTTTGATGATATTACACTACACAGCGTACTATATTGTTGTGTCGTTACAAATTACGTATAAGTAGGTATTGTAATATTATTTTTGTTTAACTGCTGGCTGATAATGTGAAAAGTAATTTTTCAATAGCATTTACTATTTTTCTTAGGATTAATTTTTATAGTCAGTGAATAATTTAAAGTCGATTGCAAAATTTGTTGGCAGTGGTATGAATCCTTTATTTTATGAGAATGTACGAGTACTTGACCCTTTTATTTATTAACAGTGTGAAATCATCAAATAATTTCTCGTACTCTAGGTAGAGCGAGAGGGAATGTCAAACTTTTACCGACTAAAACCCACCCGTCTTTCTTAAGTTGACTTTTGCATTACAGAAAAAAAGAAAGAAGAAAGAAGAAAGAAAAATATTTTATTTGCCGGAACAAGGCGCAAATTTAGAACTAACAAATTATAAGTATTATATGAAAAATATGCGCCACATCCGCGCAAAACGGCCGAACGCTCAGCATAATGCCGTGACTACACGCAAAATGCGACGAGTCTACGGCGCTGGTTTTCAGAGTGAGCCGGTAATGGTATCGACTTAAAGACGTCGGCACGGTATTGTGTGCTAATAGATTTGAATAAGATAGATAAATAAAAATAAATTTTAGGGAAAGAAAAAACAATTAATAAATAAAGAGGAATTATACGATGTCATATTATGTATAAAGTGGCAGCATAACGTTGCGTCTGTGCGGGACGCGACTCTGTTTACAGTGTATAGTCTATGGACGCGATGACGTAAAATGATGCTACGCCATTGTGACGAATGTTTCTACGGAAATGGAAATTCATAATTTCAAAAAGATGCGACGCGTGATCGTTGAGTATATTTGTGTTTTAATGTTTTGTACAGTATTTTAAGTGTTTGCGACGAAATATGAATCAGATGGACTCATGAGAAACCGACCTCAGGGCAGAAATTATATGATTACATATATTATTATACAGGACTACGGCAACTCTTCCTTACAATCCTATAGCCCTGATACGCATTGGACTTAAGGGGGTCACGTCAATACGTACTTTACCTTAGATCATTTGAATGAAATGCACTGGACTTAATTAAGCGCCTTTTTGAAATTGATTATTTACACAACATTAGCATCCTCGTCCTCCAAAAACCTTTCAAACGCAGGTATTAAAGCATTTGATATGTTCTAAACTCCAAATTCTCAATACAGAAACTATTTGCTTTTATAATAGTGATAATAAATAAGTCAAGGAATAGTAAATTGTGCTGCAAATGCTAGCAAACATTTAATCACACCCGTCAATACCAGGATCTCATAAGACTGCAGAACATTATTTATTGGAGCACTAGCGGTGCGGGAACGTCGCTCCAGAGTGATTTCAGAGTCGATTACTACCAACTTGGAATTTCATTGTAGGAGCTGTTGCTTTCAATTGCATTTTATTTTTACTGTTATAATAGCATTTTTTGTGTCTTGTGTTATGTAATGAAACTACAACTTTCGATACGTAGTTACTTGCTTAGGTAAGTCCTTAATTAGTATAAATACAAAATTGATTGTTAATTCTTCCGAACTTCTGAGTGACATTAGGTATTTAACTTTGACTCAGAAAGGTACCTATACCACCTATATAACACATCATAAATATCCGTTCAAAAGAATCTTATGTATTTAGTTTTAAGCTGTGAGTCTGTGACTATATTAGAAGCGACAAGAAATATGTAACCAAGATTTATGTAACTCATAATATGATTTAAAAGAGTGTCCATGGAGTTTCTTGCACGTTCTTCTCCATAGAGATCTACGCTTTGGAACGTGCAATTTAGCTTCACTTGTATTTTTTTTTTTGACTGACCGACATTTTGACAATTCAAAAGTGCCTGTAATTGGTCTATTTGAAATAAACGTTTCTGATTTCTGACTCCACGACAACCCCCGTATTCAAGTTAAGAGTGTTAGCTACAAATCTGTCGAACCGGGTATCCACATTTTTTTTTAAGTGTGGAAATCATCTAATGACTTCTCGCGCTGTCGTGTCAGACTTTTACTGACTAAAACCACACCTGTGTCCTTCAGTTGCCCTTTGCGTTCTAGGACTACGGGTTTCCTTTTCAGAAATTTTCCGCGGTCCTAGCTAGCGGGCATCGGCCCTGCTGGGCTCCAACGGTTTGCTGACATCTCCTTGAGGAGCGCGTGGATCACTACGCGCTGTTGACGACTGGGCTCAGTCCGATCAATTACCGGACGGCCGGACGGCAAGCTACCCATTGCTCGACGTCGACAAGCCCGCGTCTACCGTCAGTGGCTGGTAGTCGCGGTCAGAATCTCGGCGGCTGGGGCGTGAGGACATTCGTTCCCTCACTCGTGCGGCCTCCTCCTTCGCTAGCATTACTGCTTCGCAGAAGGAGGCCACCGCCACCTCTTGCGCTCCACGCTACGCTTCTGCAACTGCACCACATAGTGATTACGTTGGCGCTCTTGGAGCATGCAGCGGTGCGCTCCGCGGTCGGTGGTGGATTTTAGGCGAACACAAAGAAGAGCTCAGTCTGTTCGTGGACGCGAGGAAAATACCACGTTTAGTGCGTATGTGTCGTGTATCACGTTTCACGCTCGGATAAATGGAGGTGTCAGATGACAAATGTTCGCAAGGAGACTGTGGAGCAATCATGTTTCTTATGGAGATACATACCTTCTCCATCAAAGCGATTGCAGATGCGCGGAGCACAGTTAGTTCGCGAAATTCCACTCGTTATCTGAATTTTGAATTGTCTCACTTATTTCTTTAAAATGCCACCCTGAACAATGTGGCCGCCAATAGTAAATATTATTTTTCAAAAGCTTCATATCATGCTATGAAGCGATGAAAAATAACGAACGAACAAATATTGAAATTCACTTTTAATAAAAATGCTAAATTGCTTTCCGCGATATGTCATGCGCCCGCCGGGGTCACTACGTGATTAAGCTCTTAAGCTTTGTTTACATTTCGACAATATATGACAAACACTCGTATACAGCCTAATGTTTATGGTACTTGTAGATACATACCTACATAAATTATTATATGCTGTTCCTAAGGAACTACACTACGCACACTTGTGCCACGTACGCCGATCTGAGCGCGTCGGTCTCCATACATTTTATATGGCAACTAGACTTGTAGAGCTACACTTGATCCACGCCACGCGACGTCGTTCTACGTACAAATCAGGCGTGTTACACGTGTGCGTCGGTCTAATGTAGTTCTAGCTTAACTCACTTCCTTTTTAGGGTTCCGTACCCGAAGGGTAAAAACGTGACCGTATTATTAAGAGTCCACTGTCCGTTTATCTGTCACCAGGCTGAATGTCATGAACTGTGATACTTGAATTTTTCACAGATGATGTATTTAGTTTGCCGCTATAACAACAAATACTAAAAACCGAATAAAATAAATACTCCCATACAATAAAAGTGTTTTTTTTTTTCGTTTTACTTGATATTAATTAAATAACGGTAACAGGTAGAGGCTTGAAACGTTCACTGAATATTTAGTTGTATGTTCACTTCAAAAATAAATAATTAAATTAAAATACTTAAAATAAATATTTAAGGGGGGGTTGCCATACAACAAACGTGATTTTTTAGCCGAATATTAATAATGTAGTACGGAACCATCTACGGAACCCTTTATGTGCGAGTACGTGTCACACTTGACCAGTTTTTGTATAATCATGATACACTTATAGCCAGAGTACATATTTCTCATGATAATTCGAATTAACTCAAACACTGCTAAAGCAGTGCTAGAGCAGTGGTGGCCAAGTGGTAACGGCCCCGATTTACGGTCGCGGGTTCAAACCCAGCCAGGCGTGCATTACTTTGTGTAATTTATTTCATCACCACTGCTCTCAAAACGGTGAAGGAAAACATCGTGAGGAAACCGGCATGTCCTAGAACCAAAAATTCGAAGACATGTGACATCCACCAACCCGCACTGGGCCCGCGTCGTGGATTACGGCCAATTCCCTCTCCTAGAGAGGAGGCCTGAGTCCCAACAGTGGGAACATTATAAGGCCGACTATGCTATTGTGATTATATGTGAGGGTGAAGTTCCGTTTGCCATTTCTTCATCAGTTCCACTTCATCAAATGTTATTTTTTGACTGTAAATGAAAATACCAGAATCACTATATAGTTGCCTAGAATATTTAAAGAGTTCTCTCGATTCCTTATGTATCCCATCATCAAAACTGGATTTTGAAAAAAATGGGACAAATCTGGAAGCATATGTTTTAAGGGGAAAAAAAAAATTTCAAATCAGTCCATAAACGACGAACTTCTGAGGTAACAAACATAAAAAATAATAAAAATGATAAGTAAAAAAAACACAACCGAATTGAGGACCTTCTCCTTTTTTTCTTGAAGTCGGTTAAAAAGATAGATACATATACTTGGATACCATAAAAAAATTACAGTATGTAGTATTTTAATTATTTTAAAGTTATTCATTATGTACAACAAGAGAGAAAATAAACAAAAAAGGAAACTGATCCCAATTTAGTTGAAAACACACTCAGCAGACAACGATGTTACTCGTATTACTTTTCATTACATCTTACACAATATCCAGTTCCAGATACTTTTAGGCATTCAATAAATAACAAACCATACAACACACATTCCATTTCAACAGTCAACCTTGACTTCTCACGGCTCGCAAGTGACAGATCTGTTTCTGAACCTGAAATAGCGCTTTTGTCTGCGAGGTCAAGGTTTCGTCGCTTTTCGGCCTTTTCACGTGGAACGAGACTGACGTCTGCTGGTCAAGGCTTGAGGCATTAATTAGTTTTGGGATCTAGTTCTCTTCACACTTTCGGATTTAGGTATAAGTGATTTTGAAATTGTGTTTGTTGGTTGTGAGTAGGGTTGCAAGGTCTTAAAAATCGAAAATCAGGACAGACCTGAAAGTTTAGCCGGACTTGCGTAAAAAGGTCGGACACCCTTAATATTTTAGTCTTTAGTATAAAATGTCAATTTTAAAAGTAAAATAAGTAAAACAAATTTTTCGTTTACCGTAAAATATTAAATTCAAATGAAACTTTACTAATAATTGAATTAATCAGTCTTCTATATTATTAATCAAATAATATTAATTTTTATTATTGCAAGAGCAGATACCAGTAACCACTATTTCAATATAAATTATAATTGCTACCCCGCTCACACGTGGCTGGCGAGAGATACCTACAAGTTGAGGCAGGTAGAGCAAACACATGACAAATGTAAAAAAAAAAATGACAATATCCAAAAGCGCCAATTAAAATTGTGTGCGGCCTACCATAGGCCGCACACAATTTTAATTGGCCGGCACGTAACCAAAAATCCTGACTGTGTCCGGCTTTATCCGGACACCTGGCAACGCTAGTTGCCAGCTAGCAACGCTAGTGTTTCTAGGACTTTGCGTTCCCAGGTCACAGTGTCTCTTTCAAAAATTCCTGTCGCCCTTTACGGGTATTGGCCTTACTGTCATACTACTACCTTACTACTACATACTACTACCACAACAGTTAAGCAGATAAACTGACCCACGAATATGGTAAACGAACGGGTTTTCATGCAGTTTTGACTACTAAAATTAGAATAATTCATGAGGAAGGTTTTTTTTTTCGGGTGGGAAAATCATCCAATGACATCCCTCGCTCTTGGGCGGGGCAAGAGATAGTGTCAGACTTTTACTGACTAAAAGCCCACTCCTGTTCCTTCTTTGCCATTTTTCCAGGGCCCCGGGGTTCTTTGTCGCATCACCCATGGCCCCAGTAGGCCTCGACCCTGCTGGGCCCCTACGGTTGCTGACATCTCCTTGAGGCGCGCGTGGAACACTACGCGCCGTCGACGACTTGGGCTCGGTCCGGACGGTTACCGGACGATCGGACGGCGAGCTACCCATTGTTCGCCGTCCGCAAGCCCGCGTCTACGGTGGCCGGAAATTGGGATTGGAATCCCGGCGGCGGTTGGGGCGTGAGGACCTTTGGCTCACGCGATCGGCCGCCCCCTTTGCCAGCATTACTGCTTCGCAGAAGGAGGCGACCGCCTGCCACTCCTCCTCGCTCCGGACCATAGCCTGTACCAAGGCCCGGCGCGAGAGATCGCTGCCGCCGATCGCCCGGTATAATAAAAATAATATGTACATGTATGTTTTAGCAGAAAAAAGCTGGAACTACCACAACGATACACTAAACCAGTCCCCCAGGAGACCCAAGGTTCCACTACGATCCCCTACGCTAGGGATTCTCTAAGAATTAATAAGTGCTATTCCTTTTAAATGAAAAAGCGACCTACAAATTAACAATATGTGACTCATATAAATAACGACAGCTTTTTATTTATATGAGTCACATATTGTAATAGTCACATAATGTGACTCATATAAATAGCGACAGCTTTTTATTTATATGAGTCACATATTGTAATAGTCACATAATTACGTAAATGTTATCCCGTCTGTAGACATACAGACGCGATAACATTGACGTAAATTAACTTTTCTAAAATAAGTTTGATTTTCAAAAAAAAAAAACAAATACGGTGAAGAATTTTGCAGGTTCGACAAAAAAAAAAGAACATTAAAGTAAAATTAAGTTTGTAATTCTTATGGCTGATTTTTCAAAAGTCAGATAAGTTGCAGCCGCCACCGAGACGTTGCGTTGGTCAAACCTTTTTTTTTTTCAACATCAAACTTATTTTAAAAAAGTTAATTTACTGCAATGTTATCCTGTCTGCAGATAGCTTTTTAGTTATACGAGTCACATAGTGGATAGCACTTATTATAGGAATAGTACTTATTAATTCTTAGAGAATCCCCTGTATAGGGGATCGTAGTGGAACGAGCGATCGGTTAGCACCTAACCTGATACGATAAATTGTGGCGGGGGCTGATTATGTAAAAGTAGCAATCAACAACAATTGCGCAATTGTCACGCAATCCGTATTATCTACAAAATCGATAGCTGATCATCAGCTACTTGCCAAGTACAAATTAGGTTTGCAATACTAAGATTTTTAACAAAAAAATTGTGCAAATTCAACTAGGTTATGTGTTCATAACGATGAGCTGTAATGTTCCGTAAGATAAGAGTTATACAGGTTTTTTTAATTCATTGATTCCATAGAAGCAACACTGTCGAAAAATTGCCATTGTGTGGCTATCGTTGACGCATAATACGGTTTTGGTTTTGCAATTGCCATCATTTTGCTCTTGCAAGATACGGTTATCAGTGAGTGGCGGACTACGTCATTTTAATTTCAAATTGTCAATAAACTGGTAAGCATTACACGAATAGACAGATATACAAACAGACAATTAATTATGATCACGACAGATTTAATGTAGTCCTTAAACTACGGGTCTCTACAAATAAATACACTTTTCTCCCAACAATATTAGATAAAAAACCCGTTGAGAGTACCAGGAAACTAGGATGGGATGCAAGTAGTGTGCAATCACTCGCCTATGCAATTTACGAGAAAGGCTTACCTACACTTTAGGTATTGCTACTTTCAGAGGGAATGACGGGAGACTGATTTATTTTACATAACTTTGCATCTGGTTTCCTGGTATTTACAGTAGAAGTATAGTGCAGCCAACTGGTGTTATTTTGAGCTGTTAATAAGAATTTATAAGTTCTTTCTACTCAAATTTCCGATAGAATAGAATAGAATAAACAAAAAAAATATGATTTGAATTTAAGCAGAGTGTTAGAAACTGCAGTAAAAATGATGTGATTTAAAATAATATTATTGTGTTGGTATTTATTGTAAATAGTACCTAAGATTACCTACAGTATTGTCAATCCTTCTCCCCATACAATAGAATAGAGTAACATTTATTTCCCTTTTTAAATCCATCCAAATTTCGTATTTTAGAGGTTGCTTTAAGCGATAATCTCTCACTGAAATGCTTTGTAAAATTGTGTTTACTGTATTTTGAACCGACTTCAAATAGGAGGAGGTTCTATGTTCAGCTGAATGTATTTATTTTATTTTATTTTTTATGTAGGTATGTTCAGCGATTTCTCGGTCAATTGTGGACCGATTTTGAAAATATTTGTTTTAGTTGGTGTACATATTATAATAAAGAGTATTCCGTATGGCAAAATCTGTCGCACTTCTTAGCTATACCTACCTAAAATCTTTCGATTACGTAAATACCACACAGTTTTGGGTAATTCAGTTTTTTTTTAATTATAAATAGAACTGAAATCAACAGGCAGCATTCTTAAAAGCAATCTATTTTTTTTCTCAGGTGTAAAATAATTTCTCCCGCTCTGGGCGGAGCGAGAAAGTCAGACTTTTACTGACTAAAACCCACCCGTGTTTCTTTAGTTGCATTTTGCATTACAGGGCCTCTTTCGATTAACATTAACATTACTACAGCCCTAGCTCAAAACACACAGTAACCGTCCCACCACAATATCACTTATTACAAAGTTACATGAACACTTTAATATTACAACCGAACAAAGACTTGTAAAACAATTACATTCATACGTTATATTCCCATTCATTCGAATGAATGCATTCATACCGCACATCGCAGAGAAACAATGATACTGCAACTTTATTTTCGAAGCCGGGCTTCAAATTGAAAGCCTTACAATGGTTGTGCCGGCCACACATTAACTAAAGCTGGACGTTGTAAATTATTTTAGTGGACTTGCTTATGAAGTTGCTACAATTTATACGCTTAGTTTTGATTATTTTTGTTCTGTGAACTGATAATGTGCAACCATAAAAAATAAATAGTTTCGTTCGTTACAATAGAGCTCTTTGTGAGTGCTAGGCCAGACGGGCAGCGCGGTGCGGGGACGTGCGCGATTGTGCCTGTGCGCCGTGCGCGGTTAGCCCAAACTATTTTGTGATACCCACTCCCGCGCGGGTTGCACTCACTGCGGCCACTTGTATGAACGACTTATGGGTGAGTCGCCCGCGCGGGACCTGCATCGTGCAACCCACGCCGCTTCCCGCGTCTGTCCCGAGCCCGCGTGCCCACTATGGATATTCTAATGAAATTTTTTTGAGTTTGCCGCGCCGTGCCCGCCCTGCCAGTCTGGCCGAACACTTAACACCACAAACGCGGGCGTCCCAAATTTGACCCATTCCTATGTTTTTCTTGCTTTAGTTTTATAATGCGTAGAGTCGCAAAGTACACAAAATTATGTGTAATACATAATAAAAATATTATATTATCAGTTACCATTGTCATTTGTATACCATTTCTCCATATTACTGTAGAAAAATTAAGATGGCCAAAATTGACATCGATATTCTGCGCCTAGTGTTAAGGAGTTTCCTGTTGATGACTAAGTACTACCAGGATAGTATGTCCAAACAGAGATAGCTAAAGAAATGACGACTGAAGGAAGACATAATAGTGCGAAGTATGGAAGACGACAATAATATTGCGCCGACCACAATTTAAAAATTGTACATAACTAGCTTTTTCCCGCGACTTCGTCCTCGTGAATGTCGGTCGAAGGCGAAGTCGAAACCAGATAAAAATAGCCTATGTCCTTCCTTGGAGTTCAAGCTTACTCCGTATCAAATTTCATTAAAACCGGTTCAGTAGTTTAACCGTGAAATGTTAGTATGAATTGTGCTGAATTTCTTTTGAAAGATGGGTGTTAGTGGCGAGGGCTTCGGGAACGTTGGAAAGAGTTACTCGTGGTAACTCTTTCGAACGTTAAAAATGCAAAGGGCAAATGGAGAAACATAGATGGGTTTTACTCAATAAAAGCCTGACACGCCCTCTCGCTGCAACAACAGTGGAAGAACTTATTTAATAATTTCCACATAGTTTTTTTTTTTTTCAATTAAAAACTTCAGTTCACGCCACTTCAGAGCGGAAAACTGTACAGGATCAAACCTAGCTTAAGGTTCGCCTCATGCCTTAAAAATCCAAAAATATTTAAAATATGCATTTATTTATTTTTAATATTTCATGTACGTACACCCTGCGAATTATTAATATTAAACTGTATAATATGTTAAAACCCACTAATAGAACTTTGAAGCATATTCTGCCTAAAGGCATCTGCACTCCCAGTAATCTTTCAACAGTATTCTGACGCGGAAAGCGACTTTGATTTATATATTATATACGTAAATCAAAGTCGCTTTACGCGTCAGTCTGTTTATCCGCTATATTCTCCTATACCTCGTAACGGATTTTGATACGGTTTTCACTATTGAAAGAGCAATATATGAGGAAGGTTTATATATATATAATTTGCACCAGAGAAAAGTCAGGGCGGTTCACTAGTATTAAATAAAAACAATTATTAAAATAGTTTCGTCTGATAGTTAAATCTTTCAGGCTTAAATAATCCTCTTGATCGAATGTCGATTACAGTGACCAACCACAACAGAGATTAGCCAAGTACGTAATAGTACATTTTGATACAAGTGCAGAAAGTTTGTCATTGCGACCAAGGCGGAATTCGCACGAGCCGTAGGCGAGTGTGTTATGGAGCCGAGGGCTGCATTGACAAATTTGCACGTATATCAAACGAGTTTTTTCAATACACTTACGAAGCAATGAATAAACGGGGGTTGACCGGCGACTAGCGGGGATCGATGCGCACCCAGCCTGATACGATAAATGTAATAACATTGTGGCGGGGGAGAGCACGCGTACTTTTGCTGCAGCACTAGTGCTGAAAACAGTCTATTGCGTGCCTAAAAGCGGTGGGATAAGTGCGAGTTTTCGAGTAAGGATATTGAAAAGGATATTATAGTGTACAAGCGTGTGTGCACAAAAGGTGTAGTCTCAGATCCTTTACTCTCATAGTCCGATGGGACTACAATCCTAAACGACCGAGGAGCGAGAAGGAGGGATGGAGCTATACACCCTATATAGCTCCATCCATTTAACAGTTCAGTTTAGATCGAAAAATGGGCCTTAGGTCTAAATAAATATTGGTTTAGGTAATTTAGGACCCCAGAGAAAGACAGCGTTTCTATTTGAGAAGCCTTTTATTAAAGAAACAAGCGCTACACACGTATTCAGCAGACTCCATTTTGTGAGGGAAGATAAAAAGCATCGACAATGAATAGTAAGATACTCGTAGTAACCATAGACAAATGTTAGTGATGTGTTACATTGCACTTCAACAATATAGCACACTCGTCTGTCCACTTTTACTATTCTAATTGCAGCAGAATAACCTACAAACTATTTTAAAATTCCTTCTTATTCAAAAACCTCAAAGCGAACGAAGTAAATTACAATTACACAGGTTTAACAAATAAATTTATCCTTCTACAAAGGAATAAGTTAAGAAGCGAGTGTTTTTCCTGAAGTGTATGGTAATATATTAATAGCTTGGAGCCTTACCATGACGTATTAAATTGTTAGGCGTGCGAGCGAAAAAGAGGGATGGACATATACAGCTTATATAGCTCCATCCCTTTCACAGTTCAGCCCCCCTAGCCAAGTTACAATCGTTTCGTTCGCGCCGAACGCCTCGAGTAGGCCACGTCTCCGATTCCTTTGTTCTGATCACGTGACTGAGCGTTGAGATGACGTCAGAACAAAGGAATCGGAGGCGTGGCCACTCGAAGCGTTCGGCGCGAACGATACGATTGTAACTTGGCTAGGGGGGCAGTTTAGATCTTCGAATGGAACACGTTGGGCCTCTGTTTGCTCTCACTGTACGATTTATATAGGTCATGTGTAGGTCGCGGTTGTTCTCGTATAAGTGAGATTATAATACAATCTCAGCGTCAGTTAATAAGTAAGTATGAATTTAAAAAAAAAAAAAACTGAATAAACTGATTCGATAAAATTATTAACAAATGACTATACACTTTTTTTTTAAATATATTTTCATAGTTATTAACCGAGCGCAATTATAACGAAGAGTGCAACAAAGTACTAGAACATCATGATTCTTGTAAGAGAGACGGAGCTATACAGTATGAATACCACTGTCTCTTTTTGACAGCACACGGTCATTGTCGGGTACAATGACGCCACTAGCGGGCTTGGGTAGTGCAATCTTTTAAAATATAAATTAATTTATTGGTTCGCTCTTAACTGGCAATCTGTCTACGTTCTTTATAACATTCATCACATTAACCGGATACCGAAAAGTTATTGAAAACCCTAGACTCCAGGAAAAACTTTCCAAAGGCCCTTGGACTTTTGGGTAGGCATTTAATATAATAGCGGGCAGCGCGATAGATTTAAGTAATTACCTGCGGAAATTTTATTATTTCTTATTTGTTTGTTGCGTCTAATGCTGACTGTGTTTTGTTTACCAGTTAAAACGTGAAATTATCATCTTTTATTTGACACTATAAACTTGAAAAATCTACAGTTTTCATTAAGTCGCGTGAATGTGTTAATAGTGCAGACAAATTTTGCTACATATGTATTCTGTGTGAGTGGGATAGTCTGGCTACATCTTTACATGAAATAAACAAGTGCGAATCGGACTCGCGCACTGAGGTTTTACAAACTTACCTATGAAAACAGTTCAATTCTCGAATTGAGTTACGAAGATTTTTCCGAATCGCAAAAAAAGTTTTATTTTTTGTGACGTAACAACAAATTTACAGTTTTCAGATTTTTCCCTACACTTGCGTTATAAAATCTTGCATCATGCTAAATTTCAGAATTCTAGGTCCACGGGAAGTACCCTAGGAATTTTGATTCCCTTGAGAGTGTCGAAATACACGTTTTTTGCGACATAAACGGCCGTATCTTTTTTTTTCCGTTAACTCTGATGTTTGATTTTTTCACAGCTTCAAGGGACCGCAGACCTGAGTATATGTTTTTAATTTCAGCTCGATACCTCCATGTGTTCCCGAGATAAAGGGTATTGACAGACAGACAGACAGACGAGCGGACGAACAACAAACTAAGCCTGAATCCTGGAGAAAAGAACATCAAGCCTAGCACCCCTAGTAAATTTCGAAAAAATCTTCTAACACCATTACATAATAATTATATTAAATTGGGACTAATGAAAAACTTTGTGAAGGCTCTCAACAAGGATGGATCAGCATTTAAATAATATAAATACCTGCGAAGTAAATTTCCTAGTATAAAAGAAGAAATCTTTATCGGACATGAAATAAGAGAGATTTTAAAGGACCAAAACTTAGATTCAGGTTTACATGGCTTTGATAAAGAAGCATGGGAATCTTTTAGAGCGGCTGTTCACGTTTTTTTGGGCAATTAGAGAAATGAAAATTATGTGGATCTTGTGAACAATCTCCTTCAAAATGTCAACAGTTGGGTTGTAATATGTCCCTAAAAAATTATTTTCTTTATTCTCATCTTGATTGTTTTCTTTCTAACTGCAGTGATGTAAGTGACGAATATGGTGAACGATTCCACAAAGATATCTCGACAATGGAAAAGAGATACCAGGGTCGAAGGAACGCGTCAATGTTAGCGAAAAAGAGATACACCTGAGGGCAATTAATTACTATAGACAAACGAAAAAGAAGAGAAAATCTAATTAAACAGGTTTAAATATTTTGTTATTATTTCCAAATTACCAATTTTATATAAAAAGTACAAAATAAAAAAAAATATAGCGTTGTTTTTAAATAAATTATTTTGTACTTTAACATGTTACTAAAAGTAAAATTTTATATATTAGCTATATTTTCAACATAAGAGCTAATAAAATTTTTTTTTTTCGTGTTTTCGTATTCAGTAACCTCAAAGCAGTACAAAAATATAATATTCAATTGAAAGGCACAAAAAATTAATTTTGTAGATCATTGTTAAATAAATAAAGAAATAAACTTTGGACGGACCGAAATATTGTAATTGGTAATGTCGTACTAGGAGTCCAGAAAGACTTGAATATGATTGATGAAGTTATCAAGTTATACAAGTGTGGGCAATTGACCGCGCCAATATTTACATCCAGTCGGTTTACTATTTATGGCTTTCTATATACGTATGTCTGTCTACTGTACTAAACTGATTTTGACAAATGGAACTTTTATTGATCGGACAATGTTTGTTGAACGGTGGATGAACTGCGTGAAAGATGATATGCCCGAGAAGGTGGTGGCTACTGAGATCACGATATTCTGTTTAATTTTGATGGGCTCACGCTTGACTAGTATCTCACCTGACGGTAAGCGATGATGTGTTCGATGATGGAGCATGCTTGCATAGAAGTGTTGCGACATCTATGGCGTCACATAAGAAGTAATCCTGCATCGCGCAATTAAAGTTCTCCGCGCGATTTGAACTTATAGAACAGCCCGAAATCATCTATCGGGCAGTTGCCCACCAGACATAACACCTGTCTGGTCGGAGGATCCTCCCATTTCAACGGAGGTTTGCAGGACTTTACTCTCTATTCCGCATACCTCCAAAGAAGTAACCTAATAGAAATATGGAAGAAACATAGGTAAGTACATGATGCTTCAGTATTTATCAACCCGCACTGGACCCGCGTGGTGGATTACGGCCCATTCCCTCTCCTAGAGAGGATGCCTGAGTCCCAGCAGTGGGAACATTATAAGGCTGATTATGATGCCCCAACCCCAAACAAATTGGATAGGGCAAGGGAATGGTAAGGATGAATCTGTTTAATGACATTCAAGTATTTTGAAGTTGCTATAAAAACCTACTACTTATCTAATATTTGGTTAATCAACCTATTAGTAGTATTATATATGCGAAAGTTTGGATATATATGTGAGCATGTTATTTTATATATTTTCATACATATTAACTGACGCCATTATAACGAAGGGTGCAACAAAGTACTAGGACATCATGATTCTAGTAAGAGAGATGGAGCTATAGGTACAGTATGAATAGCAGTCTATTTTTGACAGCACTCAGTGTCATTGTCGGGACGCCACTAGCGGGCTAGGGTAGTGCAACTTTTAAAATATAAATTAATTTATTGGTCCGCTCTTTAGAAAGTTTGGATATATGTGCGTATGTTTGTTACTCTTTCACGCTGAAACGGCTGAACACCGCACGGGTAGACCGTGTCCTGGAATAGCACATAGAATACTTTTTATTTCTGTAGTATATTTCTTTGGGATACTTTTTAACCGACTTCATAAAGGAGGAGGTTCTATGTTCGGCTGAATGTATTTTTTTTTTATGTATGTTCACCGATTTCTCGGTCAATTGTGGACCGATTTACAAATATTTTTTTTGTTTGAAAAGTTATGCTTCCGAGTTGGTCCGATAGAAATATTGTTATGATCTGATTATCAACTTCGAAGATATGGAACAGAACTCCTCATAGGATCACAGCAGAACCGTCCGCAGAAACACACATGTGTTTATTTTCGTCAAACGTCAAGTTGACAAATCATCAATCTGACATTTACGGATTTCGCCTACTTTCGACACGTTTTGATACTGCGTTATCATGATAATATATATGTTTTTTCGTTATTTCATAAACTGGCAGCTGAAATTATAATACAACTAGAATCTCTATCTCTCTCTCTCTCTCTTTATTTAATAGATACGGCAATTTTAACTACATTTTAAATAATTGTATTGCGTAGGAAAGAATAAACAAAAAAAAATTGCATTTTGTTTCTACTGAAACATTTTTCAGCTTTTTACAAAAACGGAAGACGATTAATCGTGATCGAGTAGCGTAATAAGTAAGTTTTCTTATTATTATTATTATTATTTCTTTATTTTCAGGCAACTGAGGCCCATAGATAAAATACATAATATTACCATCTTATAAAATATTTGTGTGGTATTTTTTGTGGAACACGACGCCGATGTTACGTGTATAATAATACTTTATTAAGTATAATTATACACGTAACATCGGCGTCGTGTTCCGCTGCGTGGTGTCGCATAACCGTCCTCGGAAACGTCGATACACGACACCTTTCGGCCAAAAATCCTCTCTCAAAAAGGTCTGTAGATGGTGGGTTGGAACTCGTATCACGAACGACTTGAAGTTGGTGTCGTGGCGCGAATCCAGCCTTACGACCCTCAGAGTTCAGTTGCTCTTCATCTTCATATACTCCACGACTTCTTCAACCTTCGTAGAATGATGCAGACGCGAAATATACAGCTGCGTCATAGGCACAGCAGGACGCAGCAGCGCTTATATGGTATATTACATTAGTGTTCAAATTACTTCGGAATAATAGCCCATTTTTGACCTCTCCTTTAGCACATGGGTAAACTATGTCCTGGGATAGGATATAGGATGCTTTTTGTCCCGGGAGTATGTCCTTTGGGTTAATTTTCAACTTTCACGCAGACGAAGCCGCGACCATATAATACTTTTTACTAAATTGAATTGTCATTTACTAAAAAAAGAAAAGAATAGTAATAAGAAAGCTAATAAAACGTACTGTCTTGAAAAGCTGTCGCGCCGCAGCCCGAAATAAAATTAATGTTGAAAACTGACGTCTAAATTAATGTTTAAACGTGACGGAGAAATTAGCGGCTAGGCTGACAGATGGGACCAGTGTTTTATTTATTAATTTTTTTTGTATATAAGATCTTTTGTTCAGAAGAAGTAAAAGGATATTACTTAGGTGTAAATGTTTTTTTTAATGAGGTTGGAAATCGTCAATGGCTCCTCGCGCTCTAGGGTGGGGCGAGAGGGCATGTCTGAATTTTACTGGCTAAAACTTAGCTGTGTTCTTCAGTTGCTCTTTGTGTTCCAGAGCCACAGTAACTCTTTCAAAAATTGCCGTGGCCATAGTAGGTACCGACCCTACTGAGTCTCTACGGTTTTGCTGACATTTCTTTGAGGTGTGTCTAGAAGACTGCGCTGCTGATCGGCTCCACGAGGACATGCCGCCTCACTCCTTTATAGGTTGAATTTTCAAAAATCTCTTCTTAGTGCTCACCATAAAAAGAAGCCTGATGAAAATTTCACTATGCGTTGATATGTTAATCATTCAGTTTGTCCTTTTATATACATAAATTTATATATTTTGTAATGATCATTTTTTTTCTTTTTTGCTTGATTTTTAAAATATTTTATATTGTATTGTATCTATGTTCGTTTGTATATCTATTTTAAAAACGTCTTTTTTAACTATTATTGTACCTACCACTATTTTTGTCTACATCAAAATGACTTGTAGAAAATGACTAAGGCATTAAGTCCATCTCTGTACTTTTATGTGCATAAAGTATTAGTAGTGAAGAGAAAAACCACCCTTACGACCAACTGACCCAATAAGCATAAACAACATTTTGTATGCCATAACCTATGAATTACCTTTTAAATGAAAAAAATAAGGCTATAAACATATTTACGACACCAATGTCTGAAGTAAAGAGGGTGGATGACAGATATTTCCTGCGAACTGTTCTACCTGTAACATATAACATGTCAGCTTCTAAATTGGTATTTGGAAGTTACAAAGGCAAGTTTCGCGTTGACAGGAGATCATATTTCTTTAAAGATATAATAACTAAGGAAATAGAATAGACTTGCCTTAGATGCGTCAGACAATGGATATGACATCGATCTTACATGCTTGAGAAACCGGGTATTTTTTTTGAGGTGTAAACCATCGAATGACTTCTCCTATTTATTTATTTATTTATTTGTTATGGGAAAACAAACAGTGACACATTACAATTTATAGAAAAATAATACACAAAACAATATGGTTAAACGTGTAACCAACAACGTTTTCCACGAAATACACAATAGCAAAAATTTGCAAAACATAAGATTTAAAACTAAAACCTACACTACTACAACAATTAATAAATAAAGATAATTAAACATTATTTTAAGCTGCTTTTATGGATATGTATAAAAAAAAGATAATATAAAAATTAATAATATTATACTCGTATATATTAATTGATGTTGAAGTAACTAAAATGACTACTTACTGACTTAGAGTTTTTAGTAGATTATATTTGAATTTATGGGAAGAAAGAGCAAACATTAATATGAAGGAAATTCTTATTAAAGTTTGAGGTAAGTCGGTATTCTAGTGTGGAACGGTAGGGCGTGTCAGACTATTTACTGACTAACACCCACCCGTGTTCCTTCAGTTGCCATTCGCGTACCAGGGCCGCGGTGACTCTTAATTCTTTATTGTACACAAAATAAAATCTTAATATAAACTCGTTAAAAAATAAAAAGCTCGTTTTGATATTTGAGAAAAACCCTAGAATGTAACTTGGAACGAAACTGAAAGAAACAAGAACATAATAATTACCCCTAATTATTATGTTCTTGTTATCTTGTGTCCGGTGTAGTAGAAGCTATTTTAGCTATTTTAGTAGTAGCTACAGTACATCGGACAAGCTGCTAGGTAGTTAAAATACAAATGTCAAAATGGGCCTTTTATTTTTTGACAACTTTAGTACTTAGTAATTTGACAATTCATGTACAAAGGCGAGCTTGACAATGAGTTTTTTTCCAAACAAACCTTTGAGTGCCAGAGGGAGATCACATTCGAGGGTTTTTTTTTTCGGTGGGAAAATCATCCAATGACATCCGTCGACGTGAGATGGTGTTAGACTTTTACTGACTAAAAACCCACTCCTGTTCCTTCTTTGCCTTCGTTCCAGGGCACCGGGGTTCTCTTTCGCATCACCCATGGCCCCAGTAGGCTTCGACCCTGCTGGGCCCCTACGGTTGCTGACATCTCCTTGAGGCGCGCGTGGAACAGTACGCGCTGTCGACGACTTGTGGGCCCGGTCCGGACGGTCACCGGACGATCGGACGGCGAGCCACCCATTGCTCGCCGTCCGCAAGCCCGCGCCTACGGTGGCCGGAAATCGGGATCGGAATCCCGGCGGCGGTTGGGGCTTGAGGATCTTTGACCTTTGACCTCACGCTATCGGCCGCCTCCTTTGCTAGCATTACTGCTTTACAGAAGGAGGCAACCGCCTGCCACTCCTCCTCGCTCCGGACCATGGCTTGTACCAAGGCCCGGCGCGAGAGATCACTGCCGCTGATCGTCCCCATGAGGACAAGGCAGATCACATTCGAGGGTAGGATCCAGTGTACAATATTAACCTCCAGAACGAGAGTTCTTCTATGATTTTCCACCTAAAAAACTTTGGTATTTTCATCTTTGGTATGTTCGACTAATTCCCACCAGTGTTCCTTCAGTTGCCCCTTGCATTCCAGGACCGCAACCATCTTGTACTAAAGTATATAAAACGAGAAATTAAATGTTTATTTATTAGACATTTACGTTTGAGAATATCCGTGACCAGAGGTTGTAAACGTTTGGTAATGGCCGAACGTAACATAAACTTAATTTTATATTTCGTCTTCATTGTTTTTAAGCAGTAAAATTGTGTCAAGTAACTCTATTTAATTTACTGTTTAAACCTTGATTTAAACAGGGCTATTGAAAAGGTTTTCTATTATACTATTTATTTATTACACACTACTCTTCATCGATATATATGTACTACGCACTAGATTACGCATGCCGAACACTCACTTTAATCGACTCAGGTGTAGTGTAATCCATACACCTTGAACATTACACTATGTTGAACGAAATGCGTAAGTGCCACGAAATTTATGTCGCGAAAAAAGTATCCTCTAAAACCTATCTTAGCGCTGTATGTTTTAATAGTTCTGTTAAACGGTATAGTCCGCCTATGTACCACTACTGTACATGAAGTTTAAATAAATAAATAAATAATGCCAATGTAGCCGCAGCGAACTTTTGTTTTAACTTTTCAGTATTTTGACAAATATTTTCCATGAACGTGCTTGTCTATCTCTAGAATATAAGTCGATGCTACACTTACACACTTTTCACTTTTCTCACTACTCAACTCTCCCAATAAATAAGATAAGAAGGAGGGCCTCCTTCTTATCTTATTTATTTTTGACTGGCCTATTGGTCTAATGGTTAGTGGCCCTGACTGCTATGCCGGAGGTCGTGGGTTCGATTCCCACCCAAGACAAATGTTTGTGTGATGAGCATGATCATTTTTTCTGTGTCTGGGTGTAATTTATCTATAATATGTATGTATTTAGAAATAGTTTTATTTAACCTCCGTGAGTGTGACCGTGGCATCACCGCGGGCCCTAACAGAATACCAGCGCTGCGTTATTTATAGTTTTAAATATCGCAGCATATGCTGAGTTAGGCGCCTTTTTGGCCTTGCACAGATTAAAAGTTTTTTTTTACTGTATGTGTGAGGTACGAATAAACGTTTTTTCTTTCTTTCTTTCAAATATATAAATATGATTATCAGTTATCTAGTACTCATAACACAAGCTCTGTGATAGTAAAAAAAAATGTAAAGCACATTAAAGAATATAACGCAGATATATACTAAACCTCTCACTCAGTCTTCTTGCAAATCACCAGACATTCATCAGAACCTCCTTCCCTTGTTCATCAGCGAACAGATCTTGTCTATGGCAGGACTGGATTCAAGGAGAGCGTTGAGTGAATAAATAAAATGTAAATATACTAATATTATAAAAGCGAAAGTTTGTGAGTGTGTATGTTTGTTACTCCTTCGCGCTAAAATGGCTCAACGGATTTAGATGAAATTTGGCACTCGGATAGACCATGTAATGAAATAACACATAGGATACTTTTTTGTCTCGAGACTATGATCCCTTGAGATAATTTTTTACTCTCTCATGGGCAAAGCAATTAGAATAACCTAGTTTAAATAACAAATAAAATAGAACAATAACTTACTATTTTAATGGTTTTGAAAGTTTATATAACTCAAAAATATCTTAAAAACTTAGTTCAAAGAACTTAACAAGTATCTAAACCGTTTTTTAAGGTAAGAAGAAACTTCAATAAGTTTGTAGAACAAACGTTGGTAGTTTTTTTAATAAAACCTATTAAGAGTCTGAGGTATTTTTTCTAACTACCCTCTTTAAACTGTCTACACAAATATTGAAAAAAGCTTCTAAACTCAGACAAATAAAAAAGTACTTCTAAAGAGTTTTTCTAAAAACTTCAAAAAGTACTTTGATTTTTTTCTTATGATTTCGCTTAGATCTCTAACTCTATATCTACTAACAATTTAAGTGGTTCGATTATGAAAGGAAATTTATTACCTTTTATAGATTGCTATCTTAGTTCACTAGTTATCAGCCAAATGGTAACGCCATTTTTTTCCGACGTTGGAGCTCGCTTGCCTAGAAGTACCCACTCTTGATTTTATTATTACTTTAACTTCAGAAGTCAGTGCCAAAAAACGATTAAAAATAATCAGAAACACCGATATTTTTTGGTAAGTACATTGTAAATTTTTTTTTTTTTTTTTACTAGTGCATAAATTTCGGAGTCCGATCCATCCACATTTACTGAATAATTAGATGGACGCCTATTCATTCCTAATATGGATTAGGAATGAATAGGCGTCGGACCCGAACTTGCCATACTAGTTAAAGTACAGTTTCCCGTTTTAACTTAAAATCCTCACGACCGAAATTCAAACGCTATCAAAACCGCCATATTTACCGCTTCACTTAAAATTCTTTTGACAAGCGCCGCATACGTTCGCTCATGCACATAATCCGCTACACTTAACATTAAGTTCCTCTTTTGTGCGACTCCGAGCCGCACGCGACCCGTACGCGGCCCGTGACTACAGCCGGACCGGTTTCTACTGAAACAGGGTCAAGAGGAAAATTACTGAGTTTTCAACGAAACGGAATTTGTTCCGTACGTTGGTATTTAGAGTTTGAGAGTTCGTATGCTATTTAGACTTGTACATAGACGTTTGACTATGTTTTTTTTTTTAAATCATCCAATGACTTCACCTTGTCAAGGATGGAGCAAAAGATTGTGATAGATTTTTTCTGATTAAAACCCACAATGTTCCTTCAGTTGCCGTTTGCTAGAGCCATGGTAATTCCTTTGGATAATTCGCAACGCAGGCTTCGGCCCTAACTGGCCCCGTCAATCTTGGCCTTAGTCCTTACCAGACGCCCGAAGTTCGAGAGTTCATATATTATATTCATATATATACTGTACGGACTAACTAAGTTAAGGTTGGGGCCATGGGTGATGCGATAGTGACCCCCGGGGCCCTGGAAAAAAAAAATGGCAAAGAAGGAACAGGAGTGGGTTTTTAGTCAGTAAAAGTCTGACACTATCTCGCGCTCCGCCCAAGAGCGGGGGATGTCATTAGATGATTTTCTCAACCGAAAAAAAAAAAAAAAAACTAAGTTAAGGTTAGGTTAAATATATAAATAATATATTATGATTTAATATATTATTCGCCCTTTTATATATTATTTAATATATTGCCGCCCTGGTTGAATTAAAATATATATATATATATATTCGTATACTTATACATAGACGTTTGACTTTTTTTAGAAGTGAGAAATCACCCAATGCTTTTTTCCGCTCTTGAGTGAAGCGAAAGAACGTGTTAGATTTTTACTGACTAAAACTGACCTGTGTCCTTCAGTTGCCTTAAGTGTTCCAGGGTCACGGTAACCCTTTCGAATATCCCTCAACCCTGGCGGTATATATTTAGATTATATACATAATCTGTAATTATAGCTGTCTCAAAGTATATACAACAATAACCTTCCCACCACAATATCACTTATTACGAAGTTACATGAACACTGTAATATTACAACCGAACAAAGACTTGTAAAACAATTACATTCATACGTTCATTCCCATTCTTTCAAATGAATGCATTCATACCGCACACCGCAGGGAAACAATGAGATAGAAGAATTATACCGTTAAAAAGGTGTCCCTACGTTGCTTGTGACCCAAAACCGTATGTCGAATAGACACTGATTAAATTGACCGACTGCCAACTGGAATCGAGGCCTGATAGAGATGCAACTCAGCACTGGATCAGTGGATTGAAATTGAGCGAAACCGCCGCCGGGATTCCGATCCTGATTTCCAGTCACCGTAGGCGCGGGCTTGCGGACGGCGAGCAATGAGTGAGAGCTTGCCGTCCGACCGTCCGTTAACCGTCCGGACCGAGCCCAAGGCGTCGACGGCGCGTACTGTTCCACGCGCGCCTCAAAGAAATGTTAGTAACTGTAGGGGCCCAGCAGGGTCGAAGCCTACTGGGGCCAAGGGTCTGATTCTGAAAGGAAGACTCGGCCCTGGTACGAAAAGCAATGAAGGAACAGGAACAGAAGGAACTTTTACTGACAAAAACCCACTTTTTGTCAGTATAATAAAAGTCTGACACTATCTCCCGCTCCGCCCAAGAGAAGGATGTCATAAGATGATTTGCCCACCAAAAAAAAAGCACTGGATCAGTATAAATTTGATATTCCCCCTCGCTCCACTCATAGCGAAAAAGTCATTTGATGATTTCTCACATTTCAAAATAAGGAATGATCCAGTTCAGACTACTAAAAATAAAAGGATCTCAGGAAAAGAAGGAGGTTTATTTTTCCCAACCAAACGATAAATCTGTTACTTCTTTGTTTCTTTTGTAGCACCAGTAAGACCTACAATTCAATCACGATACATTGACTTTACACAGGGGTACCAGGCGTCCTGGTAAAGCTGGATATACATATAGATATTTGTATTGAGAATTCGAGAAAACGTCTTGGACTTTTGAGCTTTTTTTTTCGGAGTGATTGTTTTGTTTTAATAAATATGCGTAAACACATAACCCAACAGCAGCATTAAGGCAGGCATTAAGTCCGCCTTTGTACATTTGTGTTGCATGAAGTTTTAATAAATAAATAAATAATACAGATAGGTTTGTCGCTCTGTTTGTTTTTTACCTTTTTCACGCCTAAGCCATTGATATTTTGATAAATTTTGGTAAGTATATTGATTTTCGAGGTACGTACTACTGATAAATTCGTTTTTTCTTAAACTTTAGAAGATTATTTTTCTAATTTCAAACCAAGACACAAAACTTTTTTTGTGATATGCGAAATTGTTCAATGACTTCTCTGAGAGAGCGTGTTAGGCTCTTTTTGTACTGAGAGTCGCTAAGGATAATTTTCTACTTTCACGCGAGTGAAGCCGCGGGTAGAAGCTATGTAATGAAAATATTTTCAATTTTGAACTACTTGGCACCTAAAGAATGATTTCTTTAGGTGCCAAGTAGTTCAAAATTTAAAATATTTTTATTACATAGCTTCTACCCGCGGTCATCAATCACAAAACCCTAATAAGATACGTATATCCAGCTTTTTTGTCAAAAGACTTGGTAACTAACAGCTAACAACCCTACTCACAGGAAAGTCCACAGTCGTACGAAGCCAATGGAACCAATATCGGCGCAGTGATTGTCAATAAAACCGCAACCCGTATTACTTCGGCTGGTACTACACGGAAGTAGCGAGACTGGATGTGGCTTATGGTCAGGCGGTGGATGTACTATCGTATGGTAGGCACCACATAAATTTGCAATAAAGTACTTTGACCTTGAACCGAAGAATCGCCAAACTAAAGTGGCAGTGAGCAGGGCACATTGCTCGTAGAACGGATGGTCGATGGGGCCGAAAGGTTCTAGAGAGGCGACCGCGCACCGGAAAACGCAGCGTTGGAAAGCCTCCCACAAGGTGGACCGACGACCTGGTGAGAGTCAATGCGAGTGAGAATGCGGTGGATGCGAGACGCACAGGATCGGTCGTTGTGGAGACGCTTGGGGGAGGCCTATGTCCAACAGTGGACGTCTTTCGGCTGAAATGATGATGATGATGATGGTGACTTTGACCTTTTCTTAATATTTCTTTACTAGCTTCTGCCAGCGGCTTCGCCCGCGTAATAGTAAGTATTTCCATACAAAGTTTGGACCCCCGTTTCATCCCCTTAAGGGGTGAATTTTGGAACATCCACTCGCCTACATCATAAAAAGAAACCTAGTGCAAAATTTTACGCTCCTAGTCCGAGTATTTTCAGCTGTACGTTGATATGTCAGTCAGTCAGTTTCTCCTTCTATACCTATATACCACTAATTTTTAATTAGTACAAATACTTAAAGGACTTATTAGAAAAGGTCTCGTTATTGTTTATGTAGTCTCAATAAATAATAGCAAAGTTATTAGAGTCTATATTCCAGATATTCGAGTTTATATCCCAAAATGTCACTCAATTTACGGAAATATTGTACAGGCTATTTTCGATTCCAAATTACAACAGCTCCTGAAAATCACAATCAAAAGTGGCGGAAAAACGATGCAACAGCCTTGGAACTGGCAGCGAAATTATAGTATAAAAAAAAACAGTAGAAAAGTCAGAAAAACATAATTTCTATATCAAGCAGGAGCCAAAATAGAGTGAGGAAGGAATCAAGGGAACGATATGCCACTGTCCCTCACACAGTGGTATATCGTTCTCTTCTGAGAATACGAATTACTCGGAACAGTACGGTAGAATTAAATTTCGAACAAGACTTTACAGTAGCTACAATTCTGACAATACTAATAAAAATCTAAAAAACTAATTAAAATTTACTGAAAAATAAAGAAACATCAGAAGATCGTAAGGAAAATTAATCTTTGAGATATAATATTACATATTTTTGAGTACTTAGGTACAGTGATAGTACGTTTTAAATTAAATGTATTTAGGTACGGGCGTACTGGCAATGGCAATTTGGTAGTATACTATTTCAACGCTATCATGGCGGTGTCGCATATATTTAAAGTCTCAGCAAAAAGATAAAATCAGTTGTATTCTTTTTGTTTATTATCTCAGAACTCCGTCATTTATCAACCGATTTGGAAGATTCTTCTTTTATCGTCTTTAAAAAACATAATTTCAGATTGATCCAAGAAAATATCATTTGGTAAAGCGAAACCGGAATATCTCTTCCATAATCTCTATATTCACGTTTCTAATTTTACAACTGGACCAAAAGACAAGGATGAAATTTATTGTCGACGTCGTGTGAGACTACGTGGCTTCACATACACGGAAATGCATTCAACTTATACCACATATGTACAGTCAACAAAAGACATAAGTTACCACACTATCAAACTAATATTTATAAAGGCGACCATTTGTGTGTATGTATGTGTTGTTTTTTTTGGAATGTGGAAAATTATTCAATGACTTCTCTGAGAGAGCCTGTCAAGCTCTTTTTGTACTCAGAGTCTGTTCCCTAAGGATAATTGTCTACTAAGTGAAGCCGTTGGTAGAACTTGACTTAAGATCCTATGTCCCCTAGCTGGGACAGAGAGCGTCGACAGTAGTCACCCATCGCGACCGGTTTTAAGCTCTACGCTTCACCTCGCTCCATGTCAGTCCGATGGCCGTCGCTTCTGCTAACACGGTGCGTCGCCAGGTTTGCCGAGGACGGCTTCCGCGCTTCTTTTTCCCTTAAGGATTCCAGTCAAATGCCTGTTTAGGTATATGATCGGAATCCCTCCTAAGCGTGTGACCAATCCATCTCCACTTACGACGTTTGATCTGGTGGTCGATCGGGCTTTCGTGGGATTTCTCCAACTGCTCTACGTTAGAGATGGTCTCGGGCCAGTAAATCCCGAGGATGCGACGCAGACATCGGTTTATGAAAAATTGAATTTGTCGTGTGATCTCCTTTGTCACCTTTCACATTTCGCACCCGTAAAGCAGCACAGATTTGATGTTGGACCCGAAGATTTCTCAGAAGACATCGCAGTGCTCGCAGTGCACGCAGGTGTTTGCCAAGGCTACCTCCTTTCGCCTCTTCTTTTTATAGTCGTTCTTGACGGAATTCTGCTTCGCCTTTACGATGACAGGCACCGCGGAATAGAGTGGGGATTATCCAGCGTTTTAGAAGACTTGGTCTACGCCGATGATCTATGCCTGCTGAGTCATACACACGCCGACATGCAAGCAAAATTGAACGACCTTCGGCAGGAGGCAGCAAATACTGGGCTTAAAATAAACACGCGGAATACCCAGGAAATGCGTACATGTGTGAAAAATCCTTCACCGTTGCTAATCGGCGCAGAGACAGTAGAACGCGTCCACAAATTCACATACCTTGGGAGCGTCGTGGCGGAAACTGGAGGTACTGAAGAAGACGTAATTTCTCGGAGTGCCAAGGCCCGTGGTACCTTTGCACAGCTGATACCTGTTTGGCAATCAAGGAAATTGACCCGATGGGTCAAACTCAAAATCTTCGGGTCCACTGGTAATAAAAATATTTCAACTTTTAACTAATTACTTCTGCTTAGCTTATTTTTTGTAACACTATTTGGCACCTAAAGAAATGCTCAAATTAAGCATGATATGGGATTATCAACTTTCAACTCGGTTGCTAAAGTTGAAAATCCAACAGTGCAATTATGTTAACGCATTCATTTCGGTATTGCCTAGTGTGTAGTATAAAAGGTCAAATAAACCTTGACCATTTATTAAAGGATCAGCAAGACAGCTCACGATTAACACACGTAGTTGTGTTATCTCATTTTTTTTTTAGTAAAAATTGTTAAATATGAAAAATGTGGGCACAACTTTCTTATTCCTTCTTTGTAGCGATCACTCTTTTTTTTAAAGTGGGGATATCATCAAATAACTTCTCCTGCTCTAGATGGGGCGGGAGGGGCTGTCAGACTTTTACTGTCTAAAACCCAACTGTGTTCGTTTAGTTGCCCTTTGCGTTCTCACGGTAACTCTGTCAAAAAAAGTCGGGTTTTACCAATCATTACCTAAGGTAGATAATCTCATACTTTTGTAGGATACACCAAAATATTTCAAAAGAATTTGTCACGATCCATTATTATTTTCCACTACAATTTTCTATTTATCCAAGTCTTTGTCAATAAACGGGTCGGTCTCGTAGCAATATGGCTACGGCGTAGCACAACGTAGCACTGGCGTAGCATTGTGCTACGAGATTTCTGATAAAAAGATTTTATCATTATTTTATTAGTTTGAAAGTTTAAAGAAACACTTTGTTATGGTCTTAGGAAGAATGTTTTTTTTTTCTTATTTGTAGTATAGCTTAGATAATATTTGTAGCCGAAGTAATCTCTAATTTAGTGAAAAGATGAAATCTTCGTCAATATTCTTTTTTTTTTAAACATGGCCCCAGATTAGGAATAGCTCATATGTGAAACATATGAACGTGGGTTCTTTCACAAACATATAAACTCACATACACAAGACACCCAGACCTGGAACACTTAGGGTCGCCGCACACGGAGCACACGCCACAGCCACAAACGCCGCCACGAGAAGCTGGAAGCGGCCACAAAGGAAGTTGAAGTGCGCGATAGCCACTTGTGGCTGGTGGGTGCTACTTTTTTTACCCGTACGCGCAGTATCATAATGGACTCTGACGAAGAAGGTTTAAATGCGCGAGTGGCGTGTGATGGCGTTTTGTTTTGCGTTTAGTGACCGGTTCAGGCCACAAGAAGCGAGCAGCGGCGATTTGTAGTGTGTGGCGGCCACCGGCGTTAAGCGTTTGCGGCGAAACCATATAAAATAATAATAATATAATAATAATAATAATATTCCACAACTATCACACAACGCAGTCTAGTCCCAAGCTAAGCAGAGCTTGTGTTATGAGTACTAGACAACCGATAAACATACTTATATATTTCTAAATACATACAAATTATAGATAAATTACACAGAACAAATATGATCTTGCTCATCACACAAACATTTGTCCTGGGTGGGAATCGAACCCACGACCTCCGGCATAGCAGTCAGGGCCACTAACCACTAGACCAACAGGCCAGTAAAATGTATGTATGAAAATTATAGGAAATATGCCGGTGGCGGTGTTTTGTGGTTGTGGCCGGTGGCCCGTGTGCGGCGACCCTTATCTGTAGGCCATAAAATATTTGTCCCGTACGGGAATCGAACCCGCGATACGCAGTCGCTCAACCACTGCGCCAACCATGCCGTCATACATCATAGCATTGAATTTTATCCAACTATTCAATTTTGTAGATGAAATAATTAATAGCAGAAATATGGTGGCAAAAGACATAATTTAAACCGGCCAAGTGCGAGAGGGACTCGGGCACGAAGGGTTTCGTACTATCCGTAGCAAAAAACGGCAAAAAAATCACGTTTCTTGTATGGGAGCCCCCTTAAATATTTATTCCATTCTGTTTTTTAGTATTTGTGGCAACATAAATACATCATTTGTGAAAATGTTAACTGTCTAACTATCATGGTTCATGAGATACAGCCTGGTGACAGACGGAGAGCGGAGACTTAGTAATAGGGTCCCGTTTTACCCTTTGATTACAGAACCCTTAAAACTAAGTTATATGGTTTTATAACTAAACATGAACATGCGCACATTGTCTCTTTAACAGTTTATTGTTTAGCATTTTTGAACAAAAAGTCTCAAAAAAGAAAACCTGACTTTCTTCGCGCAGTGCACTATAAAACCTTATTTATGTACTTAGACTGTGATGCCAACTAACTGCGTCAGTAGCGCCACCTAGCGGAGTTTGGAACATTAATTTAATTTCCTCTATTCCGGCCATCCATCGAGTGCATCTGTTCCGCTCATGGCTGCTATCTATCTCACACCTAGGGCTGGCACTTGGCATATATTCTGGTCTTTTTTTATTTATTTGTTTAAACTTCGTGTACAGTAGTGGTGCATAAGCGGACTTAATGCAACAAGGTGGTATTTCGTGGAGTACTTCCGGCGTCTGGCTCCCAAACTGGATCGGACTGGGGCTGCCCTCCAGCCGCTCCTGCCCAAATTAGGGGTCCAGAAGCCTCTTGCCGGAGGCTCTACGCAGGTATCGTTTGGTCCATGGCCCTTTATGGAGCGCCGGTATGGGCGCCGTTGCTGAGAAAGCGAGCGGTGGCCAAGCTGAACGCATGCTAGAGGGTCATGGCCTTCCGGATGGTGCAGGGATACCGCACGGTTTCCCTCGAAGTGGCAAGCCTCCTTGCTGGCCTACCACTATGGGATCTAGAGGCAACAGTCCTTGTACGCATGCACGATTTGCGCGTGGAGATGCAACGCTGGGGGCGAAATTCCGTTCCCGCGACAAGTCGCGGCATGGCGGAAAGAGTTCCGGCGGGATCTCATGGTGGAATGGCGATAGCGACTGTCGCAACTCAATGCTGGGCACGCCGTAATTATGGCGGTAAGTCTCCTCTTTGTGGAGTGGCTGTAAAGACAACACGGCGTACTCACCTTCCGCATGACGCTGGTTCTCACCGGACATGGTAAGTTCTGGAGATTTCTGCACCGGATTCGTACGGAAGAAACACCCGGATGTCACCATTGTGTGGACCGCCCGGAGGACACGGTGGAGCATACAGTAGAGATATGCCCCGCTTGGGCAGAGCACCGCCGCCGCCGTGTCCTCGTGGGGGTGATCGGCGGCAACGATCTCTCGCGCCCGGCCTTGGTACAGGCCATGGTCCGAAGCGAGGAGGAGTGGCAGGCGGTCGCCTCCTTCTGTGTAGCAGTAATGCTAGCAAAGGAGGCGGCCGCATGCGCGAGGGAACGGAAGCCGGGTCCCGATCCCGATTTCCGGCCAACGCAGGCGCGGGCTTGCGGGCTGTAAGCAATGGGTAGCTCGCCGTCCGACCGTCCGCCGATAACCATCCGGACCGAGCCCAAGTTGTCGACGGCGCATAGTGTTCCACGCGCGCCTCAAGGAGATGTCAGCAAAATGGTAGGGGCCCAGCAGGGTCGAAGCCTACTGGGGCCATGGGTTCGCTTCTGAAAGGAAAACCCGGCCCTGGAACGCAAAGTAACGAAGGAACATAGGAGTTGGTATTAGTCAGTAAAAGTCTGACACGAAAGCGCGGGAGAAGTCATTGGATAAAAAAAAATGTAACAAGGCATTCTCTATCAGTCAAAAAAGACTCCACTATACTCGTACATGCACACAGGTGTGGTAAGTGAGCAAAATAAATAAATGTACATAAATAAAAAAGAAAAAAAAAATGAATTGAATAAATAAATAAATTTATAAATAAATAGTAATAATAATAATTGGCTGGACCGATTTGGCTAATTTTGGTCTTGAAGTATTCGTAATTGTCCAGATAAGGTTTAAACGGTGACAAATATGAGAAAATTCACGAAAAAAAAGGCTGTATACAAAGTCATCTCTCTAATTCATTTTAAAATGTCATTTTAAAATGAATTATGCTGGTTCTGGTAATGCCAGAAGATGGCGTTGTTAATTGACAGTTCAGCTAAAAGGTATCACAACATTCATTGACTATAAGGCAGTACGAAGTTCGCCGGGTCCGCTAGTAATAGATATTTCAAATAGAATGAAGTATGATTATCATTAAAATTTGAAAGAAAGAAAGAAAAACTGTTTATTCGCGCGAAATGACGCAATCTTAAAAATATACAACAACATAATGTAATCACATTAATAGTATAAAGGCGAAAGTTTGTGTGTGTTCGGCTGAATGGATTTTGATGAAACTTAGCACACGGGTAGACTATGTCCTGGAATAGTACATGGAATACTTTTTACCTTGAGAGTATTTTCCCATGGGATATTTTTCTACTATCACACGGGCGAAGCCACAGGCAACAGCTAGTATAACATAATCAACCTTATAATATTCCCACTGCTGGGAACTCAAGTCTCCTCTCTAGGAGAGGGAATTGGCCGTAATCCGCCATGCGGCCCAGTGCGGGTTGGTGGACATCACATGCCTGTAAGGGTCGTGGGCATTCGATTGATTAGAGACGCACAGGATCGGTCATTGTGGCGACGCTTGAGGGAAGTCTATGTACAACAGTGGACGTCTTTCACCTGAAATGATGATGAAAAATAACATGCCTTAATTTTTTTTCTTCACTGTTTTGCTACGACGCACTTGAGCACATATTTATTCTAAGTACATTTATAGATGTGGGTCAGGCTTCCAAGTTAAGTAAGTAGACTTGTGTTACAACCCCAGGGACGTATCCCAACTGACATTTCACAGCGGTTCTCTTAAAAGGTCATGATGCCCTGGTAATAGTAAACGACGACGGAGGAGGTTCGGTTTAAAATATCTTTATTCCCATTAGGACAGAATTGTCACTTACATGAGAACATTATTTTTTTTTAATAAAAAGTAGTAATATTATCCCAGTGTACCCACACTGGGATAAAATACATTATTAGTTGTCGACAAGTTAGAAGAAGCGAATTCACTGCATTCTTGAGATAAGGCTGTTGCCCAAGTTAAAAGACACTAGCTAGTGTTATTTGAAAAACAGTTGTAAAATGATAAAATTACATTAATATAGTGTATCGTTATGGTGAGGTTTCAGTGAGATAACAACAATTCCAGACCAGAAGCCCAATTAATGTTCTCAAAAAATTCAAGTCAAAATATCATCTCGACGACAATCAATGTCAACATGACAATATTTTTGACATATTACAGTTAACATGAGAATGTAAGAGTTCCTTTAAAATCTCTGTCTGTCTTTTTTTTTCGCTCTTGGTGGAGCAAGTGAGAGTGTCAGATTTTATAACCCACTGGTGTTCCTCCAGCTGCCCTTTGCGTTCCAGGGCCGCGGTAACTCTATCAAATAACCCCGTAGTCCTCGACTGTCCTTCTAGTCTCTTCATCAGTCACTTAAAGAATATATATTTTTCCACTGCGCTAGATAGATAGATGTACCCCTTTTGGTAAAGTTAGAGCTTTTTTTACTGACACGGACAAAGCATTCCACAGCCGCACTGCTTGAACTGAGCACGAGTTATCAAAAAATTGGTGGACTGGCTTGGTATCTCGCACCTCAAGTTTTCCGATGAATTTAGAGATATCTAGTACGTTTGTCATGAAGAAACTAGACCCTATCAATTAACGCACCACCGATCCATCATTACAGCATTATGCATTATCGATCAATGGCCCATCCCACGTAGTAACAAAATAATAAACGTTTTACCAAGCCGGCCATCAGACCCGCAACCTCACCACTAACTAATTCCTTATGTTGCGGTTGCTCCCGGATGCAACTCCGGGCAGAGTCACTATCTCACTACGAGCAGGGTTGGCACGGACTTATTATAATTTCGTTTTAACTGACTACTTTATTATTGTAATTTTATAGCGTAAGCCCAATATATTATTTAAAATCACTGCAACACCTGAAAAGCAAGAATCAACAGTGGCGTCAATGAAGTTCGATGTGTTCCTTTTTTTGTGAAAATTCATCAGATAATCCTTTATTTATTTGATTTGATTTTAAATGTTTACAATATTTAATTTAAAATAACTTAATCTACAGTACTTGACTTTTTGTATTATTCATTGATATTAGAATTCCAATTTTATCAACATTATTCTCTTTATTTGTCCTTAAAACTTATTAAATACATTTTTAAATATTTCTTAGACAAAACAATATCTAATTAGAGTGTCAAAAAAAAAGTATGATTAAAATGTCAAAAAAATCGAAATAGAATGTCAAAACAAATTATTAAAATGTCATAAAAAATTAAATAGAATTTTACAACAATTAAATAGAATGTAACCGTGTGGGTAGTGAAACAGTCAAATAATTTTATCGTTCAGAAATTCTTTTTAACATTTTCCACTCTTTCGGCAATTTGTTAACTATAGTTGGAGCCATACCTACACATGATATTCTTACGCCTAAAAGCCGTTTTTGCACTTGGTGTGTAGAATTTGGTAATATCGCGTCTCTTATGTGGTTTTTATTTTGCCAAGCGAGAAAATCGCGAAGGGTTTGATCTAACAAACATGGTGACTTCTAGAATATATTTCAAGGGAGTGTAAGTATTTTATATCGTTTAAAATAAGGCTTGCAGCTATCTAAGTGTGTAAGTCCGTGTTTTAAGTCCGAACATGGATCTACTGCATCTTTTTGGGCCTTAAATGAAATTCCATTGTCTGTGGAGTTTCCCCAAAAGATAATACCGTATCTCAATTGTCCTGTCACTAGACCGTGATATGCCGTAGGTAATTATATTTACTCTCGAAGACTGAAAACAACGCATAACGCATGGTCTACCTATTCGCAATTCGAGCGTGAAGTAACAAGAATATATCCTGGATTAAAGTAGACAATTATTTGTAACGCATAACTGGCTCGTAAATTCAAGTTTATAGCACAAGTTCTTTTTTTATTGTCACCATCTGGGAAAAAGGGCACAAATGAGTGTAAACGCTTTTTTCCAAACTATAAGTTTGAAGATATTTTATTGCTTTTTGATGAGTTTAGATAGGTTTTGTAAAGTTCTGATCGGAGAACCTTAGGGTTGAGCTACATCTGGCAGCACCGAATCACACTTTTTATGCCTCTATCCTTTTGTGTCTCGTAGAACCGTCATTACCTAGAGCGAGAAAGAAAGCGGTTATGCGGTCGCATGCGGCAGAATCGATGATAGATAGATAAAACATTTATTTTACAACAAAATTATACAAAACTAAGCGCTGACACAAATACAAACAATAAAAACGGATAATGAAAGGATCACATATAACAAAAAACTATATTGTTAAATGTGATCCTTTCATTATCCGTTAATTTTGATGTAGTATTTTAATACGAAAAAAACAAAATAAAGAAAACATAAAAAAAAATACGTGACATTTATGGGGTCCATCCATCATCATCATTTCAACCGACAGACGTCCACTGTTGGACATAGACCTCACTCATATGTCGCCCTATCAACCGGTCCTATGCGTCTCGCATCCATCGAATTCCCGCTACCCTCACCAGGTCACCGGTTCATCTTGAGGAAGAACTTTCAACGCTGCGACTTCCAGTACGCGGTCGACACTCTAGAACCTTTCGTCCCCATTTACCATCTGTTCTGCGAGCAATGTACCCTACCCACTGTCACTTCAGTTTGGCGATTCTTCGGGCTATATCGGTAACCTTAGGGTGGGTACATAGTTACAAAGAAACACAGCAGATAATAAGAGTCATAGTGCAGCGTGCATATCAATGTTGCACCAAATGGTAGCTCAGCTCAGTATGTGTCGTGTATATTTAAAACGCTGATATTCTGCTGGATCCCTACGGTGGCATATGGACGCTCAGCTGGTCTTCTGTGTGGTTGGCAACACGATCAAGCAACAAGCACAGGAAAGTGCGATTCAGTGCGACCAAATGTAGCTCGACCCTTATCTCAACTTTTAAGTTTTATTTAGGGATCAAGTGGCGTTCTGTTGAATGTTTTGGTCAATTTATATAATAGCTTCTGCCAGCGGCTTAGGCAGGAACGTCAGTTATAGCGGACGCCAAGTCGAAATCGAAGCCAGATAATAAGTAGCCCATGTCCTTTCTTAGGGTGCAAGCTTATTCTTTATCAGCTTTTTCTTTTTTTTCTTTTCTTTTTTTCTTTTTTTTTCTGGCGCTGAAAATCAGCCATGTGGCTCTGTCCAGCACATGAGCCCCAGCATTTTGCTGAGCGCTGGCCGTTTTGGATGAATATGTCGCATAATTTAACTTTTTTGTATAATTTGTTATATATGTGTGTTATTATTATTATTATTTAAGTTATGTGTCATGTTTGTGCAAATAAACTGTTTTTCTTTCTTTCTTCTTTCTTTTCTCTTATCAAATTTCATCAAAATCTTTTTTCAACAGAGTTACTTTTACTTTTATAATATTAGTAAGGATTAAGTGGCATACTAAGTACTTGAGAGTGAGTAGGCAAGACCATATTTCTCGCAAAACGGATAGTTTTTGGGGCCGAATAGTTCTGGAGTGGAGATGAATATACTACATCTATGACCAGATAAATAAATCTGATAGTCGACTTAGCGACACTTGGAGGACATTTTTCGGCTGAAACTATGATGATTTGATTTTTGATTGATCGTTATTTAAAAATAATTTATATTAAGTATGTACTTTTACATTTGGCCCTGTGCGGGGCATTAACAGCGGCAACCTAAATGGTAACGGCCCCAAATTACGAGTTGTACTAGGTTCAAAACCCAGGCAGGCCTTTTACTTTGTACAATTTATTTCATCCCCACCGCTCTCAGGGCCCAAGTGGTGGATTACGGCCTATTCCCTCTCCTAAAGACGAAGCCCAGCAGTGGGAATATTATGATGCTGATTATGCTTATATTAAAATATTGAGCAAAAATCTTTTCTCTCAAACAGAAGGACCAACCATTCAACACCGCGCTGGCCCACAGTATATTGCCCATTCAACTCCATTATAACCCCAAGCACGTGCAAACCAGAAATATTTCCCCAAAAAAAGATTGAATAATACCATTATAAACCCTTTAAAAACGGTCGTTACCAACATTATAAAATTAGGGTTTCCGACAGCGCGCAGAAAATAGCCTATGTTTAACGGAACCCGGCTGAATAATTAAAAGTGGTTAGCGGGTGAGGGTTGCTTCATGCGTCGTTTAGTCAAAGGGTTAAAGGACCAGGCTAGTGAAAAATGCGTGAGAATTTGAGACCCATTGCAAGGATATAATGTGGGCTTTGTTTAAGGAAGGGTTTCTGGATTAGAGGGATTAGGACTAGGGCGACAGAAACGCAGAGTGGTAGGCTTATTTTTTTAGCTGGGAAATCTTCGAATAAATTCTCTTCTGCAAGAAGCTAAATAGTTCAATATGCTAAATGTGAGTGAATTTTACAGATTTCTTCTTTGTACTTTCATAGCAATCACTACCTTTTCTTTGAGGTGGAAAATCGTTAAATTACATCTCCCGCTACAGGTGGTTACAGACATAGCCCGAAACTTAAGTGCCAGTGGGCAGGGCACATTGCTCGCAGAACAGATGGTTGATGGGGACGAAAGGTTCTGGAATGGCGACTACGTATCGGAAGACGCAGCGTTGGAAGGCCTTCCACAAGGTGGACCGATGACCTGGTGAGGGTCGCGAGAATACGATGGATGCGAGACGCACAGGACCGGTTATTATGGCGACATTTGGAGGCACTTATGTCCAACAGTGGATGTTTTTCGGCAGAAATGATGATGATGATGATGATTATGATGCATATCGATGCTAAACATCGACATATTTAATGATTACCTACCAATAAATTATCGTAATTATATTTTATGTCTATATGATGGGTGGTCATTACCATTACTTTTATTGTATCATTCATCGCAATGTACCTACCTACACACAATAGAAATATTAATACTGTCAAGTTTTATTTTTTTTCGATAAATCGTGTGTTCTTAATGATGTTTTTATACATCGATGTTTTTCATTACGATGGTGTTTGCATCCTTAAAACGGAGTGAGAGGATGTTAGCTGTTTATACTTAGATTAAATACCTATAGTTGTAACCACCTCGTGGCCGCACCTGAGACAGCACTATAAAACTTCAATGAGGTTATTACGTAAACATTTCCATAAATATGACCACTGAAATACACTAAAAACTTAACTATTGGAGTCTATTTCTCATACATACACTAAAATTATTACTTTAATTGCCGAAATTATTCTAAAAGCATAAAAATTGACTCGAGTCGACCTCTCAGTGACAGTGACAGGCCTTTGTTTGGCTAACTTTTTAAAGTTCACCAAGCAAAAAAACCGGCCAAGTCGAATGAGACAGAGCATGTAATGTTTTGTCTCAATTTTCTTACTTATTTCGTATATATGCTTCTCACTTCCGCACTTCCCTACAGTCTCATGGCTACATCTAGAGGTATATAATCTAAGTGTTTATAATACGTCACTGGAGACTTACCATGATGTGTTAAAATGTCAATCGTACGAGTGAGAGAGAGGGATGGAGTTATACATCCTATAACAGTTCAGTTTAGGTCGTAACTGGATCGCGTTAGGAGCTCGTGGTAGCATTGGTGATACCAATGAAATAGGAATCACGTTTTTCTTTCTTTGACATAAAATATTCTTCAAACATTTAACATTTCACAGCACCAAATGTCATGACGGCGTGTAGTGTTCCGTGCCTCAAGGAGATGTCAGCAAAGCCATAGGTACTCAGCAGGCAGTTCGCTTCTAAAAGGAAAACCCGGCCCAGGAATGCAAGTTAATGAAGGTACATAGGAGTGGGTTTCATCATCATCATCATTTCAGCCGAAAGACGTCCACTGTTGGACATAGGCCTCCCCCAAGCGTCTCCACAACGACCGATCCTGTGCGTCTCGCATCCACCGCATTCCCGCGACTCTCACCAGGTCGTCGGTTCACCTTGTGGGAGGCTTTCCAACGCTGCGTTTTCCGGTGCGCGGTCGCCACTCTAGAACCTTTCGGCCCCATCGACCATCCGTTCTACGAGCAATGTGCCCTGCCCACTGCCACTTTAGTTTGGCGATTCTTCGGGCTATGTCGGCGACCTTGGTTCTCCTGCGGAGTGGGTTTTAGTCAGTAAAAATCTGACACGCCCGCCCTCTCGCTCCGCCCAAGGGCGGGAGATGTCATTGGATGATTTCCCACCAAAAAAAAAGCACCAAATGCCATGCATTGCAGAACAACCGAGAAAGTTTTGTCGTAACCGTACTTCCCAGTTTGTATTGTGAACGGAAGGTTATGAAACAAAACACACCAACTGTACCAGGTGTGTGGAAGTCATTAGGCTCACGCTCAAGAATCATATTTCAGCAGAAGCTATTATACTAATGTAGAATGTAGGCATCTTGTGTGAGAAGAAAAAATACAGTAACGTTAACACGCAAAGTAACCCGAAATAGTACCTAATTCACAAATAATAATAATAATAATTTATTCCAGGTAAAATACACATATAAAAGGAGCAGTGGTGGCCGAGTAGTAACGGCCCCGACTTACGAATTGTTGGTCGCGGGTTCAAACCCAGCCAGGCGCATTACTTTGAGTAATTTATTTCATCACCACTGCTCTCAAAACGGTGAAGGAAAACATCGTGAGGAAACCAGCATGTCCTAGAACCAAAAATTCGAAGACATGTGACATCCACCAACCCGCACTGGGCCCGCGTGGTGGATTACGGCCCATTCCCTCTCCTAGTGAGGAGGCCTGAGTCCCAGCAGTGGGAACATTAAAAGGCTGAATATTTATGTATGTATGTATGTATTACATAGGAAGGAAGTAAGTAGGAAGGACACACACATACACATCTACACTAATATTATAAAGAGGTAAAGTCTGTTTTTTTGTTTTTATGTTGGTAGGAGGTAATCTCTGACATTACTGGTCCGATTGCCAAAATTTTTTCACCGACACAAAGCTACTTTATTCCTGAGTGACATACATATATTTTATGTACGCGGGCGAAGCCGTGGGCGAAAGCTAGTTTATAATAACACAGGACCACGCTGAAAACCAGCGCCGTAGACCCATAGCATTTTGCGTGTGATCACGGCATTATGCTGAGCGTTCGGCCGTTTTGCGCGGATGTGGCGCATATTTTTTCACTTATTATACTTATAATTTGTTAGTTCTAAATTTGCGCCTTGTTCCGCCTTATAAAATGTTTTTCTTACTTTTTTTTTTCTTTCTTTAGGACACATTCACATTCATCATTGTGGGTACATTCAAATTTATAATATTAGTATGAATTTTTATTTATTACTGTTTCCTTTTGTGTATAATAAGCATAGTACAAGCATATCTAAGCATAATCAGCCTTATAATGTTTCTTCTACTGGGAGTCAGGCCTCCTCTCTAGGAGACGTAATGGGCCATAATCCACCACAATGTCCCGGATTGCTAGAAGTCACATGTCATTGTCTTTTTTAACCGACTTCAAAAAAAAGGAGGAGGTTATCAATTCGGTTGTATTTTTTTTTTTATCATTTTTTTTTTATGTTTGTTACCTCAGAACTGCGTCGTTTATGGACCGATTTGCAAAATTTTTTTTCCCTTTCTTTATAGGATATGCTTTCAGATTGGTCCCATTTTTTTCAAAATCCAGTTCTGATGATGGAATCCATGAGGAATCGAGGGAACTCCTCAAAAATTATAGGCAACCCTATGGTAATTTTAGTATTTTCATCAAGAACTTAAGCATTTACAGTCAAAAAGTAACATCTGATGAAGTGGAACTGATGAAGAAGACCAGAAATGGTCAACGGAACTTCATACTCAAATAGATATCACAATGAAGATATAGTTAAGCGACTATGACAATACAAATAAATTAATGATTCTGAATAGTTACGTTGAAAATGGTATCATCGAAGTGATCTGATGATGATGATGGAGCCGGAAGGTAGGCACTGGAACTACGTAATTAATCAATGTAACCTAGCCGTGTTTGGACTTATTAGAATTGTCATGAGATGCACTTTGGCTATAAGGTACTATCGAACTGATCTAATGATGGAGCCGGAAGGTAGGCACAGGAACTCCGTAATTAATCAATGTATCCTAGCCGTGTTTGGGCTTATTAGAATTGTCGTGAGATGCTCTTTGGCTATAAGGAACTATCGAACTGATCTGATGATGGAGCCGGAAGGAGGAAGGTAGACACAGGAACTTTATAATAAAACAATGTAACCTAGCAGTATTTGGGTTAATTGGAATTGTCATGAGAAATAGGCACTCTGTTTATAAGTGTATCGCAACTAAAAAGTGTGAAATAAAAACTTTTTAGTAAAAAAAAATAACCGACTTCACTAAAAAAAAACACTAAAAGGATCAAAATAACTTTAATTTCGGAAGTCGGTGTTAAATAAGTAACAAACAATACCGAGAAACACCGACTTCCGAAATTAAAGTTATTTTGATCCTTTTAGTGTTTTCTTTTTTAGTGAAGTCGGTTATTTTTTTTTACTAAAAAATTTTTTTATTCTAGAACATGCTGATTTTCTCACGATGGTTTTTTTTTCACCTTTTTGAGAGTAGTGGTGATGAAATAAATTACACAAAGTAAAGCGCCTGCCTGAGTTTGAACTTACGACCTACAACTTGGAAATCGAGGCCGTTCCCACTAGGCCACCACTGTAAAATAATAATAATATAAATAATAAAGGCTTTGTTTTTTACGTCAATACATGATTAAATTTGTACAGAACTGAAGTCTCAGCAATAAAAGATTTTAAACGGTGCCCTTGAAAACCGCCTCACAATCCGCGCAATAAGCCTCTTTATTATTCAGCTCCGATTTTCGAAAAAGCCTTCTGGGCAATCATTTCACGCTTGCAAAACCACTGATGGGGGACACAGCTTTATTATACTCGTATATTGTTTTACACATAGATGGCGCTATTCTAAATAAAAGAAATAACACAGAACCATCGACTTCACAGAACACAGAAACGTGTCAGGGGCTGCTGCTAGAGCCAGTTTTGTCAAAATTTTGTCAAAATACAGGCAAACATTTAAAATAAAGAAAAGACACAATAAAAAGAGAAAGAAAGAACAATGATTAACAAATTAGTAACAATCATTAAAAAAACAAAAATAACATTGCATGTGCCTATGTAAAAGTTCAGTAAATGGGGACTGTTTACTTGTAAAAATTGAGGCCGGCAACAATTCTAATTAAGGCTAAGGTTAGCCAAAATGTGTGCCAATGCTTAGACCTTTTAGGGTTCCGTACCTCAAAAGGAAAAAACGAAACCCTTATAGAATCACTTTGTTGTCCGTCCGTCTGTCTGTCTATCTGTCTGTCTGTCAAGACCCTTTATCTCGAAAACGCATGAAAGTATCGAGTTGAAATTAACTTTTATATACCGTAATTAGAGACACAATAGAAAGACAACTGAGATAGCGAACTTTCGCCTTCGCTTGGGGTTTAATGAAACTCAGGTCTTCGGTCCCTTGAAGCTGTGAAAAAATTAAACTTCAAAGTTAACGAAAAAAAAAGATACAATAATAATAATAATGCGAGTTGGCTTCGGCTCCTTGTACGCCTCCCAAAGGTCCAGGACCTCAGGGTCCTGAGATAAATAAAATATATAAAAAAAAAAAAATGGTTTACGGCCGTTTATCTCGCAAAAATCGTAAATTTGACACTCCTAAGGAAATCGAAATTCATAGGGTAATTCCCGTTGACCTAGAACCCTGAAATTTGGCATGAAGTAAGGTCTTATAGCACAAATATAGGAATAAATCTGAAAACTGAAAATTTGTCGTTACATCACAAAAAAAAACTTTTTTCTATTCGAAAAAATCTTCGATTCGGGAATTGAACTATTTACACAATTTAGTTTTGTACGGAACCCTCAGTTTGCGAGTTCGACTCGCACAGTCGCACTTGCCCGGTTTTTTCACTTTTGTCTCGCATTGCGCCAGTACGAATATTATAAGTGCCGTCTCTGGTCGCTGCCAACCAGTGTTAGGTAATATATTTTTTTTTATTTATAATTGATGACTAATGATTAAAATATTCAATCAAGACTAATGACTTATAATAACTAAAAAATTTAATCATTAGTCATGACTAATTCGATCATGATTGATTTAGTCACTATTGATTTAATTATGATTGACTTAATCATGACTGTTGGGAATTAGCTCAATCAATTTATTGATTGACCCAAAACTGCTGCCAACACAACGGTTCACAACAAATCTGACGACTTTGAACAACAAATATTACAGAAATTTTGAAAAATTACAAGTTGTGGGACGAACTTTTACTGTCACGTGTGTGAAGCTGCTGTGAAATTAAATATGCCTTCTCTAGTCGCTTTAAGCGCGTCATTTCTGTGTTCAGCGAAAAACACATCCAATTGATTGAGATGGATCAATCAGGATGAATCTTCGCCCTTTTCTTCCTCCATTCCTTGTTGTTCCTCGTATTTGTTTCGGCATTCATCCTTCTTGCGTTGTCAGGAACAATGGAACCTCGTTCCTTATTGACAGCTGACAGGAACGTTTAATATGGCGTTTGTTTACACTTAAATGCTTTTGTGCATGTTTTGGTATAAAGGAAAAGATGGATGAGGATGCGGGAATATTCGAAAGCGTTATCGCGGCTAGAATACAAAGGGCAATTGAAGGAAACACAGTGTGTTCCCAAAACGTTTTATGCGTATATACTGTGGTATGGGTGGGATGTCCACCATGTACCGACGACGGCGCGAGTTAACCAACACCAATAATATTTATCTACCTACATATTTCAATATTTCCCTGAGGTATTGTGTAATCTGATTGTACCAGGGCTCCTCAACTCTTAACCACTTTAAAAGCCTTCAAGGTAGCATAAACCTAAACAACCTGACCACTCTTCAGAACTTGTGACCACAACTGTTGGTTGGTCTTGTACCAAATGGAGAAGCCAAACTAATCCCTTTTGATATCTCTGTACAAATATTTGAGGTTTGGAGTTGAATGGCAAGTTGGTAACTTCTTACCGTCTGCAGATAAAATTCAATCTTAGTTTTCAGGGCTTTATGAATTTATAAAACTGTAGTCACCTTTTTTTTGAGATGGAAAATCATCAATTAACTTCTCCCGCACCGGGTGGAGCGTGAGGGCGTTTCAGATTTTTACTGACTAAAACCCACCTGTGTAACTCTTTCGAGCATTCCCCTTCAGTTTTGTTGATATCTCTTCAAGGCGTGCACAACGCGCCGTCGACTCGGACTTGGCAGATCGGACGACAAGCTGTCCATTGATTGTCGTCTGCAAGCCCGCGTCGGTAGCCGGAATCACCCTGCGACTCAACATACCTAGAGTCTCTTGTAGCGACGCCTGTGGCGTGAGGATGCCTTGCCCCTTAGCACTTGAAACAGGGCGCGAAGGAATAACTTTCAGATTTATCCTATTTATTTTTATTAAAATCTAGTTTCCATGATCCATGAGAAATTGCGGGAACTCTTAAAATATTATAGGTACACATACATATATGTTGCATTCAAAAAGTGCCATTTGAAGGCCAGAAAGTCCATGAAAACTCTTACAATTGCTTAACATTTAACTATTTTATATATTAAATGATTAGAAAGAATGAAAGAAAACATGTTTCTGCCCAAATAGACGCACAATAAAATACAGCAATCTGTCGGTCCATGTGTGAACCGGGCATAACTGTGCTGCACTATAGACGCTAGACAAAACACAGTTGTCTGATGTCTACAGCTTAGTCTGTGGTTGATTATTATTATTATACAGTGAAACTTGGTTAAGTGGAACCTGGATAAGTGAGAAACCTCTTTAGCTGGAACTCATGCTGAGGTCCTGACACTTTAGCACTGAATTACCTCTGTTAGTGACACAAAGCAAACCTCTGTATCTGGGATTCGTTCTTTCGAATTTATCTTACCTCTATAATTGAGATAGTGAGTGTATTTTACCTCTTTTACTGAGACCTTATTAACAAAAATACTTTCTTCTAAATTATTTTCTTTGAATTTTATGGTCGTCAACCTCTGTAACTAAATAACATAAATTTTTCACCTCTCAAACTTGTACTATGTGTTTACAACTCATGTATAATGTGTACGTAAATACGTTATTTTATTTAATAATTGCACCTCTATAACTGAAATAACCTCTATTCTCCCTCTATAAATGAGACAGATATTTACTTATACCTGGATATCTGAGACACTGGGTAAGTGGAATACCTCTTTAAGTGACACAAATTTACAGGTCCCTTGAAGTCCCAGTTATCCAGGTTTCACTATATTATTGTTATAACTTACCCATATGTCTTTTAAAACAGAAAAAAGACACTGATAAACAACAAAATATAATAAATTACTAACCAATCAACTAAATTGTTATTAATTTATTTTAGTTACTTTTAAAACTAAAATAAAATAGTAACATAAAAAAACTTGCGTGAGGCTAAAAAGGCACCTACCCCAGCAAAATACATCGACGATAAGAAAAAATAGCTACGCTGCGATATATTATTCTTTTGCCACGGACACACTCATGCAACACATTTTTCGTATTTTCCTTTCTCTTGTTTTCAGTCCGTGCGTATTTCCCGAGTCCTGTGTCTCGCAAATCTGTCGACGCGTCGTCGTAACCTCTCTTGCACCACTGGACTCATCTGCTCATCCGTGACACCGCTTTCGCTTACTGACTCTGAATATATCCCGCTTTTTCTTAAAAATAACATAAAATTTCGCCTGTATTTGCCGAAGGTACCTGTAAAACAAACACATTTTTTTTTCAGTCTAGATATCTAAACACTACGCGTGACTCACGGTCTGGTTTTTACCTCGGACAGAGGATTAGCATTACCAAATAACTGCAGCGTGGCAATGATGCAGAGGAACTTTTTTTTTTTAATGATATAAACTTGTGCTTGACCGCGTTCCCACCTGATAGTAAGCAGTGATGCAATCGTTGATAATGAAGCGAACTGAACTTTTCGAAGCCTTATTATAGATTGGTTTTAGTTTTATTTAGGCTAGGGTTTTTATTTGTTTTAGTTTGTGCGTAATTATAGTCAGTTAAGAATTAATTATATCAGTAATGCTGTGGTCATTTACTGCTGTCTCCAAATTTGTTACCATCAACCGAGTCCGGGCTGATATAAGAAACTCCTGAATAATCTAAATACCCGAAAATCGAACATCACACTCAGAAATCGCACTTGCAATTGCAAAAACAACGGAGCAGTTTTATTACAAACGGTGATATTGACAGCTTTTTAACGCAGTTTTCATGTGAAAGAATGAAAGAAAGGAAAAAAGAAAGAAAGAAAGAAAGAAAGAAAGAAAGAAAGAAAATAAAAGTGCCTCACACGATCATACAAAAACTAAACATACTTCTAAAGAAAAAAAGACTAACTTAGCATAGCAATATCCAAAAATAATAAGTAATATGTGCTGATTGCGTTTATAGTTTTATGTGTAACATTCCTCTTAACTTACCTATGACTTTGACTTTTTTATTTTCCGTCCTTGTTTTTTTAAGTCCGTGTGTATTTCCAGATTTCTATGTAGTCTGGCAATACTTTCGACGCGCCCGTCGTAACGTCTCTTGCTCCGCTGAACCGGAGTGCTGGTCCGTGGCGCCAATTATCTTGCTGACTCTGGATTTATATCGCTAACAATAATGGGCTGAATTCGGTTTTTCTCTGGAATAACTGAGGGTTAATTTGCAGTTTAAATAAAATATATCATACCTATATAACGTTGCCCTGCCAAAAATAAGCACAATGAGGCAACATCATATTCGCTCAGGTTCGGCAGATAGATATTCGTTCCACACTGAATCGGTGAAGAATGATTTGATAATTTTCCACTAAAAAAAAGTACAATAAAGGCCACGGTAAAAAAAAACGTGTTGCGCCAACGCTAAGTAACATTGGACCAGGAGGAAGATGGTGATGATGAAAGACCATGTTCTTATAGGTTTACCTCAGCCGCAATACTGGGCAGACCTAGTTGACTGGACATCAGCTCTCGTGATGTCTGTAAGATGTTCAGAGATTAACGAAGCGTATCTGCTATTCTGAACTCCAGCAAGGAAAACGAAATCATGGTGAACAGTTTTTACGCTTCAAGAATGTTCAAAATAGACATATATGAAGAAATTCGACATTGACTCCACCACTTGGGAGATAAAGGCACAAAATCAGCCCTAGTGGAGACACCGCCGTGTGCAGCGATACGTGAGAACTTTTGAGGATAAAAGGAGGTTGGAAACCAGAAACGCCATGATCTCAAAGCTAAACTACCAACAGCTATCGTTTATTATGTCGTTAAGGGTGTTCTGATTTTCCGCTCTGTGCTCGAAGATTTTTGGTGAAAACTGGGTCACAAATTTTTATTTAGTTGGGAATCGAATGACTTATCTCGCTCTAGGGTGGGGCGAGAGGGCGTGTCAGACTTTTAGTGGCTAAAACCCACATGACTGTGTCCTTAAGTTGGCGTCTGCTTTCCAGGACCACGGTATTCCTTTCAAAAAATCAAGTGGTCCTAGCGGGCATCGCCTTTACTGAGCCTCAATGATTTACATGAAGGCACAATACAGAACTGCATATCCACCATGTAGAGCCAGGGAATGCGGTTGCTGTGGCTGAAATCGACTAGATGCATCATAATCCTCAGCCTCTCATCTAGTAAGCATATAAGCATAATCAGCCTTATAACGTTCCCACTGCTGGGACTCAGGCCTCCTCTCTAGGTGAGAGAATGGGCCGTAATCCACCACGCTGGCCCAGTGCGGGTTGGTGGTTGTCAGATGTCTTCGAATATTTTGGTTCTAGGACATGTCCGGTTTCCTCACGATGTTTTCCTTCACCGTTTTGAGAGCAGTGTAAGTTCTCGCATTACTTTGCTAGTAATGCGCCTGGCTGGGTTTCAACCCGTGACCTACCACTCGTAAGTCGGAACCGTTACCACTGGGCCACCACTGCTCCATTTAGTAACTCTTTGGAAATACAGGTAAGATATTATGGCACGTTGAAAAACTTCACATTTAAAAAAATAGCTTTAATTTAAAAAACGCCATTAAAATAATATCCTTCACCGTTTATTTACATTTGAATACAGTTCACAATTCGCTTCCGATTCCCTCCATAATTGAATTGAACTCGTTAATATTTCCACGTATTTGAACGTACAGTCTTCCGATTCAATGGGAATCAATTGGTATCAATTGAAAATACTCGTTTCTTAATGAAATTCATATTCATGTATTGCTTTATTCGGTCGATATTTGGAGAACAAAGGTTATTGCTGTTTATAGCATCCTGATGTACGTATTAGGTAAAAATCCTCCCGACCGAACTTCTATTTTTTTTTTTGTAGGTTGATATTTTTTTTTCGGGTGAGAAAATCATCCAATAGCATCCCCCGCTCTTGGGCGGGGCGGGAGATAGCGTCAGACTTTTACTGACTAAAAACCCACTCCTGTTCCTTCCTTGCCATTTTTCCAGGGCCCCGGGGATCTCTTTCGCATCACCCATGGCCCCAGTAGGCTTTGCCCCTACAGTTGCTGACATCTCCTTGAGGCGCGTGGAACAGTACGCAGCGTCGACGACTTGGGTATAGGTAGATATAGAAATTTCTATCAGAATGGCCAATTTAAACAGAGATTAGCCAAGTTTGCAGGAGATATTATAGTGCACAAGCGAGTGCGCAAACACAGGTGCACTCTCTGTTCCTTTACACGCATTGTCCGATGACAGTTGTAAGTTAGCTGCGTGCTGTCGGAAACCAGTCCCAAAAACATAACGACCACAATACCACATGATTTAGGTAAACAAAAGTACCAGGAACCCATAAATGTGGCGGTTGTGTTCAAAACACGTTGTTCTCGACCGAAGCGCAAACTAATTCAATATGCACTAACTTCTGTTAGAGTACAGCCTCCGGAAATGTACGCGGAGGGTACTTAATGTGTTATGGTTTATACAGGGTGAACAACGGATGTAGGTATACGTTTCTACCATTTCGATTTAACCTTTTGAGTGCGTAATTAGAGACACAATAGTAAGACAATGGCGCGTGAACGCCGGCGTTAATGCGGGGATCAACAGCTTAAGGCGAGATTTTGCAGTTTTTTGGTATCCATATTTTAGTTAAAAAGCCGTAATTTTGTTTTGGACGGTTTTTTAAGACTATGACAACTAAATTTATTTCAGATATTATGATCTCATTTTAATTTAATTAATTAATCTAATAATTGCTTAACTGGATTGAAAGACTACCTTTTTTCCAACAATTTTTTTCTCGTTAACAACCGAAAAAAATGCTTCAGGAAGAAGAAATAGAGCATCTATTGTTGGCCCACGAAGATTTCAAAAGATTAAAAAATCAACTTTTATTAACAATGTGGAAAAACTTATTTCACTATTGTTATTCGTAGAGCCCATATGACTGGTGAAGCTTTTACTGTGACTGGTGAGCGCTACCGTTTTCAGAATTTCGTTGTGTAGCTTCAGCAAATTAATCTGTTGAGCTTAAACAAAACAGAGTTCTTATAAGATGGCACTGCAAGCCATACACCACGCCACGTTCATTAGCGGAACTTTGAGAAATACGTTTTCTAGATAATTATTTGCAAAATGGAACTCACCAAATACAACAGATCCTGATTTGTTTTCTGTATATTTATCTAAAAAGACGTTTTTTTTAACCTTGAACAGTTGAACACTACTCACAAAATATTTATTGAGTCTGTTGTTAGTGAAATACCCAAAAAAACATATACTTATGAAAGACACAACAAAAAGCTAACACATTTTTCCGCAGCTATAAATATTAGAAAGCAAAAAAAATTGTCTGTTTGTTCTAATGGGTCATTCTCAGCAACTACTTATTTAAATTCAAAAATTCTTTCAGTTTTGGATATTGTATTTATCAAGAAAGGTTATAGACTATATAACATCACGCTACGGCCAATAGGAGCAAAACAGTAACCAAACACGCGAATGAAACACCATAACAGCAGTAGTATGGCGGAGTTTTTTTAATTCTGATAATAATATCAGAAAAAATGACAGAGTCAGTGAGTAAATTCTGTACAATAAAAAAATATCTTAATTTAAAATTGTATACCACCCATGTATTGTATGATTTGATCACCCTGTATACGTTTTTTAGGGCGACTGAGGATCAAGGTAGAATTTGTTATGCGACGTCGCAGCTGTGTTTCTGTGTCCCTGGTACTAGATGTACCCTTGGCAAGCTTTTTGAACCTACTTTAAAACAGGGAGTGGTTATTTCTATGTCCGACTATATGCATTTTTTTATGCATGTAACGTTTTTCCATTAAATGTGGATCATGAAAAAATAAATCTAATATTATGTGGATAGTGCACCGACCGACACAAAGATGTCCATTTTGTGTAATGTGTAGTAGATAGTGTTTTCTGGTGAACTTATATATAAAACAAGAAATCATCATCCCTGCAGGCGGTGACCTCTCGCGTCCTGCTCTGCCCCCCTAGCCAAGTTACGACCGTTTCGTTTCAATTCGTAGAAATCGGAGGCGTGACCTACTCGAGGCGTTCGACGCAAGAAAATCGAAACGAAACGATCGTAACTTGGCTAGGGGGGCTGGTTCAGGCCATGGCACGGAGCGAGAGGTAATGGCAAGTAGTCACCTACTTCTGTGAAGTGGTATGCGAACGAAGGAGGTGACTAAAACCGTGAAGAGACATCCTCACGTCCAGCCGCCGCCACAGGAGACACTTTGGGCATCGGGAGTCTCAGGGTAATTCCGGGTCACCGTAAGCGCAGGCTTGCGGGCAATGAGCAATAGGTAGCTCGCTATCCAGGCTAAGAAATGTAGCCCGAATCGTCGGCGCGTCGAGTTCCACGCGCGTCACAAAGAAATTTCAGCCAAAGGAATAGGGTCCAGTAAGGCTGATGGCTGCTAGGGCTGCGAGATTGTTCGAAAGAGTTACCATGGCCCTGGAACGCAAAGAACAACTGAAGGAACACGAATTAATTTTAGTCAGTATGAGTTTTACACTTCTTCTGACTCTACTCTCAGAGCGAGAAAAATTACTTGATAATTTCCACCAACAATAAGTATTTTTTTCTGATTTCCATCAATACTTTCAATAATACAGCACTATGAAACCAGCTATAACGTCCAAAAACTACAAAGTTTTAAAAGTTAAATGACTAGGAACCCATATTTGTCGAAGCAATATTGAAAAAGCAAAAGTTTTTGTTTGTGAAGGATTGAGGAAGGATGGGGATACTTATGAGTACGAAAAATTGTTTGTTTTCAACATCTTTCAATATTACTCAGAAACTTCGTTTTTGGATCATAAAATTGGATTGGATGCCTTCACATCTATATTTCCTTTTTGAACGAAAATTTATTTGTGATTCAAGTTAATAATTAAGATTAAACACCTTCGTTTTTAAGTTGATTTCTCCTTCAAATTGATAACTTCTTCCGCTCTAGGCGGAGCGAAAGGGTGCTCACCCGGTGATATGCCCTCAAACCAACCTGCGTTCCTTCAGTCACCCTTTGGGTTCCAGGACTTCCAGGTCCACGTTAACTCTTTTGAATATTCTCGCAGCATGTTGTACCGCATAAGCTGACAATCTACTAGCACTGCAGAAACAGTACAGTCAATTAATAGGTACACGCAATAGTTATAAACTAAATGAAACTGTGAATTCGTCAAATTACATATTTAAGTCAACGTGCGAAATAAAATCTTGTCGAAATACTATATAATACATTTCTGTATATGTCTGAAAAATAAGGGCCAAAAACTGCATGAAAATGTAAAGAGAAACGTTAAATACTTAAATAATAAAAAACCACCAGGATAGCAGTAAATAATAAAAAACCACCAGGATAGCAGGCACCAGTAGTAAACAACGGCTTAATGTTCGATAAAATTCGTTTATATGACACTGCACACTTATGAGCGCCGGGTGTCGACATGCTTTATATTCAGTTTAAGCTCTTGTAATAGCAGATGGTCTGTCGTTTTGCATAGCTGATTAAACTAAAGATTTACTACCTCGTTTATTAGAAATAGACTTTTCTAAATATGTGAAATTTGCTGTCTTCTTCATATTCATTACTAAAGAACGAATAACAAATAGTTATCTCACACTTGTTCTCCCTCGAAGGAGTCGGTCGCACGCGTGAGGGAAGTGACATACTGACGTCCAGCCGCCTAGACCCTGACTCCGACACCAGCCACGGTAGACGCGGGCTTCTGGACGACGAGCAATGGGTAGCTTGTCATCCGGCCGTCCGATAATCGACCAGACCGAGCCTAAGTCGTGACAGCGCCTAGTGTTCCACGCGCTCCTTAAAGAGATATCAGCAAACCATAGGGCCCCGGATGCCCACTACGGCTGCGGGCATTTTCAGTTGCCGTTTACGTTCAAGATCACAGGTTTCCTCTGTGATCTTGAACGTAAACGGCAACTGAAGGACATAGGTGTGGTTTTAGTCAGTAAAAGTCTGGCACGCTCTCCGTCAGTGGATGATTTCCCACCTTAAAAAAAAAAACACTTGTTCTCCCTGAATGGTTAGGCAGAGATGTATATTTCGCTAGTTTCTTTTTTTGTTTTGAAAACATTGCCCTGGCAATCTAAACCGCGTGTCTACGCGGTGGTGTAGCGCCATCAGCAACCAATTGCTCAGCCGCTGCACCAATTGCTCGATTGCGTTTATCACTTAAAGAATGTATATTGCATATTACAACTCATTTCATTTGACTTGTAGAATGTACTGCAATGTTCGCTTGTATCTGCGACCCTGTACTTCCATCGGTCACAAACTGACACCTACAGATGTAGAGTGGGTAGTCATTTGTTTTCTAGCATGTAAACACTACTCTGTTTCAACTATAAAATATGGTTCACAATAAGGTCTATGAACTTCACAGTCAATTGGTTGGACATGTCCCTACAAATAGGAGTAAATTCTGGCACCACTCCAGAATACTGCTGAATTAGCAAACAAGATTGGGTGGGTATCATTTTGCAGGAGATTGAACAAGGCGTATATTTACGCATTTAATTTAGTGTTCGTGTTTGTCTGAATATGTAGGTTTGTTACAAAGGTCAGATGAGAAAAGTGTCCCTTAGTTAAAATTAAAAGAAGATTCAAGGGTAAATACAGAAGGAGTTACTGTCAGTGGGTTTGCTCACTTAAAAGGCCGGTAATTATCCCATCGGAAGGTAATCTCTTAAGTTAAAGAGAAGACAAGAAGAATCACCAAACTTAAGTGGCAGTGGGCAGGGCACATTGCTCGCAGAACAGATGGCCGTTGGGGCTGAAAGGTTCTGGAGTGACGACTATGTAGGTATCGGCAGATGCAGCGTTGGAAAGCTTCCCACAAGGTGGACCGATGACCTGGTGAGGCTCGCGGGAATCCGATGGATGCGGACCTTTCATTGTGGAGACACTTTGGGAAGCCTATAATCCAACAGTGGACGTCTTTTGGCTGAAATGATGATGATAATGATGATTAATGTACTCTCACGAGAAACAGTACCATAAGGCCTAGAATCTAGGTCAAGGCTGAACCGTGTGGCAATTTTATAAAAAAAATCTTGGCGTAAAAAGTAACAAATAGACAATTTTACTTTCGTATTTATAATATTAGTATGTATCACTGATACAAAATCAATATAATTACGCCTCTTTGAAAGTTTTTGCTCAATACAAAAGTACGTTCCATATTTGATCGCTAAATTTTCTTGTGACAGGGAAAGGTCTGCCGAGGTGGAAGGTTATGAAAAAAAACACAACTGACCTGAACACAAAAAAAAATGATAGGCAATAATTATAAAAATCCAAACCAATACTAAAGAAAGATGGGTTTGTCTACATATAAAAATGTGCCAAATGTAACAAGCTCTTCTTTTTTTAAGAATCTCGGTTCAAAGCATACTACTAGGATACAAGGAACGTTGAGGAACTAACGAATAAAATTAGGACCCTCTGAATGGATTTTCACGTACACAAAACTTGCTACTTCAAAGTTCAATTTAAATGGATCCCAGTTTTGAATAGCTTCAACTGGCATGTTTGAGTTGTCAGCCACCCGCATGCGTTCCTGGTATCAACTGTGATTGTTTGAAAGTGTGTGTGATAAGGGGGTAGGTACCGATTTCAATAGTTGTAACAGGTACCTCCTTATTACATACTTTCCTATTACACATATATTTTGTTACTGAAAAGATTGGTTTATGATTATTAAAACCAAATAAGGATGACTGCACTGTATTGCATGTGGATACAGTCAGTGAAATTATATATTAGGTTGACATGATACACCAATTTGCAGTGTGAATGACATGCAACGTGCGCTTGTGACCAGGAACGTATGAATATAAAAGAAGTGAAAATAACATGTGTACAATATACCCGTTAAATGAGCTTGAGTCAATTGAGAAACGAACAAAAAGATCATTCGCTATGATGCACTCGCTGAATCAAAGTTTCAAAGTCTTGAGCATCAACGGTCGAATTGCTTGCCTGTCTGTTTTGTACAGGCACTGAAATTTAGGGAGTGTGCGTCGGAATAATGTGCATAACTTAATTTCGCCAAGCCCGTTGCATCTTTGGACCACCAAACATACGGCGATGCGCTACTGGAACCGTCTTTATTTATAATATTAGTATGGATTCCTAACTCTGCTTTAAGGATATTTAAGAGGTACGCGTCGCGAGCACCTCGGGGTCACCAATTTAGAGGTACGCGAAACAGAGTGTAAAGTTCCATATACCTTCGTTGAAAAGGGAGGATTCTCCGACCAGACGGATGTTTTGTCTAGTTTCGGCAGTTGCCACTTTTTCTCGGGCAGTTACCCGAGAGTCGATTTCGGGCTGTTGTATATGTTAAAATCACGCGGAGAACTCTAATTATGCGATGCAGGATTCCGTAGTTTAGTTCATATGTGGCGCCATAAATGCTGCTACAATAATATATTTCTGGATAAAAATAAAAGTTTATTGTTTTTTTTTAGGCAAGATTTGTCAAGATTTTGTTCTTATAATTTACCAGCCCAAATCTCAATGAAAGTGCTCCGACAAACAACGATTCCATATCGAAGGGTATAGGGCTTATCCCTTCGTCCCAGATCAAAGCAATATCGCTTGACAGCAGAAAACTTATGATGATAGTACTCTTAGCATAAGACCTTTCACAAGTAGCTTTTACACTATACGAGGCATAAGTAGGACGCACATAAGTATACGAACAATTCAGGCCATGGTCCGGAGCGAGGAGGAGTGGCAGGCGATCGCCTCTTGCAAAGGAGGCGGCCGCAAGCGAGAGGCAACGGCCCTCACGCCCCAGCCGCCGGGAACCCGATCCCGATTTCCAGCCACCGCAGGCGCAGGCTTGCGGACGGCGAGCAATGGGTAACTCGCCGTCCGACTGTCCGGTAACCGTCCGGACCGAACCCAAGTCGTCGACGGCGCGTAGTATTCCACACGCGCCTCAAGGAGATGTTAGCAACCGTAGGGGCCCAGCAGGGTCGAAGCCTACTGGGGCCATGGGTGATACGAAAGGGAACCCCGGGGCCCTGGAACGAAGGCAAAGAAGGAACAGGAGTGGGTATTAGTCAGTAAAAGTTTGACACGAAGAGTGGGAGATGTCATTAGATGATTTCCCATCTAAAAAAAAGTATACTAACACAAGGCAAAATTCTTAACAAAGAAGACGTAGAGAACCCCAATACTAACCCTAAACAATAAGGTTTGAATTAGGGATTTCCTCGTATTGCGCAGAGTACAGTGGACATAAATTATGAACTAATATTTTGTAACAAGTTACGAGTATTCTTAGAGTTTCTTACACGTTCTTCTCTACAACATAATTTTTAGTATATACGAAACCTGAATATAGTTTGTTCAGAATCAGTAACTGAAACGATTCCAATAATTTTTACACCATGTTATATATTTTACCAAAAATATTTAAAAAAAGGTCACAAGTTGGACACCACCGAGACTAAGTACAAAACAGGTCACGGCAGGTCACAGCGGGCATTAAACGCCAGCGCACTGCTGGGTGCGAGAGCAAAACAATCCCTCAGTCGCCCGGGTGGCCCGGTGACTATGTATTTATGTCGCCAACCAGGTTCCATAACGGTCTTATAACTTTGTGATTTTTGTACATAGATTCTTTACATAAAAATACTAGACAGGTGTTTCAGGTTTCGCATATACTAAAATAAGGTTGTATAGAAATCTAAGCTTTAGAACATGCGGCTAGCTTCATAATTCTAACTGGGGCCTTGTAACGTGTTAAAATGTCAAGTGTGTGAGCAACAGGCATTGTAAAGAGGGCGTTCCAGGGTGGTCTTTGAAGAAGCCACGGGGCCCCCTTACATGTGCTGATGGTTATCACCGGGATGGTTTTAGTGAGGTAAGAATTCCACACTCTCTGGTATTTTCCCCAAAACTCCAGGCACATTTTGAAGGTTTCATCAGTGGCGTAGCTAATGGGGCCCAAATTAAATATTGTTGAAGTTTGTTTTTTTGTACAAAATAGCTTCTGCTGACATAGAAATAGTGCCTTGAGAGGCCTCGAAAATGATAATAAGCTCATTTATTTTATTTTTTATTTTCAATCTGAAGGTACTTTTTTTTTTTTTAGGTGGGAAAATCATCTTATGACAAATCTCGCTCTTGGGCAGAGCGGGAGATAGTGTCAGACTTTTACTGACTAAAAACCCACTCCTGTTCCTTCGTTGCCTTCGTCCCAGGGCCCCGGGTTTCGTTTTCACACAACCCATGGCCCCAGTAATCTGAAGGTACTTGAATAAATTGAGTTATCGTTGAAGTCTTATGTAGAAAATGCTTTAACGAGCTGAGCGAGCTAAAAACTATTAGAACAGCCTACCATTTAGTCATTATTCATTAACTACTGACCTTTTATAAATAAGAGAATTTAAGGTTGTGGATAACTTATTACGAAATTTTGGCACATGTTGGGGCCCCTGTAGCTCGAGGGCCCCATATAATTGATACGGCTGATACGGGGTAGCTACGCCCCTGAGGGTCACCCTGAAAACAAGAAAGGCTGGCCGACAAAAAATACCTATTACCAAAAGGCAAATGAAATTAAACCCTCTCACGAACCCCAACGATAGGTACGGAATTAATTATTTCAATCGATACGCGTTATACGCGATTACGCGTATTCGATACGCGTTGCGGAGATTCAACGATAAAAAGTGACGTAAAATCTTTCGTGACGACATGATAGACATCGATATAAACTGACTTAAAGCAGAAGGTTATTTTTTTTTTATTCATTATCATCATTTTCAGCTGAAAAAATCATCATTATCATTCATCATTTTTATCATCATTATCTCATCATCTTCCTACCCTTGACCCGTTTTATTTGGGGTCGGTGCAACACGTTTTTTTCTTCCATTTGGTCCTGTCACTCGTCACGCTATCACTAACTCCCTTTTCTTTCATATCACTGCTCACACAATCTATCCATCTTTCTTTTGGTCTCCCTCTCCCTCTCCATCCATTCACATGTAAACGTTTTGCGAACACATTCATAGTGCGTACAGCTAAGGAGTGGAATTCCTTGCCGGAATCTGTTTTTCCTGATGGCTACAACCCGGGAATCTTTAAGTCAAGAGTGAATAGGTTACTTCTAGGTAAGCGCGTTCCATCGTCGACCGCATCGTCGCTTTCCATCAGGTGAGTTAGCGGTCAAGCGCGAACCTATCAAAAATAAAAAAAAAAAAAAAAAACTCATAACTCTTTTAGTAACATGTGTTTCATCCCTCCTCTTCACATGGCCATACCAAGACAAACGATTTCTTTTCAACTTTTCAGTCACTGGCGCCACTTTCAAACTTCCCCTAATATACTTATTTCTCACTTTATCCATTCTCGTCACACCACATATCTATCTTAACATTCTCATCTCCGCTACGTGCAATCTTTTTTCATCGGTCTTACTACGTGCTGGACGTTTTTATAATAGTTTTTATGATAAGCTTTTTCCAAGTGTCGCCTCAATGACCGGTCCTGTGCATCTAGCATTAGTTTGCCGGTCCATCTTACGCAAGGCCTTCTTACGCTGCGTCTGCCAGGTACGTGGTCGCCACACCAGAATCTTTTGGCTAACGGCAATGACCATCTGTTCTGCGAGCAATGTGCCCTGCCCGCTGCCTCTTAAGTTTGGCGATCCTTCGGGCTATATCGGTTACCTTGGTTCTTTTGGTTAGTAGGAAGTTATTAAAGAACTTCTCCCGCTCTGGGTGGAGCGAGAGCAAGTGTCAGACTTTTACTGACTAAAACCCACCTGTGTTTCTTCAGTTGCACTTTTTGCGGGGCCGCGATGATTCTTTCGAAATATTCCACAGTCCTAAGCTTAGTTTGAAATGGGTATTGCGTGTTTACCGCTATTTGAGTTCGGAAATAATCTTGATTGGAGTAATATGAGCGTGTTTGTGTTAGCAATGACTCAAAATACTAATAGCTATGGCCTTTTTCCTAGCCATTACTATCCACCACCATGGCCAACCCTAGTCCTTCCAGACATTGTTCTCTTCACCGTCTCGAATTAGTCTTCATGGTACTACTGGTGGTAAAACTGAATTGAATTACTCTTTCTAGCTCCTGACAACCCTACTACGACTGTTAAAGATCGAATAGCAATGGGTCCAATGACTTAACCTGCTTTTCGTGGTACTAAATACTTGAAATACCTATTTCTTTGAAAATCTAAATAATCATATTTAATTACCTACCATTCAATAAAATAATAACTGGTCCGTAAACTTTAACTGCTGCATAGAATTTTAAAAGTTACCTAGAAATAAAAGTTTGAGGCTAAATAAATTATGGCATATGTAGGCCATATGTATGCACAAGAACTCCACATAAAAAATAAAAATACAAAATTCTACATCGATGTATCAACGTTTGCCGTGCAATAAGGACGTATACAACTGTCTGAAATTAACTATGGAGCCTTGCCGGACCAGACCCAACACCCGTCTGGTCGGAGGATCCTCCCTTTTCGACGGTGGTATGTGGGACTTTACATTCTATTCCAAACACCTCTAAAGATAGAATAGAATATATTTCATACATATTGCTATCTATATAAATAAAAGCGAAATAGGTACAACTCACTCATTAATCACGAAATATCAAAAACTACACCTACAAACTTAAAATTTGGCAGGTAGGTTCCTTATAGGGTGTAGACATCCGCTAAGAATGGATTTTACGAAACTCTAACCCTGAGGGAATGAAACGGGGGTCAAAAGTTTGTATGGAAAAACCTACCTTTCACGCAGGTGAAACCGCTGGTCGAATCTAGTGGTGAATATACTGTGGGTCCGTAAAACACAAGATTGATGCCCTGACACAGCGACGGGAGGCCGCGGCAGACCACGAAGGAGATGGTGGGGTGACCTGGATGCCTTCCTTAAGAATTGCAAAGAAGAAACGAAAACTCATGATTGCTAGAAGGAATTGAGCGACGCCTTAGCCCAGCTGTGGGACAACACAGGCTAGTAGTTATAATAGAACATACTTTATGGTATATGGAGGGGGGGGGGCAGGCGGGTTGGCGATCGCAGTGTGGTTGTTGTAATGCACAGAGGATGCTGCTGCCCATTCTCTGGTGTGTCCCTTAGTCGCCTCTTACGACACACACGGGAAGAAATGGGATGGTGTTATTCTTTACGTCCGGACACCATACGGTCGGGCTCCTTCAATGTGGACCGATGACCTGGTAAGGGTTACGGGAATCCGATGTATGCGAGACGCACAGGAACGTTCGTTGTGGCGACACTTAGGGGAAGCCTATGCCGAACAGTGCGTCCCAAAGATGGGTTGCTAAGGTTTAATCCCGAACGCCAGTGTGGGATTTATATAGTTAAATCCCGAGCACTGCGAGGGCAACGTTTCAAAGAATTTTACTGTGAGAGGGTTCTCACAGTAAAATTCTTTGAAATGTTGCCCTATAATTGGAATTACTCCTGTATCGTGGGTGGGTACTCAGACACACGTCACCCAGATCCGAAACAACTTTCTGAAGGTCATACAAATATTAATACCGCGACCGTGTCGGAATTGAACACGCAACACGCAGCGCAACATTCATTCGCTTAACTACTGCGCCAACCGTCCTTTTTATTTTTGTACATTTAAATACAAGATTTTAGGTCAACATGTAAACGTCATTGCGTGATAGCATATGTTCATGTTCCACGAGTAATACTCATGCTGTCTTTAAAACCACGATAATGTTATTTATCTGAGTTATTACATCTGCATGTTATTTTGATAAAAAAACAGTCGTTTTACATGTTAAAAAGGAAAAAGAAAGAGAGTAGTAAGTGAAAAAGGAGTTGTTTTTGTGTAATAGTTGTAATGGAACAACTATTACAGAAAAACAAGTTAATGTGAAGTCCAATGTGAGTCCACAATTGTATATAATTCCAAATTCACCTTCCCAATTCAAACGTAACGTACCACCTAGTGACGTCCATTTAATAATTTAATAACCCATCAAAGACGATGATACTTCTTTACCATTCTAATCTCCTGGTAGTTGACAAATGATAATTGATATTTATTTTGCAAATAGGTTTTAAAAACACATTTACACGTCACCACGTTACCACTCATTATTATTCTCATCTCATTTAATTAGAAATTATAATCTATGTAAGTAGACAGCAGCTTAACCATTTGACTTTAACCTAAAAAAACTTTAAACAATTATTACGAATCTATATATACATGAAGTCAAGCTAGCAAAAGAGGAGGCCGCAGATGCACGCGTGAGGGAGTGGCCCTCACGCCCAACCGCCGGGATCCTAATCCCGATTTCCGGCCACCGTAGGCTCGGGCTTGCGGACGGCGAGCAATGGGTAGCTCGCCGTCCGACCGTCCGGTAACCGTCCGGACCAAGCCCAAATCGTCAACGGCGCGTACTGTTTCACGCGCGCCTTAAGATGTCAGCAAACCGTCGTCCAGCAGGGTCGAAGTCAAGGGTTTACTTCTGAAAGGAAAACTCGGCCCTGGTATGAAAGGCAACGAAGGAACAGGAGTGGATTTTTAGTCAACAAAAGTCTGACACACCCTCGCGCTCCACCCAAGACCGGGATATGTTATTGGATGATTTTCCCACCTAAAAAAATATATATACAATTATACATGATTATATTATAGATAAACACACGCTTTTTTCCCTTCCAATATACCTTCTTACAGCCGCCTACTTCCTCAAACTCTAAACCTAAATTGAAAGCTCAGACGATACGAAATCGTGGAATAGAAGCGTAATTATAATAAAAACAAACACAATACAAAACAAATTACCTTATACCTGAATATGTAATTTTGATAAAATGGGAATGATATTAAAAGCATTGACGTCAGCAATGAGAAGGGTTCAGACTCACAGTTATCGGTATACGTGTGGGTAATTGACGTGTAAGCTTACCTGATAATACCGGTATTAATGTTCATTTGTTTTGTTTAGTTAAGGAGATTAATTTGTTTTTTTTATTTTGCTCATGACTCGTGGTAAAAGTACTAGGTAGTCAGCAAGGTGGTAGAGGATTTTTTTGCCCAGGATACGTTACAAAAAAAAAAAGAATTAGAAATATGCAGACAGAAATAAATACGACAATTGTATTACTTATAAACAAAATATTCGAATGTTCGCAGTCTGTTGACAGTGTCCATTAAAAGTGACAAAAAATTTTGTACCCCATTGTTGATATTCCGAGTAATTTTTTCATAACCTTGACCTAAATTTATATCGAATAGACCTTTTATATCGAATACCAACTGCAAAAGCTTTTATCATAAATATGTAAATAACTAAACTTATTTATCTTCGCCTTCGCTACATCTGGAATTACTGAACCATTTTGACAGCTCAACTGAAACCGCAATACTCTAAAATTGTATATTCGAAATTCCGCATTTCAGAATTCACCTACCAAATTCAAACGCCACGTAGCACTAGGTGCTACGTAACGTGCATTGAATAACAAAATAACCTGTCAAAGACGATAACACTTCTCTATTATTCTAATCTCCTGGTAGTTGACGACTCTTTATTGCTCATTATTCTCATCTCTAATAATTAGAAATTATAAATACCTATCTGTCTATCTGCCTCAGTCTTTGTCTGTAATTTAATTAAAATCGAACTTAATCAAATAATTTAATCGTAAATTGTGGAATAATTACCATGATTGCTGCGATAATAACGTGAAATTGGCATCGGTCCGCTTGTCACACCGTAATCGATTTGAATCCCGCTCGGCTTGCGTGCTTTGTGTAATAAACAAACTATATTGCGGCTGAACTAAGTACGCAATAATATTTTATTGATGTCATTAAGTTACCGTTTGCTGTTGAACGCCTGTTTGTGTTGATTCTATTTGTGGTCAATTCATAGGGGACTGAATAGTTTATTTTTCTTAAATAGTTAACAATTTGTTTATTTTTAAAATGGTTTTTGACGTGACAACGTCTTATAATTCGATGGAGCCGGCTGCACGCACGAAAAAGTATGACGCATGCGGCGTTACCTCGCTCTGAGGCGTTCCATTTAAGGCTTGAAGTGCAAGCGAGAGCGCGTTCGGCCTCCGCGTTCGGCAGTGTTCGACATCTGTCTCTCTCCTACTTGAGTGAGCGATGCGTCTGCGTCGTGACAACTGCTATAGAATAATACATTTACATGTTTTCGTCAAGTATAAAGTGCAGTGAAAAGTGAATGTCGTGTTAATTGTTTATTTGTATTTATGCGTACAAATAAATGTAACACGTTGTCACGTTCAACTATCGTCAGTAAACCGACTTTACAGACAACCGATTTTTTTTTCATATGATTAATTAGTTTGATTAATCATGCATCACACTAAAACCTATTATAAATGTGAAAGTTTACGAGTGTGATGTCTGTATGTTTGTTACTCCAGCCCCACGACTTTTTGAATTTCAAACCTGCATGACATAAAATTTTATTTTATTTTTAATTTATTTTATTTGATATCCAACTATTAATATTAATATTTTGACATCTTTTTTATTAACATTTTAATAACTTGTGATAAATACTGACATTAACTTGATGTATGCTAAACTGTACGGAGCATGTATGTACCTAACATAAATATTTGCACGACTTAAAAGTCAAATGCAGTGAAACCATCTGAAATTGTTACCACCAAAATGTCCCTGTATTCTGGCAAATAAATCTTTCATTCATTCATTCATTCCACAATAACTTGGATTTGCATTTGGAAACATTAAGGACTCTATAAAGATTGTAAGACCATAACTTTGCATAAACTCAATTTCTTTAGAATTATATAACTTCTTGCATTAACAGCACATGTGTGAGTACATTTACCTTAAAGTACCGTTTACTGGAAATGTCTTTGGCTTTATGTGCCCTGGCAGTTGGGAGTGTCATGCTCACTCTGAAGTCTTGCTGATGGCGGCGCATGTAATGGATCATTCTGTTCCCTGCAAAATGGTTGAGCTGAATGGTGCTAGCGCATGAGTCATGTTCGGGAATGGGCGCCGTCGGTTGAGACTGGTCATCTCTCACCTGCCACTGTTTATTTTTAAACGACTTCAAAAAGGAGGAGGTTATATGTTCGGTTGAATGTATGTTTTTTATTTTTATTTTTTATGTATGTTCACCGATTTCTCGGTCAATTGTGGACCGATTTTGAAACAATTTTTTTTGATTGAATGGCTATGCTTCCGAGTTGGTCCCATAGAAATATTGTTATGATTTGATCATGAACTTCGAAGATATGGAACAGAACTCCTCATAGGACCACAGCAGAACCGTCGTAACAAGTAAAATTGCTTTGTTTAAACGTGTAGTCGATGACTGACTGAAACTAGAGGGGGAATATATCGAACTTATCTGATGATGAAGCCTGAAGTTAGGCACCGGAACTCTGTAATAAATTAATGTAATCTAAGCGTGTTTGGGATTATTAGAATTGTCATGAGTTGCACTCTGACTATAAGGTATTTAAATTTGGCTGAGGGGTACTTTTTAGTGGTGGTACCATAACTAGAAGGTGTAAAATAAAAAACTTTTACAAAAAAAGATACAACCGACTTCAAAGTAAAAAAAAACACTGAAAAGTGCAAAATAACTTTAATTTCGGAAGTCGGTGTTAAATAACGAAGAGACAAAACTATTATAGAAACACCGACTTCCGAAATTAAAGTTATTTTGCACTTTTCAGTGTTTTTTTTTTTACTTTGAAGTCGGTTGTATTTTTTTTTGTAAAAGTTTTTTATTATTGATTTGTTCTTCGAGTTATTTTTTTTACTAGGACGCATTTTACGTGCACGTCTTTCTACATAGCTCCCACATATATGTATATTTTCAATATGAACGACGTAACCATAATTTTGTAATTATTTAAAAGAGTGTCCATGGAGTTTCTTGCACGTTTTTCTCCATAGAGATCCACGCTTTGGAACGTGCAAATAGCTTCACCTTTTTTCTGTGACTGATCGACCTTAAAAATTCCAAAGGGCCTGTAAATGGTTTATTTTGAATAAACCCTTTGAGACGCCTGCACGCAAAAACTGCTGAAGGACTTTGGATGAAATTTGGCACACTAGTAGACCACTTTTTTTCAAGAAGTATGTTCCTTTGGAATAATTTTCTTCTAACACGCGGGTGAAGCCACTGAAAAAAGTTATTTTATTATACGAGTAGGTAATATACCTATATTAATTACATTAATACGTTAAGTGTCAAAAATATCACAAAAAATAAAGAAAATAAAAACAGTTTCAACAAACTCAAATCATTTCCAGTTTTTTGTACTAGGAAACCAGGAATAGTGAAAAGTTATCTGATTCGAGTTTGTCCTCGGGACACGAATATTACGTCCGCCGCATCGCCGACAAGGATTTGCTTACTTAGGGATGCTTGAAATCGCTGTGAGAAATGGATTCTCTATCCATGAGAAAAATATATTTCCAAGAGAAGGAACAGTTTTGTAAAAGTTTGTATCAAATTTAATATTTCTTTAAAGCTAAAAACTGAAAAAAAAAACTGGTCAATCATTTAAAATAGACAGCAGTGTATTGATTGAAAGTTATTTTGGGTATGACCTTAGCCCTTTTTATACGGTCATTGGATATACTCGTAATTTACTCACGTCTTAATTTAGGAATTAAACTTAAAAATAAAAGATAATGTCCTGAATTTGTTACGGTGTTTTTTCTCCAAATAATCGGGTAGCTAGTTTGTCATGTAAAGTTTTAATTTTTCATTTTCTCATTTCGATGTTTATTGTCTATTTTTAAAACTAATTAATTAATTAGGCTTACTGTGAAAAAAGGGTGTAAAGACACTTTTTCACTTACATTTTTTTCACTTATATACACTTTTTATAATGCACACCTGTAAGTGACTTTTTACATAGGAATCCCTCATAAATTTTATTACTTATTCTTGACATTATAATGTAAAAAAGTTGTTGTATATCAACAACTTTTTTACGTATATAAATTAAATAAAAAAAGTGCTTTTTCAAATAAAGTATCATTTACAAATATCATTCATCCTCCTAGAAAAATCATCAAATAAATAAAGAAAATGAATCTGATTTCAACACGTTTGGCTACCAACTAAACTTCCCCGGCAACACTCGATGTTATCCAAAGCATTTACCAAACGACAAATTAGGAGAACAGACGAAAATCTTTTGTGACTTTCTTTACCTCGTTAACTCGTTAAGGACAATAAAGAAATCACGTTTTCCTTACTTTTCCCTTTTATCCGAACCTAAGAGTGCTTTTCTACCTGAGATGAGCGAGTTTTCTAAGCGGAGCGAAGATGTGTAACGACTGAAAAAGTTCGTTATTCTTTTCACTAATGCTGGGTGAGGAGCTTGAGCAGTGCATAAGATATTCGTCTTAAGCACTGAGTCATCACCATGGGTCGGAATTAGGTAGAGTTATTTATGTATTTGCCTCTAAATATTGATATTAATATGGATCTTCCCAGGATTTCTAATGAAAAATCACGTGTGGCCAACAATATTACAAATAAATAATAATAAAAGCCTCGGAGACAGATAATACAAATAAAACAAAGATGAGAATTATCAAACAATTTTTATTAGTATTTTTCATTGAAAAATATCTCTCTACGTCAACTTAGGTAAGGTTAACAAATTTATATACTTCCTCCTCCTCGTCATGAATACAGGAAAAAATTTTTTCTGCTGTATTTCTGAGTGTCATAAAAAAAATTATGCTCTTTAAAATTAATCTCGGGATTTGAGGCATATCCACTTTATTCTTTAGCTGTATGAAATCGGTGTAAGTACATGTTTAACTCTACCTAATTCCGAGCTCTGGTCATCACACTAATAATAAAGTCGAAATTTTATGAGTGTGTATATTTGTATGTTTGTTACTCCTTCACTCTGAAACTGTTAAAAAGGTTGGACGAAATTTGGCACACGCATAGATCATGTCCTAGAATATCATTAAGAATACTATATATATTTTAAATTATGTTTTGCTAACAGTCCATTTATATGGACCGGTAGCATAATACGTGCGACCGATACAGATTATAATATTTATTTTTAACCAGACGACTCAGTTCTTAAAATGAGTGTTATACTGAGGCTGCGAAGCGGTGTGTAGCTAAGAATCGCGAGAATGGGTAACGGGTTCTTTTCATATCGCTCTTTCCCTCCCTCATACACATCCATTGCACACGTTCTCGCACACGTTTCACGCTCGCATCCCACGCAAATATCTCTCGCATGTATGTACAGAGAGTCCCCCAGTGGTAGAGCTATAGAGTGGCAAGGCTGGCAAAATGCCACGGGCCCCATACGACGGGACCGCGAGCTCAGAAGAAGTGACCTAACATATTTATTTAAAAAAATAATTAAATCACAACTTTACGATTTTTTTGGGCCCCAATGAATTTGCTACGGGCCTCAGGTGATATAGTAACGCCACTGAAGAGACCAGAACTGCATCAAGCGAGGTTAGGAAAATAAAGTGATAGGTACCATTGGTGGATCTTTCCTCGCGCACCGCCTAGTTACTCCGCACATCTCTGTTCAAAAAGCACCCTTACCGTAATTGGAGTATTACGCTCCGGTGTAATTGGAGGCCAATCTACAATGGAATGTAATTATACAGACATTCGGCCGAGTGTCTGTGACGGTGAGATAAGCCGCCGGAAAACTGAACAAACCACAGACTCATTATACTGCTGCATAGTCATTTTTTATATTGATAAGCTCGCGTTTGACCACAACCCCACCTAATAGTAAGTGATGATGTGGTCGACGATGGAGCACGCTTGCCCAGAAGCTACATTTGCACAATTTTTTGGAGATCTATAGGTACGTAAGTTGGCAAAAACGGAACCCTTATAGGATCACTTTGTTGTCCGTAACCATCTGTGCGTCTGTCAAGACTTTTTTCTCAAGAAAGCATGGAGGTATAAGGTTGAAATTAACATCAACTGCTTAGCCCCCCTAGCCAAGCTACAACCGTTTCGTTTCGTTTCTCTTTTCGTTGATCGCCTCGAGTCGGCCACGCCTCCTATTCTTTTGTTCTGACCACGTGACTGAGCGTTGAGATGACGTCAGAACAAAGGAATTGGAGGCGTGGCCGACTCGAGGCGATCAACGAAACGAAACGGTTGTAACTTGGCTAGGGGGGCAGGTCTGCTATCCCAAGCAGCAGTGAAAAAATCAAAACTCTAAGTCAACGCATAACGGAGCATAAACGGCCTTATCTTTAGGGCGTTTATTTTGACACTCACTAGGAAATCAAAACCTATAGGGTACTTCCCATTGACATAGAATCCTGAAAGGCATAAAACAAGGTCTCATAGCACAAGTATAGGAAAAGTTTGAAAACTGACTTTTGGCTACATCACGAAAAAAAAAAAATGCTTTTTGCGATTCGGAAAAATCTTCGAGACTCGATTTGGGAATTGAACTGTTTACATAGTTAAGTTTGTACGGAACCCTCGGCGCGTGAGTTCGACTCGCACTTGACCGGTTTTTTTAAAAGCCTAGTCTTAATAATATACATCTGTTAAGTATACTTTGATGTGTTTGTTTGTTTATTACTGGTTTATTATTTTACAAATGTCAGAAACATCGGCGGTCTTAATTTGATTTAAGAGTAGTTCATGTTTATTGTAATAGTTTATCAGTTAATTTTTTTGGATGTAATTTATCTATAATATATATGTATTTAGAAATATTTAAATATGTTTATCAGTCGTCTAGTACTCATAACACAAGCTCTGCTTAGCTTGGGACTAGACGGCGTTGTGTGATAGTTGTGTGAATATTATATTATTATTATATTTATTTCGGTTTATATTTAATTACAAAATAAAAATAAAAACATAAAATAACGTGTAGTTCTTTTCTTTACACTACGTAGCACACGCGTAGCAGTTCGTAGCGAGGCCCGGCGTAGCAATCGTAGCAGTCGTAGCAGAGCGTAATTATTATTTACAAAGTAATGACGCAATTACACTACATCGTTTTCTCAAATTCGATTGGCTATTAAATTTGTTTTTTTTTCTACTCGAGGTTGAGAAATTATCAAATATTTTCTCCTGCTCTTCACCCAGAGGAGAAGTTAGAAGCGAGAGGGAATGTCAGACTTTTACTGACTAGGTATAAGCCTGTTCCTCCAGTGGTTCCAGCGACCGCGCAGCCCTGGCTGACATCGACTCTACACAACGTACCTTCGACCCAAACCTGGCCCTTATATTACGGTGAGCTACCCATTGCTTGCTGTCCGGTGGCCGGTAATCGCCGTGCGACTCCTGACGTCTCCAATGGGATCTCAATACCTGTATTTCAATGTCATGACCAGTAAAATTCAATGTCATGACCAGTATAATTCAATGTCATGACCAGTATAATTCAATGTCATGACCAGTATAATTCAATGTCATGACCAGTATAACTAATGCATCGGGTACTCGAATTCGAGTAGCCTATCGAGAAATCAGAAATCAGTAACGTTTATTTCAAATATCAGATAGAGCAAATAGTGGGCAGGGCACATTACTCGTAAAACGGATGGTCGATGGGGCTGAAAGGTTCTGGAGTGGCGACCGCGCACCGGAAAACGCAGGAAGGAACGACCTGGTGAGAGTCGCGGGAATGATGTGGATGCGAGACGCACAGGATCGGTCGTTGTGGAGACGCTTGGGGGAGGCCTATGTCCAACAATGGACGTCTTTCGGCTGAAATGATGATGATGATTTCAAATAGACCAATTACAGGCACTTTTGAATTGTCAAAATGTCGGTCAGTCAGAAAAGTGAAGCTAAATAGCACGTTTCAAAGCGTAGATGTCTATGGAGAAGAACGTGCAAGAAACTCCATGGACACTCTTTTAAATCATATGAGTTACATAAATCTTGGTCACATATTTCTTGTTGCTTCTATTGAGTACCTGGCACTGGTAACTGTAAATGCGCCATAAGTATGGTAATATGTTACACATTCATGACGCTAATTAATGATTACTGTAATTAGAGTTTAATTACAAAATTCGGGCAACAGTATGAGAGATCGAGCCATCCGGTAAACTGCGCAAACCCCAGCGAAATTATACACCGGAATATAAAAATTAACATGTGTGTTTGTTAATGATTTTGATTATATGTGATGTAATGTGACCGAAGGTACGCTTACTGAACACTTACTGGTGTACTTAAAGAAGTATTAACGACGTTTTTGTGGAGACCGCTAATTGGGAAATGTAATGCCTTCAGGCTAGCACAATCAATCAAATCAAATCAATCAAGCATGAGCAAATAAATATATATCGTCTCATCTCCCTTCATCTCATCTCATCTCAACAGTAACCTGACAAGTGGGACCTACGAAGGAGATCATATCATGCCCGAATTTATGCGTAAACCCATGAGCCTCCCATCTCTCCATACACTATATAGTGTAACACGGCAATAAAACAAAACCCAATACTATTCGTGAACCGCCACGCTTTTGTCCGGTGACAAAGTTCTAATCGTACGAATAGCTACCTGCATTTAACAACCATACCGCTCTAAAGATTGATCACGTTCGAGTTATATTTCATGTTGGAGCAGCCATTAGGAGCGACTAGAGATGCGGCAAATGTTCGTTGTATCATTAATCCGAACTAAAACTGTTACAAGAACAAATAATACAATTTTGAATCTATGTAGCTTCTACAACTACATCTACTTGGGTATAATACTCGTATAACCTACTTTTTTGTGTGGAAATCATCTAACCACTTTTCCCGCTCTGGGTGGAGCGGGAAGGAGTCTCTGACCTTTACTGACTACCCACATTGTTCCCTCAGTTACCCTTTTTACGAGGGCTATAGTAGGTAACTTGTTCAAACAATCCATAGTCCCGTCAGGCGACGGCCCTAACCGGGCCCCTCAATTTTGCTGACATCTCTTTAAGACGCGTGTTGAAAGCAACGTGCCTTCGACCCGGGCCTGGTCCTTACCAGACAACCGGACGGTGTACGGTGGCCTAAAATCGTCCTGCAACTCACGAGGTCGGGGCGTGACGCTTGCCTTCGCCTCACGGTTTCGGCCGCCTCCTTTGTTCGCATTACTACTTCGCAGAAGGAGGTGACCGCCTCCCACTCTTTCTGACTCTGTACCATGGCCGGACACGAGAGGTCCTCGCATCCGGTCACCGAACGGTATAGCCTTAAAACTAAAATGAGTAGTAAGAAATTTTGGACATTTAAACAACGCAATACGGCACAGTTATCTAGTTTTAAAACGCTTTAATGTGGTTCTATTGGAAGGAAATCTTTGCCCAACCGAGATATTGGGTATTAACTATGTATTAGCATAGTAGCATAGTCGGCCTTATAATGTTCCCACGGTTGGGATTCAGGCCTCATCTCTAGGAGAAGGAATGGGCCGTAATTCACCACGCGGGCCCAGTGCGGGTGGGTGGATGTCACATGTCTTCGAATTTTTGGTTCTAGGATATGCCGGTTTCCTCACGATGTTTTCCTTCACCGTTTTGAGAGCAGTAGTGATGAAATAAATTACACAAAGTAAGCCTGGCTGGGTTTGAACCCGCGACCTACAACTCGTAAGTCGGGGCCGTTACCAATCGGTCACCACTGCACTCAATTTTATTATTTTAACTTCACAATAGATCAAATAATATTATTATTGTCATTTTATCTAGCCTATACTGTCGCACTGCTGGGCAAACACCTCCCGCCATTCCTTCCATTATTCCCGGCTCTGAGCCACGTCTTACCATTTCTCAAGGAAGACTCCTAACTCTTCCCACCATCTCCTTCAAAGTCTGCCGCGACCCTCTCTTGCGATTTTAAGGCACCAATTTTATTTATCGATTTATGTACACAAAATAAAAGATTAGAAGAGGGCTACAGAAAAAAAGGTACAAAGGTGATGCTTATTTCTAAAGACATCTCTTCCAGCACACCTGCGAAAGGATCAAAAAATTAATTTCGAAATTTTATTTGCAACTTTGTGTTTTACGGGACTTGAAAATAGAAAGAATCTTTCAAATCTGAGATATGTAAATGTTTAGACCGGCTTTTCAATCACCCTGCCAAGGTCAGGTCAAACACAAACACAGCAACAGAAACCATTGTACCCACCTACCCGCCCATTCTAACCTAACCCATTAACTGCGACAAGCTATTAGGCTAATGTCTCAAGTGCTATTATCCAACACATTTAGTTACCAGAACTGTTTGCATACATCTATGTATAGAATTAAATGTATAGATATACTAATCAATTTCTGTTTAGAATACGAGACTGAGGCCCAAGGAAAGATGGATGGATTATGTGACGAGTAATATGAAAGAAAAGGGAGTCGGTGATAGCGTCACATACAATTGTGATCTTTGGAGAAAGATCAGATGAAAAACTTATTTAGTTATCTTAGCGTGAAAGATGATGCAAATAAAACGGCCACAACGGGTATTATTAGGCTAAGTCTCAAGTGCTATTATCAGTGAGTTTAAATGCAAGCAGTTTGGGGTATCCGTAATCTTGACAGCAATTTAGTTTTAGACAAAATACTTTAGTTACTACCAACTATTAAGTACCTGCCGATATAAAACCTAAAAAAAGATACATTAGGAGACGAAATGTCCCTCAACATGATGTGCAACGTTTTTTTTTTGTTTTTTATTAATGATAGGCTCGCGTTTGACCACCGTCTCACCTGATGGTAAGCGATGATGTGGTTGACGATGGAGCATGTTTGCCTAGAAGTAACCTATTCACTCTTGACTTAAAGACCCCTAAGTTGTAGCTATCAGGAAACAGACTCCAAACATAGTCAAATTATCCAACAACATAATAATAATTAATATATAAAATAGGGTTCCTTTACAATAAAATATATTAAAAATTAAATAGAACACAGTTGATTATTTGTTTGAACTTGAGGTTCACCCTGAACCAGTATTTTAGGCTAGAAAGTGCTTAAAATTATAAACCAAAATTAATAAATTAACATTCAATATTACTGTGAATAAGCGCAATGTTGTAATTTACAGTTTCAACGTAATACGTTCCAAAACAAAAGCATCAACATATTTTTTCAGAACAAACAAGACGATGACAGCAGTCTATGACAGATTATGCTAGGACATAAAGCAAACTTATCCTAACCTAACCAATTTCTTATAAAAAAAAGTAAAAAAACTAAAACCCGACTACGACAAAAAAAACGACGAAACTAAAAGTATGAAACAAGATTTCCAGGATGCTGAAATAAACAAGGTAAAAAGAAAAGCCGTAGTCACACGTTATAGGTAACAACCGAAACACTTTAATAACGTGTGACTACGGCTTTTCTTTTTACCTTGTTTATTTCAGCATCCTGGAAATCTTGTTTCATACTTTTAGTTTCGTCGTTTTTTTTGTCGTAGTCGGGTTTTAGTTTTTTTACTTTTTTTTATTTAAATTATTTTGGTGTTAAATCACTGTGCTTCTATACCATTTGCAAAAGCTAAATTTAAAATTTCTAATAATGGTAAATTAATTTTTGTCCACCAGAGGGCGCCACATTGAATTTTGATGATATATTTTGATAAGTACCAGTGAAGCCCTTTCAAATGATATCAAACACGGTGTATTTATCTTAACATTTTCTTTAACACATGACTTCTTGTCCGCTAGAGGGCGTCACTTTAAATTTGAACAATATTTTGGAAATGTACAAGTAAAGCCCTTTCAAATGATACCAAACACGGCGTATTTATTTCCATTTTTATTTTTTACACATTACTTTTTGTCCGCTAGAGGGCGCCATATCAAGTTTTGTGACACGTCACGTAACCTATGTTCAGCGGACAATTAAGACGGTTCTAACGATACCTCATACGTCGAGTTCCGATAAGTAGATTAGGAGCTATGTGGGAACAGATGAACAAACTCACATACATACATAGCCTGTCAAAATCATAACCCTCCGTAGTCGGGTAAAAATAGTGAAAGCTAGCCAACTTAATTTACTAAAAACATTTTTAGACAAAACGAATTATTAAGATCTATCTCCAAAACCATTGTTCTACATAAATATGCGTATGAACGTACTTAATAAGTAAAGTAATTCATCTTTTTTTGGTGAAGAATAAACTTCAGCATCAAGTACAGTCAACAAAAAATATTAATGTGCAAGCAGTAGCATGACAAATACTCTTACCCATTACAAAGTAACAAAAATTGAGCATTTTATCATCATCATTTCAGCCGAAAGACTTCCACTGTTGGACATTTTTTTTTTAGGTGGGAAATTCATCTAATGACAAATCCCGCTCTTGGGCGGAGCGAGAGATAGTGTCAGACTTTTACTGACTAAAAACCCACTCCTGTTCCTTCGTTGCCTTCGTCCCAGGGCCCGGGTTTCGTTTTCACACTACCCATGACTGTTGGACATAGGCCTCCCCCAAGTGTCGCCATAACGACCGGTCCTGTGCGTCTCGCATCCATCGGATGTAGATAATTCGTAGCACCCACTTCCATCAAGATCGGAGACTCTGCTCGAAGTTGTGCACGACTATATTTACCTGGGACAGATGGTCTAGTTGGGTAGGTCTAACTTCGAAAAAGAGGTTAAGCATTTACTTACAAACTTTTATGACCGTTTTCTGTGCTAATATTATTAAGAGGAAAGATTTATTAAATGTTATTGTGTTTTAATTTGTAATGAAGAAACTCAAAACCTACTAAACTTAGGGGCCCAACAGGGTCGAAGCCTACTGGGGCCATGGGTGACGTGAAAGACAACCCCGGGGCTCTGAAAGAAGGGCCAAGAAGGAACAGGAGTGGGTTCTAGTCAGTAAAAGTCTGACACGAAAAGGGCAAGAGATGTCATAGGATGATTACCCACCTTAAAAAAAAATGACGGGTTGCACTCTGGGAGTGCCGGCAGAAGTGAAAACTTAAGTATTAACGTTGTGCGTTTTGGATATTTTGGAATGGTTATGGAATAATTTTGCACGAATTGCTTTAATTATCAGAATAAAAGTACTATCTTTTATGTGGTAGAATACCACAGGATTCCTCATACATATATTTGAAATGCTAATTGCTGCTTAACAAGTTTATAACAAATTTTGGTTCGATTTTCAGCAAAAATAATTTTGCACGAATTGCTTTTTTTTGCACACAATTTTGCACGACATCCGTCTTACGAATTTTCGATCAGGTCACGTGTCCTGACGCGAGTTTAACATTTTTTACCCATTACAAAAAATTTTGCACACAATTTTGCACGACATCCGTCTTACGAATTTTCGATCAGGTCACGTGACCCTGACGCGAGTTTAACATTTTTTACCCATTACAAAAAAAGTGTACAACGCCGCTAAAGAAGTTTTCACTTCAAAAATCTACTACGACTAATTTTAAAAATCCACCTATACAGGGTGTAAAAAGACCGATCACATACCCGTTAACTACACATTCTGTACACATAACTAAGTCATTTTGAACAAAAAATATTGCTGGGAAACAAACTTTTTTTTCCATCTTTAAAAAAAATATGCTTTTAATTGCGAGCAATGTAAAGCGCGCAACTGATTGTGCCGGTGTGTGTGTAATAGGTACGTATACGATAGGCGAGGCGCGGCGCAGCGGCGGCGTCTCGGCGTCGCGCGCGTTTTACATGGTGGTGTAGGTATTAAGTAGGCTCTTGGTAATTAAAAAATTCTGTGTTATGTACAATATTACTTACACGAAATAAGTACAGTTTTTAAATAGCCTGAGTACTTACCTACACCGTCCGTCGCTTTAGCTGTCATCCAGCACAGGTGGCCTCTCAACACTGACGAACTCCGGTTCAAACTGCCGACCTTCCACGCGGAGAGAGACGCGCGCCCTAGCCCGCGTGTTTTCATGAACCCGCTCCAGGATCCCTTCTTGCGCTGACCGCTGCTTAAGTTCATCACATCAATAATTTTCTGTGGCATTGCCGCAGCGGTCTCGCAGGGGCGGTCAAACACCCTATCTTTGACGTAACCCCACAAAAAGAAATCCAGAGGGGTTAAATCAGGCGAGCGTGCTGGCCATGCGTTAGGCCCAAAACCGTCCGATCCAGTTGTTTCCGAATAGCGTCGTCAGTTGCTCACGAACTGGTTTCACAACATGAGGCGGCGCACCGTCGTGCTGGTACCACAACCCAAGCCTCTGAACTAGTGGCATCTCTTCCAAAGTGTCGGTTAGGTAGCCAGTAATAAAATTGAGGTAGGCAGGCCCGTCCATTCTCGGTGGCAAGAAAACCGGGCCTAGGATCTGGTTTCCCACAATGCCAGCCCACACATTTTGTCTGGAAGCCCGTTTCTTGGGTTTGATTTGGATTGACGGAACACCAATAATGGGTATTTCGGCGGTTCCAAATTCCATTATTTGTGAAAGTGCTCCCGTCGGTGAAAATTATTTTTTGGATGAAGTCTCGGTCCTGGCTCAACAGCCACCTGCAGTAATCCATGCGACGTATCGCGTCGCCTGGAACGAGCGCTTGAGCGCTAGCACACGATGGATTTTGTAAGGCCGTTGCCTATCCCTCCTCAACACTTTGTGCACAGTAGAATGGGAAACCATGTGCCGAGCGTGATGAACATGCCGCCTCCGCAATATTTTGGCTGCTGTTCGTACGCCCAATCGTGGGTTTTCATGCATGACAGCGAAAATGGCCTCATCAACCGCTGGTCGTACTCGTCGGCCGGCCTCCCAGAGAAATTGGTACTTTCGGTTGGTTGCCCAGTAATCGTTGAACAGCTCTGGTGAAGATCCGCGAATCCGTGGGTTGATACGCGGTAGGATGCTTAATCCTGTACAGTCGCAGAGCCACAGTAGCGTTTCCATGAGCCATGTCGTAACAATAAATCATTTTCACGTACTCGCGCACCGAATAAACATGAAAGGCATCTTATCTCGCGAAAGGTGCCTACTACTAAATTAATCCTAAAAAGAACACACTACACACAAAAACATACAACGCACTCACAATACACCTACACTAAGCCTATCACTCCAACGTTTTCACTACTATCAGTCTATCACACAATACCTACTACACAACCATAGATATCTGTGTACACAACTAGTAACAGTAATTCGCAAAAAAATATCCACAAGTGCATTCGATGACGGAAGAAACCGAACTAATAACAAACACGTAGGTAAGTAAATTCGCAATAAATAAAATTCCTTTAAATTTATTTGCGGAGGGGGCTCGGACAGCTGGCGGCCTTTTTGATGCTTTGAGCAGAGCCGCGCACCGCCGGTGGGCGGCTTTTCCCTTTCTTTGAGCACGAGCCGCGCGCGTGCTGGCTGCTGGCGCTAGCGCCAGCCTGGAGTAATAACAAAATGAAATCTCATAGATTTAGGTGTCGCTCTAGTTATAAATAATTTCCTAAATTGGGTTTGAGTTTTAACGAGCATTTAGAGGTGGGCTTCAACAGTTTACGTAAATTATTCTGTAGGTTGTCTTGTGATTACATTAAAAAAAAATGTTATTAATGAACACAGATAAATGAAATTCTGACTAAATTCTGGTTAGTATTTGTGAAATAGCTAGTAGGTAGTTTTAAAGGCCGCAGTCGGTAGGTAGGTACATGAACACGCTCTAAACACTAAAGACAAGTTGTATCTCAGTTCAGACTGCTGCAGTTGTGTACGGAAGCGTGAGTAGCTTTGATATTTTTTTTTTTAACGTTGGGAAATCATCAAAATCATCTCGCGCTCTGGTGGAGCGAGAGGGAGTTTTAGAGTTTTACTGACTAAAACCCAATGTTGTTCCTTCGGTTGGCTTTGCGTTTCAGGGTCGTGGTAACTCTTTCGAACATTCCCGCGACCCTGTCAGACATCGCTCCTATCGGGCCCCATCAGTTTAGCTGACCGCTTCTTAAGGCGCACGTGGGACACAACGCGCTGTCCACCAGGGCTTGGTTGTTATCGGACGGAGAGCTACCCATTGCTCTCCGTCCGCAAGCCCGCGTCTACGGTGGCCGGGAATCGATCTGTGACTCCCGACAAACTAACGAACTCACGCAGGTAAAACGCGCCGCGTGCTCGTTCATGTTTTAAAATGTAATTTATTAGGTAGGTACCTACTAAACATTTTTATAAAGTGAGGTACCTATCTACGACATTTATTTCCAATCATGCTTAACAGGATGGCTTCTAGTGCATAAGCCTTACAGCCATAAGCACTTGAAGCAATCCTCACTAGAAGTCATCCGCAAAAATGCCTATGTTGCAGTCAAAACTCTTAACCAGTCAAAAGTACTATTGACTAGCAAAATCAGTCAAAAGTACTTTTGACTGAACAGGTTGGTCAAAAGTGGTTTTGACTGAAAATTATTGGTTATTAGTACTTTTGACTGCAAATTTGTGGTTAAAAGTACTTTTGACTGACGCTCTTCGTCAAAAGTAGTTTTAACTGCAATAAAGCATCAGTCAAAAGCACTATTAACTCTACTGTTTACTGTACTGTAATGGTGTTTTCTTTTCATCAAATTTCACGTCTTCCACATCCATTGCAAACTTTTCAAATTTTTATTTTATCATCACATTGAAATGACTATCTTTCATATCTTCTATCTCTAAAATTCTTAGCAAAAAGCGTTCTTTCTTTTCGTAGTCACTCATTGTTTTTCTAATATCAGCACGTTCGCACATCGACAACCTTTTAAGAGTTTTGACTTATACGACCAGTCAAAACCACTTTTGACGGAATCACTTAGTCAAAAGTACTTTTAACCAGCTCCATTGGGCAAAAGTACTTTTAACTGTTATTTTAGTCAAAAGTATTATTGACTAAAGCATACGGTCAAAAGTACTTTTGACTGATTTTTCTAGTCAATAGTACTTTTGACTGGTTAAGAGTTTTGACTGCAACACCTACAATACTTACGGATTGTAGGCATTTTTCAGGGGCTTTATCGTTATCGTATTAACCGATATCTAGGTTTTGCAGGCTAAAGAGGCAGTCCGGTTAGACTGAAAGGAGACCCCAGTAGTTGGGAGAAACCTAAGCAGGTGATGATTAAGTCTAAGGAACTTTGTGTGATTTTTCCGATAGCTTTAGGTACCTAATTCAAATAATAAATGAAATTACGAAATTTACTTTTCCTTTAACATTGTGATCGGAAATGCAGGAATAACGTCGTTTCACCTGTTCCTAACACATCTTATTTACCTACTTAGTGAGGTTTATGTTATGCTTATGTACCTAGTGAGGTTTATTACGTTGTTATTTAAGAAGTTTAAATGTAGGTAGGTACCTAGGATTTAAGTTTAGTTTTTAGATAAGTAGAAAGTAACTTTTTTGCGATAGGAAATCATCAAATGTCCCCTCGCGCTCTGGGTGAAGAGAAAGGGAGTGTCAGACTTTTACCGATTTTTAGTCAGTAAAAGTTCGAAACTCCATCTCTCTCTCTCCGATCGTTGTTCCTTCAGTTGCCGTTTGTATACCAGGGCCGCGTTACACCCGGGCGTTTCTTCCCGCTGAATCCGACACAGGAACCTTTAGAAATAACCGTGTCCGGCGAGGACCTTCGTCAGGCGGAAAGTGAGGACGCCGTGGCGCCTCTCTAGCTACTCCTCAGAGAGGGAACTTACTACTGCTATCATGGCGCGCCCAGCGCAAGGTTGCGACAGTCGCTGTCTTCATACCATAATACCACAAGATCTCGCTGGAGCTATGTCTGCCGCGCCGTGCCGCGATTGGACGCGGCAGCGGAGTTTCCCCTCGGCGGCGATGCACCATTACGTACGAGGATTGTTGCCTCCAAAATCCCACGGTGGCAGGCCAGCATGCGGCTCGCCTCGCAGGAGACCGTGCGGTATCCCTGTATCATTAGGATGGCCATGACCCTTTTACTCACCTTCAGTCCGAGTGACCGAGTCTAAACCCCGTAAACGTCCATGGACTGCACAAACCGCGTGGTCTACGCGGGGCGTAGACCCTCCAGAAGGAGGCGTCAGGACCTGGGGAAGACATGCGTCAGCGCGGCCGCGCTTAGTTAAGTAGGTACGGTAGGTACCTACTTAATTTCTACCATTTTACTACCTAATTTAAAAATTAAAACAATAAATAATTAATAATCAACGTTTTTGTTGAAAACGTAAAATCGTAAACTGTTCAATTCATAAAATAAATAAATTGTCCATACTGTCGATCAGCTGAGCGCGTATTGCATTTGTTCGTTGAACTCGGAACCTCGCACGCTAGTGTGCGTGCCACAGCCGCACAGCTGCGTCGAAGCGTGTGTAGTATTTTGCATTCATTGCATTTTTGTAACTTCAAATGCGTAATTTGTTATGAAAAATTAATAATTTTGATAATGTTTGTTCGGAAGAAAGTTTTCTAATGACACTTGGAATACGATTTTGAAAAAAAATCAATTTTTTTTTTCTTACTTTTACCTTGAATATCTCTGGAACCAGTGATTTCCCAGGCATGTTCTAGAAGAAAAAAACTATCCCAGTGATGGGTACAATACGTAGTTTTCGTTTACGTTAAGGGTCTTTTTACACCCTATATAATGCTACTTTATCACTGAGTGACGTAGGCTGTAGGTATATTTCTACTTTCACCCGAGCGAAGCCACTGACAGAAGCTAGTGTTTAACGCATGGTTTCTTTTTTAAGGTAATCATCCAATGACTTCTCGCGCTCTATGGCGAAGCGAGAGGATGTCAAACTTTTACTAACTCAAATCACACCTATGTTCCTTTTTTGCCCTTTGCGATCCAGGACCACGGGTTTCCCTTGCGGAGATAAACGCCCCAAGTGTTTAATACATGGTTATTAACACCTAAATAAAAACTCAGTTAAATTTGAGAGAAAAGAGTTAAGAATCCAACAGTGCAATAAACAATATTGTTTAGGCATTCATTGTAGATTTCATTGTATTAATAAAAACGGGTACTACATTTTCAATAACAATAAAATAATATTGCCTACGAATTAAAAAAAAATGCCTGGATACCAAACCGTTTTATCGACTGTACATTCAGTACGTTTACAGCTTGTTTGAGTAAGTACCTAACAAACTTTGCTATCAAGTAAATTGCTCGATAATCCTCTTACTTTGATTACTCTGAATATTTTATTGAATCAATTTGATTAACGAAGGAGTTAGATACTCGTACCTAAATAGAGTAGTCAAAAAAAAAAATTTTTACCTCTTTTTGCGAATAGCATAAGCATCAACCCGCACTGGGCCCGCGTGGTCGATTACGGCCCATTCCCTCTCCTAGAGAGGAGGCCTGAGTTCCAACAGTGGGAACATTATAAGGCCGACTATGCTATGCTATGCTATATGCTACATGGAGCGACGAGCGACTGCCTCAACACGATATTCCTTAGATATTTTTGGTCAGACTTTCTGTCTTCTGAAAATTCAGTCTTAACCCCCAAGGGTAAAGTGTGAACTATGTTTAAGGGTTGAGAGGAAACAAATAGACAAATATTTATTTTGGGGTCGAGGGACCGAGAGTGGACTAAACCGTGACAATAAATCTTCTTCTTCTTCTTTATCAGTATCACTCTTGACAGAGTGGTCGTGGTCATCACTTCAGGTGTTGGTAGCAAGCTTGACTACACGTCACCACTACTCTCTGATAGCCGTCTTCCTCTTACATTCATGTAGTGATGATGATAATTAATTTAATTTGTTTCCTATCCTTCACATAGCTAGCTATATTTGATAAAATTTGTAGCGACATCTATGGCGTCACACAAGAACTAATCCTGCATCGCGTAACGCGATTTGAATATATAGAACAGCCCGAAATCATCTATCAGGCAGTTGCCCACCAGACATAACACCCGTCTGGTCGAAGGATCCTCCCTTTTCAATGGAGGTTTCCAGGACTTTACAGAGAGTAAAGTTCCGCATACCTCCAAAAATACATAGCCATCCACTCGAGTATCGACTTTGCGGTCGTATATTTTAAGTTGACTTTTAAGCGACCGTACGTATTAAAAAAAACCCAAAAACTACAAAACATCAGATTGTGTTACATCCGTATTCTAATGGTAAACCAAGTAACTGTGCCTGAATAGGCACAGTTACTTTGTCGATGAACATCGACAATAAAAATCATTCAAATAACCAAAATCATTAAATCATCATCAAAAATCATTAATCATTGAATCATTGTTTGTTACTTTTTCTTTTTCCATGAATATCGAAAATAAAGACTTGACCTAAAAGTCTCAGTTACCAGAAATCCAAAAAAAAAGTATTTCTTTGTATAAAGAGTTGGTTGTTCTAAAACTTTAAAATGATATTGAATTCTAAATTCAAATATTACAGGAACGGGTGAAATAAATATAACATCGGGGTACCAGGAAATAATGAGCGGTTAGTAGTAGTGCTTTTTAGTGGAAGTTAATCGTGGTACAATTTATGCGACGATCCGGATCAATGGTCGGGTTTGGGAAGGTTTAATTTGAATGTGGTTCTGAATAATGTTTGAGTATTGTTATACAATGTAGGTTAGTAACTATAACAATGTTAGCTGTGAAAACCATTTTCAGGTTACTAATTTCTACAGCAAACTTTTGAACTAGCTGTGCCCGCTAATACTATGACATCATTTTAATTTTTGAAATTAGAACAAAGAACGTGATAAAGTAAGAAGCGTAATTGTGATAAGTTTTATAATAACCTATAAAAAAAACAACACGATTGCGGTTTTCGCGACCTTTGACCTGACGTTTACACGAGATGTAAAAATGTTTAGAATACCAAATTACGGTAAAGAACTGGGATTCAGGCCTCCTCTCTAAGAGCGAGAATGGGTCGTAATCCAGCATGTAGGTCCAGTGCGGATTGGTGAATGTAACATGTCTTCTATTTTTCGTTTCTAGGACATGTCGTCACACAAAGTAATGTGCCTGACTGAGTTTGAACCCACGACCGCTAGAGAATGCCAAAACAAAGGTGTATTACCAATTTCCAGTTCACTCGCTTCCATTCCAAGGTTGGATGCTAAGTTGGAGTTAAGGAGTACTTTTTTTTAGAGGGCGTGTCAGATTTTTACTGACTAAAACTCACTCTTGTTCCTTCTTTGCCTTCGTTCCAGGGCCCTGGGTTTTCTTTCGCACACCCATGGCCCCTGTAGGCTTCGACCCTACCAGGCCCCTACGGTTTGCTGACATCTCTTTGAGGCGCGCGTGGAACACTACGCACCGTCGAAGACTCGAGCTCGGGCCAGACGGTTACCGGACGACTGGACGGCGCGCTACCCATTGCTCGCCGTCCGCAAGCCACGCCTATAGTGACTGGAAATCGAGATCGGGATACCCGGCGGCTGGGGCGTGAGGGCTGTTCCCTCATGCGTGCTGCCGCCTCCTTCGCTAGCATTACTACAGAAGGAGGCGACCGCCTGAATATTACTGGAGTACTGGATGATTGTCATAGCTATTGGTACTAGGATAGTATAAATTATAGGTACTAAGGTATTTTTTTCTGTTTGTTTCAGGTGACGAATTCATATTCCGCGACACATTTGGAGGCATCAGTCTTATGTTTGCAGCCAATCAGACCTCCAAAACACTTATGCCGAATAACACATTTGTAAGTAGTCTTTTTTCTTTCTGTCTTTCTTTCTTCTGTCTTTCATGTTATAGCAATAACGATTTCCAAAAAGTGCCATATATATGGGATTGACAATCGCAACCGGTCACTGTACTGGAGATATTCACACAGTACATAAAACATAAAAAATAAAAAGTAATATTAATTATTCAAGCAAATTAAAAAGTACATGAAAGCGCAAAAGCCGACAGAAAAGCAAAATAAACAACAAGCTCGCTAGTCAAAACCAGCACTTCAGCTTAACGAGTTAATTTATCGAACGAACAAAACACTCGATTTTAGAACAAAATTGTTCTCAATAAACTGAAAGTACGAAAACGGCAAGGTCACTCAATATCCTAAGTGTCACGGACAGGGCCACGAAATAAATTGATGTCCGGCCAACAAGTGGCTACCAGGGGGGCAGAACAGTGAAGAGAGTAAGGGAAGGGAGGTTCCGATCCATTGCCTTCTTGTGTATTCGATGGGAAACTTATTTTTGCAACGGACGCGCGATTGATTTAACATATTGCGGTATTGGCGGGGCGTCTGTTTATATTTCGAAGCTACCTTTTTTTTAAGGTGTCATATTATTGAGTCAGAAAGGTGATTAAATATGCTGTTAGAGTGGCCATTAGGAACATTGTGCTGACATCTAAAGAGTGAAATTCCCTGCCGGAGTCTGTGTTTCCTGATAACCACCTGGGGCCTTTAATCAAGAGAAATTAGTTTACTTCTAGGCGAATTTGCTTCATCGGAAACCACATGGTCGCTTTCCATCGGTGAGTAGCGGTCAAGCGTGAGACTATCAATATTTAAAAAAAAATATGGGCGAGTAAATGCGGTTCAATTGATGATGGTTTCAATTTCAAATTCAGGTACTGTGCTGTTAGATTTTATGGGGTCCTTTCGTGTATCAGTTTGAGGACCAATAATTTCAGACAAGCTATACAAGCATACCTAGCCCATTGAAAAAACATTTACATGATTAAATAAACACAAAATTCAATAAATTAAAACTCTTTACAAAATACGAATTACATAACTAAACAAACGATGCATGTTATTCCATTTACTCATCTAAATATACATTTAAAGTAAATAAATATAATAAAAAACTTTTTACAATAAAAATAATAGTTTAAAAAACTAAAAAAAACGCTTTTAGCACGCACTAAAAATTACAAAATAATTCGGACATTTAGTTTGATGACTCAAGAGTTTTCCCTTTGCCAAATCTTCATTAGGTCGCAGGTAAACATAAACAATTTCAGTTCGTGATGAACGATAAACCTATGCGAAATATATGAAAGAAATTTCATAATAAATCATAGTAAATATTCAATAAAGATGATTATAAAATGACGATGATGATTATTTTGATGTTGATGATTATTTTGATGTTGATGATTATGATTATTATTTGATGATGATTTTATTTGGTGTGCAATAAAGTTATATAATAATAATAATAATAACCCCATCGCCGTATCTCTACGTTGACGTCGTGGTGGGGCTTGCGTGCTTCAATATACCCTAGGTCTGTATCGGTAAAGTTTGCTTTGCCGTAATATGCCTAGGGTGAGGGGCCAGACTAAGAGAGATACAATCCGCAGCGCAGTTTTGTGGCGAACTGTTGGGCATTAGCGACCCCACGGACCCGATCTCCCGGGAGAATTCTTGTTCTTCATCTCCGGCTTGCCTTTATTGGCCGGCCGTAGTGAACACTGACGAGGAACTGAACTCCCACCTCTCTCTTGCCTTTATTGGCTGGCTTGAGTGGAGATTCGCAAGAGCAAACGTGCTCGGGAGAAGGATGTATAATCCAGTAAGGTGCCGGTAGGGATCTTGACCGTACTTCCGGGATTGTCCTGATAGCCGTGGTATACCTCTCCACTCCTCAAGCACCTCAGGATATGTTTCCCTCTTGTTGCTACGTCACTTCGTGCTAGCGGCCGTTTTTGGGGGCCCATTTATTGAGTGTGCAAGTCACCCCCTGCCTTTTTTCGATGCATATTAATAACGTTTTCAGGCAGGGGCCATAGTCTTGACATAGTTCCATGTTACCAGTCCACTTAAGACTCCAAAAACCATAGCCCTATTATCTTTGTTCTCCATATGTCGCAACAGTTTTTCAATAACCGGGGGTTGTCCTTGGGTGCACTAGCATAGCGCGTACAGGGATAATCGTCGGTTGGTATCATGTTCCATTATAATTATCTAAAGGGCCTCTGCGAGTTGGCTTCGGCTCCTCGTACGCCTCCCAAAGGTCCAGGACCTCAGGGTCCTGAGATAAATAAAATATATAAAAATAATAATAATAATAATTACCTACTTATAACCATTTCGCATAGGTAATTATTTATCGTTCATCACGAACTGAAATTGTTTATGTTTACCTGCGATCTAATAAAGATTTGGCAAAGGGAAAACTCTTGAGTCATCAAACTAAATGTCCGAATTATTTTGTAATTTTTAGTGCGTGCTAAAAGCGTGTTTTTTAGGTTTTTAAACTATTATTTTTATTTTATACTTTTTACTCATCTTATTATTTTTTTTCGCATTCCTGACAGCAAACCCTTTCATTTGATACCCATATCATGGGGGTGCATTTCAAATAGCAAATCCGCCATCTTGGATATCCGCCATGTTGGATTTAAGTCACGTGACTATTTTTTCTTATTCCTGACAGCAAACCCTTTCATTTGATACCCATATCATGGGGGTGCATTTCAAATAGCCAATCCGCCATCTTGGATGTCCGCCATGTTGATTTAAGTCACGTGACTATTTTTTTCATATTCCTGACAGCAAACCCTTTCATTTGATACCCACATCATAGGGGTGCATTTCAAATAGCCTGTCACCAATCTTGGACGTCCGCCATATTGGATTTAAGTCACGTGACTATTTTTTTAGTTACAAGTGAAGCTAATAAAAGCGTTAACCAACTTCAATGTAAACAAAAAAAAAACCATAAAAAGTGCAAAATAACTTTAATTCGAAAGTCCGTTTTTTTTTTATTTTTATTTATACTTTATGCACAAAGGAGTACAGAGGCGGACTTATTAGATTTGTCTCTTCGTTATTTACCTTATAGCCAGAGTGCATCTCATGACAATACTAATAATCCCAACCACAGTTAGGTTACATTAATTTATTACAGAGTTCCGGTACCTACCTTCTGGCTTCATCATCAGATCATTTCGATATATCCCCCCCATTTTCTTTCAGTCAGTCATCGACTACACGTATAAACAAAGCAATTTTACTGTTGCGACAGTTCTGCTGTGATCCTATGAGGAGTTCTGTTCCATATCCTCAAAGTTCATGAGTTCCATGGGACCAAATTGAAAACATAATCTTACAATCAAACAAATAATTTTCAAAATCGGTCCACGATTGACCGAGAAATCGATGAACATACATAAAAAAAAATACATTCAGCCGAACATAGATCCTCCTCCTTTTTGAAGTCGGTTTAAAAGTATCCCATCGGTATTAGGAACAGGATTCAAGCTGCCGGCGGTCAGGGCTCTAGAGAAAAGAACCTTGAATAAATATTCAAGGTTACTTCATTGATTCTTATCCCATTTTACACACAATCGGTGTACACAGACCCTGAGTACCCTTTTAAGTTTTAAGACGGGATAAAACCAACATGTCTCCCCCCACTTCCCTTCCAGACATCCTCTTTTTCCATCCAGATCATTACACACACAAAAAAGATTAAGAAACGCCGCAAAAAGGTATCGCAAAGTAAACAAGTTCTTCGTAATTGAAAACAATTACTGTCAGCCCTATCCTAAAACAAACACGTCCAAAAGGCTGAAAGCCAGCAACTAGGGTTGTCACACGAGTCACTGTCAACCGACAGGCGTAAACAAATGGAGACAGTGGTCGCGCTGGTCGCAAGCGGCAATACAATTACACTGTCGTGCAAATGCCAGTGAAATGTCTCGGCAGTGTAATGGGCGGTTCCGCAGAAGTGTAATTTTGTATGTAAATGAAACTTGCTGGTAATGTTGTGCGAGTCTTGGCGTGTTTTAAAAGTACTTCTTTTGTCTGGAGTTTTCGGTGCGATTTCTGCTGTTTTGTTTTTATTTTTTTGAAGTCTTCTTTGAATAAACTCCTGCCCAAAGAACTAACTCTATCGTCTTACTTTCTGATGAAGTGATGATCAATAATTTTATCAGAAAACCTTTTTCAATCTATTGTATAAAAGCGAAATACCACTCACTGATTAATCACGAAATCTAAGAAACTATAACACCCACAAACTTATTTGGCAGGTAGGTTCCTTATAGGGTGTAGACATCCGCTAAGAATGGATTTTACAAAACTCCACCCCTAAGGGGGTTTTTTTTTATAGGTGGGAAAATCATCTTATGACAAATCACGCTCTTGGGCGGAGCGAGAGATAGTGTCAGACTTTTACTGACTAAAAACCCACTCCTGTTCCTTCGTTGCCTTCGTCCCAGGGCCCCGGTTTCGTTTTCACACTACCCATGGCCCCAGTAGGCTTCGACCCTGCTGGGCCCCTACGATTTGCTAACATCTCCCTGAGGCGCGCGCGGACCAATACGCGCCGTCGACGACTTGGGCTCGGTCCGGATGGTTACCGGACGGTCGGACGGCGGGCCACCCATTGCCCGCCGTCCGCAAGCCCGCCTACGGTGGCCGGAAATCGGGATCGGAATCCCGGCGGCGGTTGGAGCGTGAGGACCGTTGCCGTTGCCTCACGCGATCGGCCGCCTCCTTTGCTAGCATTACTGCTTCGCAGAAGGAGGCGACCGCCTGCCACTCCTCCTCGCTCCGGACCATGACCTGTACCAAGGCCCGGCGCGAGAGATCGCCGCCGCCGATCGCCCCCACGAGGACACGGCGTTACTCTTCCCAAGCGGGGCACACCTCCACCGTGTGCTCCACCGTGTCCTCCGGGCGGTCCACACAGTGGCGACACCCGGGCGTCACTTCCGCACGAATCCGGTGCAGGAACTTCCCGAACTTCCCGTGTTCGGTGAGAACCTGCGTCATGCGGAAGGTGAGGACGCCTTGAGGTCTTTCCAACCCCAGGGGGTAAAACTGTGGTTGGAAGTTTGTATGAAAGTCCTATGTTTTTGAAGTAAGAGACTTCAAATTTAAAATGTGTGCTCTTATACATGGTGTGGAGGTGTCCTAAATGTATCTTTAGAAATCAACCCCCTCGTGAATGAAAGTCCAATGTTATTGAAGTATAAGAATTATTGAAAACAACTACTATCCGTAGACAATCACTAAGAGAGGATTTTCTGTAATTCTCCCCCTAAGGGGACGAAATAGGGGTACAAAGTTTGTGAAGAAACCTATTTACACGCGGGCGAAGCCGCTGGCATAAGCTAGTGAACAATAAAATTAACTTTACCTACTTCTTAGTTGTAGAGTTTACATCTTAAGAAATTGATGTTGCTGACCTCTTAATAAATTATAGTATTTTATTCAGTAGTTGCATAGTATGGCTGAGTGGTATGACTGACCTGTTGGTTAGTGGCCCTGACTGCTATGCCGGGGGTCGTGGGTTCGATTCCCACCCAGGACAAATGTTTGTGTGATGAGCACAATCATTTGTTCTGTGTCTGGGTGTAATTTATCTATATTATGTATGTATTTAGAAATATATAAGTAGGTTTATCAGTTGTCTAGTACTCATAACACAAGCTCTGCTTAGCTTGAGACTAGACGGCGTTGTGTGATAGTTGTGGGAAAAAAAAAACTGTTTCATTACTGTCTCTTGGTACAAAATTTTAAAAAGTGCCAAAAATATAAACAGTTTAAAAAAAAAAAAAGTATCCGACTAGAAAATTATTTCTCTGACAAATGAAAACCTTGTCAAAAACAAAGTGCATATCTACCTAGTTTCCACCCGCGACTCTTCACCTGCGTTAAAAGTGTTCACTATGTCAAGGGAACGTGCTTCTGAAAAAAGTGTCTGTCTGTCTGTCTATCAAGACCCTTTATCTCGGGAACGTGTGAAGGTATCGAGTTGAAATTAAAACCATATACTCAGGTCTACGGTCCCTTGAAGCTGTAAAAAAATCAAACTTCTGAGTTATCAAAAAAAAATATATATACGGCCGTTTATGTCGCAAAAAACGTATATTTCGACACTCTCAAGGGAATCAAAATTCATTGGGTACTTCCCGTTGACTTAGAATCCTGAAATTTGGCATGAAGCAAGGTCTCATAGCACATATATAGGATAAATTCTGAAAACTGTAAGTTTTTAGTTACGTCACAAAAAAAAACTTTTTGCGATTCGGAAAATTTTGGTAGGTAACTCAATTCGCGAATTGAACTGTTTTCATAGGTAAGTTTGTACGGAACCCTCAGTGCGCGAGTTCAACTCGCACTCGCCCGGTTTTTTTGAGATGGGAAATCATTAAGTAATATCTCCCACTCTAGATGGAACGAGGGAGAAAACACACGTGTTCTTTTAGTTGCCCGTTGCGTTCTAGGGCCGCGGTAATTTTTTGTCACGTCCCCGCAGCCCTAGCAGGCATCGACCCTACTGGGCCTCTTCAGAACCCATCATCATAGCTGAGAATAGGTTTGGTATATAGCTATGTAACTCTTCAAATATTATTTCATCATCATTTCAGCCGAAAGACCTCCTAAATAATAAATAAATGTTTATTTTCTCACCACAATATTTTACAATACATTAAATTTTAAAATGTAGTGACAACTGTTTTATTATTTTGGGAGACTTGTTTTTTTTTTCGGTGGGAACATCATCTTATGACATCCCCCGCTCTTCGGCGGAGCGCGAGATAGTGTCAGACTTTTACTGACTAAAAACCCACTCCTGTTCTTTGGTTGCCTTTCGTACCGGGGCCGAGTCTTCCTATCAGAATCAGACCCTTGGCCCCAGTAGGCTTCGACCCTGCTGGGCCCCTACAGTTGCTGACATCTCCTTGAGGCGCGCATGAAACAGTACGCGCCGTCGACGACTTGGGCTCGGTCCGGACGGTTACCAGACGGTCGGACAGCGAGCTACCCATTGCTCGCCGTCCGCAAGCCCGCGCCTACGGTGGCCGGAAATCGGGATCGGAATCCTGGCGGCTGTTGGGGCGTGAGGACCGTTGCCTCACGCGATCGGCCGCCTCCTTTGCTAGCATTACTGCTTTGCGGCTAGGGCGTGAGGACATTTAGTTCTCTCACGCGTGCGGCCTCCCTCCTCCTTGGCTAGAATTACTGCTTCGCAGAAGGAGGCGACCGCCTGCCACTCCTCCTCGCTCCGGACCATGGCCTGTACCAAGGCCCAGCGCGAGAGATCGCCGCCGCCGATCGCCCCCACGAGGACACGGCGTTGCTCTTCCCAAGCGGGTCACACCTCCACCGTGTGCTCCACCGTGTCCTCCGGGCGGTCCACACAGTGGTAACACCCGGGCGTTTCTTCAGCACGAATCCGATGCAGGAACCTCCCGAACTTACCATGTCCGGTGAGGACCTGCGTCATGCGGAAGGTAAGGACGCCGTGTTGCCATTCCAGCCACTCCTCAAAGAGGGGACTTACCGCCATAATTATGGCGTGCCCAGCACTGGGTTGCGATAGTCGCTGTCGCCATTCCGCCATGAGATCCCACCGGAACTCTTCCCGCCATGCCGCGACTTGTCGCGGCTCTTGGGAGACTGGTGCCTAAACTAGACCCAGGACCCCGCCTTTTACACAGTAATTATCTCGTCACATTAACATTAAGTCTTGAATACAGATTGATGAACTCATACATAACCTGTCAACCGTTATGTTATCACTGACTCCGTTTTCTTCACACTATCCACCTTTTTTTTGGCCTCCCTCATATTCAAACTCTTTGGGTGTGTTCACAATCTTCGCGCCATTTGGGAACGGCACAATAGACGTGTGCGAATTGAATGCCCCGCACGCTGCACATGCTTCCTTCCTCACTATACAAAACTTACCACTTGCAACACATGAGTCAATAATTATTTCCATTAAATATTGGTTAGTATATGTGTATGTTGCTGCCACTGTTGGACATAGGCCTCCCGACCAAGTCGTTATAGAGTCGTCTCGCATCCGATTCCCGCGACCCTCAATAAGTCATCGGTTGACCTAAAAAAACCACATTATTTACTTAAACTTTATGCACAGTAACAGTCAAGCACTGGTTTATATGAATTAAAAAAAAAAAAAAAAACAGGCGGACTTAATGCAACAAAGCATTCTCTACCAGTCCCATGTTATATTTATTCCCAAAAATATTTAAAAAAAACTGGGCAAGTGCGAGTCGGACTCGCGCACTGAAGTTTCTGTACAAACTTAAAAGGTAAATTGCTGTTTACGATTTATGACGTATTAAAAAAAAAGTACTTACTAGATCTCGTTCAAACCAATTTTCGGTGTAAGTTTGCATGGTAATGTACATCACATATTTTTTTTAGTTTTATCATTGTCTTATTTTAGAAGTTACAGGAAACATTTTACCACTTTGGAAGTGTCTATCGCGCAAACTTTTCAGTTTAGAAAAAAATGATATTAGAAACCTCAATATCATTTTTGAAGACCATCCATAGATACCCCACACGGTGTGGGTTTGATAAAAATTTTTTTTTTAGTTTCAGTTCTAGTATGGGGAACTCCCAAAATTTTTTGTTTTTTTTTTCTATTTTTGTGTGAAAATCTTAATGCGGTTCACAGAATACATCTACATACCAAGTTTCAACAGTATAGTTCTTATAGTTTGGGAAAAAGTGGCTGTGACATACGGACGGACAGACAGATAGACATGATGAATCCATAAGGGTTCCGTTTTTGCCATTTGGCTACGGAACCCCAGAAAACTACATTGTGGTAGGTGTGCACAGTAAATAAATAATAGACATTTCAAATAGTAGTATAATTAAACCCCACAGCCCTACATAATAAACCTTAAGATCTAATTTCATGTTCACTCACTCAGCAACTGACTTATTTCTCTGTTTACCATTCTCACAGACCACTGAAGAAATAAGTTATGGCCCCGAAAAATTCATTGAAGCGAGTGTTCAGATCGTGATGCGACCAATTTCGGAGAATTATTATTTGAACTGGTTTTTACTGAGTAATATTTTATGTTTGGTATATTTAACTTGTCGGTGAAGTCAAATAGTACAGAAGCCAGTTTGATAACCGTAGGGGCCCAGCACGGTCGAAGCCTACTGGGGCCATGTGTGATGCGAAAGAAAACCCCGGGGCCCTGAAACGAAGGCAAAGAAGGAACAGGAGTGGGTTTTAGTCAGTAAAAGTCTGATACGAGAGGGCGGGAGATGTCATTAAATTAGATGATTTCACACCTAAAAAAAAACTCCTGAGTGGGAGAAGTGAAATAAATTCTCCTTTTAGTCGATTAACGACTTCAAAAAGGAGGAGGTTCTATGTTCGGCTGAATGTATGTTTTTCTCAATTGCCTACCTCAAAAAAGGTATTTATGGCCTTAGTCTAATTTGTTATAAATAAAAACAATACCAACTTTAATTTTATCGTCATAAACAAAATGACAGCTAAGTATTAAGTACAAAAAACTTTTCCTATCACTTCATCATTGTTAATTCGTATAATTTTCCTCTGACGTTCGCCTACTCTTTGGAAGTCCATTAAAAATTACAATAATCTTTGTTTTTCTTAATTTTTTATATGGTCACTCGATATTTTTTCGTATAACACTGTAAGTAATTTTTAATTTTTAATTGTAAACATGCCCATGTAACTGTAAAATACGTAAGTGACATTTACTCGTAAGTGAGGTATATTTCAAAAGTATAAGGGCCGCACACGGATCACATGCGACAGCCACAAACGCCGCCACGAGAAGCTAGAAGCGGCCACAAAGGAAGCTGAAGCGCGCGACAGCTACTCGTGGCTGGTGGCTGCTACTTTTTTTAACCCATACGTGCATTATCATAATGGACTCTGACGAAGAAGGTTTAAATGCGCGAGTGGCGTGTGATGGAGTTTTGTATCGGCGTTTAGTGGCCAGAGCGGCCACAAGAAGCGAGCAGCGGCAATTTGTAGCGTGTGGCGGCCACCGGCGTCAACCGTGTGCGGCGAATCCATATAAAATGTATGAGAACTATAGGAAATATGCCGGTGGCGGTGTTTTGTGGTTGTGGCAGGTGGCCGGTGTGCGGCGACCTTACTTACTTAGGTAATAAAAAAGTTGACATTCAAAAAATCCATCCGCAAAAACGACTACAAAGTTCGAAACTAGTCACTTTAAACTGTCTGATGCAGTCAATGGTGTCAAATCTATGATTTCACTGAAATAAATTCCAGCAACTGCATCTTTGGAGGTATGCGGAACAGAGAATAAAACTCCACATACCTCAGTTGAAAAGGAAGGATTCTCCAACCAGACGGGTGTTACGTCTGGTTCGGGCAACTGCCCGATAGATGATTTCAGGCTGTTATATATGTTCAAATCGCAGGATTTCGTAGTTTAGTTCCTACGAGATGTCATAGATGTCGCTACACATCTGACTGCTTGCAGTGACTTGTTTCGAACTTTGTAGTACCTACTACTCGTATTTTGCAGTCAAATTTTTTGTCACTATAAACTTTTTTTTCTAAACGATTATCATAAAGCTATAAAGTTGGCTTGTGTATTTACTTTTCTTCAAATTTTTCCCCATACTAGGAATTACTCTTTACTTAAAGATAAGTAATCTCTGGAAATACTGACCAAATTGCGAACATTATTTCACTGATAACGCTTCACTATCGCCGAGTGTCGTTAGTACTTAGGGTAAGTACTTTTGTGGGAAGGGCTAGTGTCCCCTAAAAGGGTCGCACAAGACTTTTTGACTTCCCGGTCATGACATTGGTACCCCTTCAATCCCATGTCAGTAATGCACCTCCATCAAAATAGACATCTCAACAACACCTTGAGTATAACCACCACCATAAACCATGGAATTTATGTCTACCTAGTACTTTTTTACTAACTTCAAGAAATTGTTCTCATTTTGGTTATATTTTTTTCATGTTTGTTACCTTTCTACTATGGTCCTTGAACGAAAAGGTTAACTGAGGGAAGATTAGAAGGTAGGTAGGTTTTAGCCAGTAAAAATTGACACTCCCTCTCGCTCTAGCCAGGAGCAGAAGTTATTTGATGAGTTTCAACCCCAAAAAAAGAACTCTCGTCATTTATTTGCCGATTTTTCTAAATGAAAAATATAACCTGTATTTCGACACTCTCAAAGAAATCAAAATTCATAGGGTACTTCCCATTGACCCAGAATCCTGAAATTTGGCATAAAGCAAGGTCTTTTAGCACAGGTATAGGAATAAATCTGAAAACAGTAAATTTGTTGTTAATTACGTCACAAAATAAAAATTACCAATTCGGAAAAATCTTCGAGATTTAATTGTAGTTTGTACGGAACCCTCACTGCGCGAGTCCGACTTCACTGCCCAGTTTAATTTTTACCTTGAGGTCGGTTGTATTTTTTTTGGTAAAAAGTTTTTTTGATTACCATTATGCACTAGTGCGATAATGTAGATAAAAAGATAAAAATTACGTCAGGTTATTGCATTCAATATTAAAAATTAGTGTGTTACTTGCTTATTTCATACAATTTCGTATTTAAATAAACCTTTTTAACTTGTAGGTACATTTTTAATAAATAAATTGTTTATTCAAATAAAATTTGTTTTTCTTTGTAGATAAGCAATCTCTTATTTGTTTTTATTAATAATAATAATAATATTTTTTATTTAAAAAAAATAGCTTTATATATTACAAAATATTACAGGTACACAGGTACGGTATTAAAACAGTCTAGCTTTAGTCGCCATTTTAAGACGCGTGTGATTTTTTCGAGTGACAATCAGTGGCTGTTTTAATTATTCACAAATTAATTCCCAATTTTATTATAGTACACGTATTGACTACCTCAGCAAAGCTTGCCCAGAGGGCTGACTCGATACATTTGCTTCCAAATACTGTAAAAATGTATTGCACTCGCGTATGTCGAGGCGAAGAAAAAAAAATATTAAAATGCGCGCGCTTATGACTCAATTTTTTACCGCCATATCACAAAAAAAAAATTGAATAAATAGTTAATCAAGTTATTTTTCTTCATGAAAAACGTCGTTTGATACACGTGAATATTGGTGATTACCTCGCCTTCGGCTCGGATCTAAATACCCCCTCAGCGGTAATCATCAACATTATACACTTGAAACATAATGTACTATTATAGCGATTTTCAAAGAATTCAAAGAAATTCTTCAACTTCTTAATGGAAATACCAACTTCGCATTCAGAATGTATTATTTGATGAACCGGAACTGATAAAGATGGCCACAGATAGCCAACAGAACTTCACAAACACACAGATATCTCGATCAAGATGGTTATTTCAGGAATAATTTTGATTATCAAGAATTTTAACAGTCAAAAGTTTCGAATAACTTCTCTCCTTGTTGCCAGAATAATTCCAAATGAAACAATAGAGCTTTAAACTGATTTTATTACACAGTCGTTAAATAAAACAGTAATATATAAGTTATGAATTGCTTTATTCAAAGTAATAAGTAAGACAGGCCGTTGTGAAGTGGGTATTAATTGCTACCTGCTTTTGATCTTAAAGAAAATACGCGAGACTTGAATTTATTTGAATCAAAGTAGGTTTCTGAAGATTTCTGAGTACCTAGTACAATATATATTTTATTTTGAAGTCTTTTTTATTTTGAAGATTGGGATATCATCAAAGAGCTTCCCCCGCTCTGGGTGTAGTGAGAGGTAGAGTCAGACTGATTAAAACCCACATAAGTTCCTTCAGTTGGCCTTTGCGTTCGAGGGCCGTGGTAACTCTTTCGAATTTCTGAAGCCCTGTCAATTTTGCTGACAGCTTTTTTAGACGTATGCATGAAACACAACGTGCCGTAGACGCCCTGCGACTTCCGATACCCGATGCGTCTCTTACAGCGGCTGAAGCTGTTTTTTCCCTCTGTGAGGTGACTGCTTCCCATGCCTTGTCGCTCCGTACTATGGCATAAAGACGAGAGAGATCGCCGCCGCCGATCGCCTCCACGGGAACTCGGCGGTGTGAATATATTAACATGCGCACCTAAATTCTAATTGACCCATATATTCCAAATTACTCGACCCCACCTTGAAACATCGAATTTACAGTTGTAGTAACTAATTTATTTACATATATCATGGGCTTATCACGTGAAGGTGCATTTGAATTGACATGGAATATGGGCCTGAATAGGTCTGTATTAATTAACACCTGTATTCTAAATGCTTCTGAAGGAAACCTCTAGGTTCTACTCCACTCGACTCACGCGCCATGAAAGGGGCAGAAACTCTCAAACCGTACTAATATTATAAATATGAAAGATGTTTCTTTCAAAAAACAAAGCCAAAGCGAAACAGACCGACAGGCTGTCTATCTGTTACGCTTTGACGGTTAAACTACTAACCGATTTTGATGAAAAAATAAATATATAAAAAAAACTGGCCAAGTATGAGTCGTACTTGCGCACTGAGGGTTCCGTACAAACTACATGACTGAGTATATGATTTTAATTTCAACTCGATACCTCCATAGGTTCTCGAGATAAAGAGTCTTGACAGACAGACGGATAACAAAGTGATCCTATAAGGTTTCCGTTTTTTGAGGTACGGAATCTTAAAAAACGTAGTTAAAAAAACTAAAAAACACGCTTTTAGCACGCACTAAAAGTTACAAGGATGTCCGCCATGTTGGATTTAAGTCACGTGACTATTTTTTTCGTTTTTCTGACAGCAAACCCTTTCATTTGATACCCATATCATGGGGGTGGATTTCAAACAGCCAGTCCAACATCTTGGGGAGGCCGCCATATTGGATTTGTAATGACGTTTCTTAGCTAGTCATGTATTGTCATCAGAAATCAGAGGGTGTGCAAAATTTCATCCTAATCGAAGACCGGGAAGTGGGTCAAATTAAGATTCCAAGATTTTCTTACATACATAGTTACAAGTGAAGCTAATATAAGCGTGTTAATAATAATGAGGTCAAATTAATTCATTTTTTGTGTTGCATCAAATAAATGTTCTATCTATCTACTATCCCAAGTAGCAACATAACACCAATCTGATCAAATATTCATAAAAAATGATGAATCCCTCTCTCTACTTACGCCACGAAGTATAACAAGCCACCATTAAAAGTTACCTTGTTTGTTCCTAATTGAATATTTTCTGTTTGTTTAGGCCCTAAGCCGTGGACGGAGTTTGTTAACATTTTTAATTTCGCTCCCCTCCTCAGGGTTGTCAAGAAATAGTTGACAAAGAATGGTAATGAGATGCTTAAGTAGAAAATTACTTTTTCTTAGCTCTTGTCGCTGGAATATTTTCAATATAAGGAGTTTGACACACTTGGCGCAGTGTGGTGCATTGTTGCGTGAGGTTTTATGCAAGGGTAAAAACGGGACTCTATTGCTAATACTTAGCTGTCCGTCTGTCTGTCTCATAAACCGTGACAGCTAGACAGTTGAAATTTTCACAGATGATGTATTTCTAACGATGGAACAAAAACTAAATACAGAATAAAATTAATTTTGTAAAAAAACGTTGTATAGATAATGGTACGGAACCTTGCGTGCGTGAGTCCGACTCGTACTTGGCCGGTTTTTTTGGGTCCAAACAGAGCCTTGCTCTTGTTCATCCGTTCATCTGTATGTCTAAAAACAGGCGGCTAAGCCCTTAAAACTATAATATTTTGTATTATATTTTTGTTGGGGTGTGTGCCCCCCTGTTTTGCAAAAGCATTGCGTTGGAAGACCTCCCAAAAGGTGGATCGATGATCTGGTGAGAGTCGCTGGATTCCGAATAATGCGAGACGTACAGGACTAGTCGTTGTGGCGACAATTGGGGAAGGCTATATCATGTATATGTCCTGGCCAGATCTTAGAATCGATCACTTCGTGATATGGCCAACTAAAACTGGCCAGTTTAAACGTTAACATTTGATGATATATGTCAATTCTCGTTTGGCCATAACATTGATGTAGGATTTCAATGATAATAAAAGGTCTAAAGAAAGTAGGCCAAACGTAGATTGAAATATCATCAAACTTTAACGTTTAAAACGATCTGGCCAGTTTTGCTTGGCCATTTCATGAAGTGATCAATTTCTAAGATCTGGCCAAGACATTTAGATACAGTGGACGTCTCTCGGCTGAAATGATGATAAAACAAATTATGAAAGCCATGTCGCCAATTTTCTTAATTAGCTAGCTTTATTGACTTACTGTGACTGTGAATTCTATGACTATGAAACAAAGTAAGCAAATACAAACAATTTCTCATAAAATTCTCGAAAAAATAAATAAATCCAATTACAAAAGATCTAAAAGAAATAGACTACCTACTACCCAATGATGTCCTCGCAAAAAAATACTGAAGCCAATCTATTCTCTTTCTGTCGTAGTAAATTTGTGTTAGCTAAATTCCTCCAGATGGTTGCTAATGAAGATTTCTCCTTCAATTCAGTCTGTAGCATTGACAATAACAAATCGCACCTGCCGGCTTATTACGTTGAACTGTGACGTAGTCGGAGTTTCTCTTTTTTATTACTTTTCATCTTATTTAGGAGGTTTACAGCCAGTTACTGTTTTAGTGGAATGAAAATTGAGGATCGATTTCAACGGCATGCGTGGCGATATCTATTTCTAGACATGGCTTATTACTTATGATGAGCTAGTATCACCACTTCTTGATTCCTGTTTATGACCTTATTCAGTATATTCTATTCGAGATCTTTTTATGGTTCTTTGGTATTCGCTTTTTAAGAATTTTAAAATTGACTGAGGATGTTTCAGTCAAAAATGTACTTTTAAAGTAAATTTGCCTCGAGTGACTGGTAGAGCAACTCCACTTTGCGATGTCAGTTATTAACCATAGCAGTCAAATCTATTTTCTTACTTTCTTTCTTTTCTGTCTTTAATTTAAATCCCGTGGCTTTAGAAGATGTGTTGTAGTACAATGTGTAAAAGATTCATCTTACTTACCCCAAAATTAACAATAATTCTCAATAAACATACCAGGATGTCATAAACCTAAAGGAGTCTACTCAAAACCGTCATAAAACAAAACAGCCTCGAAGACAAATAAATACCATAACAATATTACTGAACACGACCACGAAAATCGATTCAATCCAATTTGATAACATCGATACCTGTTTTACGATGCTCTTTATAGGCGTTTCGCATCGGTTCTGGTTTCCTGGTATCGAATATGGTGTATAATTCGATACTACTCTCTAATAGGGGTATCGCGTGTAGAATCACATGCGAATTACGGCTGAATGTTGACACAGAGTAAGTAGAACAGTAGAGCAATGCTTTGTTGTTGAGTTGAGAGTTTAAACTGTGATTGTGGAAGTTTATTGACTTTGTAAACGGGCTGTTCTATTATGTTAATTTTTTTGTCATGTTTGTCGAAAAACTTTCAGTTTTTTGTTAAGCTTTGCTACATTTACAGTACTACATTTATGACAATAACTATTGTGAATGCAATCCACACAATAATGCAATAATAAAGGGAGATCTGGGTTCTTTGATCCAAAACAACCAGATTTTAACTAACCAACCAAATTGTAACTTAAGCTAGATTTATTTAAAAAAATAATTAGCGTTCCGTACAAAAAGAAAACATCTAGGAATTGTGACCTAGCTGCAGCATTATGCTGCTATTTACTTATACTCTAGAACTCTTTGCTTTTTGCTCTTTGCTCTTTCCTTTTTTTTCTGCTGTTCTTTGTTGCGCTTTTTGAGACTGAGAGCAGCCAGTCAATACACTATGACAGACAGTAAAAATATCTACTATGACAGGACACACGTATGTAAGTACTCGTACTTATTAAAAAGAAATCTTTTTCTTTCTTACACTTTCAGTCTATTGAGAACAATTTTATTCTAAAATCGAGTGTTTTGTTCGTTCGATAATTAACTCGTTAAGCTGAAGTGCTGGTTTTGACTTGCGAGCTTGTTGTTTATTTTGCTTTTGTGTCGGCTTTAGCGCTTTCATGTTGCTTTTATTTTCTTTTAAGCGGTGAAATAAACTTCGTTTGCTTGCTTTCGGACGTTTATACTGAAATGTGGACTTGCTATTGGGGATCGGTATCTAAAGATTAAGATTAAGAGACTTTTACTGGCTAAAAACCCACTCCTGTTCCTTCGTTGCCTTTCGTACCAGGGCCGAGTCTTCCTTTCAGAATCAGACCCTTGGCCCCAGTAGGCTTCGCCCTGCTACATTCGGGTTGCGTTAGATTGATTGGTAAATCGAAAATAAATGGCGACTTTTGACATTTAGTATTAAAGGTTATTTAGCATAATAGCTTAAGCTGTTGATCCCCGCACGAACGCCGGCGGTCGTGCGCTATTGTCTTACTATTGTGTCTCTAATTACGCTACTCAAGAAGTTAATCAGCCTTTTTAATGTTCCCACTGCTGGGACTCAGGCCTCCTCTCTAGGAGGGGGAATGGGCCGTAATCCACCACGCGGGCCCAGTGCGGGTTGGTGAATGTCACATGTCTTCGATTTTTTTGGTTCTAGGACATGCCGGTTTCCTCACGATGTTTTCCTTTACCGTTTTGAGAGCAGTGGTGATGAAATAAATTACACAAAGTAAGGCGCCTGGCTGGGTTTGAACCCGTGACCTACAACTCGTAAGTCGGGGCCGCTACCACTCGGCCACCACTGGTCTGAAAGGTTATTTATCTATTTATTAATTAAAACTTAATGCACTAGTAAATAACACTGTAAAAAGGCGGACTTAATGCCTGAGGTATTTTATACCAGCCGACCTTAGGGTGGTGTAGAAACGTAACATAGCAGGTGCAACTTAATAAATAGACAAACAGAAAAGAAATAAGTACCATAGTAAATACATACTTAGATACATACATTAAATAAGCAGTGTTATTGTGAAAAACAAATCCAGCCAATCAATGCTGTGATGATTCTATCAACTTTTTGCGAATGTGTTCTCGTGCATCGTAAGATCAGATTCTATATTTAAAAAACCGGGCAAGTGCGAGTCGGAGTCGCGCACGAGAGGTTCCGTACCGACCGTAGCAAAAAACGGTAAAAAAATCAAGTTTGTTGTATGGGAGCCCCACTTAAATAATTATTTTATTCTATTTTTAGTATTTGTTGTTATAGCGGCAACAGAAATACATCATCTGTCTGTCACGGTTCAGGAGATACAGCCTGGTGACAGACAGACGGACAGCGGAGTCTTAGCAATAGGGTCCCGTTTTTACCCATTGGGTACGGAACCACAAAAAAAATGTTTAGGTTGCCGCCTTTGAGACTAGTCTTACTTCGTATCGTTTGTTTCAGAGGGTGCTAGAGCCGGCCTCGTTCTCTGTGTCGGCCGACCGCCGGTTCCTCCTGCTCGCTCAGAACGTGCGCAAGATCCACACACACTCGTACCTCGCCAGATACACCGTCTACGATATACTGACCACGTGAGTTGCTTTAGATTATTTATTTACAGTATATAATAACACCAAATAACTTAACAACTGCGTACATAATTATAATAATAAAAAATTTCCACAACTTTCACACAACGCCATCTAGTCCCAAACTAAGCAGAGCTTGTGGTATGAGTACTAGACAACTGGTAAATCTTATATATAAAATTCTCGTGTCACGGTGTTCGAACTTGAACTCCTCCGAAACGGCTCGACCGATTCTCATGAAATTTTGTGAGCATATTGAGTAGGTCTGAGAATCGGCCAACATCTATTTTTTTTATTTTTTATTTATATGGCAGAACAACGTTTGCCGGCTCAGCTAGTCTTCTAATATATAAAATTCTCGTGTCACGGTGTTCGAACTTGAACTCCTCCGAAACGGCTCGACCGATTCTCATGAAATTTTGTGAGCATATTGAGTAGGTCTGAGAATCGGCCAACATTTTTTTTTTTTTTTTTTTTTTTTTTTTATTTATATGGCAGAACAACAACATCTATTTTTTTTTTTTTTTTTAAAGTGCAAAACAACGTTTGCCGGCTCAGCTAGTCTTATATATAAAATTCTCGTGTCACGGTGTTCGAACTTGAACTCCTCCGAAACGGCTCGACCGATTCTCATGAAATTTTGTGAGCATATTGAGTAGGTCTGAGAATCGGCCAACATTTTTTTTTTATTATTATTTATATGGCAGAACAACGTTTGCCGGCTCAGCTAGTATACTTATATATTTCTAAATACATACATATTATACATAAATTACACTAAGACCCGGGACAAATGATTGTGCTCATCGCAAAAACATTTGTCTTGGGTGGGAATCAAACCGTCTGTTGTTTTATATAACTGCCTGTGATCACTGAAGACTGTATGTACTTTTATTTAAAAAAATCTATACATTTCTCAATATGTAAAGGAACTCTTTTTTTGAGAAAAAAATGTCTTTAAACTGAATCTCCACCTTTACGTTCCTCACGCCCTAACCGCCGCCGGGATTCCAATCCCGATTTCCGGCCACCGTAGGCGCGGGCTTGCGGACGGCGAGTAATGGGTGGCTCGCCGTCCAACCGTCCGGTGACTGTCCGGACCGAGCCCAAGTCGTCGAAGGCGCGTATTGTTCCACGCGCGCCTCAGGGAGATGTCAGCAAATCGTAGGGGCCCAGCAGGGCCGAAGCCTAGCCCCCTGGGGCCCCGGGATGAAGGCAAAGAAGTAACAGGAGTGGGTTTTTAGTGGGTAAAAGTCTGACACTATCTCTCGCTCCGCCCAAGAGCGCGATTTGTCATTGGATGATTTTCCCACCTAAAAAAAAACCTTTACGTTACCTCTATGGACTGGTTTCGCCTTGTCGTTTATACCGCACACATCAAAAGACTGCAACGATTTGCCTGCTGCGGTCTTCCCGTCCAATTATAATTTAGGTGTCTTCAAGGCTAGAGTGAATACGCTCATAAAAAACTAGTGCACTTCACCATCAACGAGTGAATCACTGCTTACCATAAGGTGGGATTGCAGTCAAGCGCTAGTTTATTCCATTCAAAAAAAAATTGTGATTACTAAAATAACCGTAAAATAAATAAACTTAACCCAATTCAGCCAGTATTACTTTATTTTTTCAAATGAGTCATAGAGAATAGTTACATAATAAATGCCTAAATATAACGTAACGTGCCCACAGCTGGGTTGTAAAGTTATTTCTCTGGCTATTACTTATGCATGACTGGTCCTCGTTAAATCGTATAAAGTTAAATTATTTTGGGTACCACAAGTAAAGTCTGGGCCACACTGAGCAAAAAAATCATGGAGTGGACGCGCTGTTATTTGACTTTCGAAATTAAAGTTTATTTTTTCAGTGTTTTTTAGGGTTCCGTACCTCACAAGGAAAAAACGGAACCCTTATAGGATCACTTTGTTGTCCGTCCGTCTGTCAGTCTGTCTTTCTGTCGGTCAAGACCTTTTATCTCGGGAATTCGTGAAGGTATCGAGTTGAAATTAAAATCATATACTCAAGTCTGCGGTTCCTTGAAGCTGTGATAAAATCAAATTTCTAAGTTAACGAAAAAAAGATACGACCGTTTATGTCGCAAAAAACGTATATTTCGACACTATCGAGGGAATCAAAATTAATAGGGTACTTTCCGTTGACCCAGAATCCTGAAATTTGTAGTAAAGCAAGGTCGTATAGCATAGTTATAGGAATAAATCTGAAAACTGTAAATTTGTAGTTATATCACCTAAAAAAAACTTATTTTGTGATTTGGAAAAATCTTCCGAGACTACATTCCGAAATTGAACTATTTACATAAGTAAATTTGTACGACTCGCACTTGCCCAGTTTTTTTTACATTAAAGTCGGTTGTTTTTTTTTTGTAAAAATATTTTTATTTAAGAGGATTTCGCCCGCGTAATAGTAAAAAATTATCTTAAGGGAACCAAGAGATACAAAGTACTGAACTAGTAATACTGTGTGCTATTTCAGGACGTGGTCTACCCATACGCCATGCTTCATTGAAATCCATTTACCTATTAAAGCGTAAAGGAGTGACAAATATACTCTAGTCCACCATTTACCAAACACCATTGACTGGGACGTATGGTCGTTAACACACGCAAATCTACTCGCCTTCACCATATTGTTAAGATAAGATGATGATTGTTACGATGTTGATGATGCAAAGATATATCTTGAGCTAGACACATACCTTCTCAATTTACAGTCACTTTCCTCTAGGTCCCATATGAGGAAATAGGTATCCTTCGTGTAAAAATACTTGTACTCAGCTGATTAGAATCAGTTAGTGATCTAAGAAATACTTGGAAAAAAACTATGCAGATTGAAATTTCAAACTCGATAAAAGCAGGCAAAAAGGAGGCGAGGAGGTCTTTAGATTCACAGACGATCTGCAGAATGTAAGTAACGTAGAACCCACATCCAACCAATAGCTAACCGCGAACGTAACGCTCTGACGGGAACCAACCAATAGTCAACGTAGGTACGTCTTTCAACCGTCATGATTTTGGTGTAACAGTGAGACAAGGCTATACGAATAGTGCCATCCTTTTTTCACAACAAAGAAGTCATAGCATTGTCACAACCTCTATCAGTTCTTTCAACACTGAAACCCCAGTGTGCCCCAACCCTTACCAAAACATTATTCGGTATACATACACCACGTCTCAGTATTGTGGCATAATTAATTATTAAACAAAATTAACAAAGAGCTAACGAGCTCACAAAAGTTTAAGGTCGTGCTAAAACTCTCGTTAATATGTTGCGCTAAGGGTCAACTCAGATCGAAACGCGACGATACACGAACAATTTTTAAAGATAGCGATAGATTAGGTATATTTATAAATATAGAACTTTATTTAGTATATTTGAATTTAGAATACGAGAATAACGCACACAATTTTTTTTTATTAATGATAGGCTCGCGTTTGACCACCTTCTCACCTGATGGTAAGCGATGATGTGGTCGACGATGGAGCACGCTTGCCTAAAAGTAGCCTATTTTGATTTTTAGAACAATACATTTTGTATTCCACAATTAAGTGTTAAAATCCCATTGATCTAATCATAGTTTTTAAGACCTTTTTAATATAAATTTTTACTTAAAAATCAACCTGAATTATACAACCTTAAAATCGATAATAATTAAGTTGATGGCGATATGGGTTGAATCTTGAATTATAAATTTAAGTATTTGTACACAAAATATATTATCTGCGCATGAATCCGAATATATCTCATGCAATTTAAAATTCAAATTTACCCGACTGCGTCCGAATGAAGCTTCTGTTTTTTAAGTGTAGGTATATTTTTTGTAGATTTATTTTTTATATGTATGTATATTTTTTGGCATGCCCTAGAGCCTAAATAGTTTGTTACATTTTTGCTTGATTGAAATTTATGTCGAATCCGACTCAGCTGGGTAGCGTTCGGGAAGCTGTGCGGTATCTTCTCGTCCAACATACCACAGTGTCTCAAGACGAAAGTCTATGACCAGTGCGTGTTGCAAGTGATGACATATGGTACTGAAACATGGTCGCTTACAATGAGCCTCATCAGAAGGCTTACAGTCACCCAAAGGGCAATGGAAAAGGCTATGCTCGGAGTTTCCTTGCGTGATCGCATAAAGAATGAAGATATCCGCAGGAGAACCAAGGTCGCCGACATAGCCCGAAGAATTGCCAAACTAAAGTGGCAGTGGGCAGGGCACATTGCTAGTAGAACGGATAGTTGATTCGACCCCGAAAGGTTCTAGAGTGGCGACCGCGCACCGGAAAACGCAGCGTTGGAAGGCCTCCCACAAGGTGGACCGACGACCTGGTGAGAGTCGCGGGAGTGCGGTGGATGCAAGACGCACAGGATCGGTCGTTGTGGCGATGCTTGGGGAGGCCTATGTCCAACAGTGGACGTCTTTCGGCTGAAATGATGATGATGATGATGATTTTAGCTTGAGAGGTGTCGTCTGATTCGTGTTAGTTGTGAGAGGGGTACATCAAAATTGTTTATGAAATTAATAGATTAAAATTCATTGATTAGTCATTATCATTAGTTAATGTAATATATGATATTTTATTATCTAGCATTTCCTATATGGAATAAAATATGCGAGAAAATAATCCGGTAATTTTGTATTAGGTAAGTATAACGCTTCTGAATATTTTTTCGCTTATTCACAGATTTCAGACAGATTCCTATTACCGCATTTTACCGGCCATTTTGGTACTAAAAGGGTGGAAATCTGAACTTTCCTCACTCAGCGTTAACACGCTTTTTTGCAAACTGAAATCCAAGTGTTTTAAAAAGGTTTTACGTCATAGGTTTGTTTTTAAAAGATACCTAATAACGTACCTACATGAAATGAAACTCACCCTCTCCTTCTGAATTAGGCGTTTGAAGTTGAATATTATATTTTGTCTGTCTGTCTGTGTCTGTCTACCTGTTTTATTTTGGATAATCTCTGAAACGGCTTGACAGGTTTTGACGTGGCTTTCACTGATAGATAGCTGATGTTATAAGAAGTAACTTAGGCTACTCTACTTTTATTTAAGAAAAATAATTAAGAGCCCGTGCAAAAAACATTTTTTTTGAAATTGTGACCAAATGACATTGTGCTGTTTTACGAGCCTGATCATCTGATGCGAACTGTATAAAATTGTAGGGACTTCTCAGGAATTTTGGAAATTAAAAAATCAGGATCGTAGCTTGCAGTGTACCAGTTTAATTTTGCCAGTCATGACATTCAAAAATCATGGAGGTCGTTAATAGTTAACGCCTGATAAAAATCTTATAGCTAATACTTATAACCAATCTAATTATTGCAAACTTGAAAGTGACTAGTGCTGCAGACTGATGACGAATTGACGTGATGCGTCAACATGCCGCCGGCCGTTGAAAGCTTGCCTTTCAACAGCTGTCTTCCAATAACGGACAGATCTTGGAGAATGCTCTTCTGATAGTTCCGGTTGAAGTCCTGATATCAGCAACTCTGCTTATGCCGTCTGTGCCAGGATGAAGAGCAATAATTCGACCCAACTTCCACTTCAAGGGTGGCTGGTTATCCTCCTTGATAACCACGAGCGAGTCCAGGTTTAGGCTGTCGTTGCCGGTCCGCCACTTTACACGCTGCTGAAGTTCGGAGACGTACTCCTTGCTCCATCTCGTCCAAAAATGCTGCCGCAGCTGCTCGACACGTTGATGGCGCGTCAAGTGAGGAGTGGAGTGGTTCCGGATGTCCTTTACAGGCAGAGACGTGATAGGTCGGCCGATCAAGAAATGACCAGGAGTGAGAGGCAACAGGTCTTCTGGGTTCGACGATAGCGGTGTGAGCGGTCGAGAATTTAAGATTCCCTCGATTTGTACCAAAACGGAGTTAAGCTCCTCGTACGTTAAGTTACAATTGCCCAACACTCGGAACAAATGAAATTTGGTCGATTTGACACCCGCCTCCCAAAGACCACCAAAATGTGGAGCGTATGCAGGTATAAAGTGGAAGGTTATACCGTCTTGAGCTGCACTATCAGTTAAGGAGTCACAGTTGCGTTTCAAAAAATCAGATATTTCATTGTAGGCTCCTACAAATGAAGTTCCGTTATCGGAGTAAATGTTGAGAGGTTTTCCTCTCCGAGACATAAACCTGCGTAAAGCCTGTAAATAATTGCTGCTCGTCAAGTCACCAACCAACTCTAAATGAATGGCCTTGGTGGTGAAGCACACGAAAATAACGATGTATACCTTCACCAATCTACATCCACGACCTTGACGACTAGCCGCGGTTATAGGGCCTGCGTAGTCAACCCCTACGTTTTGAAAGGGAAAGTCAGCTGGTGACAGTCTGTTCAGTGGGAGATTACCCATTTGAGGAGTAACTGTCTGTGGCTTTAGTCGCTGACACCGAACGCACTGACGGTAACAGGCTCTGGCTAAGTTACGACCACCGAGTGGCCAGTAGGTCTCTCTAATTGTACTTAACAATAATTGAGGACCTGCATGCATTAACCTAATATGCTCAGATTTAAATAAAAGTTTAACGAAATGATGAGTGGACTGTAATAATATTGGGTGTTTCTTTGTGTATGAGTATTCGGAATTGTGTAACCTACCCCCTATACGAATAATTTTATTGTTATCTAGAAACACATTCAAACCTAATAATCTATTTTTAAGTGGTAACTTTTTATTATTTATTAATAAATTATATTCAGGGAAAGATTCCTTTTGCGACTGAATAATAATAAAATTTAGCGCATCTTGTAATTCTTGAGTACTAAAACAAGATGTATTTATTGTTGAGCGTCCTTTGCAAGTATTAATAAAACGGAAAACATAACAAATGGAACGCTGTAATCGATTAAAATTGGAAAATCGATTAAACTCGATGATTCCTTTAAATACTCGTAAATCTTCAGTAGCATGATGATCTTGGGCTAAATTAACTAGAATAGTAGTTTTAATGTCTGGTAAGATTTCTGTATTTATAGCAGTGGGTCGCCATGTAGTACTATCGTGTTTTAAGAAGCATGGACCGAACCACCACAAATCCAGTGATTGCATAGCGGTAGGTTCCACTCCGCGAGTTATTAAATCGGCTGGATTGTCGTGGGTCGACACATGTCTCCAGGTACATGTACCGGATTTTTCTAACACTTCGGCGACACGGTTACGAACGAAAGTATTTAATTTTATTGGCAACATTTTCAACCAACCCAACACTATCATGGAATCGGTCCAAAAAACAATACTAGACGGTTTAATTTGAAGAGAACTAGCAACCTTTTGATAAAGGCGTACGCCAAGCACAGCAGCACAGAGCTCCAGTCGCGGTATAGTTAGTGGTTTTATAGGAGCGACGCGACTTTTGGCTGTTAATAATCGCACGTCGACGTCACCCTGCTCATTGATACTGCGGATATACAAACAAGCGCCATAGGCTTGCTCAGAAGCGTCGGTGAAAATGTGAAATTCGAACTGTCTGTATTCGTCACAGAGCACGCGACGTGAAACCCGTAAGTTGTGAATGCAAGGTAACGATTTAATTATGTTCGCCCATATTGTTGCAATGTCAGGTGACAACTGATCATCCCATTTTAACTTGTCTAGCCAAAGTTTTTGAAGCAGCATCTTCATACTCACGACACACGGTGCCAACAACCCTAAAGGATCGTATATTCGTGCAATTACTGCTAACATGCCACGCTTAGTGTTTTCAATGCAGTCAGGAACCTTTATAGGGAAAATGAGGTCATCTGTGTCTGTTCGCCAACTAAGACCCAGTGTTTTACTACAGACATCACCTTCCTTGTGGAACTCGAAACAAGACTCATCAGATGGTTCTGAAATTAAAGTGGGCTCGTTCGATTTCCACTTCCTTAATGGCATGCAAGCAGAAGCAAGAACATCAGTCACCTTGTGACGCAACATGAGAGCTTCCTCATACACGTCTTCACCGGTCAACAGGTCGTCTACATAAAAATCATGAAGAATGACTTCAGCGACCCTTTGATCCTGGCATTCCAGACCTATTTGTTTGATGCACCTAGTCGCGAGAAAAGGTGCACTAGCCGTACCGTACGTTACTGTATGTAATTGGTATGTTTTAAGAGTGCTAGTAACATCATCACGCCAAATTATTTGCTGCAGGTGCCTGTCTGAAGGATCTACAGACACCTGCCTGTACATCTTCTCTACGTCAGCAGAGAGGACGTACTTATGAGTTCTAAATCTCAGAAGAATTGCAGTCAAATCGTCCTGAACGGTTGGCCCCACCATCTGTATTGCATTTAAAGAAAGTCCAGAGGTAGTGGGTGCACTAGCATTAAATACAACCCGTAATTTTGTTGTGCTACTACTTTCGCGCAGGATTCCGTGATGAGGAATAAAATATGACCGCAAATCTTCATTAATATGACACTCCGACATATGGCCTAAAGAAATGTACTCTTTCATGAAGTCTTTGTACATTTTATCAAGCGGAGGTTGGCTGAGGTTTCTGCGCTCAATTGACAGAAAGCATCGTTTTGCACGATGATATGAATCGCCTAAACTCTCCGGAGATTCCTTCAACGGAATCTTAACACTAAAACGGCCATCTGACAAACGCGTCGTGTTTTTTATAAAGTGTTCCTCACACATATTCTCCTCAGCTGAATAAGTCGATGCATCATGGCTAACTTCCTCGAGCTGCCAGAAACGCGTCAATTGGTTTCGGATGTCATCTAACTCATTCGAACTGGAAGAACTTTCGTAAAAATCGTTAACGAAATTACATTTAATTGAAGAAAGTTGAGAAGAATTAATATTATAATTATAGCCGCCGTTAATTGGGCCACAAACTAGCCAACCTAGCCTAGTTTGATGAAGTGTTGGTTTCCCATCACCTAATAAAATCTTATCAGATCCTAATAAACTCCAGAATACGTCAGCCCCTATAATCATATCAATAGAAGCCGGTGTGTGGAAATATGGATCAGCTAAATGAATATTTGAGGGTATATCTACATGTACCTGTCTAGCGGGAACATTATCAGTAATTGTGGGTAAGACAAAACAAGTTAAATCATTTGAGTACGATTCGTGCAACGATCTAATGTGCACACGACACATTTTATTAACATGCGACAGAGAATTGTTTATACCTTGTATAGATCTTTCGGTGTTTAAGTAAGGCAACTTTAACTTATTACATAAATTCTCCGTCATTAGACAAGCCGAACTACCTGAATCGAGAAGCGCTCGAGCGATGTGTTCTTTGTTATTTACATCGTAACATCTGATTAGTGCAGTTGACAACAAAATGTTACCTGTGCTAGTCGTATGCGAGTGTGCGGAGATATTGGCTGAAAGCGCAACGTGATTGTTTGTGTCGGTAGTGGAGGATGACTCACTGCTAATCTTATCAGTCGTCCCAGCTGATTTGCTCGAAACGGGTTTTGGTTTATAATCTGCGTTGTGAATAAGCGTATGGTGTTTGCGCTTACATATTTTGCATCCCGATTTCTTGCAATTACTGGGATAGTGACCGTGACGCAAACAGTTATAACATAACTTATAACTAGGTAGTAATGACATTCTCTCGTTGACCGTTAGTGATAGAAACTGTGGGCATGAATTGAGTTTATGATCACCTTTACACTTAGTTGTGATGAGGAACTACTGGTGTTGTCTGTCGTTAGAAAGGATTTTATTTTTGTGTTGTGTTTAACGTTAGTTGTGGAAGGACGTGACTTTTCCAGTGTTTCTATCAACTCAGCGCGATTACGCATAAATTCGATGAACTGATCAAAAGTGATTCTTTTCGATTTATCAATACGCCCTTTGTATTCTTCCCATTCTCGGAATGTTTTTGTGTCTAGTTTTTGTCTAATAATGTAAATAAGTAATGTGTCCCAATTGTGAACAGGTTCACCTAATGTTTTTAATGCTCTGATATTTTTGTTTACATTGTCTACGATGCCTTTTAATGCAGTTGAGGACTCCTTGGTGATTGACTCGATATTGAACAACGCTGTAACGTGATTGTCAATCAATATTCTTTCGTTATCGAATCGCTCACAAAGAAGTTCCCATGCCATATTGTAGTTTCGAGCTGAAAACTCGATAGACTGAATAACAATGGCAGCAGATTCAGTTAATGATGACCTCAAATAATGGAATTTATTTACCTCGTCTATATCGTCATTGCCGTGAATGAGACTAGTGAAAGTATCTCGAAATTCGAGCCAGTTATCATACGAGCCTGTAAATTTAGGTAACTGTATGGTGGGTAACTTGACGAACTGACGCTTACTACTAGTTGTAGACTTTGCTTCCTCTTGCTCAGATTTTGAAAACTTATTTAATAATACTTTAGCTTGAGCCATCAACCCATAGTATTGCGATTCAATTGTAGTTCGTTCGAGTATTTCAGAGTCAATGTCACACATACATTCTAACTTTAATTGAACGTCGTTAAATTCGTCATAAAGATCATCTAATTTGTTGACTCGCAACTGCAACTCCATTACCTGAGACGGGTTTACCGACGAATCTTGTAATTTATTTAAATATGTTTCAAAGACGGTTAATCTTCCCTTATAACTGCTTCGCTTCTTTTTAAGATCTTTAATATCAGTCATTTTGAAAGGAGGATGTCGTAGACCTGAAATTATACAGTTATAATGTTAAATAACGAAACTATACGTAACAAAAATAACTAGCGTAATAAATAATGAAACTAAGCAACAATTGATCTGAGTTATTAATTAATTTTACAATGTTGACCTTTGGTCACTGCAAATTATAAAGAACTACCGTAGTTAAGTAGGTAGGTAAGGTTTACTATTATAATGGAATAATGTAACAAACAAATTAATTACTAATTATAAAAGGTTTACAAAGCGACAATTAATTGTAAAGGTTACAATTAAGAAATAATATTTGTAAATTGAAAAATTAAATAGCTAACTAATGTAGGTTAACACTAACACTACTGTACTGTATTTTAAGCACCGGTTAACTATGATTTACAAATATAATTTTACCTAACACTTTGTAAATAATACCTTGTAAATAAATTGTATAACAATATGTAAATAATTTGTAAATATGTATAAATAATGTTACTAACCTTATTTAAGTTCTTATAATTGCTACTTAATACCTATATTTTTTATATTACCTGATTTAATATTAATGAGTGTTGGGTGAATTTAATTAATATTATAATGCTTTGGCTTTAACACTTATAGTTTTATTTCACTCGATCTTCACTTCACTTTTCCTCGAAAACGTGTTCGTCACCTCGTCACTCCGGTAATTTTCAATATAATTTCCAAAATATCCAAAATTCAGCTTATTCCACTTTGCTAGTTGTAGATAATATACTATCCGGTTCGTATGGACCATGTATAAAATTGTAGGGACTTCTCAGGAATTTTGGAAATTAAAAAATCAGGATCGTAGCTTGCAGTGTACCAGTTTAATTTTGCCAGTCATGACATTCAAAAATCATGGAGGTCGTTAATAGTTAACGCCTGATAAAAATCTTATAGCTAATACTTATAACCAATCTAATTATTGCAAACTTGAAAGTGACTAGTGCTGCAGACTGATGACGAATTGACGTGATGCGTCAACACGAACGAAATCGCGCACACCAGCTAGTATTAGAACGAATCTAGTGATTAACACTCTCGTCTTCAATAGTGTGACCAATCTGCCTAAGTTTCTCCCAAGTATGTTGGGATCGGCTCCTCAGGTCTCGTCATCAATAGCCACAGTTATAATGCTACGCTTACCAAGCTTCGGCAAGCGAACAAAGCTCCAAGCCACCACAAACGCGAATCAAAAAACGACCAGCTTGGTAAGCGTGGACACCGGCCGACGCTTGGCAAACGTGTAAACGCACCATAAAACCTTCATATTCTTCAGCAGTACGATTATAACGCGTACGATATTGGTAACACAATACCAGGGAAACATAAAGTTTCCTCACATGTCTTTAATTTTTAACACATTCACCAACTGGTAAGTTCACTTCGTTCCCTCGGTGTATCTAAGAGAGCTCCTCGCTATGCCTACCGCTCTAAAAATTCTAATATTTCAAAATTCATTATCAATTCAAGAGTTCGCGAGCTCTTCTCCCTTGAATTTTGTTTCTTTACAAAACTACTATATAAAGGAAGATGTGTTTTTGAGCTCTGAAGAAAGGATGGATAATGAGAATGTGAGGCTGGTTGTTTAAAGTAATTAAAGTGAAGAACAGATTAGCTGTACCTCCTATGACTAACTGTGACCCTGGTAGATTTATAAATCAGCTATGGTTTGGAATTCCAATTAGATTTTATTTTATTTTATTTTACAATTAGCAGCAATTAGCAAAGTTAACGATAACGGGGGTAAGTGAAGAGGTTCCATGTGATTAAAGGAGCTGGACACTCCATAATTTTGGCGGTAATTCCCCTCTTAGAGCAGTGGCTGGAAAGACCTCACGGCGTCCTCACGTTCCGCCGGTCGACTCCTTCTGCAAAGCAGTAATGCTAGCAAAGGAGGCGGCCGCACGCGCCCGAGCGAGTGAACTCTCCTCACGCCCCAGCCGCCGGTATTCTGATCCCGATTTACGGCCACCGTAAGCGCGGGCTTGCGGACGGCGAGTAATGGGAAGCGGAATGTCAGCAAACCGTAGGGGCCCAGCAGGGTCGAAGACTACTTGGGGCCATGGGTTCACAATCCCCGGACTTGTCCCTAAAGCCCCATCGCATTATGAAGATTTCCCTTGAAAACAATATAGATGCTGTTGCAGAGAACTTCATTCTTATACAATTCTTGGTAATTAAGCACATAAATACGATATCGATCAGTTTTCAGCAATGACATCAGTGGATCAAATCTTTGATAAATAATAAAATCTCTGATAAATTAAACCAAAATGTTTATTTATTTTTATTGTGACCATTCGTAAAATTTTAACAAACAAACGACGAGCAATCCTTTGCAATCAAATAAATCAAGAATATTGAAGCGGCCTATAACCAATAAATCTCTTCGCATTTTATGGAACCCTGGTACCTGGTTACAAATAGCCACCATTATGCACGGGGTAACAATTGAAAAACGTGAAAAATTGACTTCTTTTCGAGGAAAAGAAAGAGCATTGTAAACTGACAAATTGGATTCAATATGCTACGTTGGGTGCGAGATTTATTTTAAAAAAATCTTGAGGGTTCTTACTGCGAACTTGTTAAACGATGACTTTATTTCAGTGTAATTTGGTTCTCCTAGTAAGCAATAAATGTTCACAGCAAGTTTCGTACATTCCGCATAATTGAGGCCCCACGATTCGGTTCAAGGTTTTCAGTTTTTGGTTTTCTGGTATTTGAACTGTACCTAAGTGAGGTTATGCACGACGAGTAATGGGTAACTCACCGTCGGGTAAGGAATAAGTCTGGGTCGACGCGGTGCGTTGTGTTCCAAGCGTGCCTCAAAAAGATATCAGCAAAATGGACCAAGCCAAGTACCTACTTGGCTTTGTTAAAATTAAAATAGGTAAAATTGTTCATTTCTATTGGTAGAAGCAATTTTTAAAATATTCTATCTTCTATCTTGTTAATACTCGACATTTCCGTTACTTTTATACAAGCGGAAAAAACAATAATATCAGGATTTCATATCTTGATTAAAAGAGTTTCAATGAAGTCTCGTACACCCTCTGGTCTATGAAGTCTTAGTACGTTAACTTCAGCTTTCTAACTGACCGGATCCTTGATAGTACAAAACTCCCTGCAAATGCTTTTTCAGTACACTTATTTGAAAACCCGCTCTTAACCCTACCGGGCACGCAATTTCCTGTTTTTCGCACTAGTGTGCAAAAGTGTGCGAGCTCGCCCCTGCCACAATTTATTGTATTTATCGTATCAGGCTTGGCACTAAGCGACCCCCGCAAGTCGCACATAAGCCCCCTTTTCTTTATATCTTCGTAAGTGTGTACACGTGGAAATTTGTCACTGCACCACTCGGCTCCATAACAATTCTGCCATGGTTGCAATGACAAACTTCTATCAAAATGTACTATAGTTGAAATGAACACTGTGTTTGCCAACTCACACACACTCAATTCATAGACAATTGCCATAAGTTCTCATAGCATCACAAACCGCAAACAGGCTAGTCGGTCCCAAATCGATCGGTACAAATCGCAACTCTAATATTAATCCCTGAACTAGTAAAGTCTTTGATAGTCGGTTAGTTTGTCACTACAACTTGATGGCTACAAAGTCTTATTGTTTGCCGAATAGAATGCTCGAATTTGATTTAAACTTAGAACCGATTATTAAAGTTTCTTGTTTGGAATATAAATTATGTAGATTTGTGCAGAAGGTCAAATCTGTGTTGCGAAGGGAAACGTACATTGGTACGGCATTTGTTCGTAATAGTTTGATTGATAAGTTGTTTTTCCTCTTTACGGCACCCTATTACTGTCCGTCCGTCTGTCTGTCTGTCTGGCACCAGACAGTATCTCATGAACCATGATAGCTAGACAGTTGAAATTTTCACAGATGATTTATTTCTGTTGCCGCTATAACAACGAATACGAAAAACCCCAATATGCTTGAAAAGGCTACGTAGACTAATTGATGTTTATTGAGCCTTCTGAACCCATTTATTCTGTGAGCTGTATTTGGTTATTTCTCTTTGCTATTGTGATCCACAAAAGAAACTTTTTTATGCTTTAAAAGTATTTCAAAGCCCGCGGTTTCGTGTTTTGTGAATTGCCTTTTTGTATACGATTTTAACCGATTGTTAAAAAGATGCTCGCTATCGATTTGAATTGTGTTGTGAAAGGTAATTACTGAAGTTTGGCTGAATAAAGGTTTATGTTGTAATCGATTATGTTTAGTAATGTTGTTTTTGTAAAGGAGTAAAGATCACTTTTTATAATGTAAAAAGGTAGGTATTGAAATTAGTAGAAAAAGTCTACTTTTTTAGCTCGTATAATGTAGATAGACACATGCCTTGTTGGTTTCATAGTCACGAGCGAGACTGCTGAGCGTGGGCTCCTGATTTCCCATTTTGGGTAAAAAGTGCTGTTGGAATATCCTATGGGAACAACTCTTTGACTTCCCAGAGTTTAGAAATTGGTGGAATTGGTGGTTTCCCTTGTCTCGGAAAACACGTAAAGCCATTGGTCTTGCGCCTGATCTCTCTCCGGTCTTATCGAACTACCGTCCGATTGGACTATGAGAATGAAGGAACAGAGAAAGCACCAGTGATTACGCACACACTTGAGCACTCTACTATATCTCCTGCGTACCTGGCTAATCTCCGTGGAGATCGGCGTCCACGCTCGGAATGGGGTCGGGAGGATTGTTTATTTTCATTCAGGTAATAAGACTGGACAGCGAATTGCAATTTTATTAGCAATTTAGGTGCAAATGGCTTGCTTTATTCGAAAACCTACTTACAATAGGTATCTGATCTAAAATGATATACTTACATGCATATAAATTCACGTATAAACTAAAGTACAATAAGCATCTCTTATACAAACAACAGTACAACGCTCGTAATCGCAGGTACCAGGCAAGCATAAAACCTTATGTTCATAAATCGGGCCTTTAACACTACGTTTGGCGTACTAAGGTATTTTGCTTAAATATTCTAAACATGTAAAGGATTCTCTACTCTATTCTATAGAGATAAAGCTCATAATAAATTGTGATTATTTATTTACTGGGTTATCTGGGTACATACAAATCTTGTAGTTTGCAGGAAGGTGTATCGTAAGAGATTATGTATGCTAACACACACTCCATATTTTAAAGTCTGGTTTCATGTTTTCGCATTTCAGGCTCATTTCTTATTTTTGTTGAGAGTACAGCATAATAGTTTGGCTTTTTTAAATGAATTTTGGCAGAAGGAAGAAAAATCTTTGTCGTTAAAACGCCAAAAAGAAACACCCAATTAAACATTGCCTTCTGCTATCATTTTTGTGGTAACATATATAAGTATATAATATATAAGTAAGTACATAAGCCAGACAGCTAATTCAGAAAACTCAAACCAAAATAAGTAATGGATAGGACTATTAACTTAAAAGGTAAAGAAAAAGATCTCTATTCATCCATTTTAATTCACAAAGATTACCTAACATTTCTTTAACATTTTCGTGAAATCAATGCCATGTTAAAACATGGCCGAGTAATGTATATTTAAAAAATGAAAGAGACGCAAAGGCGACGGAACAAACCTTTTGTTCGGCTTTCAGTCACTTCCCTTGGGCCCATTGTTGAACAAATAAAAAAATATTCGACCATTGCGCGGGAAAACACGGCTTTGTGACTAATGTCTTGGATGCCAAAGGATACAAGCTTGTTTATTGAAGCTCTTCGCGAACTTGTGAGCCTGGTACTTTCCATGACTTATTTAGAATATGCTAGTGAGGTCGGTATGGCATTTTTGAACCCTATTCATTTTAAATGGGATTAAAGTCTGATTTTGTGTTTGACTAACTCCGTAGATATAAAAATATATTCTTTGAGTACAAAAGACAACAATTATAAGAATGTACGAGTAAGAATGTAACAACAGCTTACGTTACAATTTCCATCAAAGTTAATTATAATATTAACAATGCCCATTGAATTTTACCATCCGCTGTTGCACTATCATCATGTAGGTAAAGTGTTAAAGTTTTGTCAAACAACGTCCTTACTTGTCACCTGCCTTAAACATAACTATACTTAGTTCTTAACTACCTGAATTTGAGCAGCATTTTTTGAGGACTTATTATTAAATTAGTACCTACAACCTGCAGTCAGCTGCTTAATCAGAGACGAGAGAGTGATGGCTATAAGGACGGTTAAAATTAGTCGGTGCAACTCACTTTTAATTTGCAATTCTTAGTTGCAAATTCACATTCTTATAACTCTTTAACAATTCGGTCACAAAAGAGCTTGCCAAAAACAGGTAACAAGTCAAACAAAATTCAACAACAATGCCCAGATTTCCAATTGCATTCTTGAATTGACGCAAATATTTTTACATCATTCAGATTCATATATTCCGATGGAAGTTCACCCAAGCTCAAGGAGTAATGGAGTGGGCGAGGTTTTCTATCAAGTTTGACTTGGCTGCTCTTGCTTTATAGAAACTCTTTTCAAACTTGTGAGCCTGGTACTTTTGAAATATTTTTGTTACTTTTTTCCAGTTTACCTTTTCAAAACAAATGAATTTTGACAAAATAATAGACCCGCAAAACATAAAAAACATGAGGGAATTTGCCCACTACAACGTGGCATACCATGATCATAAGTCCATTACCGTGCTAAGAACTTTAAGCAAAAAAACATTATTTGTATCGAAAAGTATGAGACTGTGCCCGTAGTTGGTGTGGTGTTTTTTCCGATAGCACGTTCATCATCATATGGGTAGACTTCTTAAAAAAGTAACTAGCCAAATCGATTCAGCTGTTCTCAAGTGAAGTGCGTACCGAATACAAGTATTTTTTTGCATTCTAGTACCTTTTGCCCGTGGCTTAACTTACGAGTATGGAGATGAATTTATAAATTCTGAAATCTTCATAGGTACGTAAAATTTGTAAAGCTTCATCGCAATCGCATCGCATCAGGTGAACAAAACGAAAACGTTTAAAAAATCGACAAAAGTACATTTTAAAGCAAGTGGGCAAAGATTTTCATTGCAGCAGAGGCGGAATCGACAAATGCCCATGTATCACGTTAATCAAGACAAGATGAAAAAAATACTTCCATGCACAAAGACACCTAACATCCAGACCCGGAACAATTAGTAGGTCATACAAATATTTGTTTCGTGAGGAAATGGAACCCGCGACAGGCAGCAGCCAATTTTTTGTTTGGTATTTTTACGATTTGTGAAATCTTATTCATAGTTATTTCATTATTTTCTGTGACAGTAAATTTTAGAGATGACGGAGTTAGGAGGGTGATCTATTTATTTTTCAATAGTCATAGGAAGCGCCAAATCGTTATTGATATTTTAAAGTCGACAGGTACGGTTAACGGCAAAACTTCTTAGCAGTTAGCTCAAGTCACGTGGTCAGAACAAAGAGTTTGGAGGCGTTTCTGACTGCAGAAAGAGATTCAAAAAGAAACGGTCGTAACTTCGCTAGGCTTGCAGAAGATTTACGCGCTTACGCTAAACGTCACGAGGCGCGGTTATGCACAGAATGAACCAAAAAAATATAATATATTATTATAAACAGAGGAATTCGCTGCAACACGTTTGCGTTTCGCCCTCCCTCCCTCCACGCTTTTTCCGTCGTGTCCAAACGTCTACGGGCCCCCACCCCCGCGCTCCTCGTTGTATTCTTCTGTTAAGAGTTCTGTTATAAAGTTTCCGGAACCAGAAACGGAAACGGAAGTGTAAAAGCTTGCGGAACTTCTGCAGAAGCGGAAGCAGAGTTCTGTTGCAACACTAGATTGGATTATGGACTGACAGCCAACAAAACATAGTGACGATAATGAAATAAATCAAGCAAGGGTGATATTTACATTGTGAACCTAAAAGCAGTGAAATAAGAGCCAGTTTTCAAGTAAACGTATTAAAAAGAAACCTTACTGTGCATCCACTAGATATTTTATATAGCTTAGGTAATCTTTAGCAACAATGCGTAAAATGAAAATCAATAACATTTTACCATTTTACCATTATTCATATTCATATTATATTCTTGTCAAGCGAATTTCATCCGCTCAAGGAAGAGGTAATGAAACGGGTGACATTTCATGTCTAATTTTTAGTTGGTGCTCTAACTTTATTAAAACTCTTTTTATACTTGTGAGCCTGGTAGTTTTAGTTTCAATTGGTCATTGAAATTGGTGCCATACAAGAAATCCTAATTCATCAACCACTTTAATAATTTATCAACATACTGTTAATCCCTCTTCTACCCCCTGCCGCTGTTAGGTTCGCAGTGTAGTATATTTCGCACTAGTGTGGAAAAGTGCAGCGATCACTCCCTGCCACAATTTATTGCATCAGGCTGGTCACCGAACAATACTAGACACCAGGCAACGGGTCTTTCTCAATATTATTTATTACATTTTTTTAATGACTTTTTACTTATTTTTTCAAGAAGAGAAGAATGTCTAGAAGGACTTGGGCCAGGCAGGCCTTTGCCCAGCTGTGGGACAGTAGGAGCTAGGGAAAAAATCAATTTTGTGAAATATGTCGTTTGATACACGTGAACAATTGCCACTACTGTTTCTCTACTCCAAAACGACCTCTCCTTGGACTTGGTCGAATATTCAACCTCGGTAGCAATTACAAAATTTGCCCACTTGCATCAAAATGTACTATTTACGAGTCACCATCAGTTTTCCGGGGCTTTCACTCACGTGGAGGATGGTTTAATGTACTCAAACTGACTAATGTTTCATCATGACAGACAAGAATTTCAAAGATCATCGAAAACAGACAGACCTGTTGGCCTAGTGGCCAGTGGCCCTGACTGCTAAGCCGGAGGTCGTGGGTTCGATTCCCACCCGAACAAATGTTTGTGTGATGAGCACGATCATTTGTTCTCTGTCTGGGTGTAATTTATCTATAATATGTATGTATTTGGAAATATATTTATTTATCAATTGTCTAGTAGTCGTACCACCATCTCTGCTTAGTTTGGGACTAGATGGCGTTGTGTGAAAGTTGTAGAAAAAAAAACATTATCATCATCATCATCATATTATATTATTTCAGCCAAAAGACGCTTACTGTTGTACATAGGCCTCCTCCAAATGTCGCCACAATGAACGCCAAAACATACGGTAATCAAAATTCAGCAGCAATGCATAATATCAGAATCAGAAATGTTTTTCTACCATTCAGATTTATTTATTCCTGTCAGACAGAAATCAGGGCTCAGCTCAAAGAGTATCTAATGAAGTTGATGAGGTTTCCTATCAAACTTGTTTTGAGCGCTATGACTTCATAGAATCTCTTTTTAAACTTGCGAGCCTGGTACTTTTAAACCCAATTTGTTACGAAATCGTTAAAGAGACAGACGAGAACTTCATTCACCATCCAGAACATTATATTAATAGTCAAAATCAGCAGCAATGCTCAATAACAGAATCAGAAACGTTTTCTATTAAAATTCATATATTCCTGTCAGATAGAATTCAGGGCTCAGCTCAAAGAGTATCTAATGAAGCGGGTGAGGTTTCCTATCAAACTTGTCTTGAGCGATCTAACTTTATAGAATCTCTTTTCAAACTTGCGAGCCTGGTACTTTCGAACCCAATTTGATACCAAATTGTTACTCCACTATGAAATCCTAATTCGTCGCCACCATTTGAAAACCACTAATTTTCTTCTTTCTACCCGAGCCTTCGAACACCTGGAGGTTCCACGTGATGAAGTTGCCAAAACATTAAACAAGCTGGGAGGGGCGGGGGGGGGCATACCTGATTAACAAACCTCTTAATGAACTAGTGAAAAATTCTCCCACATTCAATATCTAAATAAAATAGGTTGCAACACTAATTATGAATATCATTTAATTTATTCAAGTAACTAGGACTCATAATTACACTTATCACAGAACATAACACAAAACATAACACCAACAAACAAACACCATTTAAATATTTCACACACATTTATCGATGACTGCAGGTAACATGCAAGTCACTGCAGCGCCTTATATATGGACAGTCGAGCCGGTCGGCTATCATCAACTAATTATGGTAACTCGTTTTACTCAGTAAAAGTATGATACTCCCTCCTACTCCACCCAGAGCAAAATAAGTTATTTGATAATTACTTAATTTTTTAAAATTTGCCCCACTTTTTTTTGCCCCCAAGCCGTTGATCATCTATCTACGCCACTGCCTCTACTTACTCGTATTGCTTTATGGAGTCAAAATTCAACATCAATGCGCAGTATCAAAATCAGAAACGTTTTTCCATCCTTCAAATTCATATATTCCTGTCAGACGGAATTCGGGGCTGAGCGAAATGAAGCGAGACAGGTTTTCTATCAAACTCGCCTTGAGGCCGAGTGCGGCCTAACGCGATAGGTCGGGAATATTGCCATTATATCCACTTTCCATATAGTTAGGGAGGGTCACGGAAAAGTCATTATTTGAGGAAGGTCAAGGATTTTAATAAATGTTACATTATAAAGTAAACGTGCGGTAAGGTTAGGAAGGGTTAGGGTAAAGTTTTCCAGGGAAGTTTGTGAAAATCATGAGACCTCTCGATTAATATCTACTATAATGATCTAAGAGGCCTTTAGGAGTTGGTTAGGTAGTCTTTTTAAGGAGACATAACCGCAAATTATTAACTAGTCATCACAATAAAAGCGTCTGGACAAATTGACATTCTATTAGCGAGAATGGTCGAGAAATCAAAAATCTGTACATACTCGTAACATGCGCCTTTCGGGCCGAGTTCAAGCCCGAGTCGTCGGCGCGTAGTGCGTGTGCCTCAAGGAGATGTTAGCAAACCGTAGGGGGCCAGCTAGGCCGATGCCCGCTAGGGGACAGGGAATGTCCTGAAATTCCTTGTACTCCTAGTGAAAAAAAAAGAAAACCGTGGTCCTTGAACGCAAAGGGCAACTGAAGGACACAGATGTGGTTTTAGTCAGTAAAAATCTGACACGCCTTCACGCTCCACACAGACCGAGAGAAGTCATTGGATGATTTCCCCATCGAGATATAAGTACTAACGTACTACTCGATATCTCGATGGATTTCCCAAATGAAAAAACAAAGGACACAATAAAAAAGTATTTTTTTGTGTTATTAAATACTTTACCTGGCCCAGTATTCTGCCAGGGCATTGCCGTCCGCTGATGAAGCCAAAAAAATAAACCCTTACGTGAGCAGGTAACAGGGCATGTGACGCAAGATAGTAGGTGACACATGGTCTGAGTAGAGACGCCGCACAAAGACTGATGATCGGATCCGTCCGAGAACCTCCATCCGTGGAGATTTTCTTTGTTGTGGCCAACCTGAGTGCGGTGTCTATTTAAAGTTTTCCAGGTTGGCCACAGACCCGCTTACCCAGGAATTATTTAACATAATTTTAGACTTTTTATTTTGTCTAAGAGCTAAGAACTTCTTAAACAGTTCATTCCCAACCAGATAAAGCCAACACTACCGACGACTAACACTAATTCACTCCTCCTTTTGTCCGTAGAGAATCCTACCCCCTGACGCCACTTCCCGACGAGGTCGGAGGTGGGGTCATCACAGAGGGTCCTTCACTCCTGCTGGCCACCTGGACGCCGAAGGGACACGGGCTGATCACAGTCAAAGACTACGACATATACTACAGGCCAGCCCCTCGCTCTTCCACGGGGTACCGGGTGACAGAATCTGGAATAGCAGGAACGATTCACAACGGTGTTCCTGATTGGTTGTATGAAGGTAAGTGTGTTTTAATTTTGATCAAATTTTCATGTTTATTCTTATTTTGAGAGGTAGGTAACTCCTATACTCCAAGCCACATGGCTATAGGCTCCACGGATTCATATATATGCGATGGCCTGATGCTGCGTAAGCGAGCGAGGTGACCCTCCGACGCGCCGCTCCTTTGATGATTACCATTTCACTGCGCTCACGATGTTGGAAAGTAGCAGATTCTGGACTAATTGTGCTCCATTGGTGGAATTGCTGCAAGGCGTTCCGATGCGAGGATAAAACAATAAATAAATATAGATTTCTTTTTTTTGACAATTTTGACCGGTCTGCACTGCTATAATGCTATTAACATTGTAATATGGATATATTGTACAATCAATCATTTTTAGAGTTCCATACCTCAAAAGGAAAAAAAACGGAACCCTTATAAGATCACTTTGTTGTCTGTCCGTCAAGACTGTCAAGACTCTTTATCAGGTATCAAGTTGAAATTAAAACAAGACAAAAGCAAGGTTTTATAGCACAGGTCTAGGAATAAACCTGAAAACAGTAAATTTGTTATTACGTCATAAAAAAACTTTTTGCGATTCGGAAAAATCTTCGAGACTCCATACGGGAATTCAACTATTTACTCGTACATAGGTAAGTTTGTACGGAACTGTCAGTGCGCGAGACCGACTCGCACTTGCCCAGTTTTTTTTTAAGACACTACTGAGTTTATTACTGGTACCATAGGAAATGACCGATTGGAACCGTGCACGAGCTTCTGACGTTTCGTACGTGCCCTTTATAAGTCTATTTAAACCCGTGACAGAAATCTGCTATTCAAAAAAATTTATTATGAGTCGGATTAAAGTTTTTGCTCGTAAAAAAAAGCTCAAACAAACAAAATCAAAATATTTTTATTTCATATAGACTTACATGGGCACTTATAAAACGTCAGAAGCTAATGCCCGGTTCCAATTGGTCTTTTCCTATGGAGAAGAACCGGTAAGAAACTTCACGGTAATCCATAAAAAAATATTATATAAGTTATAATTAAAAAAATATAACTTCTGGGCAAGCATGCTCCATTGTCGGCCACACCATCGCTTACCATCAGGTGAGATAGTGGTCAAACGCTAGCCTATCAATTATATTTAAAAAAAATATTAATTTCACAATATTTCCATATTAGGTACAATATTAAGGAGAGGACAGTGTCAATCAGTCAATATTGTACCCAAAAGCATAATAAAAATGACAATCTATACTTAAAATAAATCTGTAGAAGTTTTTAGTTTTGCGTGTATCACTTAAAATGTACGAAATTGATGTAGATAACTTTTATACATTAAAATTGTGTGTAACTTGATATATTACTCAGGCTTTGTTTCATCGCAATCGGTTAACTATATCGTAAGATATACTACATTCGTTGACTCTTAAGCGGTATGAAGTTCGCTGGGTCATCTATATTTAAAATATATTGGATATGTTAGTTAATGAGTTCTTGTAGTAAACCGACGAAAGACTTATTCCGCTTATCGTATCTACCAAAATCTGTTCCCGAAAATTTTCAAATATTTTCTTCTGGCAAACAGACACTTCAATTTCATGGTCGACAAGGCATATCCGTATAATGTTTGCGTCATAACCGTTCGTTTTCACAAAGGAAAATCTGAAAGTCTTTTCGAACACTGAAAGCAGTGTTGCTAGTCGATTTTAATTTTTAGAAAACGATTTTGTTACTGTGGAGGGACAAGAACAAGAACAAGTGCGAGAACATTTTTTTGATTTTTGTTAAAGCGTTAGATGATATTGCTTAATATTAGTTCTATTTTTGAGAGAAAATCACCATCCCATCTTCCTAGCTTTTCGTGCTGTGCTGGTGCTGCCGCTGCGGCTGCGGAGAACCTCAATTAGAGGGTGAAATATAACCCCTGTCGGCAGTTATATTTTTGAGCCGTTCAGGATTGAAACTCTTGGGCCGTGGGATCCGAGTGCTCATACGGCCAGAGATTAAACATTGCCATAGAACGTGGCAATGCCGCCAGTCTTTAGGACACACTTCCAATCGACAGCGATGCGGAGGAATTTTTAACACCAAATTTTAGCCTTTAGTGTATTACATAGTTTTAATTAGTTAAGTGTATATATATACCGGCATTTAATACAATCATATACTAATACTATATTAGATCCTATGTCTTATTCCAGGATATGGTCTACCCGTCTGGCTTTCATTTAAATCCGTTCAGCTGTTTAAGCGTGAAGAAATAACACACAAACAAACACGCTCACACTTTCACCTTTAGAATATTATAGTGTGACTGGGCTGGTTGGAAATTGTCGTAAATATATTGAAATCATTCCACGAAACATAGTTTTGTAAATAATTTCATTAATAATAATATAATAATAATAATATTCCACAACTATCACACAACGCTGTCTAGTCCCAAGCTAAGCAGAGCTTGTGTTGTGGGTACTAGACAACTGATAAACATACTTATATATTTCTAAATACATATATATTATTATATAGATAAATTACACCCAGACACAGAACAAATGAACGTGCTCATCACACAAACATTTGTCCTGGGTGGGAATCGAACCCACGACCTCCGGCATAGCAGTCAGGGCAACTAACCACTAGACCAACAGGTCAGTCAATAGTTTAGGACTGATTTAATTGGTAGCATAGGATCTAAAGTATTGAATAAACTAGTTGTGGACTATTGAACTTCTACAACAAAGAAATTTTAGACACTTTAACATTGGTAGAGTGCTACTGCACTTTTGATCCCTGACTGTACATAACTTTTAAACATTAAAATTGTGTGTAACTTAATACATTACTTAGGCCTTGTTTCATCGCAACCGGTTGACTATATCTAAAGATATACTACATTCATTGACTGTTAGGGGGTACGAAGTTTGCCGGGTCAGCTAGTAATAAAATAAAACAAATAATCCTCCAGACCGAATCCGACACGACTGGAAAGAGATCATGCGCAGGACCAACTGCTTTACGTGCCTTTCGAAGCACGTGGGTATCATACCTCCAACTTTCAAACTCTGAGCAGCTACAGACTAATTCCTAGTGAAAAAATCCAACAGCAATTTTTACCCGATCCGGAAATTGAACCCAAGACAAACACGGATTTTTTTTTTCGGTGGAAAAATCATCTTATGACATCAGTGTCAGACTTTTACTGACTAAAAACCCACTCCTGTTCCTTCGTTGCCTTTCGTACCAGGGTCGAGTCTTCCTTTCAGAATCAGACCCTTGGCCCCAGTAGGCTTCGACCCTGCTGGCCCCTACAGTTGCTGACATCTCCTTGAGGCGCGCGTGGAACAGTACGCGCCGTCGACGACTTGGGCTTGGTCGGGACGGTTACCGGACGCTCGGACGGCGAGCTACCCATTGCTCGCCGTTCGCAAGCCTGCGCCTATGGTGGCCGGAAATCGGGATCGGAATATCGGCGGCGGTTGGGGCGTGAGGACCGTTGCCTCACACGATCGGCCGCCTCCTTTGCTAGCATTACTGCTTCGGAGAAGGAGGTTACCGCCTGCCACTCCTCCTTGCGCCAGACCATGGCCTGTACCAAGGCCCGGCGCGAGTAATCGCCTCCGCCGATCGCCCCCACGAGGACAGAGCGGTGCTCTACCCAAGCGGGGCACACCTCCACCGTGTGCTCCACCGTGTCCTCCGGGCAAGACAAACACGGTCAGCAGTTGCGACCACGAGAACAACAAGGCAGTTAAAAATCGTACCTAAACTATAACAAAGTTATAATTAATTCAGTTAACTAAATTCGAACCATTAGAGAACTTACAAATTCCAATTAGTGTAAAATTAAACCACCGCTTCTTGAACTCTGTTATCCTAGTCCAGAGTCCATGAAATTCGATATTTATCGACGATTCTCTTTTTCAATATGGCTGCCGCTCATTCTGTTCAATATTGTATTTCTAATAAAGTTCCAGCAAAACGCTTGTCTTTTCTTCCTGGCGAAAATTCAATTCAATTTTGAGGGTAGTTGAACGATCTCCGATAAATGTTATTTTTATTGATATGAGGGTAGTTCTATGTTGGTGATAACGTTTGGCCAATATTTGTTGTAGTTGAGAAAGGATTCTTTGAGAGCTGTCGATTTTGAAGTGTCAAAGTTATGTGTTTTGTTGATTCATTTAGACAAGCTTTTTTTAGAGGTACGTACCGAGTGAAAAGTGCCGCAAACCTCCGCTGAAAGGGGAGGATCCTCCGATCAGACGGGTGTTGTGTCTGGTCCGGGCAACTGCCCTGATTGTTGATTACTAACTGTTGTATATATGTTCTAATCGCACGGAGAACTCTGATATCGTGATGAAAGCGGTAGCCGGTTCCTATATAGTGACATCTCGTAAGAGCCCAGCAGAGTCGAAGCCTACTGTGGCCATGGGTTGTGCGAAAGTGTACCCCGGGGTCCTGGAACGAAGGCAAAAAAGGAACAGGAGTGGGCTTTAGTCAGTAAAATTCTGACACCCCCTAACGCTCTGCCCAAGAGCGGGAGAAGTCAGTGAATGATTTCCCACCTAAAAAAAATGTAGCGACATCTACATATTTATGTCACTATAACCTTTTAGGTACCCTATTTCGCAAGAGCAGGTGGAGGTATAACATTGAAATTAACATCGAATAATACTAAAAGGGTGACCAGACGGTTGCAAACTAGCGTTCCAACCAAGGTGACCTTGGCTTATGTGTTTGGTTTGTGTTGCGGCTACATGGATGTAAACCACGCGCCAACACCTCTGGTGGTTGAGAAAACGCGCCTCCCACCCAAGGGCGTTAAAGGTCATGGATTACAACTGCTGTCTACACGGATTGAAACTAGCAAGGTCACCTTGGTTGGGAGGTTGGTTTGCAACCATCTGGTCACCCCTTAATACGAGTATATAGACCTTCAACGGAGTGTTTTGTTTCACGTGCGACTCAAATAGATGTCAGCAAGATTGATGGGGCCAGCCGGCGGTTATGTCGGCCCTAAGCCGACACACCTACCAGGGCTGCAGATTGTTCGAGGGAGTTACCGTGACCACCGCAAAGCGTAAGCTAAAGAAACATTGTGGGTTTTAGTCAGTAAAAGTCTGACACTCCCTCTCGCTCCTCTCAGAGCGGGTGAAGTCGGTTGTTGATTTTCCACGTAAAAAAGGCATAGACCCTTAAGCTGAAATATCAACCATCTCAAAAAGCAACGAAAAAAAAGGTAATTCATGCCGCATATTAATTATCAATAGTACATTTTGATTTTTTGATTTTGTGAATTTGTCGTTGCGACCGAGGTGAAATACGCCCGAGACGCAGGTGAGGATGCTATGGAGCCGAGTACTGCAGTGACAAATTTCCACGTGTATCAAACAACGTTTTTCAATGCACTGACAAAGAAATAAATAAACTAGGGGTGCCTGGCGTCTAGTTGTGCCTGTTTGGCGACCAACACGTTGCGACAGACAAATACAATAAATTGTGGCGGGTCGAGGTCGCGCTTTTTATTTTAAAATATCATATAACATATAATGTTACTTCGAAATATTCAACAGTCTACAAAAAGTCGCGCAAATACATAATGACGATATTCTCGCTCTCGGCACAAGTTTTCGCATCATTTATCGATGTTTCCCCACATTGCATGTCGACTCGCTCTTTACAAAGTGCACGTTGGAGACCAAGTTCGTAAGTTACGGGTTTAGCAAGTTTCTGTTAGTTCTATGCGTCCCTAGTATATTAAATTTTAAAAATAAAAATTGCATATGTTATATATTTTATTGAACTTTAATCATCATCATCATTTCAGCCGAAACACGTCCATTATTGAATACAGGCCTCCCCAAGCATCGTACACGAGCAATCCTGTGAGTCTCGCATCCAACGGAATCCCACGACCCTCACCAGGTCATCAGTTCACCTTGTGGCCCTTCCAACGCTGTGTCTTATGCTACACAGTCGCCACTCCAGTCTTTTGGCTTCATCTACCATCTATTCTCATGATATTGTATACAAAATGCCTTTATTTTATATGGTTTATTTAATTACCCCGATTTTACTCATCTTGCATCCTGGGATACGTAGTTGCCTATATTACTAGTGCTAACCCAAAGCATTGTCTGTCTATTCGTTGTCCATGCATTACTGAGCAACGGAATGCATAACTTCATCAAATATCTCAGACACCAGAAACAACATAAGATTGAAAATGTTTTTTTTATTTATGAGAAATTATCAAATAACTTCTCCTGCTCTAGGCGGAGCGAGATGGAGTGTCAGACTTTTAATAATTAAAATCCACATGAGTTTCTTCAGTTGCGTTTTGCGTTCCAGTGCCTTCACTCTTTAGAACCGTCAGCAGCCCTGACAACTTTTGTAAGCCCTGTGATCAATATTCCAACTCTATACAAAAAACTTTTAGTCGTATCTTCCTGTGGGACAGTTCAGACTGATATTACATTAAAGCCCCACATTTTCTACAACAGGGAAATGTCAAAAACAGAATAAACAAAAGAGAAACACTGTATCTTTTGTGTTTCTGTTGCAGGGTAAAACCGTATAAGGTACTAACAAGTAGTAATTATATTCCTTTCTTACTCTGTCGAGTTGTATTTCCGCTTTTCCCTAATGTTTGAAAACTTCTTTTAGTGCTTCCACACAGACTTTAGTTGTGTCTTTTGTACAACTGTAGCATAATTAGGCTTATAAACTTCCCACAGCTGGGAGTCAGGCCTTTTCTCTAGGTGAGGGAATAGGCCTTAATCCACGCGGACCCAATGTGGGTTGATTAATTTCAAATGTCTTCGAGTTTTGGTTCCAGCACATGGCGGTTTCCGATCTATAACTATTATGAAAGCAGCTTTGATGAAATAATTTACACAAAGTGAAGCGCCCTGGCTGTGTTTGAACCCACGACCTACACTTGTAAATCGATGTCGTTTCCACTGAGCAACCACTGCTCTGCCCCCCTAGTCAAGTTATAACCGTTTCATTTCGATTCTCTATTCGTTGATCGCCTTGATTCGGCCACGTCTCCTATTCCTTTGTTCTGACCACGTGACTGAGCGTTGGGATGACGTCAGAACAAAGGAATCGGAGGGGTGGCCGAATCGAGGCGATCAACGAAACGAAAATCGCAACGAAACGGTTGTAACTTGGCTAGGGGGTCAGTACTCAACTTTAATAGAGACTACGTGAATTCTTATAGAATTATGTAGGTGCAACATAACCATGCAGACAAATATCGATGTATAATCTACGTAAGTCTGTAAGTTACAGACTTACGTAGTCTGTAACGTGTGGACACGTCATTAGGTTTAAATGGGAAGTATTATCTTAACATCTTCTCAGTCTCGAAAACTTTTACAAACAATATCGTAAACTTGATTTGATTCTAATATGCACAGGATTGCTCAGGAGTGCAATTTATTAAGAGAAATCTGTCTTTTGTATATTTTGTAAGGGAAACATAGATGAATCATTCTTATCTTCTATATTTATAAAAGGAGAAACTGACTGACTGACATATCAACGGACAGCCGAAACTACTGGGACTAGGAGCGTGAAATTTTGCACAAAGCTTCCTTTTATGACGTAGGCGAGCACTAAGATAAGATTTTCCCTCACACACTATATTCACTCCATAAGGGGATGAAATGATCGTGAGGAAACCGGCATGTTCTAGAACCAAAAAAATCGAAGACATGTGACATCCACCAACCCGCACTGGGCCCGCGTGGTAAGGCCCATTCCTTCTCCTAGAGAGGAGGCCTGAGTCCCAACCGTGGGAACATTATAAGGCCGACTATGCTATGGTATGCTAAGGGGATGAAACGGGGGTCCAAAGTTTGCATGGAAAAATCTACTTTTATGCGGGCGAAGCCGCTGGCTGAAGCTAGTCTCTCAATAAATAGAATTATCTCTCACAAACTGCTACTTAAAAGATTTGAAAATGACTAAACACTGATTTTAAGAGTGACCAGTAACTGTAAGCACAAACACACTACCTGTGTCTGTGCACACCCTTGTACACTGTAATAACTCTCATGACGATGGCTAGTTACAAAAATGGCCACCATGACCGAAATTCGGTCTGGAAGGCTAATACAAGCGTGATGATGAAATCAAATCTTCATTACGAAAACCCCAACCTCGACAACGGACGTCATTCACAACACCTTATGCCTAACCATTTAATTCCAAATCCGAGCACACCTTCTCTACCAGAAATAACTGCCGAAATTTCGTATAAAACACGTTTCACCCCTCCATCTTACTCTAGTGGCAACCTGGCACCCGCCACGGAATGTGGCAAACTGGCAACTGGCACAATCTGGCAACTGGCACGCAAATGAGTCGAGTGCAGGCGCTCATTAAGATAGAGGTGGCTCGTTTACAACACGTCTTACTGAATAAAATGATCATTCCCTCCCCTGGTGGATGTAAAGTTAGAACGGCAGCTTGTGGTTTCGGGTTTAGGGTTCTGTAGAATGATTTGTGTAATTATGGACAATTTTTAGGGACTTTTTTGCGTAGGACAAAATAATACTGTACTATACACCAAAACAACTCTTATTACTCATATATACGACAAAATTTATAGATACAATCATAGGTACAATGGTGGTCTTGATTAGGGTTCAGTATATCAATTGGCAAAAATGGGACCATTATAGAAGACTTTGTAATCCGTCTGTTAAGAAAGAAAGAAAGAAAGGAAACATTTATTTGAGACTCGCACAGGACAAACAACAATAAAATAAAAAGTAACTATTAAGACTAAACTACCTGTAACCTGTGTACCTGTGTGTAACTGTTAAGACTCTTTTTTTCCGAAACAAGTGGAGATATTAAGCTAAAAATTAATATAATTTTTTATGGTAATGCAATCTAAAGATAAGACCGTTTGTGCTTTGTTTATGGCGCATATTTTGACATTGGTGAGAAAATCAAAACCTACTTGTACTTCCCATTAATCCTGAAATTCGACAAGAAGCAACGTCTCATAGCACAAGGAAAGGAAAAAGCCTGAAAACCGTAAATTTTTAGTTACGTCATCACACAATTACTTTTTTGCGATTTGAAAAAATCTTCTAGACTTGTTTCGGAAATTGAATTATTTACATAGCTAAGTTGTACAGAACCCTCGGTGCGTGAGTCCGACTTGCACTTGACCGATTTTTTTTCATAGTATAGCATAATCAGCGTTATAATGTTCCCTCTGCTGGGATTTAGGCCTCCTCTCTATTAGAGGGAAAGGGCCTCTAATTGAGGGGATGTCACGTCAAGTTTTTGGTGTAGTGTTCCACGCGCGCCCTAAAAAGATATCAGGAAACCCAGGAGCCCAGCAGGGCCGATACCTGCTAGGGCCATGGGGAAAAATATTAAAGGGATACTCGTGGTCCTGGGAAGCATTAAGGCAAAGTTCCTTCTTTGCCTTAATGCTTCCCAGGACCACGACTGGGAGTGAGTTTTAGTCAGTAAAAGTCTGACACGCCCTCTCGCTCCTTCCTAGAGCGAGAGAAGTCATTAGATAATTTCCCACAATAAAAAAATGGTGTGCTAGTACCGATGTTTTAATTCACCATACTTTTCCCCAAATTGTTTTAGCCTAATAAAATCAAATACCCCGCTCACTATGGCCTACCATAATACCAGCTGAAAGAGTAAGAGCCCTACTCTCGTCAGCCAGGCATACGTAGCACGAACCTAATTGACCTAGGCACACTAGGTAGACCTTGACATTTGGTTCAGATGGATGAGAGTTTTCCACTATATTTCAGTCTAGCCTTGTTTTCTCAAAATCTATATACATAAAAATGAATAGCTGTTCGTTAGTCTCGCTAAAACTCGAGAATGGCTGGACCGATTTGGCTAATTTTGGTCTTGAAATATTCGTGATAGTCCAGGGAAGGATTTAACGGTGAGAAAAAATGGAAAAAATCATGAAAAAAAAATATCCGAATACAAAGCCAGCTCTAATTAAAATGTCTTAATAAAAGTAATTATGCTGTTCTGGTAATGCCAGTAGATTGCGTTATCCTTACTATTAGGCGGTACGAAGTTCGCCGGGTCAGCTAGTATCTTTATATCTATATATATAAAAGAAAGTCGTGTTAGTTACACTATTTATAACTCAAGAACGGCTGAACCGATTTGGCTGAAAGTTGGTGGGGAGGTAGCTTAGAACCAGGAGACGGACATAGGATTTTTTTTTTTGAGTAGGGTAGAGTAGGGTAGAGTTGGATAGAGTTGGGTAGAGTAGGATGTAGTAGTCAGTTGACGGGAGCGAAGCCGCGGGCAAAAGCTAGTGTATATATATATATATATATATATATATATTTCTTTTGTACGTGTATTTGAACGGCTTGACCGATTTGGAAGAAATGTTGTGTGTATATTTGAGTGAGTCCCTGAATGGCTTGAAAATATAATTGAACCCGCTAATTGGCACTGCAATCGGGTCCTCAATTTTTTTACTGACGAATGATAATACGTAACAGTGGAGCGCATTACGTAACGGCGTAGGAAAACCGCTGAGGCAAATTGTTAAATTGTCATGTTTGTTGGTAATATTTGATCCACGCGTGTAACTTAACTGATAGTTTGACAGAAGTTTGCTTATCTATCACATTGTGACGTAATCAAGAACACGTGACAGTTTGAAACGTTTAGGCGCGAAATTTAAACAATTAATGATAGTCCAGGGAAGGTTTAAACGGTGAGAAATTATGGAAAAACTCACAAAAAAAAATCGAATACAACGCCATCTCTAATTAAACTGTCATTTTAAAATGACTTATGCTGTTATGGTAATACCAGTAGATGGCGTTATCCTTACTATTAGGCGGTACGAAGTTCGCTGGTCAGCTAGTTAATATTTTTTTTTTTTTAATAATAACTTGTCTATCTGTAAAATGAAAACAAAATCCTAAAAATTCGTCAACATCCCTATTGTTAGGATAGAAGGCAGCGTTAAGTTTTGTTACGCAAATATACTTCAGTCTAGACGCTCGGCACCAGACACGCCATTCATCCAGTAAATTAAACAAGAAAATATATAGAAAAAGAGGACCCATCGTCAATGTCATGTCCTCACTAAATTCCCCAAGCTTCTCGACTATTTCATAGCTATTTCTCGTAAACACGTCAGAAAGGGTTTCCTGCCTTTTCTGTGAAAAGGACTCAAAAAGTGGAAAGGTTTCGAATTCCTTTGGGAGTCTGTTAAGTTGGCTTTACAGTCGAAAAACTACGCAAATATTCCAGCTTTTTCCCATGACTTCGATCCGACTTCGACTTCATGAAGCGGGCGGAACGTAAACACATGGCAATTAGGTTTAAAAACCATGGTCAAATTTAAAAAGCTCGACGAAAATCGGACAGGCTGGACAACGTCTAATTTGGCACACGTAACCATAAGGTTTTTCTGTGTCCGGTTTTTTCCGGACGCTTGGCGCCGCAGCTGTAGGACCTCACAATTTATTGATTAACAAAAATACAGCAGATTTTTACGTTATCATCATCATTTCAGTCAAAAGAGTTCCACTGTTGGACATCGACCTCCCCTAGGTGCCGCCATAAATACCGATGTTGTGCGTCTCGTATCCATCGGATTCCCGGGACCCGCATCAGATCATGGGTTCACTTTGTAAGAGGCCTTCCAATGCTGCGTCTTCCGGTACGCAGTCGCCACTCCAGAACCTTTCGGCCCCGACGGCCATCTGTTCAGCTAGCAATGTAGCCTGCCCACTGCTAGTTAAGTTTGGCGATTCTTCGATTATGTTTGCAACTTTAGTTCTCCTGCGGATATATTAATTCCTGATTGAGACTAAAATATTACATAAATATCCATACAACTTATTAAAGAATTTTAAATGTTTAATAAAAATAATTGAAAACATGATTCATTTCAACAATTTTATTTGTTCTATTTCAATTTGAATATTTTGTCCAGCTATTATTTTCAAATTTATTACAAGTCTGTGTGTGTCACCAAAGTAATTGCTTACGCATCGTTTCGGTTGCCATTAAAAATGTCACATCTAATAAATATTGGCTCCGGAGTTAGTATTACATATTTCTATAGTATATCATTATTTATATTTTACATGAAATCTTTGCTAATCAAGTTATCATAAACATACCTAACTGAAGTAGTAGGCGGCGGATAGTTATTCTTGTGGTTATTCTGATAAAACTGCTATTAATAATGTGTCAATTGATAATAATGATACAGTAAAATGTCATTACGATAAAAAAAAAACTTGAATTTTACGAAAGCCATTCAAAAAACAAGCGCAACGTAAAAAAAGCCATGGAGTTCGGAACGAATTTCACAGGTTAGTAGATTTCAATCTCTAATAGTGTTATTTAGTGGTTATTCTTTTAAAATTGAAACTATTTAAAATGTCTTATTTATCTTTAATATTCTTTAGCTTAGTCCGGTCCAGAAGATCTTTGGCATAAATAGCTGAACAGATTTACAGGGAAAATAGCACACGGATATCCCTTGTTCTGATGCAATCAATAGTACTTTTTACAAAGGTACACGCATATTTTTTCAAGAGAAACCACAGGCAACAGCTTAGTTATAATATTCTCCCTACTTTATAATAGTACCCTTTCTACCATAGACACATTTTCCACTCTATTATACAAAGCATCCCTGAGATAAATAATATTTATAGTCCACTACAATCTATGTAGGGTAGCATGCGTACTAGGTCAACATAAACGTGGAGGCCACAGATCGTGTAATAATAGCACAATGTGGGATATTATTACACGATATAAATATTGCGTGTATTATCTTCAGAAGCAAAAATGTGCGAAATGATGCGTTGTATTCAAACCTTTTTTTTAATTGATAATTGTTATAAAACTGCTGTTTTTGCTTGCTGGTTTGTCTAGTATCTGGAAATATTCAGTAGCAGCCCGTGTCAAGCACTATGTTCTACAGCATGAGTATTTTATTAATTTTTATTACGTAGAAAATCATCAAAAGACTTCACCACACCCACTCTGGATAGACCGTGAGAGAATGTCAGACTTTTACAGACTAAAACCCATGGTGTTCCTTTAGTTGCCCATTTGAGAGGACCATGGTAACACCTTCGAACCATTGGCAGCCATACCAGGCATCGGCCCTGACTGGCCCCGTCATTTAAATATCCATACCACTGACAGACGAACAGACTAACAGACGGGAAAACAATGTGATCATATAAGAGTTCGGTTTTTGCCTACTGCGCCACAGAACCCTAAAATTACATCACAACTATGCAAGCTACGCTACTAAGCTGCAACCGGATTTATTCCAGATCCTCTATTTTTTAAATATTTCCAACCCTACCTTAGGCTGGCTCCGTCTTATATACTTAAGCCTATTAATGAGTTATTCATAACTAAAGTAGCCTAAGGAAGCTTACGTACCGTGTTCCCAGGAATATTTTATTGTCGGGCCATTTTTATAATACAAGCATACACCTGTGACTCAGGGTAAACACATGTATATAACCTTATTTATATGTGAAATAAAGGAATTTACTTTCAGATGACTTTACAATTCTATACACCTGCTGTTCGGTCTGGGGCCTTGGTACTTTATTTTCAAAAAACTGAAAATTATAAATGTTTCTTGAGTTTTTTTTAATCTAATCATATGGTTTCAAAATTGTGTATGTTTGATTATATTTATATCGGAAGTTAATGTCTAAAAGTATTGATTTCATTACCAAAATTCTTAACCGACTATAAAAGAGGACGTTCTCTGTCGTCTGAAAGTTTAGTATGTATGTTGCTCAGAGTTATCTTTGCCAATTGTTAACCGGTTTTGATTATAAATTATTATTTATTTGTTTTAAAGAGTATTTTCATCGAGCTTATCCTTCACTGATGAGAGACTTTGAGGTCACTCTGTATTCCGATTTTCGCCTGCTGGAAGTTCTATTATCTTCTTAACTGTAGTGGCGATAGGCAGGGCACATAACTCGCAAAATATCCATTCTGGTCATTGGGGCTGAAAAGTGTAGTTGGAAAACTTTCCACAAGCTTAACGGATGCCCTGGTGAAAGTCGCGAAAGTTCGCTGGATGTGAGAAGCATAAGATCGGTGGATATGGCGACGCGTGAGGGTGGCCTAGGTCCAGCAATGAAAGTCTTTCGTCTGAAATAATGATGATGATGACATACCAGACTGCAAGGAAGTAGCGCGAAAAACTGCCCACTATGCATTTCAAGATCACTATAGCGGATAAACGATGATGATAAAATGATGTTTATTTTGCAAATTAATTATAAATAACACTTGCACTTTTTCTATTTATTTTTCGTTTTTTTTTTTTGTCGATAGTTCTGCGTTTAACCACTATTTCACCGATGATGTGGTCGACGATGACTGATGAATTTGAACTAAATAAGGCCAGTGTTTCCTAGCTGACTACCCTCAGAAGAAACACAGGAACAAACTCAGAAGTCAAAGTCTGTTTTAAAGTCCATACAGTAAACATGTATTGGTCAAATCATATGAGAACCATGCAGATTAGTGTCTGAGCAAAAGCTATGTTAATGAGTAATCATTAACATAGCTAGGCTATGATTACCTAGACTTATATTTAGATGGGTAGTAGTAATACTACCCATCTAAATATAAGCCTAGTCTCTTTTTCGCTGTTTGTCTACACCTACCAGGTTACCATACAGGGTAGAGAGTAGCGAGCAAAGTAAACACTGCTTCTGACCTTTACAAGACCCGCGTACGGTTGGCAAACTCATGGAAATGTTTTATTAATTTAACAAAATTTATGCACATGTTGAATCTAAATGTGGAATCTTGTGAATGGCGACTGGGTAAGCCGACGGCTGAAGTACTAGGAGACCATAATTTAATATCCTGTTCACGTTTTCGTCGGCTACCGGTTCTTTTATTCTGCATCTAGTTAACCGCACGTTCGTGTTGCAATTTTGACTTTGCATCAAAGGCGATGATTTAGTTGCCGCAGAGGCGATTTTTATGTGACTAAATTAATGTTCGAACGAACCGTTTCTACTTTGAGAGCATATTTTATATGGAGCATATAATTATGTTGCTTGTTCGAGCTGTCATGACAGCAGAATCATCTCACACCTCTTCTTCATGAGCTCGAGAGTCGGATCAGAGAGCCTTTTGTTCTTATTTGTGCGGTGAGTCTTGAAAAATTTAGACTCGACCGTATGGACAGTTTCCACGAACTCATCGTTATATTCGTCCACGGAGCTCCCTAGGCACGTCGAACGATTGCTGTTCAAGCTGAAAGCTCTCGGAGTTTTGGATCTGGACCTGTGCTGGACGGAACGTAGACTTTCTATGAGCCTTTAAATCTAAAAAAAAATCCTTTCTCTTTTTTGTAGTGTTTCAGCCTGTTCGGAATCGCTCTTTATTCTTGGTTTTCTTTTTGTTTTTCTTTCTGCCATTCTCTTTTTAAGCAGCCTCACTTCACTAGTCTGTTTTGGCATCTAAAAACCAACAAAATAAAAATAAATACATAAGAAATTTGATAGTTACCAAATTCCACCCTTGTAATAATAGGTCTTACTTAACTACATAAAGGTATTCGTTTGCTATTCAAGTCAGTTTGTCTTACAACTTTAATACTGGCTATATAGGTACAAACAATACATAAACAGTACATACTTAAAATTCGGTGGCTAATTTTTCAATTTTCAATTACGGTGGCTAATTTAAAAAAAAAAACAAAATTGAGCCACCAAAATTGAAACAAAGCATAAAAAAAATCTTTAAAAATACTGGTTTTAAATTACAACTGAATCACTGATAAATGCATAATTCGAATCACTATCTACAAAGCTGCAGCTAGTACACTAGCTGCAGCTTATTATTATTATTATTATTTTATTTATCTCAGGACCCTGAGGTCCTGGACCTTTGGGAGGCGTACGAGGAGCCGAAGCCAACTCGCAGAGGCCCTTTAGATAATTATAATGGAACATGATACCAACCGACGATTATCCCTGTACGCGCTATGCTAGTGCACCCAAGGACAACCCCCGGTTATTGAAAAACTGTTGCGACATATGGAGAACAAAGATAATAGGGCTATGGTTTTTGGAGTCTTAAGTGGACTGGTAACATGGAACTATGTCAAGACTATGGCCCCTGCCTGAACAACGTTATTAATATGCATCGAAAAAAGGCAGGGGGTGACTTGCACACTCAATAAATGGGCCCCCAAAAACGGCCGCTAGCACGAAGTGACGTAGCAACAAGAGGGCAACATATCCTGAGGTGCTTGAGGAGTGGAGAGGTATACCACGGCTATCAGGAAAATCCCGGAAGTACGGTCAAGATCCCTACCAGCACCTTACTGGATTATACATCCTTCTCCCGAGCACATTTGCTCTTGCGAATCTCCACTCAAGCCAGCCAATTAAGGCAAGAGAGAGGTGGGAGCTCAGTTCCTCGTCAGTGTTAACTACGGCCGGCCAATAAAGGCAAGCCGGAGATGAAGAACAAGAATTCTCCCGGGAGATCGGGTCCGTGGGGTCGCTAATGCCCAACAGTTCGCCACAAAACTGCGCTGCGGATTGTATCTCTCTTAGTCTGGCCCCTCACCCTAGGCATATTACGGCAAAGCAAACTTTACCGATACAAACCTAGGGTATATTGGAGCACGCAAGCCCCACCACGACGTCAACGTAGAGATACGGCGATGGGGTTATTATTATTATTATTATGATCGTCAACATTACATGCACTGGGAACTTACAGGATCAATTATAAAACTCTATTCAAGTGCTGCAACACTTAGAGACAATCACAACATTAACACAAAATATTTGATTAAAACACATAAGATTAGCTAATTAGCATTGCCTAAGATGTCAAGGAGAAAAATAATAATTAGAATTATAAGTAATAAGAACACAAAAATACAGAACAAGAAATAAAAATGGGAATTGATAATCACGTTACATTACATTGTAGAAATACATGTCTATTTGAATTTAATGATTGTATACATAATTGTTAATTATAAAATGTCCACTTTCTCTGGATTTTACTAAACGATTTTGACATCAAATTCTCATTGACTTACCCGAAGGTACTCACTCTCAAACAAAAGTCCAAATATTAATTAACTTTATGCTGACGCTTCGTTCGCCTAGCAAACACCGGCCCATTCAAGTGGAACTTTTTATGCTGACGTTACAACATCTTTGTAGGTATAATTCTAACGAGAGGTAGCGTTGAAAAAAACATGGCCGTCTGAAATTATACGCCTTTGCATTTACGCGAGCTGTATTAGGGCGTGAACAATGCAATCTTTTTTGCTAACCGTACACTGGATGTTTTAACTTTATAGCATTTTTAGTATAATGAAGGAACTGGCGCCGTGTTCTTTTACATACATGCTGGGTGTAAAAGAATACTCTGGAATAATGAGGGAGAGTTCATATCCAGTGTTATGTATGTACCTGTGTATCTATGTTTTTCATATGATATGTGATATTTTAAAAGAGAACAAAAGATAAATGTACCTCATACTTACTCGGTGTATCGGATGTTTATTCACTGGTAATGCTAGCAAAAGAGGCGGCCGATCGCGTGAGGCAACGGCAACGGTCCTCACGCCCCAACCGCCGCCGGGATTCCGATCCCGATTTCCGGCCACCGTAGGCGCGGGCTTGCGGACGGCGGGCAATGGGTGGCCCGCCGTCCGACCGTCCGGTAACCATCCGGACCGAGCCCAAGTCGTCGACGGCGCGTATTGTTCCGCGCGCGCCTCAGAGAGATGTCAGCAAATCGTAGGGGCCTAGCAGGGTCGAAAACTACTGGGGCCATGGGTAGTGTGAAAACGAAACCGTGGCCCTGGGACGAAGGCAACGAAGGAACAGGAGTGGGTTTTTAGTCAGTAAAAGTCTGACACTATCTCGCGCTCCGCCCAAGAGCGCGATTTGTCATAAGATGATTTTCCCACCTATAAAAAAAAAAAAAAAAAAAATATCTCAAAAGGAAAAAACTGAATTCTTATAGGATCACTTTGTTGTCCGTCTGTCTCTCTATCAAGACGCTTTATCTCGGGAATGAGTGGAGAAATTAAAACCATATACTCAATTCTACGATCCCTTGAAACTGTGAAAAAATCAAACTTCTAAGTTAACGGAAAAAAAGATACAGCAGTTTATGTTACAAAAAACGTATATTTCGACACTCTCAAGGGAATCGAAATACATAGGGTACTTTCCGTTGACCTAGAATCCTGAAATTTGGCTTGAAGCAAGGTCTCATAGCACAAGTATAGGAAAAATCTGATACCTAATTGTAAATTTGTAGTTACGTCAAAAAAAAAAAACTTCGTAACTCAATTTGAGAACTGAGCTATTTTAATAGGTAAGTTTGTACGGAACCCTCAGTGCGCGAGTCCGACTCGCACTTGCCCAGTTTTTTAATTTTATCATTTATTGTTGTAGCGGCAATAGAAATACACATTCTGTAAAAATTTTAACTGTCTGTCTACCTCTTAAAGTTTATGAAATACAGCCCGCAGACAAAAAGGTGGACAGACAGACAGACAGACGTATAACGGAGGCTTCGTAATAGGGTCCCGTTGGCACCCTTCAGATACGGAACACTAACAAAGATGTGTGTAATGAACCGACAATAAATTCCGACAAAAAATTCCACCACTAAAAATAAAAAACTTTTTACAAAAAAAAAATACAACCGACTTCAAAGTAAAAAAAAACACTGAAAAGTGCAAAATAACTTTAATTTCGGAAGTCGGTGTTTCTATAATAGTTTTGTCTCTTCGTTATTTAACACCGACTTCCGAAATTAAAGTTATTTTGCACTTTTCAGTGTTTTTTTTACTTTGAAGTCGGTTGTATTTTTTTTGTAAAAAGTTTTTTATTTTACACTTTTTAGTTATGGTACCACCACTAAAAAGTACCCCTCAGCCAAACTTAAATACCTTATAGCCAGAGTGCATCTCATGACAATTCTAATAATCCCAAACACGGTTAGATTACATTAATTTATTACTGAGTTCCGGTGCCTAACTTCAGGCTTCATCATCAGATCAGTTCGATATATTCCCCCTCTACTTTCAGTCGGTCATCGACTACACGTATAAACAAAGCAATTTTGCTTGTTACGACGGTTCTGCTGTGATCCTATGAGGAGTTCTGTTCCATATCTTCGAAGTTCATGATCAGATCATAACAATATTTCATTCGGAAGCATAACCATACAATCAAAAAAAAAAATTTTCAAAATCGGTCCACCATTGACCGAGAAATCGGTGAACATACATAAAAAAAAAAACATTCAACCGAACAAATAACCTCCTCCTTTTTGAAGTCAGTTAAAAAGGTCCAGAATCATGTACTGGATCCATGGTATTCGTTAGTGCGTCGATGTCAGAGACACCCTGTATAATAATAAATAATAATAATAAATAAATCTGACACATACTCTCGCTCGACCCAGAGCGGAACAACTTACCTGCCCTGGGACCAAAAACAAAATCGAACACTTACAATAAACTTAATAAAAGAGTTTACATAGCCTTTTTATTATCCCTATAAAACAGTTAAGTTAAAGGTATTTAGTGAAACCGAAAACGCAGAAACTTTTACACAAGTTTCTCCGAAAAGGAACAATTTACATAAATAATTAACTTGGCAATTCTTCTGGAACACCGTAACTTGAACTTGTAGAGGTTTCCAACTTATTAAGACAAAAACTTCAGCTAATAAACTAAGGCAGGTCCATTTAAACCTGACGAAGCTGTAGTATTCTGTAATGTTCGCTTTGAATCTCATTTAAGTGACCGCAAATAATTTTAAAGCCAGTTATTTAGTATCGTTATGAGTTCTCACATAGGTAACCAAGGTTACTGATATAGTCCGAAGAATCGCCAAACTTAAGTGGCAGGGGGCAGGGCATATTGCTCACAGAGCAGATGGCCCTTGAGACCGAAAGTTTCTGTAGTGGCGACCGCGTACCGGAAGACGCAGTGTTGGAAGGCCTCTTACAAGGTGGACCGATGACTTGGTGAGGGTTGCGGGAATCCGTTATATACGAGACGCACAGGACCGTTCGTTGTGGAGACACTTGGGGAGGCCTGTGTCCAACAGTGAACGTCTTTCGGTTGAAATGATGATGATGATGGGTTTCTTAGAAAGGGCTAATATAGTCTGTAGGAAATCACATGCGTTTCAATCTTACACAAACGCGAAGCGATGTGGTGAAAATCGAACATACAAGTGATACTCTATTGCGGTGGCCTACGCACGTGGGTGCGGTTCGGCAACGAGCGATACGAAGTGGATGCGAGCAGCTGGTCGGATATTTTGGCGCGAACTATTGCGGTGCAGTAATTTATTTTATAAAAATGGCAGCAGATTCGCGCACACTTAGGACAGAGCTGCCACGTCGCGTTGGATTCGCGTGAACTGCATCGGATCGCTTCGCAACCGCAATCGCCTTGAATTACCCACGTACACGTTATTTCTAAATCATATACTTCTTTCCTAGGGGACATCAGTCAGAGGCGCCGTCTTTTAGAAAACCTCTCATGGGTGCTCATGCTCATTTGATGACTCGAAAAAGTGGCGAAGTGTGAGAAGAGAAATGCACAGTGATCGACCGACAAATAAATAATTGTCCTACTTACATACTGCGGAACAGGTACCTTCGTACCTACCCAACACAAATATCTGTTTCCTCAACAAACATTTGTGTTAGTGCGGGAATCGAACCCGCGACCCTTGCGTCTCAACCAGCGCTCTAAACGCGCTAAACGGGTCGTCGGGTAATGAAAACACGCCCCTCCCTAAAAGGCGATTATTGATATGTTTCTTGATGTCTATTCTCAGGGGTGCTCGGCACCCACTGTTTATTTCTCATGGGTGCCCGAGCTCCCGAGCACCCACGGAGTCGGCGCCCCTGGCATCAGCTCTACTGGGCCTCACGGTTTGGCTGACATCTCTATAAGGCGCGCGTGGAACACTACGTGCCGTCGACGAGTCTTATTTATTTTATTTTATTTATTTTATTTTATTTTATTTTGCTTGCTCGATCTTTACCGAACGGCCGGACGGCGAGCTACCCATAAGTGCTCGTCATCTGCAAACCCGCGCCAACGGTGGCCGGTAATCACCCTGCGACTTCCGACGCCAGAGGCGTCTCCCGTGGCTTAAAGTACCAGGCTGACATAGCAGCTAGGCGTATCATATATGCATCATAATAAATGTAGGCTAAGTAATTAATGTCAATGACTGCGAGTGGAGACTGCGACCCGTTGCAACACATCTGTGCGGTATTATTAGATGAAGATGTACAGGCTGTTTCGTTATGAACGGTATTTTCTTCATTAATCAGTAAACGAGGAATATGTTCTCGATTTGGAACTATTGACTATTGTCGTTGAAAAAGCGTTGTTCCCGTCTCAAAATATATTTTGCATAACGACAAATATGTAGTTATATCACAGAAATATTATAAAAGGAAAAATTAATATTTATGTGTGTATATTTGAGAGTCAATCTCAAATGTCTGAATGGATTTCAATGAATTTTGGCACAAAGGTAGCCCATATTCTGGAATAGCTTTATCTTTTGCACTTTTTATCCCGGGAGTATGTTCCCATAGGTCAATTTTCTAGACGAAGTCGAGGGCAGAAGCTATAATATTATTAATCTAAATTACCAGACCCGAAACAATTTTGTGCTTGACACAAATATTAATTACGTGTGGGAATCGATGCCACGCTACGGAGCACAACAACCATTCGCTTAGCCACTGCGTCAATCATTCCAGTCTATTGCATACTAAATATAAATCCCCCTGTATACACATTGGCACACTGCGGTACGCACTGACGTAGAAATGATGCACTGCTGTCAACTGTGACGTTATGCTTCGCTGATAAGTTTCATGAGGTTATTTAGATAATATAGTGTTTTAATCCTATTTTATGTTCTGTTCGTATAACTTGATTCAAAATTATTTATACACAAGTTTCTGCGAGCGGTTTCGCCTACGTGATAGTAGAGAATTATCCTAAGTGTCAAGCAAAATTCCGCTTCACTTGACGCGTTCTACCCTGAGACGAATGGTTTAGTCGAAAGTTTCAACAAAACTATTTGCCAAATGCTCTTTCTATATAAATGTTACTACAGATCAACGAATCTGGTGTAGTTATGTGCCGCTATGTATAGGTTACCGGCCAAACTAGATTTTAGGATAAACTAGTTTCGCCTAGGCCAAGCCAGTTCTCCCTACACGCATTTCTGGTTTGTTATAAAAAAAATAACCACGAAGGTTAAGGCGGGAGCTCCGCTTCGCTGCGCACCCGCCTTAGCCTTCTAACCTAACCTGTCCGTGTCAGGGTGCCCTAAAATTCCGATCTCGCGTCGCTCGCTCTTGGACTAAAACTGGCTTGGCCTAGGCGAAACTAGTTTATCCTAAAATCTAGTTTGGCCGGTAACATATATAATTCCAGTAAACAATCAAGCACTAGAGTTTCACCGACATACTCCCGGGATACAAAGTATCCTGTGTGCTATTCAAGAACATGCTCTATGGTGGTTTCATCGAACCCGTTGAGCCGTTTGAGCGTGACGAAGTAGCAACACACACACTCACAAACTTTCCAGTTTATACGTATACCTAATATTCAACATCATCATCATCATTTCAGCTGAAAAACGACCACTGTTTTACATAGGCCTCCCCTAAGTGTCGCCACAACGAACGGTCCTGTGCATCTCGCAACCATTGCATTCCCGCGACTCTCACCAATTCAGCGTACCGTACAATATTAGTGTGAAAAAAAACGAGATTTATTTCTATACTAAATATAAATCCCCTGTACACAAACGATATATTGGCAGTTTGCGGTACGCACTGACGTAAAAGCTATGCACCGATGTCATAATGTGACGGTTGGCTGAAATGAGACTGATTGTAGATAATGAAATGAGTGAGGGCCAAACCCAATTCCTTTGGGCCTAAACAATACACACGATGGAACTGTAGTTTCTAATTTAAGGCCAGGTTTTACTAATTTTGGACTTTTTGAACCTCTGGAAATCCACAAATATAAAAGAGAACACCTTGAAAAATAACTTTATTAAAATTGACCATATACCTAGTCAACCGCTTGGTAAAATCAAAACATGATATAAATTAGTTGGCTCGATAAAAAAATCACGAATCTGACCCTAACTTACGATTTTCAACGTGTATACGATTACGTCACGGAAATATTTAAAAGAAGTTACATAAAATAATACAGCTTGTTTTTAAAAAGGGTCTGGCAAAAACAAAAATTTTGAATAGTTACTATGTATATTTTATAAAAATAAAATCGCTGATTACATTAAAGAATGAGATCAAAGAATTGCGGAAAACTTTAAAGGAAAAGGAGTTAGAAATGGAGAGAATTCGGCGAGATTTGTTCGACGTAAGTAATTTTCTTCGAATGAATTAAAAATATCATTGTATACGATTCTATACTGGCGTAATCTAAAGTTTAACGAAACAGTTTTTTTGTTTATTTAAACGCGCTAAACTCTGGAACTACAAGTTGGATTCGAAAAAATCTTTTTGTATGGGAAAGCCAGATTCAATAAGAATGGTTTAGGCTAAGTAACATCACGCTACGACTCACGCAAGCAGAGCTGTAACAAAAGACGCGGGTGAAACTGCAGGAGATAGCTTGTATGACCAGAGCACTTCGACCCTTCTGCATCTTTTGTGCTATTCCCCTCCTGTCTACTCAACCCCTAGCCCTCCGTGCACCTTCTTCATGAGTCCCAGTATGGCCTTGATGGGGCTGAGCCTGTAGTCCTTTGGTCTTAGAAATAGTTGGCCCAGATACCCTAGTCTTTTAGAGCCTAGTGCTGCACAGTCGCACAGCAAGTGTAACATAGTCTCCTCTGCATCTCCACAGATCCTGCAAGTTGAGTCGCTTGCTAGTCCCATGATGTAGAGCTGTTTGTTGGTGGCATAGTGCATAGCACGAAATCCGGGCCAGTGCCTACAAAATACTCTGTGACTACAACCGGCTCTTATATGCTATATAAAACTGCACGCTAATTGCATATATACGTAGCGATACCGTAAACCCACAAATGCCCCATGCCGATCGAACGATGGATCCATAAAACAAAACACTGGTACCCTGAAATCGCACGACGGGGTCGCGGCAGACTACAAATGAGATGGCGAGACGACTTAGAAGTCTACCTTACGAATTGGAAGGTGTGGAAACGTATACACCACTAATTTTTAATTAGTACAAATACTTAAAGGGCTTATTAGAGAAAGTCTCGTTAGTATTTAAGTAAAGTCTCAAAAAATAATATTCATAAACAGCAAAGTAATTAGAGTTTGTTTAAATCCCAAAATTTCACTCAATTTATGGAAATATTGTACAGGCTATTGGTTATGAATGAAAAGCAATGAAAAAACACGGCGCGTAGTATTTTCTAGTAGTAATTATTATGAATGATTGATTCTATTATGAGTTTACCAATTATGACAAATTTTCGTAGTCAATTTTGGGACTTCACTTTTGATTACACAATTATGATCAGTAAACGCATAGAGTACGGATAGAGCCCCATTTTTTTTTGTACTAATTAAAAAATAGGGGTGTATATTACCAGGGCTGCAGGACTTTTAGAAAGTCACCGCGACCCTGAAACGCAAATGGCATCTGGATCACGCTTGGGTTTTATTCAGCAAAAGTCTGACTCAAAAAAAAAGGTCTATTTTGACATGTAGTATTTTAATACTTAAACTTCTGGTATACAACCTGTGGACATAAAAAATGCATGGGCATTGCTTCAACGTTGCGCATATTTAATTTGAAAGTCATTTCCAATAGTGTTCGATCGCAAATAAATAAATATAATACTGAAATGGAAACAGGAAAATTTTAAAATTTATACTCGTTTTTTCTGCTTAAGGATAAAATTTTTTGAAGTCTTGTGTTTTATGAGCACCAGGTTTTGGGTATTTTAGGCATTTTGAAGAAATTTTTGGATTTAAGAACCTTTCTGGTATTCTAATTTATACATACCTTTCAATAAAATTGAAGTGTCTGTTTCTAACATCAAAATAATTATTTTTTACTAAGTACATATGAAAGTATATTCAAGACCTATAACGAAAGCGCAATTTTTTTTAATATTGTGTCTGTATATTTGCTTCGACTAATCTCTAAAACGGGTGAACCAATTTTGACGGGACTGACAAATAGCTGATGTTACAAGGAGTAAGTTTGGCTACTTTTTATTTTCCCACAGCAAAGAAATTTCAAATTATGGGATACGTCTTCGAAACAGTTGAACAAAATTCGACGGGAATTTGATTGAGATATAGCTAACTTCATAATGAGTAGTAGAGTAGTTTTATCGATGTGTTAAAACTATTTTTTATTTTGTTACAGAAGAAATCTTGGGCTCTCGAACTGCCCTATGGATGTCAGCAGACGGCCACATGGTGCTTTATGCGACCTTCAACGATAGTCTGGTACACGAACAGAAATACCCCTGGTATGGAGCAGCACTGGACACTGATGATCCTGCCAAGGTAATTTGTATCCTGTCTGTAGAATTCAAAGTTGATTTTGTACTGTACGACGACGTGTTATGTTTCTTTTTTTTACCAGGTCTCATTGTCAGATTAATGTAAACGACTTAAACTACTGTTAATGCAAATAATGTAGATAAGAAGACTCAACGGAAAAAATAATAATATCATGTTTTTGTGAAACTGATTTCTGTGCCATCTATAATTGATTTTTTATTTTAATCAGTAATCAGAAGTAGGTAAAACCATCGTAGTCAGACAGGAGAGCAGTGGTGGCCGAGTGGTAACGGCCCCGACTTACGAGTTGTAGGTCGTGGGTTCAAACCCAGCCAGGCGCATTACTTTGTGTAATTTATTTCATCACCACTGCTCTCAAATCGGTGAAGGAAAACATCGTGAGGAAACCGGCATATCCTAGAACCAAAAATTCAAAGACATGTGACATTCACCAATCCGCATTGGGCCCGCGTGGTGGATTACGGCCCATTCCCTCTCCTAGAGAGAGGAGGCCTGAGTCCCAGCAGTGGGAACATTATAAGGCTGATTATGCTATGCTTATGCTATAATTGATTTTTTATTTTAATCAGTAATCAGAATTAGGTAAAACCATCGTAGTCAGGTGTAAGGGTTCCCACGCAAAACTGCGATGCGATGTACGCGAAACAGAATGCTACAATGCCAATTGCTGCGATACGATTTCGTGCGGCAAAGCATCTGTTCAGGAGACCAGACAATGTGCGATGCGAATCAATCGCAAGTTTTGGCAATGTGTCGTGCGAGGTCGTAGATTTTTACTTTTACCCGGGCGAAGCCACTGACAGATGCTAATCTATATCTATATCTATATAAAAGGTGAAACTGACTGACAGACATATCAACGCACAGCCGAAACTACCGCGACTAGGAGCGTAAAATTTTACACAAGGTTTTCTTTTATGACATAAGCGAGCACTAAGAGAGAATTTTCCAAATTTCGCACCCTAAAGGGTTGTAACGGTAGTCCAAATTTTGTATGGAGAAATCTACTTACCCGTTGGCGAAGCCGCTGGAAGAAGCTAGTTTAATTATAACTAGTATAACTTAATACATACTTGTTTATCAGAAGTTATTAAAAAAACTGGGCAAGTGCGAGTCGGACTCGCGCACTGAGGGTTCCGTACAAACTTGAAAAGTAAATTGCGGTTTACGATTTATGACGTATTAAAAATAAAACTACTAACTAGATCTCGTTCAAATCAATTTTCGGTGGAAGTTTGCATGGTAATGTACATTATATATTTTTTAGTTTCATCATTCTCTTATTTTAGAAGTTACTGGGGGGGGGGGACACATTTTACCACTTTGGAATTGTCTCTCGCGCAAACTGTTCGGTTTAGAAAAAAATGATATTAGAAACGTCAATATCATTTTTGAAGACCTATCCATAGATACCCGACACGTATGGGTTTGATGAAAAAAAAAATTGAGTTTCAGTTCTAAGTATGGGGAACCCCCAAAATTTATTGTTTTTTTTTTTCTATTTTTGTGTGAAAATCTTAATGCGGTTCACAGAATACATCTACTTACCAATTTTCAACAGTATAGTTCTTATAGTTTCGGAAAAAAAGTGGCTGTAACATACGGACGGACAGACAGACAGACATGACGAATCTATAAGGGTTCCGTTTTTTGCCACTTGGCTACGGAACCCTAAACATGGTCATTAACAAGAATTCCAATCAGATTATCTCATCAAACCTTAATTTGTTTCTACCCAGACGTACCCGGAGATCAGAAGCGTGAGGTACCCAAAACCAGGGACCAACAACCCTACGGTGACGCTGACAGTGGCTGACATTGCAGATCCCAAGCATATACGCACGAGACATCTTACGCCACCTAAAGTTATACTAGAAGAGGGGTAAGTAGACTTTTACTTGAGATGTAATAGATACTTGATGATGATGAGGAGATTCATATATATTATGTGTATTGTATTTGTAGTATTTAAGTATATATTTGTATAAAATATAATGTATTATAAACAATATGTACCTAATGCTTAATTTTGCACCTACCACAAGTTGTCTCTGCATCACCCAAAAGTTGACGGGTAGAAAATGCCTTAAGGCATTAAGTCCGCCTCTGTACTTTTGTGTGCATAAAGAATTAATAAATAAATAAATAAATTCCTGGAACTGTTCTGGCAAAGTCTCTTGACTAGCAGCAGCTTGATGAGGGTTGCCGAAAATCGAGATATATAACAAACGATTGAAGAAGTCTATGTCAAGCAATAGACTACTATAGTTGCTTATGACTAGAAATTTTCATATCTATTGGTATGGCATTAGTAAGGTAATACCTTATGGTGGATTATAGATGATGTGGAAGTGTTGTGATGGCCCAGTGGGGGTGGATTCCAAACCGAGCAATTACCAATGTGATTTTTTCAGTATATATATTATTTATTTATTTATTAAAACTTTATGCACTAGTAATAAACACTGTACAAAGGCGGACTTAATGCCCTAGGCATTTTCGACCAGTCGACATTAGGTTGGTGCAGAAACAAAACATGGTAGGTGCAGCTTAATGGTAAAGAAATAGAAAAGAAATACAATAATCTTGATCTCAACCAAGACCAATTGGATAAGCTTGAGCGACTTCAAAATCTTTGTATCAGGTTTATATTTGGCTTGCGCAAGTATGACCACGTTTCTGAATTTCGCACTCAGCTCAAATGGCTTCCCATTCGCCTTCGCCGGAATGCTCACATACTTTCTTTGCTTTACAATGTGCTCTTTAATCCTTCGACTCCTTTTTATCTTAAAGAACGCTTTCAGTTCCTCTGTGACACACATTCTAGGTCCTTGAGGTCATCGGAGAATTTAAAACTTAGTATTCATATGCATTCCACATCGTTCTTTGATAAATCTTTCACGATACAAGCAGCGCGTTTGTGGAATGCATTACCCTTAGAAGTGAGGCGTGCCCAAACGCTACCAACTTTCAAAAAGATGGTGAAGGAGCATTACCTATCACTTTAATTTTTCTTCTCCTTTCGTTGTCGTATATTTTAATATTTATTAGTTTATTATTTGCTAATATACCTATTTATGTATTATATGTATGTATTTTATTATCTTTTTATGTTGTTGTACACTGACAGCCCCAAATCTTTTCCTTTCGTCACAGTCCATCCAAAGGTTGTCTGGTAGAAATTGCCCTGTGCAATAAGACCGCCTATTGTACACTTATTTTTTTGTATATGTCTGTCCTGTAGAAAGTTAAGGTGTGCAATAAAGTAATAAATAAATAAATAAATAATAAATATATACTTAGATACATACATACAAATTAACAATGTAATCATGAAAAACAAATCTAACAAATCAACGCTGTGATGATTACACCAAATTCCTGTGAAAGTTGAGCAGTGGTGGCCGAGTGGTAACGGCCCTGACTTACGAGTTGTAGGTTCCGGGTTCAAACCCAGCCAGGCGCATTACTTTGTGTAATTTATTTCATCACCACTGCTCTCAAAACGGTGAAGGAAAACATCGTGAGGAAACCGGCATGTCCTAGAACCAAAAATTCGAAGACATGTGACATCCACCAACACACACTGGGCCCGCGTGGTGGATTACGGCCCATTCCCTCTCCTAGAGAGGAGGCCTGAGTCCCAACAGTGGGAACATTAAAAGGCTGATTATGCTTATTATGCCTGTAAAAGTGTTCACGTGCCATCACCTTAAAAGTGAACCGACTGGACACCATCCTGATATATTATGTACTTTCTAAGTTTATCTTGGACATTGCTGACACCCCGTGGCTCGAAAAGCGCGTAAAGCCGTTGGGGACTAACTGGTTATCATTCGTAGATCTTTGACAATCGTTACGAGTAGGCGCCAGAAAGTATGACCATCAGTCTATTCAAGGCGTTGCCCAGTAACCGTGTTGTGTTGGTCTGGTAGGCAGTCGCTCCATATAAAACAACGGTAGCCACATCCACTTAGACTGAAAGCAGACCCCTAGTTGGGAAAATGCTAGGGGATGATGATGACCTTATGATAAATTGTGTGAGGTTGAAGAAAAGCCAGTCTGTGATTATCGTGACGGTTGATAGGACAGAATGGAAGAAAAACAATTGGGCAAGTGCGAGTCGGACTCGCGCACTGAGGGTTCCGTACAAATTTACCTATGTGAATAGTTCAATTCCCGAATGGAGTCTCAAAGATTTTTTCAAATCGCAAAAAGTATTTTTTTTTTTGTGACGTAACAACAAATTTTCTGTTTTTCTGATTTATTCTTATATCTATACTATAAAACCTTGCTTTATGCCAAATTTCAGGATTCAGGGTCAACGGGAAGTACCCTATGAATTTTGATTCCTTTGACAGTGTCGAAATGTACGTTTTTTGCGACATAAACAGCCGTATCTTTTTTTTTTTCGTTTGCTTAGAAGTTTTATTTTTTCACAGCTTCAAGGGCCCGCAGACTTGAGTATATGGTTTTAATTTCAACTCGATATCTCCACTCGTTTTGCAGATAAAGAGTCTTGACAGACAGACAGACAGGCGGACGGACAACAAAGTGATCCTATAAGGGTTCCGTTTTTTCCTTTTGAGGTATGGAACCCTAAAAACGACCTCAATTAACACAGGACAAGGGCACAAATATGATGATAATAAACGAATAGTATAGTATTCAGTTGCATTTCAACATTGCAATGATTCTAGTACCGAAAGTCCAAAGGAAGCGAAGTTTGTTTGATAAAAAAGCTGTTGACAAAAAGCAACAATGATAAACTTATTTCTGTGTCAACCTCCGTGATGTCTGCTTTATTTAAACCCAATTTAGAAGCAGGCGGAACAGGCTGTAAAGTCCCACATAACTCTGTTGAAAAGGGAGGATCCTCCGACCCGACGAGTGGATCTGGTTTAAGCAACTGCCCAATAATTAATTTTGGTCTGTTGTTTATGTTCTAATAGCGCGGAAAACTGTAATACTGCGTTGCAGATTACGTATTTTAGTTCCTACGAGGCATCATATGTCGCTACACCATCATTAGTTAAGAAGCTGGTTTCATAAACTAGAAGCAAGGTTATTATAGCAAAGAAAAGTTAAGATTCGAGACATGTGAAATATTAGGGTGTGTAGTCCCGCAACCTCCATTAAAAATGTTGACACTTCGCTTGACCCAAGGGCTAGCTTGTGCCTTGGAAAGATTATAAGCATTGCCATAAAGCGTGAAACTGAAACCAGTTTTTTGAGCACATTACCAGTCGACAGCATAGCGGAGGAGTTTTCGCATTCACATTTTAGATTGTTTTAATTAAAATCAAAAACCCTTAAGGTTTTTTTTTTAGTTTTAGTGAATTTATTATATTTTTTCCATCCATTTAAAAGGCAGGATCCTCTGATAAGACGAAAGTAGTGTCTGGTCTCAGCAACTGCCCTGGTCGCACGGTTACACATGTTCAAATCGTGCAGAAAACTTGATTTGACGATGTTACCATAAATCCAATCTTAAATACTTTTACTATCAGTAACAATAACATAAGTCCTTTTTATAACCCTTATGAAAACCCTTGTGCATATGTGAGTGATCCAATGTACCAAGTCCCAAGATCTCCATATAAAGCGAAGACTGTGGGGCGATCTCAACTGCTTTAAAGCGATGTAAGCCATAAACCGAGCAAGAGAGAACCCCATAAAATATACAAAGTGGAAGGGTTTCGTACTAAACCTTCAATATTTTGAATCGACATTTACATTGTGAGTTTACTGGTGAAGGAGCTCGATCGTCTTATGTTTTATTGTTTATAGGTAGTTCGTGAATGTACGTTTTGATTCCCTGGTCTTTTAGCAAGTAGCCATGAATTTTGTGAAGGTATATCGTCAGTATTTTATGTCCTATTCATTTCTACGTTTCATAAGTTAACGAACGAATGGGTTTATTCAGTTGTCGCTAACTATAATTTCAACTTACGTCGGCAGAAATTAGTTAAACCACAGTTTTTTTTAAATTAAAAGCTCATTTTTATCATTAGTTGTTACATATTTTTTTATTATAGATAAGCTCGCGTTTGAAAACTATCTTCCTGATGGCCGGTAAGCGATAATGTGTTTGACGATGAAACACGCTTGCCTAGATGTAACCTATTCACTCTTGACTTCAAGACCCCTCGTTTGTAGCTATCAGGAAACACAGACTCCGTCAGGAAATTCCACTCCTTTCTATTCAATTTATGAAAATGAGATTTTATGGCAGATTTATAATTATCAGCTCAGATAGGTACCAGGATTTCAGAAATCGAAGAAGCTGTAACAGTCAGCATTTCTGCAAATACCTGTTGTTTACTTGTCTGGGTCTATTTACTAACAATAGGTTGATGCAATTGTATAATAATTCATATCTTAAATTTTTTTTTAAGACCTCTTTAATTATATCATCTGTTACAGTGACTATTACTTCACGAGCGCACAATGGGTGTCCCTCACCGAAGTGTGCGTGGTCTGGCTGACCAGGATGCAGAACTTATCAGTGGTCTCCGTCTGCAAGAGCCCTATGTGGTACTGTCAAGAGGTAAGGAAGAGATTAAATAGTTACTTTCTTTAGATCTGTTTCCATGTTTAATTTGTTACTGTGACTTTAATCGGCTTCATTTAGTTGTCTTAAGTCGTCCTGCTACGTCTTTGTATATCGGTTTCGCTCCTTTGGTTGATTAAAAAGGAACACTGCAGCTATTGTGGATTCAAACCCAAATTTTTAATAAGCTCCTACTGAGTCCTGTCAACCTGGTACCTTGTCAGGAGCAGTTACATCTGCTATATGACAAATTTTGCAGCGAATACGAATAGTCACATCGTTTCTTCTGAAAACGCAAGTTTCCTAAAAAAATGACATATCAATTTCATTCTATAATTCATTGAATACCACAATACTGTAGCCATAGTACATCGTACTTGTAATTAATTTTCAATGCGAGTTAAGAAGGTCTATTATCTATACATACTCGTATAATAAATTTGTAGAAGTTTGTAGTTGTGCGCGCATCACGTAAAATGTACGAAATTGATGTAGATAACTACATTAAAATTGTGTGTAACCTTTGTTTCATCGCAACCGGTTAACTATATCGAAAGATATACTATATTCATTGACTTTTAGGCGGTACAAAGTTCGCCGGGTCAGCTAGTAATAACTAATTAATTATTGTGGAATGAAGCGATCATCAATCATAATTTAAAAACTATGAAAATAATTGATGGAGCTATATTGCAGTGAATTGGTGTTATTTTACCCTTTATGAAAACATCCTAAATATAATACTTTGGAAAAGTGGGTAGCCATTTGATGACGCTGTCCGTACGTACTCGTAGTTAAAAATTACAATAGAAAGCAAAACAGTTAAGATATGTACTATTATAGTAAGTACTACATTTTATTTCTATCTCTTTTAATGTTAGGTAAACAGTATCACTGACATTAAAAAAAATACTATCTTGAAGACAATCTCAAGAAATATTCTCAAAAATATTCAACCTGAAAATTTGCAAAAGTTTTTACAATTCAAAGATATTTATTAGATTTATTTTACTATTGTAACTTCACATTCTGACTCTTTTTTTTAACGAATGGCGTACTAAAATTTTGTTTTTGTCGTAGCTTTTCAATTTTAAAACCTTAATAAAATTTTATGTTGGGTTAGGGACTGCGGTCGTAAGTTATTTTTAATGCCTCGCAAACTGTTGGATCACCATGTTTTTGTTTTAACTTAAACTAAACTTTTGTCCGTTTTATATTTCAGAACGTAAAACTTTTCGCAGCATTACTTAGGAGTCTTGAGTATAATAATATTTTAATGAATTCTCTTTTTAATAAGCTATGTACGGTACGGTACTGAAGAACATTTGTAAAGTTCAACTCACAATGGCGCTGAGTCGAACCATCGCGACGCATATTTATCTCTATTTTCCCACTTTTAAGGTACAAATTTGTGTTATGCAAATATTGAATCGCGCTCAACTTCGCGCGTCGACTCTCGGATAAGAGCTTGTCCTAAAGTGGCAAATTCGCGCGTATCATGCGCGACTGTAGCGTCCAGAAGGACCGTACCAACGCGCGCGCATTTGCGGACGAATTTAGTGAGTAAGAAACATGTAATTGAACGAAGTGGTCGCATCCGCTTTGGAGTTCGCGCGCTGCACGCAACAAGGCGTCTCTAGTAACTCGACTCGCGCGCAATACGCGCGAATCATGCCCAAGTCGAGAATCTAGCGAAGTGCAGGCGATTTACACGCGTATTTTGAATTTGCGCGATGCATTCGCCCTTTCTGGACAAGCTGTAAACTCGGCTGGTTTCGCGCGTTGCCATACATTGTCTACTCGCGTGCAGTGACGCGTTAGCTGTCCAGTACGAGCGCCATTCACGAATGTTCAAAAGTCTGATCTCTGAAGTGGTTCAGCACTCCGAGCGCGCTAATGCGAGCGTCATCGCGCTACGACACGCATCGACACACGTTGTAGTTGGAAAACTGGTCGCGACTCTGCACCAATGTGTATACTGATTTCGGCGCCCGTTTGGAATTTCCTATTTTCTTTGGATTGAGAATCATTGTTTCTAGTTAAAGCCGCGACTCGCGAGAAATTTGGAGACATTGTCTACGTGTTGGCAAGGTTATTTCAATTGGTTATCAAAGTTATAGAACAGCAGAAACATATACACATTAGCCCCATCCAGCAAGTTTACCCATATTCGTCAACCATTTAATGTCCTACTTCTTCTCCAGGTATACAGAATATCTTCAGGGTTAGACGGCTGGGTAGAATCAGCCCCGTCCCCGCTCTGGTCTGCCGGTGGTGGTGCCCTGGTCACCTTGGCCCCAGTGAGGGACGGGCCAGCGGGGTTGTTCCGACATATAGTGAGGACAGAACATAACTCGCATGGACCCAGGGCTCTGCCGCTGACGCATGGGAGCTTTGATGTCGTACAATTGCTGGCTTGGGATCATGCGAATCAGCATATGTGAGTAATTTTTCTTTTAATTATTTGCACTTTGGTACTGGTAATAACTATTTAGTAGAAAATATCCTTTTTAACACATTTACTTAAGAACTCGCTCCTACCAGCTGCTTTTAGGCCTGTATATTTCGCATTAGTGCGGAAAAGCGCGACAGCCAGCCCCAATCTATTATATCGTTTGTACTTATACGTTGGTCGCTAGCTGAAATCCGGCTGAAATTTGTCACTAAATTTGATTTTATGAAGTTTTATTTACTATTTTAGTATGTATTCGTAGTTTGATACATGTGGGCAATTGTCATTGCACAGCTTTACGTCTTCAAAACGACCTTTTCTTTGGCTCAGTTGTATCAAACTGCTATTCCTAGCGCATCTCTAAAAGCTCTTAAATAATACAGGATTCAATTTAGGGTTAAATAAAGGAAACAGCTAAATTCGTTAGACAAATATGTCGAGGATCGATTACCCTATTGAATTAGCCGCACATACTGACTTTTGTTTCTTTTCAGCTACTACTTGGGCATCCCAGAGGGTAAACCAGGGCAGCAGCACTTGTACAGAGTATCGTCCGAGGCGCCGAGGCCGGGCTCCCCGCAGAAACTACCATACTGTGTCACGTGTAACTCACAGGTTAGTACGGTTAGTCATCATCATCATCATTTCAGCCGAAAGACGTCCACTGCTGGACATAGGCCTCCCCCAAGCGTCGCCACAACGAACGGTCCTGTGCGTCTCGCATCCATCGGGCTCCCGCAACCGTTACCAAGTCATCGGTCCACCTTGTAGGAGGCCTTCCAACGCTACGTCTTCCGGTACGTGGTCGCCATTCCAGAACCTTTCGGCCCCAACGGCCATCTGTTCTGTGAGCAATGTGCCCTGCCCATTGCCAATTTGGTTTGTACGGTTAATACAATCATTTGAATATCATAGTAGTTTCTTTTTCAATTGACTAGCTCCGCTAGAGCTACTCCACAATCCCATCCCACAGCCCTGGCAGACAGGACTGCGGGATTGTTCGAAAAAGTCCCAACTATCCTGGAACGTAAAGGGCAAGTGAAGAAATATGGGTGGGTTTTTAGAGGTAAGCTAAACAGAGAGTAAACAGGAGGTCTGTCTACTTTGTTGTCATGACGTCGAAACATCTTTTTTGAGAGTCAAAAATACAGCAATATCTGTAAAGTCCTACAAAAACAGCTCCTACATATTCGTAAAACTTGTCATATTTCTATGTACAGTCAGGGGTCAAAAGTGCAGTTCCACCTTACCAATGCTAAAATGTCTAAAATTTCTTTGTAGAAGAGAGTCAATGGTTCATGAGGGATTTAATTGGTAGCATAGAATATAAAGTATTGAATAAACTAGTTGTGGACTATTGAACTTCTACAAAAAATAAATTTTAGACACTTTAGCATTTGTAGAGTGCAACTGCACTTTTGATCCCTGACTGTACCTACATCTCCTTAACCGCTATTTAATCGTTTAACTCCCGTCAGTGTTTATTTCGATATGCAATGGCTCTATGCCAGAATATCGTAAGTACCTGGCGTTTACCAACATCCGTGATACATCGGTGACTCACGAAGTCAGGATGTGACACTCCCTTGCTCTTTAAATGTCTATTTAATATTATTAGTATTTAATAAAAAGGTACCGTAAGTGCGTTGGGGTAAGAACGAACAAATCAATTATCATACTTGGCTACATTTTTTAATGCTAGCCACATTGCGTGCCACGTCGTTATATTCCACTGGCAACTGGAGCGTGTACTACGTGCTGTTAGAGAAAACAAAGATAAAGAAGAGGAAAGATCGGATACATTCTTGTTTTACACCTTGTGGTCCTAGCAATAGAAATAGTGTTAAATTGTTGGCCGAACTTACCACTTGACGTCCAAATCGTCATAAAATTGTGTCAGGACTTTACAGGCTTAGAAAAAGTTATTAGTTTATAAATAAATTTAATTTAAAAATTATGCTGTGTTCAATCATTATTATCAATTTACACTATTTTTCGAGAATGTGGTGTATACCAAAATAGAAAAAAAAATCTGCAATATCCTTGAAATTTTTCGAAAATCTGTCCGGTATTATTCCAACGCAAGTTGCATTGGGATAATACAGGACTTACCATGTTATATAACTATACATATCATGTGATATTTACCATATTTTCATCCTGTAGGAATCGAAATGTAGGGATCGAAGATAACAAAAAGATTTTTCGCATAATATTAGTGTAGAAATTATTTGTATCGTGATGGCCCAGAAGTTAAGGTACTCACCTCTCATACATAGGGTTCACTGCCGAGAATTCCCGGGAAATCATCATCGCGCATGTATGTATTCAGCCGCATCCGTTTAGACTTGACGCTAGTAGGGAAAACACTAAGATGATAAAATGCGAATGTAACTCCTTCCAATGTTTTTGCAGTATTTGACTAAGATAGTCAATACCACACCTACAATAAAATTTTCAGCACCATTTGATCGAGATTGTGCCTATTTCAATGACTACGTATACATTTTTTTTATTATTATTTATAGGCACGTGTTTGACCTCTATCTCACCTTATGGTAAGCGATGATGTGGTAGAGCTAGTAATATATAATTACTAGTTGACCCGGCGAACTTCGTACCGCCTAATAGTAAGGATAACGCCATCTACTGGCATTACACAGAACAGCATAATTAATTTTATAACGACATTTTAATTAGAGATGGCGTTGTATTCGGATTTTTTTTCGTGATTTTTCCATTTTTTCTCGTCGTTTAAACCTTCCCTGGACTATCTCAAACATTTCAAGACCAAAATTAGCCAAGTCGGTCCAGCCGTTTTTGAGTTTTAGCGAGACTAACGAACAGCTATTAATTTTTATATAATAGGTCTTTACCTATGTAATTGGAGATTCTATAACCAGCATTTTCAGAATTAATTATCTGTGGATTGGCGCGCAATTCGAAATTCAAATAAATTTTATTCGAAAGACGTGTTAATTTAATTTCAATTTCAGTCATTTGTTTTTAGATAGTTTTTTGTTTTTGTGACATTGTGGTAGTTTTTGGCGCTATGGATAAACTGAAAATTCGTACAATTTTCTAATATGAGTTCCTACGTGGAAATACCGCTGCGCAAACAACACGAAACATTAACGATGTGTACGGGCATAACACTGCTTGCATAAACACAGTCCATTATTGGTTCAATCGTTTTAAATCTGGAAATTTTGAGTTGAAGAACGAGCCTCGCGGTCGGCCGGTAACTATTGTCGACAACGACGAATTGAAGGCGATAGTGGAAGCGGATCCATCTCAATCTACGGCTGAGCTTGCTGCGGGCCTTGGAGTTAGTGTCAAAACAACATTGAAGCACTTGCGTCAAATCGGAAAGATAAAAAAGCTAGATAAGTGGGTGCCACACGAACTAAGCGACCGACAGCGAGATTTACGTGTCGAAGCATGCATAGCACTACTGAATCGGCATAGAAACGAGGGAATTCTTAATCGAATTGTTACCTGCGATGAAAGTGGATCCTGTACGACAACCGTAAGCGTTCGTCTCAGTGGGTGGACCCGGCTACAGCACCTAATCAGTGCGCTCAAAAAAAGATTACTCATAGGAAGATGATGGTGACTGTCTGGTGGACCAGTGCCGGACTTGTCATCACAGCTTCTTACCCAATGGCACAACAGTGACGGCAGATGTCTATTGCCAAGAATTGCAAACAATGATGGAGAAGCTCGCAATTCAACAACCAAGACTAGTCAATCGCTCTTCCCCATTGCTTCTCCACGACAACGCGCGAGCTCACACTTCACAACAGACCATCGCAAAGCTACAAGAGTTACAGCTGGAAGCTCTCCGTCACCCACCGTACTCACCGGACCTTGCCCCAACAGATTTCTACTTTTTTCAAAATTTAGACAATTTTTTAAGTGGGAAAAAATTCAACACCCGTGATGCAGTACAAAACGCTTTCGCTGACTTCATCGCCTCCCGTCCGGCTGACTTCTACAGTAAAGGGATAAACAAACTGCCATCAAAATGGCAAAATTGTATAGATAATTTGGGCCAGTACTTTGATTAGCTGAAATAAAAAAATTACCAAAATTTTTATATTTTAAAATTATCATACAAATCTCCAATTTCATAGGTAAAAACCTAATATATAGATAAAACAAAGTCCTCCATCACGTCTGTAATTCTGTATAAACGCGATAAACTCAAAATCTACATGGATTTTCATGTGGTTTCAACAGACATAGTGATTCTTGAGGAAGATTTAAGTGTGTGGTTAAGTGTCTGCAGAAAAGTCGAAAATTTCAAAGATTTGTAATATCCGTGCGGAGTTGGGATAGGTCGTTAAAAAAATAAAAACGACAACACTTGAATTTGTAATTAATTAGCATTAATTGCCCTGAAAAAATCAGAGCTAGCACAAACAACCTAAATTAACAGATTCCAAAATTAATAAGATTTCCTCTACTATGTAAACAAATCCAAGGTTAAGAGAGATGAAATAATACTCCTATAAACTAGTGGATTTTTTTCTCCATTTTCTGGTCAATAAGTAATAGGATTGTATGAAGTTGATGGAGGTAATACGAACACAAATATCACGTTCAAATACTTGATATTCGAGGAAGCGGCTCGTATTGAAACAATATTTGCTTCACTGGTTTCAAATACTGAGAAAACTGTAGTTTTACAATTTATTGTGGTAGATAGTTGTAGAGCAGTATTCGTGAAGAAGCTCTTCCGTGGAACTAGTACCAGTGAAGATATATGTATTCCTGGTATTCATAACAGCGTGTCCAGATTTAAACAGAGTGGATGCGGGTACTGAATATAATTTAGAGCATTAGTTATTACCAAAGGTAAGAATTAGGTAGATTTATTTAAGTACTTATACCGATTTCATACAGCGAAAGAATAAAGTGGATATGCTTTTAATCCCGAGATTAATGTGATAGTTTCAGCCTAAATATTAATGTTCTTAGTCAATAGCAGTTAGGTAAATAGGGTATTATTTACCTTAACGTAGTTAACCATTAATCCCGGGCACTTTTCTTCACGTCTATCCATAACGGTGAGGGTCCACCCTTACATTGTTGACACGTCTACGGTCCGGACTAAGCGTTTCGCCTCGTCGTTTATACACGTACATCGAAGAATTGGAACAATTTGCTTGCTGCGGTCTTCCCGTCCGATTATAATTTAGGCGTCTTCAAGGCTAGAGTGAATTAGCTTTTAATAAATTAGTGCGCTTTACCATCAACGATGGCATCACTGCTTGCCATCAGGTGGGATCGCAGTCAATGACTAATATAGATCAATTTAAAAAAAAAAAAACATATTTTTTCGGCTTTTTGCTTCCAAATAACCAACATTACTTTAATCCCCCAGCAGCCATCCCAGTCAATAAACTTGGAGTACTACGGCAACCTAGCATCTTCTGGGGACAGCACGTGGGGCGACGGCGACTGGGATGAGGAGCTGCCCGCCACCTCGCCTTCTCCCAACAAGAAAAAGAAGAAGAAGTACCCTGGTAAGAGAATATTTCACATTAAATGCCAGCTACGTGATATCTCGTAGATGATTTCTTCTCAGATGCCACATAGGAGACATATCCTAGGACCTCTATAACCGTAGACCGCCTCTACTGAAAGTATTAATTACTAGTGCCTAAGTACGAGATATTTCGTGTACGAGATATTTCGTATCTTGATTAATAATGTCACTACGAGATTTCTCGTATAGAACGATGTATGATAGGAATGGAATTTAACTCTGAAATTCTTAGTGTTCAATATGTTAATACTAGAAAAACATTTTGCAAAAGGGTATACAAACAGATTGATCATGTCGCCGTCACATCACTTTGATTGTATGTAAAACTGAGACGCGCTGATCTTGTGACGTAACGGACGTGAGGGGTTGGTGTCCTAGGAATTCTACTAAACTATACTTAAGCCATCTGAATGGAGTATTTTTTTATTATTATTCACTTTATTCATTATCATTTATTTAGTATTTAACAAGAAAAATAAAAACACTTAACTAATTAAAATTACATAACATATACACAATAACTCCTATAAAGGGAAAAACAGGAGTATTTTTTAATAAATATACGATGTGTAGGTACGACTGAACGGTGTATTGTCGAATGAAGCAGTTAACAAAGAGATTTTTAAATTAAAATTTGAAAATATGCGTAGATTTTGACGGTGATCATGAAATGTGATAGTGATGTACGGTTTAGACGAGTTATAGCGATTGGAGTGATGCTTTTGTAAATCTGAATAACTCCTACCTAAAATATGGCGTCAAAAAATTCCTCCGCATCGCTGTCAACTGGAAGTGTGCCCGAAAGATGGCGGCATTGCCACGTTGTATGGCAATGCCGCCATTTGAGCATTTTGAATTAAGAACGTGCCAAAACAATTACTGCCAAATTTTGACCGGTTTTCAAGGTCAAATAGAGATTGAGGAACACTCACCTTCAAGTGCTTAGTACCGAAATCGGAGGCCCTGCTACGAGCTCCTTACGCGATCCACTTGACGACCTAATCTGAGCTGCTAAAGGGATAGAGCTATATAGGGTATACTTATAGCTCCATCCCTCTTTCTCGCTCGCACGCTTGACATTTTAACAGGTCCCAAGGCCCCAGAGGTATATTTTTGACGCGTCTGTATGACGACGTTACACCACCGTGATGTGTGAGAAGGAAAGGTTTCATTCTTGTAGTTTCTACAACATTACATCGCCACCATCCAAACCTCCATATACTTTCTCCCCTATCCACCCAGATGGCGTGCCTCAGAACCTGCCGTGCCTGTACCACGAGGCGCACTTCAGCCCCTCGTCGGCCTACTTCGTGCTGGAGTGCCTGGGGCCCGGGGTGCCTACCTTCAGCCTGCACAGGACGGCCCTGCCTGACCCTAGGCTGGTGGCGCATTTGGAGAATAATACTATGGTTAAGGTAAGGATTTTGTTGATTTTTTATTTGTTTTGTTCTTTTTTATGGTACCCTAGTCACATGGCAAATATTTCGAAGAGAAGACAAAGAAAAAGTAAAATTTTCTGCTAGACACTTTCATTTTCAGTGTTTAAAGACGAAATTGTTTATGGCCAACTTTTACACATTCTCGAACATAAAACTGCGTCACCAGTTTATTAAACATGTCTGCTCAAAATTTTACAACCCAGCCTTTAAAAAGTCGTATAAAGTAGTCAAAAAAGCAGACAAATTAAATTTTAACAATAGCCCCGAAGTTGTTTCTGAAGAAAATGTATTTTGAAAGACGAGCATAAAATTGAAATGGTAAAAACCTTCCAAGAGGAAAATCCAGCTCAGTGTTTATTATCCGGAAAATCTTCGCTTTTATCACGGATCGATGGCTACAAGAACGTATTGCTTCAAAAAGCTGAAAATTATTAGACTATTATGTATTAACTGGGAACGGTGAGAGATGTCGCGCGGTGTTCCGCTGGGATTGGTACTAGGGCAGCCCTTGTGGAACATCGGGTGAGACTGCGTGCTGTGCAGTGACCACCCCAGCGGGGTCAGCACAGCTGGTCGACACGGCCTTGGCGCAGGGGGAGTCGCACCAAATGGCGGCTAATTCGTTCGGCCGCCGCCTGTTTGCGAACTCGTGGAAACGATCCGGCAATTGGGACTCGAGATGACACTACACAAGACCGAGGCTATGTACTTTCATGACCGTCGCAACGCGCCACCACCGGTTGACAATGAAGTGTCTAAAGTTAGAACTACATTAGACCGACGCACACGTGTAACACCACAGAGTACTTGTGTAACACGCCTGATTTGTATGTAGAACGACGTCACGTGGCGTGGATCAAGTGTAGCTTTACAAGTTTCCATATATAATGTATGGAGACCGACGCGCCCGAATTGTGGCATACGTGTGCGCAGTAAGACTCGTCCTCGACAATCGGTGGAATTTCGAGCACTTCTGACGTCTGGCTCCCAAACTGGAGCGAGCTGGGGCTGCCCTCAAGCGGCTCCTGCCCAACCTAGGGGGTCCAGACGCCTCCTGTCAGAGGGTCTACGCAGGGATCGTTCTGTTCATGGCCCTTAATGCATTATGCTCTGCTTTATACTTTGTCAAATCCATCTAAAGGTTGTCTGTAGAAAATCGCTTTTAGCGATAAAACTGTCAATTGTTATATATTTTTTTATGGTACCTATACAATAAAGAGTATCATTCACGGCGACCCCAACCCTGACTTCCAACAATCGTAGGCGCGGGCTTGTGGACAACAAGCAATGTATCGGTAGCTCGCCGTCCGGCCGTCTGGTAACCGTCCGGACCCGTTTACATGTCTGTGACCGCACCCACGATATAACAGGAGTAATTCGTAGTATGGTTCAACGTTTATTAAACTTTAATTCTTCAAGTGACATTATTATCAACCTTATTTAGTATGTTTATTTGTTATTTGCTAATTCCTAGGGTAAAATAAATAAAACTAAATTGAAATATTAATTGTAAATATTTTTTGCAAGAAAATGTAATATAACAATAAAAAAGCTTGTGATTTGCATACCTCAAGGTGTAATTTGATTGGACTGTGCTATACTTTCAATAACTGTATGTAATTACCCATATTAGCAAATAGATGATTATGAATTATAAATTTTTAAAAAGTTATAAAAATCGCTGCTTTTAAACATTGAAGCAGTAATTTTGTGAAGGGGTTTTAAAGTGTTAACTGTTCAATCAGTTTCAAGAATAATAAAGCTAACCCATTTAAGGTTTTAACGAACGCTTCGGATAACACTTCGGAACCCCTTACAGCCCCATCAAAAAGGATCATTGCCTTCAAATAGCCTTTTGTAGATTTTCAGAATAACAGTAATAGGGTACTATTTTTTTTTTATTAATTATATCAAAAGGTAACATATAAAAGGTAAAAGGTATATATATTTTTTTTAATAAATATTATTTTTAAATTTTCAAAGCTTTTTTCAAAGTGAAAGGGGAAACTATAAGGCAATAGAAAAAGGACGCAAAAACTGAAGTGTTACGTTTATTAGGTTACGCGCGTAGAAAAGAGATGGCGAGATGATTAATTAATTAATTTTTAAAGTAACGGAAGAGACTGGACTTCATGACTCACGACACAGAGTATCCTAGTATTGAACTGTGTGGTTCTTTCTTCAAAAGACCATCTCAGACTCCAACCTGCATGGTTCTCATATGATTTGACCATTACATGTTTACTGTATGGACTTTAAAAGAGACTTTTGACCCCTGAGTCTGTTTCGGTGTTTTTTCTCAGGATAGTCAGCTAGGAAACACCGGCTTCATCTAGTTGAAATTGACAAAAAAAATTGACGTGTAAAAGTGTTTTTAAAAAACCTATTTGCAAAATAAATATCATTTATCATTGGGGCCAGAGATATATTGTTTTTTTAGTAGTCAATTGATATAGCTAATTTGTGTATAATATTTATTGTACTGACGTTTAAACAAATAAAGGTTATTACTATTATTTTCACCACGCTCCTACTCTTCCTCATATTAATATTTGAAATGCTTATTTATGACTGCTTCATTTTATTTAGATGATGTTTTCAGAAAGAGATTAATTTTAAATGTTATTTGTTGTTTAGTATAAAATATTGTACAAAATAAACACAAAAAAATACCCAATTTAATAGTACCTATTTAAATTTTCCCATGTCTTACATTTTCAGAGAAAATAAATCGTACTGTAACAGAATCTGAACTTTCTCAGCACTAAACTGCCAACAGACAGTAACCCTATATAAGAATACCTAATCTTTTCCTGTTTATTTAATGTATCAATGTTAAGCTTCTCAGATCTACAATTTCCTTGAAAATCATAATTTGAAATACTCCGAGATACAGTCAAGATTCCAAGGCTATTAAAACGATACTAAGCTAAGGCCCACTATCCACGGACAAAACAGCTACGTCGTGACGTGTTGTTGTGTCATTGCTGCTTCATTGACAGCTTATAGCATAAGCATATCATAATCAAGGTTACCGACATAGCATGAAGAATCGCCAAACTTAAGTGGCAATGGGCAGGGCACATTGCTCGCAGAACGGATGGCCGTTGGGGCCGAAGGGTACAAGGTGGACCGATGACTTGGTGACGGTTGCGGGAGTCCGATGGATGAGAGACGCATTGGACCGTTCATTGTGGCGATACTTGGGGCAGGCCTATGTTCAGCAGTGGACGTCTTTCGGCTGAAATGATGATGATGATGATGATATCATAATCAGCTTTTTAATGTTCCCACTGCTGGAACTTAGGCCACGTCGGCCCAGTGCGGGTTGGTAGATTTGTATGTAAGGCTTATCTACTATCCACGGCCGCGTAACTTCATAGACGCGTATTCGTCATTATACGCTTGGTGTACGCCTGCGTGAAGCTTACATACAAAACTATGAAACTCTGTCGACGAAGCGGCAGCGTCGTACCGTCGTCGTGTCGTTAAGCATATAATGACGTATATGCGTCTATGAAGCTACGCGGCCTAAGCTAAATAATTCCGCCTCTCTTGTACTAGAGTAGTAACCTTACGCTTTGATAAATGAATTCTTAAGTCATATACGATTCGTACAATAGTAAGAAACTTAGTTCTTATGAATGGTCTTTGTATTTGAGGAAATATAGGGAAAATGATTATGCGAGTGTGATAAGAATGTTATATTAATGCGTGTTTTGGTTTGTATCTTAGTTTCTGGTTTAATAACGCGATGTTAATGAAAAATACTATGTTCGTAAATAATAGCTATGTCAGACAAATATGATTTAATAGCATTTCTCTGGCTTTTAGAAAACTGTCAATTTAAAGTTATTCATCAAATATCTGGCATTTATACATACGCCTTTTTTACGTTAGAAATCATCAAATGACTTCATGGGTGGAGGGGGTGGAAGTTATTCTTGATAGGTTCGCGCTTGACCGCTATCTCACCTGATGGAAAGCGACGATGCGGTCAACGATGGAACGTGCTTACCTAGAAGTAACCTATTCACTCTTGACTTAAAGATTCCCATCAGGGTTGTAGCCATCAGGAAACACAGATTCCGGCAAGGAACACAAAAGGCACAATGAATGTGTTCCCAAAACGTTTTGTGCGTATAGGTGGGATGTCCACCATAATGTACCTGAAATGGCATCTCGCTAATTTTCTCCTACACGATTGACCTGTAAAAGAAAAATTGCTAAGGAGCTTTCAGGAAAGTTTACTCTCCAGATTACATATTTTTCTTTAAAGTCATAAGCAGCAAAAATAATATTATCAAGGATAAACAACCCTCATTACTAATGAGCATCGATCGTCTTGAACGAAGGCGCATTGCAATAGTCGACGATAACACGGCTAGCATCTTCCGTACTTTATATAACGACCATCTAACTCAACTCTTCCTTTCTAACAGGAAAGATTAGCAACTATAGCCCTGCCGACGCCAAGAACATTCTCGGTGCAGCTCTCTAGTGGTCATGCTGCCCGAGTGCGCCTGCTACTACCTCCTGGGTTGAGAGAAGACGAGGTCACCAAGTATCCACTGGTGTTGAAAGTGTGAGTAAAAATACTTCTTTGAATCTTCTGAAAAGACTGGCAGCCATAGCCCTACCGACGCGCGACGCCAAGAACATTATCGATGCAACTCTTCGGCGGTTATGTGGCCCTGGTACGTCAGCTTCTACGCCATGGGTTGAGACAAGACGACGTCACCAAGTGGTGTTGAAAATGAGTGTATAAGTACTAGTACTTTAAACATTCTTAAACGACTAGTAGCAGCCATAGCCCTGCCGACGCCAAGAACATTATTGATGCAACTGTCATGCGGCCCTGGTACGTCAGCTTCTACGTTCTGGGCTGAGAGAGGACGAGATTACCACGTACCCTCAAGTGAAAGTGTGAGTACAAAATACTTTTAAATCTTATGAAAAGACTGGTAACCATGGCCATGCAAACACCCCGAACATTCTCGGTGTAGCTTTCCAGCGGTCATGCTGCCCGGGTGCGCCTGCTGCTACCTCCTGGGTTGAGAGAAGACGAAGTCACCAAGTACCCACTGGTGTTAAAAGTGTAAGTACAAATACTTATACCTTCTGAAGAGACTGATAGCCATGGCCCTATCGACGCCCTGAACATTCTCAGTGCAACTCTCCAGCGTTCATGCGGCCCTGATACGTCAGCTTCTACGTCCTGGGCTAAGAGGATGAGATCAAGTACCCTAAAGCACAGAATAAGTAACAGTACAAGCCTAAAGTGTTGAAAGTGTGAGCTCGTAATAATACTTTCTGTAAACGAACTTCTGAAATCACAGACGGACCTTGTAAAATATTGCCAGGTTATTGAATCCAAAAACCGAAAAATAGTATAGTTGAAAAATACTTCACACGTCAGTCACGGCTTAGGATTAGGACAAAAGAACTTTCTCACTTAGTATCTTCAGTCTCCCTTGCCTTTTCCCAGTTATGTTGGGGGCGCCTTCCATTCTAACCAAATGCAGCTAAATACAAATATTTCACATAGAGCGATTAACCATCTGACCTACAACACAGTAACTGGGTGACATAATACCTCTAGGCAAGACTAGTGTCAGAAATCCTAGCTTCTGGGTGTCCGTAACGACTCTCCAAGATATGAAAGGATCTCGATATATTAAACGGCCACCCATCTACAGACTGACCCCAGCAAGCGTTGCTTAACTTAGTTAATAAATAGTACCTATTTAAGTTATAACTTAGCCACGAACTTTCTTACTTCGTTTAAGTAAAGAATAAACAAAAAAAAAAATCGGTACTAGGGAGGTATATAATAGTGCAGGTACAACAAACATTGCGTTAAAAGATTATGAAGACGCAAAATACTCAGTTACAAAGGTGAGAGAAACTTCCTTCTAAAAGATGCAATATATTGAATTATGGACTGCCTAAAAGAGCCGTAACAGTTATTTTCCGATCCTATCCTAATACTATAAAGAACTCTGACAGTTATCGAACTTTTTAACGAAATTCTAAGATCAGAAAGCCACTGAACATGTAAAATATTTGAATACTCCCACAGAATGAAACTGTAAATGTAAAATATATCCGTACTTACTTTTTATAAGTCTGTTAGTCTATTCCTGGCCGCTAGCCGCGCTATTACAGTCATTGTAACAGGAGTAATAAGAGCCTTAATAGCCTGAGATCGTACAAATCATTTGGACAATAGACTCTAGAAAATATATCATAAGCTTAACATTCCTTGTAAGTAATAAGAGTCATTTATGGACGGATTTATTACTGTCATTACTGTCTTCAAATAAAAACGATTTTTTATTCAGTCTCTATTGTAATTTTCAAATCAAAATTCTCGTTTATTTTAGCTCCAGATCTGTAAAACATCTCATAATTTTGATACCCAGTTTTGGTGACTCGAATAAGATGGTAATAAAAAACCTGGCAAGTGCGAATCGGACTCGCGCACTGAGCCGCAGTCACACATTAAAGGTACCTACCGAAACACTTTAATAACGTGTGACTACGGTTTTTCTTTTTGTTCTGTTCGAAGTATGAAAATCTTGTTTCATACTTTTTCAGCGTCGTTTTTATTTTGTCGTAGTCGGGTTTTAGTTTTTTCCTTTTTTTTATTTAAACAATTTTGGTGTTATATTTAACACGTGACTTTTTGTCCGCTAGAGGGCGTGACTTCTAATTTGAGCAATATTTTGGAAATGTACAAGTGAAGCCCTTTCAAATGATACCAAACATGGCATATTTATCTCCATTTTTATTTTTTAACACATTACTTTTTGTCCGCTAGAGGGCGCCATATCGATTTTGTGCAATGTCACATAGCCTATGTTCAGCGGACAATTAAGACGTTCTAACGATACTTCATATTTCGAGTTCCGATAAGTAGATTAGGAGCTATGAGGGAACAGATGAACATACTCACATACATACAAACATACATACATACATAGCCTGTCAAAATCATAACCCTCCTGTGGCTTTGCCGTAGTCGGGTAAAAGTGTGTGTCCCTGTAACTTCTAAAATAAGAGAATGATAAAACTAAAAGAAATATATGATGTACATTACCATGTAAACTTCCACCGAAAATTAGTTTGAACGAGATCTAGTTAGTAGTTTTTTTTTAATACGTCATAAATCGTAAACCGCAATTTACCTTTCAAGTTTGTACGGAACCCTCAGTGCGCGAGTCCGACTAACACTTGCCCAGATTTTTTTTATTTTGAGGTACGGAACCCTAAAAAACGTTTTGAAAGTACCTAAGTCTAAGGATTTGTAATCAATCTCGTAAACTAAACTCGCCTTTTACATCGGTTTAGCATTTTTTAAACCCGTTTCAAAACAGAAAACGATGCGGTTAATCTATGCTATTATACTATCTAATAATTAATATAAAGATAAAAGATTTATACTTTTGTGTGTAAATATTAGACCGATAAAATAAATAAACTCAAAAACTATTAGACCGATTTTAAAAATTCTTTCACCAATAGAATGCTACTTTATCACTGAGTGGCTTATGCCAGTTATTTATATGCTGACCAAGGAACACTTGACGTTTGTACTTAGTTTTCTTAGCCATTTGTGAGATTGGCTTTTGAAAACACTGGATACTGCGCTTAAAACCATCGAATGGTTGTTTTGACCTCTGATTTTACTCACAGCTGGCGAAAAAGCAGCAGCTATTCCAATATTATTTTTTAGCGTGCATCGATAGCATCTTTATCTCCAACAGCTATGGGTACCAGGGGCACAGCCAATCATAGAGCTTCTATACCGTGGCTTGGTTAGCAGGAGGTGCGATAAATGCGAGACCCATTCTAACTTCAATGTTCTTAATGAATCCTTTTTCTCTAACAACCACGGGGCACCAGGAAATCAGCAGGTCACAGAGCGTTGAGCCCTAGATAGAGAATCATTAGCAGCTCATACGAAAACCATCCTCACTTCATTGTTCTTAATTAATATCTTCTTCTTTCTCTCCAATAGCCACGGAGCACCAGGGACACAGCTCGTCACAGAGCGTTGGGCTCTAGATTGGGGCTCATTAGCAGCTGGTGCGGGGGCTATCCTCGCCTCAGTGGACGCGAGAGGGGCTGGAGGCAGGGGGCTCGGGGCTCATCACGCGTTACACCGCCGGCTCGGAACTGTTGAGCTGAAGGATCAGTTGGAAGTTGCTGAGTAAGTAACATTGTTAGTAATAGTAAAATCATGTAATTTTTCAAGAAAAAGAAGAAACATTGGATGAAAAGGCAATGGGCACGCTACAATCGTGATGATAAGTCCTCTCTTTGAGTGGTTAGAGAAGCAGAACATGACCTCTTTCTGCAAAGCGAAATATGAGTGAAAGAGCTAGTGAATAACATGATTGAGAGGCAATGCTTAGGCCCCAGCCGGTGCGATGCCGAGACGCCCTGGACATGGGGGGTGTCGCAGAACGATTCCTGGCCAACATAGGCGGACAACATCCTTACTTGAGTGATAGTTCTTACAGGGTCTCAACCCGGTGAAGCTTATGTGCAATCGTGTCTGAAGGTAGCTTACTTTGTTTTTATTGTTCTTCATCTATGATAACCCTTCAATTTAGCTCATACCTCTTAACCCTACAGTAAAGGAATAATGGAGGTAACAACGCAACGTATTTTTTTTTGAGTATTTTCTTTATCTTTAAAGGGATTTTTTACAAGTTCGCGTTTAGTGCTAGGGCCACATTTTATTGCCGCTTAGTGAATTAGTGCCGCAAAGTTATTGCTGCTTGCTGCAATATTCTGAAGTTTGAAGTTGAAAACACCAGGAAGTTATAAGGGGTATGGAGGTTATTGGTCAATCTCTGGTCTTCCCAACATGGCCATGCTCTCTGCAATAATCCTGTAACCTTGATTTTCTTCCACCAGGTACCTCCGCGATTCTCTCCACTTCATCGACTCGCGTCGAGTCGCCGTATGGGGGCGAGCACATGGCGGATTCTTAGCAGCTCTCGCGTTAGCTAGCAAGCCGAACGTGTTCCATTGCGGGATCGCGTTGACGCCTATCGTACGCTGGCGGTACTATGGTCAGTAATGTATTGCAAACTGTGCGATTGATTTGATAGAAAGCGCGATGTAGGGATGGGGATCTTAGCTGAAGTCCTGGTACGAGAGATGCTTCTAGCAGCTACTCAGCACACTGAACGCCATCCATTGCGGGGCCACGTTAACGACCATCGTGCGCTGGCGGTACTATGGTATATGGTGAATTGTGATAGTTCTGTATTAATATAATTATATGGGTTCCTAGTACCTCTTGCATTAGTTCATATAGTGTACTGATTGTAACCAGTAATTGTAACAGAAAATGAGTACCTATCTAACATGCTAATGTGATACTGTTATATATAATATAATGACATTCTACAGTTTTATGCGTGGTGATATTTACAAACCACCATTTATTTAATAGTTACTTCTATATTAAAACTTCATGTAACACAAAGGTACAAAGGTGGACTTAATGCCATTCATTTCTTTTTTCATTTCTTTTGCCATTTTATTTTCCTTTTTTTCCCATTGAATTAGTTACTTCTTATACGAGCCATACATCGAAGCAAAGGCTCAACTGGCAGCAAAAAAGCTGGGAATCCTCGCGAAGGTCAGACAGTACTTCACGCCGGAACAGCTGCTCAAACTTTATCAAGCGCAAGTTCGATCGTGTATGGACTACTGCTCTCATCTTTGGGACGGATTGCCCGATACCAGCTTGATGCACTTGAGGCAATTGAGAGGCGAGCCAGGAGGATCATTGGCAATGATGCACTCGTTGAGTCGAGGCTTCAAAGTCTCGAGCATCGACGCCGAGTTGCTAGCCTGTCGGTTTTCTACCGGTTACATTTCGGGGAGCGTGCGTCGGAATTGCATAACCTAATTCCGCCTAGCCCGTTCCATCATCGGACCACCAGGCGTACGGCAATGCACCAGCGGTAAATTTTACGGTAAACTCTGCGTTACATACGCCTCTAAACTCACTCAATTTTAAGCGCATACAGAGCTTATTACTCGGTGTTGCCCTGTCAAACAATCTAGATCAGAAACAATCTGAGCAGGATTCTTGCTTCTTTACAATTTTTATATATTTATGTAGATATTCACAAAGTTACAAACGAAAATTATATGTTGAAAGACGATAAAAAAGATTTTTTTAAGAAAGATTTTAAGAAAACATCTTCCAGCGGACCTGCGACAGAAGTGTAGGCTATATTATACAAAAAGACCTCAAGTACAATTTTCCTAACAATAAATAAGTACCTTCTAGTTATTCAAAACATTCAAAAGCTATCTACTATTACCCTTTCGTGTGTTTTAGACGCGGATCCACGCGAGACACAATCGCTTTTTAATTGTGTCTCTAATTACGGCATACGAAAGGTTAAAACATTGCGACCTATCCCTCGATCTATGATACCAGGGCGATATAAAGATCCGGTGACACCGTCAACTTCAAAATAAGTATAGGTACATATTATTCCCTTCCCTAAGATCATATTGAGCAGTTCACATTTACTTACGTCAAAATCTTCGCATCATAAAGCACTTAATGTCTCTTAATGGTACACAAACCAAACAACCACAGAATTCCTTCATTAGAAGCCAGACAACAAAGGAACTCAAATAGTAATCGAAGGACGAATGAAATTGTTATAAATACGGTGGTATAGTCTCATCTAATGGACCCTAATGTTATTTTAATGGTGGTACATGACAGCGCTGCTCAAGTAATCTATTTAAATTTGTAGGCTTTTTTTTTAAAAAGTATACTGCTTGCAGCTTAGCCCGTGTAAGGGTTATAAATACAACGACGGCCTTAACCGTAATGAGGCCCTGGGCGGCAAATCTTTGTGAGGCCCTTGTCCTTTTTGCAAAGTATGTGAATCAAAACTCGGTATTTCTTATGATGATGGTGAGTACTTCAAAATTTATGAAAATGTATTTCATGACTTTAGAGTTTAAAATATTTTTTTTTTTTTTAAATAATCATAAAAACGACAACGATGATAAACCTTGGTACTCACACAGAATTCACACGGATTTGAAAATAATGTTTTAAACTGCTTTTCAATACTCTAGTAAATGGGCTACATCATTTTCATTAGAAGCAGAATAGGCTTACCGATCTCGTGTTATCGAATTTGAGAAATTAGATACCTACTTATCCCACTAGTAATATAAACTTTACTATGAAAAGTAAAAGTAGGATAAAATACAAAGTTTCAAATACATATAAGCTTTTTTCTAATCTAGTTGTTGCGTGAGGCCCTTACAGGAGCGAGGCCCTGGGCGCTTATCCTACTCGCTACCCCTTAAGGCCGCCGCTGTGTAAATATTCTACTCGAACTTAAACCGAGAGTATGGCATACCAGTGTCATCAGGATTCCGTCGTGACAAAAAGACAGCGCTATTCGGCTGTATGGCTCTGTCTCTCTCTCACAAATAAATTACGATGGGATTGACAGATGATAGTAGACCCTAGGTCATGGTCTATGACTAGTTTAATCCAAGCCATCCAGACTTTGACATTGCAATAATAACACAAGAAAACATTTGTATCATCATTTGAATCATTTGCATCTATACTTTAATATTACAATGAAGCCGAAGAGTTTTTTTTTTGTTTTTTAAAGACGTTAATCTCTGTAACTGTCAGCCGGATTGGATCTAGCACATTTTGATACGAGTGGAAAAAGTTTGTCCACAATTTCCACGTGTATCAAACGCCGTTTTTCAATACACTTACGAAGAAATAATTAAACTTGTGTTGATGCGCGACTCGTGGGGGTCGCTGAGCGCCCAACCGGATACGATGAATACTATCAACTGTAGCAGGGCGAGCTCGCACACTTTTCCGCACTAGTGCGGAAAACGCAGGTTTACGAGTAAGTGTATTGAAAAATTATTTCTGTATAAGATAGTCACATTCATGACAAATAGCTATAAAACATCAAGATACGGATGAAACCGTGGAGGACAGCTAGCGTTTAATATAACTGCCTAAAACTGTCCATTATAATAATTTTCACATTATGGACCTACCATTCCCAATAGACAATGGTCTAATAAAACTTTACAGATACATTTTCTCGCCTTTCTTAAAGTAATTGTTCAATTAGTAATGTTACTTATATTGTTCCACGAACCTTTTAAAGTTAATGTGGCTGAAACAACTCTCTCTTGAAACAAAGCTTTGTCTGAATTCTAAATTCCAAGCTAGAAAGAGACTAGAAACTAGGTAACTGATAAATATCTACACTATACCTATCTATCTCCTTTACCAAGCAGTTTTTTAAAGAGTTGCTGACGATATGTACTCAACATATTCGGACACAGTGTCCGAATTGATACATTTTTATTTTAATATTTTTTTCACTGACGGATCGGCCACACTTTTTAGTACAATCAGATAAAAAGTTTTAAAATAGAATGGGGGAAAAACGCGTTACCAAAACTATTTTAGGCTAGGTGGTGGTTGGAGGCAACTTCAGGTAACTAAACTTATTATTATATTTTAAAACTTTTTTTATCTGACTGTACTAAACAGCTTCATTAAAGGTGGTGTGTGCGTGCCTGCCTGAAGATTTATCTTAGTAAACTATCCTTCTGTCCAACAGCATCCGCCTATGCGGAACGCTACATGGGTTTTCCGAACGCCACCGGCAACTACCGAGGGTACGCCGACGCTGACGTCACCAAGCAAGCAGCAGCATTGCACGACAAGATGCTGCTTCTGGTGCACGGGACTGCAGACAATAACGTGCATGTGCAGCAGAGCATGGCGCTCGCTAGGGCGCTTGCGGACCAGGGGAGCATGTTCCGACAGCAGGTAATAGAGATTTGGAAAGTTTCCGTTTGTTTTTTTTTCTGAAGGGAGCTAGGTCGGTATAGTTACTAGGACAACACATTTGCATAGATGATGTACAGTTGTTGAACATGAAGCAAGTAATGTTGGTGAATGACAAGCAAGCTGTTGCTTCTAGTACACGGGACTGCAGACAATAACGTGCATGACTGTGACGTTGGCGGACTAGGAGATCATATTCCGACAGTAGGTAACAGAGATCTGAAAAAAATAATTCTATCATTTTTTTTCTCTCAAATGGAGCTAACTAGTTAGCAAGTTACTAGGAGAACACGTTTGCATAGAAAATGTAAAGTTTTTAAATGCTGATAACGTGAATCAAGCGGCCGTGTTGAACGACTGGATGCTACTAGTGCACGGGATTGCAGCTATAACGTGAATATGCAGGAAAGCATGGCGCTCCCGAGGGCGCTGGCAGACCAGGGAAGCATGTTCCGACTACAGAAAACAGAGGTTTGAAAAGACTCCATTAACAGGTTACGGGTTCGTAGAATTATTTGGTATTCTGCCATCAATATAGTAAAATAATGGTCGTTGAAACCAATCCCTACAAAAAGTAACTGATACCTAAATAATGTGTGTTCTAAGAGGAAAAACATGAAACAATCCTTATCAAATAATTAGTTTGGCGAAGATCCTAACAATGTTAGTGTTACTGATATTCTTTTCCTGCTTCTTTTATACTACTAAATTTACGTTGCAACAATACATACAAATAAAAAACCGGGCAAGTGCGAGTCGGACTCGCGTACTGAGGGTTCCGTTCAAACTTACCTATGAAAACAGCTCAATTCCCGAATTGAGTTACGAAAATTTTCCCGAATCGCAAAAAAAATATTTTTTGTGACATAACTACAAGTTTACAGTTTTCAGATTTTTCCCTATACTTGTGCTGAGAGATCTTGCTTCATGCCAAATTTGAGGATTCTAAGTCAACGGGCACACACTAAATGAAATCAAAATTCATAGGTTAGTTCCCTATGAATTTTGTTTACTTCTTTTGTGTGTCAAAATATACGTTTTTTGTGACATAAACAGCCGTATCTTTTTTATTCGTTAACTTAGTAATTTGATTTTTTTACAGCTTCAAGAGATCGCAGACTTAAGTATATGATATTAATTTCAACTCGATACCTCCACGCGTTATCGAGATAAATGGTCTTGATAGACAGACAAACAGACAGACAGACCGACAGACGGACGGAAACAAAGTGATCCTATAAGGGTTCCGTTTTTTCCTTTTGAGGTACGGAACCCTAAAATCACAATATACTTTGCACCCCACACTGGACCCGCATAGTGAATTACTTCTAGAGGGAGTAGTTGGCCTCTCCCAGCATCAGTAACATGACAACAGAAGCTGTCTACTACTAATTGCAGACCTCAACGCTTCTCACCGATCCATCTTCTGTAATGGTAACAAAAAACTTCGTTCTTTTTTAAAATATGTGTAATTCCTTTTTTTCTTTTAGATCTACCCCGACGAGGGCCACAGCCTGGACGGTGTGAAGCGGCACCTGTACCGCACCATGTCAGCATTCTTAGACGACTGCTTCCGCAAACAGGTGCCCCCCGAGACCAAGGCGGGGCTGCGGAACGGCGGAAACCTAGACTGAGACACGTGGAAAGACGAGGAGTTGTGCTCTTGGTGAGATGTGTGTAGTTGTGCTGTTTTTTTTCTTTTGCACTGCCATAAACTTTATGAGAGCTTAGTCCTGGCTGTGATAAAACTTTGCGGCCCACTTACGCAGAAGCTAAATTTTACTTTAAAAAATAATTTTCGCGCTATTACAATTATTATATTTATTTGGCATTATTTTTAGAGCTATTGACAATTTTATAACCTCCATATTTTATACCGCTTTTTTTTAATAGATACTACAATATCTATAGCTATACTACAGTTAAAAAATTGCATAAATAAGCAGTGTCTAAAGATGCCGCAGGTATAAAAATAACAATTTACAAGCAAAGAATAACATCAATTTAAAACTACTACTGTACTAAAAACTAAAGGCTATATAAAAATAGACTTAGGAAACCTGACCAAAAAACATAAATCATTCAAGTGCCAAGCTTAAAGCTTAACCAGACAATACGACAGCAATACTGCGTCAAGTGGAATAGTACCAGGAATACATAAGTTACGAGGAGGCCGGCAGTGCCCCGCATCAATGCCTTGCGGTCCGCACACAATGGGAAAGATATACGTACTCTCATACATGTTGCAACTGCGGCTTGTAATCCGGTCGGAGAATAATCCCGGCCTAAATGTATGTCAGACGGATCTTATATGTATATGATGATAGAATGTCTTTGTATAATAATAATGCAGTAATTATTTCACGCGCACCCTTAGAATGAAAGTGATTTAATAAAAAAATTGTAATTCGCGGGAAATAAACAAGGTCTTCAAAGTTTCTTGTGTGAAATTAATTTTAAATCTATCTCTCTCGTGTTTCTTTCTTACACATAGTTCGATCTCTTTTTCACCTTAGGGTTTCAGAATAGACTTTTTAAATAGCAAGATCAGAAATTACAGGAATTTTGAGTTAGATCATTTTAATTTATGTATGCGATATATATTACAATTTCGTAGATTTTCAGACCTTTTGAATCATCACTTTTATTTTCGAAAATAATACTGAAAGAATAATGCCCAAATTAGAATAGAGCTCTTACCCAGCCATGCCCAGAATGCAGATCTATGTCATATGATAGCTTTTTATTAATTGCATTTTTAAAGTAACTAGATTTAACTTTATACAAAACATAAGTTTAAAGGTTATTGGACGATAAACATGTTAACTTTCTACTTATATTTTTCATACATTTATTTATTTATATTAAGGTACTCCAACGACTTATTCATGTTGTCATACATATTACAAAAAAATACTTTACATATATATCTGTTATTATGGTGAACTTGCCAATTAAAGAAGTAGGGTACACAGCTTAGACATAAATCAGCAATTACTTACATACAATTAGTGATAGTGCTTTTAAAATAAACTAATTATCATTTTATGTTACAAATTGAAATAAAAATTAAATTGACATTTGTAATAAAAATAACAAATAGAAATACTAACCAAGTGGAACTAAAATAAATAAATAATAATACGAGATTAATTAAGACGAGATTACAATATGGGAAACGATTGCAATAAACGTTATACTGAGTTATACACAATAATATACATGTTATAGTTTTCAGGCAACTTTACTATTAGTTATCCACTAGGCGTTTGTTTTCATTTTTGAAAAAAAATACCTTTCTAACTGAGTTGTGAACCCGTTGAGTCGATTGCAATTGATGACAAGAAAAACAGGCAGATAAATATCCAAATAGGGTTATAAAGATTCGGGCATGCCATTAATGAAGAGTGGAAGTTGACTCGGTCATGGAGTTGATGCATGGAAATAGTTAGTACGCGGCGTATAATTATGGCCGTATTACCGTATAAAAATAATATAAAATATTCAAAGATTGTAGATACATGCGTATTCGGCATTTCTTAGGATTTTTTAGAATACTAAAATGTACAAGTCGCTTCCTCTATGGAGAAGAAAATAATCGTTCTAAATATTAGAAATCCGATCGATTTATGTATCAACACTTACCTATTTTAAAATAATCGCAACGTTGTGATATATTTTTTAAAAAGAGTTCATCGCAGATTTCGCTATATATTTTTTTTGTTACTTTAATTAAGTAATAAATAGCAGCAGTAAAATGAGCTTAAAAAGAAACTTAAAATAATAACTCCCATTACAGTGAAAATAAGCATCTTCCTAGAAAACACTGTTATTAAACATTGCACTGTATTGTAAAACATCTACGTTGCCAAGGAATAATAATAAGTAAAAATAATTATACTATAAAGACATGACTGAAAAGATTCCGTATCCGAGCAAGAAGCATTAATCAAAAGAATAAATTTAATGACACTTAAACTGAAATATAATCAAGAATTTTTTTTTTATGGAGTCCTCTAAAAGATTTCAAATTAATATCATAATTATTTAGGATAGTTTGGTAGTTTACTTTTTCTGCATTTTCTGGGTATCGAACGTGTATGATTTTTTGTATAACTTCCAATAGCGCTATATATGTACTAGAATATTTATTTCTACTAATAAGGTTTATTATTTCATTTGTTCTTATTATAGGAACCTCATCTTGTACTCCATGGTTCCGGTTTCTTTTAATAAAATCACGTATTTTTCCTTAGTTTTTCTATCGAATTAAATAAAACGTTTGATAAAACTCAAAAGTACTTATTATCTTCTGTTAATGTTCCTTTGTATTTGCTGACAGCTCACCAATACGAGCAGAGGACAACTCTGAGCCAGAAGACTCCGACGAGAGGTATGTAAAAGCTATTTGTAGTTACCTATGCTATCCTAGTACATAAATAAAAAAATAGTAAATATCTTAGTGCCAATATTGTTAAACTTGACATTCCTTAATATTTACATACATTTCCTTTACAATCTGACAATGGCAGTAAATCTAGAGTTGTCACGATAATTTCGTTCTAGACTATTAATTTACTATGGAACTTTGTTTTCGGGAGGAAATCTTCAAAAGACGCCCGCACTGTAGGGATAAGTCTGGAGACTATGCGATTTTTTTTCCTAACTAAAATCACCCCATCAGCATATAGAAGGGGCCCCGTTTCCTCTTAAAGGACGATTCCGAAACCCCCTCTTTGCAACGCCTGTAATGACACCTGTAATGTGGTCAGGCTCACTGTGCACGGCAGCACGTGATCACTGTTCCACTGTCTTCCCTACTCGATGGACGAACAGAGTCCCCACTCTGAGCGCTCGTAGAATCCTGAAAGCCTAGTACAAGCATTCATGAATAATCGAACTCGTTGACGTAAACTCTTTATTTAATCGTCTGTAAATGTATGGAATTATTTACCATTTGATATTGTCACCAGACGACGTTTATCCGGTTTCAGTAAAAAATTATAGTCGAGTAAGTAAAAAACTCGCTTTAAGACAACGTTCAATTCAATAATAATAATAATAAGTTTATTTTCAATTAATTGTTCACAAAAGGTTCAGGTAATAGTATACAATATAATTTGCATGAAGTATTATCTCCTGGTCCCCAAACTAGGTTTATAGCCTGTGACTTGGGGACCAGGACTCCCATCAATAGGCTTTTATGTAATTTTATTCCCTTTTGTTTCAGGTAATAATAAATCAAACTTGGACTAGCACCCGAAGAGAGAGTGTAGTGATAATCAAATAACCCGTAGTACAACTAATTCCATATCCAACGCGTTCGAGAACTGCCACCGTCATAATTATACAGATTTTATGTCATCCTAGTCATGGTCGGAGCCAGGATATCTTCACTAGCTATAAAACATTTGATGAAGTCATTTTAAAAACGCGAAAGGTCTGAAAAAAAATACTATTGCTTAGTTTTCTCGAAGAAAAAAAAATCTGTTCTTTTAGCCTAAAAAATGGTTCTCTGGTTACACATTACTTACAGATCAAGATTTAAGAAACTAAGTGAAGTAGTCCTGGCTACGTTTATACAGTCATGAAATAATATTGGATCATTGTTAAAGAGTTGGTCACATTATTGTAACGGCGTATTATTATTCATATCGAAATACTGGTATTAATGAAAGGCACGGTATACATGACCCGAATACCATTATGTTTGATTGGCAAAAATAATTGTGAAGTGATAAAGGCTGGATTAAATATGAGTGAAACTCACTTTTAATTATATGTTAATCAGTTGTTTAATAATACGCCATTCCAATAGTGTGGTCAAACTTTAGACAATCATGCAAAGTTTCTTATTATAAAAAAACATACCATAACATAGCACTAATTTTTGACCTCAAATGAAAAATAACGCCAACTATATTTAAGTATAAACGATATTTACAGCAGTAATTTTACACAAACAACATATCGGTAAATTCCAAGATTTCTGATTATTCCTATTCAAAACTCAAAAAGAATTATTACCTATTTTTAAAGTTTACTATATGCTGCCTTATTTTCTGCACAGACACAAGATTCTTCCATTGTAACCTTCTGTGCATGCATACGCGTCTTCTCCACATTTAGCTTATAAAACGCAATACTTCATCTAGCGACTAATAAAGGAATTGATAAATAGTTCTTTAGTCAATCAGTTTGTGATCTAGTAGTTAAATTGTTATAACTAGTGTTACCTTGTCATGTATTCATTGTCATGTACGCTCGAGGAAAAGTTCCTTGAATAATGTAGAATTTTCGTTGATCGAAAATGTTTGGAAGAGCTGTCATTGTTTTTGATAAGGCAGGTCCAATGCTGGGTGTTTTGTGCAATTGTTGGAAAATGCTAGCTTAATCAGGAATGTGAGTATATCTGTATAAGAATCATTGGCTGGTACCAATATACGTATAATGTACTACTTTTTAAGTTATAGATATTTTCATTGACTTATCTATTTTTATTTCAAAACAAATACATAGTTGTGAAACAAAAGTGGCCAGTTTAGTTAAAACTTCGATTTGCCGTTACTAGAACGGTTTTCAACTTGTATTACGTATTTATGTAGATAGAAAGTTTTTAAACCCAAATTATAATGACCATCTTCTGATATCATCGATAGAAACAATTATTTTTTTCAAAATAAAATATTTAGAGAAACCAATACATAACGATTTAAGTCACTTAAATATATGTTATCAAGTAAAATGAGTGCATTTTCCTACTATTGTTACTCCAACCAGGGCAAGGCCCAAAATATACTCGAGTCCGCATGAATCATACTTAAAGCCATTGCAATATTTTGCAATGTGAATAATTTAATCATTAATTTTAATCGCATACGATGATGATGGTAAAGTGTAATTTCTAAATGACAAATAATTGTACAGAAATTAATATAATATTTCCCATTTATATTATATAATACGCTTCTTGTGTATTTTGCGAATTATATGGAAAAATCATGACGGAGAGAATTCATCATGAGCTATAAGAAATCATGATGATAATATGTGATGTTTCCATATAAGTAACAAAATATATTTATTAAATAAAATAAAAAATATCCAAACATTTGATCTTTAAGTATAAAATTGCTCACTCTCATCAAGTTTTGCATGTTTCTAGTCACTTCATTTATAGTATTAATAGTATTTAATATTAAATTTTATTAAAGACCAATAGTACGTTAAAAATATTTTAATAAAGAAAATAAAAAGTTTTAAAAACTAATTAGTGAAGATTTTGAAAAACTAGTAAGTTTTAGTGCATTAGTTACCTTAGTGAAAGTTTGAAATTAAAAAAGTTTTATTGAAATGTAAACTAATATAGCAATAATTTAATAGATAAAATACCTCCTTTGTACGTAAGCACTCTTCCGATAAAGCACTTGTATAAAAGGAATTTTGAAGCGTTAAACATTATGAAGAAATCTATAGAGACGAATAATTGGCTCCCTTGCACATACGACTGGGCTTAAGCCGGGTACAGACTTCTGTAACGTAACATGCAGGACACTTGAAAGGAGCATTTCATAAGTGTGGACGCAGCGCGCGCACGAACCGACTCATAGTTGAAATGCTCTGTTCGCGCGCGTAGTGTGCACGGTTCGCGCGCGCAATGCGTCCACACTATGGGAATTCTATTGCTTGTCACGTTACAGCAGTCTGTACCCGACTCAACATTTTGATTTCATGATGTTTTTGTGCACGAAGAACATTTGTACAATTCTTTAGTAAAAGTATTTGCACTAGAAAAGAAACGGAGTTCTTATCTAGTCGTTGCGATTTTTACTAAAAATAATGACCGAATGATGCTCTTTCACAAAATTCGTGTGCAAATCCAGCCTTCTGTGCGAGCTCCCTAAATCTACACCGTAAAAGAATATTTTTTGTAGCCGCGTATTATTGCGAAAATAATACGATAAAAAAATAATACGCCGTTAAAAAAAGTAGTTCTCTATTGTAGGTTGAATGTTCCAAATAATAAAGTTGAGTGAAGTAATGCTCGAAAAAGATTGTTCAAAAGAATAAAGGAAAAGACCTAAGTGCCAAAAGCGTCGTTTTATCTCGTACGTTTCTGTAAGTAATTATTGTAAGTACATTAGATTCATACGGAAAATTCGATTACATTCTCACGTTTTATTTTTTTCGTCATTGGACTTATTATTCCAGTCGAATACGCGGTTCGTCGGTAACGTTGACGTTTTGTTAGATCTTTTTTTTTAATTTAAACTTGAATGTCATTTTACTTTTTTTTTTGTATTATTTTACAGTATTTTTCGTCATTGATCTTTATTAGATAAGTAATTTTATAACTTACTTTATAAGCAAATTGTGTTTGTATGATATAAGTTGAATGTATAAATCCTATTGATCGAATGTATATAAGTTAAATAATACAAATTCATTTGTTTGAATGTGTATAAGGACGCCATCACATCTGGGGTTGGTTGACGCCGCGGTAGCGCTACGTTAGCGTCACGTAGACGTGATTGTATCAAAACTAAGGTTGCGTAAACTGAGCGTAAGAGCTAATACATACGAGCGGCAACTTGCCAACGGCAGAGGTAATTGCAGTCGACGACACGGGGTGGCGATAGTCGTCGCGTCGCCCTTTAGCGACACTTGCAATTATAGCGCACCGCATCCACCATTGTTTCATTTGACTGCAAATGGTTCAAGAGTGCGCATGCTTCGGAAATTTATAAAATAAGTTCTAGTGACGAATACAAAGTTTCTTCTTCGAAATCCATTCTGCAACTGACTCCTATACTATGTGAGCTGACGACGGCTGCCACTGGTCTTCAAAGTTAGAATGTCGACGGTCGCCGTCGGCGAGTCGGCGGCAGTCATTGACGCGTCGAAAGCTGCCACCCGCCCGTGTCGACGGCTGTAGTTACAGCACGCGTCACGTAAAAAGAACGCTGGAAGAAAGTGGTGGGAGTGTGTTTGCGCATGGGTACAGTCTCGAACGAAAGTTATGTGCCTATTAATTTATTTTTGAACCAATAGCGCACCGGTAAACATGCGGCGCGTGGCTCACCCGCCCCGCGCCCTACCTCATACCACCAAATGGACCGATAAATCGCCTATGCGCAGCTTGACCGCCAGCGTTCTTTTTACGTGACGCGTAGTCTACTTCTGCCGTTGGCAATATGCTGCTTGTTTGTATAAGCTCTAAGCGTCACAAGAACGTTTGACGCTAGATGTGTGAGGTGCCTTACCTGAGTGTACAATGTTAAAGATTGGCATACACTATCACGTTCGAGTAACACAAATAAAAACGCACAGATTGTGATTTTTGCCTTATCGGTGTTCTCGCTGTTAACGTTTTTGGTTTAAAGCAACCATTTTATTTTGATTGCTGAATATAATAAAAAAATGTATCGTAATTAAATTGTTTAAGAAATTTCACTTCATTTAAAATCATCACCTTACTTATATAGCTATAGAAAATACCTACATTAAAAAAAAATAACGTCAAGGTCCAATGCGCTGAGTGCGAGTTGTTCTTACGTTAATGGTTACCACGTTTGGCTCTCTGATTGGTTAGAGCTTGGAGCGGACCAATCATAGCGTCACACTAGCCACTCTGATGAGATCTTCGTTGGGGCGAGCCGGTCAGCCAGCCCAGAAGATGCGTGTTCCCTCCAGTTTTGAAGGCTGATGGGCTGATTGATATCAACAGAGATCAGAATAGGTAGAGTATACACCTAAAGTTCGTGGAAATAAGTAACATAGAGTTGATAATACCTCCTCAAAATCCCGGAATCATAAACATGACGATTAAAATCCGGGATTTTGAACTAAATGATTACATATATATTCAAGAATCTTATTGTTTTGGAGTTGCGTACTAAAAATGTTAGATTTAAATAAACCTCTATAATTCCAAAGTTTTTGTACGGAAATCTAAAAACATAATAAGATTCTTTAATACAGTAATTTAGTTCAAATGTGAATACATTGCAATTACTTATTGCGCTTTGAATAAAACTCAATAAGTAATTTGCAATTCATAAACCCCGGGATTTAATTTACATGCTTATGATTCCGAGATTTTAGAGTAGATGTATTGTAGGTACTGTTTATTGGAGTATTTTACGGCTCACCAACACCACGACACGCATATATTCACACCGCACAACTGCTCAGGTCGACCCGATGGCGACAGACAGGTGTCAAATATACATCACGTCACTGTCGCTTGAGTCAATCAATACAGACAATACACTATAGTAGGTATTATCAACTCTATGTTACTTACTTCCACGAACTTTAGGTAAATAACCTATTCCAACCTCTTCAGAGGTCAAAGTAAATTATTATGAATATAATATTAGTAGAATTATATTCAGCAATACAAATAAATAAAAGGCAATGGTGCAATCGCTTTGTGATTACAATTTATAATAACTTTAAACATAGTTTTAAGCTGTTTGATTCGGGGCTGGGTGTTGTTAAATGTAGTTATTTTTCAACCATTATCGTACATTTAATTAGGAAATAATTGAAATACAACGCTATATTTTTATTGAAATATCTCTGATTCTATCTTATGAGTGCGGTGTAGTGCAATGTTAAAGAAGCGAAAAGGGAACAAATTAATTTTTGACAAGCCTGTTGGTCTAGTGGTCAATGGCCCTGACTGCTATTCCGGAGGTCGTGGGTTCGATTCCCTCCCAGGACAAATGTTTGTGTGATGAACACGATCATTTGTTCTGTGTCTGGGTGTAATTTATCTATAAGTATGTTTACCAGTTGTCTAGTACTCATACCACAAGCTCTGCTTTGTTTGGGACTAGATGGCGTTGTGTGAAAGTTGTGAAATATATTATTATATTTAACGTTTGAAAATGTTTGCAAATGGCTACACAACACGATGGGCGTAGTGAAGTCGGCAAACACGCAGCGCGGCCGGTTAGGAACATTTTTTTCGCTACACTCACCAAGTGAAGCGCCTCCTGTCATGGCAATTTCGGCTTTAGGTAAATGAGGCTTCAGTTGACCTATCAATACGCCACTGACACCATATTTATGTTGTTTCGAATGATGCGTTGTCTATTCCTAGCTTAAAGCAGTCAGTCTAACAAAAGTCTCCCAAAGACTACAGACAACGACGAGCAGTCCTTGTTTCCATATAATTTAGAAATTGTGAAGTTAATGAGACAATGAAAATAAAAAACCATGCATACAAGCTATTAATTATATGCTGAAACCGGAGGTAGAAATTGTCTACAAACTCAATTATTATTATTATTGCTATAAGGAAAGTTAGGCTAGAGTGAATAGGCTCTTAATAAACTAATGTGCTTCACCATCAATGATTGCATCACTGCATACCATCAGGTGGGATCGCAATCAAGCACTAGTTTATGGCATTAAAAAAAGTTAGTCCCGTTTCTAAAATTCAAAAAAGCTTCTCAACCTTATACGTGTCGAATGCCGTTTATATTATTTTTGTTATAAAAAAGTCATAAAAAAAATTCTCGAAACGTCAGTCGAACTTCTCGATCGCCATGGCTCCCTGGTACTTTAGACTTAGCACTCAAGGCGCGTTAACATTTCAATAAACTGCACTCTTCTATATAATTCTGTACAATTCAAATCTAGACTTAAATAATAATTCTCTATTTACTTTCGCTTACCTACAGATTTAAAATCGATGCCAAAATGATTTATTGTATTTAGCAGTATCGAATTTGTGTTATAATCATAGTTCGACTGTTATTTGATCAGATCAAAGTATTATTACTTAGCTATTTAATATATTGTAAAGTTAATTATTGTGGGTAATGTTAGTCAGCGAGACAACTGGACATCTTAAAATATTATGTTCTTTTTTTTGTCCTCTTTGGCAACTGAGCTGATGTCGACAATTCTACCAGTGTCATAAATATGGTGACAAAAAAAATTATATTGAAAATATGTCAGCAAACATAGTGCAAATTGATGTCACGGTAAGTGATATCCAGCATTTTGACCGACACAAATACTGCACCGATAAACTGGTCTACCACCATGAACATGACGCCTACCTACTTAAATATTGTTTAATACTTATTAATGTTATCAAGTAGAGTGTCCTACAGATCCCTGCTGCGTTGTTTTAGGCCAATTGGTTAAATATGTTGTTATCAAGAGACTTTAAAAGTATTCATTTGAAAACGCAGCGCTTTTAAAAAATTTCGTCAATACAAAGTGTTGTAGACTCGCCAAAAGGAAGGCACTCACGAAGTTTCAAGTACATATTATTATGTCTTTATCATTTAACAAAATCAGTGCCGTCACGTGGACTATTAATTTTTTAATCCAAAAAAGGAACAGCTATGACTAACGATTGCGACTATCGAGACATTCTTATCCTAAATAAATATTCATAAATCGATAACAAAAAAAAATTCAACGCAATAATTTAAGAAGAAAAACGCGCGAACATTTTCGATATCCACCCCGGCACAGATAAAAAAATAAATTTCCTTTTTACTGATTTGTTATCTTTTGCGGAAATATTGACCTTTTGTCGAACTAATGAACAGGATGCCAATAAAGGTAAAAACTGAATAAAAACGAGAAAAAAAAAGAAAGATGTTACTTTCAATATAAATTCTTTAGCGTTTCAGCAACTCGGAATCTCGAACTCAACCCGTTGAAATAACAAATGTGTATAATATGCTAATTCTTTAAAATGAAAACCGGTTCCTTCCAGTTGATTTCACATTTTTCGTTTTCCTTGTTTAAAGGCATTGCGGACCTATAAGCTAGGTAATTAGGTTTAGGGTCGGAATTAGGTAGAATTATTCATGTACTTGCATCGAAATGTTGATATTAATATGGATCTTCCCGGGATTTCAAATGGAAAATCCCTTGTTGCCAACAATATTACAAATAAATAATAAAAACCTCTGAGATAGATAAGACAAATAAAACAAAGATAATTAACATACAATTTTTATAAGTATTTTTCACAGAAAAAGATCGTCAACTAAGGTCTTCCTCCTCCTCGTCATTAATGCAGAAGGAAATTTTTTCTGCTATATTTCTGATAATCATAAAAAAAAATGGTTTTTAAAATTAATTTCAGGATTTAAAGCATATCTACTTTATTCTTTCGCTGTATGAAATCGGTGTAAGTACATTTTTAACTCTACCTAATTCCGAGCAGGAGTAGGCAGTGGCGTAGCTACGTGACTAACGGACCTAGGGCAAAAAAACAGGGGGCCCCTTTTTTTACAAGAGAAATCATCAAATAACCTGTCCTGCTCTGGATAGAGCGGCAGGGAGTGTCAGACTTTTACAGACTAAAACGAGCTGCCATGATTAGTGTTGCAACCTATTTTATTTAGACTTCGAAGGTGGGAGAATTTTTCGGTAGTTCAATAAGAGAATTGCTAATAATTGGGGGCCCCGGGTTTGGGGACCCCGGGGTTTAGTCCTGCCTGTCTCTTCGGTAGCTACACCAGTGGTAGTAGGTACCGATCAGGGATGTTATGTAGCTCCGTAACTGTAATAGCAACTAACTATAGGATATCCGAATCATCTTCCTATCCTTGTCCCGTTTTATTTGGAGTCGGCGCAACACGTTTTTTTCTTCCATTCTGTTCTGTCACTCGTAACGCTATCACTAACTCCCCTTTCTTTCATATCACTTTTCACACAATCCATCCATCTTTTCTTTGGTCTCCCTCTCCCTCTCCATCCATCCACATGTAAACTCATAACTCTTGTACTCATGTAAAATTGGAACCGTAACCAAAGCCGATGTAAAAGTTTCCGATAAAGGCGAAGTCTAAATGACAGGTTACGAACTTACGACAGGTTTTTCTTTGTTTCACCTGGTCAAATAAATGATAATCTAGAGTAGAAATACAAGTCAAATCTTACAATTTGTATTTTACTTTCATAATTTTAAAAATCTAATATCCGTAACTGAAACTAATCAAAACTCCATCTGTTTAGGTAATTAATTAAATGGAAACAATCTTGACATGTCTTTTATCTAAAAGTTGTCTAAAAATTGTACCTAAAAATATTTACAATTTGTTATTTACCTATACCGATGTTTGGTAATAAACAAAATTTAAATAATCGTTGTATGTCTTTCATACGATTTTTTTAAATAAAAAGACATACTTAATCAAGATTGTTTACGAGTTAACTACCTAAACAAATGGAGTATAGCAGATATTCCAAAATAATTTCGTATCCGTAACTGTATCCGAAATCGGTATAATATATAATTTTTATATCAGTATTTCCAGATCCGAAATTTCATATACATAACATTCCTGGTAGCCTGGTACCGCCTTTTAAGAGTTTGTTATAGGGAGGATATTGCCTTGCGAACAAGAGCAAATTGCGTGAGTATTAGCAATGAAAATAAATTGAATTGTCAATTTCCTGCTTGTACCTACTTCAAATTGAATCACAAATTATTGGCTAGTTGATACGGTTCTAATTAATCGTTTCCTATGGAGAAGAACCAGAGAACACACAAATTTAAAAAAACTGGGCAAGTGCGAGTTGGACTCGTGCAGTGAGGGTTTCGTACAAACTTACTATGATAGGTACAGTCAGGGGTCAAAAGTGCAGTTCCACCTTACCAATGCTAAAATGTCTAAAATTTCTTTGTAGAAGAGGGTCAATGGTTCATGTCTGATTTAATTGGTAGTATTGAATAAACTAGTTGTGGACTATTGAACTCCTACAACAAAGAAATTTTAGATACTTTAACATTGGTAAGGTAGAACTGCACTTTTGACCCCTGACAGTACCTATCATAGTAAGTAGATAGTAAGTTACATCATCATATCATCGATAGTGTACATTCAGGGATCGAAAGTGCAGTTGCACTATAAACTGCACTTTCGATCCCTGACTGTACATGGTTCAATTCCTGAATCAAGTCTGGATGATTTTTCCAAATTGCAAAAAAGTTTTTTTGTATTCTTCTTCTACTGATTTGTACAGATTTGTTATTATATGTATAGATTTTACTAATAAACTTTAAACTAAAAGAAAATTGTGACACTTAAAATTTTCAAGCGTAAATACGATTTTTCGAGGAGGCAAGCGACTGCCGGTAAAAAAAAAGTCACTATTACATTTTAAAAGTAGAAGACCTCTCGCTCTTCTGGCTCCATTTTCCTGAAAACCCTCACTATCTAAATAAACGTTGTATTACACAGTTGTTTCGCTGACTAATACTAAACACTAATCTATCTACTTCTAAGTATGTTATTGCTGCAAATTTTATTTACTTACTGTTATCAAACTATTGGATGAAACTCACTCACTTCATCGAGACTTATCTATTGTACTATGAAATCAATAAATAGATATCATAAATGCTTCCTGGTTTTATTTCTATACTAATAATATTATAGCATACATAATCAGCCTTTTAATGTCCCCACTGCTGGGACTCAGGCCTCCTCTCTAGGAGAGGGAATGGGCCGTAATTCACCACGCGGGCCCAGTGCGAGTTGGTGGATGTCACATGTCTTCGAATTTTTCGTTCTTGGACATGCCGGTTTCCTTACGATGTTTTCCTTCACCGTTTTGAGAGCAGTGGTGATGAAATTTAATTACACAAAGTACACAGCCTGGCTGGGTTTGAACCCGCGACATACAACTCGTTATGTTACCACTGGGCCACCACAGCTCTAATAATAGTAATAACACAAGTCTTCTATTATATAAAAGCGAAATACCACCCAATGATTAATCACGAAATCTCAGAAACTATAACACCTACAAACTTAAAATTTGGCAGGTAGGTTCCTTATAGGGTGTAGACATCCGCTAAGAACGGATTTTACTTCACACCTAAGGGGGTAAAACGGGGGTTGGATGTTTGTATGGAGAAACTTACTTTTACGCGGGCGAAGCCGCTGGCAGAAGCTAGTTTATTTTGACTGGCTATGGTCTAGTGGTTAGTGGCCCTAACTGCTATGCCGGAGGTCGTAGATTCGATTCCCACCCAGGTCAAATGTTTGTGTGATGAGCACGATCATTGGTTCTGTGTCTGGGTGTAATTTATCTATAATATGTATGTATTTAGAAATAAATAAGTAAGTTTATTATCAGTTGTCTAGTACTCATAACACAAGCTCTGCTTAGCTTGAAACTAGACAGGCGTTGTGTGATAATTATTGTGGAATATTATATTATTATTTATAAAATATTGCCTTAAAACTAAAACCATTGTGAAAGCTGGAATCCGAACTAGGTTCGAGACCTGTGTGTATAAAAAAAATAGATCAACCACGTATGTTGTTGATCTATTTTTATATCTGCTATGTAGCCAGATTACGGGATGCGGGATGCTGATGCTGTCTGCTGGAGTGGTGAGGAAAGGTTATTCAAAATAGGAATGTCAAGTACCTAGCATGTACCTGTTCACTACTTACATCATATACCTTATCGTCATCATCACGTCGGCAACTGAAGGAGCACTGTGGGTTTTAGTCAGTAAAAGTCTGACACTCCCTCTCGCTCCACATTGCACGTAAGGAGTTATTTGACAATTTCTCACATAAAAAAAAAACTGGGCAAGTACGAGTCGGACTCGCGCACTGAGGGTTCCGTACAAACTTGCTTTTGTAAATAGATCAATTCCGAATCGCAAAAAAAGTATTTTTTTTTGTGACGTAACAACAAATTTACTGTTTTTAGATTTGTTCCTATACCTACGCTATAAGACCTTGCTTTATGCCAAAATTTCTGGATTCTGGGTCAACGGGAAGTACTCTATGAATTTTGATTCCTTTGAGAGTATCGAAATATACGTTTTTTGCGACATAAACGGCCGTATCTATTTTTTCGTTAACTTAGAAGTTTTATTTATTCACAGCTTCAAGGGACTGCAGACTTGAGTACTTATATTTAATTTCAACTCGATACCTTCACGCATTCCCGAGATATAGAGTCTTGACAAACAGACTGACAGAGAGATCCTATAAGGGTTCCGTTTTTTCCTTTTAAGATACGGAACCCTAAAAAGGTTGCTATCATGAAACAGACTCGGGAAGGAAATTCTACAAGTTCATTGTTCATATAAATATAACGTACCTATTTACCATTACACTATTGCAATACTGGCGATGCTCTCACAGTCAATCGCACGACAATTTCCGGTGTCTGCCAGCACTTTAAGTCATTTCCACTCGCAGTCGGTACTTAGGTAGGAACTACTTAGAAATGTACTGATAGCGATTTAAAGATATACTTATCGTCATCTCATCGCCTTAGAATGCACTAGCAACCCGCCCCGGTTTCGCACGGGTAGCAGAGTGTAGCTACCTACAACTTTTTTCGTCTGTATTAGCTTTTAGGTCTTACGTAGGCTACTCAACGCGGTCACGATCATGAAGCGACGCGGCGCGAATAGAACAAACAATCGATAATCATGACGGTTGTGCACGTGGGTGCGATGCGGTGATGAGCGAAGCGAAGTGGTCGCGTTCAATTAGTTTGATATTTTCGCACGCACTCTTGCGGTGAGGAGACTTCAAATCCGTCTCGATGCCGTCGCGTCGCGTTGGATTCGCGTGAACCGCATCGGATCGTTTTGCAACTGTACACGTGGGACGCCGCGATAGCATGTGGATTACTCCTAACTAAATCATCACCATCATCATCCACAGCCCGGCTTTGCCCACTGCTGAACATAGGCCTCTCTTTTCTTATGCCATTCTCCACGTTTCTGTGCCAGTCTCATTCAGGTTATACCCACGAGGTCTACAATATCGTCTGCCCATTTCGCTGCCGGATAACTTTTAGAGGTATACAGAACAAGGTAATAAGTCCCGCAAACCTATGTTGAAATGGGAGGATCCTGCGACCAGACGGATGTTGTGTCTGGTCCGGGCAACTGCTCGATAGTTGATTTCGGTATGTTGTATATGTTCGATTCTGAATGTTTTAGTTCCTATGTGGTGACATAGTCTTACATACATAGTGTATGTACATCATGTAGTTGTATAAATATAGCTCGAGAATGTAATTTTGATATTTTTTATTGAATTACATTTTTCTACCATCTCATTTCTACCATCGGACAACCCGACGAACGGCGAGTGTCCACCCTTACGTTGTTACCTTTACGGTCCGGACCAAGCGTTTCGCCTCGTCGTTTATACCGCATACATCGAGGGACTGGAACAATTTGCCTGCTGCGGTCTTCTCGTCCGATTATAATTTAGGTGTCTTCAAGGCTAGAGTGAATAGGGTCTTAATAAATTATTGCGCGTCACCATCAACGATTGCATCACTACTTACCATCAGGTGGCATCGCAGTCAACCACTAGTTTATATCAATAAAAAAAATATAATTATCCAAAGGACACACGTCTTAATTTGACACAAAAAGTTTAGTAATCTATAACACCATAAGAACCTCGAAAAATTCGCAAGTATCTTTACACGAAAATCTCGCAAGTAGCATTTAACGTTTTAGCATTACAAAGGCATCGTCAATTTATTACGTAAGACAATTTTTGCCAGTTTTTGACCCACTTCTCCCCCTATGTAAGATAAATTAAGAATCCGCCGACCTCATCTGTTTAATATTTATAACGTAAGAATCTAAAGGAATAATTAATACACTTTTGGTTCGTTTAAATGTTACAAAGAAACAAGTTTTTTTTATTGTTGATAGGTTCGCGCTTGACCGCTATCTCACCTGATGGAAAGCGACGATGCGGTCGACGATGGATCGCGCTTATCTAGAAGTAACCTATTCACTCTTGACTTAAAGACTCCCGGGTTGTAGCCATCAGGAAACACAGATTCCGGCAAGGAATTCCACTCCTCAGCTGTACAATTAATGTGTTTCCAAAACGTTTTAGGAACGTTTTGTTTTGCAGGTACTAATCGTTTATTTTTTTGGTAATAATCAACTTAGGTCTTATTTTAAAGCTACCCCTGATCGACGCCGGAGTTTGTGTTTCCTGACAGCTACAACCTAGGAGTCTTTAAGTCAAGCTTGAATAAGTTACTTCTAGGCGAGCGTACTCCATCGTCGACCACATCATCGGTTACCACTAGATGAGATAGTGGTGGTCGAGAGCCGCTATAACGGTGCCATTGAAGTGAAGCTGGACGGAGTGGAGTGGAGAAGAGCAGTGAATAGTGGCAAGTATTTTCTTTGATGCTAAGAAGGGCGGAGTGGAGTTGAGCTACTCTCCGCTTCGTGCTCTCCGCTCAGCACCGCAGCCTGCTCGATTCCGTTTTGTCCACTCTGAGCTCCACTACGCTCCACTTTCACTGCTTCCACTGATGCGAAATGGAGATTTCGAGCACTGTGGTTAGCTAATTCACAGTCCGTTCATCTCCATTCCTGACCTGTTCCATATTAGTGTAAAACCATAGATAGATAGATAGTTAGATTGATAGATATATTCTTTATTGTACACCAAAAATACAAATTACATTAGGAACTTAAAATTAATAGGGTGTCACAATGGGCGGTCTTATCGCTAAAAGCGATTTTTTACAGACAACCTTTGGATGGATTTGACAGAGAAGGAGAAAAAAGATACGCAGGTAGTTCGTGGAGTACTATTTATATATATACAATACATAAATTAATAAATTTCATATAATACAAACAATATATAATATATATATTTAAATATATAATAAAGAAAGCAAAGAAATGATGTACGTAATGACGACATTCAAGAGGAAAGGTAGTGATCCTCTTAACCATATTTTTAAAAATCGTGAGTGTTTGAGCTTGCCAACCATCCTAACTATTAAAGAAAAACTGGGCAAGTGCGAGTCGGACTCGCGCATTGAGGGTTCCATACAAGCAACAAATCCCAAATGGAGTCTCGAAGATTTTTCCGAATTGCAAAAAAGTATTTTTTTTTTTGTGACTTAGGTAACAACAAATTTACGGTTTTCAGATTTATTCCTATACCTGTGCTATAAGACCTTGCTTTATACCAAATTTCAGGATTCTGGTTCAACGGGAAGTACCCTATGAATTTTATTTCCTTTGAGAGTATCGAAATATATGTTTTTTGCGACATAAACGGCCGTATCTTTTATATTCGTTAACGTAGAAGTTTGATTTTTCCACAGCTTCAAGGGACCGCAGACCTAAGTATATGGTTTTAATTTCAACTCGATACCTCCTTGAGATAAAGGGTCTTGACAGACAGACAGACGGACAACAAAGTAGTTCTATAAGGTTTTCGTTTTTTCCTTTTGAGGTACGGAACCCTAAAAAGATGATTTTAAGTTGTCATGGCACAGACAACACCTAAAACTGTCGGGTACATACTAGACAAATCGCTCATCTGTCCAGTAAATCGTCCAAATGAGTTCTAAGTTCGGAGACCTAGTTAGGTTTTAATTTACTATGTTCAGAAAGTAATTTATCATTTTCTCAAAGAAAATAAGATGAATCGTTTTATTTTATCACGATTACCTCGGTTCGCTAGAAGTTTGTTTGTTGAAATTGAATATGATGAGAAAGTTTCTGTAATTATCTGTCTATTTGGGGTAATTGGGTATTTTTCCTGTGTCTATTTTTGTATAATATTTTGTACCTACTAAAAGTCTGAAGTCCAGATGCTCGAGCCTCGAGCACCCACGGAGTCGGCGCCCTTGAATATAGGATTTTTATCCCAATAGTAGGTACCTACCTTGGAATAATCAATAAGCATAGCCTACAAAATAACCCTTTTAACCCTCAACAGATTGACCTTGACCTGTCAGCTGTAGGTCATGGTGTCAAATTAGGTGTCAGAATAACCACATGTGACCTGTGTTGGCTCTATGCCTATGGCGGACGCTTGAAAGCGTTCGGGGGACTAAAGTAAATGAGTACTGGTGAGAGCAGAGTGAATTCGATTTTTTGTTTATAGATTTTTTTTGTTGTTGTAGATGTATTTATTAGCAGTGGTGGCCGAGTGAATTGTAGGTCGCGGGTTCAAACCCAGCCAGGCGCATTACTTTGTGTAATTTATTTCATCACCACTGCTCTCAAAACGGTGAAGGAAAACATCGTGAGGAAACCGGCATGTCCTAGAACCAAAAATTCGAAGACATGTGACATCCACCAACCCGCGCTGGGCCCGCGTGGTGGATTACGGCCCATTCCCTCTCCTAGAGAGGAGGCCTGAGTCCCAACAGTGGGAACATTATAAGGCCGACTATGCTATGCTAGATGTATTTATTGCACATAGCTTAGACTATGTAATCGGGCCGTAATCCACCACGCGGGCTCAGTGCGGGTTGGTCTCTCTCTTTACCCGATTATTATTCAAATCCGTTCAGCTGTTTGTAATTAACAAATACTCAGACTTTTATTTTTATAGTATTTTGTCACTGAGTGTACAACACGAAAGAGCGTGTCTGCACTGTCTGTCTATAGATATTCGCTCGTTCAGGTCGATTCACACTCAGCCGTCGAGATATTTTGGGTTCTAGTCTAATAAAAGAATGACCAAATGAAGTGAGATGAATGATACAGTCCCTTTTTTTAATGTGGGAAATCATCAAATGACTCTGCCGTTCTAGAAGGAAGCGGGAGGGCATGTCAGACTTTAACTAACTAAAATCCACCTGTGTTTTTCAGTTACCCTTTGCGTTCTAGGACCATGGTAACTGTTTCAAAGATTCTCGCGGCCGTAGCGGACATCGGCCTACTGAGTACCCTACCTACGGTTTTGCTGACATGTCATTGAGGCGCGCGTCGGTGACTCGGGCTCGTTCCTTACCGGATGGCCGGACGGCAAGCTCCATTGCTCGTCGTCCGCAAGTTCGCGCCTATTATGGCCGTGGATCACCCCACGTCTCCTGACGCCCGGGGCGTCTCTAGCGGCTGAGGCATGAGGATGCCCATTCCGTCTTGGTCGCAGCCATTTTCTTTGCATGTGTTATTGCTTCGCAGAAGGTGACCGCTTCCCATTCCTTCTCGCCCGAGAGCAAGACCGGGGCGAGAGGTTGCCGCAAGCAGGGCAGACTTTCACTGAATACTCCACTGTGTCCTCCATAACGTCAAGAGACGCGGGTCGTCGGGTGGGTCGGGGTGGGTCGTCTCAGAGTTATTATTATTATTATTATTATAACCGACGCGGTCCTACGACACCGACTTGCTAAGTCTAAAGCTAGCCATACACGCTAGGGTATACCTGACAAGTTTGCCTGTACAGTTGAGTTATACAGGTAAACCGGAGCGTGTATGTTGCACAACTGTGCAGGTTTCCACACAAGCTTACCTGACAGGTATAACTGTGCAGGTAAACTTGTCAGGTATACCCTAGCGTGTATGGCTACCTTAAGATTTATGTAACTCATAATATGATTAAAAAGGGTGTCCATGGAGTTTCTTGCACGTTCTTCTCCATAGAGATCTACGCTTTGGAACGTGCAATTTAGCTTCACTTCTTTTCTTTTTTTTTTGACTGACCGACATTTTGACAATTCAAAAGTGCCTGTAATTGGTCTATTTGAAATAAACGTTTCTGATTTCTGATTTAAGACAGAGATAGTACCTAAACCTTCATTGCACTTACATGTATAAGTGCCTAACAACCACAAATTAACTAAGAACCTACGTAGGTTCTTAAAGATAAGTTCTTAGTGAGATAGATAGGTACGTATCTACCTATCTCACTAAGAACTTAACTACGTAAAATAATCACAAATGTAATAACATTAGCAGAAGCTTTCAAGAAGCTTTTAACCCATTTCCTCCCATTTGTAGTACAAATAAACATTACGTAAGATTAGATATGTATCTATTGATTTCCGGCGTTTTAAGGACAATGACAATAATAAGACATTAGGACCCAAGGGGCATCCCATCATACTAATAGGTAGATATTATAAAGTTTGTGTGTGATTATGTTTAGATTAAAAATATTTAAAAATAAAAAACTTTTTACAAAAAAAAATACAACCGACTTCAAAGTAAAAAAAACACTGAAAAATGCAAAATAACTTTAATTTCGGAAGTCGGTGTTTCTATAATAGTTTTGTCTCTTCGTTATTTAACACTGACTTCCGAAATTAAAGTTATTTTGCACTTCTCAGTGTTTTTTTTACTTTGAAGTCGGTTGTATTTTTTTTTGTAAAAAGTTTTTTATTTTACACTTTTTAGTTAGGTATGGTACCACCACTAAAAAGTACCCCTCAGCCAAACTTAAATACCTTATAGCCAGAGTGCATCTCATGACAATTCTAATAATCCCAAACACGGTTAGATTACATTAATTTATTACAGAGTTCCGGTGCCTAACTTCAGGCTTCATCATCAGATCAGTTCGATATATTCCCCCTCTACTTTCAGTCAGTCATCGACTACACGTACTTATAAACAAAGCAATTTTACTTGTTACGACGGTTCTGCTGTGATCCTATGAGGAGTTCTGTTCCATATCTTCGAAGTTCATGATCAGATCATAACAATATTTCTATGGGACCAACTCGGAAGTATAACCTTCCAATCAAAAAAATAGACTGACCAGTTGGTCTAGTGATTAGTGGCCCTGACTGCTATGCCGGAGGTCGTGGGTTCGATTCCCATCCAGGTCAAACGTTTGTGTGATGAGCACGATCATTTGTTCTGTGTCTGTGTGTAATTTATATATAATGACGTAGTATGTATTTAAAAATATATATGTTTATCAGTTGTCTAGTACTCATAACACAAGTTCTGCTTAGTTTGGGACTAGATGGCGTTGTATTAAAGTTGTGGAATATTAAAAAAAGAATCATTTTATTAACTAAAACAAACATTTTATGGGTTAAATTCCTGGAACTCACACTAGGACTCCCTGTGTCGTGAGAACCAGACTCTTTCGTGACATTCCTTGTTCTTCTTCTTCTTTTTGTGTCGATGTACTCTAACTAAATTTTATCTGACCAGTATTTGGCAACCTCTACGGCTCTGTTATTGGCCTCGTATAGATCCTAAAAACTGCAGGTGGTTGTGCAGGATGGACAGCATAGCAAATGACGCATGTCCTGTGCAGCGGCTCCACACTGGCACTGTGTTAGAGATGGGTCGAGGAAGCCCCATTTGGCCAAATTATTTTTACAGCGGTCAACCCTAGTGCGCAGTCGGTTAAGAAATTTCCAGATTAAATCTCTTAACATTCCTTGTTGGAACTCCTTAACGATCAACTGGAATTTGAATAAAAATTAAGACGCGAGAAAACTATGTTCTGGAATAGGATATAGGATACCACACTTATACCTATTATAAAGGTAAAGGTTTGATATGTAAGTGTGTATGTTTGTTACTTCTTAACGCTCGCACGGCTGAACGAATTTCGATGAAACTTGGGACACGTAGACCTGAATTTTAAAATTTTAACGTTCATAACTGAAACTAGCGAATAACCCGAAGCAGTGTGACTCGTCTTTTATACAGACTCGTCTCGCTAGTTCAAGGTCACTTCGCCGGAAAGTGGATGACGTCATCATACCTATTCCCGCCATATTTGCTATATTTCGACCGATCTTAGGCTCACATTGAGATAAGTGTCTCGCTTGTCTAGCGTTTTGGTAGAAGGTAATATAGAGGCAAAGATAGCAACATTTTACGTACCTATTATTAATTGCTCTGAATAAATAGGTATCTTTTGTTTTTCTGGCTAGAATATCATAGCCAAGTCAACTAAACTGATCCATGCAATGTTGTATTATTATGTTGTATAACTCTCATGTTAGAACTCTCTTGGGAAGATTAAGCTCAGCTGCATTAAGAAAAATAAGGCAATTGACAGATGTAGCCACAGCTAGGTTAGTTTACTATGCTTATTTCCACAGTATGTCTTATGGCATTTTACTGTGGGGATCTGCAGCTGATGTAGACTTAATATTGCAAAAGAGAGCAATCCGGGCTATTTATAAAATGGGTTCTCGCGAGTCCCTTTTATATCATATAAATTGTGTAATGACGGTTCTAACTTAATAGTAAAACTTTATTTATTTTATCAAACGAGCCCGTATCCGATGGGGTTGTGTCGTTTCATTGCGGAGTTCCTATGGCCACCTTCCAGCTCCATCATTAGACTCTGACTACCATATAGGATCAAAGTATTCAAATTTTTTGTTATTTCTTTGCAATCGTATTCTCTGAAGTCCTATCATTTGATACCCATAGTACCTACCTATAGGAAAGCACAAAAACTTAGTCCACCGTCCTGAGAGGTCCGCCATATTAGATTTAGAGTGACGTCACTTTATTTTTCGTGTTATTCTCAGCAAGCCCTTTCATTTGGTACCCATATTGCAGAAGTGGATTAAAAATAACTAGTCCTACATCTTGGGTATTCCGCCATGTTGGATTTAAAACGACGTCACACTAAGCATTGGCATCCAAACTAAACTTGTATACAAAATTTCGGCTCCAGCGATTAAAGATATCAGTTTCGAAATTGAGTTGCTAGATCTGAGCCGAACATACATAGTACATTACATACATACATTGCAAGTTAATAAAAAGCTTGTAAAAAGGAGAAACTGTCTGACTGACATACAACGGACTAGGTGTGTGAAATTTTGCACAAGGTTTTCTTTTATGTCGTAGGCGAGCACTAAGAGAGGATTTTCCTAAATTCATCCCTTAGGGCCAACGCTGCGTTAAGCGGGCGCACGCGCGGGCACCCGTCGCGTGACTATGCGCGTGTTTCTTTCGTGTGCCCACCGCACCGTCCCGTAGTGGAAACTGGGTTATTACCTGCGCAGTGTCACTAGTTCAAATTTATCGGGGTGCATGTAGTCGTGTCGATGGAGAACTTTAATTTATTACTACAAAACGAGCGCGTGGCGCGACTACCCGCGCGGCGAGCCACAATGGAGTATTTTATATGGGACCGCGCGGGCGCCTGCTTAACGCAACATCGGCCCTCAAAGGGATGACATAAAGGTCCAAAATTTGTATAGAGAAGCCTACTTTTCACGCGGGCGAACCTGCTGGCAGAAGCTAATATAATGATAAACTTCAGATATTTTTTTTGTACATTGCCTAGACGAGCTCGACATTGTTCATAAAAACTAGGCATTCTATAATTATATTGCCTGTGGGCTTGCGGACGGCGAGCAATGGGTCACCGGGGCGCCGTCCGACCATCCGGTAACCGTCCGGACCAAGCCAAGTGTTCCACGCGCGCCTCAAGATGTCAGCAAACCGTAGGGGCCCAGCAGGGTCGAAGCCTATTGGGGCCAAAGGTTCACTTCTGAAAGGAAAGCCCGGCCCTGGTATGAAAGACAAAGAAGGAACAGGGATGGGTTTTTAGTCGGTAAAAGTCTGTCACATCCTTTCGCTCCGCCCAAGATGATCCCGGAGATGTCATTAGATGATTTTCTCACTTAAAAAAAAATACATTGCCTGAATTTTATACTTTATCAGTTTTTTTTAATCTGGTATAATTATCATCCAACAACTTCTCTCGCTCTAGAGCAGGCGGGAGGGCGTGTCAGACTTTTACTAACTAAAACCACACCTATGTTCCTTCTTTGCCCTTTGCGTTCCAGGACCACGGGTACCTTATTCGGAAGTAAACCTATGGCTCTTGTAGGCTTCGGCCCCCTACGATTTTGCCGACATCTCTTCATTCCGAGGAAAGTTTGGAACACTAAGCACTGTATGGAGGACTCAGGCTCGGCCGCAAGCCCACGCCTACGCTGGGGCGTCCGTTCTCGCACGTGTGCAGCCGTCTCATCTCTCACCCATTAGAGACTATTAGTAGAGAGTATTGCCAAAGTTTTCATTTATTGTTATATTGTCGTCTCGAATGTACCAAATAAAACACACGTAACATGTTCATAATTTTATTAGTCCGACATTAAAATATCTATACAATCATCATTATCAATTTATTCGCATTCCATAGTCCAGCCCATTCATATACGCAATATGAAAAACACTTGTAAAATAATATTAAAATCTATCATGATGCGGATATATCAGTATAAAAATATTGTCTAGTTGTGTTGTCCAGATCTCTGGTCCCGCCGATCATTGTCGATAACTTGGTGACCTGTAAAAATGAAAAAACGTTTCACGATATCTGTCTTGAGTAGGGTTTTCGGTTTTTTTCATGATATTTATTATATAGCTAGCCTGTATTGTTCCACTGCTGGGCAAAGACCTCCCTCCATTATTTCCAACGATCACGGTTCCACGCTTTCTCATTCCAATTCTTAAGAGGGTCCTTTTCCACTCGCCTATCTTCAACATCGAGCATGGTTTAAAAGCTTGTTACTTCATCTAACGCAATCCAACGCGATGTTTGACGAAGGGCGACGAGGGCAATGCGAAAAAAGAGAGATAACGCCTGAAAACTCTGTTAGCATTCGGTAATTCCGTGATTTACTCGAATATTTTACAAAACTTGTTCCAGGAAATACGTGTTTTTTTTTAACCCTTAAGTTTTTGAAAAATATTGTCGTCAATATTGCGTTTCAGCACGCTGGCAAACCTTGAGTTTGGACTTTTGGATATTAGTCAAAGACCAAGTCTATGCATAGACTTGGTCTTTTATGATTTATATATTTTTAAGTCAGCGGCGTGCAAGTGTTCCCCCCCCACCCGTCTTCCGACACTTAATGCTTACCATAAGCTGGTGTTAGCTCCCCAAGCTGGTGGAAGTGGTACTCTTGCTCATCAGCTTGGCGACCATTTCTTGCACGCGCTTCATCTCCTCCAGCTGTGTCGTCAGCTGGTACAGGCGGTTCTCTCGCTCGAGAACCGTCTTCTCTAGCTGTTTTATTGTCTGTAGGGAGAGAGTCAAAACTTACATTAATAAATGCGTCCTAATCCTAACTTTGCGGGGTTTTTAGAAAGAGTTAACGCGAACACAAAGGGACACAGGAGGGATTTCAGGTAGAACTACATTGAGCCCACGTGAGCCGCGTACGCCGATCTGGGCGCGTCGGTCTCCATACATTTTATGTGACAACTAGATTAGTAGAGCTACATTAGACCCACGCTACGCGACGCGACTCTACGTACAACGTGAGGACTACGTGAAGCTTCACGCAGGCGTACACCAAGCGTATAATGACGAATACGCGTCTATGAAGCTACGCGTCCGTGGACAGTAAGCCATAGTTTTGTACGTAAGCTTCACGCAGGCGTACACCAAGCATATAATGACCAATACGCGTCTATGAAGCTACGCGTCTGTAGAAAATAGGCCTTAGGCGCCACCCACGTGTGCGTCGGTCTAATGTAGTTTCCACTTTAGTCAATAAAAATATGACACTTTCTCTCTCGCTCCACTCAGAGCGGGAAGAGTTATTTGATGCAGGTAAATAAATAAATAACTCAAAAAAAAAACTTTTATTTCCAACACTGGTTTTTCCACTTGTTTCTTCTACTTTAATATACATAAAACGCATACTAATCACAGTAATATTATAAAAGCGAAAGTTGTTTGTCTGCATGAAACACGAGGAGACGATGTGCTGGAATTGGACAATGAATAATTTTTATCATCATAATCAGTCAACCTTCTCGGCAAACTTCGCTGAGGTACAACACTATAATAAAATTCTCAGCTCCATTTTACTGAAAACGCGCCTGTTTCAATGATTCCACATATTGTCCAGTTGCGCAGACACTTGAGACACAAAACTACACCAATTTTACATCACAATATCCACTAGGATTCAATTTGCGAATAATTAAAACAGCCACTGAACTTCACTCGAAGAAATCCTGCCAAAAACTTAATTGTATTTAGAGAGATGAGAGAAGCTAGTGAGGTACGTACCGTGTCTCTCTGTTCGATCTCCCTGCGCAGCGCGGCGTCGCTGCCGGCCGCCTCCTCGAGCCTCTTGTCTCGTTGTTTGACGCGTTCTTCAAACTTTATGAGTACGCCAGCCAGCTCGCTGTTTTTACTCGTCTGTTAAAATAAGGTTTAGTAATTATACATATATATGTCGTGGCCAGATCATAGAATTGATCACTTCATAATATGGCCAACTAAAACTGGCCAGATCGTTTAAACGCTAACATTTGCTGATATGCAATCCTCGTTTGGCCATATCATTGATGTAGGACTTCAATGACAATAAAAGGTCTAAAGAAAGTAGGCCAAACGAAGATTGTCATCAAACTTTAACGTTTAAAACGATCTGGCCAGTTTTGTATAGGTGACTGACATATCAATGCACAGCCAATATTACTGGGACTAGGAGCGTAAAATTTTGCACAAATTTTCCTTTTATGACGTAGGCGAGCACTAAAGAGGATTCTAAAATTCACTCCCTAAAGGGATGAAACCGGGTTCCAAAGTTTGTATAGGGAAACCTACTTTACACGGGCGAAGCCGCTGACACAAGCTAGTGTTGTTATATTTTTTTAAACATAAATGGCGCAATACCGGTGTGAAAGAAATAACCGGGAAGAGGAACTGAGATTAATAAAAAAAAAAACTAGAAACGCGAACCTCTAAATCTAGAAGAATTCGGAGCAGCAAACCATTAAACAAAAGGCACCTTGTCTTGATGTCTCTTCACCACCCTTGGTTGACGGGTAGAGAATGCCTAAGGCATTGAGTCCGCTTTTGTACTGTGTTGCGTGAAGATTAAATAAATAAAAGGCTTTTTTCAACTCTGTTTAATTTTTTTTTCTTGTGGATATACTAGTTTTTAATTAGTACAAATACTTATAAGGCTTATTAGAAAAGGTCTTGTTATTATTTAAGTAAAGTCTTAATAAATAATATTCATATACAGCAAAGTTATTAGCGTTTGTTTATATCCCAAAATGTCACTCAATTTATGGAAATATTGTACAGGTGAGTGTACAGGCTATTGATTATGAAAGAATAAATGACGATCAAAATGGAAAAACACTGCGCGTATTATTTTCTAGTAGCAATTGTTATGAGTAAATGATTCAATTATGAATTTACCAATTTTTGTGATTTCATTTTTTTTTACTTTTGACTACATAAATAATATGATCAGTAACGGGATCCCAACATCATCAGAACCCAATTATTTTATGTACTAATAAAAAAATAGGGGTGTATAAAGGTACGGTAGTCTGTGGTAGCGTGACGGTTGATAGGACAGAATGGAAGAAATAAACGTGTTGCGCCGACCCATAGTACACAACCACATGGGACCACGGCAGGAACATGATGGTAGCCCCATTTGGCAAATTAGAGAATAAATTATATTCTCACCTGTTGTTCCAATTTCTTCTGTATAGCTTTGTTGTCAGCTTCGGCAGCTTTCAGACGTTCCTCGAACTCACGTTCGCGTACTTTCATATCATTTTCGAAACTCTGAAATAGTAATAAATATACACAGTTACATACATTGCAAGTTAATAAAAAACTTGTTAAAAATCATAGATAAAAGAAAAAATTAAATTAGCCTATTATCAAAAAAAAATTGCCTTTATTATAGGGCAGCTGAAAAAAGAAACATTTTAAACTCGAACTTCAGTACTGATGCTAAAATAAATTTACAAAATTGTTAAATCTTTATTTACCAGTCTATTTGGTTACTTATAATTCTAATTTTCCTTATTTTGCACTGTAGGTGATTATTTAAAAAATAAAAAGTTGGCACCATGGCAGCCAGCGCATGCGCCCGCGCGGACACACGTCACGCGCGTGTCGTGTGCTCGGCTCCCCGCCGCGGATACCGGATTAGTACCGGCGCAGTGTCGCTAGTTCAACTTTAACGGTGTGCATGTAGTCGTGTCGATGGAGAACTTTAATGTATTATTACGTAGCGGCACGGGCGCGGGCGCGACAACCCGCGCGTCGAGCCGCGACGGAGCACTTTTGTATAGGACCGCGCGGGCGCCCGCTTAACGCAACGTCAGCTTTTAGAACTATTTTACTCCTGTATCGGAGATGCGTTCGTAAACATGTACACCCACAATCACAAGACACTCAGACCCGGAACAACTATCTGTAGCCCATACAAATATTTGTTCCGTGCGGGCATTGAACCTACGACACGGAGTGCAGTAGTTAAGCACTCAACCACTGCGCCAACCGTGGCATGTCAACTTTTTATCTATATATATAAAAGGAGAAACTGACTGACTGACATATCAACGCACAGCCGAAACTACAGGGACTAAGAGCGTGAAATTTTGCACAAAACTTCCTTTCATGACGTAGGCGAGCACTAAAAGAGGATTTTCCAAAATTCACCCCCTCAGGGGATGTAACGGGGGTCCAAAGTTTGTATGGAGAAATCTACATTGACGCGGGCGAAGCCACTGGCAAAATACTAGTAATACATACAGCCATTTGTGCGCGCATTTCTTTATGTAGATTTTCCTTCTGACTTTCTTTATCCAGTTTCTCAGCGGCCAACTTCGCTCGGAAGCCACGCAGCGTTGTTTCTGCATCCTCTAATTGTTTATGGAGATCCTCTATAGTTTTCTTGTGCCTATAGGAACAATAAAAAACACAAATATAAAGAAAAAGTCTAATGTAACCGATGCTTTACACCACTGCAAGAAATTAAAGTGGAAATTGTCCTAGCATACTGCAAGAGACACGGCACAGAAATGGACAAGGACCTAAAGGGAAAAGGCAAAAAAGTAAAGCACTGGAGAGATGGGAGGATGAAATAAAAAGAATTGCGGCAAGCGGCTGGATGACTTAAAGCATAGAGCTGTAGCAAACCATATGTATATTCGGTAATGAGTTACGGGTACTCTTTCTACTACCGAGTAACGAAACGTTACACACGAATGCATTTCGTTACTCGTATTTTTCGTAGTATATTTACCTACACTGTTTCAGTTCACTCAAGGACCGTTGATGAATGTATTCATGTATTGAAACCTTTGCTGATCGTATGTTTTATGCATGCACGCGTTTTTTCGGTGAATTAAAAAACGTATGTTACAAAGAATGATGTTTATTTATTAAGTAAAGTATAACTTAAACACAAGTCTGGTTCAAAATATGGAAAAGTGAAAAAATGCACCTCACGCAGCTTGGTGTATAAATGCATAGATAAGTATGCTTTCTACAAATTACGAATGTTGTGACGACGCGTCTTCATACTATACGCTTCCGCTATACGACTTGATTCGTAGCTCTAACATTCTCCGTTTATTATATCCTTCTTTTGCTGTGCCCGACAGGGTCCATGATTGTTTCTTTTGACAAATATTTACCACCTAAGTCTACATTGTGAATTGAGTATTGAGTAACATAACATAGCATGTTATAGTTAATAGAATAGATAGTATCAGAAGTAACGAGTACTAATTGTTATAGTAACGAACACATACACTTTTTTTTAGTTACTTTTACACCTCTACTAAAGCAACAGATAGAACAAAATGGAAAATCTTGTAGGAGGCCTATACTCAAAATTGAGATCCATGAATTATGAAAAGATAGATTTTTTTAGATAAAATTTGTAAAAAATGCTCAATATATCGTGTAAATATTCACAAGACAAAATTTAAAATATCAAAAAGCATATTGCATCGGCCGGGAATCGAACCCGGGCCGCCCGCGTGGCAGGCGAGCATTCTACCACTGAACCACCGATGCTTATACATTAACGTTTCAATTTGCCGTTCAGTACACAGTATCTATATAAAGTAAAAGTAGATGAACACGGGCATTCACCTCTTACGTAATATCGCGAATCAAGCTATTTATAGTTATTCATGATGTTAACATAATAGAAATGTACGCTCGGATGTTCCAATACTAATAAGTGGTTAGTTTATGATTTGCGCTTTTTGATTAGTGATTTGTATTCACGCTTTAAAATAGTTGTGAGATACGCAGATTTCAAAGTAATTTTAAATGTACATTATGGAAAATGCAACGAAAAATAAACCAAATCAAATCGGCAAAAAGTAGACTATTTTTTAATTAAAAAAAAAAATTACATAAAAACATCTAATGACTTCAGTCGCTCTAGGGTAGAGCGAGAAGGCGTGTCAGACTTTTACTGTCTGAAACAAACGAACGCCGTCTGCAAGCCCGCGCCTACGGTGGCCGGAAGTCGGGATCGGAATCCCGGCGGCTGGGGCGTGAGGGCCATTGTCTCGCGCGTGCAGCCGCCTCCTTTGCTAACATTACTGCTGCGCAGAAGGCGACTGCCTGCCACTCCTCCTCGCTCCGGACCATGGCCTGTACCAAGGCCCGGCGCGAGAGATCGTTGCCGCCGATCTTCCTCACCAGGACACGGCGGTGCTCTGCCCGAGCGGGGCACACCTCTACCGTGTGCTCCACCGTGTCCTCCAGGCGGCCCACATAGTGGTGACACCCGGGCCGGTTACTTCCGCACGAATCCTGTGCAGGAACTTCCCGAACTGAGCATGTTCGGTGAGAACCTGCGTCATACTGAAGTAATATCTTTCGAGATCACTTTTTTAATGATCAGATAAATTATAACTAATCAAATTCAGTAAATAAAATCATCATCTTTGTCTCCTGTTATTTGGAATCGACGCAACACGTTTTGCCACACTGTCAGTAACCCCCTTTTCTTTCATATCACTCCTTTTTTTTTTTTTTGTTGCCGGGGTGGAAAATCCTCATGGATGTCCTTCGCCTGGGGCAGGCGAAGGGGTCTGTCAGACTCTTACTGACTAAAAACCACCTCGGTGTTCCCTCCCAAACTTGGACCGGGGATCGTGGGAGCTGATACGCCATCCATGATCCCCGGCTAGGGCCGGCCCGCCTACGCGGGCCACCTCAAGCCGGGGGGAGTGTGAGGTGTCCTCCCCCCGCGACGTCCAATAGGGGCGCGCGTGGAACACAACGCGCTGCCGCCTCGGGTCTTGCTGGATGGGGGACAGCGGACGACCCCGAGTCCGCCGTCCCTCCGGACCTCTTTATGGGGGCTGGAAGAGGGCGTTGTCTGCCCTCCGCCGACGCCCGGTTCGCCTGCTGCGGCACGGGAGAGTGGCCACGGCCTCCCTCTCCCTCTCCGCAGCCTCCTTCTGCGAAATTACGGCTTCACAGAAGGAGATCACCGCATCCCACGACTCGGCGCCCCCGACCATCGAACGAACGACGGCCGGCAGCGACAGGTCGGGGCCCACTACAGATACAAGGGCACGGCGCTGCTCCTCCCATGCGGCACACTCTGCCAGTGTGTGCTGCGCCGTGTCCTCCCGACAGTCGGTGCAGTGATGGCACCGAGCGTCCGGCTCCCTGTTTATGCGACACAAGTACTTCCCGAAGCAGCCATGCCCCGAGAGCACCTGCGTCGCCCTAAACGACAGGGAGCCGTGTTTCCTCCCGAGCCATTCGTCGAGCACTGGTCGGATCGCATCGACGGTGGCGAGGCCGGCGGTAGGGCGCAGAAGCCTGTCCCGCCATTCCGCCACCATGACCTCGCGGAGCTGAGACCGACGCAGCTCGATCTCGCGCTGCATCGGTTCACCACCCCGCGTCCTCATCTCCTCGCGCCACCGGTACAGTAAGGTTTCATATCACTCCTCACACAACCCATCCATCTTATCAGAATACCAGATTCTGATGAGGCCTGAATTATTTTTTAAACATTTTCTGACTATTGAAAAATAAGCTTTTTTTGAGATGGGAAATCATTCGAGAGAGCGAATCAGACTTTTACCCTTTTACCCTTTTTACCCTTTACGTTCTAATCTCTGCGCCACATTCACACTTTCAAACATTTCCATTTCCGCAGCCATAGCAGGTATTGTAGTCTTACTGGGCCCCTTCAGTTTAACTGACATCTCTTAGAGGCGCGAGTTAAGGAACCCCAATCCACTAACATAAGCTTTGTCAGCAAATAAGTATTTATTTTATATTAGATGCATTTCGCTCAATTACTTTCTGTAAAATGATTAGCATTAAGATTTATCTGGGACGTGGGTCATAGTCGATCACGTCAATCGTTGTACCACGCTAGCAATTAAGTTAGTATATAGGGTGACTGGTAATTAGTGACCGATACTTAAACACTTAATTGTACTCATGATTACAAACAACTTTCCCAAAGAAACTTTTTTTTATATACTAATTAGTTCAATCATAATAATAAAACAGCTGTTTGAAACTTTGAATTTCGCGCGCGCCTTCACCCGATCAGCTGTTAGCAGCGCACCCGCGCCCGCGTTGTCAATGACGTAAGCAATGTACCTATATGTTTCGATAAAATAATATCCAAAGACTAGTATTTTGATACTTTACGCGATCGCGCTACGCTACAATAAATTAGTATAAAAAAAGTTTTTTTGGGAAAGTTGTTTATAATCATGAGTACAATCACGTGTTTAAGTATCGGTCACTAATTACCAGTCACCCTATATAAGATCAATATCTTGTAAGAGAAGGCGATTACTCTTTAGCTGTAACTCTGCCCAAATAAAGTATTTTTCCAATACTCTTGTTGTCGCTCACTTAATTCGCGCGTGGAACACTACGCGCCGTCGAAAGTCAGACTTTTGCTGAACTAAGTAAGAGATCTAGAGAAAGAGATTAGAGAGAGAGAGAGAGAGAGAGAGAGAAAGATTAGAGAGAGGTCTAGAGATTGCCCTGTGTGCCTTTGTGCACTTTGTTTTTGTATAAATGTATATCCTGTCCACATTATGATGCATGCTTGTTTATAATAAATAAATAAATAAGTACATATATATTAATGCAGAACTATATTCACCTTTCATTTTGCATCTGTGTGGTGTAAAGTACATCTTGTTGTGACGAGTTGGTCGCTTGTAGCATCGCGAGTGCGTGCTGTAGTGACGCCATGTGTTCACTGGCTCCCTGGAAACATTATCAAAGCCAGATTAGATTATTTTATGTCTTTTTAAAGTTTCATACCTCAAAAGGAAAAAACGGAACCCTTATAGGATCACTTTGTTGTCAGTCTGTCAAGACCCTTTATCTCGGGAACGCGTGGAGGTATCCAGTTAAAATTAAAACCATATACCCAAGTCTGCGGTCCCTTGAAGATGTGGAAAAATCAAACTTCTGAGATAACGAAAAAAAAGTTCACAAATATTTTTCCGAATCGCAAAAAAACTTTTTCAAACCTCCACGCGTTCCCGAGATAAAGGGTCTTGACAGACAGACAGACAGTAGGACAACAAAGTGATCCTATAAGGGTTCCGTTTTATTCTTTTGAGGTACGAAACCCTAAAAACATAATTTATTGGGCTGTTGGTAGTATAGCGCGTAATGCCTTCTTATTACAAATCACAGAGCAGTTTTTTGGAAATATAAATATAGTTTTTTATGAGACAAATCATCAAATAACTAAACGCTCTGGATGGAACAAGAGGGAATGTCAAACTTTTACCCACCCATGTTCCTTCAGTAGCCCTCTGCGTTCTAGGGCCGCGGTAGCGTATTTACATTCTGTACATGGCCAGAACGCAAGGGTGTGAAACTAGTCGCGTATAGATTGGTAATCACTTTTTAATCGAGGTATTAAAATCTATACAAAAGTAGTACGCAAATACTCGCGTATACTTCGTAGTGACCTAACTACCTAACCTTATTCCAAAATATACAGTACCAGTACGAATATGGACTAATCGTGCGTAGATCGGAATAATCGTGCCTGGATTAGGTCATGTTAGAATAGTGACCATTAGAACACGATGGCGAGCTAACGAAGCGATCATGTGGGTTAGGTTAGGTTAGAACAGTGAACATTAAAGCGTGAAGGCGAGCGAGCGCAGCGAGCGTCCCGCGGCAGCTGCCGCCGAGCGCCAGATCCCCTTCTAATGTTAGTGAATCATTTGGGTTAGGTTAAGTTAAAATCGCGCCTGGATAAGGTCAGGTTAGAATAGTGACCATTAGGACGTGGTGGTGAGCTAACGAAGCGTTCATGTGGGTTAGGTTAGAACAGTGACCATTAAATCCAGATCCCCTTCTAATGTTAGTGAATCATTTGGGTTTAGTTAGAATAGAATAGAATAGAGTTAAGTTAAAAACCATTATTTTTTATTTAATTCTACATTAATAATGGTTAAAACTTCATTCCATTATATGCATAAATGATTTTACTATATCGCAGCTTTTGTCAGGCGTAAGTGATGTTTAACTTTGTCTTTAAACCTATGTTAACTGTAGTATAGTTTGGAAACACGTTACAAACTAAGCAAGACCAGTGAGCAGAAATAGAAATAGCGATACAAAGTATACGCGAGCAGTTTCCTATGGCTGCGTTCTGGCCTTGTATACAATGGAAATACGTATGTGCGCGTCTAAGTTACAAACTATACACGTCTAGTACGCAAAATTCGTGTATACATTGTAATCGCAAATTTAAAAACTGCACTACAATGTATACGCGAGCAGTTTCCTATGGATGCGTTTTGGCTATGTACAGAATGTAAATACGCGCCGCGGTATCTCTTCTAAACAATTCCGCAGCATTCGCAGAATAATTTTAATGCTAGTTAATCATGTTTTAGTAAAAGTTACATTAATTTTGACTGGCCGGTTGGTCTATCAGTTAGTGGCTCATACTGCTATGTTGGAGGTCATGGGTTCGATTCCCATCCAGGACAAATGTTTGTGTTATGAGCACGATCATTTGTTCTGTTTCTGGGTGTAATTTATCTATAACTAGCTTTTGCCCGCGGCTTCGCTCCCGTCAACTGACTACTATATCCAACTCTACCCAACTCTACCCTACACTACCCTACTCTACCCTACTCTACCCTACTCTACCCTACTCTACCCTACTCTACCCTACTCTACCCTACTCTACCCTACTCTACCCTACTCTACCCTACTCTACCCTACTCTACCCTACTCTACCCTACTCTACCCTACTCTACCCTACTCTACCCTACTCTACCCTACTCTACCCTACTCTACCCTACTCTACCCTACTCTACCCTACTCTACCCTACTCTACCCTACTCTACCCTACTCTACCCTACTCTACCCTACTCTACCCTACTCTACCCTACTCTACCCTACTCTACCCTACTCTACCCTACTCTACCCTACTCCAAAAAAAAAAAAAAAAAGTAAAGTATCCTATGTCCGTCTCCTGGTTCTAAGCTACCTCCCTGCCAATTTTCAGCTAAATCGGTTCAGCCGTTCTTGAGTTATAAGTGAAGTAACTAACACGACTTTCTTTTATATATATAGATATGTATGTTTTCAGAAATATATAAGCATGTTTATCAGTTGTCTAGTACTCGTAAACACAAGCTCTGCTTAGCTTGGGACTAGATGGCGTTGTGTGATAGTTGTGGAATATTATATTGTATAATATTATTATAATTGTTTACCTGTAATGCCACAGAGTGTGAATGTAGCCTCTGTTCTAGACACGTCATCTTGTAACCGTATAGCTCCATCACGCTTGAGGTCGCGATGTCGGATATCTGAAAATAAACCCTGTATTAATCTTTTGAGTCAACAGTTTTTGACTCCCTGCCCTGCTGGCCACGAGGCCGCAAGCGCAACCACTGAGCATAGGGTTCTGAATACATATTCAGATTCCGGTCGGGCAAAAAGTGTCATTGAGTTTTTCCATCAAAAATTTTAGCTTCCAGTCTCTCAGCTTGTCAGTGAGCGTGGCCACCAGCGTGCCGGACGGGGACGCCGACACTGGATGATAGTTACCTTCCCGTCCCTCAGCTTGTCAGTGAGCGTGGCCACCAGCGTGCCGGACGGGGACGCCGACACTGGATGATGGTTACCTTCCCGTCCCTCAGCTTGTCAGTGAGCGTGGCCACCAGCGTGCCGGACGGGGACGCCGACACTGGATGATGGTTACCTTCCCGTCCCTCAGCTTGTCAGTGAGCGTGGCCACCAGCGTGCCGGACGGGGACGCCGACACTGGATGATGGTTACCTTCCCGTCCCTCAGCTTGTCAGTGAGCGTGGCCACCAGCGTGCCGGACGGGGACGCCGACACTGGATGATAGTTACCTTCCCGTCCCTCAGCTTGTCAGTGAGCGTGGCCACCAGCGTGCCGGACGGGGACGCCGACACTGGATGATAGTTACCTTCCCGTCCCTCAGCTTGTCAGTGAGCGTGGCCACCAGCGTGCCGGACGGGGACGCCGACACTGGATGATAGTTACCTTCCCGTCCCTCAGCTTGTCAGTGAGCGTGGCCACCAGCGTGCCGGACGGGGACGCCGACACTGGATGATAGTTACCTTCCCGTCCCTCAGCTTGTCAGTGAGCGTGGCCACCAGCGTGCCGGACGGGGACGCCGACACTGGATGATAGTTACCTTCCCGTCCCTCAGCTTGTCAGTGAGCGTGGCCACCAGCGTGCCGGACGGGGACGCCGACACTGGATGATAGTTACCTTCCCGTCCCTCAGCTTGTCAGTGAGCGTGGCCACCAGCGTGCCGGACGGGGACGCCGACACTGGATGATAGTTACCTTCCCGTCCCTCAGCTTGTCAGTGAGCGTGGCCACCAGCGTGCCGGACGGGGACGCCGACACTGGATGATAGTTACCTTCCCGTCCCTCAGCTTGTCAGTGAGCGTGGCCACCAGCGTGCCGGACGGGGACGCCGACACTGGATGATAGTTACCTTCCCGTCCCTCAGCTTGTCAGTGAGCGTGGCCACCAGCGTGCCGGACGGGGACGCCGACACTGGATGATAGTTACCTTCCCGTCCCTCAGCTTGTCAGTGAGCGTGGCCACCAGCGTGCCGGACGGGGACGCCGACACTGGATGATAGTTACCTTCCCGTCCCTCAGCTTGTCAGTGAGCGTGGCCACCAGCGTGCCGGACGGGGACGCCGACACTGGATGATAGTTACCTTCCCGTCCCTCAGCTTGTCAGTGAGCGTGGCCACCAGCGTGCCGGACGGGGACGCCGACACTGGATGATAGTTACCTTCCCGTCCCTCAGCTTGTCAGTGAGCGTGGCCACCAGCGTGCCGGACGGGGACGCCGACACTGGATGATAGTTACCTTCCCGTCCCTCAGCTTGTCAGTGAGCGTGGCCACCAGCGTGCCGGACGGGGACGCCGACACTGGATGATAGTTACCTTCCCGTCCCTCAGCTTGTCAGTGAGCGTGGCCACCAGCGTGCCGGACGGGGACGCCGACACTGGATGATAGTTACCTTCCCGTCCCTCAGCTTGTCAGTGAGCGTGGCCACCAGCGTGCCGGACGGGGACGCCGACACTGGATGATAGTTACCTTCCCGTCCCTCAGCTTGTCAGTGAGCGTGGCCACCAGCGTGCCGGACGGGGACGCCGACACTGGATGATAGTTACCTTCCCGTCCCTCAGCTTGTCAGTGAGCGTGGCCACCAGCGTGCCGGACGGGGACGCCGACACTGGATGATAGTTACCTTCCCGTCCCTCAGCTTGTCAGTGAGCGTGGCCACCAGCGTGCCGGACGGGGACGCCGACACTGGATGATAGTTACCTTCCCGTCCCTCAGCTTGTCAGTGAGCGTGGCCACCAGCGTGCCGGACGGGGACGCCGACACTGGATGATAGTTACCTTCCCGTCCCTCAGCTTGTCAGTGAGCGTGGCCACCAGCGTGCCGGACGGGGACGCCGACACTGGATGATAGTTACCTTCCCGTCCCTCAGCTTGTCAGTGAGCGTGGCCACCAGCGTGCCGGACGGGGACGCCGACACTGGATGATAGTTACCTTCCCGTCCCTCAGCTTGTCAGTGAGCGTGGCCACCAGCGTGCCGGACGGGGACGCCGACACTGGATGATAGTTACCTTCCCGTCCCTCAGCTTGTCAGTGAGCGTGGCCACCAGCGTGCCGGACGGGGACGCCGACACTGGATGATAGTTACCTTCCCGTCCCTCAGCTTGTCAGTGAGCGTGGCCACCAGCGTGTCCACCGCGTGCTCCTGCGCGGGCGCCAGGCGGGTCGCGCACCACGCCCCCTCCGCGCAGCCGCCCAGCATGCCGGACGGGGACGTCGATACTGACACGTCTGCAGTAGACTCTGTTAGGCCTTGTAAGGATTCGCCAAACACCTAACAATGAAGACGGAATTAAATTAAAGAAAACCTAAACTTGAAACTTCGCGCGCCTCATTCATAAGATACACTAGTCGCTATGATATCCATTATGCAGCACTGCCGCTCAGCACGGCTCAACATAAAAAATTTTAGCGATCTCGCTCTTAGACTTAAAAAAAAGAGATGAATTAGTGTGTTGCTTTCTCAATCGTCGTTTTGGCCTTTGTACGTGGCTTATCTGCTATCTCTATTTTCCCTATAAAAATATAAATAGTGTGAGCAAGTACTCATTCGGAAGCTTGATTAATATTATGCCTGGCTTTGGAAAAAGTATGAATGAAATAAAAATAGTTCGTGTAAGTTTACGGAAATTACGAAAGCCCTCTATGACCTGCGCAGTGAAGTTACACACAAACGCCGAATTTCGATAAATGATGCTAACTTCAAACTATGTAGTTCAAAGTTTTAAGCGGCTTCTGTTGCGTGTAATTGTTTTGATAGATTTCTTTAGTTTTCAGTCATTAAAAAAAATTGTGATTAGGTATTACCGTAAATTACTTGGTTTTGAAGTGGTTAAAGTTTATTATCTTTGAAATAAATTCGGAAACGCATGCAATTGTTCTATGAGAGGGATTGAAGACATTGAAGTGTGAGCATTTGTTGCTTGGCATGGCATACTTTGGAGTTTTAGAGATAAATATGATCTCGTACCTTCACCTAAACCTGCCCCTGATTTGAATATTTCTCAGAAAACTAAAGGCCCATTTAGACGGGGAGAGTTTCTCGCACGTTTTGGTTCGAGAAATCGTACGTAATAATCCCAAGCAACAATCGCCATAATATGATGATACGTTAGCAAAATGTTTACATACAGGCAAGAAATAAATTCTCGCCTACGATTATATCATACGAGATACACGGACACAAGCAACATTCCATTGCAAGGCAATTCTCGCCAGAGCGGACGAGCGAGAGGTATGAGTGTTTAGACGAAGAAACTTTTTTTATATTCTTTCGATTATCGTATGTTCGAGACGAGAAACTTTACCATCTATAGGCAGTTTAATCGTTCACTTTACTACTTAACAAATGTAAATGTAGCAATTAAAAATCAGCATTACAGGAACAAATTTTTCACTGATGACCGTGACACCGGATTGACGCGAGGTTTTTTTTTTATTCGGAAAATTAGGTAAGCAGTAGATAGGTCAAGGTTCCTTGATTTGCCCCCTTTATAGGCATCTGCAAGATATCCGCAGGAGAACCAAGGTTGCCAACATAGCACGAAGAATCGCCAAACTTAAGTAGCAATGGGAAGGTCACATTGCTCGGAGAACGGATGGCCGTTGGGGCTGAAAAGTTCTGGAGTGGCGACCGAGTACCGGAAGACGCAGTGTTGGAAGGCCGAATGACCTGGTAAAGGTTGCAGGAATCCGATGGATGCCAGACGCACAGGACCGTTCATTGTAGCGACACTTGGGGGAGGCCTATGTCCAACAGTGGACGTCTTTCGGCTGAAATGATGATGATGATGAAAAGCATCTGGCATGCCGCTGTGTTCCTTCAGTTGTTCCGGGGCCACGGTATTTATTTATTCTTTATTAATTCTTGATGCAGCCCGTGATAATCCCCTTAGACATCCGGGAAGGTAACTTCAATACGAATGTAAGCAGTGTCTTTACTGTAGAATGAAATAATACCTGGTTCATCTGATCAGAAGGGAAGTAATGGTGTTTGACCAGCTGCAGTATCTGCCGTCGTCTCGGTCCGTTGGTGCTCGTTAGACCAACGCATAGGAGCTTTCTAACCTATGGAACAAATGTTTATTAAAATCAATATTAAGTATTTATTCACTATAAATTAAAATAAGAGCAAGAGGATGAAAATGAATTGTCCGGTATGAAAGTTTGAATACTAGCCTACGCAGACCGGGACGGCATGGCAAAGCGTTTTGCCGGCAGTCAGCGCACACTAGCCACTTAGATAATACGGCATTCCAGCGCCTTGCCATGGCATGCCGCGTCACGTCCAAGTTTGCCACGGCAGCTTCTACTGCCTGATACATATTTCAGTCATAAGTAGCGTTTGATAGTGTTGGCGGGCGCTGGCGTCCTTCGGCATGACGTTGTCTACCGCAGCGCGCCACGGCATCCTGCCGCGGGAGCCCGTGACGCGTCTTTCTATGCCGTGCGATAATATCCCTTTCGATGCCACGGGATCGTTTTAAAGCATAGTAATTTATGTCGTAATCCTATTTCGTATGGTTGAATGTCCATTGGTAAAAATTTAAATCCTTTGCCATTCCGTCCCGGTCTGCGTAGGCCTTTATAAGGCCGAAATACACATGACTATTGCTGGCACAAAATTATGCAAGTAGCGAGCATGCCATAGTGATATTCACCAATCAGAAAATGTGCTCACAGAAATCAGAAATCAGAAACGTTTATTTCAAATAGACCAATTACAGGCACTTTTGAATTGTCAAAATGTCAGTCAGTCAAAAAAAAAAAACAAGTGAAGCTAAATTGCACGTTCCAAAGCGTAGATCTCTATGGAGAAGAACGTGCAAGAAACTCCATGGACACTCTTTTAAATCATGTTATGAGTTACATAAATCTTGGTTACATATTTCTTGTCGCTTCTAATATGTGAGCACAATGTAGATAAGTAATAATAATTAAAAAAAATATATATATACTTAAAAAAGACTAATTAAAAAAAAAATAGAAATTGAATTAAGTCACTGGCAGCTAAGAGATGACCAGTCTCAACTGACGGCACCCGTTCACGAGCATGACGCGTGCATCAGCCCCACTCAGCTCAACCATTTTTAAGGGAACTGAATGACCCAATAACACGTGCCACCATCAGCGAGACATTTGAGTAAGCATGACAAACTCTCAACTGCCATGCTCGTAATGTCAAACAAGTTGTAACCTAATAAAAATGCTCCATGGTACTTAACATTCACAAAACTTGAAAAACAAAGTGCTTCTACATTATACAATGCTACTGTTTCCAAATACAAATGGGAATAAATTATCATAAGCTCTATTGAAATAAACAAATAAAATAAAAATAAAACATTTCGAAAACAACAATACAAAAAGGGGAATAGTATCTCTTCTAATATTTATAGATATAAAAAAAAAAAAAACTAATTTGAAGGTAAAAGTGGCTGTGGCTGCGGAGCAGGACCGGCATTTAGCCAAGCGTTTTTATCAAGGATATAATCTTCCAGTTTATAATACGCTTGTCTACATAGCGTGCGTTTAATGCAACCTTTAAATTTGGGCTCATTTAGTTGTAAAATCTCAACTGGTATTTTATTATAAAATTTTACACAGTACCCCATGAAAGAACTATGTACTTTAGCCAATCTGAATCGAGGTTGATCTAATTTGTTCCTATTCCTAGTATTAAAATTGTGTCTGTCACTTATCTTAGTAAAAATATGAATATTTTTCCGAACATACATAATGTTTTCATAAATGTATTGACAAGGGACCGTCAGGATGTTTATTTCCTTAAATAGTTGCCTAAGAGAATCGCGTCTGCGAAGATTATATATGGCTCTGATAGCTCTTTTCTGCAGAATAAAAATAGACTCAATATTTGCAGCCCGTCCCCATAGCAAAATACCGTAAGACATGATACTATGAAAGTAACTAAAATAAACTAGTCGCGCAGTATCCACATCAGTAAATTGACGGATTTTTCTGACAGCATATGCTGCTGAACTAAGCCGACCTGCCAGAGATGTTAAATGAGGACCCCATTGTAGCCTCGAGTCAAGCGTGATCCCTAGGAAAACCGTATTCTCGACGAATTCGAGTTTCTCCTTGTTCAATACTATGTCGGAGTAATTACTTTTAACATTCGGTAACGCAAATATCACTGGCATGCAAGCAACTTGCATACTTTTGTAACTGCTACAGGCGGATGTATTTCGGCCTTGATTCGTATCAGTAGCAGTAAGGTCTAGTGTACGGAGACGCGTGCTGCGTAGCGTCCGACGTTTTTGATATTTTAAAGAAAGGCGGCGCGTGCGGCGGCCCGCTACACAGTGTGTGTAGTACACACACACAAACACAAACATATGGCAATGTGACGATGTTGTTTATGAAGATGCGGAGCGTCAAGAATAGAAATATAAAAGTATGACTACCGAGCTGCACTGAACGTAAGTTGATCACCTAAAAATCAACAAATCAACTATTTAAAACAAAATTTAAACATTAGATATAAAAAGTGCTTTCCTGACCTGATGGTGAGCTAACATGCGTGCTAGCGCAGACTCCCATTGCCTGTCTAACGGTGCCAGCGTGAGCGCAGTACGGCATCCTACTACCACGGCCTGTTGAGACGCTTCGGCGCCAACCACACCATTCTGTAAACATGCAACAATAAAATGCTTGAATTCTTGATGGAAATATTATTTTTATACATTTACTTATCTCAGCACCCAAAGGTCCTGGACCTTTGGAAGGCGTACGAGGGCCGAAACCAACTCGCAGAGGCCCTTTTAGACGCTTTTAATGGAAAGTGGTACGAACCGGTGATTATCCCTGTACGCACTATGCTAGTGCATCCAACGACAACCCCCGGTTGGTGGGAAACTATTGCGACATATGGAAAACTAAGATATAAGGCTATGGTTTTTGGAGTCTTAAGTGGACTGGTTACCAGGAACTATGTTAAGACTATGGCCCCTGCCTAAACAATGTTATTAATATCCATCGACAAAAGGCAGGGGGTGACTTGCACACTCAATAAATGGGCCCCCATAAGCGGTCGCTAGCACGAAGTGACGTAGCAACAAGAGGGCAACATATCCTGAGGTGCTTAAGGAGTGGAGACCACGGTGGTATACCACGGCTATCAGGACAATCCCGGAAGTACGGTCAAGATCCCTACCAGCACCTTACTGGATTATACATCCTTCTCCCGAGCACGTTTGCTCTTGCGAATCTCCACTCAAGCCAGCCAATAAAGGCAAGAGAGAGGTGGGAGCTCTGTTCCTCGTCAGTGTTCACTACGGCCGGCCAATAAAGGCAAGCCGGAGATGAAGAACAAGAATTTTCCCGGGAGATCGTATTATTGATAGGCTTGTGCTTCTCGACGGTGGATTGACGGCGGACTGGACTCTTTCACAATTTTACAATCCCGCAACCTTGGCAAGCATCGGCCCAAGCGACGGATCACGATCTTTTATCGTGATCCGTATGAATTCTATGTTTCGTGAACCTTACAAAAGTTAAAACAATGTTACCTGTGAAGTATATTGTAGTACGCTGTACAGGGTATCTTCGAAGGCGTCCGGAGTCACCTCTTGTAAGACTCGCTCTTGTGTCTCGACTGACTCACAGAGTGCACCAACTACTTGCAACTGTGAATACGCACGATATTCAATGACATGATGAAATAGTTTTAGAGGTAAGTAGGGTGTAAAGTCACCCAACCCTCGGTTGAAAAGGGAGGATCCTCCGACCAGACGGGTGTTATGTCTGGTCCGGGCAACTGCACGATAGTTGATTTCGGACGTTGAATATACACTAAACTTTGGTGTAAATATTATTTTCATGCATAAGGTAGATTTCTAATATACAAAGTGGTACCGCGTGCCTGTAGTCTATTTTAAATCTCTAAATAGTATTAAAAAAAAAAGATATAAGCAGTTGAAAATACAAAGTAGGTATCTATTAGTGTAAGTAAACATGTCTACATAAATTACAAAATAAATAATAAAGCAATTTCCGCGTCTATCTATTTATCCACTATGTCCTCCAAAACCCAGTAGGTTTATGGCGATAAGTCCCCTCTTTGAGGAGTGGCTGGAGCGGCAACACGGCGTCTTCACTTTCCGCATGACGCAGGTCCTCACCGGACATGGCAAGTTCGGGAGGTTCCTGCACGCGTGAGGGAACGAAGGTCCTCACGCGCTAGCCGCCGTAATTCCGACCCCGACTACCAGCCACGGTAGACGCGGGCTTGCGGACGTCAAGCACTGGGTAGCTCGTCGTCCGGCTGTTCGGTAATTAACCGGACCGAGCCCAGTCGTTAACAGCGCGTAGTGATCCTCGCGCTCCTCAAAGAGATGTCAGCAAACCGTAGGGGCCCAGCAGGGCCGATGCCCGCTAGCTAGGACCGCGGAGAATTTCTGAAAGGGAAACCCGTAGTCCTAGACCGCAAAGGGTAATTGAAGGATACAGGTGTGGTTTTAGTCAGTAAAAGTCTGACACGCCCTCGCGCTCCACCCAAAGCGCGAGAAGTCATTTGGATGATTTCCAACCTTAAAAAAAAAAAAAAAAAAAAACCCAGTAGGTTTGATGAGATTTTCACTGTTATAAAAAGAAGAAAGAGGAAAATTTTTGTACAGAATTTGCACCCACACGAAGCTAGGATGGCTCACTAATGTTGTTCTAAACAAAATATCACATCATCACAGGGTTGATTTAACCTTTTGAGTGCGTAATTAGAGACACAATAGTAAGACAATGGCGCGTGAACGCCGGCGCCGGCGTTAATGCGGGGATCAACAGCTTAAGTATGTTTTACATTACTATTTATTTGTTTGCCATTAAGTTGCACCTACCATGTCATGTTTCAGCTCAGCAGCTGGAGCTATGCTATGGTGGAGCCTAAGGCACAAAGTCCGCTTTTTTACAGTGTTTACTAGTGCATAAACAATAAACAAATTAACGAGAGATGTCAACTTACCCACTGCAATCCAGCTTTCCCCGGCTCCAATGAAGGCGGCACGAGCAGTCCTGGTAATCCATCACTTATTACTGATATCAACTCCTGAGGCAAGCGACCCTCATCTGTAACATATGATTTTTATGTACTAAAGTTGTTGATTCCGCCACCACCCTAAGATCGACTGGTAGAAAATGCCTAAGGCATTAAGTTCGCCTTTGTACAATGTTTAGTGCACAAAGTTTTAAATAAATAAATAAATTCCGAACTAGGTTGTCAGCTTCCAGACTAACCGAATGCGACTGAATACCCGTGTTTTACATTACAGCGACTGCCTATCAGATTTCCACAACCCACTTAGTGGGCAACACGATACTCCTTGAATAAACTGATAGACAGACTTTTTAGCATCTGACTACTTATAACAACTGTCAAATAGTGTCTGACCGAAACAGGTTTTTACGATCGAAACCGAATTTCGGCAGCAATCTCAGTTTCGGCCGAAACCAAAACCGAAACTTTCTAAAAAAGGATCATGTTTTGAGAGAAAAATAAAGGAAACGTTATTATAATCAGTCACTTTAAAGCTCAAAAAAAAAATGAACTTCACTTTTTTTTATTTTTACTAATTGTAGTGACCAAACATCCCCTAAACACAAAAATTAATCACCCGAGAGTATGAGCGCGAGAGCACGCATGCGTTTCAGAGCGAGTGAGACGATTTCATGCACTGACTGGATGTTTGGTCACTACAATTTGTCTGACTAATGAAATATAACTTTGTAATAGTTACCTTAATAACATATTTAAAATCAGACATGTAAAAATAAGTAAAGTTTATTTACTTTTTGTGGAGCTTTAAAGCGTCTGACAGAAGTTTTGGTCCATAGAAAATGTCTGACACTTATGATACCACTTTAGAATAATATTCTACAAAACATATATATAAAACCAGCCATAAAACATTAAGTTAAGTAACTCGTTATTTTTAGTTCCCTTTCTCACCTCGTACCTGCCAAAGTTCCCCAAGGGGGAGCTCCACAAGTACACAGGTATTCAAAGCACATGAGACGCTACTGAGAACCTAAGGTTTCATCCATGTGAAAATAATTTATGTCTGACAGCTCTGGGATCTTAGTATATTACTACCTCATTGGTCTCGTGGTATCATTGGCAAACGCGACCGTTGACCGTGGGTTCCTGGGTTCGATTCCCGAGTCAGGCAAAAACTGTTATTGGGTTTTTCTTATAAGAATTCATTTTTAGCAGCTTGGAGTTTGGAATTACCTCTATATTGAGACACGATAGCAGCGAACAGTTCCAGCGACTCCGGTAGACTAATGCGACTGGCTTTCATACACAGACACACTAGAGCGCCGTGGTGGCAGCGCAGCGAGTATAGATCTGAAAACGCAATTACAATGCGTTCCAAATAAGAATAGGATCGATTGCCATGTTGTGACGTCACGTCTTACTGTCAAATCGAAGAATTGTTATGGTGAGCAAAACAAGAAATTTTTAATATTTAATTTATTTTCGTAAATAAATTAAATATTAAAAATTTCTTGTTTGATTCTGATTTAACTGTTTTCGTTCACAGTTCGTACTGTGAACGAAAACAGTTAAATCAGAATCCAGTTCATCAATTTTTCCCAATTTCTTGCGATTTGACAGTATGACGTGACGTCACAACATGGCAATCGATCCTATTCTTATTTGGAACGCATTGTAAGCATAAGTATAATTAACCTGAGATCAATGGTCGCCCAGTGGAAACGGCCTCGACTTACGAATCGCGGGTTAAAACCCAGCCAGGCGTATTACTTTGTATATAATTTATTTCATCGACACTGCTCTCAAAACGGTGAAGGAAAACATCGTGAGGTAACCGGCATGTCCTAGAACCAAAAATTCGAAGACATGTGACATCCACCAACCCGCGCTGGGCCCGCGTGGTGGATAATGCCCATGCTTTCTCCTAGAGGAGGCCTGATTATGCTTGTCTTCCAATTTTTGGTTTAAGAACATGACAGTTTCTTCACGGTTCACTAGTTTTGTGAGTGGTGATAAAATAAATTCACAAAGTAGAGCATCAGCCCAGGTTTGAACCCACGAGCTACAACTCGTAAGTCGAGGCCGTTACCACTGCGCCACGCTCCCAAAATCCATGTTATTTATTTATTTTTGAATTAACAAACATAATTGTAAGCATTAGAAATAATGTCTAAAGAAGGGTAGACTATAATTTCTAGTATAGAATGAGGCAAAAGTTATGTCATAGTGACGACACTTTTGTAAAAAATTTGGAACATTCGCACATAAGGCCGCGTTCCCACTATGTCGTAACGAATAATATATATTCGAACTATTGTCGCGTCTAGCTGTCCCAAAACGGCAGTTATCGTGGTCACGACAGATGATTTCCGTGACGTTGACATATAGGGTGACTGGCAATTAGTGTACGATACCTAAACACGTGATTGTGCTCATGATAACAAACAATTTTGCAGCAAGCAAGGGAGCAAAGCCAAAATCGCGAAAAAAATATCAGCTGTTCAGTACATTAGGCAAACATAAATGTACTGAACACCTGATTTTTTTTTCGCGATTTCTGGTTTTGTTCCCATAGTAAAAGTTGTTGGTTATCATGAGAAAGAAAAAAGAAAGAAAGAAAATATGTTTATTTGGTACACCATGATTCATTCATCAACAAATAATTGATTTAAAAACTAAAATAAACATAAAAAAATAAAATAAAAATAAGTAGAAATAAAATTAACAATAACAAAATGTCTCACGGCTACGCCAAATAGGTCCAGTTCAGCATAATGCCAGACAACTACGTAGCAGTTGCCTGACGCTGGTTTTCAACTGAACCTTAGAGTGTAGTGACGGATGAAAATCAGTTTTTTATAAGGGAATTAAAATAAATAAATATATAAGTATATAATTATGCATATATTACTGTATACAAGGTGATACTTAAATCATAAATAGATATTTAGTGTTAGATGTGTAGGTAGGTATGTATAAGAGTAAATATCGCCAACTTCAATAAAGCTTTTAGTAGGTATAAGTGTATATTACGATTAAAAGTTAACCGGTCTCGAGCCACCGCCGCCGCCGCGCCGTCAATACAGTGCCAGTTACATTTACTATGCATTTGGCGGCTGAGCGCGGCAGACGAGTAGCAAACCAGCGAAAAATATTATATTAAAACAGAAAGTGATTCGACGTCGGGTATTTGATAAAAAAAATAAAAATAAATATATATATTCTCAATCGGATTATTATGTGTTGATTAACGTTATCAGTAAAGTGACCCTAAAATAGTGAAATTTATGAAGATATAAATGGCAAAAGGTAAGTGTCGCTTATTCCTAGCAAGAATCAAGTACGTATGTTTATTTTAGAATTAAGTTAAAATATGTACATTTTTGTTTTTGCAGTTGCGGGTATATAATGCCAACAAAATAATAATAATAAAAAAATAATGAATATTCATTGCAACAAAAGGAGGATGAATGGGGAGGCAGACACCGAACACTTATGTATCTACCGGATTGCAAGGGCCAGACACATGGGGTAAGTAACCACAAATACAATTGACTAAATAACCACAAATACAATTGACCAAATAAATAAATAAATACCACAACAATAAGACAACTGTTACATACAAAACCTCATAACGCATCCTTCGTTTCCCACAGGTCTTAACGTCGGTGTCGCGCATGACACGTCTGCACCTCCGAGCCTCGGACACAAGGAAACGAGGCAGCTGTACGGGACATCGTGCCCAAGGAATCTCAAACACCCACATATTGTAGCTATGTATCATCCCTTGTATTATTGTGCAACATTTCCCATCGATACACACAAAACCGAAGACGAATCATTAGCCTACATGTCATATTAATGAAACATTTAAATTGGTCATGTCTAGTTTCCGCTGTGCATCAGTCAAAAACTGCCGTAAACGTTTTCTAAAAGTACTGATCGTTTTTATTTGTCTAATAGGCGGTGGTACGTTATTCCATATCTTGGATGCCGCGTAACGGAAACTGCCTCTAAATGATGCTGTACTATGGGGCTGCGATGAGAGTTGCTGTGAACATTGCCTTCTTCCGCATTCTCGTCTGCTAGTGATCCAACTCAGTTTATTGTAGAGGTAGTCTGGTTTCTGAAACTTAATCACCCCAAATAGAAGGCAGGCCAAGTGAAGCTTGCGTCTCGACTTCATTTTAAGGGTAAAATGCTTATTAAGGAATGGTGTTACGTGACTTCTAGGAGGAATTTTATAACAAAAACGAGCGCAAGCGTTTTGCACCCTTTGAATGAGCCGGTCTGTACGAGCTAGTAGACGCGGACCGTACACCGTGTCTGCATAATTCAGCCTAGATAAAACCAGACTTTCAACGAGCTGCTCCCTAAGTATTTCCGATAGGTAAGGTCTCATTTTATAAAGCACTTTTAGTCGATAAAAGCAGTTTTTAACAGAGTCGGCGATATGCTTTTCGTAACGAAGGTCTTTGTCCATAACAAGACCAAGGTTTCTCGCTTCATAGACTCTGTCTATCGGTTTGCCCATAAGTTCGAGTGTAAGGGTTGAGGGTAGCTTAACTAGCTGTTGTTTAGAGCCAAGTACCATGAATTTAGTTTTGTTTGGATTTAGCGACAGACAATTATTCTCAGACCAGGCGGCAATTCTGCGAAGATCATCGTTTAGATCCCTCATGGCAGCATCATACTCTTCGGGGTAAAAAGATATATAAAGTTGGACATCATCGGCGTATATATGGTATTTGCATTTATGAAGGCATTTAATTATATCTGCGCAATATAAGATAAATATAATTGGACCTAATATAGAGCCTTGCGGGACTCCTCTCTGTATAGAGCTTAAAGCTGATTTTAGAGTGGTGCCATCCCCCATGCGTAAATCTACATATTGCTTCCTGTCACTGAGGTAGCTCCGGAACCATTGCACAGCGTCAGGGTCGAAACCGTAATAAATCAACTTCGATAGTAGCAAGGGTATATTTATTGCGTCAAATGCCCGGGAAAAATCAAGTAAGACCAGACATGTACACATTCCCTTATCTTGGGCAGACAACACATTATCAGTGACATCCAGTAAAGCAGTAGCGGTACTTCGCTGCTTTCTGAAACCTGATTGTAAGTCTGGTAATATGTTGTTCTGTTCCAAAAAAACAGTTAATTGGCTGGCGACGACCTTTTCCAGCACCTTAGACAAACATGGCAAGATGCTGACAGGTCGTAAGTCTTTAAAATCAACTGGATTTGGAATTTTAGGTAAGGGCCTAACAGAGGCAATCTTCCATTCTTCGGGGAAAGTTGAAGTCGCTATTGAGCAGTTTACCATATCTGTAATAGCCTTTAATGTGTGTGGCAAAGTCATGACAATCATGTCCAGGGTGATGTTATCTGAGCCTTCAGCATTACTTTTAAGGTTGGTTATGATTCGTGAGATGTCAGCCTGCTCCACCGGAATGATTGAAAATGTTGCCTCACCGTGTTTGTGTTCATCATAATAATTCAACAATGACTCATTTGCCACGATGCTACCAGGAACGGTCAAAAAGTTGCTATTAATTAAATCAGGATCTGCAAAGTGCGACGGAAGGTCTTGTCTAGAGTTTGTAGTCAATATCGTGGATTTTAGATTTTGCCATAATAATTTAGGGTTCTTAATTTGATTATTTATGTTATGCTTGTAATATGCCATTTTTTCATTATACAAAGATCTTACTACTAAGGCTTTTAATTGTTTGTAGTATTCGCGTTTTGAACTTGATCTTGTTTTTCGGAAATCAGTTAATGCATTGTCCCGCAAACGCATCATTAACTTAATGGTGACAGTAAACCAGGGGTACGACTTTTCTTTTACAGTGCAACTCTTAATCGGTGCATGAACGTCAAATAAGACAGTAATGCGCTGGTTAAAAAAATAGACCATGTCATTTACATTTTCAAACGTTGAAATATTTTCAAGACACAAAAGCTCTAAATCCTTATTAAAGCTGTCCAAGCAAATGTCTCTAAGTGGCCTAATTTTAACAACGTATGGCTTAAACTTGTCCCGCTTCACGTCAAAATGAGCACCATCACGTGTATCAAACACTAATTACCAGTCACCCTATATTTTTATCGTTATACAACTGTCGTGCTAGCCGTTCCCACTGTCATGACAATCTGTTGTCCCTGCAAAAAAGTCGTAGACTTCATTTAATCGTGTCTTCCTACATGTGAACACATCCATCTATATATATAAAACGAGAAACTGACTGACTGACATATCAACACACATCCGAAACTACTGGGACTAGGAACGTGAAATTTTACACAAGGTTTCCTTTTATGATGTAGGCGAGCACTAAGAAAGGATTTTACAAAATTCAGCCCCTAACAGGATGAAAAGGGGGTCTAAAGTTTGTATGGAGAAAGCTACATTCATGCGGGCGAAGTCGCGGGCAAAAGCTAGTTTAAATATATAAGCCACGACACTTAAAACTAAACGACTATCTGCCGTCACGACAAAGTGAGAACGCGGCCTAACGCTGTCTCCCTCTGGTACAAGTAAATCAAATCAAAAATGTTTGTCAAAAAATGGTACAACAGATATTACAATTTTGGGTCCAGCATACCCTGCTATACTATGAGATACAAATATTTCTTTCTTATAGTAAGTATAACATACCCAAGCTAACCAGAACTGTAAGGAACTTCAGCACATTACGAAGGCAGTTGGTGGCATTTTCAGGTTCACCCATATCGTCCGGCGCCGCCTGGCAAAGGTCTCTCACATCCTGGAAGTTGAATTTTTTAATAAAGTATTTCGTAACTATATTCTTTTTAATTATTATTTATAGGCTCACGTGCAGCGGCAGGTACAGGCTTTAAAAATAAAAGGAGGCTGGAATTAGACCAAAAATCGACGACCTCAAAGCTAGACTACCAACAGCTATAATTTATCATTTCGTTAATGGTGTTCTGACACGTCCATAATATGGTATGTATAATAATGACGAATACGCGTCTATGAAGCTACGCGTCCGTTGACAGTAGATCTAATAGTAATCAATTGTATGTGTGTATTTTTTACCTTGAGTGCATCAGTGAGCGCATTAACGAAATGTGGGTAGGTGAGCACGTAACTCCGCAAGTTGCTGTCCGAACACAGATCGTTGATAAACGTATACGCGTGAAGCAGCTGGGTCGCGTCTCCTTCACTGGAACACACATGGTTGATTAGGTTGGAGCAATGAGGATCAGTCATTATTTTTGTGGAATATGCAGACTAAGAGCGTCAAAAAAAAAAACAGTAAATACTGTGAAGAAATTATTTAAATCGGACCAAAAATGACGAAGATACAGCAATTTTAGTGTATTAGTTCCAGAAACGCGCACGAGAATGAAGCGACTCGCTGTGACGTCATCTGTCATGATCGGTCTCCACCGGCGAATGAATACAATCAAGCCGTTTGTCGCACGGATCATGACAGATGACGTCTTCGTAAACTGTCCAGCGAGAGCGCGCGTTTCCAAGTTCCATTCAGAAAAACTTTAATAAATTAAATACTCAGTAAATTATTACACATCGATGTACTTAGTAAAAATCGGATTTGCTGTTATGTGATTGATCCTCATTGCACACGGAACAAGTATTTATATGGCCTACAAATGGGAGATCCGGGTCTGGAAGTCTTACGTATGTGAGTTATGTACCCACAATGGAGGAGTAACTCATACTAGTGTGAGCAACATTTGGGGGTATGTGGAACAGAGAGTAAAGCCCCACATACCTCCGTTGAAAAGGGAGGATCCTCCAACCAGACGGGTGTTATGTCTGGTGGGCAGCTGCCCGATAGATGATTTCGGGCTGTTCTATATATGTTCTAATCGCGCGGAGAACTTTGATTGCGCGATGCAGGATTAGTTCTTATGTGACGCCATAGATGTCGCTACATCACTCCCCTCCGGAGATCGGAGATCGATGGTTCTTGATGCTACTTGATGCGTGCCAGGCCAGTGGTAGGATGGTTCCAGTGGGTCGGAACCGAATGCCGCATAGTTCTCGGTGAGTCGGAACTGTCTGCGGTGATGCCCCAGTGAGTCGGGGTGTTGCTATCCCAGTGAGTCGGGATGATGCCCCAGTGAGTCGGGGTGATGATGTCCCAGTGAGTCGGGATGATGCTGCAGGCTCCAGTGAGTCGGAGTAATGCTGCTGGCTCCAGTGAGTCGGAGCGGTGCTGTGCGATGTAGTGGCTTGACTGCTTGCGTCGACCAGGAGAGGTTCTTCATAGCCCTTCATGTGACTGGCCGAAGGTGCGGTGTGATTAGCCAAGGTCGCTGATGAGGCTGAGGGTGATGACCAGGTAGGCATGCTGGTGGTCAGGATACCCTTTATAGCCGTGGGTGCTGGCTGTATGGCTCGCTGCTCGAAAGCTTGAGAGAAATGATAATGACGTCACGAAGTAGTAGCTGCACGAAGGCTGCGCTGACGTTCTTTGTCGAGGGTCACCAGTGTGGAGGTATGCGGAACAGAGAGTAAAGTCCCGCAAACCTCCCTTGAAAAGGGAGGATCCTCCAACCAGACGGGTGTTATGTCTGGTGGGCAGCTGCCCGATAGATGATTTCGGGCTGTTCTATATATGTTCTAATCGCGCGGAGAACTTTGATTGCGCGATGCAGGATTAGTTCTTATGTGACGCCATAGATGTCGCTACAACATTTTAAAAAATGAAAAAAAAAACTTTTTTTTAGATGGATATCGTCAAATGACTTCTTGCGCTAAAGCTAGAGCGCATTTTTCAAACTAAAACTCAGCTATGCCTATTAGTTGCCCTTTTCGTTTGGTTACTCATTCAAATGTTCCCTCAGCCCTAGCAGGCATTGGCACTACAGAGTTCAGTTTTGCTGATATCTTTTGAAGGCGTGCATGGAATAGTAGTATGCACCGTAGACTCCAGCTAGGTCCTTACTGGACGGCCGGACGCCAAACTACCCATTGCTCGCTCGTCGTTAGCCAGCCCGCGAACAATTAAGCCATGCCTTAGCCATTATGCCACTTATTGCTACTGGTAATTAATATATGTGCACAAGTGAATGGCTACCGATTTTCAATTTAGTATTTAGATTATAATATAATTTGGCTGCAGCTTACCTGACTGCCTTATTAAAAGTGCGCATAGTACAACACAGATAACTGTGCACGTCCGGCTGTCGAGTCGAGGCCGCGCCCCTCGTGGCTCCAGACAGACACAGAAGTAGTCGGCACACCTCTACTCCGCCGTAACCGCCATCCTTGAACGTTGAATTGTTGATTAGTGAAATGACTTGTTTATTATTATTATATCTAGCCTGTCTCACTGCTAAGCAAAGACCTCCCTCCATTCCTTCCATTGTTCCCGGCTGTGTGTCACTTCTTGCCAATTAGTAAAGACGACATCTAAGGCATCCCGCCATCTCCTTCTTGGTCTGCCGCGACCCCGACGTGCGATCTCAGAGCACCAATATAATATCGTTAAAAAAAAAAATGAAATTTATGAAGTCAACCTGCGGTCTCGTGAGTTTAGAAATAAAACAGCTGTTTCCTCTACCGCGGCGGGCGCGGGTGAAAACCGCTTCGTGATTTCTTAGCCTAAGAACTCACGAAGCGATTTTGTGCGGTTACACAGCCGTCGCGGTTACGATTTCGACTACCGCAAGACATGCAGCTATAAGACGGGCGGCGAATTTTTATAACCCTCGCCAGCAACTACAGTTGCCCGCCAACCGACCGCAGAGCATGCGGGTGACCGCGACCCGCGCCATTCTATTAGTTGCCCGCCGGTGCACCGGGAGCTGTGAACAACCGCGCACACCGCGGGCGTAAAACGCGTCGTGAAATGTGCTTTAATTTCTTACATTTACACGGTGTCTTTGACATCAACGCACAAACGAATATCACGGATCCCCTACATGATTCTGGACCGTTTTCGTAATTTTTTTAATCGTCGATGTCAAAGATACCCTGTATATCTGCATTCTACAGAAGCTGCGGGCCCGCAACTGCGACGGCCGCGGGTGATAACCGCTTCGTGAGTTCTTAGCCTTAGGCGGCGCTACGGCAATTCGATTTTCGAATTAGACCAAAATTGAGAGTTTTCAAGGATGGTTCATGTTCAGGCACAAATGTGCCGTTTCATGAGAGAGAAGATAGAAATAGCTCCTCCATGCTCACACTAAATCCTTTTTATTCTATATCCCCTTGAACACCCTTTATCCTTATCCTTATCCCAAAACGCCTTAGAGCTCATACACACAAGCGAAAATTGAATCACAGTGTCTTTATCAAACTATAGTTTTGGGCTCAAATCACAAGATCATTCTTTGTTCAAACAACTGTGCTTCCTCGACAACTGAAAGTGCCTGCAACCTGAGCATACAAGTTTGAGAGGCCTCTCAGACAGGACCACAGCAGCCCGGGGTATACCTTACCTACCTACAAAAGCAGAGCAGCAACCACAGACACAAATGAGAGTTGGTACTTAATACAGAGATAAAAGAGAAGTGTCTTACCTTCAAACTAATAAGATGTACTACAAAATCCTTAGTATCAACGGTCCTCATCAATGCATAGATTGCAGGCAAGTTTCCATAGCATATATTGACAAGTACAGTTAGAGACTTGTGGCCAATTGTACGGTGTTGGGCCTCTGCCATTGGTTGTGTGATCCATTCTGTGAGCTGTTTCATCAGGTTAGATAGGTAGGACTCTTGCCAACTGATTTTAATACCGTAAGATATTTCCTGCAATAGAACCAAAAGGATTACATTATGTTTAAGGAATTTCAAATTTCATTTCCAAGAAAGGAATAAGTCTTATTTATCGTTGTCTTTGTAAATATAAATAACAACTCTGAGATCAATTTTCTTTGGTTATATTCAAATAAATATATAAATTATTACAACTGAAAAGGAGCAGTTTCTGAAAATAAAATTTACTCAACAAAAACAGACTTACCTGCATAACTGAGAGTAATTTAATTTTCTTGTCATTTGATATTGAGTCAGATAGTAATCGAGCCAGGATTGGCATGAACCTGAAAATTTAAAAAAAATAATTTTAAATGCATACTCTTTGATATTTCTTAAACAAAATAGAATATAAAAGAAATATATTAGAGAAGTTGACTTAGCAGCCACATACAAATACAGATTAGGACCTCTCCTCTCCATTGTTGTTCCTCATAAGTTAGTGAGTCTATGACAGTGTGCTGTACATACAGGAGAATGTTGGAATAGCATAATTAAGGATCAACTGGAAACCAACTAATAAACAAAGAATAGGACCAACTTGTAGGTATGAGTCAAGGCATGTCTAGCACTGGGCTCAATAGCGGCCCTAGCCAGCACAGCCACGCCAGCCCAGTGTGGGCTTCGTCCATCACACATCACGCGCCATAAAGAACTGAAGAACGCACACACTTCGGAGCGTCCCGGCGAGAATATCGAGAGGTCGCATGATGAGGCTATTAGCTGCAAAAACAACAAGAAATTAAAAGACTATCGGCCAGACACTTGAAGTTATTAGAATGTCACTAAATACTCTCTCCAGCAAATCCATAAACTACTGCAACAACAGTCATTCATGCGGTTTAGTACGGTAATATCTGTTTATTGTGCCTATCGTAAACAAAGTTTCAAACTCACCCCAAGGTACCGTGTCATCAAATTCACAGCAGATTCGCTGTGTGTTGCCTCAAATTCACGAGCAGCAGTCACAAATGCTTTCAAGTTGCTGAACTTTCCACCTTCAGATGGATTACTGATATTTTCGAACCCGTCAACTTCCATGTCCACCATACCATACGGGTTTCAGAAACGTTTAAAATAATAATACTGATGTGATCAACAACAGCTAATTAATACGACCACCAAAAATTGTCGCCTAATTTACCAAAATAATACCGATAAAACTAATACAAAGATAAAAAAAACTTATTTCCACCGCAAAATTCAATTTCAACTGTTTTCTGTGTCAAATCCTGTGCGATAGACATTTTCCTTGTTTATAAATTGACGCGTTTTGATTGGTCGACGTAGAATCATAAACAAAATTAAAATTAAGGGATGGCTATTCTCGACATTCTGTACTGTGGTAAATAGTAGAGGTCAGTGTATATGGGTACACAAGATCTGGGGGGCTATTGGCTAACTTTTTTAATAACAGTTGACCACTAGCATTCGTTGCACACTGAACTTAGTTGTCAACTGACAATTTCATAAAATTGGTATTACGTATCACACAAGTGACTAACAAAATACGGTGGAAATGTGGTGAATTATAAAAATTTACTGTGCCTATTGTGACCACTCTAAAATTTTATCGACTATTATACAGCTTTAAAAGCTTACACAATCGCAATTTTAAAAGTATCGATACAATAACATCTGTCAAAACGTGTTACGGTGGCTATCAAAGGCACCAGTGGCTAATGACGTCACTGCAGTTGGTCACTGAAGATAGGCAATACGAAACTAGCTGTTTGACAGTTCAATGATGCACATTGTTAACAAGTGATCATCACTTGAACTGTCAACAGAGTTACGCAATATCCCCGCTGGGTATCTGGGTATACAAGATCCTTATCTTGTGATATTTACGTTTCATGCCTGATGGCGATGGCAGTACAACTTGAGATTGAGATGGGCAATGTGTTAGTACCCATCGGGTATTTACCTGGTAATTTTATACAGGGTATTTAATTCCACACATACATGCTCGCCATTCGCCTCGCCACTCGCTCGAATGTGGAAATGCTGCTTTAGGCTGTACTACAGAATACATTGGCCTAATCTTTTACCCTATTTAAAAAAAAAAAAACTTGACGTTTTCGACTTGTTATTTTTTTACAAACAATAATTCAAACAAATTTTATCGCCGAAGTAAAATCTTCTTTACATTTTCTGTATTACAATAATTATTCCAAACTAACATGGGAGTTGATGTAGAAACTCTTTCACCGGGCGATGGTACCTACGTTATTTATTAACAAAACGTAACTCTTCCAATAACCTCAAAAGATTTCTTTGATTGAATTTTTACGTATTTTATAACGTATTTATAGGAACTACATTCCCGAAGCCGGGTCAAACTGTAGTGGTTCACTATACTGGGACGCTACAGAATGGCACGAAGTTTGATTCTTCAAGGGATAGAGGACAACCGTTTAAGTTCACCCTGGGAAGAGGCGACGTTATACAAGGATGGGACCAAGGTATTTGTAGGGTAAGCGAATCTTTTATATATACATTCAAGGTTTCTTTGGAATCATTCATTGGTGCAAAGAGTATCATGGCTTATCGTCCCACTGCAGTCATTTTTCAGTAACCTTAAGCATAAACCTATGTTTATGCTTAGGGTTGCTGAAAAATTACTATTTGTTCCTATGCATAGGAACAAATATTTGTATGGCTTACCAATTCCTATTTTGGTTCTGGAACTTTTTCTCAGTAATTTATGGAAAGAAAATGGACAAGACAAAATAACAATAAAACAAACTATGTTAACGTATTTATATAAATAGGTTAAAACAAAAAAAAAAAAAACAGTGCAAGACCAAAACACTCCCATCTCAGCATATTCTGTAATATTTAAAACAAAAAAGTAAATAGTGCAGCAATTTGGATTTTTTAATGGATGTGCAG